>JAPQWQ010000187.1:3777500-5036666 GCA_028017165.1 Herpetospermum pedunculosum
CGGACGATACATGAGATTGAGTGAGTTTGATGCATAGAGAGTTGATCCAACGCTTGAGAATCGTGAGAAAAAGCCTATAGAGGAGTCGTTAGTAGCCCTTGTTTCTCCATTTCACACACTTTCGCTGTTGCTAAAATTGCGGTAGAATTGCTGTTTCCGCAATTCTGCTTGAGTTACAATTATGTCTAGCTGTTTTTGTCTTCATTTATTAATCTCGTTTCTTTTCATTTGAGTTTAGCTTTGACTTGCACTTGTTTATGTTGCTACCCTCTACGTATTCAGTAGGAAATAGACAATTTAAAACCAATTTGACCCCATCAAATCCACCCATTCTTTCTTAACTTTACACTTCTCTAGTAACTTATAATAAATCTCTGTGGGAAAACGAATGAAAAATACTTACTACTTGCTATAGGACCATGTATGCTTGCATGTTCTGAGTGCTCTCTCTATCTTATTGCTTACTTATTTTAACACATTGAGCACGCAACAAGTTTTTGGCGCCGCTGCCGGGGATTTATTTAAGTGAAAACGAAGTTTGTTAAGTTTGAAACACCAAGTTTACCATCTATTGTAACTAATCTAGTTCATTTCTTTTACAGGTACTATTGGGTTAGTTTATGAGTGAGCCTTCAAGTAGTGATCTAGAGTTCAATCCTGAGCCTGAGAGATTACTTAGGGCTAGAAATAGAGCCAAGAAACGTCTCTTTAACCAACCCTCTATACCTCCAATAATTGCGGGAACCGCAATTCCTCCGCAATTGTCTCAAGAAGAAATGGATGGAATAGTTCCAAATCCGGTGCCTGTCACTCGCAATCCCATCGAAATAGCGAATGATAAGGATAGCGCCATACTCTCTTACTTAGTACCTATGCCTGGGGAGCTGAACCCCAGCATAATCCGTCCTGAAATCACTGCCCACTCATTCGAGTTAAAGCCAGTGATGTTCCAAATGTTGTCCACTGTGGGACAATTCTTTGGAGTGGAAAATGAGGACCCCCACAACCATCTTAGAAACTTCTTAGGAGTCAGTGATACATTCATCATCCCTGGAGTTTCCCAAGAAGCCTTGAGGCTATACCTGTTCCCTTACTCTTTGAGGGACAAAGCAAAAACATGGTTGAACTCATTACCCTCAGGATCAGTCCTTAATTGGACAGACTTAGCAGAGAAATTCCTAGTCAAGTACTTCCCACCTGATAGGAATTCTACCTTTCGTGATGACATAATCAAGTTCGAACAAGCTGACACTGAGTCTCTTCACGAAGCTTGGACAAGGTTTAAAGATCTTCTTCTTAAATGTCCACACCATGGCATCCCATGGTGTATCCAAATAGAGGTCTTTTTCAAAGGATGCAACCCCAACACTAGACAAGTCTTAAATTCATCTGCTGGAGGTTCCATGTTGTCCAAGAGTTACAACGAAGCCTATGAGATCTTGGAGAAGATCTCAGCATCTCACTGTAGGTGGTCAGATGATCCAGTTGAGCCAACTAGAGCTCAAGACAAGGATGCTCTAAGTGCAATGAGCAGCCAAATAAATGCCCTGACCAACCTAGTTAAGCAAATGGCTCAGGCCAATCTCCAAACAAGTGTCAACACCGCCACAGCCATGTCAATGGGCACCCAACCAAGTCAAGATGAGACACTTGTCTGTGGATTCTGTGGGGAAGGGCACCCGTATGAATACTGCCCTGGGAATCCAGCCTCAGTCTGCTATGTTGGAAGCCAGCAGCAGCCTAGGAACAACCCCTACTCTAATACTTACAACCCTGGTTGGAGGAACCACCCAAACCTGTCATGGGGTGGCCAACAGAATGCTAACCAAAATCCTAACCAACCAAGGCCGAGTGGAACACCTGGTTTCACTCCCCAACATAACCAATCCATGTATCAAAAACCGTACAACCAACCTGTAGGATCTTCTGTAGAAAACTTACTTAAGGAATACATAGCCAAGAATGATGCCACTCTACAGAGCCAGCAAGCTACTCTTAGGAGCCTAGAGAACCAAATAGGGAAACTAGCCAATGAAATCAAAAGTAGGCCCCAAGGTAGACTACCTGCTGACACTGAAGTGCCAAGAAGAGATGGTAAAGAGCAAGTTCAAGCAATTGAACTTAGAAGTGGTAGACCATTGGTAAGCAACACCAAGGACACACCAAAGAGAGTAGAGAACACCGAGTCTAGTGCTCCACTGGAGTCTCTGCCAAACCAAGGTCCATGTTGCGTGCTCAATGTGTTAATAAAAGTAAGCAAATAAGGAAGAAAGAGCACTCAGAACATGCAAGCATACATGATCTTATAGCAAGTAGTAAGTATTTTTTCATTCGTTTTCCCACAGAGATTTATTTATAAGCTACTTGTGAAGTATAAAGTTAAGAAAGAAGGGGTGGATTTGAAGGGGTAAAATTGGTTTTTAATTTCCTACTTCTTACCGAATGTCTAAAGGAATGCAACATAAACAAATGCAAGTTGAAATTAGACTCAAAAGACAAGAGACGAAACTAATAAATGAAGAAGAAAACAGCTAAACAGAATGGTAACTTAGCAGAATTGCGGGCACCGCAATGTTTCCGCAATTGTAAAAACAGTGAAAGTGTGTAAAATGGAGAATTAAGGGCTACTAACGACTATCCTATAGGCATTTTAATACGATTTCCAAGCATTGTATCAACTCTCTATGCATCAAACTCACTCTATCTCATGTATCGTCCGATTCCATGCATTAGATTCTTTAGTTTACTCAACTCAAAGTAAGGTCTTAAGCATCTTGTTAAAGCAGAAGTGTTTAGTTTGTACTAGGAAAACGCTTATTCCTAAGCCGTTTTATGGTTACCTTGAAAGGCTAGCATGATTATATGACTCTGAACTCTTACTCCTTCCAGAGGTTAGGAGTTCTTTGGACAAAATGGATGGCCAATCGAAATTGCCCGTGGGATGAAGCTTACATACAATCAATGGTTCGAGAGCTATCCTACATGCTTGGTTCACGTTTTTTAGCCTATAGTTCTGTCATTAGCATGCCCCTAAGTGACTTAGCTACTCATGGATAGGGGGTAAGTAGAAATACGAGATGAAACAGACATGCTTAGAAGAGGAATGAACTGAAAACAGTAAAGGAAAGCAGTAGAATGCGAAGGCAAGAAACTGTGAGATGAAAACTTGAGATTTGATTACTTTGATTGTTTGAACGAACACGGGAAAGCTTAAAGTAAATAATCCAAAGACAGAAAGCAACGAAATGAAGTATTCTAGCTATTAGAAAGAGAACAACACAAAGCAGAAATGTAAACTAGAAAAAGAAAGACAGAAAGCAGTAAATGTTGCTTGGAAGCCTCGTCGCAACTGCCTCGGCTGAAGGGGATGAAAGAATAGCTTTGCTTGGATGAATCCAATCTGGAGAGAAGGTGGATCTTCTCTCCTTCCTATCAGATTATCGATTCCAACAGCTGAGACTCTCACTCCAACAGACGGCAAAGGAAAACACGAAGAAAAATGGAGCTGCGAAAGGACTTCTACGCTTCCGGATGATGTTTGAACCCTCGACTTTGACCCCTATTTATAGTAATCTGCAGGTGCATTTGGGCCAAGGAGAACCATCAATCTTCAACGTCGTACTTCAGAATGGATGGAGGAGAAAGAACGAATCCCTGAAATCACGGAAATTAACAGAAAAAGATCAGTCAACTTACGGTTTTCACTTGAAACATTGCGGTGTCCGCAATGTTTCCGCAATGCTATCGCAATGCTTGTTTTTCATTCTTTTCCTTCGGTTTTCAACCCTTTTCTTTCCTATTGTACATAAGTCCTAATTTAGCTACCTTCTTCTAATTCTCATATTTAAGCATAGGTTTAGGCTAAATGCTATCAAAAACACCTAAGAGTGAACATCTTTCTAAGATAATTAAGTCCTAAAAATGTCACTTTTGGAGACGTAACACACCCCCAAACTTAAGGTTTTGCTTGTCCCCGAGCAATCTAAGGACTTTCCTAGGCTGCTGTTTCTTCTTCTTCAACCACTTACTAACTCCCCTATATTCTCACCTATAGCAGTGCTGTCCTGTGACACACTTCTAAGCTTAAAACTACCCTCTCATCTAGCTTCTTCTGATTTCGCCTGCCTAATACTCCTACTGTTTTTATTGACTCCCTACAACCGATCTACCTGCTTTTATCATATCATGCCACTATCCCTAAGGTTTCAAATTCTACCTAGCTTTACCCCAGACTCAGTACATGCTTCTAGTTTATATTTATGAGCTACCTAGGATTCCTTAGAGTCATGCCAGTCTTAGTATCAATGGTAACAGTAGTACTTTTAGAGAACAACCTAAACCCTGGCATCACTACATTGGATATACACTCATCTCCCTAAACAACCCTACAAGCTATAACTTTGTGCTTAGCTAATTGAGGATCAGAGTTCTTTTTAAATAGGACATCTAAGCCACAAAGTTGCAACTCCTAGGTATACATTCTTCTTCCCTACTCTTTTCCTTTTTTCTTTCTTAGGTGGAGTCTTTCCTTTGGTTGCCTTTTGATGCAATGCCACTTGTGGGTTACACACTTGGCACTGATTACTTAGCAACCTAAGAGAGACTCCCCTCTTTATTCTATTTTTTTTTTTTTTTTTTTTTCAGTTCATTATTTTTGTCAAGGAGAAGAAGAATGCTTATGCTTTTAAGGGAGAGAGGAATGTTCCTAGGCCTAGGGTGGCCTCCCCCAAACTTCAACTACTCATTGTCCCCAATGAGTGTCTGAGGTGGCACACCCCCAAACTTATCCTAGAAGCATCTAGTCTAAGGTAAAACAAAGAGAATCTAAAAGCCCTAGGCATAGACAGAACATTCTAAAAGAAAATATCACAGCAGCAGAAAACTTGAAAAACAGACAGGCAAGGACTTACAGCTATGCATGCTGAGCTATTTAGAGGTTAATTTAAACTATCAAAGGGTGTCCTATGACACTCATCCAGCATGCATTTAGATAAGCTATATAAGGTAGTCATGATAGCAGCAAAAGATAGAATTTAAACAGATTACAGCCTAGCTAAGCAGACAGTCCAAAACATGCTTTCAGTAATAAAAATTGCGGGTACCGCAATTATTTCGCAATCGAGTCAGGGCAGATATATCAGTTACTAAGGCCCCTAAGCATGCTTTATCCAGTCGTTCAAGCTCAACAAAAAGAAAACTACACTATCCTACCTAATCAGCTAACAGCAGGCTATACTAAGCAATTGAAAAGCGTAAAACTAAGCAACTAAAACAGATCAAAATTTGTACTAAAAACAGCATAATTCACATGGTCTATCAGAAAGCATATTTTTTTTTTATTCTAAGGGAACAGCAATACTCCCTTGAGTGCAATTCAAACCAGCACTCAAACGTCTTCATCCTCATCAGGTTGTCGTGGTCGTGGAGGCACCCATGGAGTCAGGAGGTTCGTGGGGAAGTCAGGGAAGATACAGCCAAGTTGGTCTGCAACTTCCTTGTCCCGTGCCTGCGCGTAAGTGGCCCATTGAGCCATCCTCTTCTGCATATCCATCAGGCAAGCCATGGACAGTGACTGATCAGCAGCTAACCTATCCAGTTCGAACTCCATATTCCCCTTCCTCTTCAGCCGTAAGCCAGCAGGTAACTCCAAGTGGCCGGTGTAAGCCATTTGCTGCTCCATGCGCTCGATGGGAACTCCTGCAAGCAAACAGAGTTTAGTTATAGTATTAGGGAAAAACAATGGTCCCTTACCTTTCTTGGCGCACTCAGCAATGGCGGCTGACATGATTTCACCAACGTTGACCGTGAGACCTCGCATAATGGCATAGACCAGCAGCGATCTGCTCTGGTTGATGGTGGTCTCATGAGTCACGGGGGACAGCTTCCTCCTTACAAATGCAAACCATACAGCCGCCTTAGCTGTGAGGTTGGCACTCATGAGAGTGTGCCTCCCATTGCGTGATACAGTCCAAGCTGCTTCAGGCTGGCCAATGGTTCGAATGGCCTCTTCCAGGACTGCCTCAGTAGGCTCATCAACGATCCTCGCATAGTCAGTATGTTTTTGGCCTTTGAGGCCATAGGCTTCGTTGATGGCCTTTGCTGAGTAGTCCACTTCTACTCCCCTAACCACAGACAGCCCCTCCTCAGAGTTTCGCAGGTTGGCGTAGAAGTCGTATACCATACTCGTGTAGGCCGGATTGGGTGGCCTGCACAACTCCTCCCAGCTGTGATTCACTATGCCTGCGCGCAAGAATTGCGGCAGGTCAGCAGGTCTGTCGAGGAAGCCCTTCTCGTGCAGCAACTCCCTCTTCCTCAGCTCAATGCCTCTGGACTCAGCGTCAGAGGACACATACCTCACTAACTGAGGCTCATCTTCAGGGTAAAGCTTGGCCTTCCCTTTGTCTGTTGGTTTGGCTGACCCCGCAGCCTCAACCTTGAGTTTCTTGAGCGACGGCTCCGTGCTTTCCTTCTCTGAAGAAGGCGCCCTCTTGGTCTTCTTCTTTTTCAGCTTCTTGGACCGCTTGGCCTTGAGAATCTTGGCCTTCTTCTTCTTCTTGAGCTTTGCCTCGATGGTGATCTGCTGAAGGCACGCCCCCAGCGTCTCTTCCATGGAATCATCCTTCTGCGCAGGACTCTCAGGATTGGCTTCCCTCAACGGAGAGAAAACCTCGTCTTCCTCACCTTCCCCACTGCCCTGCGTTGATTCTTGGTACTCCCCATATGGGAATTCAGGGTCAGGCCGTGGGGAAGTGTGCGACGGCGTGGTTCCTTGCTCTGCTGTAGGTGTCTGTGCAGAACTTTGTGGTGAAGAAGGCTGCTCAAGGCTCTGCGCTGGCGGCGATGAGGAGGGCTCAGGGCTTTGCACCGGTGGGGTTGGTGAAAGGCTGCGCTCAGCTGACTCGTGGGATGGCTGGCTTTGTTCTTGACTCTCCACAGAGGGAGTCTGGTTCTTGATTTCTTCCTTGGCCACCGCCATACTCCATCGTCGCTTCTTGGGTGTGCCTGCTGGTTCAGAAGGCCCAGCAGGTATCTCTGTGACTACCTTCCACTTCTTCTTGCGGACAGGTAGTTTCGGCAGGCGTTCGGTACGCGCAGCCTCAGCATCAGCCAAGGCAAGCAGTGCATCTCTCGCAGCCGTTTCAGCGTCATCGGCCCTTTTCTTGGCCGCAGATCTTTCAGCCCTTGTGAATACCATTTTTGAATCGTGGAGGTTTGGAGAGAAGAATCACAGATGAAGAGAATCGAAGCTTTCTTGGAGTTCAGAGAATGGGAGAATCGTACAGATCGACGCGCCTTCTAACGGATATAAAGACAACGGATAAATCCCAACGGCTATATTTTTGCGGATCCTGCAAATCCAGCGCAATTTTAGGGGCGTTTGGAGATTTTTTTTCATCTAAATGTCATTCTTTGCTCATCCGTATCTTTTATTTGGCCCAATATTTTCTTGATTTTTAAAGCTTGATTTACTCTCCTTGATTCCCTCTATTGATTCCCTACAAAAAGAAATAAAATCAACATCAAATACGTAATTAAAATCACACAACAAAACACACAAACGATAACCGGAAAATCGCAAAAAATAAACTAAGGCATGAGCCTCATGTTGACGAGCACAGCAATCACTCGTCCTCTCTCGTTCTTAATTGCATGCTTCAGTCAAGAGGAAGGCCGAGAGAGTCTTCACATCTCCTTCCTCATAGTAGTGCTTCAACCTTGCACCATTAACCATGAATGGTTGACCTTGCTGCAAGTTCTTTATCTCGATAGCACCATGAACAAACACATTAGTAATCATGAAAGGACCTGACCATCTGGACTTTAATTTGCCTGGAAATAACCTCAATCGTAAGTTAAATAATAAAACAAGTTGGCCTTTCTTAAAGTCCTTGATCCTAAGTCTACTATCGTGCCAAATCTTGGTCTTTTCCTTATACATTTTGGCATTTTCATAAGACATTTGTCTAAGCTCATCAAGCTCATGTAATTGCAAAGACCGCAACGTTCCCGCATCAGTCACGCAATAATTCAACTCTTTTAGTGCCCAAAATGCCTTAATTTCTAACTCAAATGGAAGATGACAAGCTTTACCATACACAAGTCTGTAAGGAGACATACCTAGGGGTGTCTTATATGCAGTTCTATATGCCCAAAGTGCATCCTCGAGTTTAAATGACCAGTTCTTTCTATTAGGTTTGACCACTTTTTCTAGGATGTTCTTAATCTCCCTATTTGAAGTTTCAGCCTGACCATTCGAGTGTGGGTGATAAGGAGTGGCTACTCTATGTCTAATGTTATACTTAGCCAACACTCTCTCCATAGCCTTATTAATGAAGTGTGTCCCCTCATCACTAATGACAGCACGAGGTGTCCCAAACCTAGTAAAAATGTGCCTATGCAAGAATTTTATGACTGTTTTAGCATCATTATTAGGACATGTTATGGCCTCTACCCACTTGGATACATAGTCTACTGCCACCAAAATGTAAAGGTTACCTGAGGATGGGGGAAATGGTCCCATGAAGTCAATGCCCCATACATCAAAGAGCTCCAACTCTAAGATGTAGGTGAGAGGCATTTCATCCTTGCGACTGAGGTTACCTGTCCTTTGGCATTCATCACAGTTGTGGGCATAGTTGTGGGCATCCTTGAAGATCGTTGGCCAATAGTAGCCACTCTGAAATACCTTTGCAGCTGTTCTTTGGCCACCAAAGTGTCCACCATAAGGAGCTGTGTGGCAGTGCCGCAGCACAGACTTCGCCTCAGCAGCTGAAACACACTTCCTTAGCAAGCCGTCAGCACAGGTTCTATAAAGTGTGGGGTCATCCCATATGAATTTCCTTGCTTCATGAAGGAACCTCTTCTTCTCTTGTCCTCCCTTGAAAACTGGTAATACCTGTGATGCAAGGAAGTTAGCAATGTCAGCAAACCAAGGTTCCTCATCGTTATCACGATGAGCCAAAACAAAGACATGTTCATCAATAAAAGCATCAGAAATTGCGGGTTCCGCAATTTTTTCGCAATTGTGCTGCAATCGAGAAAGGTGATCCGCAACCACATTTTCACATCCTTTCTTGTCTCGAATGTCCAAATCAAATTCCTGCAGCAATAACACCCACCTAATCAACCTAGGCTTAGCATCAGCCTTCCTCATAAGATATTTCAAGGCAGAATGGTCAGTGTACACAATTGTCCTAGTGCCTACAATATAGTTCCTGAATTTCTCACAAGCAAACACTACAGCAAGCATCTCTTTCTCAGTAGTTGTGTAATTACATTGTGCCTCATTAAGTGTTTTACTAGTATAATATACAGGGTGTGTTAGTTTGTCAATCTTCTGTCCTAACATAACCCCTACAGCATAGTCACTAGCATCACATAACATCTCAAATGGGAGATCCCAATCTGACCCTACTATAACAGGTGCTGTGACTAGTGCTTTCTTAAGGGTTGTCCAAGCTACTACACATTCCTTAGAGAAGATGAATGGCCTGTTTAGTTCTAGAAGCTCACACAGAGGCTTGGCTATTTTAGAAAAGTCCTTAATGAACCTTCTGTAGAAGCCAGCATGCCCTAAGAAACTTCTAATGGCCTTGACATTCTGAGGCTCTACCAACTTCTCTATGATCTCTATCTTTGCCCTGTCAACTTCTACACCAGCCCTTGACACTCTATGACCTAAGACAATTCCCTCATCTACCATGAAGTGACACTTTTCCCAATTAAGGACTAAGTTAGTCTCCTCACATCTAGCCAGGACTTGTCCTAAATTCTCTAGACAGTTGGTATAGGAATCCCCAAAGACTGAGAAATCATCCATGAATATCTCTATCATGGACTCATCCAAGTCAGAAAAGATTGCCAACATGCACCTTTGGAATGTTGCCGGTGCATTGCATAAGCCAAAAGGCATTCTGCGAAAGGCAAATGTTCCAAAAGGGCAAGTGAAGGTAGTCTTTTCTTGGTCTTTGGGGTCTATAGTTATCTGGTTATACCCTGAATAACCGTCTAAGAAACAATAGTAGGCTCTACCAGCTATTCTGTCTAGCATCTGGTCAATGAATGGTAGAGGGAAGTGGTCTTTTTTAGTTTCTTTATTGAGCTTCCTATAATCCATACATACTCTCCACCCCGTGACAGTCCTAGTTGGAATCAGTTCGTTGTTCTCATTGACTACCACAGTCATCCCACCCTTTTTAGGTACACACTGTATAGGGCTTACCCACTGACTACTAGCTATGGGGAAGATCACACCAGCATCTAACCATTTTATTATTTCTTTCTTTACTACCTCTTTCATAGAGGGATTCAGCCTACGTTGATGATCTACTCTAGGTGTGTGCTCTTCCTCTAGTATAATCTTATGCATGCAATAAGAAGGGCTAATGCCTCTAATATCAGCAATAGTCCATGCAATAGCCTTCCTATGTTGCTTAAGCAGTAATATCAGTTCAACCTCATGCTTTTCACTTAATTTAGAAGAAATGATAACAGGCAGAGTTTCATTACTCCCTAAATATGCATACTTGAGGTGAGTGGGTAGTGGTTTTAGTTCTAAAACAGGTGGATGCTCAATGGATGGCTTTAAAGGATTTAATGATCTATCAGTTAGGTCTATATTCATACATACATGTTGTGGTTTATCTACAGGCATATCCATTATTTCAGATACATTCAAGTCAGCTACATCTAATTGTACATATTCATTAGCATGCTTAGTTAATAGTACATGCTCTAATTGTTCTTCCATTAGTGAGTCAACAATATCCATGCTAGCACAAGACTCAGAATCAGAGGGGTACCTTAAGGCTTTATAAACACTAAATTTCACCTCTTCATCATGAACCCTCATAGTGAGCTCACCTTTTTGAACATCTATTAGTGCCCTACCTGTGGCTAGAAATGGTCTACCTAGCAGGATGGGGACCTCCTTGTCTGCTTCATAATCCAGGATAATGAAATCTGCAAGGAAAATAAATTTGTCAACTTTCACTAGAATATCCTCAATCTTACCTTCAGGGTATGCAATGGATCTGTCTGCTAGTTGTAAAGTGACAGTGGTTGGACGTGCTTCTCCTATTCCTAGCTGGCGGAATAGTGATAGGGGCATGAGGTTTATGCTGGCGCCCAGGTCACAAAGCGCTCTGCCCACATGCTTGCCTCCAAGTTCTACAGGTAAGGTGAAGGAACCAGGATCCTTCTCCTTCTTGGGCAACTTGTTTTGGAGTATGGCACTGCACTCCTCAGTGAGGTTTACTGTTTCAAACTCACCAATTATTTTTTTGTTAGTAATAATGTCCTTCAAAAACTTTACATATGAAGGCATAGATTGTAAAACTTCTACAAAAGGAATGTTGACATGCACTTGTTTAAGAATTTCAAGAAATTTGTTAAAGTGCACTTCCTGTTCTTGTTTCTTCTTAAGCCTTCGAGGATATGGAGGTGGTGGCACATATGCAGGCACGTCAGGTCGCCTTAGGATTGGAGGAGGCCTTGGAATTTCTTCTATCTCCTCAATAATTGGCTCTAGCCTGGCTCCTGATGTGCTTGTTGGTGGTGGACCTTGGTTTGGCAGAGACTCCAGTGGAGCACTAGACTCAGTGTTCTCTACTCTCTTTGGTGTGTCCTTTGTGTTGCTCACCAAGGGTCTACCACTTCTAAGTTCAATTGCTTGAACTTGTTCTTTACCATCTCTCCTTGGCACCTCGGTGTCAGCAGGAAGTCTACCTTGGGGCCTACTCTTGAGTTCATTGGCCAATTGGCCTATTTGGTTCTCTAGGCTCCTAAGAGTAGCTTGCTGGCTTTGAAGAGTAGCATCATTCTTAGCTATGTATTCCTTGAGTAAGTTTTCTACAGAAGATCCTACAGGTTGGTTGTAAGGTTTTTGATACATTGATTGGTTATGTTGAGGAGTGAAACCAGGTGTTCCACTCGGTCTAGGCTGGTTAGTATTTTGGTTAGCATTTTGTTGGCCACCCCATGACAGGTTTGGGTGGTTTCTCCAACCAGGGTTGTAAGTTTGTGAGTAGGGGTTATTCCTAGGCTGCTGTTGGCTTCCTACATAGCAAACTGAGGATGGATTCCCAGGGCAGTATTCATATGAGTGCCCTTCCCCACAGAATCCACAGATAAGTGCCTCGCCTTGACTTGGTTGGGTGCCCATTGACATGGCTGTGGCGGTATTGGCACTGGTTTGGAGATTGGCCTGAGCCATTTGCTTAACTAGGTTGGTCAGGGCGTTTATTTGGGTGCTCATGGCGCTAAGAGCATCCTTGTCTTGAGCTCTAGTTGGCTCGACTGGATCATCTGACCACCTACAGTGAGATGCTGAGATCTTCTCCAAGATCTCATAGGCCTCGTTGTAACTCTTGGACAACATGGAACCACCAGCAGATGAATTTAGAACTTGTCTGGTGCTGGGGTTGCATCCTTTGAAAAAGACCTCTATTTGGATACACCATGGGATGCCATGGTGTGGACATTTAATGAGAAGATCTTTGAATCTTGTCCAAGCTTCGTGAAGAGACTCACTTGGAGCTTGTTTAAATTTGATGATATCATCACGAAAGGTAGAATTCCTATCTGGTGGGAAATATTTGACTAGGAATTTTTCTGCTAAGTCTGTCCAATTGGGGACAGATCCAGAGGGTAATGAGTTTAACCACGTTTTGGCTTTGTCCCTCAAAGAGTAAGGGAACAGATATAGCCTCAAGGCTTCTTGGGAAACTCCAGGGATCAGGAATGTGTCACTAACTCCTAGGAAGTTTCTAAGATGGTTGTGGGGGTCCTCATTTTCCATTCCAAAGAATTGTCCCACAGTGGACAACATTTGGAACATCACTGGCTTTAACTCGAATGAGTTGGCAGTGATCTCAGGACGGATTATGCTGGGGTTCAGCTCCCTAGGCATAGGTACTAGGTAAGAAAGTATGGCGCTATCCTTATCATTCGCTATTTCGATGGGATTGCGAGTGACAGGCACCAGGTTTTGATCTCTTCTATCCATTTCTTCTTGAGGAGATTGTGGTAACCTTGCGGTTTCAGCAATTAATGGAGGTAATGAAGGTTGTTTAAAGAGGCGTTTCTTAGCTCTATTCCTAGCTCTAAGTAATCTCTCGGGCTCAGGGTTGAACTCTAGATCACTACTTGGAGGCTCATTCATAAACTAACCTAAATGGTACCTGAAAAAGAAATGAAAATGGATCAGTTTCAATGGAAAATAACTTGGTGTTTCAAACTTAACTAACTTCGTTTTCACTTAAATAAATCCCCGGCAGCGGCGCCAAAAACTTGTTGCGTGCTCAATGTGTTAATAAAAGTAAGCAAATAAGGAAGAAAGAGCACTCAGAACATGCAAGCATACATGATCTTATAGCAAGTAGTAAGTATTTTTTCATTCGTTTTCCCACAGAGATTTATTTATAAGCTACTTGTGAAGTATAAAGTTAAGAAAGAAGGGGTGGATTTGAAGGGGTAAAATTGGTTTTTAATTTCCTACTTCTTACCGAATGTCTAAAGGAATGCAACATAAACAAATGCAAGTTGAAATTAGACTCAAAAGACAAGAGACGAAACTAATAAATGAAGAAGAAAACAGCTAAGCAGAATGGTAACTTAGCAGAATTGCGGGCACCGCAATGTTTCCGCAATTGTAAAAACAGTGAAAGTGTGTAAAATGGAGAATTAAGGGCTCTTAACGACTATCCTATAGGCATTTTAATACGATTCCCAAGCATTGTATCAACTCTCTATGCATCAAACTCACTCTATCTCATGTATCGTCCGATTCCATGCATTAGATTCTTTAGTTTACAAAACTCAAAGTAAGGTCTTAAGCATCTTGTTAAAGCAGAAGTGTTTAGTTTGTACTAGGAAAACGCTTATTCCTAAGCCGTTTTCTGGTTACCTTGAAAGGCTAGCATGATTATATGACTCTGAACTCTTACTCCTTCCAGAGGTTAGGAGTTCTTTGGACAAAATGGATGGCCAATCGAAATTGCCCGTGGGATGAAGCTTACATACAATCAATGGTTCGAGAGCTATCCTACATGCTTGGTTCACGTTTTTTAGCCTATAGTTCTGTCATTAGCATGCCCCTAAGTGACTTAGCTACTCATGGATAGGGGGTAAGTAGAAATACGAGATGAAACAGACATGCTTAGAAGAGGAATGAACTGAAAACAGTAAAGGAAAGCAGTAGAATGCGAAGGCAAGAAACTGTGAGATGAAAACTTGAGATTTGATTACTTTGATTGTTTGGACGAACACGGGAAAGCTTAAAGTAAATAATCCAAAGACAGAAAGCAACGAAATGAAGTATTCTAGCTATTAGAAAGAGAACAACACAAAGCAGAAATGTAAACTAGAAAAAGAAAGACAGAAAGCAGTAAATGTTGCTTGGAAGCCTCGTCGCAACTGCCTCGGCTGAAGGGGATGAAAGAATAGCTTTGCTTGGATGAATCCAATCGGGAGAGAAGGTGGATCTTCTCTCCTTCCTATCAGATTGTCGATTCCAACAGCTGAGACTCTCACTCCAACAGACGGCAAAGGAAAACACGAAGAAAAATGGAGCTGCGAAAGGACTTCTACGCTTCCGGATGATGTTTGAACCCTCGACTTTGACCCCTATTTATAGTAATCTGCAGGTGCATTTGGGCCAAGGAGAACCATCAATCTTCAACGTCGTACTTCAGAATGGATGGAGGAGAAAGAACGAATCCCTGAAATCACGGAAATTAATAGAAAAAGATCAGTCAACTTACGGTTTTCACTTGAAACATTGCGGTGTCCGCAATGTTTCCGCAATGCTATTGCAATGCTTGTTTTTCATTCTTTTCCTTCGGTTTTCAACCCTTTTCTTTCCTATTGTACATAAGTCTTAATTTAGCTACCTTCTTCTAATTCTCATATTTAAGCATAGGTTTAGGCTAAATGCTATCAAAAACACCTAAGAGTGAACATCTTTCTAAGATAATTAAGTCCTAAAAAGGTCACTTTTGGAGACGTAACAGTCCACCACCAACAAGCACAGCAGGAGCAAGGCTGGAGCCAATCATAGAGGAGATAGAAGAAATTCCAAGGCCTCCACCTATCCTGAGGCGACCTGATGTGCCTGCATATGTGCCACCACCTCCATTCCCTAGAAGGCTAAAGAAAAAACAAGAACAGGAAGTGCACTTTAATAAATTTCTAGAAATTCTCAAGCAAGTGCATGTTAATATTCCTTTTGTTGAAGTTTTACAGTCTATGCCTTCTTATGTAAAGTTTTTGAAGGATATTATAACTAACAAGAGAATAATTGGTGAGTTTGAAACAGTCAATCTCACTGAGGAGTGCAGCGCCATACTCCAGAACAAGCTACCCAAGAAGGAGAAGGATCCTGGTTCCTTCACCTTACCTGTAGAGCTAGGAGGCAAGCACGTGGGCAGAGCTCTTTGTGACCTGGGAGCCAGCATAAACCTCATGCCCCTATCACTATTCCGCCAGCTTGGAATAGGAGAAGCACGTCCAACCACTGTTACTTTACAACTAGCAGACAGATCCATTGCATACCCTGAAGGTAAGATTGAGGATATTCTTGTAAAGGTTGACAAGTTTATTTTCCTTGCAGATTTCATTATCCTGGATTATGAAGCAGACAAGGAGGTCCCCATCCTGTTAGGAAGACCATTTCTAGCCACAGGTAGGGCACTAATAGATGTCCAAAAAGGTGAGCTCACTATGAGGGTTCATGATGAAGAGGTGAAATTTAGTGTTTATAAAGCCTTAAGGTACCCCTCTGACTCTGAATCTTGTGCTAGCATGGACATTGTTGATTCACTAATGGAAGAACAATTGGAGCATGAATTGTTGATTAAGCATGCTAATAACTATGTAGGATTAGAATTAACTGACTTAAACATAGCTGAGATAATGGACATACCTGTAAATAACCCTCAGCATGTTTGTATGAATATTGACTTAACTGAAAAATCTTTGAATCCATTAAAACCATCCATTGAGCATCCACCTGTCTTAGAATTAAAACCTCTCCCCACTCACCTCAAGTATGCATATCTAGGAAGTAATGATACTTTGCCTGTGATTATTTCTTCTAAATTAAGTGAAAAGCATGAGGTTGAACTGATTTTACTACTTAAGCAACATAGGAAGGCTATTGCATGGACTATTGCTGATATTAGAGGCATTAGCCCTTCTTATTGCATGCATAAGATTATACTAGAGGAAGAACATACACCTAGAGTAGATCACCAACGTAGGTTGAATCCCTCTATGAAAGAGGTAGTTAAGAAGGAAATAATAAAATGGTTAGATGCTGGTGTGATCTTCCCCATAGCTAGTAGTCAGTGGGTGAGCCCTATACAATGTGTACCTAAGAAGGGGGGATGACTGTGGTAGTCAATGAGAACAATGAACTGATTCCAACTAGGACTATCACAGGGTGGAGAGTTTGCATGGATTATAGGAAGCTAAATAAAGAGACCAAAAAAGATCATTTTCCTCTACCATTCATTGACCAAATGTTAGATAGAATAGCTGGTAGAGCCTACTACTGTTTCTTAGACGGTTACTCAGGGTATAATCAGATCACTATAGACCCTAAGGACCAAGAGAAGACTACCTTCACTTGCCCTTTTGGAACTTTTGCCTTTCGCAGAATTCCTTTTGGCTTATGCAATGCACCGGCAACTTTCCAAAGGTGCATGTTGGCAATCTTCTCTGATTTGGATGAGTCCATGATAGAGATATTCATGGATAATTTCTCAGTCTTTGGGGATTCATTTACAAACTGTCTAGAGAACCTAGGACAAGTCCTGGCTAGGTGTGAGGAGACCAACTGGCTAGGTGTGACGAGACCAACCTAGTCCTAAATTGGGAAAAGTGCCACTTCATGGTGGATGAAGGGATTGTCTTAGGTCATAGAGTGTCAAGGGCAGGTGTAGAAGTTGACAGGGCAAAAATTGAAATAATAGAGAAATTGGTAGAACCCCAAAATGTCAAAGCCATTAGAAGTTTCTTAGGGCACGCTGGTTTCTATAGAAGGTTCATTAAGGACTTTTCTAAGATCTCCAAACCTCTATGTGAGCTTCTAGAGCTAAATAAACCATTCATTTTCTCTAAAGAGTGTGTCCTAGCTTGGAAAACCCTTAAGAAAGCACTAGTCACAACACCTATTATAGTAGGGCCTAATTGGGATCTTCCCTTTGAGATGTTATGTGACGCCAGTGACTATGCTGTAGGGGTTATGTTAGGACAGAAGATTGACAAATTAACACACCCTGTCTATTATGCTAGTAAGACACTTAATGAGGCACAATGCAACTATACAACCACTGAGAAGGAGATGCTAGCTGTAGTGTTTGCTTGTGAGAAATTTAGGAACTATATTGTAGGCACTAGGACAATCGTGTACACTGACCATTCTGCTTTGAAGTACCTTATGAGGAAGGCTGATGCTAAGCCTAGGTTGATTAGGTGGGTACTGCTGCTGCAAGAGTTTGATCTAGACATTAAAGATAAGAAAGAAAGTGAAAATGTGGTTGCGGATCATCTTTCTAGATTGCAGCATAATTGCGAAAAAATTGCGGAACCCGCAATTTCTGATGCTTTTATTGATGAACATGTCTTTGTATTGACTCATCGTGATAACGATGAGGAACCTTGGTTTGCTGACATTGCTAACTTCCTTGCATCACAGGTACTACCAACTTTCAAGGGAGGACAAGAGAAGAAGAGGTTCCTTCATGAGGCAAGGAAATTCATATGGGATGACCCCACCCTTTACAAAACATGTGCTGACGGCTTGCTAAGGAAGTGTGTTTCAGTTACTGAGGCGAAGTCTGTGCTGCAGCACTGCCACACAGCTCTTTATGGTGGACACTTTGGTGGCCAAAGAACAGCTGCAAAGGTATTTCAGAGTGGCTACTATTGGCCAACGATCTTCAAGGATGCTCACAACTATGCCCACAGCTGTGATGAATGCCAAAGGACAGGTAACCTCAGTCGCAAGGATGAAATGCCTCTCACTTACATCTTAGAGTTGGAGCTCTTTTATGTGTGGGGCATTGACTTCATGGGACCATTTCCCCCATCATCAGGTAACCTTTACATATTAGTGGCAGTAGACTATGTATCCAAGTGGGTAGAAGCCATAGCATGTCCCAATAATGATGCCAAAACAGTAATAAAATTCTTGCATAGGCACATTTTTACTAGGTTTGGAACACCACGTGTTATCATTAGTGATGAGGGGACACATTTCATTAATAAAGCTATGGAGAGAGTGTTGGCTAAGTATAACATTAGACATAGAGTAGCCACTCCCTATCACCCACACTCGAATGGTCAGGCTGAAATTTCTAATAGGGAGATTAGGAACATCCTAGAAAAAGTGGTCAAACCTAATAGAAAGGACTGGTCATTTAAACTCGAGGATGCACTTTGGGCGTATAGGACTGCATATAAGACACCCCTAGGTATGTCTCCTTACAGACTCGTGTATGGTAAAGCTTGTCATCTTCCATTCGAGTTAGAAATTAAGGCATTTTGGGCACTAAAAGAGTTGAATTATTGCGTGACCGATGCGGGAACGTTGCGGTCTCTGCAATTACATGAGCTTGATGAGCTTAGGCATATGTCTTATGAAAATGCCAAAATGTATAAGGAAAAGACCAAGATTTGGCACGACAGTAGACTTCGGATTAAGGACTTCAAGAAAGGCCAACTTGTTTTATTATTTAACTCACGATTGAAATTATTTCCAGGCAAACTTAAGTCTAGATGGTCAGGTCCGTTTGTAATTACTAATGTGTTTGTTCATGGTGCCATTGAGATAAAGAACCTGCAGCAAGGACAACCATTCATGGTTAATGGTGCAAGATTGAAGCACTACTATGAGGAAGGGGATGTGAAAACTCTCTCGGCCTTCCTCTTGATTGAAGCGTAAAATTAAGAACGAGAGAGGACGAGTGTTTGCTGTGCTCGTCAATATGAGGCTCATGCCTTAGTTTATTTTTTTTGCGATTTTCCGGTTATCGTTTGTGTGTCTTTTTGTATGATTTTAATTACGAATTTGATGTTGATTTTATTTCTTTTTGTAGGGAATCAATAGAGGGAATCAAGGAGATTAAATCCAGCTAAAAAAATCAAGAAGATATTGGGCCAAATCAAAGATACGGTTGAGCAAAGATTGACATTTCAATGAAAATATCTCCAACGGTCACTAGGATTGCGCTGGATTTGCAGAGTCCGCAAAAATATAGCCGTTGGGATTTTTCCGTTTTCTTTATATCCGTTGAGACGCGCGTTGATCTTTACGATTTCCTAAGTATCTGAACTCCAAGAAAGCTGCTTTTCTCTTCATCTGTGATTCCTCTCTCCAAAACTCCACAATTCAACAATGGTGCTAACAAGAGCCGAACGATCTGCGTCCAAGAAAAGGGCTGATGAAGCTGAAACGGCTGCGAAGGAAGCACTGCTTGCCTTGGCTGAGGCTGATGCTGCGCGAACCGAACGACTTCACAAACTTCCGATTCGCAAGAAGAAGTGGAAGGTCGTCACAGAGATACCTGCTGGACCCTTTGAACCAGCAGGCACGCCCAGGAAGCGCAAATGGAGTATGGCTGTGGCCGAGGAAGAAATCAAGAACAAGACTCCCTCTGTGGAGAGTCAAGAATTGGGCCAGCCATCCCACGAGACAGCCGAGCGCAGCCCTTCGCCATCTCCACCGGTTCAAAGCCCTGAGCTCTCTTCATCACCGCCAGCGCAGAGCCCTGAGCTGCCTTCATCACCGCAGAGTTCTGCACAGACCCCTACAGCAGCACAGAGCACCACTCCTTCGCACACTTCCCCCCGGCCTGACCCTGAATTCCCATATGGGGAGTACCAAGAATCAACGCAGGGCAGTGGGGAAGCTGAGGAAGAAGAAGTCTTCTCTCCGTTGAGGGAGGCCAGCCCTGAGAGTCCTGCGCAGCAGGATGATTCCATGGAAGAAACACTAGGGGCTTGCCTCCAGCAGATCACCACCAAGGCAAGGCTGAAGAAGAAGAAGGCTGCCAAGATTATTAAGGCCAAGCGGTCCAAGAAGTCAAAGAAGAAGAAGGCCAAAAGGGCACCTTCCTTAGAGAAAGAGAGCGCTGAGCCGTCGCTCAAGAAGCTCAAGATTGAGGCTGCGGAGTCAGCCAAACCAAAGGACAAAGGGAAGGCCAAGCTTTACCCTGAAGATGAGCCTCAATCAGTGAGGTACGTGTCCTCTGACGCTTAGTCCAGAGGCATTGAGCTGAGGAAGAGGGAGTTGCTGCACGAGAAGGGCTTCCTCGACAGACCTGCTGACCTGCCGCAGTTCTTGCGCGTAGGAATTACAAATCATGGATGGGAGGAGTTGTGCAGACCACCCACTCCAGCTTACACAAGCATGGTGTATGACTTTTACGCCAATGTGCTTAATCCTGAGGATGGCCTGTCTGTGGTCAGAGGGGTGGAAGTGGACTTCTTAGCAAAGGCGATCAACGAGGCCTATGGCCTCAAAGGCCAAAAACATACGGACTACGCAAGGATTGTTGATGAGCCTACTGATGCTGTCCTGGAAGAGGCCATTCGGACCATTGGCCAGCCTGAAGCATCCTGGACCGTGTCACGCAATGGGAGGCACACTCTCATGAGTGCCAACCTCACAGCTAAGGCGGCTGTATGGTTTTCCTTCGTGAGAAGGAAACTATCCCAGTGACTCATGAGACCACCATCAACCAGAGCAGATCGCTGCTGGTCTATGCAATCATGCGAGGTCTCACGATCAACGTGGGTGAAGTCATGTCAGCTGCCATTGCTGAGTGCGCCAAGAAAGGTAAGGGTCCATTGTTTTTCCCCAATACTATAACTAAACTCTGTTTGCGTGCAGGGGTTCCCATTGAGCGAATGGAGCAGCAGATGGCTTACACAGGCCACTTGGAGCTCCCTGCTGGCTTAAGGCTAAAAAGGAAGAGGAACATGGAATTCGAGCTAGATAGGTTGGCTGCTGATCAGTCGCTGTCCATGGCTTGCCTGATGGATATGCAGAAGAGGATGGCTCAATGGGCCATTTACGCACAGGCACGGGACAAGGAAGTTGCTGACCAACTTGGATGCATCTTCCCTGATTTTCCCACGAATCTCCTGACTCCATGGGTGCCTCCACGACCAAGAAGGAGTGATGATGAGGAAGATGTCTGAGTGCTAGCTTGAGGAGCACCAAAAAGGGAGTATTGCTGTTCCCTTAGAAGAAAAAAACTGTTTTCTGTTAGACCATGTGAAGTATGTTGTTTTTAGTTTCTATTTCGATCTGTTTCAGTTGCTTAGTTTTAAGTTTTTAAATTGTTTAGTGTAGTCTGATGCTAGCTGATTAGGTAGATTAGTTTAGTTTCATTTTTAGAGAGCTTGAATGACTGGAAAAAAGCATGCGTAGGGGCCTTAAACACTGATATATCTGCCCTGACTTTATTGCGAAATAATTGCGGAACCCGCAATTATTATTACTGAATGCATGTTTTGGACTGTCTGTTTAGCTAGGTTGGTTCTGTTTAGATTCTATCTTTTGCTACTATCATGACTACCTTATATAGCTTATCTTAAAGCATGCTGGATGAGTGTCATAGGACACCCTTTGATAGTTTAAATTAACCTCTCAAAAGCTCAGCATGCATAGCTTTAAGTCCTTACTTGTCTGTTTTTTTCAAATGGCTGCTGCTGTGATATTTACTTTTGGAATGTTCTGCCTATGCCTAGGACTTTTAGATTCTCTTTGTTTTCCCTTAGACTAGATGCTTCTAGGACAAGTTTGGGGGTGTGCCACCTCAGACACTCATTGGGGACAATGAGTAGTTGAAGTTTGGGGGAGGCCACCCTAGGCCTAGGAACATTCCTCTCTCCCTTAAAACATAAGCATTCTTCTTCTCCTTTTAAAAAAAAAAAAAATAAATAAATGATGAGCTGAAAAGAGAAAATAAAGGGGGGAGTCTCTCTTAGGTTGCTGAGTAATCAGTGCCAAGTGTGTAACCCACAAGTGGCGTTGCATCAAAAGGCAACCAAAGGAGAGGTTCCACCAAAGTAAGAAAGAAAGAAAAAGAAGAAATAGGGAAGAAGAATGTATACCTAGGAGTTGCAACTTTGTGGCTTAGATGTCCTGTTTAAAAAGAACTCTGATCCTCAATTAGCTAAGAGCAAAGTTGTAGCTTGTAGGGTTGTTTAGGGAGATGAGTGTATGTCCAATATAGTGATGCCAGGGTTTAGTTTGTTCTCTTAAAGCACTACTGTCACTGTTAATACTAAGACTGGCATGACTCTAAGGAATCCTAGGTAGCTCAGAAGTAAAAACTAGAAGCATGTACTGAGTCTGGGGTAAAGCTAGGTAGAATTTGAAACCTTAGGGATAGTAGGAGGATATGACAAAAGCGGGTAGATCAGTATAGGGAGTTAATAAAGACAGTAGGAGTATTAGGCATGCGAAGTCAGAAGAAGCTAGATGAGAGGGTAGTTTTAAGCTTAGAAGTGTGTCACAGGACAACACTGCTGTAGATAAGAATGTAGGGAGTTAGTAAGTGGTTAAAGAAGAAGAAACAGCAGCCTAGGAAAGTCCTTAGATTGCTCGAGGACAAGCAAAACCTTAAGTTTGGGGGTGTGTTACGTCTCCAAAAGTGACCTTTTTAGGACTTAATTATCTTAGGTGTTTTTGATAGCATTTAGCCTAAACCTATGCTTAAATATGAGAATTAGAAGAAGGTAGCTAAATTAGGACTTACGTACAATAGGAAAGAAAAGGGTTGAAAACCGAAGGAAAAGAATGAAAAAACAAGCACTGCGATAGCATTGCGGAAACATTGCGGAGACCGCAATGTTTCAAGTGAAAACCGTAAGTTGACTGATCTTTTTCTGTTAATTTCCGTTATTTCAGGGATTCGTTCTTTCTCCTCCATCCAGTCTGAAGTACGACGTTGAAGATTGATGGTTCTCCTTGGCCCAAATGCACCTGCGGATTGCTATAAAAAGGGGTCAAAGTCGAGGGTTCAATCATAATCCGAAAGCGTAGAAGTCTTCTCGCAGCTCCAACTTTTCTCCTGTCGTTCTTCTCTGTCTGTTGGTGTGAGAGTCTCAGCTGTTGGAATCGACAATCTGATAGGAAGGAGAGAAGATTCATCCTCTCTCCCGATTGGATTCATCCAAGCAAAGCTATTCTTTCATCCCCTTCAGCCGAGGCATCTGCAACTAGGCGTTCACGCTCGTTTTTATGCTTTCTGTCTTTATTTCCATTTTCCAGCTCTAGTTTGTTGTTATTTCCTTTCTTGTAACTAGATCAGTCCATTTCGTTGAGTTCTGTCTTTCTGTTATGCACTCTAAATTCCTCTTCTTGTCCAATCAAACAATCAAGTAATCAAAGCATAGTTGTTATTCCACAAGTTTTCCATCTTTTGCTGCTACGGTCTTTCCTTACTGATTTCAGTATATTTCTCTTCTAAGCATGTTTCCTTCATCTCTCATTTCTGTTTATCCCATATCCATGAGTAACTAAGTCACATAGGGGCATGCTAATGACAATACTATAGGCTAAAAATCGTGAACCAAGCATGTAGGATAGCGCTCGAAGCATTGATTGTATGTAAGCTTCATCCCACGGGCACTTTCGATTGGCCATCCATTTTGTCCAAAGAACTCCTAACCTCTGGAAGGAGTAAGAGTTCAGAGTCATACACTCATGCTAGCCTTTCAAGGTAGCCAGAAAACGACCTAGGAATAGGCGTTTTCCTAGTACAAACCATAACTTTCTGCTTTAACAAGATGCTTAAGACCTTACTTGGATATGAGTAAACTAAAGAATCTAATGCATGGAATCGGACGATACATGAGATTGAGTGAGTTTGATGCATAGAGAGTTGATCCAACGCTTGAGAATCGTGAGAAAAAGCCTATAGAGGAGTCGTTAGTAGCCCTTGTTTCTCCATTTCACACACTTTCGCTGTTGCTAAAATTGCGGTAGAATTGCTGTTTCCGCAATTCTGCTTGAGCTACAATTCTGTCTAGCTGTTTTTGTCTTCATTTATTAATCTCGTTTCTTTTCATTTGAGTTTAGCTTTGACTTGCACTTGTTTATGTTGCTACCCTCTACGTATTCAGTAGGAAATAGACAATTTAAAACCAATTTGACCCCATCAAATCCACCCATTCTTTCTTAACTTTACACTTCTCTAGTAACTTATAATAAATCTCTGTGGGAAAACGAATGAAAAATACTTACTACTTGCTATAGGACCATGTATGCTTGCATGTTCTGAGTGCTCTCTCTATCTTATTGCTTACTTATTTTAACACATTGAGCACGCAACACTTACCCTCAGGGTAGGCTATGGATCTGTCTGCTAGTTGTAAAGTGACAGTGGTTGGACGTGCTTCTCCTATTCCTAGCTGGCGGAATAGTGATAGGGGCATGAGGTTTATGCTGGCTCCCAGGTCACAAAGAGCTCTGCCCACGTGCTTGCCTCCTAGCTCTATAGGTAAGGTGAAGGAACCAGGATCCTTCTCCTTCTTGGGTAGCTTGTTCTGGAGTATGGCACTGCACTCCTCAGTGAGATTTATTGTTTCAAACTCACCAATTATTCTTTTGTTAGTAATAATATCCTTCAAAAACTTAACATAAGAGGGCATAGACTGTAAAACTTCTACAAAAGGAATATTAACATGCACTTGCTTAAGAATTTCTAAAAATTTGTTAAAGTGCACTTCCTGTTCTTGTTTTTTCTTAAGCCTTCGAGGAAATGGAGGTGGTGGCACATATGCAGGCACTTCAGGTCGCTTCAGGATAGGTGGAGGCCTTGGAATTTCTTCTATCTCTTCTATGATTGGCTCCAGCCTTGGTCCTGATGTGCTTGGTGATGGTTGACCTTGGTTTGGCAGAGACTCCAGTGGAGCACTAGACTCATTGTTCTCTACTCTCTTTGGTGTTTCTTTTGTGTTGCTCACCAATGGTCTCCCACTTCTGAGTTCAATTGCTTGAACTTGCTCTTTACCATCTCTCCTTGGCACTTCAGTGTCAGCAGGTAGTCTACCTTGGGGCCTACTTTTGAGTTCATTGGCTAGTTGCCCTATTTGGTTCTCTAGGCTCCTAAGAGTAGCTTGCTGACTCTGTAGAGTGGCATCATTCTTGGCTATGTATTCTTTGAGTAGATTTTCTACAGAAGACCCTACAGGTTGGTTGTATGGTTTTTGGTACATGGATTGGTTATGTTGGGGAATGAAACCAGGTGTTCCACTCGGTCTTGGCTGGTTAGGAGTTTGGTTAGCATTTTGTTGGCCACCCCATGACAGGTTTGGGTGGTTCCTCCAACCAGGATTGTAAGTGTTGGAATAGGGGTTGTTCCTAGGCTGCTGCTGGCTTCCAACATAGCAGACTGAGGCTGGATTCCCAGGGCAGTATTCATATAGGTGCCCTTCCCCACAAAATCCACAGATAAGTGTCTCACCTTGACTTGGTTGGGTGCCCATTGACATGGCTGTGGCGGTGTTGACACTTGTTTGGAGATTGGCTTGAGCCATTTGCTTGACTAGGTTGGTCAGGGCGCTTATTTGGCTACTCATGGCATTGAGTGCGTCCTTGTCTTGAGCTCTAGTTGGCTCAACTGGATCATCTGACCACCTACAGTGAGATGCTGAGATCTTCTCCAAGATCTCATAGGCTTCATTATAACTCTTGGACAACATGGAACCACCAGCAGATGAATTTAAGACTTGTCTAGTGCTGGGGTTGCATCCTTTGAAAACGACCTCTATTTGGATACACCATGGAATGCCATGGTGTGGACATTTAAGAAGAAGGTCTTTGAACCTTGTCCAAGCTTCGTGAAGAGACTCATTCTCAGCTTGTTTGAACTTGATTATATAATCACGAAAGGTAGAATTCCTATCAGGTGGGAAATACTTAACTAGGAATTTTTCTGCCAAGTCTGTCCAATTGAGGACTGATCCAGAGGGTAATGAGTTCAACCACGTCTTTGCTTTGTCCCTCAAAGAGTAAGGGAAAAGGTAGAGCCTCAAGGCTTCTTGGGAAACTCCAGGGATGATGAATGTATCACTGACTCCTAGGAAGTTTCTAAGATGGTTGTGGGGATCCTCATTTTCCACTCCAAAGAATTGTCCCACAGTGGACAACATTTGGAACATCACTGGCTTTAACTCGAATGAGTTGGCAGTAATTTCAGGGCGGATTATGCTGGGGTTCAGCTCCCCAGGCATAGGTACTAGGTAAGAGAGTATGGCTCTATCCTTATCATTCGCTATTTCGATGGGATTGCGAGTGACAGGCACCGGATTGGGAACTAACCTATCCATTTCTTCTTGAGAGGATTGTAGAGACTCTGCGGTTTCAGCAATTATTTGAGGTAAAGGGGGTTGTTTAAAGAGACGTTTCTTGGCTCTATTTCTAGCCTTAAATAATCTCTCAGGCTCAAGGTTGAACTCTAGATCACTACTTGAAGGCTCATTCATAAACTAACCCAAACAGTACCTGCAAAAGAAATGAAAATAGATCAGCTTCAATAGATATTAAGAGTTGGTTTCCTAACTTAACAAACTTCGTTTTCACTAAAATAAATCCCCGGCAGCGGCGCCAAAAACTTGTTGCGTGCTCAATGTGTAAAATAAATAAGCAATAAGAGAGAGAGAGCACTCAGAACATGCAAGCATACATGATCTTATAGCAAGTAGTAAGTATTTTTTCATTCGTTTTCCCACAGAGATTTATTATGAGCTACTCGTGAAGTGTATTGTTAAGAAAGAATGGGTGCATTTGAGGAGGTAGAATTGGTTTTAAGTTGTCTAATTTCTAAGGAATATGTAAAGGGTAGCAACATAAACAAGTGCAAGTCAAAGTTAAACTCAAATGAAAAGAGAAGAAATTAATAAACGAAGAGGAAATTAGCTAAACAGAATTTTAAACTTAGCAGAATTGCGGAAACAGCAATTCTACCGCAATTTTACTAACAGCGAAAGTGTGTAAAATGGAGAAACAAGGGCTACTAACGACTCCTCTATAGGCATTTTCTCACGATTCTCAAGCATTGGATCAACTCACTATGCATCAAACTCACTCAATCTCATGTATCTTCCGATTTCATGCATTAGATTCTTTAGTTTACTCATGTCCAAGTAAGGTCTTAAGCATCTTGTTAAAGCAGAAAGTTATGGTTTGTACTAGGAAAACGCCTATTCCTAGGTCGTTTTCTGGCTACCTTGAAAGGCTAGCATGAATGTGTGACTCTGAACTCTTACTCCTTCCAGAGGTTAGGAGTTCTTTGGACAAAATGGATGGCCAATCGAAATTGCCCGTGGGATGAAGCTTACATACAATCAATGCTTCGAGAGCCATCCTACATGCTTGATTCACGTTTTTTAGCTTATAGTATTGTCATTAGCATGCCCCTATGTAACTTAGCTACTCATGGATATAGACAGAACAGAAGTAAGAGATGAAGTAGACATGCATAGAAGAAATTTAAAGACAAACAGCAAGGGAAAAACAGTAGGCAACAAAGACAAGAAACTGTGAAATAATGAATTTTGCTTTGATTACTTGATTGTTTGAATGAACAAAGGGAAGCTTAAAGGGAATAACTTAAAGACAGGAAGCAACGAAATGAAATGAACTAGCTAACAACAACGACACAACAACTAAACAGTGCTGGAAATGAGAAATAAAAGACAGAAAGCAGGTAATTGAGCTTGAATGCCTCGTCGCAACCGCCTCGGCTGAAGGAAGAGAAAGGATAGCCTTGCTTGGATGAATCCAATCGGGAGAGAAGATGAATCTTCTCTCCTTCCTATCAGATTGTCGACTCCAACAGCTGAACCTCTCAAACCAACAGACGGAGAAGAAAAACAGGAGAAAAGATGGAGCTGCGAAGAGACTTCTACGCTTCCGGATGATGATCAAACCCTCTACTTTGACCCCATTTTATAGTAATCTGCAGGTGCGTTTGGGCCAAGGAGAACCATCCATCCTCAACGTCGTACTTCAAAATGGATGGAGGAGAAAGAACGAATCCCTGAAATAACGGAAAATAACAGAAACAGATCAGTCAACTTACGGATTTCACTTGAAACATTGCGGTTTTAGCAATGTTTCCGCAATGCGCATTTTTCCTTCTTTTAACTTCGGTTTTCAATCCTTTTCTTTCCTTTTGCACACAAGTCCTAATTTAGCTACCTTCTTCTAATTCTCATATATAAGCATAGGTTTAATCTAAATCCTCTCAAAAACACCTAAGAGTGCACATCTTTCTAAGATAAATAAGTCCTAAAAAGGTCACTTTTGGAGACGTAACACACCCCCAAACTTAAGGTTTTGCTCGTCCTCGAGCAGTCTAAGGACTTGTTTAGGCTGCTGTTTCATTCCCTTTAACCACTTACTGACTCCCCTACATTCCGATCTAAAGCAGTGCTGTCCTGTGACACACTTCTAAATTTACAACTAACCTTTTATATTGCTTCTTCTGACTTTGCACGCCTAATACTCCTGCTGTTTCATTAACTCCCTACGACTGATCTACTTGCTTCTGTCATATTGTGCATCTATCCCTAAGGTTTCAAATTCTACCTAGCTTTACCCTAGACTCAATACATGCTTCTGGCTTTATTTCTGAGTTACCTAGGATTCCATAGAGTCATGCCAGTCTTAGTATTAACAGTGACAGTAGTACTTTAAGAGAACAACCTAAACCCTGGCATCACTACATTGGACATACATTCATCTCCCTAAACAACCCTACAAGTTACAACTTTGTGCTCAGCTAATTGAGGATCATAGTTCTTTTTAATCAGGACATCTAAGCCACAAAGTTGCAACCCTAGGTATACATTCTTCTTCCCTTTCCTTTTTCTTTCTTTCTTACTTAGGTGGAGCCTCTCCTTTGGTTGCCTTTTGATGCAATGCCACTTGTGGGTTACACACTTGGCACTGATTACTCAGCAACTTAAGAGAGACACCCACAAAAACTTGTTGCGTGCTCAATGTGTAAAATAAATAAGCAATAAGAGAGAGAGAGCACTCAGAACATGCAAGCATACATGATCTTATAGCAAGTAGTAAGTATTTTTTCATTCGTTTTCCCACAGAGATTTATTATGAGCTACTCGTGAAGTGTATTGTTAAGAAAGAATGGGTGGATTTGAGGAGGTAGAATTGGTTTTAAGTTGTCTAATTTCTAAGGAATATGTAAAGGGTAGCAACATAAACAAGTGCAAGTCAAAGTTAAACTCAAATGAAAAGAGAAGAAATTAATAAACGAAGAGGAAATTAGCTAAACAGAATTTTAAACTTAGCAGAATTGCGGAAACAGCAATTCTACCGCAATTTTACTAACAGCGAAAGTGTGTAAAATGGAGAAACAAGGGCTACTAACGACTCCTCTATAGGCATTTTCTCACGATTCTCAAGCATTGGATCAACTCACTATGCATCAAACTCACTCAATCTCATGTATCTTCCGATTTCATGCATTAGATTCTTTAGTTTACTCATGTCCAAGTAAGGTCTTAAGCATCTTGTTAAAGCAGAAAGTTATGGTTTGTACTAGGAAAACGCCTATTCCTAGGTCGTTTTCTGGCTACCTTGAAAGGCTAGCATGAATGTGTGACTCTGAACTCTTACTCCTTCCAGAGGTTAGGAGTTCTTTGGACAAAATGGATGGCCAATCGAAATTGCCCGTGGGATGAAGCTTACATACAATCAATGCTTCGAGAGCTATCCTACATGCTTGATTCACGTTTTTTAGCCTATAGTATTGTCATTAGCATGCCCCTATGTGACTTAGTTACTCATGAATATAGACAGAACAAAAGTAAGAGATGAAGTAGACATGCTTAGAAGAAATTTAAAGACAAACAGCAAGGGAAAAATAGTAGGCAACAAAGACAAGAAACTGTGAAATAATGAATTTTGCTTTGATTACTTGATTGTTTGAATGAACAAAGGGAAGCTTAAAGGGAATAACTTAAAGACAGAAAGCAACGAAATGAAATGAACTAGCTAACAACAACGACACAACAACTAAACAGTGCTGGAAATGAGAAATAAAAGACAGAACGCAGGTAATTGAGCTTGAATGCCTCGTCGCAACCGCCTCGGCTGAAGGAAGAGAAAGGATAGCCTTGCTTGGATGAATCCAATCGGGAGAGAAGATGAATCTTCTCTCCTTCCTATCAGATTGTCGACTCCAACAGCTGAACCTCTCAAACCAACAGACGGAGAAGAAAAACAGGAGAAAAGATGGAGCTGCGAAGAGACTTCTACGCTTCCGGATGATGATCAAACCCTCTACTTTGACCCCCTTTTATAGTAATCTGCAGGTGCGTTTGGGCCAAGAAGAACCATCCATCCTCAACGTCGTACTTCAAAATGGATGGAGGAGAAAGAACGAATCCCTGAAATAACGGAAAATAACAGAAACAGATCAGTCAACTTACGGATTTCACTTGAAACATTGCGGTTTTAGCAATGTTTCCGCAATGCTGCCGCAATGCGCATTTTTCCTTCTTTTAACTTCGGTTTTCAATCCTTTTCTTTCCTTTTGCACACAAGTCCTAATTTAGCTACCTTCTTCTAATTCTCATATATAAGCATAGGTTTAAGCTAAATCCTCTCAAAAACACCTAAGAGTGCACATCTTTCTAAGATAAATAAGTCCTAAAAAGGTCACTTTTGGAGACGTAACAGGTATCCACACGGGCAGATCGTTCCACAACCAAAAAGAAGTCGTCTGACGCAGAGGAAGCTGCGAGAGAGGCGCTGCTTGCCTTAGCAGATGCCAATGCTGCGCAGCCCTCACGACCTCCGAAGCTACCAGTGCGAAAGAAGAAGTGGAAGGTGGTGACTGAGATCCCTGCTGGTCCTTCTGAACCAGTCGGTACACCGAAGAAAAGAAAGTGGACGGTTGCGGTGGAGGATGCACCGATCAAAGAAAAGACTCTCAGCGAGGAGAGTCGTGGGAGTGGCCGTCCATCATATGAGACGGCAAGGCAGAGCCCTGAACCTTCGCCCCAGACGCCCGAGCCTGAAGCCCCACCGGAAGAGCACCAAGACTCGGTGCCAAGTGAAGAGCCGGCTGAGGACGAGGAGGTATTCTCCCCCTTAAGGGAAGTCAGTCTTGACAGCCCTATGGAGGAGGAAAGTAGGGATTCAATGGACGAAACTTTGGGAACTGTCTCCAACAAATGGCCTCCAAGGCTCGTCTCAAGAAAAGGGCCCCAGTGATTGTGAAAGGCAAACGGCTGAAGGCCTCTAAGCGAGCCAAGAAGAAGAAGGTTAGTGGTGAACCTTCTTTAAAGAAATTGAAGGTTGAGGCTGCTGAATCGGCCAAGGCAAAAGAGAAGGGGAAGAAGAAGATGTACCCCGAGGACGAACCGTCAGCTGTGCGGTTTGTCTCACAAGAAGCAGAGGCTAGGGGCCTCAAATTGAGGAAGAGAGACCTCTGATAACTCCATTTTGGAGCTATTAAACGCTTCCTAAGTTTTGCTAAAGTCCGCTTTTAATTGATTAATATATCTCTTTTGTAGGAGAAATGCGGCAAAGAGCTCGTGCGTCCGTTGGGCCCGTTCGAGTGCTTAAAGTGGAGTTTATCGCCCCGGGAATGCGTCGGGAAAGGGGAAGTTGATCCGTGAAGAAACGGGCCAAAACCGCCTAGGAGAGGCAAAGTTCCAGCCCCCAAACCCGAGAGCCAGCGTCGAAACGCTGGCTCGACGCTGGAAAAACCCGAGAGCAAGCGTCGAGACCCTGCTTGGCGTCGAGACGCTCCGGAGGAGACGCGCGCAGGAAATTTATCGGGGCAGCGTCGCGACGCCATCGAAGGCGCGCGCGGAAAACTTAGGGCACAATTTTCTGCACTTTTTGAGAGATCTTCTTCACCATTTTTGGAGCTTTTCATCTTCTTCTTCCTCTAGATTTCTCCATTTTCCTTTGAGCTCCGCCATTGTTGGCATGCGAGTGAGCTCCCCCTTCTTTGTAACTCGTGGATGATTCCTTCCATGGCCATCGTTGGAGCGGAATTGACAAACCGCGCCATGAGCGGCTAAGGTAAGGGTGAACGGTTTGGGAATAGTTTAGGGAGATTTTGTTAGCGATTTTGGTTCTGATAATCTACTCTTGAATTATGCATATTGGTTCTATTTATTTGCATTTATCTACTTCTTAATCCAACGCGCATGTTAAATTTCGACGATTGACACTCGAGTAATTTTGCATGTTGTGTATGTTAAAGAGTAGCGATGTCGTGCCTCTCACTGCTCGACTAAGTAACACAGGTAGATAAAACTAAATCGGAGTATCGAGTTGTGTAGGATAGTTGTTGATTGCATACGGCGTTTGCGGGCAATCTACTAGCAATTAGAATTCACGCTTGAATGTTCGTCGCGGTTAGCTAGTGACTGTCTAGATTTATCTTAGGGCTGATCACCTTAAAGTAAGTTTGGATAACGTATAATTGGAACTGTGTGGTCTGATTAAAATCCATGGAGTCGGCTACTTTGGGGCTTCTCTGGTAGTCGTCCGTGTGTATAATAAACTGAATACCATGAACTTTGCATTAAATGATGAACCGAAATTGTCTAACAATTGATCCCGAAACTCCCAAACCGTGCACACGTTTTCTACTTGTTATTCTTTCTTCCGTTAGCGTTTTATTATTTCCCTTGCATGCTGAAAATTCCCCCCGTTACCAAACCAACCAATTAATTAAATCCCAATTTTAATTGTGATTTTTATCGTTCTTACTCCTTGGATCGACCCTGTTACCACTGGCTGCAAAGCCTTGGTCATAGGCTTATAAATTACATTTTGGCAAGCCTCGACAGCTTGAGTTTATATTGATAGTTCAAAAATATCGATACCAAAATTGGCGCCGATGCCGGGGAGTAGGCAATTTGATTAGAATTATGATTGAAGTTTGAATTTAATTGATTGATGGTTGGCTGAAAATTTTTTCTGTTTGTATCTTGTATGTTTGAGTTTTTGTTTGTGTATGACCCGTTCCTCTGAGGTTAGTGGATTGCAGTTTATCCCAGAAATCGATAGAGAGGAGCGGCGGTTACGGAGAGAAGCCCGTGAGGGGCAGAGACCGGTTGAAGAAGAAGAAGGCAATCCCTTCTTGGTTTACGAGATGGCGCAAGGTGATGCGCCACGGACGCTAAAGCAACTGGCAGCGCCAGACCTGAACCTGCAGCCTTTGTGCATAAACTACCCCGTGGTAGCAGGTAACTTCGAATTAAAGTCAGGTTTAATTCATCAGTTACCTTCTTTTCATGGCAATGCAGGTGAGGACGCGAACAAACACCTGATGGAATTCCATTGCGTCTGCGCGGGGATGAAGCCCGCTGGAGTCACGGAGGAGCAGTTGAACATGAGGGCATTCCCTTTCACGCTCAAGGACAAGGCCAAGGATTGGCTATATTACCTGCCCTCCGGATCGATCACTACGTGGCAGGATATGAAGCGGGTATTCTTGGAAAAATATTTTCCCGCATCTTTGGCCACTACACTGCGGAAGAGGATTTATGGAATCACCCAGGATGTTGGTGAGTCCCTGCACGAATACTGGGAGCGATTTGGGCGCCTGTGCGCCAGCTTCCCACATCATCAGATTGCCGACCAACTACTCATTCAGTATTTTTATGAGGGGATGACGCCCCATGACCGGCAAATGATTGATGCAGCGAGTGGAGGGGCATTGATTGACAAGACCCCAGTTGAGGCCAAACAGTTGATAGCAAACATGGCAACCAACTCGCAGCAGTTTGGTATTCGGGGGCAAGGACAAGTCCACAGCGTGGCTCAGAGCCATGAAATGACTGAAATGAGGGCTCAAGTGGCCGAGATAGGAAATATGCTGAAAAACATCGTTGGAGGAACCCGCGAGGCGGAGGAGGTCAATGCAATCGGGGGGTACGCTTCCAACCCAAGGAAGTACGACCCATATTCCAACACGTATAACCCCCGTTGGCGCGACCACTCCAACTTTAGCTATGGGAACAGGGAAGGACAATCTCGCTTCCAAGGCCAGTCTCAGGATAGGCCTAATTCTTCCACCCAGGCTCAAGCCTCGAGCTCCTCCAGCTCACTTGAAGAAATGGTAAGGACCATTGTGACGAGCACCAGCCAGTTTCAAAAGGAAGCTCGAGAAGAGCTTAATTCTCACAAGGCCGAGCTGCATAATCTGAACAAGCAGCTGACACAAATGGCGGTGTCTATCAGTAAGATTGAGAGCAAGAGCTCAGGGAAGCTTCCTTCCCAAACTACGGTCAACTCATGTGAAAACGTGAGTGTTATTCAGCTGCGGAGTGAGAAATCGCTTTCCACTAGAGCTGTGAAGGAAGCTACGGACAGCCTGAACAAGTCCGCCCCGCCTGCTCCAGAGATTCAGAATGAGAAAAGAGATGAGAAGGTTAGTGTACCTGAGGATGTTGCCAGAGCACCATTCCCGAGTAGGCTTGCGAAGCCTACTTTGGAATCCGATGATGAGGAGGTCCTTCGAACCTTCCAGAAAGTGATGGTAAATATCCCGCTCCTAGAGGCAGTCAGTCAAGTGCCCAAGTATACGAAATTTCTAAGGAGCTGGTGCACGAAGAAAAGAAAGTCCAGAGGGACTGAGATGAGAAAAGAGAACGTTTCTGCTATACTCCCAGGTACGTTGCCTGCCAAGTGCAATGTTAAGTCTCTGAAAGTGACTTATTTAGGACCCATTTAGCTTAAGAAGATGTACACTTTTAGGTGTTTTTGATAGCATTTAGCCTAAACCTATGCTTAAATATGAGAATGAGAAGAAGGTAGCTAAATTAGGACTTATGCACAATAGAAAAGAAAAGGGTTGAAAACCGAAGGAAAAGAATGAAAAAACTGCATTGCGACAGCATTGCGAAAACATTGCTGAAGCCGCAATTATTCAAGTGAAAACCGTAAGTTGACTGATCCTTTTCTATTAATTTCCGTAATTTCAGGGATTCGTTCTTTCTCCTCCATCCATTCTGATATATGACGTTGAAGATTGATGGTTCTCCTTGGCCCAAACGCACCTGCAAACTACTATAAAAGGGGGTCAAAGTCGGAGGTTCAAGCATCATCCGAAAGCGTAGAGTCTTCTCGCAGTCCACCTTTTCGCCCTGTTTTCCTTTGCCGTCTGTTGGAGTGAGAGTCTCAGCTGTTGGAATCGATAATCTGATAGGAAGGAGAGGAGATTCTTCTTCTCTCTCGATTGGATTCATCCAAGCAAGGCTGACCTTTCATCCCCTTCATTCGAGGCGACTGCAACGAGGCTTCCAAGCGTCATTTCCTGCTTTCTGTTCTCCTTTTCTAATTTCCAGCTTTGATCAATTGTTGTTTCTAGCTTATTGTTCTATCTACTGCATTGCGTCGCTGTCTGTCTTTGAATTATTTCCTTTAAGTTTCCTTTTGTCCGTTCAACATTCAAAGTAATCAAATTGCAAGACTTCATTTCACAGTTTCCATCTTCTGCTGCTACGGTTTTGTCTTACTGTTTGGAGTATATTTCCCTTCTAAGCATGTCTGTTTTATCTTACATTTCTGTTCTCTATATATCCATGAGTAGCTAAGTCACTTAGGGGCATGCTAATGACAGAACTATAGGCTAAAAAACGTGAACCAAGCATGTAGGATAGCTCTCGAAGCATTGATTGTATGTAAGCTTCATCCCACGGGCAATTTCGATTGGCCATCCATTTTGTCCAAAGAACTCCTAACCTCTGGAAGGAGTAAGAGTTCAGAGTCGTATAATCATGCTAGCCTTTCATGGTAACCAGGAAACGGCCTAGGAATAGGCGTTTCCCTAGTACAAACTAAACACTTCTGTTTTAACAAGATGCTTAGGACCTTACTTTGAGTTGAGTAAACTAAAGAATCTAATGCATGGAATCGGACGATACATGAGATAGAGTGAGTTTGATGCATAGAGAGTAGATCCAGTGCTTGAGAATCGTATAGAAATGCCTGTAGGATAGTCATTAGTAGCTCTTAATTCACCCATTTACACACTTTCGCTGTTATTCAATTGCGGTAAAATTGCGGTGTCCGCAATTCTGCTAAGTTACCATTCTGTTTAGCTGTTTTCTTCTTCGTTTATTAATTCCATCTCTTGTCTTTTGAGTCTAATTTCAACTTGCATTTGTTTATGTTGCATTCCTTTACACATTCAGCAAAAACTAGATAATTAAAAACCAATTTTACCCCATCAAATCCACCCCTTCTTTCTTAACAAATACACTTCATGAATAGCTAAAAATAAGTCTCTGTGGAAAAAACGAATGAAATATACTTACTACTTGCTGTGAGACCATGTATGCTTGCATGTTCTGAGTGCTCTCTCTACCTTCTTGCTTATTTATCTTTAACACATTGAGCACGCAACAAGTTTTTGGCGCCGCTGCCGGGGACTTATTTTAAGTGAAAACGAAGTTTGTTAAGTCTGAAACACCAAGATATTTTCCATTGAATTTGATCCATCTTCATTTCTTCTACAGGTACCATTTAGGGCAGTTTATGAATGAGACTCCAAGTAGTGATCTAGAGTTCAACCCTGAGCCTGAGAGATTATTTAAAGCTAGAAATAGAGCCAAGAAACGTCTCTTTAAACAACCCCTTTTACCTCAAATAATTGCTGAAACCGCAGAGTCTCCGCAATCCACTCAAGAAGAAATGGCTGGAATAGATCAAAACCTGGTGCCTGTCACTCGCAATCCCATTGAAATAGCGAATGACAAGGATAGCGCCATCCTTTCATACCTAGTACCTATGCCTGGAGAGCTGAACCCCAGCATAATCCGTCCTGAAATCACTGCCAACTCATTCGAGTTAAAGCCAGTGATGTTCCAAATGTTGTCCACTGTGGGACAATTCTTTGGAATAGAAAATGAGGACCCTCATAACCACCTTAGGAACTTCCTAGGAGTCAGTGATACCTTCCTCATTCCTGGAGTTTCCCAAGAAGCCCTGAGGCTATATCTGTTCCCTTACTCTTTGAGGGACAAAGCCAAAACGTGGTTAAATTCATTACCCTCAGGATCTGTCCTCAATTGGACAGATTTAGCAGAGAAATTCCTAGTCAAATATTTCCCACCAGATAGGAATTCAACCTTTCGTGATGATATCATCAAATTTAAACAAGCTCCGAGTGAGTCTCTTCACGAAGCTTGGACGAGATTCAAAGACCTTCTCATTAAATGTCCACACCATGGCATTCCATGGTGTATCCAAATAGAAGTCTTCTTTAAAGGATGCAACCCCAGCACCAGACAAGTTCTAAACTCATCTGCTGGAGGTTCCATGTTGTCCAAGAGTTACAACGAAGCTTATGAGATCTTGGAGAAGATCTCAACATCTCACTGTAGGTGGTCAGATGATCCAGTAGAGCCAACTAGAGCTCAAGACAAGGATGCTTTAAGCGCCATGAGCACCCAAATAAACGCCCTGACCAACCTAGTTAAGCAAATGGCTCAGGCCAATCTCCAAACCAGTGCCAATACCGCCACAGCCATGTCAATGGGCACACAACCAAGTCAAGGCGAGGCACTTGTCTGTGGATTCTGTGGGGAAGGGCACCCATATGAATACTGCCCTGGGAATCCATCCTCAGTCTGCTATGTTGGGAGCCAGCAGCAGCCTAGGAATAACCCCTACTCCAACACCTATAACCCTGGTTGGAGAAACCACCCAAACCTGTCATGGGGTGGCCAACAAAACACTAACCAAAATCCTAACCAACCTAGACCGAGTGGAACACCTGGTTTCACTCCCCAACATAACCAGTCAATGTACCAAAAACCATACAATCAACCTGTAGGATCTTCTGTAGAAAACTTACTCAAGGAATACATAGCTAAGAATGATGCTACTCTTCAAAGCCAGCAAGCTACTCTGAGGAGCCTAGAAAACCAAATAGGCCAATTAGCCAATGAACTTAAGAGTAGGCCCCAAGGTAGACTCCCTGCTGACACCGAGGTACCAAGGAGAGATGGCAAAGAACAAGTTCAAGCAATTGAACTTAGGAGTGGAAAACCATTGGTGAGCAACACAAAGGACACACCAAAGAGAGTAGAGAACACTGAGTCTAGTGCTCCACTGGAGTCTCTGCCAAACCAAGGTCCACCACCAACTAGCACATCAGGAGCCAGGCTAGAGCCAATTATTGAGGAGGTAGAAGAAATTCCAAGGCCTCAACCTATCCTAAGGCGCCCTGACGTGCCTGCATATGTGCCACCACCTCCATACCCTCGAAGGCTTAAGAAGAAGCAGGAACAGGAAGTTCATTTTAATAAATTCTTAGAAATTCTTAAGCAAGTGCATGTTAACATTCCTTTTGTAGAAGTTTTACAGTCTATGCCTTCTTATGTAAAGTTTTTGAAGGACATCATTACTAACAAAAAAATAATTTGTGAGTTTGAAACAGTAAACCTCACTGAGGAGTGCAGTGCCATCCTCCAGAACAAGCTGCCCAAGAAGGAGAAGGATCCTGGTTCCTTCACCTTACCTGTAGAACTTGGAGGCAAGCACGTGGGCAGAGCGCTTTGTGACCTGGGCGCCAGCATAAATCTCATGCCCCTGTCCCTATTCCGCCAGTTGGGAATAGGAGAAGCACGTCCAACCACTGTCACTTTACAACTAGCAGACAAATCCATCGCATACCCTGAAGGTAAGATTGAGGATATTCTAGTGAAAGTTGACAAATTTATTTTCCTTGCAGATTTCATTGTCCTGGACTATGAGGCAGACAAGGAGGTCCCCATCCTGCTAGGCAGACCATTTCTAGCCACAGGTAGGGCACTTATAGACGTCCAAAAAGGTGAGCTTACTATGAGGGTTCATGATGAAGAGGTGAAGTTTAGTGTATATAAAGCTTTAAGGTACCCCTCTGACCTTGAATCCTGTGCTAGCATGGACGTAGTAGACTCCTTGATGGAGGAACAATTGGAGCATGTACTCTTAACTAAGCATGCTAATGAATATGTACAACTAGATGTAGCTGACTTGAATGTATCTGACATAATGGATATGCCTGTAGATAAACCACAGCATGTATGTATGAATATAGACCTAACTGATAGATCTGTGAATCCTTTAAAGCCATCCATTGAGCATCCACCTGTTTTAGAACTGAAACCACTACCCACTCACCTCAAGTATGCATATCTAGGAAGTAATGAAACTCTGCCTGTTATCATTTCTTCTAAATTAAGTGAAAAGCATGAGGTAGAACTGATTTTACTGCTTAAGCAACATAGGAAGGCTATAGCATGGACTATTGCTGATATTCGAGGCATTAGCCCTTCTTATTGCATGCACAAGATTATACTAGAGGAAGAGCACACACCTAGGGTAGATCACCAACGTAGGCTAAACCCCTCTATGAAAGAGGTAGTAAAGAAGGAAATGATAAAATGGTTAGATGCAGGAGTGATCTTCCCAATAGCTAGTAGCTAGTGGGTGAGCCCCATCCAATGTGTACCTAAAAAGGGGGGAATAACTGTGGTAGTCAATGAAAACAACGAACTGATTCCAACAAGGACTGTCACAGGGTGGAGAGTGTGTATGGATTACAGGAAATTAAATAAAGAAACTAAAAAAGATCACTTCCCTCTACCGTTCATTGACCAGATGCTAGACAGAATAGCTGGTAGAGCCTACTATTGTTTCTTAGACGGGTATTCAGGCTATAATCAAATAACTATAGACCCTAAGGATCAAGAGAAGACCACCTTCACTTGCCCTTTTGGAACTTTTGCCTTTCGCAGAATGCCTTTTGGCTTATGCAATGCACCGGCAACTTTCCAAAGGTGCATGATGGCAATCTTCTCTGAGTTGGATGAGTCCATGATAAAAATATTCATGGATGACTTCTCAGTCTTTGGGGACTCATTTTCAAACTGTCTAGAAAACCTAGGACAAGTCCTGGCTAGGTGTGAGGAGACCAACCTAGTCCTAAATTGGGAAAAATGCCATTTTATGGTGGATGAGGGGATTGTCTTAGGACATAGAGTGTCAAGGGCAGGAGTAGAAGTTGATAGGGCAAAGATTGAGATCATAGAGAAGTTGGTAGAGCCCCAGAATGTCAAAGCCATTAGAAGCTTCTTAGGGCATGCTGGCTTCTACAGAAGGTTCATCAAGGACTTTTCTAAGATAGCCAAGCCTCTGTGTGAGCTTTTAGAGCTAAATAGACCATTCATCTTCTCTAAGGAATGCTTAGTAGCTTGGACTACCCTTAAGAAAGCACTAGTCACTGCACCTATAATAGTAGGACCAAATTGGGATCTCCCATTTGAGATGCTATGTGATGCCAGTGACTATGCTGTAGGAGTCATGTTAGGACAGAGGATTGACAAGCTAACACACCCTGTATATTATGCTAGTAAGACCTTGAATAAGGCTCAATGTAATTATACAACTACTGAGAAAGAAATGCTTGCTGTAGTGTTTGCTTGCGAAAAATTTAGAAACTATATTGTAGGCACTAGGACAATTGTATACACTGACCATTCTGCCTTGAAATATCTTATGAGGAAGGCTGATGCCAAGCCTAGATTGATTAGGTGGGTGTTATTGCTGCAAGAGTTTGATTTGGACATTCGAGACAAGAAAGGATGTGAAAACGTGGTTGCAGATCACCTGTCTCGATTGTAGCACAATTGCGAAAAAATTGCGGACCCCGCAATTTCTGATGCTTTTATTGATGAACATGTCTTTGCTTTGACTCATCGTGATAACGATGAGGAACCTTGGTTTGCTGACATTGCTAACTTCCGTGCATCACAGGTATTACCAGTTTTCAAGGGAGGACAAGAGAAGAAGAGGTTCCTTCATGAAGCAAGGAAATTCATATGGGATGACCCCACACTTTACAGAACCTGTGCTGATGGCTTACTAAGGAAGTGTGTTTCAGCTGCTGAAGCGAAGTCTGTGCTGCAGCACTGTCACACATCTCCTTATGGTGGACACTTTGGTGGCCAAAGAACAGCTGCAAAGGTATTTCAGAGTGGCTATTATTGGCCAACGATCTTCAAAGATGCCCACAACTATGCCCACAGCTGTGATGAATGCCAAAGAACAGGTAACCTCAGTCGAAAGGATGAGATGCCCCTCACCTACATCTTAGAGTTAGAGCTCTTTGATGTGTGGGGCATTGACTTCATGGGGCCATTCCCTCCATCATCAGGTAACCTTTACATATTAGTAGCAGTGGACTATGTGTCCAAGTGGGTAGAAGCCAAAGCATGTCCTAATAATGATGCTAAAACAGTCACCAACTTCTTGCATAGGCACATTTTTACTAGGTTTGGGACACCTCGTGCCATCATTAGTGATGAGGGGTCACATTTCATTAACAAGGCTATGGAGAGAGTGTTGGCTAAATATAACATTAGACATAGAGTAGCCACTCCCTATCACCCACACTCAAATGGACAAGCTGAAATCTCAAATAGGGAAATTAAGAACATCCTAGAAAAAGTGGTCAAACCTAATAGGAAAGACTGGTCCTTCAAGCTTGAGGATGCACTTTGGGCTTATAGGACAGCATATAAGACACCCCTAGGTATGTCCCCCTATAGGCTGGTATATGGCAAGGCTTGTCACTTACCACTTGAGTTAGAAAACAAAGCATTTTGGGCCATGAAGGAATTGAATTTTTGTGTAAAGGATGCGGGGACACTGAGGTCTTTGCAATTACATGAGCTTGATGAGCTTAGGCATATGGCCTATGAAAATGCTAAGATGTACAAGGAAAAAACCAAGATTTGGCACGATAGTAGACTTAGAGTTAAGGACTTTAAGAAGGGTCAACTTGTTTTGTTGTTTAACTCACGGTTGAAACTATTTCCAAGGAAACTTAAGTCTAGATGGTCGGGTCCATTTGTCATTACTAATGTGTTGGTTCATGGTGCAATAGAGATAAAAAACTTGCAGCAAGGTCAGCCATTTATGGTCAATGGGGCGAGGTTGAAGCACTACTATGAGGAAGGAGATGTGAAGACTCTCTCGGCCTTCCTCTTGAATGAAGCGTGAAACTAAAAACGAGAGAGAACGAGTGGTCACTGTGCTCGTTTAGTCAAGGCTCATGCCTTAGTTTATTTTTTTCACTTTTTCCGGTTATCATTTGTATGTTTTGTGGTGTGATTTTAATTAAGTATTTAATGTTTGTTTTATTTGTTTTTATAGGGAATCGAAAGAGGGGATCAAGGAGAGTAATCCCAGCTTTAAAAATCAAGAAACGATCGAGCCAAATAAAAGATACGGACGAGCGAAGTTTGCCATTTAGATAAAAAGAAATCCCTAAAATTGCGCTGGAATTGCAGGATCCGCAAAATATAGCCGTTGGGATTTAGCCGTTGCCTTTATATCCGTTAGAAGGCGCTCGATCGATACGATTCTCTCACTCTCTAATTTCCAAGAAAGCTGCGATTCTTTTCATCTTTGATTCTTCTCTCCAATTCTCCAAGATTCGACAATGGTGTCCACAAGGGCTGAAAGATCCGCAGCCAAGAAGAAGGCTGATGACGCAGCTGAAGCGGCTGCGAGGGAAGCACTTCTAACCCTTGCAGATGCTGGTGCTGTACGCACCGGACCTCTTCCCAAGCTTCCGATCCGTAGGAAGAAGTGGAGGGTTGTCACTGAGATCCCTGCTGGACCCTCTGAACCAGCAGGTACACCTAAAAAACGCCGGTGGAGTGTCGAGACGGCCGCCGAACCAAGCAAAGCCAAGACTCCCTCTGTGGAGAGTCAAGAAACGAATTGTGCGTCCCACGAGTCGACCAAGAAGGGTTCGTCGCCATCTGCATCGCCTGCGCACAACTCTTCACCATCTGGACCAGTGCACAGCCCAGAGCTTTCATCGTCACCGCCTGCACAGAGCCCTGAAACGCCGTCTTCACCACTGAATTCCGTGCAGACGCCTACAGCAGAGCAGAGTGCCACACCTTCGCACACGCCTCCACGGCCTGACCCTGAATTCCCCTATGGGGAGTACCAGGAATCCACTCAGGGCAGTGGGGAAGGTGGTGAAGACGAGGTCTTCTCGCCTGCAAGGGAAGCTAGCCCAGAGAGTCCTGCACAGCAGGATGATTCCATGGAAGAGACGCTGGGGGCATGCCTGCAGCAGATCAACATTGAGGCAAAGCTGAAGAAGAAGAAGAAGGCCAAGATCCTTAAAGCCAAGCGATCCAAGAAACTAAAGAGGAAGAAGGCTAAGGAGGTGCCTTCATCAGAGAAAGAGAGCACCGAGCCTTCGCTCAAACGACTCAAGGTTGAGGCTGCCGAATCAGCCAAGCCATCAGATAAAGGGAAGGCAAAGCTCTACCCTGAAGACGAGCCTCAGTCAGTGAGGTATGTTTCCTCTGATGCTGAGTCCAGGGGTGCTGAGCTGAGGAAGAGGGAGTTGCTGCACGAGAAAGGCTTCCTCGACCGACCTGCTGACCTGCCGCAGTTCTTGCGCGCAGGAGTGATCAACCACGGCTGGGAGGAATTTTGCAGACCGCCTAATCCAGCCTACACGAGCATGGTGTATGATTTCTACGCCAATGTGCTCAGCCCTGAGGATGGCCTGTCTGTGGTCAGAGGGGTAGAAGTGGATTTCTCAGCCAAGGCCATCAACGAAGCCTATGGTCTCAAGGGCCAAACACATACAGATTATGCTCGGATCGTTGATGAGCCTACTGAGGCAGTGCTGGAGGAGGCCATTCGAACCATTGGCCAGCCTGAGGCAGCGTGGACCGTGTCACGCAATGGGAGGCACACTCTCATGAGTGCCAACCTCACGGCTAAAGCGGCTGTGTGGTTTTCGTTCGTGAGAAGGAGATTGTCCCCAGTGACTCACGAGACTACAATCAACCAGAGCCGATCGCTGCTGGTGTATGCGATAATGAGAGTTCTCACGATCAACGTGGGAGAAGTCATCACTGCTGCTATTGCTGAGTGCGCCAAGAAAGGTAAGGGACCACTATTTTTCCCTAACACAATAACCAAGCTATGTTTGCTTGCAGGAGTCCCCACCGAGCGCATGGAGCAGCAAATGGCTTACACAGGCCACTTGGAGCTGCCTGCTAGCCTGAGGCTGAAGAGGAAGGGGAATATGGAGTTTGAACTGGATAGGCTGGCTGCTGAACAGTCCCTATCCATGGCCTGCCTGATGGATATGCAGAGGAGAATGGCTCAATGGGCCACTTATGCGCAGGCAAGGGACAAGGAAGTTGCAGACCAACTTGGGTGCATCTTCCCTGATTTCCCTACAAATCTCCTGACTCCATGGGTGCCCCCACGACCACGGCAACCTGATGAGGATGAAGACGTTTGAGTGCTGGTTTGAATTGCACTGAAGGGAGTATTGCTGTTCCCTTAGAAAAAACAAACAATTTTCTGCTTTCTGATAAACTATGTGAATTATGCTGTTTTAGTACATTTTTGATCTGTCTTAGATGCTTAGTTTTATGTTTTTAATTTTGGTCAGTATAGTCTGATGATAGGTGACTAGATAGGTTAGTTTTGTTTTATTTTTAGGAGAGCGTGATGACTGGAAAGAGCATGCTTAGGGGCCTTAGTCACTGTTATATCTGCCCTGATCTAATTGCGAAATAATTGCGGTACCCGCAATTTTCATGACTGAAAGCATGTTTTGGACTGTCTGTTTAGCTAGGCTGTAATCTGTTTAAATTCCATCTTTCGCTGCTGTCATGACTGCCTTATATAGCTTATCTACAAGCATGCTGGATGAGTGTCATAGGACACCCTTTGCTAGTTTAAAATCAACCTCTAAAAAGCTCAGCATGCACAGCTTTAAGCCCTTAACTGTCTGTTTTTTTTAATTTACTGCTGCTGTGATATTTTCTTTTCAATGTTCTGTCTATGCCTAGGGCTTTAGATTCTCTTTGTTTTACCTTAGACTAGATGCTTCTAGGATAGTTTGGGGGTGTGCAACCTCAGACACTCATTGGGGACAATGAGTAGTTGCAGTTTGGGGGAGGCCACCCTAGGCCTAGGAACATTCCTCTCTCCCTTAGAAACATAAGCATTCTTCTTTTCCTTTACAAAAAAAAAATGATGAACTGAAAAAAAATGAAAAATAGAATAAAGAGGGGGGTCTCTCTTAGGTTGCTAAGTAATCAGTGCCAAGTGTGTAACCCACAAGTGGCATTGCATCAAAAGGCAACCAAAGGAGAGGCCCCACCTAAGTAAGAAAAAGGGAAAAAGAATGTATACCTAGGGGTTACAACTTTGTGGCTTAGGTGTCCTATTTAAAAAGAACTCTGATCCTCAATTAGCTAAGCACAAAGTTGTAACTTGTAGGGTTGTTTAGGGAGATGAGTGTTTTTCCAATGTAGTGATGCCAGGGTTTAGGTTGTTCTTTAAAGTACTACTGTCACCGTTAATACTAAGACTGGCATGACTCTAAGGAATCCTAGACACATTAAAAGTAAAGCTAGAAGCATGTACTGAGTCTGAGGTAAAGCTAGGCAGAATTTGAAACCTTAGGGATAGTGGCATGATATGACAAAAGCAAATAGATCAGTTGTAGGAAGTTAATAAAAGCAGGTGAGTGTTAGGCAGGCGAAGTCAGAAGAAGCTAGATAGGAGGGTAGTTTTAAACTGAGAAGTGTGTCACAGGACAGCAGTGCTATAGATAGGGATATAAGGGAGTCAGTAGGTGGTTAAAGAAGAAGAAACAGCAGCCTAGGTAAGTCCTTAGTATGCTTGAGGACAAGCAAAGCCTTAAGTTTGGGGGTGTGTTAAGTCTCTGAAAGTGACTTATTTAGGACCCATTTAGCTTAGAAAGATGTACACTTTTAGGTGTTTTTGATAGCATTTAGCCTAAACCTATGCTTAAATATGAGAATGAGAAGAAGGTAGCTAAATTAGGACTTATGCACAATAGAAAAGAAAAGGGTTGAAAACCGAAGGAAAAGAATGAAAAAACTGCATTGCGACAGCATTGCGAAAACATTGCTGAAGCCGCAATTATTCAAGTGAAAACCGTAAGTTGACTGATCCTTTTCTGTTAATTTCCGTAATTTTAGGGATTCGTTCTTTCTCCTCCATCCATTCTGATATATGACGTTGAAGATTGATGGTTCTTCTTGGCCCAAACGCACCTGCAAACTACTATAAAAGGGGGTCAAAGTCGGAGGTTCAAGCATCATCCGAAAGCGTAGAGTCTTCTCGCAGTCCACCTTTTCGCCCTGTTTTCCTTTGCCGTCTGTTGGAGTGAGAGTCTCAGCTGTTGGAATCGATAATCTGATAGGAAGGAGAGGAGATTCTTCTTCTCTCTCGATTGGATTCATCCAAGCAAGGCTGACCTTTCATCCCCTTCATTCGAGGCGACTGCAACGAGGCTTCCAAGCGTCATTTCCTGCTTTCTGTTCTCCTTTTCTAATTTCCAGCTTTGATCAATTGTTGTTTCTAGCTTATTGTTCTATCTACTGCATTGCGTCGCTGTCTGTCTTTGAATTATTTCCTTTAAGTTTCCTTTTGTCCGTTCAACATTCAAAGTAATCAAATTGCAAGACTTCATTTCACAGTTTCCATCTTCTGCTGCTACGGTTTTGTCTTACTGTTTGGAGTATATTTCCCTTCTAAGCATGTCTGTTTTATCTTACATTTCTGTTCTCTATATATCCATGAGTAGCTAAGTCACTTAGGGGCATGCTAATGACAGAACTATAGGCTAAAAAACGTGAACCAAGCATGTAGGATAGCTCTCGAAGCATTGATTGTATGTAAGCTTCATCCCACGGGCAATTTCGATTGGCCATCCATTTTGTCCAAAGAACTCCTAACCTCTGGAAGGAGTAAGAGTTCAGAGTCGTATAATCATGCTAGCCTTTCATGGTAACCAGGAAACGGCCTAGGAATAGGCGTTTCCCTAGTACAAACTAAACACTTCTGTTTTAACAAGATGCTTAAGACCTTACTTTGAGTTGAGTAAACTAAAGAATCTAATGCATGGAATCGGACGATACATGAGATAGAGTGAGTTTGATGCATAGAGAGTAGATCCAGTGCTTGAGAACCGTATAGAAATGCCTGTAGGATAGTCATTAGTAGCCCTTAATTCACCCATTTACACACTTTCGCTGTTATTCAGTTGCGGTAAAATTGCGGTGTCCGCAATTCTGCTAAGTTACCATTCTGTTTAGCTGTTTTCTTCTTCGTTTATTAATTCCATCTCTTGTCTTTTGAGTCTAATTTCAACTTGCATTTGTTTATGTTGCATTCCTTTACACATTCAGCAAAAACTAGATAATTAAAAACCAATTTTACCCCATCAAATCCACCCCTTCTTTCTTAACAAATACACTTCATGAATAGCTAAAAATAAGTCTCTGTGGAAAAAACGAATGAAATATACTTACTACTTGCTGTGAGACCATGTATGCTTGCATGTTCTGAGTGCTCTCTCTACCTTCTTGCTTATTTATCTTTAACACATTGAGCACGCAACATGCAACGATCCAAGTACCTTTACTATTCCTTGCACTATAGGTAGTAAAGTCGTTCATAATGCCATGTTAGACTTAGGAGCCTCTGTGAATGTTATGTCTTATGCACTGTTCCGTGATTTGAATTTAAATGAATTGCATGAGTGTAACGTGTCTGTTCAGTTGGCTAATGGGTCAAACATATGTCCTAGGGGGAAAGTAGAGGATGTTCTGGTTAGAGTTGGGGATATGATGTTCCCCGCTGATTTCCTTGTGTTAGACATGAATGAGATGTCATCACATGCCTCGTTCTCTATGTTGTTAGGACGCCCTTTTCTTAAGACCGCTAGGGTCAAAATCGATGTGTTTAAGGGCGTCGTTTCGTTATAGTTTGATGATATTTTGCATGAGTTCTCACTATTTGATAGGAAATCTGCTGAGAATATTTCTGTTGTGATTGAGCATGACGAGAATGGGAGTCTACCCTCGCGCTTGAGGGATGGTTCCCATGTCTCGGTTAAAAAATCTGATTTAAATTTGATGGATGATTCTGCTGGTTTTTGCACTAATTATTCTGATATTCACGTGCCCGAGGCACGAAGAGTGCAAAATATTTTTCATGATGATTGCAGGAAAGGTGTGGACAAGGACAAGTCTGGATCGTCCCCCGCACTTGCGGACTATGGTTGAGTCCGTAGAGAGAATACAGTCGAGCAAACGACTTTAAAAATTCTGCGCTTCTCGGAGGCACCCGAGCGATGGACTGTTTTTCTGTTTTAGTTTAGTTGCTGTTTTTTTTTTGTTTTATTGCTTTTTAGATTAACTTAGTTTTAATTTGTTTGCTGTTTTTTGTTAGGAATCGAGGAAGAGAAGGCAATTTTGGGCTCTGGTGCTTTTGTGCGCCGCTTCCTCGCCCTCGCCAGCTTCACAAAGAGTCAGGGAAGTGTACTTCTTCTTCCCTTTTACTTTGTTTTATCTGACTGTGATGGCATTGGGGACAATGCCATATTTTGAAGTTGGGGGTGGAGTTGGTCTGATGATACGCATGTGTAGTTTGTTGATAAGTGTTGTATTGATATTGAAGTGCTTGGGACTCTGTTTACTGTTTTCTGACTATGATAGCCTAGGAAATGCATGTTGGAAATCTGAGCATTGACATAATCGAGTTTTTGCATGAGTTTTGCGTTTATTAGGTTCATGTCAAAAATTTTAAAATTTTTTCTGTTGCTCCCTTGCATCTTATCGAGCACTTAGCAGCCCCTTCCTAGATTCCGTAGGCTCGAAAAATCGCATGTTGCTCTAATTCTCGTTGTCACCCCGAAAGGCACCCATAGGTAGCTTGTTGCATGAGAGTTAGTGGTTAGTTAATTGAGAAAGCATGTGCTTAGCCTAATATAAAAAAAATAGAAAAGCATGTTTTGATAGAAAACTCCTCTCGAGGCGCTCCTCCTTCTTATTAGCGCTTAAGAAGTGAGCGTCAGTCCTTAAAAACGTGAAGCTTAGGCCTAAGTTTGACGTGTTAGGCAGCTCGAGTGGGAAGGAAAAAGAGTGAATAAAAGTTGGTTCAAAGAACCTTGAGAATGAGTACAAAGTACTTGTGAAAAAAAAATGAATGAGAAAAATGATTAGGTCTCTTAATTTGCTTCTCTCTCTCGTGTAAGTCAAGTTTAGACTGTTCTTAAACGCTAGAAGTAGGGGAAAACGGGATGTGCGTTGCATGTGGGTTTTCCGGGTTTACGTGAGTTTAGGAGTGGTTAGCTAGCACACACAAACGTTAGGGGGCAAAAGTTAATTTTTGATATGTTCGTAGTAAATGCATGAACAAAATGCTTCCATGGTTATGTTGTGTTTAAGTTTTCAAAATGCATGGAGGTTTGAGTTATTTGCATATAGGCGCGTCCTTAGAGTCAATGTCTTTGTAGTGCTTGCTGGAGGACTAGCAATGTTTAAGTTGGGGGTGTTTGATAACTCCATTTTGGAGCTATTAAACGCTTCCTAAGTTTTGCTAAAGTCCGCTTTTAATTGATTAATATATCTCTTTTGTAGGAGAAATGCGGCAAAGAGCTCGTGCGTCCGTTGGGCCCGTTCGAGTGCTTAAAGTGGAGTTTTAACGCCCCGGGAATGCGTCGGGAAAGGGGAAGTTGATCCGTGAAGAAACGGGCCAAAACCGCCTAGGAGAGGCAAAGTTCCAGCCCCCAAACCCGAGAGCCAGCGTCGAGCTATAGCGTCGAGACGCTGGCTCGACGCTGGAAAAACCCGAGAGCAAGCGTCGAGTGATAGCGTCGAGACGCTAGCTCGACGCTGCCCTGGCGTCGAGACCCTGTTTGGCGTCGAGACGCTCCGGAGGAGGCGCGCGCAGGAAATTTATTGGGGCAGCGTCGCGACGCTGACCCAGCGTCGAGACGTCATCGAAGGCGCGCGCGGAAAACTTAGGGCACAGCGTCGAGACGCTGGCCTAGCGTCTCGACGCTACGACGATTACAGCAGCTTATTAGGACGATTTTCTGCACTTTTTGAGAGATCTTCTTCACCATTTTTGGAGCTTTTCATCTTCTTCTTCCTCTAGATTTCTCCATTTTCCTTTGAGCTCCGCCATTGTTGGCATGCGAGTGAGCTCCCCCTTCTTTGTAACTCGTGGATGATTCCTTCCATGGTCGTCGTTGGAGCGGAATTGACAAACCGCGCCATGAGCGGCTAAGGTAAGGGTGAACGGTTTGGGAATAATTTACGGAGATTTTGTTAGCGATTTTGGTTCTGATAATCTACTGTTGAATTATGCATATTGGTTCTGTTTATTTGCATTTATCTACTTTGCTTAATCCAACGCGCATGTTAAATTTCGACGATTGACACTCGAGTCATTTTGCATGTTGTGTATGTTAAAGAGTAGCGATGCCGTGCCTCTCACTGCTCGACTAAGTAACACAGGTAGATACAACTAAATCGGAGTATCGAGTTGTGTAGGATAGTTGTTGATTGCATACGGCGTTTGCGGGCAATCTACTAGCAATTAGAATTCACGCTTGAATGTTCGTCGCGGTTAGCTAGTGACTGTCTAGATTTATCTTAGGGCTGATCACCTTAAAGTAAGTTTGGATAACGTATAATTGGAACTGTGTGGTCTGATTAAAATCCATGGAGTCGGCTACTTTGGGGCTTCTCTGGTAGTCGTCCGTGTGTATAATAAACTGAATACCATGAACTTTGCATTAAATGATGAACCGAAATTGTCTAACAATTGATCCCGAAACTCCCAAACCGTGCACACGTTTTCAACTTGTTATTCTTTCTTCCGTTAGCATTTTATTATTTCCCTTGCATGCTGAAAATTCCCCCCGTTACCAAACCACCCAATTAATTAAATCTCAATTTTAATTGTGATTTTGATCGTTCTTACTCCTTGGATCGACCCTGTTACCACTGGCTGCAAAGCCTTGGTCATAGGCTTATAAATTACATTTTGGCAAGCCTCGACAGCTTGAGTTTATATTGATAGTTCAAAAATATCGATACCAACCTCCTCCATGAGCGGGGCTTTCTTGATGCGCTGGCGGACCTGCCGCAATTCTTGCGCGCAGGGATCACTGTTGCGTGCTCAATGTGTTAAAATAAGTAAGCAATAAGATAGAGAGAGCACTCAGAACATGCAAGCATACATGGTCCTATAGCAAGTAGTAAGTATTTTTCATTCGTTTCCCACAGAGATTTATTATAAGTTACTAGAGAAGTGTAAAGTTAAGAAAGAATGGGTGGATTTGATGGGGTCAAATTGGTTTTAAATTGTCTATTTCCTACGGAATACGTAGAGGGTAGCAACATAAACAAGTGCAAGTCAAAGCTAAACTCAAATGAAAAGAAACGAGATTAATAAATGAAGACAAAAACAGCTAGACAGAATTGTAACTCAAGTAGAATTGCGGAAACAGCAATTCTACCGCAATTTTAGCAACAGCGAAAGTGTGTGAAATGGAGAAACAAGGGCTACTAACGACTTCTCTATAGGCTTTTTCTCACGATTCTCAAGCGTTGGATCAACTCTCTATGCATCAAACTCACTCAATCTCATGTATCGTCCGATTCCATGCATTAGATTCTTTAGTTTACTCATATCCAAGTAAGGTCTTAAGCATCTTGTTAAAGCAGAAAGTTATGGTTTGTACTAGGAAAACGCCTATTCCTAGGTCGTTTTCTGGCTACCTTGAAAGGCTAGCATGAGTGTATGACTCTGAACTCTTACTCCTTCCAGAGGTTAGGAGTTCTTTGGACAAAATGGATGGCCAATCGAAATTGCCCGTGGGATGAAGCTTACATACAATCAATGCTTCGAGCGCTATCCTACATGCTTGGTTCTCGTTTTTTAGCCTATAGTATTGTCATTAGCATGCCCCTATGTGACTTAGTTACTCATGGATATGGGATAAACAGAAATGAGAGATGAAGGAAACATGCTTAGAAGAGAAATAAACTGAAATCAGTAAGGAAAGACCGTAGCAGCAAAAGATGGAAAACTTGTGGAATAACAACTATGCTTTGATTACTTGATTGTTTGATTGGACAAGAAGAGGAATTTAGAGTGCATAACAGAAAGACAGAACTCAACGAAATGGACTGATCTAGTTACAAGAAAGGAAACAACAACAAACTAAAGCTGGAAAATGGAAATAAAGACAGAAAGCATAAAAACGAGCGTGAACGCCTAGTTGCAGATGCCTCGGCTGAAGGGGATGAAAGAATAGCTTTGCTTGGATGAATCCAATCGGGAGAGAAGATGAATCTTCTCTCCTTCCTATCAGATTGTCGATTCCAACAGCTGAGACTCTCACACCAACAGACAGAGAAGAACGACAGGAGAAAAGTTGGAGCTGCGAGAAGACTTCTACGCTTTCGGATTATGATTGAACCCTCGACTTTGACCCCCTTTTATAGCAATCTGCAGGTGCATTTGGGCCAAGGAGAACCATCAATCTTCAACGTCGTACTTCAGAATGGATGGAGGAGAAAGAACGAATCCCTGAAATAACGGAAATTAACAGAAAAAGATCAGTCAACTTACGGTTTTCACTTGAAACATTGCGGTCTCCGCAATGTTTCCGCAATGCTTTCGCAATGCTTGTTTTTCATTCTTTTCCTTCGGTTTTCAACCCTTTTCTTTCCTATTGTACTTAAGTCCTAATTTAGCTACCTCCTTCTAATTCTCCAAGGTCACTTTTGGAGACGTAACACACCCCCAAACTTAAGGTTTTGCTTGTCCTCGAGCAATCTAAGGACTTTCCTAGGCTGTTGTTTCTTCTTCTTTAACCACTTACTAACTCCCCTATATTCTTATCTACAGCAGTGCTGTCCTGTGACACACTTCTAAGCTTAAAACTACCCTCTCATCTAGCTTCTTCTGATTTCGCATGCCTAATACTCCTACTGTTTTTATTAACTCCCTACAACTGATCTACTTGCTTTTGTCATATCATGCCACTATCCCTAAGGTCTCAAATTCTACCTAGCTTTACCCCAGACTCAGTACATGCTTCTAGTTTATACTTATGAGCTACCTAGGATTCCTTAGAGTCATGCCAGTCTTAGTATTAACGGTGACAGTAGTACTTTTAGAGATCAACCTAAACCCTGGCATCACTACATTGGATATACACTCATCTCCCTAAACAACCCTACAAGCTACAACTTTGCTCTTAGCTAATTGAGGATCAGAGTTCTTTTTAAACAGGACATCTAAGCCACAAAGTTGCAACTCCTAGGTATACATTCTTCTTCCCTATTTCTTCCTTTTCTTTCTTTCTTACTTTGGTGGAGCCTCTCCTTTGGTTGCCTTTTGATGCAACGCCACTTGTGGGTTACACACTTGGCACTGATTACTCAGCAACCTAAGAGAGACTCCCCCCTTTATTCTTTTTTTTTCATTTTCTCTTTTCAGCTCATCATTTTTTTTTTTTTTTTTTTTAAAGGAGAAGAAGAATGCTTATGTTTTAAGGGAGAGAGGAATGTTCCTAGGCCTAGGGTGGCCTCCCCCAAACTTCAACTACTCATTGTCCCCAATGAGTGTCTGAGGTGGCACACCCCCAAACTTGTCCTAGAAGCATCTAGTCTAAGGGAAAACAAAGAGAATCTAAAAGTCCTAGGCATAGGCAGAACATTCCAAAAGTAAATATCACAGCAGCAGCCATTTGAAAAAAACAGACAGGTAAGGACTTAAAGCTATGCATGCTGAGCTTTTGAGAGGTTAATTTAAACTATCAAAGGGTGTCCTATGACACTCATCCAGCATGCTTTAAGATAAGCTATATAAGGTAGTCATGATAGTAGCAAAAGATAGAATGTAAACAGAACCAACCTAGCTAAACAGACAGTCCAAAACATGCATTCAGTAATAATAATTGCGGGTTCCGCAATTATTTCGCAATAAAGTCAGGGCAGATATATCAGTGTTTAAGGCCCCTACGCATGCTTTTTTCCAGTCATTCAAGCTCTCTAAAAATGAAACTAAACTAATCTACCTAATCAGCTAGCATCAAACTACACTAAACAATTTAAAAACTTAAAACTAAGCAACTGAAACAGATCGAAATAGAAACTAAAAACAGCATACTTCACATGGTCTAACAGAAAACAGTTTTTTTCTTCTAAGGGAACAGCAATACTCCCTTTTTGGTGCTCCTCAAGCTAGCACTCAGACATCTTCTTCATCATCACTCCTTCTTGGTCGTGGAGGCACCCATGGAGTCAGGAGATTCGTGGGAAAATCAGGGAAGATGCATCCAAGTTGGTCAGCAACTTCCTTGTCCCGTGCCTGTGCGTAAGTGGCCCATTGAGCCATCCTCTTCTGCATATCCATCAGGCAAGCCATGGACAGCGACTGATCAGCAGCCAACCTATCTAGCTCGAATTCCATGTTCCCCTTCCTTTTTAGCCTTAAGCCAGCAGGGAGCTCCAAGTGGCCTGTGTAAGCCATCTGCTGCTCCATTCGCTCAATGGGAACCCCTGCACGCAAACAGAGTTTAGTTATAGTATTGGGGAAAAACAATGGACCCTTACCTTTCTTGGCGCACTCAGCAATGGCAGCTGACATGACTTCACCCACGTTGATCGTGAGACCTCGCATGATTGCATAGACCAGCAGCGATCTGCTCTGGTTGATGGTGGTCTCATGAGTCACTGGGGATAGTTTCCTTCTCACGAAGGAAAACCATACAGCCGCCTTAGCTGTGAGGTTGGCACTCATGAGAGTGTGCCTCCCATTGCGTGACACGGTCCATGATGCTTCAGGCTGGCCAATGGTCCGAATGGCCTCTTCCAGGACAGCATCAGTAGGCTCATCAACAATCCTTGCGTAGTCCGTATGTTTTTCGCCTTTGAGGCCATAGGCCTCGTTGATCGCCTTTGCTGAGAAGTCCACTTCCACCCCTCTGACCACAAACAGGCCATCCTCAGGATTAAGCACATTGGCGTAAAAGTCATACACCATGCTTGTGTAAGCTGGAGTGGGTGGTCTGCACAACTCCTCCCATCCATGATTTGTAATTCCTGCGCGCAAGAACTGCGGCAGGTCAACAGGTCTGTCGAGGAAGCCCTTCTCGTGCAGCAACTCCCTCTTCCTCAGCTCAATGCCTCTGGACTCAGCGTCAGAGGACACGTACCTCACTGATTGAGGCTCATCTTCAGGGTAAAGCTTGGCCTTCCCTTTGTCCTTTGGTTTGGCTGACTCCGCAGCCTCAATCTTGAGCTTCTTGAGCGACGGCTCAGCGCTCTCTTTTTCTGAGGAAGGTGCCCTTTTGGCCTTCTTCTTCTTTGACTTCTTGGACCGCTTGGCCTTAATAATCTTGGCAGCCTCCTTCTTCTTCAGCCTTGCCTTGGTGGTGATCTGCTGGAGGCAAGCCCCCAGTGTTTCTTCCATGGAATCATCCTGCTGCGCAGGACTCTCAGGGCTGGCCTCCCTCAACGGAGAGAAGACTTCTTCTTCCTCAGCTTCCCCACTGCCCTGCGTTGATTCTTGGTACTCCCCATATGGGAATTCAGGGTCAGGCCGGGGGGAAGTGTGCGAAGGAGTGGTGCTCTGTGCTGCTGTAGGGGTCTGTGCAGAACTCTGCGGTGATGAAGGCAGCTCAGGGCTCTGCGCTGGCGGTGATGAAGAGAGCTCAGGGCTTTGAACCGGTGGAGATGGCGAAGGGCTGCGCTCGGCTGTCTCGTGGGATGGCTGGCCCAATTCTTGACTCTCCACAGAGGGAGTCTTGTTCTTGATTTCTTCCTCGGCCACAGCCATACTCCATTTGCGCTTCCTGGGCGTGCCTGCTGGTTCAGAGGGTCCAGCAGGTATCTCTGTGACGACCTTCCACTTCTTCTTGCGAATCGGAAGTTTGTGAAGTCGTTCGGTTCGCGCAGCATCAGCCTCAGCCAAGGCAAGCAGTGCTTCCTTCGCAGCCGTTTCAGCTTCATCAACCCTTTTCTTGGACGCAGATCGTTCGGCTCTTGTTAGCACCATTGTTGAATTGTGGAGTTTTGGAGAGAGGAATCACAGATGAAGAGAAAAGCAGCTTTCTTGGAGTTCAGATACTTGGGAAATCGTAAAGATCAACGCGCGTCTCAACGAGAAAACGGAAAAATCCCAACGGCTATATTTTTGCGGACTCTGCAAATCCAGCGCAATCCTAGTGACCGTTGGAGATATTTTCATTGAAATGTCAATCTTTGCTCAACCGTATCTTTGATTTGGCCCAATATCTTCTTGATTTTTTTAGCTGGATTTAATCTCCTTGATTCCCTATATTGATTCCCTACAAAAAGAAATAAAATCAACATCAAATTCGTAATTAAAATCATACAAAAAGACACACAAACGATAACCGGAAAATCGCAAAAAAAATAAACTAAGGCATGAGCCTCATATTGACGAGCACAGCAAACACTCGTCCTCTCTCGTTCTTAATTTTACGCTTCAATCAAGAGGAAGGCCGAGAGAGTTTTCACATCCCCTTCCTCATAGTAGTGCTTCAATCTTGCACCATTAACCATGAATGGTTGTCCTTGCTGCAGGTTCTTTATCTCAATGGCACCATGAACAAACACATTAGTAATTACAAACGGACCTGACCATCTAGACTTAAGTTTGCCTGGAAATAATTTCAATCGTGAGTTAAATAATAAAACAAGTTGGCCTTTCTTGAAGTCCTTAATCCTAAGTCTACTGTCGTGCCAAATCTTGGTCTTTTCCTTATACATTTTGGCATTTTCATAAGACATATGCCTAAGCTCATCAAGCTCATGTAATTGCAGAGACCGCAACGTTCCCGCATCGGTCACGCAATAATTCAACTCTTTTAGTGCCCAAAATGCCTTAATTTCTAACTCGAATGGAAGATGACAAGCTTTACCATACACGAGTCTGTAAGGAGACATACCTAGGGGTGTCTTATATGCAGTCCTATACGCCCAAAGTGCATCCTCGAGTTTAAATGACCAGTCCTTTCTATTAGGTTTGACCACTTTTTCTAGGATGTTCTTAATCTCCCTATTAGAAATTTCAGCCTGACCATTCGAGTGTGGGTGATAGGGAGTGGCTACTCTATGTCTAATGTTATACTTAGCCAACACTCTCTCCATAGCTTTATTAATTAAATGTGTCCCCTCATCACTAATGATAGCACGTGGTGTTCCAAACCTAGTAAAAATGTGCCTATGCAAGAATTTTATTACTGTTTTGGCATCATTATTGGGACATGCTATGGCTTCTACCCACTTGGATACATAGTCTACTGCCACTAATATGTAAAGGTTACCTGATGATTTGGGAAATGGTCCCATGAAGTCAATGCCCCACACATCAAAGAGCTCCAACTCTAAGATGTAAGTGAGAGGCATTTCATCCTTGCGACTGAGGTTACCTGTCCTTTGGCATTCATCACAGCTGTGGGCATAGTTGTGAGCATCCTTGAAGTTCGTTGGCCAATAGTAGCCACTCTGAAATACCTTTGCAGCTGTTCTTTGGCCACCAAAGTGTCCACCATAAGGAGCTGTGTGGCAGTGCTGCAGCACAGACTTCGCCTCAGTAACTGAAACACACTTCCTTAGCAAGCCGTCAGCACATGTTTTGTAAAGGGTGGGGTCATCCCATATGAATTTCCTTGCCTCATGAAGGAACCTCTTCTTCTCTTGTCCTCCCTTGAAAGTTGGTAGTACCTGTGATGCAAGGAAGTTAGCAATGTCAGAAAACCAAGGTTCCTCATCGTTATCACGATGAGTCAATACAAAGACATGTTCATCAATAAAAGCATCAGAAATTGCGGGTTCCGCAATTTTTTCGCAATTATGCTGCAATCTAGAAAGATGATCCGCAACCACATTTTCACTTCCTTTCTTATCTCTAATGTCTAGATCAAACTCTTGCAGCAGCAGTACCCACCTAATCAACCTAGGCTTAGCATCAGCCTTCCTCATAAGGTACTTCAAAGCAGAATGGTCAGTGTACACGATTGTCCTAGTGCCTACAATACAGTTCCTAAATTTCTCACAAGCAAACACTACAGCTAGCATCTCCTTCTCAGTGGTTGTATAGTTGCATTGTGCCTCATTAAGTGTCTTACTAGCATAATAGACAGGGTGTGTTAATTTGTCAATCTTCTGTCCTAACATAACCCCTACAGCATAGTCACTGGCGTCACATAACATCTCAAAGGGAAGATCCCAATTAGGCCCTACTATAATAGGTGCTGTGACTAGTGCTTTCTTAAGGGTTTTCCAAGCTAGGACACACTCTTTAGAGAAAATGAATGGTTTATTTAGCTCTAGAAGCTCACATAGAGGTTTGGAGATCTTAGAAAAGTCCTTAATGAACCTTCTATAGAAACCAGCGTGCCCTAAGAAACTTCTAATGGCTTTGACATTTTGGGGTTCTACCAATTTCTCTATTATTTCAATTTTTGCCCTGTCAACTTCTACACCTGCCCTTGACACTCTATGACCTAAGACAATCCCTTCATCCACCATGAAGTGGCACTTTTCCCAATTTAGGACTAGGTTGGTCTCCTCACACCTAGCCAGGACTTGTCCTAGGTTCTCTAGACAGTTTGTAAATGAATCCCCAAAGACTGAGAAATCATCCATGAATATCTCTATCATGGACTCATCCAAATCAGAGAAGATTTCCAACATGCACCTTTGGAAAGTTGCCGGTGCATTGCATAAGCCAAAAGGCATTCTGCGAAAGGCAAAAGTTCCAAAAGGGCAAGTGAAGGTAGTCTTCTCTTGGTCCTTAGGGTCTATAGTGATCTGATTATACCCTGAGTAACCGTTTAAGAAACAGTAGTAGGCTCTACCAGCTATTCTATCTAACATTTGGTCAATGAATGGTAGAGGAAATTGATCTTTTTTGGTCTCTTTATTTAGTTTCCTATAATCCATGCAAACTCTCCACCCTGTGATAGTCCTAGTTGGAATCAGTTCATTGTTCTCATTGACTACCACAGTCATCCCCCCCTTCTTAGGTACACATTGTATAGGGCTCACCCACTGACTACTAGCTATGGGGAAGATCACACCAGCATCTAACCATTTTATTATTTCCTTCTTAACTACCTCTTTCATAGAGGGATTCAACCTACGTTGGTGATCTACTCTAGGTGTATGTTCTTCCTCTAGTATAATCTTATGCATGCAATAAGAAGGGCTAATGCCTCTAATATCAGCAATAGTCCATGCAATAGCCTTCCTATGTTGCTTAAGTAGTAAAATCAGTTCAACCTCATGCTTTTCACTTAATTTAGAAGAAATAATCACAGGCAAAGTATCATTACTTCCTAGATATGCATACTTGAGGTGAGTGGGGAGAGGTTTTAATTCTAAGACAGGTGGATGCTCAATGGATGGTTTTAATGGATTCAAAGATTTTCAGTTAAGTCAATATTCATACAAACATGCTGAGGGTTATTTACAGGTATGTCCATTATCTCAGCTATGTTTAAGTCAGTTAATTCTAATCCTACATAGTTATTAGCATGCTTAATCAACAATTCATGCTCCAATTTTTCTTCCATTAGTGAATCAACAATGTCCATGCTAGCACAAGATTCAGAGTCAGAGGGGTACCTTAAGGCTTTATAAACACTAAATTTCACCTCTTCATCATGAACCCTCATAGTGAGCTCACCTTTTTGGACATCTATTAGTGCCCTACCTGTGGCTAGAAATGGTCTGCCTAACAGGATGGGGACCTCCTTGTCTGCTTCATAATCCAGGATAATGAAATCTGCAAGGAAAATAAACTTGTCAACCTTTACAAGAATATCCTCAATCTTACCTTCAGGGTATGCAATGGATCTGTCTGCTAGTTGTAAAGTGACAGTGGTTGGACGTGCTTCTCCTATTCCAAGCTGGCGGAATAGTTATAGGGGCATGAGGTTTATGCTGGCTCCCAGGTCACAAAGAGCTCTGCCCACGTGCTTGCCTCCTAGCTCTACAGGTAAGGTGAAGGAACCAGGATCCTTCTCCTTCTTGGGTAGCTTGTTCTGGAGTATGGCGCTGCACTCCTCAGTGAGATTGAATGTTTCAAACTCACCAATTATTCTCTTGTTAGTTATAATATCCTTCAAAAACTTTACATAAGAAGGCATAGACTGTAAAACTTCAACAAAAGGAATATTAACATGCACTTGCTTGAGAATTTCTAGAAATTTATTAAAGTGCACTTCCTGTTCTTGTTTTTTCTTTAGCCTTCTAGGGAATGGAGGTGGTGGCACATATGCAGGCACATCAGGTCGCCTCAGGATAGGTGGAGGCCTTGGAATTTCTTCTATCTCCTCTATGATTGGTTCCAGCCTTGCTCCTGCTGTGCTTGTTGGTGGTGGACCTTGGTTTGGCAGAGACTCCAGTGGAGCACTAGACTCGGTGTTCTCTACTCTCTTTGGTGTGTCCTTGGTGTTGCTTACCAATGGTCTACCACTTCTAAGTTCAATTGCTTGAACTTGCTCTTTACCATCTCTTCTTGGCACTTCAGTGTCAGCAGGAAGTCTATCTTGGGGCCTACTTTTGATTTCATTGGCTAGTTGCCCTATTTGGTTCTCTAGGCTCCTAAGAGTAGCTTGCTGGCTCTGTAGAGTGGCATCATTCTTGGCTATCTATTCCTTAAGTAAGTTTTCTACAGAAGATCCTACAGGTTGGTTGTACGGTTTTTGATACATGGATTGGTTATGTTGGGGAGTGAAACCAGGTGTTCCACTCGGCCTTGGTTGGTTAGGATTTTGGTTAGCATTCTGTTGGCCACCCCATGACAGGTTTGGGTGGTTCCTCCAACCAGGGTTGTAAGTATTAGAGTAGGGGTTGTTCCTAGGCTGCTGCTGGCTTCCAACATAGCAGACTGAGGCTGGATTCCCAGGGCAGTATTCATACGGGTGCCCTTCCCCACAGAATCCACAGACAAGTGTCTCATCTTGACTTGGTTGGGTGCCCATTGACATGGCTGTGGCGGTGTTGACACTTGTTTGGAGATTGGCCTGAGCCATTTGCTTAACTAGGTTGGTCAGGGCATTTATTTGGCTGCTCATTGCACTTAGAGCATCCTTGTCTTGAGCTCTAGTTGGCTCAACTGGATCATCTGACCACCTACAGTGAGATGCTGAGATCTTCTCCAAGATCTCATAGGCTTCGTTGTAACTCTTGGACAACATGGAACCTCCAGCAGATGAATTTAAGACTTGTCTAGTGTTGGGGTTGCATCCTTTGAAAAAGACCTCTATTTGGATACACCATGGGATGCCATGGTGTGGACATTTAAGAAGAAGATCTTTAAACCTTGTCCAAGCTTCGTGAAGAGACTCAGTGTCAGCTTGTTTGAACTTGATTATGTCATCACGAAAGGTAGAATTCCTATCAGGTGGGAAGTACTTGACTAGGAATTTCTCTGCTAAGTCTGTCCAATTAAGGACTGATCCTGAGGGTAATGAGTTCAACCATGTTTTGGCTTTGTCCCTCAAAGAGTAAGGGAACAGGTATAGCCTCAAGGCTTCTTGGGAAACTCCAGGGATGATGAATGTATCACTGACTCCTAAGAAGTTTCTAAGATGGTTGTGGGGGTCCTCATTTTCCACTCCAAAGAATTGTCCCACAGTGGACAACATTTGGAACATCACTGGCTTTAACTCGAATGAGTGGGCAGTGATTTCAGGACGGATTATGCTGGGGTTCAGCTCCCCAGGCATAGGTACTAAGTAAGAGAGTATGGCGCTATCCTTGTCATTCGCTATTTCGATGGGATTGCGAGTGACAGGCACCGGATTTGGAATTATTCGAGCCAATTCTTCTTGAGACAATTGCGAAGGAATTGCGGTTCCCGCAATTACTTGAGGTAAAGGGGGTTGTGTAAAGAGACGTTTCTTGGCTCTATTTCTGGCCCTAAGTAATCTCTCAGGCTCAGGATTGAACTCTAGATCACTACTTGAATGCTCACTCATAAACTAACCCAATAGTACCTGTAAAAGAAATGAACTAGATTAGTTACAATAGATGGTAAACTTGGTGTTTCAAACTTAACAAACTTTGTTTTCACTTAAATAAATCCCCGGCAGCGGCGCCAAAAACTTGTTGCGTGCTCAATGTGTTAAAATAAGTAAGCAATAAGATAGAGAGAGCACTCAGAACATGCAAGCATACATGGTCCTATAGCAAGTAGTAAGTATTTTTCATTCGTTTTCCCACAGAGATTTATTATAAGTTACTAGAGAAGTGTAAAGTTAAGAAAGAATGGGTGGATTTGATGGGGTCAAATTGGTTTTAAATTGTCTATTTCCTACTGAATACGTAGAGGGTAGCAACATAAACAAGTGCAAGTCAAAGCTAAACTCAAATGAAAAGAAACGAGATTAATAAATGAAGACAAAAACAGCTAGACAGAATTGTAACTCAAGCAGAATTGCGGAAACAGCAATTCTACCGCAATTTTAGCAACAGCGAAAGTGTGTGAAATGGAGAAACAAGGGCTACTAATGACTCCTCTATAGGCTTTTTCTCACGATTCTCAAGCGTTGGATCAACTCTCTATGCATCAAACTCACTCAATCTCATGTATCGTCCGATTCCATGCATTAGATTCTTTAGTTTACTCATATCCAAGTAAGGTCTTAAGAATCTTGTTAAAGCAGAAAGTTATGGTTTGTACTAGGAAAACGCCTATTCCTAGGTCGTTTTCTGGCTACCTTGAAAGGCTAGCATGAGTGTATGACTCTGAACTCTTACTCCTTCCAGAGGTTAGGAGTTCTTTGGACAAAATGGATGGCCAATGGAAATTGCCCGTGGGATGAAGCTTACATACAATCAATGCTTCGAGCGCTATCCTACATGCTTGGTTCACGTTTTTTAGCCTATAGTATTGTCATTAGCATGCCCCTATGTGACTTAGTTACTCATGGATATGGGATAAACAGAAATGAGAGATGAAGGAAACATGCTTAGAAGAGAAATATACTGAAATCAGTAAGGAAAGACCGTAGCAGCAAAAGATGGAAAACTTGTGGAATAACAACTATGCTTTGATTACTTGATTGTTTGATTGGACAAGAAGAGGAATTGAGAGTGCATAACAGAAAGACAGAACTCAACGAAATGGACTGATCTAGTTACAAGAAAGGAAACAACAACAAACTAAAGCTGGAAAATGGAAATAAAGACAGAAAGCATAAAAACGAGCGTGAACGCCTAGTTGCAGATGCCTCGGCTGAAGGGGATGAAAGAATAGCTTTGCTTGGATGAATCCAATCGGGAGAGAAGATGAATCTTCTCTCCTTCCTATCAGATTGTCGATTCCAACAGCTGAGACTCTCACACCAACAGACAGAGAAGAACGACAGGAGAAAAGTTGGAGCTGCGAGAAGACTTCTACGCTTTCGGATTATGATTGAACCCTCGACTTTGACCCCCTTTTATAGCAATCTGCAGGTGCATTTGGGCCAAGGAGAACCATCGATCTTCAACGTCGTACTTCAGAATGGATGGAGGAGAAAGAACGAATCCCTGAAATAACGGAAATTAACAGAAAAAGATCAGTCAACTTACGGTTTTCACTTGAAACATTGCGGTCTCCGCAATGTTTCCGCAATGCTTGTTTTTCATTCTTTTCCTTCGGTTTTCAACCCTTTTCTTTCCTATTGTACTTAAGTCCTAATTTAGCTACCTCCTTCTAATTCTCATATTTAAGCATAGGTTTAGGCTAAATGCTATTGAAAACACCTAAGAGTGAACATCTTTCTAAGATAATTAAGTCCTAAAAAGGTCACTTTTGGAGACGTAACAATCACCAACCATGGTTGGGAAGAGCTGTGCAGACCGCTCATTCCCGCCTACTCCGACATGGTGTATGACTTCTACGCCAACCTTAAGCACCCCGAAGATGGTCTGTCCATGGTGAGGGGAATCGAGGTCGACTTCTCGGCCAAGGCCATCAATGAAGCTTATGCTCTCAAAGGGCATAAGTACACTGACTATGCGAGAATCGTCGAATCACCCTCTACGGCTGTCCTAGAAGAAGCCCTGCAAATCATAGGCAAACATGAGGCGGCCTGGACAATTTCAAGGAATGGGAAGCACACCCTGATGAGTGCAACTGTTACCTCTCCAAAAGTACATTATTTAAGGTCATATTTACCTAGAAATCATGGAAATTCTTGAGTGTTTTTGTTAAGAGTTAGCTTAATGTGTGCTTAAATGTGAGAATTTGAGAAATGATGCTAAATTAAGGCTTATTTGGAAAAGGAAAGAAAAAGGATGCAAAATGATGTAAAAAGAGCTCAAATGTACATTGCAGGAACATTGCTGAAAAATTGCGGAGCTCGCAATAAAACAGTCTTTGCTGCTGCATTTTTTTCCAGTCAACAGTCTTTGTTGACTGAGTTTTTCCAGTAGTCAACTCTCCCTGGTGCTGCCACATGTCAAGTTTGACTACCTCACAAAATTGAATGGTGATCCACAATTATTGAGCAACTTTTGCAACCACCTAGAGGCTATATAAAGAGAGTGAAATGAAGGATCAAAGCAATTCAAATCAAATTGAATTCCCCTCAATTCAAACAAAACTCAATAGTGAAGAACTCGAAGACGAAATCCTTCTCCCCCGGTTGTTGGATCGAAGAAACAAAGCCCTTGGCGTGATAATTCGAGAGGAAGAAGAGAAGATCCATCTTCTCTTCTAATTGAATTTATCCCCAAGATCAGCTAATCTTCCCCTTCATCTGAGGCGATTCACGACTTGGAAGATCCTCACGCAATTAATAGCTTTCCTTTACTGCTTTCCTTTATCGCTTTCCAATTTAATTTATGCTTCCTCTAAATGTTGTTCTGAATCATTTACTGCTTTTCCCTTTCATTGTTGCTTCTAGATTGACATATGTTTGTTTACAAATGTTTATGTGAATTGCTTTCTCACAAGAGTAATCAATTGGTTTTATTGAATTCTTCATTATGTTGTTCCTTAATCAATAGTTTTGTTGAGTTCTTCATCTTATCATTTCTTCATCAATTAATTTTACTGAGTTCTTTAAATCATGTTCGATCCATCCATCTCCCTTTGTTCTTCGAAAACCATGAGTAACTAATCTAAGAGAGGTCTGCTAAAGAGGAATCTGTAGGCTAGAAGCATGAGAATTCAGCATGTAGAGTAGCATGATTGCATTGAATGTATGTGATCTTCATCCCACGGGCAATTTCGACCGGCCATCCATTTTGTCTAAAGAATTCCTAACCTCCCGAAGGAGTAAGAATTCAGAGTCATCCATTCATGTTAGCCTTTTATGGTAATCAGAAAATGACCTAGGAATAGGCATTCTCCTAGCACGTTTATTAGCATGTGTTTATGATTAGGTTGTTAGCTTTACTTGGACAGAAGTAATCTAAGAAACTAATGCATGTAATCGGAAGATGCATGAGAACTAGCTAAGACGATGCATGAGATGTTAATCTACTGTTGAATGATCATAGTTAAATGCCTATAGAGGATTCTTAAGTCGACCTTGCTGCCTTACTTTACATTAAAATCGTTGCTAATTTATTGCTAGATTATTGCAAGAACCGCAATTCTACTTTTCCACATTATGACTTTACCTCTTTGCTAGCTTTGCATTTATGTTTACATTCTTCTTGCATCATTTATATTCCTGTACCTCAACCCAAAATCTATCCCATTTAAGTTACCTTATCTAATCTAACACACCAAATCGTTAGTCACTAAACTTAATCTCTGTGGGAAAACGAATTAAACTATACTTATCACTTGTTGCAGACCATGTATGCTTGCATGATCTTAGCGCTCTTCGCATTTACATTTTACATACACACTGAGCGCGCAACAAGTTTTTGGCGCCGCTGCCGTGGATTTTGTTTAGTAAACACGATTTGTGTTATTTTAGAAGAACTTAATATATTGGAGCTAATCTTTTGCATTTACAGGTACCAACAAAGCTGGTTTATGAATGAGTTTCCAAATCACAATCTAGAATTTGATCCTGAACCCGAAAGAACTTTAAGGGCCAGAAACAAAATTAAGAAACGCCTTTTTAAACAGCCAAAACAACCTGTAATTCAGCACATTGCAGACCACGCAGAGTCAACACAATCTCAACAAGCTGAAATGGATAGAGCAGAAGAAGCACCAAACCGAGCACCTATCATTCGCAACCCCATTGAAATTGCGAATGATAAGGATAGTGTTATTCTATCATACCTTTTACCAATACCTGAGGAACTTAATCCGAGCATCATACGCCCCGAGATTACAGCTCACTCATTCGAGTTAAAACCTGTCATGTTTCAAATGCTGTCCACAGTTGGACAATTCTTTGGAGTGGAAAATGAAGACCCCCACAACCACTTGAGAAACTTCCTGGGAGTAAGTGACACCTTTGTCATCCCAGGAGTGTCTCAAGAGGCCTTGAGACTTTACCTTTTTCCTTATTCATTGAGAGACAAAGCCAAGACATGGTTGAATTCCTTCCCCTCTGGATCAATTGTCAATTGGACAGACCTAGCTGAGAAGTTCCTGGTAAAGTATTTCCCTCCAGATAGGAACTCTAACTTTCGTGTTGACATCATCAAGTTCAAGCAAGCTGAGAATGAATCTCTACATGAAACTTGGACCAGATTCAAAGATCTTCTACTCAAATGTCCACGCCATGGCATTCCATGGTGTATCCAGATTGAAGTATTCTTCAAAGGATGCAACCCCAGCACGAGGCAAGTCTTGAATTCCTCAGCTGGAGGTTCGATGCTATCAAAGAGCTATAACCAAGCCTATGAGATTTTGGAGAAAATCTCAACATCACATTGTCAATGGTCAGACGATCTTGTGGAGCCAAACAGAAGGAAGGTGTTGCGTGCTCAATGTGTTAAAATAATTAGGCAATAAAAGAGATAGAGCACTCAGAACATGCAAGCATACATGATCTTATAGCAAGTAGTAAGTATATTTCATTCGTTTTCCCACAGAGATTTATTTTTAGCTATTCGCGAAGTGTTTTGTTAAGAAAGAAGGGGTGGATTTGATGGGGTAAAATTGGTTTTTAATTATCTAATTTCTGCTGAATGTGTAAAGGGTAGTAACATCAACGAGAACAAGTGAAATTTAAGCTCAAATGAAAAGAGACGAAACTAATAAATGAAGAAGAAAACAGCTAAACAGAATGGTAACTTAGCAGAATTGCGGGCACCGCAATGTTTCCGCAATTGTAAAAACAGTGAAAGTGTGTAAAATGGAGAATTAAGGGCTACTAACGACTATCCTATAGGCATTTTAATACGATTCCCAAGCATTGTATCAACTCTCTATGCATCAAACTCACTCTATCTCATGTATCGTCCGATTCCATGCATTAGATTCTTTAGTTTACTCAACTCAAAGTAAGGTCTCAAGCATCTTGTTAAAGCAGAAGTGTTTAGTTTGTACTAGGAAAACGCTTATTCCTAAGCCGTTTTCTGGTTACCTTGAAAGGCTAGCATGATTATACGACTCTGAACTCTTACTCCTTCCAGAGGTTAGGAGTTCTTTGGACAAAATGGATGGCCAATCGAAATTGCCCGTGGGATGAAGCTTACATACAATCAATGCTTCGAGAGCTATCCTACATACTTGGCTCACGTTTTTTTAGCCTATAGTTTTGTCATTAGCATGCCCCTATGTGATTTAGCTACTCATGGATATATAGAGAACAGAAATATAAGATAAAACAGACATGCTTAGAAGAGGAATGAACTGAAAACAGTAAAGGAAAGCAGTAGAATGCGAAGGCAAGAAACTGTGAGATGAAAACTTGTGATTTGATTACTTTGATTGTTTGAACGAACAAGGGAAAGCTTAAAGTAAATAATCCAAAGACAGAAAGCAACGAAATGAAGTAGACTAATCACTAAACCAGAAGCGACAACTAAACAATGCTGGAAATTAGAAAGGAAAGACAGAAAGCAGTAAATGGTGCTTGAAAGCCTCGTTGCAGTCGCCTCGAATGAAGGATCAAAAAGGTCAGCCTTGCTTGGATGAATCCAATCGGGAGAGAAGAAGAATCTCCTCTCCTTCCTATCAGATTATCGACTCCAACAGCTGAGCTTCGCAAACCAACAGACGGCAAAGAAAAAACAGAAGAAAAGATGGACTGCGAGAAGACTTCTACGCTTTCGGATGATGCTTGAACCTCCGACTTTGACCCCCTTTTATAGTAGTTTGCAGGTGCGTTTGGGCCAAGGAGAACCATCAATCTTCAACGTCGTATATCAGAATGGATGGAGGAGAAAGAACGAATCCCTGAAATAACGGAAATTAACAGAAAAAGATCAGTCAACTTACGGTTTTCACTTGAATTATTGCGGTTCCCGCAATGTTTTCGCAATTCTATCGCAATGCTCGTTTTTCCTTCTTTTAACTTCGGTTTTTAATCCTTTTCTTTCCTTTTGCACACAAGTCCTAATTTAGCTACCTTCTTCTAAATCTCATATATAAGCATAGGTTTAAGCTAAATCCTATCAAAAACACCTAAGAGTGTACATCTTTCTAAGCTAAATAAGTCCTAAAAAGGTCACTTTTGGAGACGTAACACACCCCCAAACTTAAGGTTTTGCTCGTCCTCGAGCAATCTAAGGACTTGCCTAGGCTGCTGTTTCATCTTCTTTAACCACTTACTGACTCCCCTACATTCCTATCTATAGCAGTGCTGTCCTGCGACACACTTCTTAGTTTTAAAACTACCCTCTTATCTAGCTTCTTCTGACTTCGCCTGCCTAACACTCACCTGCTTTTGTTAACTTCCTACAACTGATCTATTTGCTTTTGTCATATCATGCCACTATCCCTAAGGTTTCAAATTCTGCCTAGCTTTACTTCAGACTCAGTACATGCTTCTAGCTTTATTTTTAATGTGTCTAGGATTCCTTAGAGTCATGCCAGTCTTAGTATTAACGGTGACAGTAGTACTTTTAGAGAACAACCTAAACCCTGGCATCACTACATTGGATAGACATTCATCTCCCTAAACAACCCTACAAGTTACAACTTTGTGCTTAGCTAATTGAGGATCAGAGTTCTTTTTAAATAGGCCACCTAAGCCACAAAGTTATAACTCCTAGGTCTACATTCTTCTTCCCTACTCTTTTCCTTTTTTTTTTTTTTCTTACTTAGGTGGAACCTCTCCTTCGGTTGCCTTTTGATGCAATGCCACTTGTGGGTTACACACTTGGCACTGATTACTCAGCAACCTAAGAGAGACACCCCTCTTTATTCTATTTTTCATTTTTTTTTTCAGCTCATCATTTTTTATAAAGGAGAAGAAGAATGCTTATGCTTTAAGGGAGAGAGGAATGTTCCTAAGCCTAGGGTGGCCTCCCCCAAACTTAAACTACTCATTGTCCCCAATGAGTGTCTAAGGTGGCACACCCCCAAACTTGTCCTAGAAGCATCTAGTCTAAGGTAAAACAAAGAGAATCTAAAAGCCCTAGGCATAAACAGAACATTCTAAAAGTAAATATCACAGCAGCATAAATTCGTAAAGACAGGCAGGTAAGGACTTAAAGCTATGCATGCTGAGCACTTTTAAGAGGCTAATTTAAACTATCAAAGGTGTCCTATGACACTCATCCAGCATGCTTTGAGATAAGCTATATAAGGTAGTCAAGATAGCAGCAAAAGACAGAATTTAAACAGAACCAGCCTAGCTAAACAGTCAGTCAAAAACATGCATTTACTAATAAAAATTGCGGATTCTGCAATTATTTCGCAATAGATACAGGGCAGATATATCAGTGATCAGGGCCCCTATGCATGCTTTTTCCAGTCATTCAAGCTATACAAAAATGAAACTAAACTAATCTACCTATTCAGCTACCATCAGACTACACTAAACAAATTTAAACAGCTAAAATAAAGAATTAAAGACAGACCAAATATTAACTCAAAACAGCAGAATTCACATGGTTCGACGAAAAGCAGTTTGATTATTATTTTTTTTTCTTTTAAGGAACAGAAATACTCCCTTGTCAATCTGCCTCATATGGATATTCTTCAATGTTTCGAGGCATCACTTTTGCTCCTTTAAGATACTTAAGTCTTGATTTACGGGGTCGGACATTCTGCCACACTTTGAATTTGTTGATTCTTTCAAAGAGACTGCATGTTATAACATCCCAAGGTTTGTACTTTCTGTGCGTTGGTTTTGTTTCTACAATATTTGCTACAACATAGCTTTGATGCGATGAGACTTCTTTTTCTGGCACAACTCTTTCTAACTCCTTCAGCTGGAGCATTTGTGGTGGTGGTGGCTCAACTCTTGCATTGGTGGAGAAGCTTGCTACAACCTCAAACATTTCAAATTCTTGTTCCTCAAGCAGCGCATTAGTCTCTTTGGCCTCATCCAGCACAATTTCATTTTTCTCAACTTTCACCAACTCCACCATTTCATATGGAGATTCCATTGGATCACTCTTCTCAGATTCGAAGGTAACAAAAGATTCATCATCATAAAAATCGAACATCTGAGGGCATGGTGGTAGTGATTTTGCTATAGCAAGTAGCTCTTGTAAGTCATTTGTGAGCTGAGCTAATTGCACATCCATTCTCCTCATGGATGCATCATTCCTTTCCATAAATTCTATCCATAGTGCCTCCAAAGTGGGTGATAATTCTTCACTTGGAGTTGGGGCATAATGTTGATAGTTTTCATGTTGGGGGAACTCTTCATAATGAGCAATTTGCACATGCTCTTCCCAAGGATTATTTGAGAGTTGCCACTGATCATGTTCACACATGTACGAATAATGGTTGTCATAGCTTTGTTGATATTGCCTCTCTTGATAATTCAATGTTGGGCAATTCTCCAAGTTATGATTATCCCCACAATAAGCACATGGCTGGTAAAATCCTTCAAACTGTTGTGGGCAAACTCGTCCTCCAATTAAGTTCTGCAGCGTATTCATTTACTTTGTCGTACCCATACGTTTTCCACCTGCAAAGTTTCTCTCTGTTGCGAGTTGAGGTTTGGAAACTCTTTCATAAACTAGCTTGATAGTACCTGTAAAGGAAATGAAAGAAGATTAGCTCCAATAGATATTAAGAGTTGGTTTTCTAACTTAACAAACTTCGTTTTCACTAAACTAAATCCCCGGCAGCGGCGCCAAAAACTTGTTGCGTGCTCAATGTGTTAAAATAATTAGGCAATAAAAGAGATAGAGCACTCAGAACATGCAAGCATACATGATCTTATAGCAAGTAGTAAGTATATTTCATTCGTTTTCCCACAGAGATTTATTTTTAGCTATTCGCGAAGTGTTTTGTTAAGAAAGAAGGGGTGGATTTGATGGGGTAAAATTGGTTTTTAATTATCTAATTTCTGCTGAATGTGTAAAGGGTAGTAACATCAACGAGAACAAGTGAAATTTAAGCTCAAATGAAAAGAGACGAAACTAATAAATGAAGAAGAAAACAGCTAAACAGAATGGTAACTTAGCAGAATTGCGGGCACCGCAATGTTTCCGCAATTGTAAAAACAGTGAAAGTGTGTAAAATGGAGAATTAAGGGCTACTAACGACTATCCTATAGGCATTTTAATACGATTCCCAAGCATTGTATCAACTCTCTATGCATCAAACTCACTCTATCTCATGTATCGTCCGATTCCATGCATTAGATTCTTTAGTTTACTCAACTCAAAGTAAGGTCTCAAGCATCTTGTTAAAGCAGAAGTGTTTAGTTTGTACTAGGAAAACGCTTATTCCTAAGCCGTTTTCTGGTTACCTTGAAAGGCTAGCATGATTATACGACTCTGAACTCTTACTCCTTCCAGAGGTTAGGAGTTCTTTGGACAAAATGGATGGCCAATCGAAATTGCCCGTGGGATGAAGCTTACATACAATCAATGCTTCGAGAGCTATCCTACATACTTGGCTCACGTTTTTTTAGCCTATAGTTTTGTCATTAGCATGCCCCTATGTGATTTAGCTACTCATGGATATATAGAGAACAGAAATATAAGATAAAACAGACATGCTTAGAAGAGGAATGAACTGAAAACAGTAAAGGAAAGCAGTAGAATGCGAAGGCAAGAAACTGTGAGATGAAAACTTGTGATTTGATTACTTTGATTGTTTGAACGAACAAGGGAAAGCTTAAAGTAAATAATCCAAAGACAGAAAGCAACGAAATGAAGTAGACTAATCACTAAACCAGAAGCGACAACTAAACAATGCTGGAAATTAGAAAGGAAAGACAGAAAGCAGTAAATGGTGCTTGAAAGCCTCGTTGCAGTCGCCTCGAATGAAGGATCAAAAAGGTCAGCCTTGCTTGGATGAATCCAATCGGGAGAGAAGAAGAATCTCCTCTCCTTCCTATCAGATTATCGACTCCAACAGCTGAGCTTCGCAAACCAACAGACGGCAAAGAAAAAACAGAAGAAAAGATGGACTGCGAGAAGACTTCTACGCTTTCGGATGATGCTTGAACCTCCGACTTTGACCCCCTTTTATAGTAGTTTGCAGGTGCGTTTGGGCCAAGGAGAACCTTCAATCTTCAACGTCGTATATCAGAATGGATGGAGGAGAAAGAACGAATCCCTGAAATAACGGAAATTAACAGAAAAAGATCAGTCAACTTACGGTTTTCACTTGAATTATTGCGGTTCCCGCAATGTTTTCGCAATTCTATCGCAATGCTCGTTTTTCCTTCTTTTAACTTCGGTTTTTAATCCTTTTCTTTCCTTTTGCACACAAGTCCTAATTTAGCTACCTTCTTCTAAATCTCATATATAAGCATAGGTTTAAGCTAAATCCTATCAAAAACACCTAAGAGTGTACATCTTTCTAAGCTAAATAAGTCCTAAAAAGGTCACTTTTGGAGACGTAACAGAAGGCTCAAAACATGGATGCACTCAGCGCAATGAGCAGCCAGATCAATGCTCTGACCAACCTGGTGAAGCAAATGGCTCAACCCAATATTCAACAAAGTGTCAACACAGTGGCAGCTGTTTCAACAAGCACAATAATAGCCAACCAAGGTGAGGCACTAGTTTGTGGATTCTGTGGGGAAGGGCATATGTATGACTATTGCCCTGTTAATCCATCTTCGGTGTACTATGTTGGAAGTCAACAACAACCAAGGAACAACCCCTATTCAAATACATATAACCCTGGTTGGAAGAACCACCCAAATCTCTCTTGGGGTGGACAACAAATCACAAGCCAAACGCAAAATCAATCAAGACCGAGTGGACCACCTGGTTTCACTCAACATCAACAAACTAGTCAACCCCCATATCAGGAACAAATGTCAACAGCCAACCGATGGGAAAATCAGTGGAGAACTTGCTGAAGGAATACATAGCAAGAAATGATGCAACTTTGCAGAGCCGGCAAGCAACCTTGAGAAGCTTAGAGACACAAATCGGGTAGTTGGCAGACGAGCTGAAGAATAGGCCCCAAGGCAGACTGCCTGCAGACACTGAAACTCCAAGAAGGGATGGTAAGGAACAAGTTCAAGCCATTGAACTCCGAAGTGGAAGGCCATTGGTGATCAACAGCAGAGAAACACCAAAGAGAGTAGAGAACGAAGAGTCTAGTGCTCCACTGGATTCTCTGCCTAACTTTGATCAAATACAACCAAGCACAACAAGGGTAAGGCTGGAACCTATCATTGAGAAACCAGAAGAGATTCCTAGGCCTCCCCCTGTCATTAGGCAACCTGATTTGCCTACCTATGTGTCACCACCACCATACCCTCAAATGTTTGATTTTTATGATGATGACTCCTTTGTTATCTTCGAATCTAAGAAGAGTGATCCAATGGAATCTCCATATGAATTGGGGGAGTTGGTGAAAGTTGAGAAAAATGAAATTGTGCTGGATGAGGCCAAAGAGACTAATGCGCTGCTTGAGGAACAAAAATTTGAAATGTTTGAGGTTGCAGCAAGCTTCTCCACCAATGAAAGAGCTGAGCCACCACCACCACAAATGCTCCAGCTGAAGGAGTTAGAAAGAGATGTGCCAGAAAAAGAAGTCTCATCGCATCAAACCTATGTTGTACCAACGCACATAAAGTACAAACCTTGGGATGTTATAACATGCAGTCTCTTTGAAAGAATCAACAATTTCAAGGTGTGGCAGAATGTCCGATCCCGTAAATCAAGACTTAAGTATCTTAAAGGAGCAGAAGTGGTGCCTCGAAACATTGAAGAATATCCATATGAGGCAGATTGACAAGGGAGATTTCTGATCCCTAAACTCTTAAATTAGGATTTTATCATGCTTCGCTTAGATTTCGTATGTTAGGAGTAGTTTATTTTGGGAATGAAATATTTATTATGTGCCAACAATCATAGTCGTTTAGCATGAATTGATGATGCACTGTGGGCATATAGAACTGCATATAAAATACCTTTAGGAATGTCTCCTTATAGGTTAGTGTATGGAAAAGCATGTCACTTACCCCTTGAACTAGAAATCAAAGCGTTTTGGGCCTTAAAACAGTTGAATTATTGCGTGACCGATGCGGGAACATTGCGGTCTCTGCAATTACATGAGTTAGATGAACTAAGGCATATGTCATATGAAAATGCTAAAATGTATAAAGAAAAGACTAAAATTTGGCATGATAGTAGACTTAGGATTAAGGACTTCAAAAAAGGCCAGCATGTTCTATTGTTTAACTCACGATTGAAATTGTTTCCTGGCAAATTAAAGTCTCGTTGGTCAGGTCCTTTTGTGATTACTAATGTGTTTGTTCATGGTGCAATTGAAATTCGAAATCTGGAACAAGGTCAACCGTTCATGGTGAATGGTGCTAGATTGAAGCACTACTATGAGGAAGAAGATGTGAAAACACTCTCAGCCTTCCTCTTATCCGAAGCCTAAAAAGCAAGTCAAGAAAGGATGAGCAAGGGCGTTCAATGGAATGATCATTATGCTCAATCATCAGAGGAATATGGAATAGATAGTCTTTCGTTATTGTTTTTCTTTTAGATTGATTACAATATTGTTATTGCTAGCTTTAATTAAGTTTGTTTTTTGTGATTTAGGAACGTGGCAATTGGAGATTTTTAAACGGCATTCGAGGGAGTATTTCTGATCCCTCTCAAAAACAAGAAAAAAATCTGCTTTTCTGTGACCTGTTACCCCACCAATATCAACTGTTTGTTCTGTTTTAAATTCTTAATTTGCCTAAGTAGAGTAGCTTAGTCTAGTTTAATGTCGTATGATTAGGTAACTTAGATAATTTTGCTATTTTTTGTAGTTGTTTATGAACGAATATCGCATGTTAGGAGCCTTGATCACAGTTAAAACTGCTCTGTTGGAATCATTGCGAATTCTTTGCGGACACCGCAATATTTTGTTAGTTTAAGCATGCTGGTGTATGACTTTCTGATGGGTTGTCTGTCTTTAAATCTCATGATTTGGCTGCATTATTGATGTCCATAGGTAGTCTGTCTATTGAGCATGCTGGATGAGTGTCAAGTACACCTTTGTTAGTTCTAATTAGCTTCATGAATTGTTGAGCATGTAACTCTGTTAGACCTTACCATGTTGGTTTTAGTAAATTTCTGCTGTTGAGTTATCTGCACTATGAGGGTCATTCCATCCCTAGGAGTTTTAAGTCTGTCTGGTTTTTATTTAGACTAGATGCTTCTAAGATAAGTTTGGGGGTGTGCCACCTCAGACTCTCATTGGGGACAATGAGAAGTTTAAGTTTGGGGGAGGCAACTTCTAGGCCTAGGAACACTCCTCTCTCCTTTGAAAAATAGACATTCTTCTTCTAAAAAAAAAAAAAAAAATGAATAAGAAAGCAAAAGAAAAGTAAAGGGTACTGTCTCTCTCTAAGGATGCTGAGTAATCAGGGCCATTTGTGTAACCCACAAGTGGCACTGCATCAAAAGGAAATTCAAAGAGAAGACTTTGCCAAAAGAGAAAAAAGGAAAAGTAAAACCAAGGAAGAAGAATGTGTGCCAAAGAGCTACGGCCTAAGTGTTTAGATGTCCTGTGAAATTGAACTCTGATCCTTAGTTTGCTAAACACAGGGTTGTAGCTTGAAGGTATGTCAAGGGAGATGAGTGTCTATCCAACACAGTGATGCCAGGGCTTAGTTTGTTCTATGGATACTGAACTCTGATACTCGTGTGTGCTAAGCCTGGCATGACTTTAAGGAATCCTAGGTAATTCAAAAATAAAGACATTAGAAGCATGTACTGAGTCTAAGTTAAAACTAGGGAGAATTTGAAAGCTTGGGGATAACTGCACAATGAGCTCAATGATATAGGCAGATAAACCAAAAGACAGGAAGTTAGTAAAAACAGAAGGTTTTAAAGGCAAGGGAAATCAGAAAAGGCAGAATATGAAGCTAGTTTGAACTTAGGAGAGTGTCACAGGACAGCAATGCCTTTGACAGTAAACCTAGGGAAGTCAGCAAATCAGTTAGGTAGAGTTTAAAAGACAAGAGTTAGCAGCTAATTAGAGAGAAAGTAAGCCTTTATATTGCTCGAGGACGAGCAATAACTCAAGTTTGGGGGTGTGTTACCTCTCCAAAAGCACATTATTTAAGGTCATATTTACCTAGAAATCATGGAAATTCTTGAGTGTTTTTGTTAAGAGTTAGCTTAATGTGTGCTTAAATGTGAGAATTTGAGAAATGATGCTAAATTAAGGCTTATTTGGAAAAGGAAAGAAAAAGGATGCAAAATGATGTAAAAAGAGCTCAAATGTACATTGCAGGAACATTGCTGAAAAATTGCAGAGCTCGCAATAAAACAGTCTTTGCTGCTGCATTTTTTTCCAGTCAACAGTCTTTGTTGACTGAGTTTTTCCAGTAGTCAACTCTCCCTGGTGCTGTCACATGTCAAGTTTGACTACCTCACAAAATTGAATGGTGATCCACAATTATTGACAACTTTTGCAACCACCTAGAGGCTATATAAAGAGAGTGAAATGAAGGATCAAAGCAATTGAAATCAAATTGAATTCCCCTCAATTCAAACACAACTCAATAGTGAAGAACTCGAAGACGAAATCCTTCTCCCCCGGTTGTTGGATCGAAGAAACAAAGCCCCGGTTGTTCCATCTTCTCTTCTAATTGAATTTATCCCCAAGATCAGCTAATCTTCCCCTTCATCCGAGGCGATTCACGACTTGGAAGATCCTCACGCAATTAACAGCTTTCCTTTACTGCTTTCCTTTATCGCTTTCCAATTTAATTTATGCTTCCTCTAAATGTTGTTCTGAATCATATACTGCTTTTCCCTTTCATTGTTGCTTCTGGATTGACATATGTTTGTTTACAAATGTTTATGTGAATTGCTTTCTCACAAGAGTAATCAATTGGTTTTATTGAATTCTTCATTATGTCGTTCCTTAATCAATAGTTTTGTTGAGTTCTTCATCTTATCATTTCTTCATCAATTAATTTTACTGAGTTCTTTAAATCATGTTCGATCCATCCATCTCCCTTTGTTCTTCGAAAACCATGAGTAACTAATCTAAGAGAGGTCTGCTAAAGAGGAATTTGTAGGCTAGAAGCATGAGAATTCAGCATGTAGAGTAGCATGATTGCATTGAATGTATGTGATCTTCATCCCACGGGCAATTTCGACCGGCCATCCATTTTGTCTAAAGAATTCCTAACCTCCGGAAGGAGTAAGAATTCAGAGTCATCCATTCATGTTAGCCTTTTATGGTAATCAGAAAATGACCTAGGAATAGGCATTCTCCTAGCACGTTTATTAGCATGTGTTTATGATTAGGTTGTTAGCTTTACTTGGACAGAAGTAATCTAAGAAACTAATGCATGTAATCGGAAGATGCATGAGAACTAGCTAAGACGATGCATGAGATGTTAATCTACTACTGAATGATCATAGTTAAATGCCTATAGAGGATTCTTAAGTCGACCTTGCTGCCTTACTTTACATTAAAATCGTTGCTAATTTATTGCTAGATTATTGCAAGAACCGCAATTCTACTTTTCCACATTATGACTTTACCTCTTTGCTAGCTTTGCATTTATGTTTACATTCTTCTTGCATCATTTATATTCCTGTACCTCAACCCAAAATCTATCCAATTTAAGTTACCTTATCTAATCTAACACACCAAATCGTTAGTCACTAAACTTAATCTCTGTGGGAAAACGAATTAAATTATACTTATCACTTGCTGCAGACCATGTATGCTTGCATGATCTTAGCGCTCTTTGCATTTACATTTTACATACACACTGAGCGCGCAACAGCAACCCTCAAGGATAAAGCAGCCGTCTGGTTCTCTTTTGTGCGCAGACGCATCTCCCCTGTGACCCACGAAACAACTATCAACCAGGGGCGATCACTGCTGCTGTATGCCATCATGAGGGGCCTCACCATATATGTTGGTGAAGTCATTGCCGCCTCCATCACCGACTGTTCAAAGAAAGGTAAGGGTCCTCTCTTTTTCCCAAACACCATTACTAAACTTTGCTTACGTGCAGGTGTGCCTATAGAGAGGAAAGAGAGGCAGCTGGCTTACACCGGTCATCTGGAGCTGCCCACGGTCTTGAGGATGCGAAGAAGGGGCAACATGGAATTTGAGATGGACGGCCTGGCTGCTGCACAATCGCTGAACATGGCTTGTTTGATGGACCTGCAGCGCAAGATGGCTCAATGGGCCGAATATGCACAAGCTAGGGACAAAGATGTAGCTGACCAGCTGGGGTGCATATTCCCTGCCTTCCCCCACTGATCTGTTGAAGCCATGGGCGCCTCCTAGAGAAAGGAGAAATGAGGATGAGGAGGATTGAATGCCAGCTTGAACGGCATTCGAGGGAGTTTTCTGATCCCTCTTGAAAATTAAAAAAAAAACAAAACCCTGCTTTTCTGTGACTTGTGACCCCTGTTATTCATCAAATGTTTGACCTGTTTTAATTGTTCTTTTGTTTGTTTAGGATAGTGTAGTTAGTTTGATGGTTTCTGAGTAGTTAGATTAGTTAGTTTACCTGTTTTGTGTAGTGAATGATGACTGAAAATAGCATGCCAGGAGCCTTGATCACTGATAAATATGCTCTGTAGGTTTATTGCGGATTCTTTGCGGAGTCCGCAATTTTTTGTTAGTTTTCACATGCTATTGGATGACTGTTGGATGGGTTGCGTCTGTTTAATTTTTTTTGATATCTTGCTGCTTTATTGACTTCAATATGTGATATATCTGTGAGCATGCTGGATGAGTGTCTTCGTACACCTTTGATAGTTTAAATTAGCTTCCTTAAATTGCTCAGCATGCACATCTATAAGCCCTTAACATGTTTTTACAAAAAATTTGCTGCTGTGTTATCTGCTTTAGGAAAGTCATTCTATGCCTGGGAGTTTTAAATTTTACTTGTTTTGCCTCAGACTAGATGCTTCTAGGACAAGTTTGGGGGTGTGCCACCTCAGACTCTCATTGGGGACAATGAGAAGTTTAAGTTTGGGGGAGGCAGCCCTAGGCCTAGGAACATTCCTCTCTCCCTCTTAAACATAAGCATTCTTCTTCTTCTTTGAGAAAAAATGATGAAACGAAAAAAAATGAAAAGAATAAAGAGTAGTGTCTCTCTTGAGGTTGCTGAGTAATCAGTGTCATGTGTGTAACCCACAAGTGGCATTGCATCAAAAGGCAACCAAAGGAAGAGACCCTACCAAAGAAGGGAAGAAAAAGGAAAAAGGAAGAACCAAAGAAGAAGAATGTGTGCCTATGAGTTATAGCTTTTGTGCTTAGGTGTCCTGTATGAATGAACTCTGATCCTCAATTAGCTAAGCACAGGGTTGTAGCTTGTAGGTTTGTTAAGGGAGATGAATGTATATCCAATGTAGTGATGCCAGGGTTTAGGTTGTTCTATGAAATGTACTATTGTTACTTATGGTACTAAGACTGGCATGACTCTAAGGAATCCTAGGTAGCTCAAAAGAAAGACATTAGAAGCATGTACTGAGTCTGGGGTAAAGCTAGGAAGAATTTGAAAACTTAGGGATAGTTGCACAATGAACTTAATGACATAAGGCAGATAGATTAGTTGTAGGAAATTTATAAAGGCAGTAGGTTTTTCAAGGCAAGAGAAGTCAGAAGAAGCAGGATGGGAAGATAGTTTTAACTTAGAAGGGTGTCACAGGACAGCCATGCCTTAGATAGTGAACTTAGGAAAGTCAGTAAGTAGTTAGATAGAGTGATAACAGCCTAAGTAAGTCCTTATATTGCTCGAGGACGAGCAATAACTTAAGTTTGGGGGTGTGTTACGTCTCCAAAAGTGCATATTTTAGGGATTTATTTGCTATAGAATGGTGTAAACTCTTAAGCGTTTTTTATAGAATTTAGTCTAAACATGTGCTTATATATATGAATTTATAGAATGAAGCTAAATCAGGACTTATGTGTAAAAGAAAGGAAAAAGAATCGAAAACAAAGATAAAGAGTTGAATTTTCTGTATTGCAGGAACATTGCGAAAACATTGTTGTCTCCGCAATGTTTTAAGTGAAAATGTTAAGTTGTTCTAACCGTCTTCTGTTTTATAGCGATCTTTCAGCCGTCCAATTTCTCTCATGCTGCCACGTGAAAGGTCGTCGTTCAGAATGGATGGTTCTCCTTGGCCGAATTGTACCTGCTAAACAGTATAAAAGGAGGTCAAGGGGGAAGGAGAACAACAAGCTTGGAAGCGTAGAACTCCCATCTCAACGCAGTTTCTTCCCTATTTCTTCTCCCGTTTGTTGGCGTGAAGGACTCAGCTGTTGGCATCGATAATCTGAGAGGAAGAAGAGAAGATCCTTCTTCTCTTCTGATTCGATTCATACCCAAACAAAGCTCCCTTTCTCCCTTCATCCGAGGCGCTTGCGACGAGGAGCTTTACGCACACATTTAGATGCTTTTTACTGCATTCTGTCTTCTCATTTCTCTACTGTCTTCTGCTATTTACTTCTGTTTGCTACTGCAGTTCAATTCGTCTTCAATCGTTTAGTCTTTCTTGTTTTGTAATCGTTGCACATTAAGCTTTGAATCTCACGTAATAGAGGAATCATTTACCCACGTTGCAAGTTTCCTTATCATTTTCTGTTGCCCTTTACTTTCAGTCCATTTTGAATCATGTTTAATCCATCTAGTCTTTCTAACTCCACACCATCCATGAGTAACTAAACCACATAAGGGTCTGCTAATGAGGAATCTATAGGTAGAAATACGAGAATTCAGCATGTAGGATAGCTCCAAATGCATTGAATGTATGTATGCTTCATCCCACGGACAATTTCGATTGGCCATCCATTTTGTCTACAGAACTCCTAACCTCTGGAAGGAGTAAGAGTTCAGAGTCGTCCATTCATGCTAGCCTTTCATGGTAGCTAGAAAACGACCTAGGAATAGGCGTTTTCCTAGCACAAATCATTAACTTGCTTATATAAATAGATGCTTAAGTCTCACTTGGACATGAGTGAACTAAAGGATCTAATGCATGAAATCGAGAGATACATGAGAATGAGTTAATTTGATGCATGATGAGTTGATCTACTGCTGAAGAATCGTATGAAAAAGCCTATAGAGGAGTCGTTAGTAGCCCTTGTTTCCACACTTCACCCTTAAAACGTTGTTAGAAAAATTGCTAGAAAATTGATGTTTGCGCAATTTTCTTAGTTTACTTTTTGCCTTAGCCATTTTTTCAGTTTTTTGTTTTGCGAATTTATTGCTAGATAATTGCTCTCTCCGCAATTCCTTTGCTTCTACATTCAAGTTAACCTCTCTACTTGTCTTTGTTTATGCTTGCATATTTCGCACGTTCTTTATTAGTTAGGCACATTAATCCCAATTCTACCCCATTTAAACCATCCTTTCTAATTTAACATCTCACTTCGCTAGTAACTAAGAATAAATCTTTGTGGAAAATCGAATGAAAAAATACTTATTACTTGCTACAAGACCATGTATGCTTGCATGTTCTGAGTGCTCTCACGTCGCATTTTAATTTACATATTGAGCACGCAACAACACACATCACAACAATCCTTATTCAAACAACTAGAAATGCTCACATTCGATACCTTTCTCAGAACCTTCTCGGATGGATGCCCCAATCATTTGTGCCATAGCTCCATTGATTTGTGGTAAACGAGTTATCGAGGCTTGCCAAATTACATTTATAAACTGATATCTATTCTAACTTGTAGAGCAGTGGTAACCAGGTCGATCTCAGGGAACCGAAAATTAGATTCTCTTAAATCAACTTTTAATTGCGATAATAAAAAGAATAAAGAAAAGAGGGGGAAGTTTGAAGAAAACTACCTAGAGACATGCAGAAAAAAAACTAACGAAAATTAGAAGGGCATAAAGTAAACTTAAAGAAATAACAAAGCAACTAGTGCTCCTAATTTAAAGGATCGAGATTTATTTTGATGCAACTCAGATGACTGGACTTCAAAAAGACTTAGCTATTTTACTCCAAACACACAACTTGTTTGCCTGGACCCGTAACAAACAATCTGAAATAAGATATTAATTATGTAACTCAAATGACTAGACTTCTAAAAGACTTAGCTATTTTACTCCAAACACACAACTTGTTTGCCTGGACCCGTAACAAACAACCTGAAATAAGATATTAATTATGTAACTCAGATGACTGGACTTTAATTGATTGTTATTGTTATCGGGCTCGTTAGTGAGTTTAATGGTTTGATCATGTGGAATTTGGGCTTAAAAGGAATTCGACTTAGGGTTTAAGTCAACTAGGTTTAATTTTTTTAAAGTATTTAAAATTATTAATAATAATAATAAAAGTAATAATTAATTGTTAAATAAAATAAAATAATTAATAAAAATAACAAAAAAAAAATATAAGAAGCCTTCTTCTTCGGAATTAGCCCCCACCCCTCTCTCACGAATTCTCAACTCCCTCTCACTCCCTCAACTCCGACCACACACGTCGCTGCCCTTCCCCTTCGTCGCTTTCTGCCTCTGCTCGCAACCGCACATCTCTCCCTCTCTGCCAGCCACAAGCGTCGTTGTCGCTCTCTCTCATTTTCCATCGCCGCCCTTCACGGAACGTTGCCGCTCCGCTCATCTCCTTCGAACGCTGTCGTCGCACACCCATCTCTCCCTCCTTAACTTCGACCACCCTGTCGCACCGCCGCCGTCTGTCGCACTCCGTCGTCGTCGCCGCCTTCGACCATTAACCAGCCACACGTCACAACTCCTCCGCTCGTGATTAGTGGTAATTTTCGAACCTTTTTCCTTCGATTCAGATTTTTTAGATTCATTTTAATCGTTGAAAATCATCGTTGTGTTAGCGCAAATTCGATTTCGATTTCGGACCGGTTCAAGTTAGATTAGGCGTGACGTCGAGCTAGGACTGCGTAGGTATTTTTCGTTTCCCTTATTCCATCGAGTTTTACTACACTGTATTTAGCCTAAAAAATAGTTTTAAGTGTTGAAATTGTTGTAGGTCGAAGCCAAAAGCGTTCGTAAAAAATCTAGTATCTGTGGGTCTTCACGTTCTGTAAGTGATGATTTTACTGCTGGCTAGCCCTCAGGCTAGATTGAGAACTTTTATGATGTTTGTTTGAAATATAAAAATGTAACTATGTGGACAGTTATGAAAACTTGTGTTGTGTAGAGAAAATTATTCCTATGATGTGGTTGAGAAATTTAGGAATATGATGTGAGATTGTTTCGAAGATGCGATGAACAAGTTATGTTTTTATTTTGATGAACTTTATGAAGTGTTTATGAATGAGATGCGTGCTGAAAGTGTGTAGTTAATGCATGAGAGAAAAATACTCTATGGGGGTGTTTGGCCCACAAACTTCTTGAATTCGGATAAAAAATATCTAACTCTCCAGACTTCAACAGTAATTACTATTCAATTCTCCAAACTTCTACAATAATTACTATTCAAGTCTGGGACACTGTTCAAGTCTGTCCCATTTTTCGAGACAACACATTTCTCTCTCTTTCTCTCTCTCCCTCCCTCCCACAATATTTTTAATTACTTAAAAAAAACGTAAAAATTTAAACAAAATGTGTAAAATGACTAAAAATAAAATTCAACCTATTTTTTATTTTAAATATAAATTAGGTTGTTCAATCAAATTTGGTACTTAAATCAAATCGGAATGTAGTATTCTTACAATGGAGAGAAATAAAAACATCAACTTATTTGGATCCGTTTAAATTAATGGATTAAAATCTTTCAATTTCACATGTAATATTTAACACACTATTGTACGACTCTCTTTTATTTCAAACTATCTAAATAAAATGAATAATTAATGTGAGTGATATTGAAAAAATAATGTGAAGTATTGTGATTAAAAATATTTTTGTTATCTTCAAAGAAATTTGTGAATGATACATAAAATAAAAGGCAAAAACTACCTTCTTAAAATTTATTAAAAAAAAGTCCTTAACAAAGAAAATATGGAAATTTATAGAAAAAATTTTAAAAAAAAAAATAGCTAAAATAAATCATCATTGTTGGGATGCTGATTTCCGAGTACAGTAGATTCAAATGGAATGGGGAGCTTAAGAGGGTGGAGGCGGAGAAAGATGTGTTTGACACATGAGTCAGACTAAGACTATACTTATATGTTGTTCTCTTTTTTCTTTAAAAAGTTTGTAAAATATTCCTACATTAATAAAAACAAAAAAGTCTCAATCTTATAATTCATAAAATTAAGGATGAATCCAAATAAAGATGAATATATATATATATATATTTGATAATGTGAGATATTGTGTTCAAAATTATTTTTGTTGTCTTCTAAGAAATTTGTAAAGGATAGATAAAATAAAAATAAAAAATTTCTTTTGTAGAATTTATTGGAATTGGAAGAAGTTCTTAATAATGAAATTTTGAAAGTTTGTAGAAAAAAATGGTGCAGAAGAACGTAGCTAAAATAAACTCAGACTTCAGAGCTTCAGGTTCAACAACTCCCTTCCCCAAACACACCACAGACTTCAGAACTCCATTCTAAAAAACTCCCTGCCCAAAACACACATACTTCAGAACTCCTCAGACTAAACAACTTCAACTCCCCTCAACTCCTTGGGCCAAACGCCCCCTATGTTGCATCTTTTCTAGTATGTAAAATATTTTAAGTGGGACCCATGCATTTGTGTGTGACAAATGAGTCCTATATAGGGTTGGTTGCACAAACAGTAATCAGACCCAAAATAATGCCAAATTTAACAAAATTTAAAATATTTTGCAAATATGACAAAAAATTAGTGACTATCACTGATAAAAAATCAGTGGCCAAATATGACAAATATGGCAAATATTGCAATATATATATATATATATATATATATATATATATATAATCAATGTGAAAGATATTGAAAAAATAATGTGAGGTATTGTCCTCAAAATTATTTTTGTTTTAGAGAAACTTGTAAATGGTAGATAAAATAAAAATAAAAAATTTCATTCTTAAACTTTTTGTAAAAGGTAGATAAAATAAAAAATAAAAAAATATATTTTTCGAATTTATTAGAAGAAGTTATAATAAAATTTTGAAAGTTTGTAGAAAAGAATTGTGCAGAAAAACAACTAAAATAAACTCAGACTTCAGAACTCCAGGTTCAACAACTCCCTGACCCAAACATACCACAGACGTCAGAACTCCACTAAACAACTCCACAAACTAAACAACTCTAGACTAAACAACTTCAACTCCTCCCAACTCCTTGGGCCAAACATCACCTATGGGTTCAGTGTGCACCATAACGTGGATGTTGGGATACTCAGGGCTTTCTTTACGAAGTTCAGGGAGTTGGACATGGGTCCATTTTGGTTCAATTTCGAGACACGAAAATCGAAGGGTTGTGCTATTTTTATTTATAAAATGAATGAAGGTGCAAGGAAGGCTCTCAAGGAGCCACACAAAGTGTTCGACGCAGGCAGTGCAGTGCAAAGCTTCTCGCAGCCACCGGTGAGGGCGGCCATGCTGCAGCTCCTAATATGCAATTCTTTGCTCAACATCCCATGTGTGGTTGATTTGGGAACCCAACTTTGGGAAGGTGAGAATATAACTCTCTCACACACATTTTTAGAAGCATTTCATTTATCCTTTACAATTTTCCTTTCTTCTCATCCTTTCATTATCTAATGCCGAAATGAGAGTTCTTAAGGTAAGATTTATTTCAAACTTCTTTTGTGAATCTTAAACACAATCAATTCTCTAGGCTGTTTTTTAATAATATTGTATTTTTTAAAACTTATTATAAAAATATTGTAAGTTTGAAACTAAAGGTCGTCTTTTGAAAAGACGATCTTGCTCCACGTGGATGAAGGTCGTCTTTTGAAAAGACGATCTTGTTCTACATGGATAAAAGACGACCTCCATCGGTATGTACTTCCTTTATTAAAAAATTGATATCTTTTTACTTAGATATTCAAAATTTTCAAAAAAGATATGGTTGGAAAGCTAACAGCGAGAGCTTCAATTTGATACGTAGTTTCACTATTTTTGGAGTTGTGTATCAAAAGATAGAGACCATCGAAGTTGGACTATAGTTCTGCAAATTTTAGAACTCAAGATTATTTTGAGGAGTGCATTCAAAAATTGATATCTTTTTACCCAGATATTCAAAAACTTCAAAGAGGGTATTGTTGGAAATTTAACACAGAGAGCTTCAATTTGATACCTAGTTTTACTATTTTTGAAGTTGTGTATCAAAAGATATATATCGTTAAAGTTATGAAAAGTTCACTAAACCCAGAACTGAAGATACGACTGAAAACCTCAAAGCTGTAGCTAAACTTCGACGATCTGTATCTTTTAATACACAACTCTACAAATAGTGAAACTAGATATCAAATTGAAGCTATCAGTGTTAGCTTTTTAACCGTACCTTTTTCGAAATTTTTTAATATCTGGGTAAAAAGATGTCAATTTTTTAATGCACTCCTCAAAACAATCTTCAGTTCTGAAATTTGCAGAGTTATAGTCCAACTTTGATACTCTTTTATCTTTTGATACACAACTCAAAAAATAGTGAAACAAGTTATCAAATTTAAGCTCTCGCTGTTAGCTTTCCAACCATACCTTTTTTGAAAATTTTGAATATCTAAGTAAAAAGATATCAATTTTTTAATAAAAAAAGTACATACCGATGGAAGTCGTCTTATTAATTGACGCCATCCATCCATGTGGAACAAGATCGTCTTTTCAAAAGACGACCTTCATCCACGTGGAGCAAGATCGTCTTTTCAAAAGATGAACTTTGCTTGCGTGAGTGCAATATTTTTATAAATAGTTTCAATATTATTAAAAAACAACTCAATTCTCTATCTCAAAATTAATTATGTTTGTTAGTGGAAACATGAAAAACCCATTATACCCTTAGTCATTATGAGTTGTCCTTGATGTGTTGTCATTTCCATCATGTTCTTTAATTGTACACAAGCCATCAAATCCATATGACATAGGAAAAAGTTTAAAAAGTAACTTTACCTTGTCTTGATCTTCTCTCTCATGCAAACAAAGGGTTTTGACGAAGAGAGCTCTCCATCCATGGTTAATTCATGAAAGCGTTCTGGAAATTAAAGAACAAATCATGGAAGCTTTGAAGAAGAAGAAGAAGAATATGAAGAACTCAAGGATTATAGTGGTTCAGCCTTGCCTACATCCACTTTGAAACAACATGCAAGTACTTCTTATTTCTAAGTGAGTTGTGTCATTCTTTACCTTCTGAAAAGTTCGAAAGATTCATTTTTCAGAGGTCCAAGTGAACATGAGGTTGGTATACAAGTCTAAAAAAAATGATTAGGAAACAAGTATGTTAAAACTTTGTTAATGGTTGGAGTGGCTTATGATACATATTGTACTTAATTCGAAATGCTGGGAAATTTTAGAAGTTATTGAAGCTAGTTGGAAGAGGATTATTCTATCTTCTCCTCTGTGTGGTCTTATTTGTTTTACGCTTTTGATTTTGATGTTTCAATACTTGAGCTTGTACCAATTATTCTTAGTGGAACTTGCTTCGTAATTATGATATGTGTTATAGTATAGAATCAATTATAGATTTAAATGTGACAAAAGTTTTAGATAAATTTGTTTATGTATATAACTTTTTTTGTAATTTTTTTTAGGTGAATGAAATGAGAGGCTTTGCATATGGATGAAGACGACAACTCACTTAACCCTTGAAGTTTGTACTCCATAGTATTTTAATTTTGAAAACGTTTTGAATTTTGTATATTTTGGCTACTCACTTGTTAGAGAAATTACGGTGGGGTTTTTTTTTTTATTGTTTTTGACACATTACTTATTAAAAATGTTATTTTGCAATATAATGAATTACAAAATTTCAATTATGAGATAGAAGTTGTGATATTTTATCATTTTACATGCTATTTTGATGAATGTGAGTGAAATGGTTCATAGAATCACTATAAGTAATAAAAGATGATAATTATGGCAATTTGTAATATATGTTAATTGACAAGAAAAAGGTATGTATAAAACCTAGTAATAATGCAAATAAAAAGCTATAGTAGGTGTAAAAAAAACTATAGAAACTTATAATAGCATTAGTAAAGTGCTATTACAAAGTTATAGTAGCATTATTTGTTAGCCATTGAAACTTATTATACCTATAATTGTAAGCCATTGAAACTTATTATACCTATAATTATATATGCTATAATAGTTTTTTATAGCAAGGTAGGCTATATTTTTTTATAGTTTTTTATAGAATGTTTTATAGTCAACAAAAAAACGCTATCAAAAGTCTTGGACTTTTTATAACATGGATTGTCAGAACCTTCGCAAAAAAACTATAAAATGTCTATTATAGCTTTTTCTGTTAGCTATCGTATCCATTTTTACTTGTAGTGAAAATTGTTGTTTAAATGGTTTTGCAGCGTGTTTAAATTTCCTTCAACATGAGCTCTCTATTTATAGAGTTTCTCATGGGCCTAATGGGCTTGGGCTTGGATCTAATGAGCTTAGGTCCAATGAGCTTGGGTCCAATGAACTTTTGGGTTCTGGGCCCAATTGTCATTTAAATAGCTTTCTGGCCCGATTCGATTTCGAGCCCAATTGAGCTATGATCGAATTTGCTCGGTTAAGTTTATTCGATCCGTCGGTCATGACGAAGACACGTGCCGACCGCTGATTGGCCGAAATTTCTCGGTCAACAAATGCCCCCTTTTTTCGAGAGTTATGCACACATGTACGTGTGGGTGAGTCTCGGAAAAGTCAAATATTGAAATCGAAATGTAGGAAATCCCTAATTTCGAATCCGCCTCGACATATCAATCTTATCGAAATATGAAATTTGGTTCATAAATCAATTATTTTGATTGATACATCCTTCTATGTCAATTGACCAAAAAAATATGAATTGGGCTCACAATTTTGATCTTTCTTATTTGGCAGAAACTTAACTTGAATTTTAGTAGATTTTTGTATTCTACTTTAATTCTATTTGGATGTACAGTAGAGTTTTGTGTTTGCCCAATTGAATTTTGAAAAAGGGTTTGACTTTGAATTTTTTACTCCAATTTTGAGGTGGGATAAAATTTGGAGTATACCCAAACGACCAATTTCGATTTGAGACTTGAATTTGGATAATTTATGAATCTACTTCTTGCTCGGGAATAAAATTAGGAACATGCCCAAATTTTAATTCTAGGAAAATTTTAGATTTTGCTCGAAATTTAGCTTGAACTCAGAGTATAAGTGATGAAAATTTGACTTGGTATAATTTTGGGATTCCAATCAATTTTTGACATGAAGTTCAAAAATTTGAACTTAAGATCATGATTATGGAAGGAAATTTAGAACCCGCCTAAATTTCAAGTTGAATGAAGTATTACAATCTGAAGACAAATGATAACAACAAAGCTTGTTTGGCAAAGTGGAACATGTACAACCTTTGTTTCCATTGATCTTGGGTTCATGTCTACCTCTACGGCGAACGTGGAGATGCGATGCGCAGCGGCGAACTTGGAGATGCGATGCGCAACGGCGAACTTGGAGATGCGATGCGCAGCGGCGAACTTGGAGATGCGATGCGCAGCGGCGAACTTGGAGATGCGATGCGCAGCGGCGAACTTGGAGATGCGATGCGCAGGGGCGAACTTGGAGATGCGATGCGCAGGGGCGAACTTGGAGATGCGATGCGCAGCGGCGAACTTGGAGATGCGATGCGCAGCGGCGAACTTGGAGATGAGATGCGCAGCGACGAATTTGGAGATGAGATGCGCAATAGAACTTGGAGCGCAGAACTTGGAAATGAGATGCACAACAGAACTTGGAGCGCAGAACTTGGAAATGAGATGCGCAACGCAGAACTTGGAAATGCGCAGCTGAACTTGGAGATGAGATGCGCAACGCAGAACTTGGAAATGCGCAGCTGAACTTGGAGATGAGATGCGCAACGCAGAACTTGGAGATGAGATGCGCAACGCAGAACTTGGGGATGAGATGCGCAAATGAGATGCACAACGCAGAACTTGGAGACGCGCAGCTGAACTTGGAAAAGATGCGCAGTGCAGAACTTGGAGATGGAACTTGGAGATGCGCAGCGGCGAACTTGGAGATGAGATGCGCATCGGCGAACTTGGAGATGCGATGCGCAGCGGCGAACTTGGAGATGCGATGCGCAGCGGCGAACTTGGAGATGCGATGCGCAACGGCAAACTTGGAGATCAGATGCGCAACATAACTTGGAGATGAGATGCGCAACATAACTTGGAGATGAGATGCGCAACGCAGAACTTGGAGATGAGATGCGCAACGCAGAACTTGGGGATGAGATGCGCAAATGAGATGCACATCGCAGAACTTGGAGACGCGCAGCTGAACTTGGAAAAGATGCGCAGCGCAGAACTTGGAGATGGAACTTGGAGATGCCCAGCGCAGAACTTGGAGATGCACAGCTGAACTTGGAGATGCGCAGCGCAGAACTTGGAGATGAGATGCACACCGGCGAACTTGGAGATGCGATGCGCAGCGGCGAACTTGGAGATGTGATGCGCAGCGGCGAACTTGGAGATGAGATGCGCAACATAACTTGGAGATGCGGAACGCAGAACTTGGAGATGACATGCGCACGCAGAACTTGGAGATGAGATGCGCAGCGCAGAACTTGGAGATGAGATGCGCAACGCAGAACTTGGAGATGGAACTTGGAGATGCACAGCGCAGAACTTGGAGATGCGCAACTGAACTTAGAGATGCGCAGCGCAGAACTTGGAGATGGAACATGGAGATGCACAGCGCAGAACTTGGAGATGCGCAGCTGAACTTAGAGATGCGCAGCGCAGAACTTGGAGATGGAACTTGGAGATGCACAGCGCAGAACTTGGAGATGCGCAGCTGAACTTAGAGATGTGCAGCGCAGAACTTGGAGATGGAACTTGGAGATGCGCAGCGCAGAACTTGGAGATGCACAGCTGAACTTGGAGATGCGCAGCGCAGAATTTGGAGATGAGATGCGCAGCGCAGAACTTGGAGATGAGATGCGCAACGCAGAACTTGGAGATGAGATGCGCAACGCATAACTTGGAGTTGAGATGCGCAACGCAGAACTTGGAGACGTGCAGCTGAACTTGGAAATGAGTTGCGCATCGCAGAACTTGGAGATGGAACTTGGAGATGCACAGCGCAGAACTTGGAGATGCGCAGCTAAACTTGGAGATGCTCAGCTGAACTTGGAGATGCGCAGCTAAACTTGGAGATGCGCAGCGCAGAACTTGGAGATGATATGTGCAAAACTTGGAGATGAGATGCGCAAAACTTGATGATGAGATGAGATGCGTTGTGCAGAATTTGGAGATGCGCAGCTGAACTTGGAGATGTGCAGCGCAAAACTTGGAGATGAGATGCGCAGCGCAGAATTTGGAGATGAGATGCTAGTCGCAGAGCATGAAGATGAGAAGCGCAGAACTTGGAGATGAGATGCGCAGAACTTGGAGATGAGATGAGATGCGTTGTGCAGAACTTGGAGATGCGCAACTGAACTTGGAGATGAGATGCGCAGAACTTGGAGATGAGATGAGATGCGCTGTGCAGAACTTGGAGATGCGCAGTGCAAATCTTGGACATGAGATGCGCAGTACAAAACTTGGAGATGAGATGCGCAGCGCAAAACTTAAAGATGAGAAGCGCAGAACTTGGAGATGAGAAGCGCAGCGAACTTTGAGATGAGCAGCGCAGTGATGGAAATTTGATTTGGCATAATAACAAGCCGAATGAAATATTACAATCTGAAGTCAAATAGTAACAATGAAGCTTGTTTGGCGTAGTGGAATTGGTACTACCATTGCTTCCTTTGATCCTGAGTTTGAATCCAACTTCATACATATTTTGCAAAAAAAAAAAAATTAAAATTCAACTTCATAGAGATGCAGCGACGGGAACATCGATTACTCCTTTATTTTTTTGGTTCAATACATGATGATTTTTTATTGTTGTGACTGAACTTAAAGTGTTTTTTTTCTTTAAGTTGCCTACGTACCCTTGAATGGAAGGGATCAAGTCATAACGTAGTTCAAATCAATGATTTTTTTTTTTGGGTCGTTCACCTTTTAAGCTCGTGCGGGCCAGGAGCAACATGTAGTTTATACTCTTACGTTAAGAAGTATTACATTTCTAAAGATCTTATCTTCATCGCGGTCTTGATCAGATCCTTCGTTTGTAGGATTGGTTAGAATGATGATATTTTTCTTCACCTTCAAGAAGCCTTCTGTATTTATGACAACAAATAATTTCCTCTTCATGCGCGAAGGAACACGACTGTGAATCTTCTTGTCGCTATTTACTTCATCGAAGAGTCTTGCCCGTACGGTCTTCATCTTTCCTTCCTGTTGATCACTTGTCCCTTTGAGGCGATAAAAAACAAATGTTGAAGGTCGGTCTTTCTTTGATGTGGAGACACTTAACCTTTGGAAAGCTGAAGTTCGAGTAGAGGTAAAGTTAGACATGGATTTTCTTATTTTTTCGCGGCCATACTCATCCTTTGGAAGACCGAAGTTCGAGTAGTTGAAGGCTTGATGCGATTGAAGACAAAAGTTCTTTGGTCGACTTCTTTTGAGTCATCGACTTCTTCTGCGTTGATGTAGCATGAACTTGCACATATTTCTTCCTCTTTCTTGATGGGAAGGAAACTTCTTGAGAAGAATTCTTTTAAAGTCACCGGTTGTCGAGGTTGAGGAAGATATTAATTTCCTCTTCTCTCATGTTTAGGCTTCCTCGAACTCCTTCTTCCTTTCTTCTTTAAAAGTTTATTGTTTCGTTTATCATCTCGAAATATGCAATCTTCTTTCTGGACAGGTCTTTGTCGTCGTATTTTCTGACGAGCCATGACGGTCCAACCTCCATCCTCATTTCTGATGGGCTCAGGTTTTACCTGATAAATTTTCTTTGTGGTTTCATGTCCGAACCGAAAAATTATTGGTTCGAAGGTCCCAAACTGGATCAGGCTTTCCTTTTGCTTCTCAAATGAGGCCGGAGATAATTGAGCGTCGGAGTTCATTGTTACCGCAACGTGGTTTTATTGAGCCATTTCATCAAGGTCTAGCTCAATTTTTCCCTCCTTAGCTAACTTTAAAATGAACTCTTTTAGGACAAAACATTTCTCCACTGGGTGGTTGATAACTCGATGATACTAACAATAGTTGGGATCAACGACTTTGTCCAATTCTTTCGGGCGCCTACACTCGGGAAACTCAATCAGTCTTGTTTCTAGTAGTTGCTCTAACATGTCAGGAATGTCAGAGTCTGGAAACGGGTAAACTTTTTCTTATTTTTCTTTTAAAGTAAGGCGACGTTTCTCGCCTCCGTCATTTCTTCTTTCTGTCTTGTTTTCCTTTCCTTTTGAGGAAAACCTGAAAGGGGTCGTGCTGACGACCATGGATTCTTCCACGACATTTTTCGTGATCTTCTCACTGTCCTTCATTTTTTTTTCACTTTGTTGATATCCAGGATTAGGAGGTCCTTGCTCCCTCTGTTGGCGATACTCAGCTCCATATCGTGGGCGCGAGTCGCTAACTCTTCAAATGTGTGGGGCTTTATCCCTTGCAGGATGTAATGAAGTCCCCAATGCATGTCGCTGATGCACATTTCGACGGCGGACACCTCAGTGAGTCGATCTTTGCAGTCGAGACTCAACGATCTCCAACGGTTGATGAAATCGATGACTAGCTCGCCCATCCTTTGGTTAGCGTGCGAGAGTTCGGACACACTAATTGTTCGCCTCGTACTGTAGAAGCGATTCAAGAGGTCTCTCTCAAACTGCTCCCAATTATCAATCATCTCGGGTTCCAAGTAAGTGTACCAGTCGAAGGCGTTTCCTTTCAAAGTTCGGACGAATTGCCTAACCAGCAAGTCTCCGCGAGTTTCAGCATTCTCGCACGTTTCGACGAAGTGGGCAATGTGTTGTTTAGGATTGCCCTTCCCATCGAACTGTTGAAATTTTGGCGGCTGGTACCAAGTGGGCATTCTCAAGCTATCGATCCTCTTGGTATACGGTTTGGTATACAAGAGGAAACTTTGGGTGGGCTGTTGCGTGCTCAGTGTGTAAATAAAATGTGATGCGAGAGCACTCAGATCATGCAAGCATACATGGTCTTGCAGCAATCGATCTTGGATTTGTTTCGAGGGTTTTGCAGCTTGTTCTCGATGTTGAAGGATTGTTCAGTCTTCCAAGGTTTTAGGGAGTCTTCGTTGTTTGGGAATTCTCTCTGAGCTCTTAGGAGTAGAAATTTTCTGGACCTTTAAAATAAAAAATGAGCTCTCTATTTATAGAGTTTCTCATGGGCCTAATGGGCTTGGGCCTGGATCCAATGGACTTTTGGGTTCTTGGCCCAATTGCCATTTAAATAGCTTTCTGGCCCGATTCGATTTCGAGCCCAATTGAGCTATGACCGAATTTTCTCGGTTAAGTTTATTCGATCCGTCGGCCATGATGAAGACACGTGGCGACCGCTGATTGGCCGAAATTTCTCGGTCAACAAAAATATATATTTTAATATAATAGATATTAAAATGTATTTTATTAATTAAATAAGATATTTAGGTTTAGCCAAACAGGTTGGCCAAACACACTACTCACCCTCCTACAGGAGAATTGTTCCCTCATTTTTTCAAGAAAGCTCCTACAAGTCTTGGTTCTGTGTTCGAGTCATAGTGAGGAAAATCTAATGGAGAAGAAACACAAGAAGATTATGGCTTTCGAAATCGTTCTCTTTTTCTCTTCTCTTTATTATTGTATTTTATAATCGACAACTTTTTGGTTCAAACTTGTGAAGTGAGGGTTGGGTGTTACTCTTTGTTGTTTATCCTAGACTGCCGGGATATGGTACTTGGAAGCAAATAGTTCGCAAATTGGGCTATTTGAGAGAAATTTGTAGCACGAATTTGAGGGACTTTTTGTAATCTCCATCATAGTAGAACCTGCATATGCAGAGACTGGACGTAGTCTTGAGATCGGGGCGAATGAGTATAACTTTCGAAATCGTTCTCTTTTTCTCTTCTCTTTATTATTGTATTTTGTAACCGATAACTTTTTGGTTCAAATCTGTGAAGTACGGGAGTGTTATTTAATCTAATTTGATAATCTGCATTTATTTATATCTCATGTGTTTTTCTGATCCCAACACCTCGCACGTCGTACGATCTGTCAGCGCCTGCTTTCTCGAACACCGTCGGCGCTCCAACCTCTTGGAACTATCTTGCATCCGCTGATTCGCCCACCCAAGTTGCTGAACTCTAGAACTCGCCACCACACATGTTGTCGCACTCTCGTACGTTGCCACCACGTTATCTAAGTTTTTTTTCTTCTGAAAAATACCTAAAGTTCTGATATCATGCTAAACAACGATTCGTCTTATATTTTCCTTTCATTCCCAATAGGACAAATATATATGTGCATACAGATGGAAAATCCAACCAACCAATAAAGAAATTCTACACAATAATATTACATATAATATTCACTAAGATAAATATCTTAACAATAGCCCGTGTCAACGTAAGACTTCTTTAGATCTTTTCCATGCAAAGCATACTGGGTTGGAGAAATCCTTCTATACCAATATTATTTATTATATTAATGAATGAGAATATTTTTTTAGTACATTTGGGGGTATGGGGATTCAAACCACAGACCTTTTAGTCGTCAACACATACATATGCTCGTTGAGTCATGCTCGCTTTGGCATATTAATGAATGAGAATAGGCAGAACAAGAAGAGATACTACACGTTCTTTTGTTTTGTTTTGATCTATAGTATGTCCATCTCCATATTGATACATGCATTGAGATATTCGAGCAAGATTCTTGGACATCTGGATGAATGTTCGAGAGGATACAAGTTTCTCATCTTCAAATTTATTTAACTTCTTCCACAACTCATCTATCAAATGTCTTATATATTCACGAGCACAATTCTCTGAGGCACCCGTCTCATTCATGTAACATTGAATTGATTTGGGAACATCACCTATATTTTGTTCATCCTAAAGGATAAAATATCATAACAGTCAGCTTAATTATAGTTGTCAAAATGTAAGAAAGAAATATCATCCATCAAATATATACTAATATATCTTTAATTATATTTATTTTTTCTTTTAGATTTTGAAACTTTGTAATATTTAACCAAGATCAAAGTTTGTTATCACATACCAATGGTGTCAATAGATCATTTGCAAGTCGCATAATTGTTGATGACCAACGAATTATATCTGCATATTTTGCCAACCTCTCTAATTCTTCCTTTATTATTTGAGATGACACAAAAATATATGAATGAACTAGCATAATTGGTCCTGCTACTGAAATCCATGCATTGTTCATATATTCTCGCAGTGTTGGTTTATAACCACTGTGATACCAATTTGCCTCTAGTAGATAAGATTTGCACAAATCTACCCACTAAACCATAAAATTTGACAAAGTAGGTTAGACAATAATATAACAATTTTTTGTTCAATGTTAAAAATTGGGATGATAAGTCCATACCACTTTCTTAAGGTATGGCATGACATCAACTCCATGGTTGTTTAGTGCTTCAAAAGCTATCTCATTTATTGATTTGTAGAGAGTGACAAAACATTCTTTCATATACTCCGGGAGTTGATCCATTGTAGCAATATCCCATCTAAAATTTCAATAAAGAAGAGAATTAAATATATCAAAGTATATTTCAAAGTTGAAATTAATAAAACATTTTAAAATTTAGAACTTTTCCATGCAAACTTTTCTATTTATCAAGCAATTGAACAACTTCAAAGAAAAATTATATTTTTTCACAATGAGCCAATAGATATGAATAATGGTGAAGAAAATGAAGATTTATAATCTTTCAATGTTTTTTTCTTCCTTGAGAAGCATTTGTAGTAAAGGTTTTGCTTCTTCTACCATCAATGGTTCACTCAAGAGTCTAAAGGAATTTAGGAAATTTATGAAGATTTCTAATATTCTTTCAATTTTTTTTTTTCAAAAAAAAAAAGTTTTACTTACCTCTCTATAGCATTGGTAAAGAGTTCAAGTTCATCCAAAGTGCCATAGACATCATAGACATCATCTATCATTGTTATCAATGACACAAGCTTTGTTCCCATTCTTCTAAAATATTCAAACTCAGGTTCAAATCCAATCCCTATTGTCCAAAAGAAGTTCTCCATCAACTGGTCTCTTGCAAAGCTCAACTTTTCTCCAAGCTCTGTGTTTCTCCACCAACTTTACATAAACCAAAAAACAATATGTGGAAGTTTAATGGACTATAAATAATTTAATAAAGTTGGAAACATTGACCTCTACATAGTGAATTTCTTAGAAAAAATAGCTATAATTTGTGCACAACAACCAAGAGTGTATACATATATAGATTGTTGTAAAGGGTAGATTTACCCTTGTTAAATTTTGACTAATTGATTAATAAGATTTTGTAAACCTATTATTTAAAAATAATAATTAAACTCTTTTAGATCACTATTAATTATTCTCTAGATCACTACTCATTCATGCTATTGTCAAACATTAATTTGGTTTTAACATTATCTACCAATATAGTAAAAAATGTCACTTTTTCTTTTTCTTAGTTCAACTTGGGGAACGATTCAAACTTCAGACCTCATAGTCGATGACACGTCTTTATGTCAGTTGAGTTATGTTCAGTTTGGCGTAAAAAGAAGTCATTACACAATTAACTCATAGCAATATGAATCTTTAAATACTTCAAATACTAAATGCATTTATCACGTGTGGTCTTACCTTGATGTATATTTAAGATCTTCCTGGTAGATAGATTGCACTATGTTGAAATCAAGCTTTGCAATTTCAACAAGAATAGGATTTATGGTTGCTTTTCTCTCATATATATCAATATACCATCTTGCCTCTAATCTTGGTATGCTCCAATGTAAGGGAAGCTTCAAGGCATGACTTACAATGTCTACTTTGAGTTCATCTTCGCTTGATTTGATGTATTCATTTAGATAGTTGACCGTAAAGCATTTTGCTGCCTCTAAAATATTTTCTCCTTCGGTTGATAAGAATGAAGCTTCATATAAAGATAATATTCCATTTGTATCTTCATACAAGCATGTTTTGAAATTTCCCATCTCATCTTTGAACACATTGAAAACCTCTGCATTGTAAAAAATTATTCAATGTCAATCTTATATTGACGCTCACAACCTATTTGTATGATTTGTATGATAAATTATCGAATATGTACCTTCGGAAATATCAAATCGATGTTGTCGTAGGAGTCTAAATTCAAGAGATGTTGCATAGAGATCATTCTTGTTTTGGTCATCTTCATAGACCTTATTGTATATTCTTTCCAATATACTTTGAATTTCACTTTCAAAGTGGTATGATATTCCAAGTCTTTGTAGAACATCAATTAGCTCGAGTTGTTCCAAAGAGTCTCTTGTTTCTCTGAGCAATGTCTTAACTCGTCCTTTGAGTTGATGAAACCGTCTTCGATATGTTTCTCCCTGAACATTTACACGAAGCGATGTAGCACAATCTTTTACTATTAATGGTGTCTATAAAATAAGATAATTTTAACAAAAATACATTTATATTGAAGATATAAAAGTAATAAATGGTTTTAAGTGAATTATGACTAATTTGGACCCTTTAAATTTTTAATCTGAATGTTGGATTGCATTTTCAACAAAATTGTTTTAAAAATATTTCAAGACACGACTAAAAAAGTAATGAAAGAAGCCTTATATATAGTATGTTGAGAGTGTTTTTTTTAAGCCAAGATGAGCATAACTCGACATAATGTATGAACCATGAGCAAGAAGTTTCAAGTTTGAAAAAAACTTCAACACCTAAAATTAAAAAAAAAAAAAAAAAATGAGAATCATGAACATAATTTAACGATAATTGACATGTTCTGGTAATTTCTTTGGGTCGAGGTTCCAATCTCCATATCCAATAAAAACCGAGACTGAGTAGTTAGGCAAAGAAATGTTCATCAAATGGAGGGACAAGCGAAAGAAAATATACCTAAAAATATAGAATAGTGAATGCATGTGTAATAGAAATTGTTTTAATTCTTCTTTAAAAATAAACGTGTTGAGTGACCATTTTCTAATCTAATTTTGAAAAAAAATAATAATAATAAATAAAAAAAACCAAGTTACCATTTTTTTTTTTCTCTAAGAGTACATAATTTTGATTTTATTATTAAATCCCTATGTAGAGTACTTTTCATAAATTTGAAAACAAAATTAAAAGAATACTATATGAATGAAATTATAAAAAATAGTCGTTAACTATGGAATCCATTTAAAAAATGTCTCTATATTTTCAAAAGTTTCAAAAATACTTTTAAACTATGAGTTTTGTTTAAAAAATTTCAAAAATACCTTTGAACTATAAAAAAAAAGTTTCAGAAATGTCCTCATGGTTACTACCCAAAATTCTAATGTAACAGTCAAATTTTACCGGCAAACAAAAGACGACATCTACACGCCAGCAAAGGTCGTCTTTTCAAAAGACGACCTCCTTCTGTCACATGGATGAAGACCTCCTTCTGCAGCTATGAAAAAGTTCTTTTGATTAAAAAAATGATATATTTTTATCCAAATATCCAAAATTTTTGAAAAAGTTATGGTTGGAAAGCTAACAGAGAGAGCTTCAATTTGATACATGGTTTCAATATTTTTTGAGTCGTATATCAAAGATAAAGATTATCGAAGTTGGACTATAGTTGTGCAAATTTTAAAACTGAAGATTCTTTTGAGCAGTGTGCATTAAAAAATTGATATATTTTTACCTAGATATTCAAAAATTTTGAAAAAGGTACGGTTGGAAAGCTAACACAAAGAGCTTCAATTTGATATTTGGTTTCACTATTTTTTGAGTTGTGTATCAAAAGCTACAGATCATCGAATTTGAGCTACAGTTCTAAAAACTTCACTAAACCCAGAACTGAAGATATGGCTGAAAATTTCAAAATTGTAGTTCAACTTCGACGATCTTTATCTTTTGATACATGACTTGAAAAATAGTGAAACCAGTTATCAAATTGAAGCTCTTTGGGTTAGCTTTCCAACAGTGCCTTTTTAATTTTTTGTATATATCTGGATAAAAAGATATCATTTTTTTAATGCACACGGCTCAAAAGAATCTTCAGTTTTGAAATTTGCAGAATTATAGTTCAACTTGATGATTTTTATCTTTTGATACACAACTCCAAAAATATTGAAACCAGATATCAAATTGAAGTTCTTTCTGTTACCTTTCCAACCATACATTTTTCGAAATTTTGAATATCTGAGTTAAAATATATCAAGGAGGTCGTCTTTTGAAGAGACGATCTCCATCCATGTGGAGCAAGAACATTTTTCAAAAGACGAACTTTGTGTAGAGGTCGTGTTTTGAAAAGACGACCTCACTTTAAAATAGCATTATTTTTAAAAATACTTTCAAAACTACAATATTTTTATAAAAAAAATTGAAAACTACAATATTAAAAGAAAACAGCCAATTTTACCTGCATGACATAATTTCTTTTTAGTTAAATAGTGAATTTTGGCAAAGTTAATTATTAACCATCTAATAATTAATTTTCTCAAAATTCACTATTTAGACTAAAATTTAGCTCGTGTCGTTGTTGTCTGAAATTTTATCAATTTTTGACCATATATATAAATTATAATTCATTAAATGTGTATATGAGAATATTTACTTTTAACGAATTTTCAAAAGAAAACTTATCATAAAATTAAAATTGAAATATTTATTTCAACTTAAAGGTTAATATTATTACAACACTTATTTAGTTTAAGGTGCAATTTGATGCAATTAAAATTTGAAGGTGAAAATTGATACATTTGTTAAGTTTGAGTGTAAAAATGATTTTTTTCTAAAAGTAAAAAAAAAGACGCAAATTACTCTAATGGTCCATGTTTGAATTTGGTAGCACTTGAGTCCCTTAGATTTCAAATCCAACAATAGCATGAAATTTGAATTTGATTTGTTTTTTTTTTTTTCAAAATTTTTGTTAAGAATACGTAGCACTATTTTGAATTAAAAATATTTAAAAAAAAATTATTTTTTTCTTTTTTCTCTTTCGGTTTTCTTTTTAAAAAAAAAAGTTTTTTTAAATAATTTTAACAATTAAAAAATATTTTTAATTAAAAATAAGTGTCACGTCAGCATTTTGTTAGGACTTACCAAAAATTTTGACAGAGGAACAAAAAACGAACTAAATTCAAATCTCAGGATATAATTATTGGATTTAAAACCTTAGGGACTCAAATGCTACCAAACTCAAACCTTGAGGGATCATATGAATTTGTTAATTGGCCTGGGATAAAAAGAGAATATGAATATACAAACCCTGAATTGGTTGTCTAATGATTGAATAAATTCATCCTTCCACATAGGAGGATTGTAATTTGGAGTCTGCCTCCCAATAACACCATCAGTTTGTGTTGATGCTTTTATGCACATCCGACGTCGTTCCACCCCAACAGATTTTAACTGAATTTTTTGTCACAAGTTTGAAATATGTTAGAAATAAATAAGAGGGAGCAAAAATATTTGCTCACAATTTTAAATGCATTATTTTCAAACTTATAAACTGAAAACTTAATACGTTATTAAACAATTACATTTTTTTTCAAAATGGAATTAATAATAGTAGTAATAAAGCCAAAGCGAGCACAGCTCAGCTGGCATATGTATGACTTGATGACCAAGAGGTCTGTGGTTCGAATCCCCCCACCCCGAATGTACAAATAATTACAAATATAGTATTGTTTAATTAAAATTCTAAACTAATAATTGTATCGATTAATTTCGAAGTGCTTAGAAGCTCAACTGGCATGATGTATCGACTAGTGACTAAGAGGTTCGAAGTGCTTAGAAGGTACTTTTGTGTATATTTTTTCTAAAAAACAGCCAACAAGAACATAACTCAACTGACATGATGTATCGACTAGTGACCCAGAGGTCTTAGGCGTTCAATCTCCCACCCCACATGTTGTCAAAAAGAAAAAGAAAAAAATCTAAAAACACTTAAAAATTTAAGGTTGTTTGATTGGTGATACAGAAATTTGAAAATATTTCATGTTTTTAGATAGGTGTTTGGTAAGAGATTTAGAAATGAAATCAGAAATGAAATCTCAATTTAATTAATTTTGTGTTTAATAAGATTTTTCTAAACCATAAAACTAGTCGTAGTTACCAACTAAATATTAGGTTGAATATAAATTATTATTAATTAATTTAACATTTTTATTGTTATAAATTTTGTATAATTATGATTTTATGATATTATATAATTTATTTTTTTTAAATTAAGTTTTAAAAATATAAAACATTATTCGAATTCTCTACGGCCTCAAAATATCACGTACTAAAATGTGTACTACCCAAAAAAAAAAAAAAATAATAAATAAAATAAAAAATCTAAAGACATTCTAAAGAATAATACTTTAAAATATGCTTTAATTATATTATTACCATTACAGAAGAAGGTGGAATAACACGGTGTTGGTAAAAATTTCCAGTGGCAGTGGCTCTGGCTCCGTCGGGCATAGGACAGAAAACAGAAAACTTAGACGGAGAAGGGAGCTGGAAAAGAGCCATTGAAAGAATACTATATGTTTATTTTCTTCTCCCAATTTTCTTTTTCTGCAAGCTTCTTAATATATATTGTTTCAAGAAATATGGTTGCCTTCTATATATATATATATGGAAATAAGTTGTCAAAATTTATGGCACGTGAATTTCATTGTTTGAATTTCGTCATAATTATATCTTGGATGTGTGAACATAAATAAAGGTTGTCAAAAAAATTAAAAAAATAAAGGTTCGTCCAGGCCAACATGTTGGAGTAGGAGATTTAACCTAGAACCTGATGGTCACTGAGCAATACCGTTGAACTATGTTCTTGTTGGGTTATTTAGGTTTGGTTTGAGATATACAACCCATAATTTTCGATTGTGGGTATGATTTTATTGGTATTTGAGAAATTCTCATAATGTCTTTCTATTTTTTCTCATATTCATAACAATCGTGTAGATATATCAGTGATATCTCAATAGGATTATTTCTTATCATTTTAAAATTTATTCATCTTTATCTTCAGTCTATATGGTCAATTTTCTCCACCTTTATCAGAAATAAACTAATAGGTATAATTTTAATGAATGAGGACTGTCATAATAGACTCATCCTGTGTCATCCACCTAACTGAAAGGTTATCTATCAAAGGCCCCACCGGAACAATAATATATATGATGAAATAAATAAATAAACAAATAATTGTATCATTAATTCGATAATATATATGAAAGTTCCAAAAGATAAGGAGATTGAATCGTTGATAATGGACCCAAATTCTACCGAGTTGAATTGTTCTGGTTCTGAATCGGAGCTTGTTTTGAATACTCATGTGTATGGTGGAAAAGGGTAATAGATTCAAGTGTATGGGATTGTTAATTGGAGTAGTAGTGATTGTTGGGATGAGTGAGATTATTTTTCGTTGGTTTTAGGTGGGAAATCGAGAACCAGAAATAAATCGGAAGGGTAATTGTTGTCTCGTGGTAAACAACTGCCTTAAAAGTAAAAGTGGTAAATCACTCTCTTGCAAAATTCAACACGACCTCGATGTGAATCGTTTATGCTGGTTGCTCCCCAAGGTTAACATAACATTCAACGCTCACTTCCACTCGTGAGAGAATGATTGGAATCAATATAAAAATATGATGCTCAGAATTGGTTTTTTTTTAATTAAAAAGTGAATACATCAAAAACTCCTTCAACTCTCATTTAAATAGAGAAAAGAATGTGAGAGTTTCAAACAAAATTAATTAAGAATTAATTAAGATATTAAATGAAATTAATTCATAATTAATTCAAAAAACGTTTTAACAGAAATTAATTCAAAAACGTTTTAACGGAAATGAATTCAAAATTAAATGAATTCATAACAATAAAAATGTTTTTGCAATTAATGTAAAACGGTAATAATTTAAAAGATAAGGGTTGTAAAAAGATCATCTATTTTTTCTCTTTTTTTCTCGCGCATAGGCTAGTCATTCCCAACAATCCCCACGAATGACTACCATGGAGAAAATAGGAAACAAAAACCAAAATCTGAGCAAAGAAGAAATAATAAGCTTAAACAACAATATCTTACGATTTGAATTGTTGCATAGTGAAGTGGGGCAACAACCTAGCTAATTGAAGGGAGTGAGTTTCCTCTTGAACTTTCATCAATTAAGGTTGAGACCCCCACAACACGCTCAATTCCTTATGTTTTATCTTAAATCTGCGATACTGATACAATATTTGTTGGGTTTTATGTTCTAAAACTCGTAGCTTGTAACCAGTTGTGTTTGTAAATGTTCTATTTAGCATTAAAGTGTTAATGAGTTTTATTCAGTAAAAGCGTTTACTGGAATAAAGTGAAACGTGTTTGCATTAACCTGTACCAATATCAAACACCCATGGCGAAGTCTGAGTACTTGAACCTCATGTATGACATGAATGTGGATCAGGTTCAAGTATACAGCCAAAACGGTCTATAGTATATGGTTAAGGTTGGGTACCTTATCCTGGTAACACTATTGGATGCAGCTCGCTTTGTATTGTACAAAACGATGTGATCCGAATCGTTTCACATGGAGATGTGCGAGCGGGGGTGTCCTGTGCAATGAGTTTGCATAAGACTGAACTGTGAAATCAAGTCGCTCTCTCTTTATAACACCGTTTACTGAAGAGACCGGTTTTCTCATATGATGGCCTAGGTAACTCGATCTTAATCCTGAGCTCGCTATGAACTCCTGTTTATTCGAGAATATCATTTGACTTGCATGGGTGAGAGTGACCAGATCGCTGACTCAATAAGCCTACCATCTTGGGGATAAATTCGAATAGGTGGCTGGGGACATAGTATAGCAAAACGGAATTCACTCCTAACCCGCCTTTAGGGTTAGTAGATAGGTTGTTCCCTTAATAACTGACTCCAGGGCTTGAACAATGGGCGCCCACCCTCTCCTTGGCAAGAGAGGGACCTGATCTGTTGGTTGGACCACAGAACAATTGTTCATTAGAGGTGTCAGTGGTACTTAAGGAACAAGAGGTAACACAGGAGTTAAACGGTATAAATGACCCAGCTGTGATTACGAACGACCTGTGAAGGATCGACTCACCAGTGATGGTTATATCAAGAGGACATAATATATCTCAGTGAGGAGAGTGCAGCCCTCGGACTATAGTGGAGTCTCCGGGGGTTTGACGAATGTTGATTAGTTCGGTTGAAAGAGTTTTGGCTGGATAATCTCGTATCATTGGAGCTCATGATCTGTAGGTCCTTTAGGTTCTTCTGGTTAGCTCGGACAAAGCGGCGTAGCAGTGCTATAGGGTAGAATTTGGAGAAATCTGAATTCGGGTCTGTTGATTGAGGCTCGACATATTTAAATATGATTTAAATATGTGACCGTAGGAAAACGTCATGACCGGAGAGAAATATGAATAGAGATTCATATTGGAAAAGTCGATTTTCGGAAAACCAGTGGTAACTTACCGGTCCGATTTTACCCCTCGTGAATTTACAGGTATATCATTTATCGGTCGATGCTTGTGAAGCATACCGATTTGATACACCGAGGTAAATTTACCGGTGTGCTTTTACCGGTTGAAAGCTTGTGAAGCTTTTACCGGTCGAGGCTTACCAGTGTGCCATTTACCGGTCTATATACGCGATATTTACCGGTGACACACCGAAGTGCCTTACCGGTGGTCACTTACCTGTCAACCTTTACTGGTTGACATTTTACCGGTCGGTAAGTGATTTACCAGTGGGACCTGGGGGTTGAGAAAATGCTAAGTGTTGACCGAATTTTCTCTCTCCCGTTTGTTGCTTATTGATTGCTGAAGATCCTCAACCAGTTTAGACTTTTTCCGATGCGCCTCTGGTTGTTTTAGGACCTCAGTTCTATCAACATCAAGTGCTTTTTAAGGCCATGCACATCGAACCTCGGGTCACCGTGAAAGCTTTAGAAAGAGACCATATACTCTTTCATAGAAGGCGACCACACCTTCACAATCACGTTAAATGCTTCATCAAGTATGTACTCAGACCACTCAACAACTGAGCTATGAAGACTTCCAGGAGTTCCATCACCCAAATAAAAGTCTATGGATATCTTTCAAGCGTTCCGTCAAGTCTTACTCAAACCACCCAAATAAAGGGCTATGGATCTATTATAAGGGTTTGAGTCTCATACTTGCTGAAGACTCTAGAATTACTCTCCCTGTTAGGCCTTTGGTGAGGGGATCCGCTACATTCCTCTCAGACCTCACATACTCCAAGGAGAAAATCCCACTCTTCAGCAATTGTTTCACAACTCCATATCTAAGACGTAAATGCCTTCTTTTGCCGTTATACACAGTGTTTTTAGCAATACCTATGGCAGCCTATGAATCGCAATGCATAGAGACTGGTACTGACGCCCCCACAATGGTACATCTCCCAGTAGGTTTCTTAGCTATTTTGTCTCTTGCCCTACTAGCTCGAACGCTATGGACTCAGACTCTATGGTGGACCATGCTATATGCACGTCTCCTTTTCTTATTTCCATGAAATAACTTCTCCCACTAGTATGAACACATATCCTCTAGTGGTACTCACATTGTCATTGTTTGTTACCCAGTTTGCATCACAATATTCTTCTAACACTACATAAAACTTATTAAAATGCAAACATAAATTCAATGTACCTTTAAGGTACCTCAAGAATCGACGAAGAGCAGTCCAATGATTTTTTTCAAGAATTGTGTTTTCTATTTGTATTGTTTTCTTTTAATTTCTCAGATATTTTCTGTTTATTCCTGCGGTAGAAGTGGAAGATTTTTTCTCAACAAGTGGTATCAGAGCTTTAGGTTTGTAGTTTCTTGATTTCTGAGTATGCTCTATGGCTGCAGCATTGTCTGAGCTTCCACATCAGAAAAATATTTCTTGAAACAAACTAGGCTGATATTGTTAATAGTGTGGGTTGTTCACTATTTGCAGATTTGCTAGGAGTGAAGCAGAGATGTCAAGCTTTATGAGCCTAGTGAAGATTGATGTAAAGAAATTTGATGGAAAGATGAATTTTGGCTTGTGGCAAGTGCAAGTCAAGGATGTGTTGATACAATCTGGGTTACACAAGGCTTTGAAGGGAAGACCGGGTGCTGGTTCTTCTGAAAATTTAAGTGGTGATGATTGTCCAATGGAGTCCAGTGGCGATTCTAGTAGAGGTTCTAAGAAGTCCAGCATGAATGATGAAGATTGGGAGGAAATGGATTTGAGAGCAGCAAGTGCAATCAGATTAAATTTGGCTAAGAATGTTCTTGCAAATGCATGGAATTTCGACAGCGAAAGAGCTTTGGGAGAAGCAATTGAAGCGATGTATCAGGCAAAAGGAATCTCAAATCGGTTGTACCTGAAGGAGCAATTTCACACGTTGTGAATGGAGGAAGGTACGAAAATCTCAGATCATCTGAGTGTTCTCAATGACATTGTTTTTTAGATGGAGGTAATCGAAGTGAAGATAGATGATGCAGATAAAGCACTTAGGCTCATCTTGTCATTTCCATTTTCTTATGAACACATGAAGCCAAACTTAATGCACGGGAAGGAGACTTTAAATTTTGCTGAGGCTACCAGTAAACTTCTTTCAAAAGAAAGAAGACTGAAGAGTGGAGAGTGTACTTCACAGGAGGATTCAGTGTTGGTAGCTAGCAATTGGAAGAAAAAGAAAGGTTGCTGGAAATGTGGACAGTTTGGGCACATGAAATATGATTGTCCTAACAGAGCAGGTTCGTCAAAGAGTTTTGGGTCGGATGCTGACGTTGTCTCTCTCGCCAGAGGAGATGCTGCTAGTTTCCATTGATGGAAGACATAATTCATCCTTGTGGTATGTCCGCTTTACCATGATAGAGGATGTGATGTCAGCGGTTCCACAGGTTTGCACACGGGCATTGACTTGGCAGTTATGCAAGGTGTGTGGTGGAAGTTATATCGATGGCTGAAGAACTTCCAGGTGAGTCAAGTAAGTGGAAGTTGCAACATAAATTTCAGCAAGGTTTATCGGCATGTGACGAAGAAGTAAAAATCTTGGAATGTGATATTCCAAGTGGTCTACTCTTTAAGGTGGAGTGGATTATAATTCTATGTGTTGAGGATTATGGTTGTTGATATAGACAATGGTGAGTTATAGTTCTCGGTGTTGAAGATTATGGTTGTCGGTAAAGACAATGGTGAGTTATAATAATTCACTGTGTTGAGGATTATGGTTGTCGGTAAAGACAACGGTGGGTTATAGTTCTTTGTGTTGAGGATTATGGTTGTCTGTAAAGACAACGGATGCAACAGAAGTTGTGGATTATGGTTGTCGGTAAAGACAACGGATGCAACAAACGTTGTGGATTATGGTTGTCGATAAAGACAACAGATGCAATAGAAGTTGTGGATTCTTAAAATATCTTGCCAAAGTGGAATTTGTAGGGTTTTGGGCAATATATAAGAAGAGTGGTTGTTCCACATCGGAAAGATTCAGGTAAGTCATGTGCTCATAGAACTATAAAAGGAGCCTATGACTTTGGGTTTTAATCAACGCAGTTAGAAACATTTTAAGTTTGGTGTGCTAATTCTCGTTAAATTCTCTATTATATTCTCTAGTTCTAGAGTTGGGCAAAATGGTGTGAGTGGTGCAAATTAGCTTTGAAGAGAGTGTCTTGTAATTGGGATCGGGGAGAGAATTCTGTGTGATTGTAACAATTTTTCACATAGTGGAAGTTCTTTCTAGTGGGCCGTGGTTTTTATCCGGTCCGGTTTTGGAGTTTTTCACGTAAATTCTTGTGTTTTCTATTTGTATTGCTTTCTTTTAATTTCTCAGTTATTTTCTGCTTATTCCTGCGGTAGAAGTGAGAGGTTTTTTTCCAACAGTCACTACTTAAATAAATATGAAATCCAAAGGCAGAGTACTCACTATACAGATAATTAAAAAACAAAAAGAGATAGAGTTGAAGTTCATACCAAAGTCTATATATCTTATCAAGTCCAAGTCTAGCTCCAAAATAAAATACAACACCAAGTCTGATTGCCTTCACCGAAAAAATCACCGTTAACAATTCCCCTCAATTTCTCCAAAATCTTCGCCGATTTCGATTCAGTAAAAAACAGTTTTTGCTTTCAAATTGTTGGAAATCGAGAACCATAAATAAATCGGAAGGGTAATTGTTGTGTCGTAGTAAACCATTGCCTTGAAAGTAAAATTTGGCACAACCTCAGTGTGAATCGTTTATGTCGGTTGCTCCTCAAGGTTAACACAACATCCAACGCTCACGTCCACTCGTGAGAGAAGGATTTAAATCAAGATAAAAATACGATGCTCAAAATTGATTTTTGTGCATTAAAAAGTGAATACATAAAAAAACCCCTTCAACTCTCATTTAAATAGAGAAAAGAATTTGAGAGTTTCAAACAAAATTAATTAAGATATTAAATCAAATTAATTCATAATTAATTCAAAAAACGTTTTAACGGAAATTAATCCAAAAACGTTTTAACAGAAATGAATTCAAAATTAAATAAATTCATAACAATAAAAACGTTTTTGCAATTAATGTAAAACAGTAATACTTTTTTTTTTTTTCCCAACAGATTATCTTTAGAAAGCAAGTGCGTGAAGAATTTGGTTAATGAGTTACATTGTCTTGGTAGGCAATCAATGATAACATAATAATCAATAGCAATCTGTGATAATATAATGACCAAATCACATAAGCCTAAATAATGAGTAGCAATCACTGATATAACATAAGGACAAAATTAATAGACAGTCAGTAACAATCAATGATAACATAAGGATCGTATAATCAATATAATCAGTAGCAATCATTGAGAACATAAGGACCAAATCATTAGGCAATCAGTAGAAATTAGTGATAACATAAGAACCATAGAATCGATAGCAATCGGTGATAACAGAAGGACGAACAAATCAGTAGGCAATCAATAGAAATCAAATGATAACATAAAGACCATATAATCGGTAGCAATCAATGAACATAAGGACCAATTTGCTTTCAAATTGTTGGAAATCGAGAACCATAAATAAATCGGAAGGGTAATTGTTGTGTCGTAGTAAACCATTGCCTTGAAAGTAAAATTTGGCACAACCTCAGTGTGAATCGTTTATGTCGGTTGCTCCTCAAGGTTAACACAACATCCAACGCTCACGTCCACTCGTGAGAGAAGGATTTAAATCAAGATAAAAATACGATGCTCAAAATTGATTTTTGTGCATTAAAAAGTGAATACATAAAAAAACCCCTTCAACTCTCATTTAAATAGAGAAAAGAATTTGAGAGTTTCAAACAAAATTAATTAAGATATTAAATCAAATTAATTCATAATTAATTCAAAAAACGTTTTAACGGAAATTAATCCAAAAACGTTTTAACAGAAATGAATTCAAAATTAAATAAATTCATAACAATAAAAACGTTTTTGCAATTAATGTAAAACAGTAATACTTTTTTTTTTTTTCCCAACAGATTATCTTTAGAAAGCAAGTGCGTGAAGAATTTGGTTAATGAGTTACATTGTCTTGGTAGGCAATCAATGATAACATAATAATCAATAGCAATCTGTGATAATATAATGACCAAATCACATAAGCCTAAATAATGAGTAGCAATCACTGATATAACATAAGGACAAAATTAATAGACAGTCAGTAACAATCAATGATAACATAAGGATCGTATAATCAATATAATCAGTAGCAATCATTGAGAACATAAGGACCAAATCATTAGGCAATCAGTAGAAATTAGTGATAACATAAGAACCATAGAATCGATAGCAATCGGTGATAACAGAAGGACGAACAAATCAGTAGGCAATCAATAGAAATCAAATGATAACATAAAGACCATATAATCGGTAGCAATCAATGAACATAAGAACCAAATCAGTAGGAAACCAGTAGCAATCCGTGATAACATAAGGATCCTATAATTAATTATTGCAATCAGTGATAACATAAGGACTATAATCAGTAGACAATCGGTGATAACATAAGAACTAAAATCAGTAGGCAATCAATAGCAACCAGTAATAACATAAGGACCATATAATTAATAGCAATCAATGATAACATAATGCGTGATTATTTGAGATGGGCTTAATCTCATAGGATATTTTTTACTTTAATATAACCAAATAGACCGAATAATATACACGTGTTGAAGATTGAATATAACCAAATATATAAGAAAACCGATTATAACCGAATAAAGGGCATAAGATGAACGTCATTTATGTCGTATTTTTGACCCTTTGATCCTTCTCATTAATTGACTTTTTGATTAAATCTAAATATAATTGTGCATGTGATTAAAAATGAGTAAATTAGAAAAGTCACATGTTCAAGGTCGTTTTCTCAATATGAAGCAATTTTGAGGGTAAAAGAGCCCTTCTTTTATTATAATTAACGGTTATTTGGTCATTTGCAGGAAATCTGTCTTTGTGACCATAGAGAGGTCACCGAGGGTAGTTGACTAGGTCAAAACGAATTTGTTGGATTGTTCAACAATTTGAGGAAAATCAACAACCACCCTTCTCATTTGACGGAACAACCTTGGTCAAAGATATATCCCATTTTCAGCAACTCGAACAAACCCTAGAGATATAACCCATAAATGACAAATTAACAAATAAAAAGAAGGAAAAATAATTTTGAATTTTCTTTTAGCTAATTTTCTCATTTTTTTCCTAAATTAACTCAACTAAACCTCCTAACATAAATGAAACAAACTAATCATGAGAGGACCCAAGCTTCTCTTTGAATTTGGAGAAAAAGTCTAAAATTAAACCTCTAAACTTTAGAATTAAAAATTTAATTTTAAAAAAAGAAAAAATTACAAAATGATAGATGTTTAATTTTTCGAACTTATAAATTAAACTGAATTTTTAATTTTTAAAATTAGCCTCTAAACAACCGAGTATCATTAATATAAAATTAACGGACCAAGAGAGTTTAATTAACGGACCGAGAGTTTAGAGACCTATCTTATTTCAAAATAACCTAATTTTGAAACGTGGGGATTTGTCATAAGAATAAATGTACACCTCAATGAACGGTGAGGGTACTTATATAGATGAGAATGAATGTATGAGTGGTTTACGGTGGTGTCTTTGGCTAACAATAATTATCACTCTCAACGATAATAATAAGTCCCTAATTATCTCAACAATAATTATAACAAGTTTGACTAATCTCTTAAACTATCTCAAATACTTTCACCATGTGTTTGTCACTCTCTTTTCTCCCCCATCAACCTTCATGAGTTCCATAAAGCTTCTTACCAAAGGTTACGAATTAATTTCAGTTAATTTTTTTTTTTTGTTTTATTATAAATATGGGATATGATTTAAACCTCTTACCTAAAAAGAAAAAATAAAAAAAAATCAGATGTGAATTTCTAATCAATTATATTATGTTATACTATGTTGACAATTTATTTAACTAGTTTCGTTCCTTCAAAATAATAGAAGGATGACCAACAAGAACATAGCTCAACGGTATGATAATAGAAGGATGACCAACAAGAGCATAACTCTCAACGACATGATGTATCGTCTAGTGACCATGAAGTCTTAAGTTACATTTTCATTCCAAAATGTTGTCAAAAATAAATTAATAATAATAATAAAATGATGTAAAATTAAGGTTGTCGAAGATGACATGACAATGTTTTTTTTTTCTCTCATTATTATTTTTGTGCGCGTAAAAAGCAGCACTAGCACTAGTATGTAATGATTATACTATGGCTTTTCGGAAAGAAAAAAAAATAGCATTTGGAAACAATTTTAGGAGATTAAATTTTTTTTAAATACTTTTAAAAATTATCTATATTAAAATATAGTTTGATTTTTTTTAATATTCATAAATATAAAATATTTATTTAATTTTATTTCAACTGTATTTTTTATAAATTGTTTTGATTAAAAACATCTTTTAGAATTTTTTTTTTTTCAATAATATTTTAATTAATGTGAGACTGAAATGATTACTTCTTAGTCAATCACACGATGATTAAACTATATTCGATTTGATTTTTTTAGGCATGTTTATATTTATATATATATTAATTTCGGAAAGAAACTTGTTTTCTTTTTTTATTAAAAACACTTTTTTAGGATGTATTTTGAGCCTTGTTTTTATATATACATTTTGTTTTTGAAAGGAACTTTTTCTTTAGTACATTTTTTGAAAGGAAGTTGCAAGTTGCAACCAATGTTTAAAAGCTGAATGTCACGAAAATGTTGAAATATCAATTTTATTAAAATATATAATTGAGTTAAAACAATTATTATCAATATTATATTCACATTAGTTACATTTTATTGCTACTTTTGTTAATATTTCATCGATTTTTATGATATGTTAGAAATATCAATTCACACCTTATATCGATATCGAACCCATAGACATATATAGATGTCCATAGAAATATCAACCATTGACATAATTTTAATACATTACCTTTGTTGCTACTTTTGCAACTAAATCGAGCATAGCTCAATTGACAAAAAAGTGTACCCTTAACTATGACCTCGTTTAAGATTGCGTTTGAAGAGGTTAAAAGTCATTTTGAAATAATTTTAATCGTTTTTTCTTTTGAAATAATATTAATTGTTTTTTTTATGTAGGTTAAAACTGATTCTTAAATAATTTAAATAAAATCACTTTTTTAATTTACTTTCTCTAAAAATATGGTCTAAATAACCTATTTTAAATTTCTTTTTATTTTACAAATTATTTACGATTTAACTAATCTTATTTCATCAATTTTTTAATTTAATTTGATGCTTTTTAATTATTGTTCTTACTTTTTTTTTTCTTTTTATTTTAACTAAAGTTAGATTTTGTTTTGCACATTCTTTCTATATCAATTTTTTTTTATATAGTTTATTAAATTATTTAGAGTAAACAAAAAATATTTAATTTAAATTATATAAAAATTTATATAATTACCTTATAATTTTTTTGAAGTTAAATATTAATACACACTCCTACTTAATTATTGAAATAGATTTATATTTGGGAAATTGTAGTAAATGACAATTTAAGACTAATTGTTTGCAAATATAGCATGTTTTTAAAAATTTTGCGGATATAACAATTTCTATCGCTGATATCTTATGACTGATAGAAGTCTATCGCTGATCACTTCAGCTTTTTATAGATTTTTGTCAGTGATAATAGTCTATCAGAGATAATAGTCTATCACTGATAGAAGTCTATCAGTGATATAATAAAGTCTATCAGTGATAGAAACGAGTTTTTTTGCCATATTTGCAAAACATTTTAAAGTTTGCTAAATTTGCAATTAGTTTGAGCCTGATTGCTATTTGTGCAACCAGCCCTTTATATTTGGAACAATATAGCTATTTCATAAAAGTTTAGTAATAATCTTCAACACCTACTATAACCAGATTTTTTAGGTTTAAATCTGAAATTTACTAAACACTAATTAATTTCATGCTACAACTTATTTTTCTAAAAGCGGACAACAATTATTTTAAAAATTACCGCAATCTCAAATTAAATTTAAGAGGTCAGAAGTTTAATCTTTCATCCCATTAATTAAATACCTTTACAAACCAAAAAAAAAAAAATCTAATTACTTTTTTATCATCTTCAAAATTATTTATATTTATTTAGAGTTTTATATATGGTCCATTTTCGCCCACGTTTATCACACTTGCTTTTTATACAAATCTTACAAGTTGGCTTTGAACTCTATGACATAATGTACTAATTACTAAAATCTATTTTTAATACCTTTGAAAAAAAAAGTCCGATGTCTTTATTAATATAATGTAGTTGTAATACTATTTACTTAACTTATATTATAACTATATAATTGTAATTTAAAAAGTATGAAATATAATCAACTAAAAATTTTAATTTAGCGAAACTTTCATACTCTTTTCATTTTGTGATCTAATTTCTTTTATCATTATATTTTTGAAAAAATGAATACTAGGGAAATTATTTTTCTTCATTAAATCGATATTTATTGAGTAAATTGGTTGTTTATATGAATTATTATGAAAAATGGTGGAAATTGAATTTATTGCTTTTGAATGGATTGATTTTTGTTCCAGAAATATATATATATATATAGAAATTGTAACCGATATCAATTTAGACTAAAATAATTAAAGATATAGCAACTTTTTAAAAGTTTTATAAATATGATAAATTTTTAAAATATTTTTTTTTTATTCTCGTATTACCCTTAATAAATAAAAGAAGAATTAAAAAAATGAATTATCTTCAATTCAGCGTTCGCTATGCATTAGAGTGTCTTGTTAGGGTTTAGGGTTTGTGATTTGAAGTTTGGGGTTTGAGATTTAGGGTTTGGAATTTCTATATATAGGGATGGTTGCACAAACAGCAATCATACCTAAAATAATTGCAAATTTAGCAAACTTTAAAACATTTTGCAAATATGGCAAAAAAATCAGTGGCTATCACTGATAGACTCTATCGTTGATATATGACTATCACTGATAGACTTCTATCAGTCATAGACTTCTATCACCGATAAAATTCTATAAAAAAAACTACTATCAGCGATAAACTTCTATTAGCGATAAACCATACTATCAGTGATAGATATTGTTATATCTATAATTTTTTTAAAAAAGTGTTATATTTTTAATTATTTAATTCTAACATCGGTTACATATTTCCATATATATATATATATATATGATATGATATGATATGAGTCATGAATAGTAGAGTAGAGAGAACAAGTGGACGGCCCTATTGTCGTCGGTCATATTCACTGTAGTTAAGAAATGAGTAAACCAAGTGGCTTCCATTTTTCTTTAACTTATTCTCTTCAAATTCATTGATTTCATTTTCAAATTTGTGGTCAATTTTCATTTTGTCACCTTTATCGTACAGGCATGCTTTTTTTTATAAAACCTTATCCCTAATATATTAGCTTTCAAATTAGCCAAGTGATGTGACATCTTTTCATTATTTAAGGGTTGTTTATATAGTTAAATGTTTTTTTTATAGTATGATTACACAAATTGTCAATCTTTTAATTAAATATTGTTTTGTCCAATTTAACTTAAAAAAATAAAAAATAAAAAAATTGAAAGGACTTAAATATTCGTATATTATATTTATAGAAAAAATAGTGGATGGTACAGAAAATTTATAAAAAATATATATATATTCTCTTATTCTAATGAGAACGACTCTTATTTTTTTGTTTTTAAATCAAAATTCTTAAAAGTTTTTTTGGATTAGACGTCTTCACCGCAACGAAGAAAATCAAAATATTTCAAGATTTGTTGATTTATATAGTGTATAAACCAGTATATATGTTGAATTATAATATAAAAATTTATACTAAAACTAACCTCAAGTGCAAATTTTTTTAGTTCAATAATGTGGAGGAGAAGATTATAATATTTGACATTTAGGACAAATGTTTAATCTCATAACTAGTTTAATTATGCTCAAATTTGCTAACTCAAATGTTATTTGCTCACTACGAATGTCTCGAAAGTTAGACGAAGAGTTTTTTCAAGTGTCAATGCTGATGGGTTTTATGTCCTAAAACTCGTGGTTTGTAAACTGAATATATATTTTATTTTGCAATAAAATTGTTATTGAGATTTCAGTAAAGTTGTTATTGAATAAAGTGAATTGTGTTTACTTTTGACCTAACTCCAATAAACAAAGAACCCATGGCTATAGATTGTATACTTGAACCTTCATGTGTGACATGATTGTGGATCAAATTCAAGTAATAGCCAGAACGGTCTATAGTATAGGGATAAGGTTGGGTACCTTATCCTGGGGACACTATTGGACGCGGCCCACTTTGTATAGTACAAAGGATGTGATCCGAAATCGTTCATGTGGAGACATGCGAGTGGGGGCGTCCTATGCAATGAGTTTGCATAAGACTGAACCGCGAAACAAGTCGCTCTTTCTTTATAACTCCGTTTACTGTAAATACCGACTTTTTCATATGATGACCTAGGTAACTCGATCTGAATCATGAGCACGCTATGAATTCCTATTTATTCGGGCTTATCCTTTGACTTGTATGGGTGAGAGTGGCCCGATATTGCCGACTCAATAAGCCTACCATCTTGGGGATAAGACCGGGTAGGTAGCTGGGAACATAGTCCTGCGAGATGGAATTCACTCCTACCCGCCTTTAGGGATTAGTAGAGAGGTTGTTCCCTTAAGTGCTGACTCTGGGTCTTGAACTAGGGATCCTACCCTCTCATTGGCCCGAGAGGGACTTGGTATAATGATGAGATCACATACCAATCGGTTTGGTGGTTGGACCACAAACCAATAGTTCATTAGAGGATCAGTGGGACTTAAGGAACAAGATGTAATTACAGGGGTAAAACGGTTATTTTGACCCAGCTGTAATTACGAACAACGTGTGAAGGATCGACTTACTGATGATGGTTATATCAAGAGGACAGAAATATATCTACGGTGAGGAGAGTGCAACCCTTGAACTTTAGTGGAGTCTTCGAGGGTTAACGAATGTTGGTTAGCTTGGCTAAAGAGTTTGGCCGGTTAATCTCGTATCGTTGGAGCTCATGATCTGTAGGTCCTTTAGGTTCTCCCGGCTAGCTCAGATTAAGTCGTGTAACAACATGAGAGAAAAAGAATTTGAATTTATTCAAATTCGTTTTTGGAAGAATGATGGACATATTTAAATATGATATAAATATGTGATCAGTCTAAAACATGAATAGTGATTCATGTGTGATGATTCGGTTTAAGAAACCGAGATTATTCTTATTATTTAATTAATATTTGATATTGAATTAAATAATTCTATTAATTAATTAAAAAGTTTAATTAATTAAAATTTATTTTGTTTATTAAAATTAATTATGAATTAATTTTAAAATGACAAAATATTACAAGTGAGATTATCCAAGTTGAGTGGATTTATCCAAGTTGAGTGGGTTTATCCAAGTTGTGAAGTGAATTGTGAATCACCAACCACATGCATAAACTCATCAATTGTTGAACACTTGTGTGAAGACTAATTCATCCAATTTGAGGTGTCATGCTAAACAAAGAGTTTGTTGCATGTGAATTGCCTATAAATTTGATGAAGTTCAAATGGTTTGAGGTTGATGAATTTTCAAAGAGTTTGAATATTTGGATGAGCATGAAGAGTTCATGTTACTTGAGAAATTAGAAAGCTAAGTTTTAAATATTTCTCACAAAATCTCATCTCTTTCACCTTCCCATCTTCATCTTCCAAAGTTTTTCTCTTGTAAAGGAGTCTCATGGTGGGACGGATTTTGAATATCCTCCCTAATTTCGGGCTGTCGAGACTCGCCAAAATAAATTTATAATACCTATTAACAAAAGCTTTGCAGCTAGTGGTAACAGGGTCGACGATCCACAGAGAAGGTCTTAGTATGAATGAAATTAAGGTTCGATATTTTAATTGGTTGATTGATGGTGACAAAGGGGGTTTTTATCATGCAATGAGAATAATTAAAACGCTAACAGAAGGAATTTAAAGAGAAAGAGATTAACGAGTGTACGGTTCGGGGATTTTCGGGATTTCTTTGCTAGACATTCTACCACTTATCATTTAATACAATCCTAAGGCTAACAGTTTGTCATACATGCGGTCGGTTACCTGGGAACCCCCTTGTGTAACCGGCTCCATAGCAATTAACTAAATCAAAAGATCTAATTAAACATTGTTTAAAGTTTCATTAGAGTGATCAGCCCCAAATTGACTCTAAACAGTCACTAGCATACCGCGACGGACATTCGACCACGTAATCAAATTGCTAACTGGCTACCTGCCAACGCTGAAGTACCCAACAATTATCATGCATGACTCGATACTCCGATTTATTTCATTGTTCTGTGTTACTAGGCGAATAGTGAGAGGCACGACATCGCTACTCTTTAACTCTAACATAAGCTAGAAAACTCGATTGTCCGTCGGCGAAATCTAACACATGCATGGGATTAAGTAAGAACAACAAATGCATACAAATCAGAATTTATAGCATGGATTATCAAAGTGAAGAAGTCTAACAAATAATCCCTTAAATTACCCCAAACCGTTCACAATACCTTAGCCGACCATGGGGCGGATCGTCACAAATGCTCCAACGAACGCCTTAGACATAATCTCCAACGTTATTACAAAGAAAAACTCCACAACTAAGCCACAAATGGCGGAGCAAGGCTAAAAAATAGAAGAAAACCGAGAGGAAGAAGATGAAGTTCCAAGTTCGCTGCTGAAAAATCGTCTTCCAGCTTTTTAAATCCGTCGGAGCGTCGAGACGCTGCGACCTAATGAATCCGCGCGCGCCTCGCGATGGCGTCTCGACGCTGGCCCGATAATTTCCTGCGCGCGCGCCCCTCGGAGCGTCTCGACGCCGCAGTAGGGTCTCGACGCCAGGCAGCGTTGAGCAAGCGTCTCGACGCTGTCTGCTCGACGCTTGCTCTCGGGTTTGGGCTGGAAAATTTCCTCTCCTAGGCAATTTTGGTCCGGTTCTTCTTGGATCAGCTTGCCCTTTTCCCGAAGCATTCCCGGGGCGTTAAAACACCGCTTTTAGCTTCAAAACGAGTCCAATGGACGCATGAGCTCTTCACCGCAAATCTCCTATAAATGAGACATATTAACAAATTAAATGCGGAATTTAACTAGAATTAGGAAGTGAATAATAGCTCCAAAATGGAGTTATCAAACACCTCCAACTTAAATCTTGCTAGTCCTCGAGCAAGGCTAATAAAGAAATTGACTCTAAGGACGTGCTTACGTGCTACTAACTCAAATCTCAATGCATTTTACAAATTCAAACACAACATAATCATGAAAGCAATCCGTGCATGCATTTACTACGATCACATCAAAAATCAACTATCGCTCCCTAACGTGTGTGTGTGCTAGCCAACCTATCCTAAACCCACATATGCCCGGAAAAACCACATGCAACATATCATCCTGTTTTCCCCCTACTTCTAGCGTTTAAGAACAGTCTACACTTGACTTACACGAGAGAGAGTAGCAAACTAAGAGACCTAAATATTTTCTCATTCTTTTTCTTTTCACGAGTACTTCGTACCCTTCATTAAGGTTCTTTGAACCCAACTCTTTATTCTCTTTTTCTTTCCAACCTCGAGTTGCCTAACACGTCAAATTCATGCATAAACTTCACGTTTTTAAGGACTAACGCTCACTTCTTAGGTGCACCAATAAGAAGGAGGAGCGCCTCGAGAGATTTTTCTTACTAACATGCTTTTCTATTTTTTATTTATTTTAGGCTTAGCGTAAGCTAACTCGATTAATTTGACCACTTACTCTCATGCAACAAGCTACCTATGAGTGCCTTTCGGGGTGACAACAAGAGTCATGCATCATGCGATCAAACTAAGCCTACGGAGTCTAAGATGAGGTTGCCTAAGTGCTCGATAGATCCAAGGGAGCAACAGAAATTTTTTTAAAATTTTTGACATGAACCTAATAAATGCCAACGACATCATGCAAAAACTAGATTATGCAAATGCTCAGATTTCCAAAATGCACTTCCTAGATTATCATAATTAGAAAGCAGTAAACAGAGTCCCAAACACTTCAATTTCAAAACTAGCACTGCTCAACAAACTACACATGCAAGTCCACGACATCCACCCCCAACTTCAAAAGTTGGCATTGTCCTCAATGCCACTTAATCAGATACACAAGGTTAAAGGGAAAGAGAAACTACACTTCCCTGATTCTTTGTGAAGTTGGCGAGGGAAAGGACGCGGCGCGTTCATCATCGAAGCCCAAAAATTTCCTCAACTTCCTCGATTCCTAAAAAAAAAACAGCAAGCTATATTAGCTAAATTAAACCAAAAACAACAAAAAACAGCAATGAAATTAAAGACAGAAAAGACAGTTTAACACTCGGGTGCCTCCGAGAAGCGCAGAATTTTTAAAGTCGTTTGCTCGACTGAATTCTCTCCAACAACTCATCCATAGTCTGATAGTGCGGGGGACGTTCCAGTCTTGTCCTCTTCCACACTGTACCTGCAAAATACATCAACAAATTTCTTTTCTCTTCGTGCCTCAAGCACGTGAATATCACTTTGATTAGTACAAAAAACAGCATCAATTTCAATCAATTCTAAGTCAAATTTTTTAACAGAGACATGAGAGTCATCCCTCAAGCGCGAGGTCAAACTCTCAGTCTCGACAGACTCTACGCAAGCAACATTCTCCACAGATTTCTTCTCAAATAAAGAAAACTCATGCACCGTTTCATCAAACTCTAATGAAATAACACCCCTAAACACATCTATTTTGACTCTCGCGGTCTTAAGAAAAGGGCGCCCTAACAACATAGAGGACGAAGCATGCAAAAAATTCCTATTCATGTCAAGCACAAGAAAATCTGCAGGAAACATCATATCTCCTACTCTAATCAGAACATCCTCGACCTTCCCTCTAGGACGTATACAAGACCCATTAGCAAGCTGAATCACCACATCAGTCTCATGCAACTCATTAAGATTCAAATCTAAAAATAAAGCATGCGACATGACATTAACAGATGCTCCAAGGTCAAGCATGGCATTTTAAACAAGTTTACTACCTATCATGCATGAGATAGTAAACGTACTTGGGTCGTTGCACTTTGCGGGCAACGTACCTGGGAGGATCGCGGAAACATTCTCCTTTTTCTTTTCAGTCCCTCTGGACTTTCTTTTCTTTGTGCACCAGTTCTTGAGGAATTTGGCATATTTGGGCACTTGGCTCACTGCCTCAAGAAGCGGTATGTTCACCATCACCTTCTGGAAGGTTCTCATGACCTCCTCGTCTTCGTTTACCAGAGCAGGCTTCGCAAGCCTACTGGGGAAGGGTGCTTTGGCAACATTCTTTTGCACAATCTTCTCTTTTTTCTCATCATTCAGATTCTGAAGAGCAGTCGGGGAGGACTCATTCAAACTGTCCTCTGCTTCCTTCGCAGCTCTGGAGGGAACTGATTTCCCACTCCTTAGCTGGATTGAGCTCACGTTCTCACATGAGTTCACAGTGGTTTGGGAAGGAAGCTTCCCAGAGCTCATGCTCTCGATCTTGCTTATCGACACCGCCATTTGTGTCAGCTGCTTGTTCAGATTTTGCAGCTCCGCTTTGTGTGAGTTTAGCTCTTCTCGAGCTTCTTTTTGGAATTGGCTTGTCGATGTCACGATGGTCCGAACCATCTCTTCCAATGAGCTGGAGGAACTGGGGGCTTGGGCTTGGGAAGAATTGGTAGGCCTATCATAAGACTCGCCTTGGAAGCGTTGCTGTCCCTCTTTGTTCCCATAACTCAAATTGGGATGGTCACGCCAACCGGGGTTGTATGTGTTCGAGTAAGGATCATACTTCTTTGGGTTGGAAGCATATCCCCCGATTGCGTTGACCTCCTCCTCTCGGCTACCTCCGACAAATTTCTTCAGTAAATTTCCAATCTCGGCCACCTGGGCCTTCATTTCAGACATCTCGTGACTCTGGGCCACGCTGTGAACTTGCCCCTGCCCGCGAATACCGAACAGCTGCGAGTTGGCCGCCATGTTTGCAATTAACTGTTTGGCCTCAATCGGGGTCTTATCAATCAACGCCCCACCACTCGCGGCATCGATCATTTGTCGATCATGAGGCGTCATACCCTCATAGAAATACTGGATCAGGAGCTGATCGACAATTTGATGATGCGGGAAGCTTGCGCACAGGCGCCCAAAGCGTTCCCAGTACTCGTGCAGGGATTCACCAACATCCTGGGTGATCCCATAAATTCTCTTCCTAAGAGTCGTGGCAAGGGACGCAGGGAAATATTTCTCCAAGAAGACCCTCTTCATGTCCTGCCACGTCGTAATTGATCCAGAAGGCAGATAATAAAGCCAGTCCTTGGCTTTATCCTTAAGCGTGAAGGGGAATGCCCTTAAATTCAGCTCCTCTTCTGTCACACCTGGGGGCTTCATCCCCGAACATACACAGTGAAATTCCATCAGGTGCTTGTTCGCATCCTCACCTGCATTGCCATGAAAGGAAGGTAATTGGTGAATTAATCCAGATTTCAGCTCAAAATTACCTGCTACCACGGGGTAGTTAATGCACAGAGGCTGCAAGTTCAGATCTGGCGCTGCCAGCTGCTTCAACGTCCTTGGCACTTCTCCTTGTGCCATCTCCTCACCAAAGAAGGGATTGCCTTCTTCCTCAAACAATCTACGCCCCTCCCGGGCTTCCTTTCTCAACCGTCAATCTTCTCTTTCAATCTCAGGTATAAACTGTAATCCACTAAACTCAGAAGAACGGGTCATACAACAACAAAAATTTTAAACATGCAAATTTTTTTCAGCACACAACAAATCAACCAAAATCAAATTCAAACATAACTTCAATCAAACCATGCCTTCCCCGGCAGCGGCGCCAATTTTGGTGGGACGAATTTTGAGTATCCTCCCTAATTTCGGGCTGTCGAGACCCGCCAAAATAAATTTATAATACCTATTAACAAAAGCTTTACAACTAGTGGTAACAAGGTCGATCCACAGAGAAGGTCTTAGTATGAATGAAATTAAGGTTCAATATTTTAATTGGTTGATTGATGGTGACAAAGGGGGTTTTTATCATGCAATGAGAATAATTAAAACGCTTGATAGCACAATTAATGAGCTATCTTTATGACCTATCTTTTATGTTTTGGTTCGAGTGTTTATCTTATATATACCATAAACAGTTGAGCGTATTGAGTGAAATTTTGTGAGGGTGTTAGGTCTTGTGCATTCGAATTTGGTAACTCGATGAGATGTTTGAGTTTTTGGTACAAAATGTAGCCTATGAATGCTTATTTTCTTGATTGTCACTATGACTCAAGTCATTGATGTGTGTTTAGTTTTATTTGGATTCATAGAGATCAAGGGAAGATTAATTTGCACACACTCATGCAAGAGATACATTGAATTGTTTTTAAATGTCTTAATGATGGGTTGTGGTTTAATATGTCCTTCAATTGTGGATTATCTGTTTTATGAACAATGAGGTTTGAGTCACTTGCATGCATTTATTGATTCAATTAGTGACCTTGTTTTATTTTGCTCGAGGACTAGCAAACACTTAAGTTTGGGGGTATTTGATAGCACAATTAATGAGCTATCTTTATGACCTATTTTATGCTAGTTTTTAAGATTACATATCTGTTTTCACGATTATATTTGATTATTTTTATAGATATCGAGCATTTTGGAGCAAACCGGGCAATTTAGAAGGTTTGTGGTGAAAACTAAGCTATTTGGATGAAAATTGAAGTTCACAAGGGACAAAAAGAAGAAAATTGGGTCCAAAACCCGAGAGGATAGCGCCTAGGCGCCCATTCCGAGCGCCTAGGCGCTGGAAATTATAAAAGAAAAAAATAAAACACCATTTGGGCTTGAACTCACGCAACTGCGCGCGCACAGCTCAGCCAAAGCAACCCCTTGACCACTGCACCAGCTATAATATTGTATCTTCTTTCCTGCTATGTTTAATATTACCGTTGCTTCATTCTCATGCCTTCAGCCTCCGCACCTACATCAAACTCAATGGATGCGCGCTACACCTGATCCGAGCTCCTCCAGACCTATTATGGACGATTTTTACCTAAATTTCCATATAAATACATATTTTTATGGAGGTTTTTGGGAGCCGATTTGGAGAGTCAATCCCAATTTCGAAATTACATACTTTTTAGAGTTAGAAGAGATTTTTGGGAGCACAAAGTACAAATTTACATGCTCGGGATCGTGGAGATTGCAACGGAAACGTGGAATCGACACGAGTTTTATTTCTTCTTTCCCTTTTAATTTGTAGTTTTATTATGGATTTATTTTTGAGTTTATATTTTGAATTATTGAACATTATGAGCTAAACTCTCTTGACTTTGAACTTTGATGTAATCGTTTATTGAATTTTATTCTTCTTAATTAATAGTTGGTATTTTAATTTCATATTGGTTGTGAGAACTTTTCTAGGCTTAATGCATGTTAGGATTTGGCCATTCTTTGCATGATTTTTATATCAATGATTTGAGGTCGAGAGACGATTATTGTTGATGATCCTGAATTGTTTTCCCTGATTTATACATGAGATAGACATATCCTTGTAGATTTTGTGGCAGTTAGAGTTTTACGTTCTTCATATTTGGATTGTCTGAATTGCCATAGAAATATAGGTAATTTACTTTTCAAAGAATATTGTTATTGCTCGAGAGAGAATAACAAGTCTATAGGGTAGAACTTGTCAACAATCTAGAAATTGATTAATTCCATCTTTTAATGAATGAAAAATAGGATGAGATAACGGTGAAGTCATTGCTCAAGTCAATTCCCTAGGATATATCTCTCCTTATTGTTCTCCATATTTTATTTTATGTTTTATTTTGTTTTTACCATATCCTCTTATTTTTCTTCTCTAAATAAAATTGAGTGGTAGTATTCGTGGTAATTAGGTGAATTAGAAAACCAATCCTGAGGACGATATCCGTATTTTTTATACACTATATTAAAACTTGACCCGTACACTTGCGGTAGTTTATTGCACTAAAATTGCACAACAAGTTTTTGGCGCCGTTGCCGGGGATTGACAATTATTTAGTTCACTTAATATTGTGAAGAACTCACTTGATCTTACTTTAGAGTTTTATTTTATTTTTATTGTTTATTTTTCTTTGTTATTTTATTGTTTTTCCTTTTTTTAGTCTATCTCAAGTTTGTGAGATAAAGAAAGAAATTGAGCCAATAATGGAAAAGGAAATCCAGGTAATAGAATACGAGGCTGAAAATCCTCATCTTATTCTATTTTCAGAATTTCCTTTTAAAGTTGATATTTTTTTTCTTTATTCTCACGAGTCTTTTAATTTTGATTTTGATTTTATGTCTTTTTCTTCTTTTATTTCTATAAACAAAAATTACAAAAATATTTATTCTTCAGGTACCCATGAGAAACAAGTGAGCCTACTAAACTTAGTAGGTTACATCGATTCAAGCAAGAAGGGACCGAAGAAAATAGAGGAGTTTTATGTACCCTGACCCATAAATGTTCCTCCCGTCTAGCTAAGACGTTAAATAAAGCGCTTCTTGGGAGGCAACCCAAGTTTACATTCTTTAAGTTTTCAGTTTTTTTTGTTATTTTCTTTATTTTATTGTGTTTCGTGGTCCTCATGTTTCTGTTTATTTTTTTTTTGTAGGAGCAAAATCACCATCAATCTCTTTCACAAATCTACTGCTAATGTTGGCTCTCTCATTTATCAGGGCAGTATTATCCACTCTTGTATTTTCTTTGTCCTTCGCATTACTTAGTAGTTTATACATTGAGGACAATGTATGTCTTAAGTTTGGGGGTGGAAATATTTCACTTTGAGTCCTGAATAACATGATTTTGAGCTTAAATTTTTCACTTTGTACTAACAACGTTTTAAGGGTAAAGTGTGGAAACAAGGGCTACTAACGACTCCTCTATAGGTTTTTTCATACGATTCTTCAGCAGTAGATCAACTTACCATGCATCAAATTAACTCATTCTCATGTATCTCTTGATTTCATGCATTAGATCCTTTAGTTTACTCATGTCCAAGTAAGGCTTAAGCATCTATTTATATAAGCAAGTTAATGATTTGTGCTAGGAAAACGCCTATTTCTAGGTCGTTTTCTGGCTACCATGAAAGGCTAGCATGAATGGACGACTCTGAACTCTTACTCCTTCCAGAGGTTAGGAGTTCTTTGGACAAAATGGATGGCCAATCGAAATTGCCCGTGGGATGAAGCACACATACATTCAATGCAATTGAAGCTATCCTACATGCTGATTTTACGTACTTCTACCTATGGATTCATCATTAGCAAACCCTTATGTGGTTTAGTTACTCATGGATGATGATGGAATGGAAAGATTTGAGTATTTAAACATGCTTGAAAATATGCAAATAGCAACAACAGAAAACAAAAGCAGGAGAGCAGTGAAGAGAGTTGCGAAGTAAATGAACTAATGCTTTGATTAACCAAGATTTGAACTAAACAAGTAACAACTTTAAAACGACAAAGTCTAAACAGAAAAGAACGACATAGATTGGAGTAGGAACAGAAGTGAAATAACAACAGACAGAAACAAAAAGGGAAACAAAGAGCAGTAGAAAGCAAGTAAAAGTGTGCGTGTGAACTTCTCGCCGCAAACGCCTCAGATGAAAGGCGAAGGTGAGCTTGATCGTGGATGAATCCAATCAGAAGAGATGAAAGATCCTCTCTTCTTCCTCTCAGATTATCGATTCCACCAGCTGAAACCTTCACGCCAACAACCGGAAGAGAAAACAATGAGAAACTGCGTTGAGATGGAAGATCTACGCCTTCGAGTGTGTTTCTGTCCTTCCCCCTTGACCTCCTTTTATAGTGTTTTGCAGGTAGTCTTCAGCCAAGGAGAACCATTCATTCTGAACGACGACCTTCAACGTGGCAGCAGGAGAAAAAATGGGCGGCTGAAAGATCGTAACAAAATAGAAAACGGTTAGGCAACTTAACAATTTTCACTTAAAACATTGCTGAGACAGCAATGTTTTCGCAATGTTTCTGCAATATGGAAATTTCAACTCTTTAGCTTTGTTTTTGGTTCTTTTTTCTTTCTTTTACACATAAGTCCTGATTTAGCTTCATTCTATAAATTATCATATAAAAGCACATGTTTAGGCTAAATTCTACCAAAAACGCTTAAGAGTTCACCCGATTCTATAGCAACTAAGTCCCTAAAATAAGCACTTTTGGAGACGTAACTGTTGCGTGCTCAATGTGTAAAGATAAATAAGCAATAAGGTAGAGAGAGCACTTAGAACATGCAAGCATACATGGTCTCACAGCAAGTAGTAAGTATATTTCATTCGTTTTTTCCACAGAGACTTATTTTTAGCTATTCGCGAAGTGTGATTGTTAAGAAAGATGGGATGAATTTGATGGGGTAAAATTGGTTTTTAATTATCTACTTTTTGCTGAATGTATAAAGGGATATAACATAAACAAATGCAAGTTGAAACTAGACTTAAAAGACAAGAGATGGAATTAACAAACGAGGAAGAAAACAGCTAAACAGAATGAAAATCTGGCAGAATTGCGAGGACCGCAATGTTACCGCAATTAAATAACAGCGAAGCTGAGTAAATGGGTGAATTAAGGGCTACTAATGACTATCCTATAGGCACTTTATTACGATTCTCAAGCTTTGGATCAACTCTCTATACATCAAACTCACTCTATCTCAAGTATCGTCCGATTCCATGCATTAGAGTCTTAAGTTTACTCGACTTCAAAGTAAGGTCTTAAGCATCTTGTTAAAACAGGAGTGTTTAGTTTGTACTAGGGAAACGCCTATTCCTAGGCCGTTTCCTGATTACCATGAAAGGCTAGCATGATTATATGACTCTGAACTCTTACTCCTTCCAGAGGTTAGGAGTTCTTTGGACAAAATGGATGGCCAATCGAAATTGCCCGTGGGATGAAGCTTACATACAATCAATGATTCGAGAGTTATCCTACATACTTGATGCACGTTTTTTAGCCTATAGTTCTGTCATTAGCATGCCCCTAAGTGGCTTAGCTACTCATGGATATATGGAGAACAGAAAGGGTAGATAAAACAGACATGCTTAGAAGAGAAATATGCTTAAAACAATAAGACAAAACGTAGCAGCAGAAGGTGGAAACTGTGAAATGCAGAATTTTACTTTGATTACTTTGAATGTTTGAACGACAAAGGAAAGCTTCAAAAGAAATGATTCAAAGACAGACAACAACGAAATGCAGTAATTAAAGCACTAGGCTAAGAACAACAATGATCAAACTGGAAATAAGAAGAAGAACGACAGAAAAGCAGTAAAGGTGCTTGAAAAGCTTCGTTGCAGTCGCCTCGAATGAAAGGGATGAAAGGTCAGCCTTGCTTGGATGAATCCAATCGAGAGAGAAGAAGAATCTTCTCTCCTTCCTATCAGATTATCGATTCCAACAGCTGAGACTCTCACTCCAACAGACGGCAAAGGAAAACAGAGAGAAATGATGGACTGCGAGAAGACTTCTGCGCTTCGAATGATGATCAAACCTCCGACTTTGGCCCCCTTTTATAGTAGTTTGCAGGTGCGTTTGGGCCAAGGAGAACCATCAATCTTCAACGTCGTATATCAGAATGGATGGAGGAGAAAGAACGAATCCCTGAAAAATACGGAAATTAACAGAAAAAGATCAGTCAACTTACGGTTTCCACTTGAATAATTGCGGTCACCGCAATGTTTTCGCAATTCATTCGCAATGCTTATTTTTTCATTCTTTTCCTTCGGTTTTCAACCCTTTTTCTACCTATTGTGCATAAGTCCTAAATTAGCTACCTTCTTCTAATTCTCATATTAAAGCATAGGTTTAAGCTAAATGCTATCAAAAACACCTAAAAGTGTACATCTTCTTAAGCTAAATGGGTCCTAAATAAGTCACTTTCAGAGACTTAACACACCCCCAAACTTAAGGTTTTGCTTGTCCTCAAGCATACTAAGGACTTCCTTAGGCTTGTTTTTTTTTATCTTCTTTAACTACTTACCGACTCCCCTATATCCCTATCTCTCGCAGTGCTGTCCTGTGACACACTTCTAAGTTTAGAACTAACCTCTTTATCAAGCTTCTTCTGACTTCACCTGCCTACTATACCTGCTGTTTTTATTAACCCCCTACTACTGATCTAGCTACTTTTATGACATCATGCCACTATCCCTAAGGTTTCAAATTCTACCAAGCTTTACTCCAGACTCAGTACATGCTTCTAGCTTTATTTTTAATGTGTCTAGGATTCCTTAGAGTCATGCCAGTCTTAGTATTAACAGTGACAGTGGTACTTTTAGAGAACAACCTAAACCCTGGCATCACTACATTGGATATACATTCATCTCCTTAGACAAACCTAGAAACTACAACCTTGTGCTTAGCTCTTTGAGGATCAGAGTTCTTTTTTAAATAGGACATCTAAGCCACAAGATTATAACTCCTAAGCATACATCCTTCTTCCCCTATTTCTCCTTTTCCCTTTTTTACTTAGGTGGAGTCTCTCCTTGGGTTGCCTTTTGATGCAATGCCACTTGTGGTTTACACACTTGGCACTGATTACTCAGCACTTGAGAGAGACTCCCCTCTTTATTCTTATTTTTCACTTTTTCTATTTATCACAAAAAATTTTCTTAAAGGAGAAGAAGAATGCTTATGTCCTAAGGAAGAGAGGAATGTTCCTAGGCCTAGGGTGGCCTCCCCCAAACTTCAACTACTCATTGTCCCCAATGAGTGTCTGAGGTGGCACACCCCCAAACTTGTCCTAGAAGCATCTAGTCTAAAGTAAAACAAAGAGAATCTAAAAATCCTAGGCATAGGCAAAACATTTAAAAGCAATTACCCCAGCAGCAGAAAATTTGAACAAAACAGACAGTTTAAGGACTGATGGTTTATGCATGCTGAGCCCTATTCAGAGGCTAATTTAAACTATCAAAGGGTGTCCTATGACACTCATCCAGCATGCGTTAAGATCAGCTATATAAGGTAGTCATGCTAGCAGCAAAAGATAGAATTTAACAGATCACAGCCTAACTACACAGACAGTCCAAAACATGCAATCAGTCACAAAATTTGCGGGAACCGCAATTATTTCGCAATTCAATCCGGGCAGATATAACATTGATTAGGGCCCCTCAGCATGCTTTTTCCTGCTACTCACGCATCCTAAAAATAAAGCTAAACTATCCTACCTATTCAGCTAACATCAGACTAGACTAAGCAAAAGAAAAAACATAAAACTAAACATTAAAAACAGATCAAAATTGAACCAAAAACAGCATGGTCCTAACAGAAAGCAGAAAAATTGTTTTTGTTTTTCTAAGGGAACAGTAATACTCCCTTTAGTGCACTTCAAACCAGCACTCAATCCTCGTCATCCTCATCAGGTTGCCTTGGTCTTGGGGGCACCCATGGAGTTAGGAGATTGGTAGGGAAGTCCGGGAAGATGCACCCCAGCTGGTCTGCAACTTCCTTATCCCTCGCCTGCGCATAAGTGGCCCATTGAGCCATTCTTCTCTGCATATCCATCAAGCAGGCCATGGATAGGGACTGTTCAGCAGCCAGCCTATCCAGTTCAAACTCCATATTCCCCTTTCTTCTCAACCTCAGGTTCGCAGGCAGTTCCAAATGGCCTGTGTAAGGCATCTGCTGCTCCAAACGCTTGGTGGGGACTCCTGCAAGCAAACATAGCTTGGTTATAGTATTAGGGAAAAACAAGGGTCCCTTACCTTTCTTTGCGCATTCAGCAATAGCAGCTGGCATGATCTCCCCCACATTGACCGTGAGACCGCGCATGATGGCATAGACCAGCAGTGATCTACTCTGGTTGATTGTCGTCTCGTGGGTCACAGGGGACAGCTTTCTCCTCACAAAGGCAAACCAAACAGCTGCCTTTGCTGTCAGATTGGCACTCATTAAGGTGTGCCTCCCATTGCGTGAGACAGTCCACGCTGCTTCAGGCTGGCCAATTGTGCGAATGGCCTCTTCCAGCACTGCCTCAGTCGGCTCATCAACTATCCGCGCATAATCTGTGTGCGTTTGGCCCTTGAGACCAAAGGCTTCATTGATGGCCTTGGCTGAGAAATCCACTTCCACCCCTCTGACCACAGACAGGCCATCCTCAGGGCTGAGCATAATGGCGTAGAAATCGTACACCATGCTCGTGTAGGCTGGATTAGGCGGTCTGCAAAATTCCTCCCAGCCGTGGTTGATCACTCCTGCGCGCAAGAACTGCGGCAGGTCAGCGAGTCGGTCGAGGAAGCCTTTCTCGTGCAACAGGTCCCTCTTCCTCAGCTCAGCACCCCTGGATTCAGCATCAGATGAGACATACCTCACTGACTGAGGTTCGTCTTCAGGGTAGAGCTTGGCCTTCCCCTTATCTGCTGGCTTGGCTGCCTCGGCAGCCTCAACCTTGAGCCTTTTGAGTGATGGCTCCGTGCTTTCTTTGTCTGCTGAAGGCACTCTCTTGGCCTTCTTCTTCTTCAGCTTCTTGGATCTCTTGGCCTTGACAATCTTGGCCTTCTTCTTCTTCTTAATGTTGATCTGCTGGAGGCATGCCCCCAACGTCTCTTCCATAGAATCGTCCTGCTGTGCAGGCTCGGCAGGGCTATCTTCCCTCATAGGAGAGAAGACTTCGTCTTCCCCAGCATCGCCACTGCCCTGCGTGGACTCTTGATAATCCCCATATGGGAATTCAGGATCAGGCCGTGGAGAATTGTGCAATGGCGTGGGATTGAGCTCTGCTGATGGTGTCTGCGCAGAACTCAGTGGCGAAGACGGCGGTTCAGGACTCTGCGCTGCTGCAGGTGTCGGGTCAGAACTCTGAGGTGCTGGAGACAACTCGGAGCTCTGCGCAGGCGGCGACGACTCTGCGCTTGGCACTGGTTCAGATGGTGAAGGACTACGCGCAGGTGATGCAGATGGCGACGAACCTTCTTTGGCTGACTCGTGGGATGCACGATCAGTTTCTTGACTCTCCACAGAGGGAGTCTTTGCTGTGCTTGGTTCGGCGGCTGTCTTGACACTCCACCGGCGTTTCTTGGGCGTGCCCACTGGCTCAGATGGTCCCGCAGGAATCTCAGTGACCACCCTCCACTTCTTCCTACGAATAGGAAGCTTGGGAAGAGGACCGGTGCGAACGGCACCATCGTCTGCAAGGGTGAGCAATGCTTCCCTCGCAGCCGCTTCAGCTGCGTCATCAGCCTTCTTCTTGGCTGCGGATCTTTCGGCCCTTGTGGAAACCATTGTCGAGTCTTGAAGATCTTGAGAGAAGAATCAAAGACGAAGAGAATCGCAGAGTGCTTGGAAATCAGAGAATGAGAGAATCGTATCGATCGAGCGCTTCCCAACGGATATAAAGGCAACGGAAAAAAAAAAATCCCAACGGCTCTTTTTTTGCGAATCCAGCAATTCCAGCGCAATTCCAGGGATATTTTTTTATCAAAATCTCGAACTTTGCTCGTCCGTATCTTTTATTTGGCTCGATCGTTTTTTTATTTTAAAAGCTGGATGTACTCTCCTTGATCCCCTCTTTCGAATCCTTGCAAAAACAAATAAAACAAACATTAAATACGCAATTAAAATTACACCACAAAACATACAAACGATAACCGGAAAAACAGAAAAAATAAACTAAGGCATTGGCCTTGACTAAACGAGCACAGTAGCCACTCGTTCTCTCTCGTTCTTTTTGTCATGCTTCAGTCAAGAGGAAGGCCGAGAGAGTCTTCACATCTCCTTCCTCATAGTAGTGCTTCAATCTAGCACCATTGACCATAAATGGCTGTCCTTGCTGCAAGTTTTTTATCTCTATTGCACCATGAACAAAGACATTAGTAATAACAAATGGACCTGACCATCTAGACTTTAGTTTGCCTGGAAATAACTTTAATCGTGAGTTAAATAATAGTACAAGTTGGCCTTTCCTAAAGTCTTTGATCCTGAGTCTACTGTCGTGCCATATTTTGGTCTTTTCTTTATACATTTTGGCATTCTCGTAGGCTTGCGCCGGGGAGTCGAAAGCGTCGACCTCCATGAGAGTGGCTATTACCTTGTTACCGGGAATAGAAAGTACTGGAAGCCATATGCCTAAGCTCATCAAGTTCATGTAGCTGCAAAGATCTCAATGTCCCCGCATCCTTTACACAAAAATTCAACTCCTTCATGGCCCAAAATGCTTTGTTTTCTAACTCAAGTGGCAAGTGGCAAGCCTTGCCATACACCAACCTATAGGGAGACATGCCTAGGGGTGTCTTATATGCTGTTCTATAAGCCCAAAGTGCATCCTCAAGCTTAAATGACCAGTCTTTCCTATTAGGTTTGACTACCTTTTCTAGGATGTTCTTTATCTCCCTATTGGAAATTTCAGCTTGGCCATTTGAGTGTGGGTGGTAGGGAGTAGCTACCCTATGTCTAATGTTATATTTAGCCAATATCTTCTCCATAGCCTTATTAATGAAATGTGACCCCTCATCACTAATGATAGCACGAGGAGTCCCAAATCTAGTGAAAATGTGCCTATGCAAGAAGCTAGTGACTGTTTTAGCATCATTATTAGGACATGCTTTGGCTTCTACCCACTTGGACACGTAGTCTACTGCTACCAAAATGTAAAGGTTACCTGATGATGGAGGGAATGGTCCCATGAAATCAATGCCCCACACATCAAAGAGCTCCAACTCTAAGATGTAGGTGAGGGGCATCTCATCCTTGCGACTGAGGTTACCTGTCCTTTGGCATTCGTCACAGCTGTGGGCATAGTTGTGGGCGTCCTTGAAGATTGTTGGCCAATAGTAGCCACTCTGAAATACCTTCGCAGCTGTTCTTTGACCACCAAAGTGTCCACCATAAGGAGATGAGTGACAGTGCTGCAGCACAGACTTCGCTTCAGCAGCTGAAACACACTTCCTTAACAACCCATCAGCACAGGTTCTGTAAAGTGTGGGGTCATCCCAGATGAATTTCCTTGCTTCATGAAGGAACCTCTTCTTCTCTTGTCCTCCCTTGAACACTGGCAATACCTGTGATGCACGGAAGTTAGCAATGTCAGCAAACCAAGGTTCCTCATCGTTATCACGATGAGCCAAAGCAAAGACATGTTCATCTATAAAAGCATCAGAAATTGCGGTCTCCGCAATTTTTTCGCAATTGTGCTGCAATCGAGACAGGTGATCTGCAACCACATTTTCACAACCTTTCTTGTCCCGAATGTCCAAATCAAATTCCTGCAGCAATAACACCCATCTAATCAATCTAGGCTTAGCGTCAGCCTTCCTCATAAGATATTTTAAAGCAGAATGGTCAGTGTATACAATGGTCCTAGTGCCTACAATGTAATTTCTAAATTTTTCACAAGCAAATACTACAGCAAGCATCTCTTTCTCAGTAGTTGTATAATTACATTGAGCCTCATTCAAGGTCTTGCTAGCATAATAGACAGGGTGTGTTAGCTTGTCAATCTTCTGTCCTAACATGACTCCTACAGCATAGTCACTGGCATCGCATAGCATCTCAAATGGGAGATCCCAATTTGGTCCGACTATGATAGGTGCTGTGACTAGTGCTTCCTTAAGGGTTTTCCAAGCTACTACACATTCTTTAGAGAAGATAAATGGTCTATTTAGCTCTAGAAGCTCGCACAGAGGCTTGGCTATCTTAGAAAAGTCCTTAATGAACCTTCTGTAGAAGCCAGCGTGTCCTAAGAAGCTTCTAATGGCTTTGACATTCTGGGGCTCTACCAACTTCTCTATGATCTCTATTTTTGCCCTATCCACTTCTACACCTGCCCTTGACACTCTATGTCCTAAGACAATCCCTTCATCTACCATAAAATGGCACTTTTCCCAATTTAGGACTAGGTTGGTCTCTTCACACCTAGCCAGGACTTGTCCTAGGTTTTCTAGACAGGTTTTGAATGAATCCCCAAAGACTGAGAAGTCATCCATGAATATTTCTATCATGGACTCATCCAACTCAGAGAAGATTGCCATCATGCACCTTTGGAAAGTTGCCGGTGCATTGCATAAGCCAAAAGGCATTCTGCGGAAGGCAAACGTTCCAAAAGGGCAAGTGAAGGTGGTCTTCTCTTGATCCTTAGGGTCTATAGTAATTTGATTATAGCCTGAATAGCCATCTAAGAAACAATAGTAGGCTCTACCAGCTATTCTGTCTAGCATCTGGTCAATGAACGGTATAGGGAAATGGTCTTTTTTAGTTTCTTTATTTAATTTTCTGTAATCCATACACACTCTCCACCCTGTGACAGTCCTTGTTGGAATCAGTTCGTTGTTCTCATTGACTACCACAGTTATTCCCCCCTTTTTAGGTACACATTGGATGGGGCTCACCCACTGGCTACTAGCTATGGGGAAAATCACTCCTGCATCTAACCACTTTATTATTTCTTTCTTCACTACCTCTTTCATAGAGGGGTTTAACCTACGTTGGTGATCTACCCTAGGTGTGTGCTCTTCCTCTAGTATAATTTTGTGCATGCAATAAGAAGGGCTAATGCCTCGAATATCAGCAATAGTCCATGCTATAGCCTTCCTATGTTGCTTAAGCAGTAAAATTAAATCAACCTCATGCTGTTCACTTAGCTTAGAAGAAATAATTACAGGCAGCGTATCATTATCTCCTAGATATGCATATTTGAGGTGAGTGGGTAGTGGTTTCAGTTCTAAAACAGGTGGATGCTCAATGGAGGGTTTTAACGGATTTACAGTTCTATCAGTTAAATCTATATTCATACATACATGTTGAGGTTTATCTACAGGCATATTCATTATGTCAGATACATTCAAGTCAGCTACATCTACTTGTACATATTCACTAGCATGCTTGGTTAACAGTACATGCTCTAATTGTTCTTCCATTAGTGAGTCAACAACATCCATGCTAGCACAAGACTCAGAATCAGAGGGATACCTTAAAGCTTTATAAACACTAAATTTTACCTCTTCATCATGAACCCTCATAGTTAACTCACCTTTTTGAACATCTATTAGTGCCCTACCTGTGGCTAGAAATGGTCTACCTAGCAGGATGGGGACCTCCTTGTCTGCCTCATAGTCCAGGACAATGAAATCTGCAAGGAAAATAAATTTGTCAACTTTAACTAGAATATCCTCAATTTTACCTTCTGGATATGCAATGGATCTGTCTGCTAGTTGTAAAGTGACAGTAGTTGGACGTGCTTCTCCTATTCCCAACTGGCGGAATAGGGACAAGGGCATGAGATTGATGCTGGCGCCCAGGTCACAAAGCGCTCTGCCCACGTGCTTGCCTCCAAGTTCTACAGGTAAGGTGAAGGAACCAGGATCCTTCTCCTTCTTGGGCAGCTTGTTCTGGAGGATGGCACTGCACTCCTCGGTGAGGTTTACTGTTTCAAACTCACCAATTATTTTTTTGTTAGTAATAATGTCCTTCAAAAACTTTACATAAGAAGGCATCGATTGTAAAACCTCTACAAAAGGAATGTTAACATGCACTTGCTTAAGTATTTCTAAGAATTTATTAAAATGAACTTCCTGTTCCTGCTTCTTCTTCAGCCTTCGAGGATATGGAGGTGGTGGCACATAAGCAGGTACGTCAGGGCGCTTTAGGATAGGTGGAGGCCTTGGAATTTCCTCTACCTCCTCAACAATTGGTTCTAGCCTGGCTCCTGATGTGCTAGTTGGTGGTGGACCTTGGTTTGGTAGAGACTCCAGTGGAGCACTAGACTCAGTGTTCTCTACTCTCTTTGGTGTGTCCTTTGTGTTGCTCACCAATGGTCTTCCACTCCTAAGTTCAATTGCTTGAACTTGTTCCTTGCCATCTCTCCTTGGTACCTCGGTGTCAGCAGGGAGTCTACCTTGGGGCCTACTTTTAAGTTCATTGGCTAATTGGCCTATTTGGTTTTCCAGGCTCCTAAGAGTAGCTTGCTGGCTCTGAAGAGTAGCATCATTCTTAGCTATATATTCCTTGAGTAGGTTTTCTACAGAAGATCCTACAGGTTGATTGTAAGGTTTTTGGTACATTGACTGGTTATGTTGGGGAGTGAAACCAGGTGTTCCACTCGGTCTAGGTTGGTTAGAATTTTGGTTAGTGTTTTGTTGGCCACCCCATGACAGGTTAGGGTGGTTTCTCCAACCAGGGTTATAGGTGTTGGAGTAGGGGTTATTCCTAGGCTGCTGCTGGCTTCCTACATAGCAGACTGAGGATGGATTCCCAGGGCAGTATTCATAAGGGTGCCCTTCCCCACAGAATCCACAGACTAGTGCCTCGCCTTGGCTTGGTTGGGTGCCCATTGACATGGCTGTGGCGGTATTGGCACTGGGTTGGAGATTGGCCTGAGCCATTTGCTTGACTAAGTTGGTCAGGGCATTTATTTGGGTGCTCATGGCGCTTAGAGCATCCTTGTCTTGAGCCCTAGTTGGCTCTACTGGATCGTCTGACCACCTACAATGAGATGTTGAGATCTTCTCCAAGATCTCATAAGCTTCGTTGTAACTCTTGGACAACATGGAACCACCAGCAGATGAATTTAGAACTTGTCTGGTGCTGGGGTTGCATCCTTTAAAGAAGACTTCTATTTGGATACACCATGGAATGCCATGGTGTGGACATTTAATGAGAAGGTCTTTGAATCTTGTCCAAGCTTCGTGAAGAGACTCACTTGGAGCTTGTTTGAATTTTATGATATCATCACGAAAGGTCGAATTCCTATCTGGTGGGAAATATTTGACTAGGAATTTTTCTGCTAAATCTGTCCAATTGCGGACAGATCCTGAGGGTAAGGAATTTAACCATGTTTTGGCTTTGTCCCTTAAAGAGTAAGGGAAAAGATATAGCCTCAGGGCTTCTTGGGAAACTCCAGGGATTAGGAATGTGTCACTAACTCCTAGGAAGTTCCTAAGGTGGTTATGGGGGTCCTCATTTTCTATTCCAAAGAATTGTCCCACAGTGGACAACATTTGGAACATCACTGGCTTTAACTCGAATGAGTTGGCAGTGATTTCAGGACGGATTATGCTGGGGTTCAGCTCCCCAGGCATAGGTACTAAATATGAAAGGATGGCGCTATCCTTGTCATTCGCTATTTCAATGGGATTGCGAGTGACAGGCACCAGGTTTTGATTTACTCCAGCCATTTCTTCTTGAGGTAATTGCGGAGGAATTGTAGTCTCTGCAATGATTGGAGGTAAAAGGGTTTGTTTAAAGAGACGTTTCTTGGCTCTATTCCTAGCTCTAAGTAATCTCTCGGGCTCAGGGTTGAACTCTAGATCACTAGATGGAGTCTCATTCATAAACTACCCTAAATGGTACCTGAAAAAGAAATGAAGATGAATCAAATTCAATGGAAAATAACTTGATGTTTCAAACCTAACAAACTTCGTTTTTACTTAAAATAAGTCCCCGGCAGCGGCGCCAAAAACTTGTTGCGTGCTCAATGTGTAAAGATAAATAAGCAATAAGGTAGAGAGAGCACTTAGAACATGCAAGCATACATGGTCTCACAGCAAGTAGTAAGTATATTTCATTCGTTTTTTCCACAGAGACTTATTTTTAGCTATTCGCGAAGTGTGATTGTTAAGAAAGATGGGATGAATTTGATGGGGTAAAATTTGTTTTTAATTATCTACTTTTTGCTGAATGTATAAAGGGATATAACATAAACAAATGCAAGTTGAAACTAGACTTAAAAGACAAGAGATGGAATTAACAAACGAGGAAGAAAACAGCTAAACAGAATGAAAATCTGGCAGAATTGCGAGGACCGCAATGTTACCGCAATTAAATAACAGCGAAGCTGAGTAAATGGGTGAATTAAGGGCTACTAATGACTATCCTATAGGCACTTTATTACGATTCTCAAGCTTTGGATCAACTCTCTATACATCAAACTCACTCTATCTCAAGTATCGTCCGATTCCATGCATTAGAGTCTTAAGTTTACTCGACTTCAAAGTAAGGTCTTAAGCATCTTGTTAAAACAGGAGTGTTTAGTTTGTACTAGGGAAACGCCTATTCCTAGGCCGTTTCCTGATTACCATGAAAGGCTAGCATGATTATATGACTCTGAACTCTTACTCCTTCCAGAGGTTAGGAGTTCTTTGGACAAAATGGATGACCAATCGAAATTGCCCGTGGGATGAAGCTTACATACAATCAATGATTCGAGAGTTATCCTACATACTTGATGCACGTTTTTTAGCCTATAGTTCTGTCATTAGCATGCCCCTAAGTGGCTTAGCTACTCATGGATATATGGAGAACAGAAAGGGTAGATAAAACAGACATGCTTAGAAGAGAAATATGCTTAAAACAATAAGACAAAACGTAGCAGCAGAAGGTGGAAACTGTGAAATGCAGAATTTTACTTTGATTACTTTGAATGTTTGAACGACAAAGGAAAGCTTCAAAAGAAATGATTCAAAGACAGACAACAACGAAATGCAGTAATTAAAGCACTAGGCTAAGAACAACAATGATCAAACTGGAAATAAGAAGAAGAACGACAGAAAAGCAGTAAAGGTGCTTGAAAAGCTTCGTTGCAGTCGCCTCGAATGAAAGGGATGAAAGGTCAGCCTTGCTTGGATGAATCCAATCGAGAGAGAAGAAGAATCTTCTCTCCTTCCTATCAGATTATCGATTCCAACAGCTGAGACTCTCACTCCAACAGACGGCAAAGGAAAACAGAGAGAAATGATGGACTGCGAGAAGACTTCTGCGCTTCGAATGATGATCAAACCTCCGACTTTGGCCCCCTTTTATAGTAGTTTGCAGGTGCGTTTGGGCCAAGGAGAACCATCAATCTTCAACGTCGTATATCAGAATGGATGGAGGAGAAAGAACGAATCCCTGAAAATACGGAAATTAACAGAAAAAGATCAGTCAACTTACGGTTTCCACTTGAATAATTGCGGTCACCGCAATGTTTTCGCAATTCATTCGCAATGCTTATTTTTTCATTCTTTTCCTTCGGTTTTCAACCCTTTTTCTACCTATTGTGCATAAGTCCTAAATTAGCTACCTTCTTCTAATTCTCATATTAAAGCATAGGTTTAAGCTAAATGCTATCAAAAACACCTAAAAGTGTACATCTTCTTAAGCTAAATGGGTCCTAAATAAGTCACTTTCAGAGACTTAACAGTAACACACCCCCAAACTTAAGTTTTTGCTCGTCCTCGAGCAATATAAGGACTTACTTGGGCTGCTATTACTCTATCTAACCACTTGCTGACTTCCCTAAGTTCACTATCTAAGGCATGGCTGTCCTGTGACACTCTTCTAAGTTTAAAACTAACTTCTCATTTTGCTTCTTCTGATTTCTCTCGCCTTATAATCCTACTGTCTTTATAAACTCCCTACAACTGATCTATCTGCTTTGGTCATTAGGTTCATTGTGCAACTATCCCTAAGTTTTCAAATTCTACCTTGCTTTTCCCTAGACTCAGTACATGCTTCTAGTGTCTTTCCTTTGAGCTACCTAGGATTCCTTAGAGTCATGCCAGTCTTAGTATAAACAAGTGACAGTAGTACCTTTCATAGAACAACCTAAACCCTGGTGGTAGTGAACTTTTGTACGTTCACAAATTTCGGGTTGTCGAAGCCCGCCAAAATAATATTTATATGCCGATTATACCGACTAATTTATAGTTAGTGATAACCGGGTCGAACCACAGGGAATTAGCTTAATTCTAACTTAATTAATTCTAAATTGCTAACGGTAAAAATATGGGAAATTGGATTTTAAAAGGGAGCTCTACACTATTGTAGCTAACGGAAAATTAAAACAATAAAAACTGTGAAGTAAGAAATTTAAATGGCATGTTTGACTTCAAAGAATGGGATTGATCACAATTTGTGTTCGGATCATCGATAACTAAATACATAGACACAACGCTTAAAGCACGCAATTCGTTTGGTTATTTCTAACTCAAACGACCCAAAGATACAATTAGAAAAGTGCAATTCTAATTGTTCTTGACAGTTACTCAAAATAAGGTGATCAATCCTAAAATGATTAACGGACAGAGACGGGAACATTGCGACGAATTAACCCGGAGACTAAATCGATTTTTCCTCTTTACCCAAAATCCAACATGAAGGTTATCTAATTTCTACCCCCAACTGTCACTTGGGATCAAACTAAATACCCATATTCAGATTTGTGTTACCTAGCGATTGAGGCAATTATACGTCCTAATCTCTAACGGTAAAGCAAGCATAAGGACTCGGGCGTCACCCCTTATCAGTTACCCAAGCTATTTAGATGAAGAACAAGGAAGAAGATGCATAAGGAAGACAATCTAATTCATACACAAATTAGGGCAAATCTCCCCTTAATCCAAATTGATTACAATCCCAAACTAGAAATCAAACACTTACTTGTTTAGCTATCCATGGAGATGAAGAAGAGAGCCACAAATGGCTAAGAATGCCCAAAAATCGAAAGAGGTAGGAGAAGAGCCAAAAGAGAATGCCCTAAATTAAGAAAAATGGGTATTTATACCCATTTTTCCGTCGGGCCAGCGCCTAGGCGCCATAAGTCAGCGCCTAGGCGCTGAGCTCTCTGGAAAATTTACAAAATCGGGCATTTATGTTGACTTTTAATGACGGGCTTCTGCTGGGTTTTAATGACGGGCATTTACAGTCACGGATAGGGCACGCGGGCGCTGAGCGAGGCGAGGCGAGGCGAGGGCGCGCGCGCAAGGGCGAGCGGGGCGAGGCGGACGCGCGCTGGGCGCTGGGCGTGGGGCGAGCGCTGGGCGTGCGGGCGGACGCGGCATGGCGAGGGGCGCGCGCGGGCGGACGCTCAAGGACGGGCGGTGACGCGCGCGCGCGGGCGAGAGGTGTTGACCGACCGTTGACAGTTGACCGTTGACCGTTGACTGGTGCAGTTGACTTTTACAAAATGAAGGAAAATCCTGCATTCACCAAGAGTTGAACCTGGGCAACTCCATAGTCTTGGCAAGCCCTGCACCATTACGCCATTAATCAATTTTGATTTATTCTTAGATTATTTAATTAATGTAGTATAATCACACAAAACCGTTAATTAATAAAATGCTTTAAAATATTCATTTAAGCTCCTAATTTACGCAAATGCCCGATTTACCCCTTAACAATTAAATTATACAAAATATATCAATTAAGCCCAAATAATTATCCTAATTTACAAGACTTAGGAGCTAAATATTAGCACTTTTAGAGTGCTATCAAAATACCCCCAACCTAAATCTTGCTAGTCCTCGAGCAAGGTGTACTTTGATTTATCTTATAAGAAACCACTTGCATGCGGACGACTCAAATCTCAAAACTCGTGAACACAAGATATTAATGCTAACGGAAAAACAAACAAGTGTATGCATAAGTTAAGAACATTTCAAAATTTTAAATCCTACTCTCTCACGTGTGTGTGTGCTTAGCTTCTCCTACTCTAGCTCTTATAGACCCGGAATTCCTTTAATCGAACCTAAGACTCGTTTTCCCCCTACTTCTAGCGTTGAGAACAGTCTATTGGCTTAACGGGTCGGAAAGAGCAACAAAACAATTGGCCCAATTCTTTTCTTCTTTTCCTTGGTACTTTGTACCCTTTTCTTTTTATTTTTCTTCTTTCGAGAGAGCCTAACACGTCAAGCTTAATTCACTTCACGTTTTTAAGGACAAGTGTTCACTTCAATTAGCTACCTTTTCATGCAGTGGCAACCGTGGATTACACGATCGCCCCTGATTACACGGGCAACACAAGAAGGAGGAACACCTCAAGAAAAAACATTTTTCATGCTTTTTACTCACAGAAAATTGAAAAATTTTAGGCATAAAGCTTTGCTTAAATCAAATGAGTTATTACAAATTCTAACACATCAAGCCTCCCTAAATATGCCTTTCGAGGTGACAACAAATTTTCAGATCAAATAAAATAACTCTAAGCCTATCAGAACCAAGAGTAAGAGGGCTATGTGCTCGATGAATGTAGAGAGTATTCGGAAAAATTTTAAAATAAGCTCAAAATATGCATACAACTCATGGTTGATTCGAAATGCACAAATATGGAGTATTCACGAGTAAATCACAGACAGTCCTCATCGGACAACATGCATTCGGATTCTCATACATCTCAAAATCAGAGCATCCATGCACAAAAACTACAAAGAAGTCCAAAACTAAACCCACCCCCCACCTAAAACATTGCATTGTCCCCAATGCATCTAATCCAACAGATAAAACAGTGAGAGCGATAAAATTACTAAGGGAACAGGAACCTCCCCTGAATTTTAACGGGATCGGTGGAAAGGGATGCGTGTCCTCATATTTTTTCGAAATGGATCCGCAATGGTGGTCACTTCTCTTCTCTCACCTAAGAAAATAAGAAAACAAACTTAAACAACTAGAAATAAACAACAATAGTAAACTAATAACAAACAGAAAATACAGTCCAAGCTCGGGTGCCTCCGAGAAGCGCAAATTTTTAGAGTCGATTGCACGACTGTATTCTCGCACACGACTCATCCATAATCGTACTTGGAAGATGCCCCATCCATCTTCCTAATTTCATCATTCCTGCAAAAACAGACAAACAATTTTTTCTCTCGTGCCTTCTGCACACATACTACATCAATTTCAAATAAAGCACAAACGACGTCGACATTCTCAACAGACTCCTGCGATTTTAACCCATAAATCCTAAACTCATTCACATCTCCATCAGACTCAACACACAAGACACCTTTATCAACATTGATTTTAACTTTTACAGTTTTTATAAAAGGATGTCCCAATAGAATTGATGCAGAAACATGAGAGGGTTTAACATTCATTTCAAGAACATAAGAATCAGCAGGAAAGTGGAAATTAATTAGTTTGACTAAAACGTCCTCCACCTTTCTCAAGGGGTGCACATAGGAATTATCAGCCAATTGCACAATAACACCGGTTTCATGCAAGTCATTCAGTTTAAGCTCTTTAAAAACAACATGTGACAGTACATTAGTCGATGCTCCTAATTCTGGCATGGCATGATTGATTATTTTATCTCCTATAGTGCAAGGCAAAGTAGAAGCGATTATCTCAGCAGGATTTTCAACAATTGTCAAGGTAGAAACAGTCGAATCACAAAATTCAGTCAAGGGTGGTTCATGCAACTCATATTCATCAAAAAGTTCAGTTAAAAATAATGGGTCATCCCCATCCTCAACAGTCATGCATATGTTATGTGCTAGTGTATCAATCGTGTCTACCTGACAAAGAGAAACTACCTCCTCATAGGATTTCTTACGTGGTCTTGCTAACCTGCTAGGAAAAGGAGCCTTAGGCACATACACTCTAGTACATGTAGGATCGAAGTTTACCCCTTTCCACCTTGGTTCGGGAGCTTCCACCACTGGCTCGCTGTGATCATGATCGACTTCTACTAGCGGGGTACTCGCGGGAAACTCTTTCCTCAAGGCGATGGCACTAGCACTTTCTGCTTTCTGAATTTCCATCCTATTTACCTTCTCGGTCATATGAGACATTTTCTTGCCCAAATCTTGCACCATAGTTCCAAAACCGTCTAGTCTTTCCCGAGTGTCCTCCTGAAATTTCAGGTTAGCTGAAACAAAACTTTGCAAAATATTTTCAAAAGAATTACCTGAAAATGATGTATGAGCTTGCACGGAAGCCTGAGAAACATTTTCTGCTAACCGGATCATTGCATTGCCTATTTCTGACACTCGAGCATTAAGCGCGTTTAACTCGTTTGAGAAACGGTCTTGCTCACTCCCTTTACCTTCGTAATGGTGCGAATTTCCAGCCATATTTGAGATTAGTTGTCTTGCTTCTTCCGGTGTTTTATCCATGAGTGAACCTCCACTGGCGGCATCAATCAACTGCCGAACACGTGGGAGCAAGCCATCACAAAAATGTTGAATGAGGTGTTGATCAGTTATTTGATGGTTAGGACAACTCTCGCACAAACGATTAAACCTTTCCCAACAATCATAAAGGTTCTCTCCTTGTGCTTGCATGATACCGCATATTTGCTTCCTAAGAGAGGCGACCTTCGAAGGGGGAAAATACTTCTCTAAGAACATTCCCTGCATCTTCTCCCATGTGGTGATGGACCCAGGTGGAAGGTAATACATCCAATCCTTCGCTTGTTCCTTTAAAGTGAAAGGGAAGGCCCTTAGAAAAAGTTGAGCTTCGGTTGCATTATCCGTCCTCATTGACGAACACACCATCTTGAAGGCTTTGAGGTGTCTTATGGGATCCTCATCTGCGTTACCAAAGAAAGAAGGTAGTGAGTTAATTAGACTAGCCTTGAGTTCAAAATTACCTGCTGATACCGGATACAATATACTCGATGAATTCCGATCTAGCCCAGCTGCGGCAAGTTGCCTCAAGGTCCTTTGTTGCTCATGACTACCCACGACCTCCATTTCAACGCTTCTTTTGAATTTTCAAAGAATAACTGCGCTCAAAGACTCAAACAAGAACGAGTAAAATAATACAAGAAAAATTAAAAATAAATGAATAAAACTGTACAAACAAAAGGAAAATTTTAAAACAAACAAATTACAATCAACCAAGCCGAATTAAATTTAATTCCCCGGCAACGGCGCCAATTTTGGTAGTGAACTTTTGTACGTTCACAAATTTCGGGTTGTCGAAGCCCGCCAAAATAATATTTATATGCCGATTATACCGACTAATTTATAGTTAGTGATAACCGGGTCGAACCACAGGGAATTAGCTTAATTCTAACTTAATTAATTCTAAATTGCTAACGGTAAAAATATGGGAAATTGGATTTTAAAAGGGAGCTCTACACTATTGTAGCTAACGGAAAATTAAAACAATAAAAACTGTGAAGTAAGAAATTTAAATGGCATGTTTGACTTCAAAGAATGGGATTGATCACAATTTGTGTTCGGATCATCGATAACTAAATACATAGACACAACGCTTAAAGCACGCAATTCGTTTGGTTATTTCTAACTCAAACGACCCAAAGATACAATTAGAAAAGTGCAATTCTAATTGTTCTTGACAGTTACTCAAAATAAGGTGATCAATCCTAAAATGATTAACGGACAGAGACGGGAACATTGCGACGAATTAACCCGGAGACTAAATCGATTTTTCCTCTTTACCCAAAATCCAACATGAAGGTTATCTAATTTCTACCCCCAACTGTCACTTGGGATCAAACTAAATACCCATATTCAGATTTGTGTTACCTAGCGATTGAGGCAATTATACGTCCTAATCTCTAACGGTAAAGCAAGCATAAGGACTCGGGCGTCACCCCTTATCAGTTACCCAAGCTATTTAGATGAAGAACAAGGAAGAAGATGCATAAGGAAGACAATCTAATTCATACACAAATTAGGGCAAATCTCCCCTTAATCCAAATTGATTACAATCCCAAACTAGAAATCAAACACTTACTTGTTTAGCTATCCATGGAGATGAAGAAGAGAGCCACAAATGGCTAAGAATGCCCAAAAATCGAAAGAGGTAGGAGAAGAGCCAAAAGAGAATGCCCTAAATTAAGAAAAATGGGTATTTATACCCATTTTTCCGTCGGGCCAGCGCCTAGGCGCCATAAGTCAGCGCCTAGGCGCTGAGCTCTCTGGAAAATTTACAAAATCGGGCATTTATGTTGACTTTTAATGACGGGCTTCTGCTGGGTTTTAATGACGGGCATTTACAGTCACGGATAGGGCACGCGGGCGCTGAGCGAGGCGAGGCGAGGCGAGGGCGCGCGCGCAAGGGCGAGCGGGGCGAGGCGGACGCGCGCTGGGCGCTGGGCGTGGGGCGAGCGCTGGGCGCTGGGCGCTGGGCGTGCGGGCGGACGCGGCATGGCGAGGGGCGCGCGCGGGCGGACGCTCAAGGACGGGCGGTGACGCGCGCGCGCGGGCGAGAGGTGTTGACCGACCGTTGACAGTTGACCGTTGACCGTTGACTGGTGCAGTTGACTTTTACAAAATGAAGGAAAATCCTGCATTCACCAAGAGTTGAACCTGGGCAACTCCATAGTCTTGGCAAGCCCTGCACCATTACGCCATTAATCAATTTTGATTTATTCTTAGATTATTTAATTAATGTAGTATAATCACACAAAACCGTTAATTAATAAAATGCTTTAAAATATTCATTTAAGCTCCTAATTTACGCAAATGCCCGATTTACCCATTTTTCCGTCGGGCCAGCGCCTAGGCGCCATAAGTCAGCGCCTAGGCGCTGAGTGTTAAGTCTCTGAAAGTGACTTATTTAGGACCCATTTAGCTTAAGAAGATGTACACATTTAGGTGTTTTTGTTAGCATTTAGCTTAAACCTATGCTTTAATATGAGAATTAGAAGAAGGTAGCTAATATAGGACTTATGTACAATAGGTAGAAAAAGGGTTGAAAACCGAGGAAAAGAATGAAAAAATAACCATTGCAAATGAATTGCGGAATAATTGCGGTGACCGCAATTATTCAAGTTAAAACCGTAAGTTGGCTGATCATTTTCTGTTTAGATCCGACTTTTCAGGGATTCGTTCTTTCTCCTCCATCCATTCTGATATATGACGTTGAAGGTTGATGGTTCTCCTTGGCCCAAACGCACCTGCAAACTACTATAAAAGGGGGTCAAAGTCGGAGGTTCAGTAATCAATTTCGAAGTGCAGAAGTCTTCTCGCAGTCCACCATTTCTCTCTAAATTCCTCTGCCGTCTGTTGGAGTGAGGTTCTCAGCTTTTGGAGTCGATAATCTGATAGGAAGGAGAGAAGATTCTTCTTCTCTCTCGATTGGATTCATCCAAGCACGGCTGAATTCTCATCACCATCATTCGAGGCGACTGCCACGAAGTTTTCAGCAAGCCTTTACTGTTTTCTGTTCTTTTCTTCTCAATTCCATTTCTGTTCACTGTTGTTCTTAGTTTAGCATTTCAATTACTGCATTTCGTTGTTGTCTGTCTTGGATTCAGTTCTTTTAAAGCTTCCCTTTGTCATTCAAACACTTAAAGTAATCGAAGTATATTTCTGCATTTTACAGTTTCCATCTGGTTCTGCTACGGCTTTGGCTTGCTGTTTTAAGTACATTTATCTTCTAAGCATGTCTGTTTTATCTACCTTTTCTATTCTCCACATATCCATGAGTAACTAAAATCACTTAGGGGCATGCTAATGACAGAACTATAGGCTAAAAAACGTGAGTCAAGTAGGCAGATTAACACTCGAACATTGATTGTATGTAAGCTTCATCCCATGGGCAATTTCGATTGGCCATCCATTTTGTCCAAAGAACTCCTAACCTCTGGAAGGAGTAAGAGTTCAGAGTCATATAATCATGCTAGCCTTTCATGGTAATCAGGAAACGGCCTAGGAATAGGCGTTTCCCTAGTACAAACTAAACACTCCTGCCTTAACAAGATGCTTAAGACCTTACTTTGAAGTCGAGTAAACTTGAGTCTCTCATGCATGGAATCGGACGATACTTGAGATAGAGTGAGTTTGATGTATAGAGAGTTGATCCAAAGCTTGATAATCGTAATAAACTGCCTATAGGATAGTCATTAGTAGCCCTTAATTCACCCTTTTAATCAGTTTCGCTGCCATTTAATTGCGGATTAATTGCGGTTCTCGCAATTCTGCTAAAACACATTCTGTGTAGCTGTTTTCTTCTTCGTTTATTGATTCCATCTCTTGTTCTTTGAGCCTGATTTTAACTTTACCTTGTTTATGGTATATTCCTTTACACATTCAGCAAAACTTAGGTAATTAAAAACCAATTTTATCCCCTCAAATTCATCCCATCTCTCTTAACAAACACACTTCGCGAACAGCTAAAAATGAGTCTCTGTGGAAAAAACGAATGAAATATACTTACTACTTGCTGTGAGACCATGTATGCTTGCATGTTCTAAGTGCTCTCTCTACCCTTTTGCATATTTATCTTTACACATTGAGCACGCAACACTGAGCTCTCTGGAAAATTTACAAAATCGGGCATTTATGTTGACTTTTAATGACGGGCTTCTGCTGGGTTTTAATGACGGGCATTTACAGTCACGGATAGGGCACGCGGGCGCTGAGCGAGGCGAGGCGAGGCGAGGGCGCGCGCGCAAGGGCGAGCGGGGCGAGGCGGACGCGCGCTGGGCGCTGGGCGTGGGGCGCGCGGGCGAGCGCTGGGCGCTGGGCGCTGGGCGTGCGGGCGGACGCGGCATGGCGAGGGGCGTGCGGGCGGACGCGGCATGGCGAGGGGCGCGCGCGGGCGGACGCTCAAGGACGGGCGGTGACGCGCGCGCGCGGGCGAGAGGTGTTGACCGACCGTTGACAGTTGACCGTTGACCGTTGACTGGTGCAGTTGACTTTTACAAAATGAAGGAAAATCCTGCATTCACCAAGAGTTGAACCTGGGCAACTCCATAGTCTTGGCAAGCCCTGCACCATTACGCCATTAATCAATTTTGATTTATTCTTAGATTATTTAATTAATGTAGTATAATCACACAAAACCGTTAATTAATAAAATGCTTTAAAATATTCATTTAAGCTCCTAATTTACGCAAATGCCCGATTTACCCGTTAACAATTAAATTATACAAAATATATCAATTAAGCCCAAATAATTATCCTAATTTACAAGACTTAGGAGCTAAATATTAGCACTTTTAGAGTGCTATCACCTGGCATCACTACATTGGATATACATTCATCTCCATTAACAAACCTACAAGCTACAACCCTGTGCTTAGCTAATTGAGGATCAAAGTTCATTCATAGAGGACACCTAAGCACATAGGTTATGACTTGCAAGCATACATTCTTCTTCCTTGGTTTTTCCTTTTTCTTTCCTTCTTTGGTAGGGTCTCTTCCTTTGGTTGCCTTTTGATGCAATGCCACTTGTGGGTTACACACATGGCTCTGATTACTCAGCAACCTCAAGAGAGACACCACTCTTTATTCTTTTCATTTTTTTTTTCAGTTCATTTTTTGTTCAAGGAAAAGAATGCTTATGTTTAAAAGGGAGAGAGGAATGTTCCTAGGCCTAGGGCTACCTCCCCCAAACTTAAACTTCTCATTGTCCCCAATGAGAGTTTGAGGTGGCACACCCCCAAACTTGTCCTAGAAGCATCTAGTCTAAGACAAAACAAACAGAACTTAAAACTCCTAGGCATAAAAAATGACCTTCCTAAAGCAGACAACTCAGATGCAGAAACTTTGTAAAAACAGCATGCTTAAGGGCTTAAAGAGGTTCATGCTGAGCTATTTAAGGAAGCTAATTTAAACTATCAAAGTTGTACTAAGACACTCATCCAGCATGCTTACAGATAGATCACATATTGAAGTCAAATAAAGCAGCAAGATATCGCAAATTTAATAGACAACCCATCAAAAATTCATCCAATAACATGCGAAAAATTAACAAAACATTGCGGACTCCGCAAAGAATCCGCAATAAACCTACAGAGCATATTTATCAGTGATCAAGGCTCCTGGCATGCTGTTTTCAGTTATCATTCACTACACAAAATAGGTAAACTAACTAAGCTAACTACTCAGAAACCATCAAACAAAAGTAAACTAACCTAAACAACAAAAGAACAAGTAAAACAGATCCAGAAGTTGATTAATAACAGCAGTCACAAGTCACAGAAAAGCAGCAGTTTGTTTTTTTTTTTATTTTTTTTATTTTTAAGAGGGAACAGAAAACTCCCTCGAATGCCGTTCAAGTTGGCATTCAATCCTCCTCATCCTCATCTCTCCTTGCTCTAGGAGGCGCCCATGGCTTCAACAAGTCAGTAGGGAAGGCAGGGAATATGCACCCCAGCTGGTCAGCCACATCCTTGTCCCTTGCTTGTGCATATTCGGCCCATTGAGCCATCTTGCGCTGCAGGTCCATCAAACATGCCATGTTCAGCGATTGAGCAGCAGCCAGGCCGTCCAGCTCAAATTCCATGTTGCCCCTCCGTCGCATCCTCAAGACTGGGGGCAGTTCCAGATGACCGGTGTAGGCCAACTGCCTCTCTTTCCTCTCTATAGGTACACCTGCACGTAGGCAGAGTTTAGTAATGGTGTTTGGGAAAAAGAGAGGGCCCTTACCTTTCTTCGAACAGTCGGTGATGGAGGCGGCAATGACCTCACCAACATCGATGGTGAGGCCCCTCATAATGGCGTATAGCAGCAATGACCTCCCCTGATTTATGGTCGTCTCGTGGGTCACAGGGGAGAGACGCCTCCGCACAAAAGAAAACGAGACGGCTGACTTGTCCTTGAGGGTTGCACTCATCAGGGTGTGCTTCTCATTCCTTGAAATTGTCCAGGCCACCTCAGGTTTGCCTATGATTCGCAGGGCTTCTTCCAGGACAGCCGCAGATGGTGATTCGACGATTCTCGCGTAGTCAGTGTACTTATGCCCTTTGAGAGCATAAGCTTCATTGATGGCCTTGGCCGAGAAATCGACCTCAATTCTCCTCACCATGGACAGACCATCTTCGGGGTGCGTCAGGTTGGCGTAGAAGTCATACACCATGTTGGAGTAGGCGGGAATGGGCGGTCTGCACAGCTGTTGCGTGCTCAATGTGTTAAAATAAATAAGCAATAAGAGAGAGAGAGCACTCAGAACATGCAAGCATACATGATCTTATAGCAAGTAGTAAGTATTTTTTCATTCGTTTTCCCACAGAGATTTATTATGAGCTACTCGTGAAGTGTATTGTTAAGAAAGAATGGGTGAATTTGAGGAGGTAGAATTGGTTTTAAGGTGTCTAATTTCTAAGGAATATGTAAAGGGTAACAACATAAATAAGTGCAAGTCAAAGATAAACTCAAATGAAAAGAGAAGAGATTAATAAACGAAGAGGAAATTAGCTAAACAGAATTTTAAACTTAGCAGAATTGCGGAAACAACAATTCTACCGCAATGTTACTAACAGCGAAAGTGTGTAAAATGGAGAAACAAGGGCTACTAACGACTCCTCTATAGGCATTTTCTCACGATTCTCAAGCATTGGATCAACTCACTATGCATCAAACTCACTCAATCTCATGTATCTTCCGATTTCATGCATTAGATTCTTTAGTTTACTCATGTCCAAGTAAGGTCTTAAGCATCTTGTTAAAGCAGAAAGTTATGGTTTGTACTAGGAAAACGCCTATTCCTAGGTCGTTTTCTGGCTACCTTGAAAGGCTAGCATGAGTGTATGACTCTGAACTCTTACTCCTTCCAGAGGTTAGGAGTTCTTTGAGCAAAATGGATGGCCAATCGAAATTGCCCGTGGGATGAAGCTTACATACAACCAATGCTTCGAGAGCTATCCTACATGCTTGGTTCACGTTTTTTAGCCTATAGTATTGTCATTAGCATGCCCCTATGTGACTTAGCTACTCATGGATATAGACAGAACAGAAATAAGAGATGAAGTAGACATGCTTAGAAGAAAATAAAAGACAAAACAGCAAGGAAAAGTAGTAGACAACAAAGGTAAAGACAAAGTGCGAAATAATGAATTGTGCTTTGATTAATCGATTGTTTGAATGAACGAATGGAAACTTGAAGTAAATAACATAAAGGCAGACAACAACGAAATAGAATGGAATGACTAATGGAAAGGAAATAACAACACAACAGTACTGGAAATGAAAAGTAAAAGACAGAAAGCAGTAAAGTGAGCTTGAACGCCTCGTCGCAAACGCCTCGGCTGAAGGGAGAGAAAGGTGAGCCTTGCTTGGATGAATCCAATCAGGAGAGAAGAAGAATCTTCTCTCCTTCCTATCAGATTGTCGACTCCAACAGCTGAACCTCTCAAACCAACAGACGGAGAAGAGAATGAATGGGAAAAACTGTGCTGCGAAGAGACTTCTACGCTTTCGGATGATGATGAAACCCTCTACTTTGACCCCCTTTTATAGTAATCTGCAGGTGCGTTTGGGCCAAGGAGAACCATCCATCCTCAACGTCGTACTTCAAAATGGATGGAGGAGAAAGAAACAATCCCTGAAATAACGGAAAATAACAGAAAAAGATTAGTCAACTTATGGATTTCACTTGAAACATTGCGGTTTTAGCAATGTTTCCGCAATGCTGCCGCAATGCGCATTTTTCCTTCTTTTAACTTCGGTTTTCAATCCTTTTCTTTCCTTTTGCACACAAGTCCTAATTTAGCTACCTTCTTCTAATTCTCACATATAAGCATAGGTTTAAGCTAAATTCTCTCAAAAACACCTAAGAGTGCACATCTTTCTAAGATAAATAAGTCCTAAAAAGGTCACTTTTGGAGACGTAACACACCCCCAAACTTAAGGTTTTGCTCGTCCTCGAGCAGTCTAAGGACTTGTTTAGGCTGCTGTTTCATTCCCTTTAACCACTTACTGACTCCCCTACATTCCTATCTAAAGCAGTGCTGTCCTGTGACACACTTCTAAGTTTACAACTAACCTTTTATATTGCTTCTTCTGACTTTGCACGCCTAATACTCCTGCTGTTTCATTAACTCCCTACGACTTATCTACTTGCTTCTGTCATATTGTGCATCTATCCCTAAGGTTTCAAATTCTACCTAGCTTTACCCTAGACTCAGTACATGCTTCTAGCTTTATTTTTGAGTTACCTAGGATTCCTTAGAGTCATGCCAGTCTTAGTATTAAGAGTGACAGTAGTACTTTAAGAGAACAACCTAAACCCTGACATCACTACATTGGACATACATTCATCTCCCTAAACAACCCTACAAATTACAACTTTGTGCTCAGGTAATTGAGGATCAGAGTTCTTTTTATTTAGGACATCTAAGCCACAAAGTTGCAACTCCTAGGTATACATTCTTCTTCCCTTTCCTTTTTCTTTCTTTCTTACTTAGGTGGAGCCTCTCCTTTGGTTGCCTTTTGATGCAATGCCACTTGTGGGTTACACACTTGGCACTGATTACTCAGCAACTTAAGAGAGACACCCCTCTTTATTCTATTTTTCATTTTTTTTTTTCAGCTCATCATTTTTTTTGTAAAGGAGAAGAAGAATGCTTATGCTTTAAGGGAGAGAGGAATGTTCCTAGGCCTAGGGTGGCCTCCCCCAAACTTAAACTACTCATTGTCCCTAATGAGCGTCTGAGGTGGCACACCCCCAAACTTGTCCTAGAAGCATCTAGTCTAAGGTAAAACAAAGAGAATCTAAAAGCCCTAGGCATAGACAGAACATTCTAAAAGTAAATATCACAGCAGCAGAAATTCATAAAAACAGGCAGGTAAGGACTTAAAGCTATGCATGCTGAGTACTTTTAGCGGTTAATTTAAACTATCAAAGGGTGTCCTATGGCACTCATCCAGCATGCCTTTAGATAAGCTATATAAGGTAGACAAGATAGCAGCAAAAGACAGAATTTAAACAGAACCAGCCTAGCTAAACAGTCAGTCAAAAACATGCATTCACTAATAAAAATTGCGGTTTCCGCAATTATTTCGCAATAGATACAGGGCAGATATATCAGTGATCAAGGCCCCTATGCATGCTCTTTCCAGTCATCCAAGCTATACAAAAATGAAACTAAACTAATCTACCTATTCAGCTATCACCAGACTACACTAAACAAATTTAAATACTACAATTAAAGAACTAAAACAGATCAAATTACTAACTCAAAACAGCATAATTCACATGGTAAAAAAAAAAAAAACAGTTTGATTTTTTTTTTTTTTTTTAAGGGAACAGCAATACTCCATGTAGTGCTTCTCAAACTAGCACTCAAATGTCTTCCTCGTCATCATTCCTTCGTGGTCGTGGAGGCGCCCATGGAGTCATTAGGTTCGTGGGGAATTCAGGAAAGATGCATCCCAATTGGTCAGCAACCTCCTTGTCTCTTGCCTGCGCATATGTGGCCCATTGAGCCATCCTCTTCTGCAGATCCATCAGGCAGGCCATGGTCAAAGACTGAGCAGCAGCCAGGCCATCGAGCTCGAACTCCATGTTTCCCTTCCTTCGCAACCTCAAGGCAATAGGCAACTCCAGGTAGCCCGTGTAGGCCAGCTGCCTTTCCATTCGCTCGATTGGGACCCCTGCACGTAAGCAAAGCTTAGTAATTGTATTAGGAAAGAAAAGTGGTCTCTTACCCTTTTTGGCGCAGTCAGCGATTGAGGCTGCAATGACCTCGCCAACGTTGTTTGTGAGGCCTCTCATGATCGCGTAGACCAGCAGCGATCTGCCTTGGTTGATGGTCGTCTCGTGGGTTACTGGGGACAGCTTCCTCCGCACGAAGGAGAACCAAACAGCTGCCTTGGCTGTGAGGTTAGCACTCATGAGAGTGTGCTTCCCATTACGCGAGACTGTCCACGATGCCTCAGGTTGGCCAATGACTCGAATTGCTTCCTCCAGGACAGCTTCTGTTGGCTCATCAACGATCCTTGCATAGTCAGTGTGTTTTTGACCCTTGAGGCCATAGGCTTCGTTGATTGCCTTCGCTGAGAAATCCACCTCAACTCCTCTGACCACAGACAGGCCATCCTCAGGATTCATCAAATTGGCGTAAAAGTCATACACCATGCTGGAGTAGGCGGGATTGGGTGGCCTGCACAGCTCTTCCCAGCCGTGATTCGTGATCCCTGCGCGCAAGAATTGCGGCAGGTCAGCAAGCGCGTCGAGGAAGCCTTTCTCGTGCAGCAGGTCCCTCTTTCTTAGCTCAGTGCCCCTTGACTCTGCATCAGAGGACACATACCTCACTGCTTGAGGCTCATCTTTGGGGTACAGCTTGGCTTTCCCCTTGTCTTTTGGTTTGGCTGATTCCACAGCCTCGATCTTGAGCTTCTTTGGTGATGGCTCACCACTATCCTTCTGTGACGAAGGCTTACCCCTGGCTTTCTTTTTCTTGGACTTCTTCGAAGCCTTTGATCGTTTGGTTTTGACAACCTTGGGGGCTTTCTTTCGCAGTCTCGCCTTGGTGGTAATCTGTTGGAGGCAATCCCCCAACGTCTCGTCCATTGAATCATCCCCCTGCGCTGGACTCTTGGGGCTGGCTTCCCTCAAAGGAGAGAAAACCTCGTCTCCAGCTTCCTCACTTCCCTGCGTCGATTCTTGACGCTCTCCATATGGAAATTCAGGGTCAGGTTGTGGGGAGGTGGGTGATGCTGCAGGGCTCTGCGCCGGTGGGGTGTGTTCAGAGCTCTGTGGCGAAGGAGAAAGCTCAGGGCTTCGCGCTGGTGGAGATGGCGAAGAGCTTTGCTTGGCCGACTCGTGTGACAGGCGGCCACTTTCTTGACTCTCCACAGAGGGAGTCTTTTTCTTGCTCGCTGTTTCAGCCACAGCCATACTCCACTTACGTTTCTTGGGCGTTCCTGCTGGTTCAGAGGGTCCAGCAGGGATCTCCGTAACCACCTTCCACTTCTTCTTGCGAACAGGAAGCTTGGGGAGTCTTTCAGTACGCGCAGCCTCAGCATCTGCAAGGGCAAGGAGTGCTTCCCTCGCAGCAATTTCAGCGTCGTCAGCCTTCTTCTTGGACGCAGATCTTTCAGCTCTCGTTAGCACCATTGTGGAATCGTGGGAATCTGGAAAGAGGAATTGCAGATGAAGAGGGAGAGAGATTTCTTGGAGTTCAGAGAATGGGCGAAGCGTACGGATCAGCGCGCTTCCAACGGCTATAAGTAATGATGGAAATCCCAACAGCTATTTTCGTTGCGGATTTTGCAAATCCAGCGCAATTTTAGTGACCGTTGGAGATTTTGCCGTTTCGAATGCTAATATCTTCTCAACTGAATCTTTGATTTGGCTCAATATCTCCCTCGATTTTTTATCTGGATTTCATCTCCTTGATTCCCTCTATCGATTCCCTATCAAAAGAAATAAAATCAACATCAAATTCGTAATTAAAATCACATAAAAATATACACAAACAGTAACCGGAAAAATAGCAAAAAATAAACTAAGGCATTAGCCTCGCATGGACGAGCACAGTGATCACTCGTCCTCTCTCGTTCTTATTTTCACGTTTCAGTCAAGAGGAAGGCCGAGAGAGTCTTCACATCTCCTTCCTCATAGTAGTGCTTCAATCTTGCACCATTAACCATGAATGGTTGCCCTTGCTGCAGGTTCTTAATCTCGATTGCACCATGAACAAACACATTAGTTATTACAAATGGACCTGACCATCTGGACTTAAATTTGCCTGGAAATAATCTCAATCGTGAGTTAAATAATAAGACAAGCTGGCCTTTCTTAAAGTCTCTAATCCTAAGTCTACTATCATGCCAAATCTTGGTCTTTTCCTTATACATTTTAGCATTTTCATAGGACATATGTCTAAGTTCATCAAGCTCATGTAATTGCAAAGACCGCAATGTTCCCGCATTGGTCACGCAATAATTCAACTCTTTTAGGGCCCAAAATGCTTTAATTTCTAACTCGAATGGTAAGTGACATGCTTTGCCATACACAAGTCTATAAGGAGACATACCTAGAGGTGTCTTATATGCAGTTCTATATGCCCAAAGTGCATCCTCGAGTTTAAACGACCAATATTTTCTATTGGGTTTGACCACTTTTTCTAGTATGTTCTTAATCTCCCTATTTGAAATTTCAGCTTGTCCATTCGAATGTGGGTGATAAGGGGTGGCTACTCTATGTCTAACATTGTATTTAGCCAACACTTTCTCCATAGCTCTATTAATGAAATGTGTCCCTTCATCACTAATGATAGCACGAGGTGTTCCAAATCGAGTAAAGATATGTCTATGCAGGAATCTTATGACTGTTTTGGCATCATTATTGGGACATGCTATGGCCTCTACCCACTTAGATACATAGTCTACTGCTACAAGGATGTAAAGGTTACCTGATGATGGGGGAAATGGTCCCATGAAGTCAATGCCCCACACATCAAAGAGCTCCAACTCTAAGATGTAAGTGAGAGGCATCTCATCCTTTCGACTAAGGTTACCTGTTCTCTGGCAGTCATCACAGCTGTGTGCATAGTTGTGGGCATCCTTGAAGATCGTTGGCCAATAGTAGCCACTCTGGAACACCTTTGCAGCTGTCCTTTGGCCACCAAAATGTCCACCATAGGGTGCTGTATGGCAGTGCTGCAGCACAGACTTCGCCTCAGCAGCTGACACACACTTCCTGAGCAGACCATCAGCACATGTCTTGTAAAGTGTGGGATCATCCCATATGAATTTCCTTGCTTCATGAAGGAACCTCTTCTTCTCTTGGCCTCCCTTGAAAGTTGGTAGTACCTGTGATGCAAGGAAGTTAGCAATGTCAGCAAACCAAGGTTCCTCATCGTTATCACGATGAGTCAATACAAAGACATGTTCATCAATAAAAGCATCAGAAATTGCGGTTTCCGCAATTTTTTCGCAATTATGCTACAATCTAGAAAGATGATCCGCAACCACATTTTCACATCCTTTCTTATCTCTAATGTCCAGATCAAACTCTTGCAGCAGCAAAACCCATCTAATCAACCTAGGCTTAGCATCAGCCTTCCTCATAAGGTACTTTAAAGCAGAATGGTCAGTGTACACAATTGTCCTAGTGCCTACAATGTAATTCCTAAACTTCTCACAAGCAAACACTACAGCTAGCATCTCCTTCTCAGTAGTTGTGTAATTACATTGTGCCTCATTAAGTGTCTTACTAGCATAATATACAGGGTGTGTTAACTTGTCAATCTTTTGTCCTAGCATAACCCCTACAGCATAGTCACTAGCATCACATAACATCTCAAAGGGAAGATCCCAATTAGGCCCTACTATAATAGGTGCTGTGACTAGTGCTTCCTTAAGGGTTCTCCAAGCTCGGAAACATTCTTTAGAGAAGATGAATGGTTTGTTTAGCTCTAGAAGCTCACATAAAGGCTTGGAGATCTTAGAAAAGTCCTTAATGAACCTTCTATAGAAGCCAGCATGCCCTAAGAAACTTCTAATGGCTTTGACATTCTGAGGTTCTACCAATTTCTCTATTATTTCAATTTTTGCCCTGTCGACCTCTACACCTACCCTCGACACTCTATGACCTAAGACAATCCCTTCGTCCACCATGAAATGGCACTTCTCCCAATTCAGGACTAGGTTGGTCTCCTCACACCTAGCTAGGACTTGTCCTAAGTTCTCTAGACAGTTTGTAAATGAATCCCCAAAGACTGAGAAATCATCCATGAATATCTCTATCATGGACTCATCCAAATCAGAGAAGATTGCCAACATGCACCTTTGGAATGTTGCCGGTGCATTGCATAAGCCAAAAGGCATTCTGCAAAAGGCAAATGTTCCAAAAGGGCAAGTGAAGGTAGTCTTCTCTTGGTCCTTAGGGTCTATAGTGATCTGGTTATATCCTGAATAACCGTCTAAGAAGCAGTAGTAAGCTCTACCAGCTATCCTATCTAACATCTGGTCAATGAATGGTAGAGGGAAGTGGTCTTTTTTGGTTTCCTTATTGAGTTTCCTATAATCCATGCAAACTCTCCATCCTGTGATAGTCCTAGTTGGAATCAGTTCATTGTTCTCATTGACTACCACAGTCATCCCCCCCTTCTTAGGTACACATTGTATAGGGCTCACCCACTGACTACTATCTATAGGGAAGATCACACCAGCATCTAACCATTTTATTATTTCCTTTTTAACTACCTCTTTCATAGAGGGGTTCAACCTACGTTGGTGATCTACTCGGGGTGTATGCTCTTCCTCTAATATAATCTTATGCATGCAATAAGAAGGGCTAATGCCTCTAATGTCAGCAATAGTCCATGCAATAGCCTTCCTATGTTGCTTGAGTAATAAAATCAGTTCAACCTCATGCTTTTCACTTAATTTAGAAGAAATAATCACAGGCAAAGTCTCATTACTTCCTAAATATGCATACTTAAGATGTGTGGGCAGTGGTTTCAATTCTAATACAGGTGGAATCTCAATAGATGGTTTTAAAGGATTCAAGGATCTGTTAGTCAGGTCTTTATTTATACATACATGCTGTGTTTTATCTACAGGTATATCCATTATTTCAGAAACATTTAAATCAGCTACATCTAATTGTACATATTCATTAGCATGCTTAGTTAATAATACATGCTCCAGCTGTTCTTCCATTAATGAATCTACAATGTCCATGCTAGCACAAGATTCAGAGTCAGAGGGGTACCTTAAGGCTTTATATACACTAAATTTCACCTCTTCATCATGAACCCTCATCGTGAGCTCACCTTTTTGGACATCTATCAGGGCCCTACCTGTGGCGAGAAAAGGTCTGCCTAATAGGATGGGGACCTCCTTGTCTGCTTCATAATCCAGGATAATGAAATCTGCAAGGAAAATAAACTTGTCAACCTTTACAAGAATATCCTCAATCTTACCCTCAGGGTAGGCTATGGATCTGTCTGCAAGTTGTAAAGTGACAGTGGTTGGACGTGCTTCTCCTATTCCTAGCTGGCGGAATAGTGATAGGGGCATGAGGTTTATGCTGGCTCCCAGGTCACAAAGAGCTCTGCCCACGTGCTTGCCTCCTAGCTCTACTGGTAAGGTGAAGGAACCATGATCCTTCTCCTTCTTGGGTAGCTTGTTTTGGAGTATGGCACTGCACTCCTCAGTGAGATTTACTGTTTCAAACTCACCAATTATTCTCTTGTTAGTAATAATATGCTTCAAAAACTTTACATAAGAGGGCATAGACTGTAAAACTTCTACAAAAGGAATATTAACATGCACTTGCTTAAGAATTTCTAAAAATTTGTTAAAGTGCACTTCCTGTTCTTGTTTTTTCTTTAGCCTTCGAGGAAATGGAGGTGGTGGCACATATGCAGGCACTTCAGGTCGCATCAGGATAGGTGGAGGCCTTGGTATCTCTTCTATCTCTTCTATGATTGGCTCCAACCTTGGTCCTGATGTGCTTGGTGATGGTTGACCTTGGTTTGGCAGAGACTCCAGTGGAGCACTAGACTCAGTGTTCTCTACTCTCTTTGGTGTTTCTTTTGTGTTACTCACCAACGGTCTCCCACTTCTAAGTTCAATTGCTTGAACTTGCTCTTTACCATCTCTCCTTGGCACTTCAGTGTCAGCAGGTAGTCTACCTTGGGGCCTACTTTTGAGTTCGTTGGCTAGTTGCCCTATTTGGTTCTCTAGGCTCCTAAGAGTAGCTTGCTGACTCTGTAGAGTGGCATCATTCTTGGCTATGTATTCTTTGAGTAGATTTTCTACAGAAGACCCTACAGGTTGGTTGTATGGTTTTTGATACATGGATTGGTTATGTTGGGGAGTGAAACCAGGTGTTCCACTCGGTCTTGGTTGGTTAGGAGTTTGGTTAGCATTCTGTTGGCCACCCCATGACAGGTTTGGGTGGTTTCTCCAACCAGGGTTGTAAGTATTGGAATAGGGGTTGTTCCTAGGCTGCTGCTGGCTTCCAACATAGCAGACTGAGGCTGGATTCCCAGGGCAGTATTCATACAGGTGCCCTTCCCCACAGAATCCACAGATAAGTGTCTCACCTTGACTTGGTTGGGTGCCCATTGACATGGCTGTGGCGGTGTTGACACTTGTTTGGAGATTGGCTTGAGCCATTTGCTTGACTAGGTTGGTCAGGGCGCTTATTTGGCTACTCATGGCATTGAGTGCGTCCTTGTCTTGAGCTCTAGTTGGCTCAACTGGATCATCTGACCACCTACAGTGAGATGCTGAGATCTTCTCCAAGATCTCATAGGCTTCGTTATAACTCTTGGACAACATGGAACCACCAACAGATGAATTTAGCACTTGTCTGGTGCTGGGGTTGCATCCTTTGAAGAAGACCTCTATTTGGATACACCATGGGATGCCATGGTGTGGACATTTAAGAAGAAGGTCTTTGAACCTTGTCCAAGCTTCGTGAAGAGACTCATTCTCAGCTTGTTTGAACTTGATTATATCATCACGAAAGGTAGAATTCCTATCAGGTGGGAAATACTTAACTAGGAATTTTTCTGCCAAGTCTGTCCAATTGAGGACTGATCCAGAGGGTAATGAGTTTAACCACGTCTTTGCTTTATCCCTCAAAGAGTAAGGGAAGAGGTAGAGCCTCAAGGCTTCTTGGGAAACTCCAGGGATGATGAATGTATCACTGACTCCTAGGAAGTTTCTAAGATGGTTGTGGGGATCCTCATTTTCCACTCCAAAGAATTGTCCCACAGTGGACAACATTTGGAACATCACTGGCTTTAACTCGAATGAGTTGGCAGTGATTTCAGGGCGGATTATGCTGGGGTTCAGCTCCCCAGGCATAGGTACTAGGTAAGAGAGTATGGCGCTATCCTTATCATTCGCTATTTCGATGGGATTGCGAGTGACAGGCACCGGATTTGGAACTAATCTATCCATTTCTTCTTGAGAGGATTGCGGAGACTCTGCGGTTTCAGCAATTATTTGAGGTAAAGAGGGTTGTTTAAAGAGACGTTTCTTGGCTCTATTTCTAGCCTTAAATAATCTCTCAGGCTCAGGGTTGAACTCTAGATCACTACTTGAAGGCTCATTCATAAACTACCACAATGGTACCTGCAAAAGAAATGAAAATAGATCAGCTTCAATAGACAATAACTTGGTGTTTCAAACTTAACAAACTTCGTTTTCACTAAAATAAATCCCCGGCAGCGGCGCCAAAAACTTGTTGCGTGCTCAATGTGTTAAAATAAATAAGCAATAAGAGAGAGAGAGCACTCAGAACATGCAAGCATACATGATCTTATAGCAAGTAGTAAGTATTTTTTCATTCGTTTTCCCACAGAGATTTATTATGAGCTCCTCGTGAAGTGTATTGTTAAGAAAGAATGGGTGGATTTGAGGAGGTAGAATTGGTTTTAAGGTGTCTAATTTCTAAGGAATATGTAAAGGGTAGCAACATAAATAAGTGCAAGTCAAAGATAAACTCAAATGAAAAGAGAAGAGATTAATAAACGAAGAGGAAATTAGCTAAACAGAATTTTAAACTTAGCAGAATTGCGGAAACAGCAATTCTACCGCAATGTTACTAACAGCGAAAGTGTGTAAAATGGAGAAACAAGGGCTACTAACGACTCCTCTATAGGCATTTTCTCACGATTCTCAAGCATTGGATCAACTCACTATGCATCAAACTCACTCAATCTCATGTATCTTCCGATTTCATGCATTAGATTCTTTAGTTTACTCATGTCCAAGTAAGGTCTTAAGCATCTTGTTAAAGCAGAAAGTTATGGTTTGTACTAGGAAAACGCCTATTCCTAGGTCGTTTTCTGGCTACCTTGAAAGGCTAGCATGAGTGTATGACTCTGAACTCTTACTCCTTCCAGAGGTTAGGAGTTCTTTGGACAAAATAGATGGCCAATCGAAATTGCCCGTGGGATGAAGCTTACATACAACCAATGCTTCGAGAGCTATCCTACATGCTTGGTTCACGTATTTTAGTCTATAGTATTGTCATTAGCATGCCCCTATGTGACTTAGCTACTCATGGATATAGACAGAACAGAAATAAGAGATGAAGTAGACATGCTTAGAAGAAAATAAAAGACAAAACAGCAAGGAAAAGCAGTAGACAGCAAAGGTAAAGACAAAGTGCGAAATAATGAATTGTGCTTTGATTAATCGATTGTTTGAATGAACGAATGGAAACTTGAAGTAAATAACATAAAGGCAGACAACAACGAAATAGAATGGAATGACTAATGGAAAGGAAATAACAACACAACAGTACTGGAAATGAAAAGTAAAAGACAGAAAGCAGTAAAGTGAGCTTGAACGCCTCGTCGCAAACGCCTCGGCTGAAGGGAAAGAAAGGTGAGCCTTGCTTGGATGAATCCAATCAGGAGAGAAGAAGAATCTTCTCTCCTTCCTATCAGATTGTCGACTCCAACAGCTGAACCTCTCAAACCAACAGACGGAGAAGAGAATGAATGGGAAAAACTGTGCTGCGAAGAGACTTCTACGCTTTCGGATGATGATGAAACCCTCTACTTTGACCCCCTTTTATAGTAATCTGCAGGTGCGTTTGGGCCAAGGAGAACCATCCATCCTCAACGTCGTACTTCAAAATGGATGGAGAAGAAAGAACGAATCCCTGAAATAACGGAAAATAACAGAAAAAGATTAGTCAACTTATGGATTTCACTTGAAACATTGCGGTTTTAGCAATGTTTCCGCAATGTTGCCGCAATGCGCATTTTTCCTTCTTTTAACTTCGGTTTTCAATCCTTTTCTTTCCTTTTGCACACAAGTCCTAATTTAGCTACCTTCTTCTAATTCTCACATATAAGCATAGGTTTAAGCTAAATCCTCTCAAAAACACCTAAGAGTGCACATCTTTCTAAGATAAATAAGTCCTAAAAAGGTCACTTTTGGAGACGTAACAACAGCTCTTCCCAGCCATGGTTGGTGATCCCTGCGCGCAAGAATTGCGGCAGGTCCGCCAGTGCATCAAGAAAACCCCTCTCATGGAGTAGGTCTCTCTTCTTCAATTCAATGCCCCTAGTCTCTGCGTCCTGAGAGACATACCTCACGGCTTGAGGTTCGTCTTCGGGGTACAATTTCGCCTTCCCCTTCTCCTTTGCCTTGGCCGACTCAGCAGCCTCAACCTTCAGCTTCTTTAAAGAAGGTTCATCACTAACCTTCTTCTTCTTGGATCGCTTGGAAGCTTTTGGCCGCATGGCCTTCACAATCTTGGGCGCCTTCTTCCTCAGCCGAGCCCTGGTGGTTATTTGTTGGAGACAATCCCCCAACGTTTCATCCATGGAGTCTTTGCTTCCCCCCTCTGCAGGGCTGTCAAGACTGACTTCCCTCAAGGGGGAGAAGACCTCCTCGTCCTCAGCCGCCTCATCACTTGGCACCGAGTCTTGGTGCTCTTCAGGTGGTGCTTCGTGCTCGGGCGTCTGCGGGGAAGGAGATGACTCAGGGCTCTGTCTGGCCGTCTCATAGGATGGGCGGCCACTCCCATGACTCTCTTCGGTGGGAGTCTTTTCTTTGATCGGTGCATCCTCCACCGCCACCGTCCACTTCCTCTTCTTGGGTGTACCTACTGGTTAAGATGGACCAGCAGGGATCTCGGTTACAACCTTCCACTTCTTTCGCCGCACCGGTAGCTTCGGAGGCCGTGAGGGCTGCGCAGAATCGACATCTGCTAAGGACAGCAGCGCCTCTCTCGCAGCTTCTTCTGCGTCAGGCGACTTCTTTTTGGGCGTGGAACGATCGGCCCGTGTGGATACCATTTTCGTTCTTGGAAGGTCTGAAGGTAGGAGATACAGAGGAAGAAGAAGAATGAATTTGGAGGTCCAACGGATTAACAAAAACGTAGAAGGCACGGATCATCTGACGGCTATTTGTAATCGAGTGTATTCCAACGGCTCTATTCTGTTGCGGACTCAGCAACTTCTTCGCAATAAATTCGTAGAGCCGTTGGGATATTTCTTGATTTTAAGTTGCAATATTCAGCAATCAAATCCTTGATTCAGCCAGATTTCCTTCGTGGATCTTCTCCCCTTGATTCATCTCCTTGTTCTCCTCTTAAAGATCTCCCATTAAATTTCACCTAATTAAAACAAAATCCGTAAATACAATCACAAATAAACAACTAAAACACAAACCGAAAAAATACTGGAGAAAAAAAAAAACTAAGGCATAGCCTTCTGTTGGATGAGCACAGTGGTCACTCATCCCCTCTCGATTCGATTCTCAAGCTTCAGATAAGAGGAAGGCCGAGAGTGTCTTCACATCTCCTTCCTTGTAGTAATGCTTCAATCGTGCACCATCGACCATAAACGGCTGCCCGTGCTGTAGGTTCCTAATCTCAATTGCACCATGAGCAAACACGTTAGTTATCACAAAAGGACCTGACCATCTGGACTTAAGTTTACCTGGAAATAACCTTAACCTTGAGTTGAATAATAAGACATGCTGGCCTTTTTTAAAGTCCTTGATCCTAAGTCTACTATCATGCCAAATCTTAGTTTTTTCCTTATACATTTTGGCATTTTCATAGGACATATGTCTGAGCTCATCTAACTCATGTAATTGTAGAGACCGCAATGTTCCCGCATCGGTCACGCAATAATTCAGTTCTTTTAAGGCCCAAAAGGCTTTGATTTCCAATTCGAAGGGTAAATGACATGCTTTTCCATATACTAGCCTATAAGGAGACATACCTAGGGGTGTTTTATATGCAGTCCTATATGCCCAAAGTGCATCGTCCAACTTAAAAGACCAGTCTTTTCTGTTAGGTTTGACCACTTTTTCAAGTATGTTCTTGATCTCCCTATTGGATATTTCAGCTTGTCCATTTGAGTGTGGGTGATAAGGGGTTGCTACTCTATGTCTTACATTGTACTTAGCTAATACCTTTTCCATAGCTTTATTAATAAAGTGAGTTCCCTCATCACTAATTATAGCCCGTGGTGTACAAAACCTTGTAAAAATATGCCTATTAAGAAACTTAATGATTGTTTTGGCATCATTCGATGGACATGCTATGGCTTCTACCCATTTAGATACATAGTCTACAGCTACGAGTATATAAAGATTACCTGCAGATGGGGGGAATGGTCCCATGAAGTCAATGCCCCACACATCAAAGAGTTCCAACTCCAAGATGTAAGTGAGAGGCATCTCATCCTTCCGACTGAGGTTACCTGTTCTTTGACATTCATCGCAGCTGTGCGCATGGTCGTGGGCATCTTTGAAGATCGTGGGCCAATAGTAGCCACTCTGGAACACCTTTGCAGCTGTTCTTTGGCCACCAAAATGTCCACCGTAAGGAGATGTATGGTAGTGCTGCAGCACAGACTTCGCCTCAGCAGCTGATACACACTTCCTTAGTAAACCATCTGCACAAGTCTTGTAAAGTGTAGGATCGTCCCAGATGAACTTCCTAGCTTCGTTTAGGAACCTCTTCTTTTCTTGCCCCCCTTTGAAAGTTGGTAGTACCTGCGAGGCAAGGAAGTTAGCAATGTCTGCAAACCACGGTTCCTCATCGTTATCACGATGTGCTAACACAAAGACATGCTCATCGATAAAGGCATCAGAAATTGCTGGCTCAACAATTTTATCGCAATTATGCCGCAATCTAGATAAATGGTCAGCAACGACATTTTCGCACCTTTCTTATCCCTAAAGTCTAAGTCAAACTCTTGCAACAACAATACCCATCTAATTAACCTAGGCTTAGCATCAGCCTTCCTCATTAAGTATTTTAGTGCAGAGTGATCGGTGTACACAATGGTTCTAGTGCCTACAATGTAATTCCTAAACTTCTCGCAAGCAAACACTACAGCTAGCATTTCCTTCTCCGTGGTTGTGTAATTACATTGTGCCTTATTCAGAGTTTTACTTGCGTAGTATACAGGATGTGTTAGTTTATCAATTTTTTGTCCTAGCATGACCCCTACTGCATAGTCACTAGCATCACACATCATTTCAAATGGTAAGTCCCAATTTGGACCTACTATAATTGGTGCTTTGACTAAGGCTTCCTTAAGTGTTGTCCATGCTAAGAAACATTCTTTTGAGAAGACAAATGGTTTGTTTAGCTCTAGAAGCTCACACAAAGGTTTAGAGATTTTCGAAAAGTTCTTAATGAATCTCCTATAGAAACCTGCGTGACCTAGGAAACTTCTAATAGCTTTTACATTTTGGGGTTCCACTAGCTTCTCTATTATCTCTATCTTGGCCCTATCGACCTCTACTCCTGCTCTAGACACTCTATGACCTAGGACTATTCCTTTTTCCACCATAAAGTGGCATTTCTCCCAATTTAGGACTAGGTTGGTCTCCTCACACCTAGCTAGGACTTGTCCTAAGTTCTCTAAGCAATTACTAAAAGAATCACCAAAGACCGAGAAGTCATCCATAAATATTTCTATCATGGATTCATCTAAGTCAGAGAAAATGGCCAACATGCACCTTTGGAATGTTGCTGGTGCATTGCATAAGCCAAAAGGCATTCTGCGAAAAGCAAATGTTTCAAAGGGACATGTAAAGGTTGTTTTCTCCTGGTCCACAGGGTCTATGGTAATTTGGTTATATCCAGAATAACCATCTAGAAAGCAGTAGTAGGCTCGACCAACTATCCTATCTAACATTTGATATATAAATGGTAAAGGAAAATGATCTTTTTTTGTTTCTTTATTTAATTTTCTATAGTCCATACAGACTCTCCATCCTGTAATAGTTCTAGTCGGAATTAGTTCATTACTCTCATTAACTACTACAGTCATCCCCCCTTCTTAGGCACACATTGAATTGGACTCACCCATTGACTATTGGCTATAGGGAAGATTACACATGCATCTAACCATTTGATTATTTCTTTCTTTACTACCTCCTTCATGGAGGGATTCAACCTACGTTGGTGATCTACCCTAGGTGTATGTTCTTCTTCCAATAGTATCTTATGCATGCAATAGGAAGGACTAATACCTCTTATATCAGCAATCGTCCATGCAATAGCTTTTTTTATGTTGCTTAAGCAGCAATATTAGCGCAATTTCATGCTTTTCACTTAACTTGGACGAAATGATAATAGGAAAAGTATCATGCTCTCCTAGATATGCATACTTAAGATGATCAGGCAATGGTTTTAGTTCTAATAGAGGTGGATGCTCAATGGATGGTTTCAATGGATTCATGGATCTTTCAGACAAGTCATTAGTCATACAAACATGCTGAGGGTTATCCACAAGTATATCCATTATTTCAGAAATGTTTAAGTCAGATACATCTATTTGTACATAGTCAGTAGCATGCTTAATTAACAGTTCATGCTCAAGTTGTTCTTCCATCAGTGAATCTACTACATCTACACTTGCACAAGATTCAGAATCAGAAGGATACCTTAGAGCTTTAAAGACACTAAACTTAACCTCCTCATCATGAACCCTCATGGTGAGCTCACCTTTCTGGACATCGATCAAGGCCCTACCTGTGGCTAGAAATGGTCTGCCTAGTAAGATTGGTACTTCCTTGTCTGCCTCGTAATCCAGAATGATGAAGTCTGCAAGAAAGATGAATTTGTCAACCTTGACAAGAATATCCTCAATCTTACCCTCAGGGTATGCTATGGATCTGTCTGCAAGCTGCAAGGTGACAGTAGTAGGTCGTGCTTCTCCTATTCCAAGTTGGCGAAATAGAGATAGGGGCATGAGATTGATGCTGGCTCCCAGATCACAAAGAGCTCTGCCCACGTGCTTGCCTCCCAACTCGACTGGTAAGGTGAAGGAACCAGGATCCTTCTCCTTCTTTGGAAGTTTGTTTTGGAGTATAGCACTGCACTCCTCAGTGAGATTCACTGTTTCAAATTCACCAATGATATTTTTGTTAGTAATAATATCCTTCAAAAACTTAACATAAGAAGGCATAGATTGCAAAACCTCTACAAATGGAATATTAACATGCACTTGCTTTAAAATTTCTAAAAATTTAATAAAGTGCACTTCCTGTTCTTGTTTTTTTCTCAGCCTTCTAGGGAATGGAGGTGGTGGCACATATGTAGGCAATTCAGCCCGCCTAAGGACAGGTGGAGCTCTTGGAATTTCTTCTGGTTCCTCTACGATAGGTTCCAACCTCACCCTGGATGTGCTTGGTGGTGGTTGATCATGGTTTGGCAGAGAATCCAGTGGAGCACTAGACTCTTCATTCTCTACTCGCTTTGGTGCTTCTCTATTGTTGCTCACCAATGGTCTTCCACTACGAAGTTCAATTGCTTGAACTTGCTCTTTTCCATCCCTTCTTGGCACTTCAGTGTCAGCATGCAATCTACCTTGGGGCCTATTTTTTAGTTCATTTGCTAACTGCCCTATTTGGTTCTCTAAGCTCCTAAGGGTGGCTTGCTGACTTTGTAGGGTAGCATCGTTTTTTGCAATGTACTCCTTAAGTAAATTCTCTACTGATGAACCTATGGGTTGGTTATATGGTTTTTGGTACATGGATTGGTTATTTTGTTGAGTGAAACCAGGTGTTCCACTCGGTCTTGGTTGGTTTTGAGCTTGGTTAGCATTTTGTTGTCCACCCCAAGAAAGATTTGGGTGGTTCCTCCAACCAGGATTATAGGTGTTAGAATAGGGGTTGTTCCTAGGCTGCTGTTACGTCTCCAAAAGTGACTATTCTAGGACTTATTTGTGTTAGGAAGTTGTGCATTTGTGAGTATTTTTGATAGGATTTAGCTTGAACCTATGCTTATATATGAGAATTAGAAGAAGGAAGCTAAATTAGGACTTGTATGCAAAAGGAAAGAAAAGAAATGAAAAAGGAAGTTAAAAGAATAAAAACTGTGCATTGCGGAAGCATTGCGGAAACATTGCTAAAACCGCAATGTTTCAAGTGAAATCCGTAAGTTGGCTAACCTTTTTCTGTTGTGATCCGATATTTCAGGGATTTGTTCTTTCTCCTCCAACCACGTTGAAGTACGACGTTGAGAATGGATGGTTCTCCTTGGCCCAATCGCACCTGCAGAATACTATAAAAGGAGGTCAAAGTGGAGGGTTGAAACATAATCCGAAAGCGTAAAAGTCTCTTCGCAGCTCAAATTCTCTCCTGTTTTTCTCTTCCGTCTGTTGGGTTGGAAAGCTTAGCTGCTGGAGTCGACAATCTGATAGGAAGGAGAGAAGATTCATCTTCTCTTCTGATTGGATTCATCCAAGCAAGGCTTACCTTTCTCTCCTTTCAGCCGAGGCATCTGCGTCGAAGCGAACACGCTCATCTTACTTGCTTTCTGTTTTAGTTTCCTATTTCCAGCACCGTTTGTTGTTATTTCTTTTCCATTGGTTAAACCATTCCATTCCGTTGCTTTCTGTCTTTATGTTAGTAACTTTAAGTCTTCATCTGTTCATTCAAACAATTGAGTAATCAAAGCACAATTCATCATTTCGCACTTTCTCTTCTTCATTTCTGCCTACTGTTTTTTCCTTCCTGTTTTGTCTTTAATTTTCTTCTAAGCATGTCTACTTCATCTCATATTTCTATTCTCTCTACGTCCATGAGTAACTAAGTCACATAGGGGCATGCTAATGACAAGACTATAGGCTAAAACACGTGAACCAAGCATGTAGGATAGCTCTCGAATGCATTGATTGTATGTAAGCTTCATACCACGGGCAATTTCGATTGGCCATCCATTTTGTCCAAAGAACTCCTAACCTCTGGAAGGAGTAAGAGTTCAGAGTCATACACTCATGCTAGCCTCTCAAGGTAGCCAGAAAACGACCTAGGAATAGGCGTTTTCCTAGTACAAATCGTAACTTACTGCTTTAACAAGATGCTTAAGACCTTACTTGGACATGAGTAAACTAAAGAATCTAATGCATGAAATCGGAAGATACATGAGAAAGAGTTAGTTTGATGCATAGTAAGTTGATCTAATGCTTGAGAATCGTGTGAAAAAGCCTATAGAGGAGTCGTTAGTAGCCATTGTTTCCACATTTTACACACTTTCGCTGTTAGTAACATTGCGGTAAAATTGTTGTTCTCGCAATTCTTTTAAGTTAAAATTCTGTTTAGCTATTTTCCTCTTCGGTTATTAATCTCTTCTCTTTACGTTTGAGTTTATCATTGACTTGCACTTGTTTATGTTGTTACCCTTTACTTATTCCTTAGTAATTAGGCAATTTAAAACCAAATCTACCCCATCAAATCCACCCATTCTTGCTTAACAATACACTTCGCGAGTAACTAAGAATAAATCTCTGTGGGAAAACGAATGAAAAAATACTTACTACTTGCTGCAAGATCATGTATGCTTGCATGTTCTGAGTGCTCTCTTATTGCATATTTCTTTTAAACACTGAGCACGCAACAAGTTTTTGGCGCCGCTGCCGGGGATTTTGTTTAGTGAAAACGAAGTTTGTTAAGTTAGAAAAAAAAAACATTAATATCTATTGGAGCTAATCTTCTTTCATTTCCTTTACAGGTACTATCAAGCTAGTTTATGAATGAGTTTCCAAACCTCAACTCGCACAGAGAGAAACTTTGCAGGTGGAAAACGTATGTGTACGACAGAGTAAATGAATACGCTGCAGAACTTAATTGGAGGACGAGTTTGCCCACAACAGTTTGAAGAATTTTATCAGCCATGTGCTTATTGTGGGGATAATCATAACTTGGAGAATTGCCCAACATTGAATTATCAAGAGAGGCAATATCAACAAAGCTATGACAACCATTATTCGTACATGTGTGAACATGATCAGTGGCAACTCTCAAATAATCCTTGGGAAGAGCATGTGCAAGTTGCTCATTATGAAGAATTCCCCGAACATGAAGACTATCAACATTATGCCCCAACTCCAAATGAAGAATTATCACCCGCTTTGGAGGCGCTATGGATAGAATTCATGGAAAGGAATGATGCATCCATGAGGAGAATGGATGTGCAATTAGCTCAGCTCACAAATGACTTACAAGATCTACTTGCTATAGCAAAATCACTACCACCAAGCCCTCAGATGTTCGATTTTTATGATGATGAATCCTTTGTTACCTTTGAATCTGAGAAGAGTGATCCAATGGAATATCCATATGAAATGGTGGAGTTGGTGAAAGGTGAGAAAAATGAAATTGTGCTGGATGAGGCCAAAGAGACTATTGCGCTGCTTGAGGAACAAGAATTTGAAATGTCTGATGTTGCAGCAAGCTTCTCCACCAATGAAAGAGTTGAGCCACCACCACCACAAATGCTCCAGCTGAAGGAGTTAGAAAGAGATGTGCCCGAAAAAGAAGTCTCATCGCATCAAAGCTATGTTGTAGCAAATGTTGTAGAAACAAAACCAACGCACAGAAAGTACAAACCTTGGGATGTTATAACATGCAGTCTCTTTGAAAGAATCAACAAATTCAAGGTGTGGCAGAATGTCCGACCCCGTAAATCAAGACTTAAGTATCTTACAGGAGCAGAAGTGGTGCCTCGAAACATTGAAGAATATCCATATGAGGCAGATTGACAAGGGAGATTTCTGATCCCTAAACTCTTAAATTAGGATTTTATCATGCTTTGTTAAGATTTCGTATGTTAGGAGTAGTTTATTTTGGGAATGAAATATTTATTATGTGCCAACAATCATAGTCGTTTAGCATGAATTGATGATGCACTGTGGGCCTATAGGATTGCATATAAAACACCCTTAGGTATGTCTCCTTATAGGCTAGTGTATGGAAAAGCATGTCATCTTCCCTTCGAATTGGAAATTAAAGCATTTTGGGCCTTGAAAGAACTGAATTATTGCGTGACCGATGCGGGAACATTGCGGTCTCTGCAATTACATGAGCTTGATGAGCTTAGACATATGTCCTATGAAAATGCTAAAATGTATAAGGAAAAGACCAAGATTTGGCATGATAGTAGACTTAGGATCAAGAACTTTAAGAAAGGCCAGCTTGTCTTATTATTTAACTCACGATTGAGATTATTTCCAGGCAAACTTAAGTCCAGATGGTCAGGTCCTTTTGTGATAACTAACGTGTTTGTTCATGGTGCAATCGAGATTAGGAACCTGCAGCAAGGGCAACCGTTCATGGTTAATGGTGCACGATTGAAGCATTATTATGAGGAAGGAGATGTGAAGACTCTCTCGGCCTTCCTCTTGGCTGAAACTTGAAAATAAAACCGAGAGAGGACGAGTGATTACTGTGCTCGTCCACGCGAGGCTATGCCTTAGTTTATTTTTTGCTATTTTTTCCGGTTATTGTTTGTGTATATTTTTGTGTGATTTTAATTACGAATTTGATGTTGATTTTATTTCTTTTTGTAGGGAATCAATAAAGGGAATCAAGGAGATGAAATCAAGCTAAAAAAATCGAGGAGATATTGGGCCAAATCAAAGATTCGGTTGAGAAAAGATTGGCATTTAAACTCAGAAAATCTCCAACGGTCACTAGAATTGCGCTGGATTTGCAGAATCCGCAACAAATATAGCCGTTGGGATTTCCATCATTACTTATATCCGTTAGAAGCGCGCTGATCCGTACGATTTCTCAATTATCTGAACTCCAAGAAATCTCTCTCCCTCTTCATCTGCAATTCTTCTTTCCAGATTCCCACGATTCAACAATGGTGCTAACGAGAGCTGAAAGGTCTGCGTCCAAGAAGAAGGCCGACGACGCTGAAATTGCTGCGAGGGAAGCACTTCTTGCCCTTGCAGATGCTGAGGCTGCGCGCACTGAAAGACTCCCCAAGCTGCCTGTCCGCAAGAAGAAGTGGAAGGTAGTTACGGAGATACCTGCTGGACCCTCTGAACCAGCAGGAACACCCAAGAAACGCAAGTGGAGTATGGCTGTGGCCGAAGAAGCAAGCAAGGAAAAGACTCCCTCTGTGGAGAGTCAAGAAAGTGATCGTCGGTCACACGAGTCAGCCAAGCAGAGCTCTTCGCCATCTCCACCAGCGCGAAGCCCTGAGCTTCCTCCATCGCCGCAGAGTTCTGAACACACCCCCAAACTTGGTCCTGGAGGCGCCCATGGTGTCAGTAGGTCCGTGGGGAACTCAGGAAAGATGCAGCCCAACTGGTCAGCAACATCCTTATCCCTTGCCTGTGCATATGTAGCCCATTGAGCCATCTTCTTCTGCAGGTCCATCAGACAGGCCATTGACAGAGATTGAGCAGCAGCCAGGCCGTCTAACTCGAACTCCATGTTCCCCTTCCTGCGCATCCTTAGGCCTGTAGGCAGCTCCAGGTCCCCCGTGTAGGCCAGCTGCCTCTCCATCCGCTCGATTGGAACCCCTGCACGTAAGCAAAGCTTAGTGATTGTATTGGGAAAGAAAAGTGGACCCTCCAACCAGGATTATAGGTGTTAGAATAGGGGTTGTTCCTAGGCTGCTGTTACGTCTCCAAAAGTGACTATTCTAGGACTTATTTGTGTTAGGAAGTTGTGCATTTGTGAGTATTTTTGATAGGATTTAGCTTGAACCTATGCTTATATATGAAAATTAGAAGAAGGAAGCTAAATTAGGACTTGTATGCAAAAGGAAAGAAAAGAAATGAAAAAGGAAGTTAAAAGAATAAAAACTGTGCATTGCGGAAGCATTGCGGAAACATTGCTAAAACCGCAATGTTTCAAGTGAAATCCGTAAGTTGGCTAACCTTTTTCTATTGTGATCCGATATTTCAGGGATTTGTTCTTTCTCCTCCAACCACGTTGAAGTACGACGTTGAGAATGGATGGTTCTCCTTGGCCCAATCGCACCTGCAGAATACTATAAAAGGAGGTCAAAGTGGAGGGTTGAAACATAATCCGAAAGCGTAGAAGTCTCTTCGCAGCTCAAATTCTCTCCTGTTTTTCTCTTCCGTCTGTTGGGTTGGAAAGCTTAGCTGCTGGAGTCGACAATCTGATAGGAAGGAGAGAAGATTCATCTTCTCTTCTGATTGGATTCATCCAAGCAAGGCTTACCTTTCTCTCCTTTTAGCCGAGGCATCTGCGTCGAAGCGAACACGCTCATCTTACTTGCTTTCTGTTTTAGTTTCCTATTTCCAGCACCGTTTGTTGTTATTTCTTTTCCATTGGTTAAACCATTCCATTTCGTTGCTTTCTGTCTTTATGTTAGTAACTTTAAGTCTTCATCTGTTCATTCAAACAATTGAGTAATCAAAGCACAATTCATCATTTCGCACTTTCTCTTCTTCATTTCTGCCTACTGTTTTTTCCTTTCTATTTTGTCTTTAATTTTCTTCTAAGCATGTCTACTTCATCTCATATTTCTATTCTCTCTACATCCATGAGTAACAAAGTCACATAGGGGCATGCTAATGACAAGACTATAGGCTAAAACACGTGAACCAAGCATGTAGGATAGCTCTCGAATGCATTGATTGTATGTAAGCTTCATACCACGGGCAATTTCGATTGGCCATCCGTTTTGTCCAAAGAACTCCTAACCTCTGGAAGGAGTAAGAGTTCAGAGTCATACACTCATGCTAGCCTCTCAAGGTAGCCAGAAAACGACCTAGGAATAGGCGTTTTCCTAGTACAAATCGTAACTTACTGCTTTAACAAGATGCTTAAGACCTTACTTGGACATGAGTAAACTAAAGAATCTAATGCATGAAATCGGAAGATACATGAGAATGAGTTAGTTTGATGCATAGTAAGTTGATCTAATGCTTGAGAATCATGTGAAAAAGCCTATAGAGGAGTCGTTAGTAGCCCTTGTTTCCACATTTTACACACTTTCGCTGTTAGTAACATTGCGGTAAAATTGCTGTTCTCGCAATTCTTTTAAGTTAAAATTCTGTTTAGCTATTTTCCTCTTCGGTTATTAATCTCTTCTCTTTACGTTTGAGTTTATCATTGACTTGCACTTGTTTATGTTGCTACCCTTTACTTATTCCTTAGTAATTAGGCAATTTAAAACCAAATCTACCCCATCAAATCCACCCATTCTTGCTTAACAATACACTTCGCGAGTAACTAAGAATAAATCTCTGTGGGAAAACGAATGAAAAAATACTTACTACTTGCTGCAAGATCATGTATGCTTGCATGTTCTGAGTGCTCTCTTATTGCATATTTCTTTTAAACATTGAGCACGCAACAGCTGCTGTTGACTTCCAACATACCAGACTGAGGCTGGATTCCCAGGGCAAAAATCATACAAGTGCCCTTCCCCACAGAACCCACAGATTAGTGTCTCACCTTGACTATTTGATGCGCCCATTGAAATGGCTGCTGCGGTGTTGACACTAGGTTGGAGATTGGTTTGAGCCATTTGTTTAACTAGATTGGTCAGGGCATTGATTTGTCTACTCATTGCACTAAGTGCATCCTTGTCTTGAGCTCTCCTTGGCTCTACAGGATCGTCTGACCATCTACAATGGGAAGTTGAGATCTTCTCCAAAATCTCATAGGCTTCATTGTAGCTTTTAGAAAGCATGGAACCACCAGCTGAAGAATTCAACACTTGCCTTGTGCTGGGGTTTGTTACGTCTCCAAAAGTGACTATTTTAGGACTTATTTGATAGGGAAAGATGTACACTCTTAAGCGTTTTTGGTAGGATTTGGCTTAAACTTGTGCTTATATATGAGAATTAGTAGAAGGAAGCTAAATTAGGACTTATATGTAAAAGGAAAGGAAAAGAACCAAAAACAAAGCTAAAGAGTGAAAATTGCACATTGCTGAAGCATTGCGGAAACATTGCGGTCTCAACAATGTTTTAAGTGAAAGTTGTTACTTGTTTAACTGATTTCTATTTTGTTGCGATCTTTCAGCCGCTCGTTTTTTCTCATGCTGCCACGTGGAGTATTGTTGTTCAGAATGGATAGTTCTCCTCGGCCCAATCGTACCTGCAGAACACTATAAAAGGAGGTCAAAGGGGAAGGTTGAAGACACACTCGAACGGCGTAGAACTCCCATCTCAGCGCAGTCTCGTCTTCCTGTTTTCTCATCCGTTTGTTGGCTTGAAGGACTCAGCTGTTGGAGTCGATAATCTGAGAGGAAGAAGAGAAGATTTGTCTTCTCTTCTGATTGGATTCATCCAAACAAAGCTCTCATTCTCCCTTCAACCGAGGCGCTCGCGACGAGGGGCTTTACGCACGCATCTACTTGCTTTTATTGTTTTCTGTCTCTGTTTTCATTTGCTGTCTGCTGTAATTTGTTTATGTTTGCTACTCTACATCATTTCGTTCACTTCTGTTTAGTTTCTATCACTTCAAAGCGGTTATTTGTTTAGTTCAAACATTGGTTAATCAAAGCGTTATTTCATCACTTCACAAGTTCTCCACCTCTTCTGTTTGCTGTTGTCTCTTTTTGAATATTGTCGAGCATGTTTAAATACACAAGGCTTTCCATTCCATCTTCATCCATGAGTAACTAATCCCCATAAGGGTATGCTAATGACAAGTCTATAGATAGAAATACGTGAATCAAGCATGTAGGTTAGCTTTCAAATGCATTGGATGTATGTAAGCTTCATCCCACGGGCCATCCATTTTGTCCAAAGAACTCCTAACCTCTGGAAGGAGTAAGAGTTCAGAGTCGTACATTCATGCTAGCATTTCATGGTAGCCAGAAAACGACCTAGGAATAGGCGTTTTCCTAGTACAAATCAATAACTTGCTTTTATAAATAGATGCTTAAGGCCTTACTTGGACATGAGTAAACTAAAGGATCTAATGCATGAAATCGAAAGATACATGAGAATGAGTTAGTTTGATGCATGATGAGTTGATCTACTGCTTGAGAATCGTATGAAAAAGCCTATAGAGGAGTCGTTAGTAGCCCTTGTTTCCACACTTTACACTTAATTCGTTGTTAGTAACATTGCTAGAAAATTGATGTTTCCGCAATTCTCTTAGTTAAAAATTTTGCCTTAGCCATTTCTTAGTTTGTTGTTCTCTTCTCTCTACATTCGAGTTTAATTATTTACTTGCACTTGTTTATGCTTTCATAGCTCACACATTCCTTAATAGTTAGGCACTTTAAAACCAAATCTACCCCATTTAATCCACCCATTCTCACTTAACAACTCACTTCGCTAGTAACTAAGAATAAATCTCTGTGGGAAATCGAATGAAAAAAATACTTATTACTTGCTACAAGACCATGTATGCTTGCATGTTCTGAGTGCTCTACCATTGCATCTTTATTTTAACCATTGAGCACGCAACAAGTTTTTGGCCCCGTGCTATAATTAGTGATGAAGGGACGCACTTTATTAACAAAGCTATGGAAAGAGTGTTAGCTAAGTACAATGTTAGACATAGAGTAGCGACCCCCTATCACCCACATTCGAATGGACAAGCTGAAATATCCAATAGGGAGATCAAAAACATACTAGAAAAAGTGGTCAAACCCAATAGAAAAGACTGGTCATGTAAATTGGACGATGCACTTTGGGCATATAGGACTGCATATAAAACACCCCTAGGTATGTCTCCTTATAGGCTAGTATATGGGAAAGCATGTCATTTACCCTTCGAGTTGGAAATCAAAGCATTTTGGGCCTTAAAAGAACTAAATTATTGCGTGACCGATGCGGGAACATTGCGGTCTCTGCAATTACATGAGCTCGATGAGCTGAGACATATGTCCTATGAAAATGCCAAAATGTATAAGGAAAAAACTAAAATTTGGCATGATAGTAGACTTAGGATTAAGGACTTTAAGAAAGGCCAGCATGTCTTATTATTCAACTCAAGGTTAAGATTATTTCCAGGCAAACTTAAGTCCAGATGGTCAGGTCCTTTTGTTATAACTAACGTGTTTGTTCATGGTGCGATTGAGATTAGGAACCTGCAGCACGAGCAACCGTTTATGGTCAATGGTGCACGATTGAAGCACTACTATGAGGAGGGAGATGTGAAGACACTCTCGGCCTTCCTCTTATCTGAAGCTTGAGAGCCAAATCGAGAGGGGATGAGTGATTACTGTGCTCGTCCATGCGAAGGCTATGCCTTAGTTTTTTTTCTCGTATTTCTTCGGTTTTTATTTTGTTTGTTTAGGTGTGATTTTTATTACGAATTTTGTGTTAATTTTGTACATTTTAATAGGAGATCTTAAAGAGGAGATCAAGGAGATGTATGAAGGGGAGAGAATCCACAAGAAAAATCGGGCTAAATCCAAGATTTGATCAATTGAATCTTGAGATTTAAATCAAGAAAATCCCCAACGGCCAGCCCATTTAATTGCGGTAGATTTGCTGAAACCGCAACAGAAAGAGCCGTTGGGATCCACTTGATTACAAATAGCCATCAAATCAGCTGTGCCCCCTACGCTTTCTTCATTCGTTGGACTTCAAGAATCACTCATCTTCTTCCTCTGCATCTCCTACCTTCAGATCTCTCCAAACCAACAATGGTGCTTACACGAGCTGAGCGATCTGCCTCCAAGAAAAAGTCACCTGACGTAGAGGAAGCTGCGAGGGAGGCATTGCTCTTCTTGGCAGATGCCGAAGCTGCGCAGCCCTCACGACCGCCTAAGCTTCCAGTACGCAAGAAGAAGTGGAAGGTGGTGACTGAAATTCCTGCTGGTCCGTCTGAACCAGTGGGTACACCCAAGAAAAGGAAGTGGAAATTGGCAGTCGGGGACGCACCGATCAAGGAAAAGACTCCCACGGAGGAGAGTCATGAGAGTGGCCGTCCATCCTACGAGACGGCCAGACAAAGCCCTGAGCCATCTCCACCTTCACAGAGCCCTGAGCCATCTTCATCTTCGCAGACGCCAGAGCCTGAAGTCCCGATTGAAGAGCACCAAGAATCAGTGCCGAGCGAAGAGGCGGCTGAGGAAGATGAAGTCTTCTCCCCTTTGAGGGAAGTCAGCCCTGATAGCCTAGCAGAGGGGGGGAGCAGAGACTCGATGGATGAGACGTTGGGGGACTGCCTCCAGCAGATCACCACCAGGGCGCGGCTAAGGAAGAAGGCGCCCAAGACCGTGAAGGCCAAACGGCCAAAAGCTTCCAAGCGATCCAAGAAGAGGAAGGTCAGTGGTGAGCCTTCTTTGAAGAAGCTGAAGGTCGAGGCTGCTGAGTCGGCCAAGGAAAAGGAAAAGGGGAAGGCAAAATTGTACCCCTAAGACGAACCTCAAGCCGTGAGGTATGTCTCTTCAGATGCAGAGTCGAGGGGCACTGAACTGAGGAAGAGAGACCTGTTCCATGAGAAGGGATTTCTTGATGCGTTGGCGGACCTGCCGCAATTCTTGCGCGCAGGGATCACCAACCATGGTTGAGAAGAGCTGTGCAGACCACCCATCCCCGCCTACTCCGACATGGTGTACGATTTCTACGCCAACCTGACGCACCCTGAGGATGGTCTGTCCATGGTGAGGGGAATTGAGGTTGATTTCTCGGCCAAAGCCATCAATGAAGCTTATGCCCTCAGAGGGCATAAGTACACTGACTATGCGAGAATCATCGACTCCCCATCTGCAGCTGTTTTGGAAGAAGCCCTGCGCATCATAGGCCAACCTGAGGCGGCTTGGACAATTTCAAGAAATGGGAAGCACACTCTGATGAGTGCAACCCTCAAGGACAAGGCAGCCGTCTGGTTTTCCTTTGTGCGACGACGCCTCTCCCCGGTGACCCACGAAACTACCATAAACTAGGGGAGATCTTTGCTGGTGTACGCCATTATGAGGGGCCTCACCATAGATGTTGGTGAGGTCATTGCAGCCTCCATAGCCGACTGTGCAAAGAAAGGTAAGGGCCCTCTTTTCTTCCCAAACACCATCACTAAGCTCTGTTTCCGTGCAGGTGTACCCATCGAGAGGAAGGAGAGGCAGTTGGCCTACACAGGTCATCTGGAGCTGCCTACAGGCCTGAGGATGCGAAGAAGGGGAAACATGGAATTTGAGCTAGATGGCCTGGCTCCGGCACAATCTTTGAACATGGCGTGTCTGATGGATTTACAGCGCAAGATGGCGCAGTGGGCTGAATACGCGCAGACGAGGGACAAAGACGTGGCTGATCAATTGGGATGCATTTTCCCTGCCTTCCCCACTGACCTATTGAAGCCATGGGCACCTCCGAGGGAAAGGAAGGATGATGATGAGGACGTTTGAGTGCCAGTCTGAAGGGCACTCGAGGGAGTACTTTTGTTCCCTCTTGAAAAAAAAAACCTGCTTTTCATTAAACTTTGTGAATCCTGTTGTTTTGAATCCAATATTTGATCTGTTTTTCATTCTTTCTTTTGGTTGTTTAGGATAGTTTAGTATAGGTAGATGGTATCTGAGTAGCTAGCTTGTTTTAGTTTCCTTTTTGTTTAGTTGTAGATGACTGGTAATAGCATGCAAAAGGGCCTGATCACTGATAAATATGCCCTGTAGGTTCATTGCGAAATTATTGCGGATTCTGCAATTTTTGTTAGTTATCGCATGCTATTGACTGACTGATAGATAGGCTGGTTCTGTTTAAATTCTGTTCTCTTGCTGCTTTCTTGACTGCCATATATGATCTATCTATGAGCATGCTGGATGAGTGTCTTAGTACACCTTTGATAGTTTAAAATAGCTCCCTTAAACTGCTCAGCATGAATCTCTTTAAGCCCTTAACAGACTGTTTTTTGCAAAAATCTGCTGCTGTGTTATTTGCTTTAAGAATGTTCTTTCTATGCCTAGGACTTTTAGATTCTCCTTGTTTTGCCCTAGACTAGATGCTTCTAGGACAAGTTTGGGGGTGTGCCACCTCAGACTCTCATTGGGGACAATGAGAAGTTTAAGTTTGGGGGAGGCCACCCTAGGCCTAGGAACATTCCTCTCTCCCTTTTAAACATAAGCATTCTTCTTCCCCTTTGAAAAAATGATGAACTGAAAAAAAATGAAAAGGAAAAAAGAATAAAAGTGGTGTCTCTCTTAAGGTTGCTGAGTAATCAGTGCCATGTGTGTAACCCACAAGTGGCATTGCATCAAAAGACAACCAAAGGAGAGGCCCTACCAAAGAAGGAAAGAAAATGAAAAACCAAGGAAGAAGAGTGTATGCCTATGAGTTATAACTTATGTGCTTAGGTGTCTGTTGCGTGCTCAATGTGTTAAAATAAATAAGCAATAAGATAGAGAGAGCACTCAGAACATGCAAGCATACATGATCTTAAAGCAAGTAGTAAGTATTTTTTCATTCGTTTTCCCAAAGAGATTTATTATGAGCTACTCGCGAAGTGTAAAGTTAAGAAAGAATGGGTGGATTTGATGGGGTAAAATTGGTTTTAAATTGTCTAATTCCTAAGGACTATGTAAAGGATAGCAACATAAACAAGTGTAAGTCAAAGTTAAACTCAAAGGAAAAGAGACGAGATTGATAGACGAAGAAGAAAACAGCTAAACAGAATTGTAAACTTAGCAGAATTGCGGAAACAGCAATTCTACCGCAATGTTGCTAACAGCGAAAATGTGTAAAATGGAGAAACAAGGGCTACTAACGACTCCTCTATAGGCATTTTCTCACGATTCTCAAGCATTGGCTCAACTCTCTATGCATCAAACTTACTCAATCTCATGTATCGTCCAATTCCATGCATTAGATTCTTTAGTTTACTCATGTCCAAGTAAGGTCTTAAGCATCTTGTTAAAGCAGAAAGTTATGGTTTGTACTAGGAAAACGCCTATTCCTAGGTCGTTTTCTGGCTACCTTGAAAGGCTAGCATGAGTGTATGACTCTGAACTCTTACTCCTTCCAGAGGTTAGGAGTTCTTTGGACAAAATGGATGGCCAATCGAAATTGCCCGTGGGATGAAGCTTACATACAATCAATGCTTCGAGAGCTATCCTACATGCTTGGTTCACGTTTTTCAGCCTATAGTATTGTCATTAGCATGCCCCTATGTGACTTGGTTACTCATGGATATGGGGAGAACAGAAATAAGAGATAAAACAGACATGCTCAGAAGGAATTTAAAGACAAAACAGTAAAGAAAAACAGTAGATCGCAAAGGCAAGAAACTGTGAAATGCTGAATTTTGCTTTGATTACTTGATTGTTTGAATGAACAAAGGAAAGCCTAAAGTGAATAACACAAAGACAGAAAGCAACGAAGTGCAATAAACTAGCTACTAGAACAGAAACAACAACTAAACAATGCTGGAAATTAGAAAGGAAAGACAGAAAGCAGGTAAATGAGCTCGAACGCCTCGTCGCAACCGCCTCGGCTGAAGGATGAGAAAGATCAGCCTCGCTTGGATGAATCCAATCGAGAGAGAAGATGAATCTTCTCTCCTTCCTATCAGATTATCGACTCCAAACAGCTAAACTTCGCAAACCAACAGACGACAAAGAAAAACAGGAGAAAAGATGGAGCTGCAAGAAGACTTCTACGCTTTCGGATGATGATTGAACCCTCTACTTTGACCCCCTTTTATAGTAATCTGCAGGTACGTTTGGGCCAAGGAGAACCATCCATCCTCAACGTCGTACTTCAAAATGGATGGAGGAGAAAGAACGAATCCCTGAAATAACGGAAATTAACAGAAACAGATCAGTCAACTTACGGTTTTTACTTGAAACATTGTTGTTTTAGCAATGTTTCCGCAATGCTATCGCAATGCGCATTTTTCACTCTTTTCCTTCGGTTTTCATTCCTTTTCTTTCCTTTTGCACACAAGTCCTAATTTAGCTACCTTCTTCTAAATCTCATATATAAGCATAGGTTTAAGCTAAATCCTATCAAAAACACCTAAGAGTGTACATCTTTCTAAGATAAATAAGTCCTAAAAAGGTCACTTTTGGAGACGTAACACACCCCCAAACTTAAGGTTTTGCTCGTCCTCGAGCAATCTAAGGACTTGCCTAGGCTGCTGTTTCATCTTCTTTAACCACTTACTGACTCCCCTACATTCCTATCTATAGCAGTGCTGTCCTGTGACACACTTCTAAGTTTAAAACTATCCTCTTATCTAGCTTCTTCTGACTTCGCATGCCTAATACTCCTACTGTTTCATTACTCCCTACAACTGATCTACTTGCTTTTGTCATATCATGCTACTATCCCTAAGGTTTCAAATTCTACCTAGCTTTACCCCAGACTCAGTACATGCTTCTAGTTTTTACTTTTGAACTACCTAGGATTCCTTAGAGTCATGCCAGTCTTAGTATTAACAGTGACAGTAGTACTTTAAGAGAACAACCTAAACCCTGGCATCACTACATTGGACATACATTCATCTCCCTAAACAACCCTACAAGCTACAACTTTGTGCTCAGCTAATTGAGGATCAGAGTTCTTTTTAATCAGGACATCTAAGCCACAAAGTTGCAACTCCTAGGTATACATTCTTCTTCTCTATTTTTTCCTTTTTCTTTCACACTTTGGTGGAGCCTCTCCTTTGGTTGCCTTTTGATGCAATGCCACTTGTGGGTTACGCACTTGGCACTGATTACTCAGCAACCTAAGAGAGACACCCCTCTTTATTCTATTTTTCATCATTTTTTTTTTCAGCTCATCATTTTTTGTAAAGGAGAAGAAGAATGTTTATGCTTTTAAGGGAGAGAGGAATGTTCCTAGGCCTAGGGTGGCCTCCCCCAAACTTAAACTACTCATTGTCCCCAATGAGTGTCTGAGGTGGCACACCCCCAAACTTGTCCTAGAAGCATCTAGTCTAAGGTAAAACAAAGAGAATCTAAAAGCCCTAGGCATAGACAGAACATTCTAAAAGTAAATATCACAGTAGCAGAAATTTGTAAAAACAGTCAGGTAAGGCCTTAAAGCTATGCATGCTGAGCTTCTTAGAGGTTAATTTAAACTATCAAAGGGTGTCCTATGACACTCATCCAGCATGCTTTAAGATAAGCTATATAAGGCAGACAAGATAGCAGCAAAAGATAGAATTTAAACAGAACCAACCTAGCTAAACAGACAGTCAAAGACATGCATTCAGTAATAAAAATTGCGGTTTCCGCAATTATTTCGCAATAAAGACAGGGCAGATATATCAGTGATTAAGGCCGCTAGGCATGCTTTTTCCCGTCATCCAAGCTATACAAAAAGGAAACTAACCTAATCTACCTATTCAACTATCATCAAACTACACTAAACAAATTTAAAAATTAAAACTAAACAACTAAAACAGATCAAAAGATTAACTCAAAACAGCATAGTTCACATGGTTCAATAAAAAGCAGTTTTTTTTTCTAAGGGAACAGCAATACTCCCTTCAGTGCTTCTCAAACCAGCACTCAGATGTCTTTCTCATCATCATTCCGTCGTGGTCGTGGAGGCGCCCATGGAGTCATTAAGTTCGTAGGGAAGTCAGGAAAGATGCATCCCAATTGGTCAGCAACCTCTCTATCCCTTGCCTGCGCATATGTGGCCCATTGAGCCATCCTCTTCTGCAGATCCGTCAGGCAAGCCATGGTCAAAGACTGAGCAGCAGCCAAGCCATCAAGCTCGAACTCCATGTTCCCCTTCCTGCGCAACCTCAAGGCAGTAGGCAATTCCAGGTAGCCCGTGTAGGCCAGCTGCCTCTCCATTCGCTCGATTGGGACTCCTGCACGTAAGCACAGCTTAGTAATTGTGTTAGGAAAGAAGAGAGGTCCCTTACCCTTTTTGGCGCAGTCAGCAATTGAAGCTGCAATGACCTCGCCCACGTTGATCGTGAGACCTCGCATGATTGCGTAGACCAGCAGCGATCTGCTCTGGTTGATGGTGGTCTCATGAGTCACTGGGGACAGCTTCCTCCTCACGAAGGAAAACCAGACAGCCGCCTTGGCTGTGAGGGTGGCACTCATCAGGGTGTGCCTCCCATTGCGTGATACTGTCCATGATGCCTCTGGCTGGCCAATGATCCGAATGGCCTCCTCCAAGACAGCCTCTGTTGGCTCATCAACAATCCTTGCATAGTCAGTATGTTTTTGGCCTTTGAGGCCATAGGCTTCGTTGATCGCCTTTGCTGAGAAGTCTACCTCAACCCCTCTGACCACAGATAGGACATCCTCCGGATTCATCAGATTGGCGTAGAAGTCATACACCATGCTGGAGTAGGCTGGATTGGGTGGTCTGCATAGCTCCTCCCAACCGTGATTCGTGATTCCTGCGCGCAAGAATTGCGGCAGGTCAGTAGGTGCGTCGAGGAATCCCTTCTCGTGCAGCAACTCTCTCTTTCTCAGCTCAGCGCCTCTGGACTCGGCATCAGAGGAGACATACCTCACTGATTGAGGCTCATCTTCAGGGTAAAGCTTGGCTTTCCCTTTGTCTTTTGGTTTGGCTGACTCAGCAGCCTCAATCTTGAGCTTTTTCAGCGACGGCTCATCACTTTCTTTCTCTGATGGAGGCGCAGCCTTCTTGATTTTCTTTTTCTTTGACTTCTTGGCCCGTTTGGTCTTGACAGCCTTGGCGGCCTTCTTCTTCTTCAACTTCGCCTTGGTTGTCAACTGCTGGAGGCAATCCCCCAGTGTTTCGTCCATCGAATCAGTCATCTGCACAGAGCTCTAAGGACTGGCTTCCCTCAAAGGAGAGAAGACCTCTTCTTCCTCAGCTTCCCCACTGCCCTGCGTCGATTCTTGGTACTCCCCATATGGGAATTCAGGGTCAGGTTGTGGGGAAGTGGGTGAAGCTGCAGGGCTCTCTTCTGGTGGGGTGTGTTCAGAACTCTGCGGTGATGAAGGCAGCTCAGGGCTGTGCGCTGGTGGAGATGGCGAAGAGCTCTGCTTTGGATACTCGGGTGACCGAGGATCACTTTCTTGACTCTCCACAGAGGGAGTCTTTTGCTTGCTCGTTTCTTCAGCCACCGCCATGCTCCATTTGCGCTTCTTGGGTGTTCCTGCTGGTTCAGAAGGTCCAGCAGGTATCTCCGTGACAACCTTCCACTTCTTCTTGCGGATTGGCAGTTTGGGGAGGCGTTCAGTTCGCGCAGCCTCAGCGTCTGCAAGGGCAAGAAGTGCTTCCCTCGCAGCCGTTTCAGCGTCATCAGCCCTCTTCTTGGACGCAGACCGTTCAGCTCTTGTTAGCACCATCGTTGAATCGTTGGAATCTGGAGAGAAGAATTGCAGATGAAGAGGGAAAGAGTTTTCTTGGAGTTCAGAGAATTGGGAAATCGTATAGATCACCGTGCGTCTTAACGGATATAAGTAATGATGAAATCCCAACGGCTCTATTTTTGCGGATTCTGCAAATCCAGCGCAATTCTAGTGACCGTTGGAGATTTTCTTTGTTTAAATGCCAATCTTTGCTCAACTGAATCTTTGATTTGGCCCAATATCTCCTTGATTTTTTTAGCTGGATTTAATCTCCTTGATTCCCTCTATTGATCCCCTACAAAAAGAAATAAAATAAATATCAAATTCATAATTAAAATCGCACAAAAATATACACAAACGATAACCGGAAAAATAACAAAAAATAAACTAAGGCATGAGCCTCGCATGGACGAGCACAGTAATCACTCGTCCTCTCTCGTTCTTATTTTCATGTTTCAGTCAAGAGGAAGGCCGAGAGAGTCTTCACATCTCCTTCCTCATAGTAGTGCTTCAATCTTGCACCATTAACCATGAATGGTTGTCCTTGCTGCAGGTTCTTTATCTCGATTGCACCATGAACAAACACATTAGTTATTATAAATGGACCTGACCATCTAGACTTAAGTTTACCTGGAAATAATTTCAATCGTGAGTTAAATAATAAGACAAGCTGGCCTTTCTTGAAGTCCTTAATCCTAAGTCTACTGTCGTGCCAAATCTTGGTCTTCTCCTTATACATTTTGGCATTTTCATAAGACATATGCCTAAGCTCATCAAGCTCATGTAATTGCAAAGACCGCAATGTTCCCGCATCGGTCACGCAGTAATTCAACTCTTTTAGGGCCCAAAATGCTTTAATTTCTAACTCGAATGGCAAGTGACATGCTTTGCCATACACCAGTCTATAGGGAGACATACCTAGGGGTGTCTTATATGCAGTTCTATACGCCCAAAGTGCATCCTCGAGTTTAAAAGACCAGTCTTTTCTATTGGGTTTGACCACTTTTTCTAGTATGTTTTTAATCTCCCTATTTGAAATTTCAGCTTGGCCATTCAAATGTGGGTGATAAGGAGTGGCTACTCTATGTCTAATATTATACTTAGCCAACACTTTCTCCATAGCCTTATTAATGAAATGTGTCCCCTCATCACTGATTATAGCACGAGGTGTCCCAAATCTAGTGAAAATATGTCTATGCAAGAATCTTATGACTGTTTTGGCATCATTATTTGGACATGCTATGGCCTCTACCCACTTAGATACATAGTCTACTGCTACCAATATGTAAAGGTTACCTAATGATGGGGGAAATGGTCCCATGAAGTCGATGCCCCACACATCAAAGAGCTCCAACTCTAAGATGTAAGTGAGAGGCATCTCATCCTTTCGACTTAGATTACCTGTTCTCTGGCATTCATCACAGCTGTGTGCATAGTTGTGGGCATCCTTGAAGATTGTTGGCCAATAGTAGCCACTCTGGAACACCTTTGCAGCTGTCCTTTGGCCACCAAAATGTCCACCATAGGGTGCTGTATGGCAGTGCTGCAGCACAGACTTCGCCTCAGCAGCTGAAACACACTTCCTGAGCAGACCATCAGCACATGTCTTGTAAAGTGTAGGATCATCCCATATGAATTTCCTAGCTTCATGAAGGAACCTCTTTTTTTCTTGTCCTCCCTTGAAAGTTGGTAGTACTTGCGATGCAAGGAAGTTAGCAATGTCAGCAAACCAAGGTTCCTCATCGTTATCACGATGAGTCAATACAAAGACATGTTCATCAATAAAAGCATCAGAAATTGCGGTTTCCGCAATTTTTTCGCAATTATGCTGCAATCTAGAAAGATGATCCGCAACCACATTTTCACATCCTTTCTTATCTCTAATGTCCAGATCAAACTCTTGCAACATCAATACCCATCTAATCAACCTAGGCTTAGCATCAGCCTTCCTCATAAGGTACTTCAAAGCAGAATGGTCAGTGTACACAATTGTCCTAGTGCCTACATTGTAATTCCTAAACTTCTCACAAGCAAACACTACAGCTAGCATCTCCTTCTCAGTAGTTGTGTAATTACATTGTGCCTCATTAAGTGTCTTACTAGCATAGTATACAGGGTGTGTTAACTTGTCAATCTTCTGTCCTAACATAACCCCTACAGCATAGTCACTGGCATCACATAACATCTCAAAGGGAAGATCCCAATTAGGCCCTACTATAATAGGTGCTGTGACTAGTGCTTCCTTAAGAGTTTTCCAAGCCAGGAAACATTCTTTCGAGAAAATGAACGGTTTGTTTAGCTCTAGAAGCTCACATAAAGGCTTGGAGATCTTAGAAAAGTCCTTAATGAACCTTCTATAGAAACCAGCATGCCCTAAGAAACTTCTAATGGCCTTGACATTTTGGGGTTCTACCAATTTCTCTATTATTTCAATTTTTGCCCTGTCAACTTCTACACTTGCCCTTGACACTCTATGACCTAAGACAATCCCTTCATCCACCATGAAGTGGCACTTTTCCCAATTCAAGACTAGGTTGGTCTCCTCACACCTAGCCAGGACTTGTCCCAAGTTCTCTAGACAGTTTGTGAATGAATCCCCAAAGACTGAGAAATCATCCATGAATATCTCTATCATGGACTCATCCAAATCAGAGAAGATTGCCAACATGCACCTTTGGAATGTTGTCGGTGCATTGCATAAGCCAAAAGGCATTCTGCGAAAGGCAAAAGTTCCAAAAGGGCAAGTGAAGGTAGTCTTCTCTTGGTCCTTAGGGTCTATAGTGATCTGGTTATATCCTGAATAACCGTCTAAGAAGCAGTAGTAGGCTCTACCAGCTATCCTATCTAACATCTGGTCAATGAATGGTAGAGGGAAGTGGTCTTTTTTGGTTTCTTTATTCAGTTTCCTATAATCCATGCAAACTCTCCATCCTGTGATAGTCCTAGTTGGAATCAGTTCATTGTTCTAATTGACTACCACAGTCATCCCCCCCTTCTTAGGTACACATTGTATAGGGCTCACCCACTGGCTACTAGCTATGGGGAAGATCACACCAGCATCTAACCATTTTATTATTTCCTTTTTAACTACCTCTTTCATAGAGGGGTTCAGCCTACGTTGGTGATCTACTCTAGGTGTATGCTCTTCCTCTAATATAATCTTATGCATGCAATAAGAAGGGCTAATGCCTCTAATGTCAGCAATAGTCCATGCAATAGCCTTCCTATGTTGCTTAAGCAATAAAATCAGTTCAACCTCATGCTTTTCACTTAATTTAGAAGAAATAATCACAGGCAAAGTATCATTACTTCCTAGATATGCATACTTGAGGTGAGTGGGGAGAGGTTTCAATTCTAAGACAGGTGGATGCTCAATGGATGGTTTTAATGGATTCAAAGATTTTTCAGTTAAGTCAATATTCATACAAACATGCTGAGGGTTATTTACAGGTATGTCCATTATCTCAGCTATGTTTAAGTCAGTTAATTCTAATCCTACATATTCATGAGCATGCTTAGTCAACAATTCATGCTCCAATTGTTCTTCCATTAATGAATCTACAATGTCCATGCTAGCACAAGATTCAGAGTCAGAAGGATACCTCAGTGCTTTAAAAACACTAAACTTAACCTCCTCGTCATGAACCCTCATAGTGAGCTCACCTTTTTGGACATCTATCAGGGCCCTACCTGTGGCTAGAAATGGTCTGCCTAACAGGATGGGGACCTCCTTGTCTGCTTCATAATCCAGGATAATGAAATCTGCAAGGAAAATAAACTTGTCAACCTTTACAAGAATATCCTCAATCTTACCTTCAGGGTATGCTATGGATCTGTCTGCTAGTTGTAAGGTGACAGTGGTTGGACGTGCTTCTCCTATTCCTAGCTGGCAGAATAGTGATAGGGGCATGAGGTTTATGCTGGCTCCAAGGTCACAAAGAGCTTTGCCCACGTGCTTGCCTCCTAGCTCTACAGGTAAGGTGAAGGAACCAGGATCCTTCTCCTTCTTGGGTAGCTTATTCTGGAGTATGGCACTGCACTCCTCAGTGAGATTGACTGTTTCAAACTCTCCAATTATTTTCTTGTTAGTTATAATATCCTTCAAAAACTTTACATAAGAGGGCATAGACTGTAAAACTTCTACAAAAGGAATATTAACATGCACTTGTTTAAGAATTTCTAAAAATTTATTAAAGTGCACTTCCTGTTCTTGTTTTTTCTTTAGCCTTCTAGGAAATGGAGGTGGTGGCACATATGCAGGCACTTCAGGACGCCTTAGGATAGGTGGAGGCCTTGGAATCTCTTCTATCTCCTCTATGATTGGCTCCAGCCTTGATCCTGATGTGCTTGGTGAGGGTTGACCTTGGTTTGGCAGAGACTCCAGTGGAGCACTAGACTCAGTGTTCTCTACTCTCTTTGGTGTGTCCTTGGTGTTGCTCACCAATGGTCTCCCACTTCTAAGTTCAATTGCTTGAACTTGCTCTTTACCATCTCTCCTTGGCACTTCAGTGTCAGCAGGAAGTCTCCCTTGGGGCCTACTTTTAAGTTCATTGGCTAGTTGCCCTATTTGGTTCTCTAGGCTCCTAAGAGTAGCTTGCTGACTTTGTAGAGTGGCATCATTCTTGGCTATGTATTCCTTGAGTAAGTTTTCTACAGAAGACCCTACAGGTTGGTTGTATGGTTTTTGATACATGGATTGGTTATGTTGGGGAGTGAAACCAGGTGTTCCACTCGGTCTTGGTTGGTTAGAAGCTTGGTTAGCATTCTGTTGGCCACCCCATGACAGGTTTGGGTGGTTCCTCCAACCAGGGTTGTAAGTATTAGAATAGGAGTTGTTCCTAGGCTGCTGCTGGCTTCCAACATAGCAGACTGAGGCTGGATTCCCAGGGCAGTATTCATACAGGTGCCCTTCCCCACAGAATCCACAGATAAGTGTCTCACCTTGACTTGATTGGGTGCCCATTGACATGGCTGTGCCGGTGTTGACACTTGTTTGGAGATTGGCTTGAGCCATTTGCTTGACTAGGTTGGTCAGGGCGCTTATTTGACTACTCATGGCATTGAGTGCGTCCTTGTCTTGAGCTCTAGTTGGCTCAACTGGATCATCTGACCACCTACAGTGAGATGCTGAGATCTTCTCCAAGATCTCATAGGCTTCGTTGTAACTTTTGGACAACATGGAGCCTCCAGCAGATGAATTTAGAACTTGTCTGGTGCTGGGGTTGCATCCTTTGAAAAAGACCTCTATTTGGATACACCATGGGATGCCATGGTGTGGACATTTAAGAAGAAGGTCTTTAAACCTTGTCCAAGCTTCGTGAAGAGACTCACTCTCAGCTTGTTTGAACTTGATTATATCATCACGAAAGGTAGAATTCCTATCAGGTGGGAAGTATTTGACTAGGAATTTCTCTGCTAAGTCTGTCCAATTTAGGACTGATCCAGAGGGTAATGAGTTTAACCACGTATTTGCCTTGTCTCTTAATGAGTAAGGGAAGAGGTAGAGCCTCAAGGCTTCTTGGGAAACTCCAGGGATGATGAATGTATCACTAACTCCTAAGAAGTTTCTAAGATGGTTGTGGGGGTCCTCATTTTCCACTCCAAAGAATTGTCCCACAGTGGACAACATTTGGAACATCACTGGCTTTAACTCGAATGAGTTGGCAGTAATTTCAGGGCGGATTATGCTGGGGTTCAGCTCCCCAGGCATAGGTACTAGGTAAGAAAGTATGGCGCTATCCTTATCATTCGCTATTTCGATGGGATTGCGAGTGACAGGCACCGGATTTGGAACTATTCCATCCATTTCTTCTTGAGACAATTGCGGAGGAATTGCGGTTCCCGCAATTATTGGAGGTATAGAGGGTTGGTTAAAGAGACGTTTCTTGGCTCTATTTCTGGCTCTAAATAGTCTCTCGGGCTCAGGATTGAACTCTAGATCACTACTTGAAGACTCATTCATAAACTAACCCAATGGTACCTGCAAAAGAAATGGAAATAGATCAGCTTCAATAGACAATAAACTTGGTGTTTCAAACTTAACAAACTTCGTTTTCACCTAAATAAATCCCCGGCAGCGGCGCCAAAAACTTGTTGCGTGCTCAATGTGTTAAAATAAATAAGCAATAAGATAGAGAGAACACTCAGAACATGCAAGCATACATGATCTTATAGCAAGTAGTAAGTATTTTTTCATTCGTTTTCCCACAGAGATTTATTATGAGCTACTCGCGAAGTGTAAAGTTAAGAAAGAATGGGTGGATTTGATGGGGTAAAATTGGTTTTAAATTGTCTAATTCCTAAGGACTATGTAAAGGATAGCAACATAAACAAGTGTAAGTCAAAGTTAAACTCAAAGGAAAAGAGACGAGATTGATAGACGAAGAAGAAAACAGCTAAACAGAATTGTAAACTTAGCAGAATTGCGGAAACAGCAATTCTACCGCAATGTTGCTAACAGCGAAAGTGTGTAAAATGGAGAAACAAGGGCTACTAACGACTCCTCTATAGGCATTTTCTCACGATTCTCAAGCATTGGCTCAACTCTCTATGCATCAAACTTACTCAATCTCATGTATCGTCCGATTCCATGCATTAGATTCTTTAGTTTACTCATGTCCAAGTAAGGTCTTAAGCATCTTGTTAAAGCAGAAAGTTATGGTTTGTACTAGGAAAACGCCTATTCCTAGGTCGTTTTCTGGCTACCTTGAAAGGCTAGCATGAGTGTATGACTCTGAACTCTTACTCCTTCCAGAGGTTAGGAGTTCTTTGGACAAAATGGATGGCCAATCGAAATTGCCCGTGGGATGAAGCTTACATACAATCAATGCTTCGAGAGCTATCCTACATGCTTGGTTCACGTTTTTCAGCCTATAGTATTGTCATTAGCATGCCCCTATGTGACTTAGTTACTCATGGATATGGGGAGAACAGAAATAAGAGATAAAACAGACATGCTCAGAAGGAATTTAAAGACAAAACAGTAAAGAAAAACAGTAGATCGCAAAGGCAAGAAACTGTGAAATGCTGAATTTTGCTTTGATTACTTGATTGTTTGAATGAACAAAGGAAAGCCTAAAGTGAATAACACAAAGACAGAAAGCAACGAAGTGCAATAAACTAGCTACTAGAACAGAAACAACAACTAAACAATGCTGGAAATTAGAAAGGAAAGACAGAAAGCAGGTAAATGAGCTCGAACGCCTCGTCGCAACCGCCTCGGCTGAAGGATGAGAAAGATCAGCCTCGCTTGGATGAATCCAATCGAGAGAGAAGATGAATCTTCTCTCCTTCCTATCAGATTATCGACTCCAAACAGCTAAACTTCGCAAACCAACAGACGGCAAAGAAAAACAGGAGAAAAGATGGAGCTGCGAGAAGACTTCTACGCTTTCGGATGATGATTGAACCCTCTACTTTGACCCCCTTTTATAGTAATCTGCAGGTACGTTTGGGCCAAGGAGAACCATCCATCCTCAACGTCGTACTTCAAAATGGATGGAGGAGAAAGAACGAATCCCTGAAATAACGGAAATTAACAGAAACAGATCAGTCAACTTACGGTTTTTACTTGAAACATTGTTGTTTTAGCAATGTTTCCGCAATGCTATCGCAATGCGCATTTTTCACTCTTTTCCTTCGGTTTTCATTCCTTTTCTTTCCTTTTGCACACAAGTCCTAATTTAGCTACCTTCTTCTAAATCTCATATATAAGCATAGGTTTAAGCTAAATCCTATCAAAAACACCTAAGAGTGTACATCTTTCTAAGATAAATAAGTCCTAAAAAGGTCACTTTTGGAGACGTAACAGTGTCCTATGTGAATGAACTCTGATCCTCAATTAGCTAAGCACAGGGTTGTAGCTTGTAGGTTTGTTAAGGGAGATGAATGTATATCCAATGTAGTGATGCCAGGGTTTAGGTTGTTCTATGAAAGGTACTACTGTCACTGGTTTATACTAAGACTGGCATGACTCTAAGGAATCCTAGGTAGCTCAAAAGAAAAACATTAGAAGCATGTACTGAGTCTGGGGTAAAGCTAGGTAGAGTTTGAAAACTTAGGGATAGTCTCACAATGAACCTAATGACCAAAGCAGATAGATCAGTTGTAGGGAGTTAATCAAAACAGTAGGATTATAAGGCGAGAGAAGTCAGAAGAAGCAAAATGAGAAGTTAGTTTTGAACTTAGAAGCGTGTCACAGGACAGCGTTGCCATAGATAGTGAACTTAGGGAAGTCAGTAAGTGGTTAGAGAGGTTAACAGCAGCCCAAGTAAGTCCTTATATTGCTCGGGGACGAGCAAAACCTTAAGTTTGGGGGTGTGTTACGTCTCCAAAAGTGACTATTTTAGGACTTATTTGATAGGGAAAGATGTACACTCTTAAGCGTTTTTGGTAGGATTTGGCTTAAACTTGTGCTTATATATGAGAATTAGTAGAAGGAAGCTAAATTAGGACTTATATGTAAAAGGAAAGGAAAAGAACCAAAAACAAAGCTAAAGAGTGAAAATTGCACATTGCTGAAGCATTGCGGAAACATTGCGGTCTCAGCAATGTTTTAAGTGAAAGTTGTTACTTGTTTAACTGATTTCTATTTTGTTGCGATCTTTCAGCCGCTCGTTTTTTCTCCTGCTGCCACGTGGATTATTGTTGTTCAGAATGGATGGTTCTCCTCGGCCCAATCGTACCTGCAGAACACTATAAAAGGAGGTCAAAGGGGAAGGTTGAAGACACACTCGAACGGCGTAGAACTCCCATATCAGCACAGTCTCGTCTTCCTGTTTTCTCATCCGTTTGTTGGCTTGAAGGACTCAGCGGTTGGAGTCGATAATCTGAGAGGAAGAAGAGAAGATTTGTCTTCTCTTCTGATTGGATTCATCCAAACAAAGCTCTCCTTCTCCCTTCAACCAAGGCGCTCGCGACGAGGGGCTTTACGCACGCATCTACTTGCTTTTATTGTTTTCTGTCTCTATTTTCATTTGCTGTCTGCTGTAATTCGTTTATGTTTGCTACTCTACATCATTTCGTTCACTTCTGTTTAGTTTCTATCACTTCAAAGCGGTTATTTGTTTAGTTCAAACATTGGTTAATCAAAGCGTTATTTCATCACTTCACAAGTTCTCCACCTCTTCTGTTTGCTGTTGTCTCTTTTTGAATACTGTCGAGCATGTTTAAATACACAAGGCTTTCCATTCCATCTTCATCCATGAGTAACTAATCCCCATAAGGGTATGCTAATCACAAGTCTATAGGTAGAAATACGTGAATCAAGCATGTAGGTTAGCTTTCAAATGCATTGGATGTATGTAAGCTTCATCTCACGGGCAATTTCGATTGGCCATCCATTTTGTCCAAAGAACTCCTAACCTCTGGAAGGAGTAAGAGTTCAGAGTCGTACATTCATGCTAGCCTTTCATGGTAGCCAGAAAACGACCTAGGAATAGGCGTTTTCCTAGTACAAATCAATAACCTGCTTTTATAAATAGATGCTTAAGGCCTTACTTGGACATGAGTAAACTAAAGGATCTAATGCATGAAATCGAAAGATACATGAGAATGAGTTAGTTTGATGCATGATGAGTTGATCTACTGCATGAGAATCGTATGAAAAAGCCTACAGAGGAGTCGTTAGTAGCCCTTGTTTCCACACTTTACACTTAATTCGCTGTTAGTAACATTGCTAGAAAATTGTTGTTTCCGCAATTCTCTTAGTTAAAAATTTTGCCTTAGCCATTTCTTAGTTTGTTGTTCTCTTCTCTCTACATTCGAGTTTAATTATTTACTTGCACTTGTTTATCCTTTCATATCTCACACATTCCTTAATAGTTAGGCACTTTAAAACCAAATCTACCCCATTTAATCCACCCATTCTCACTTAACAACTCACTTCGCTAGTAACTAAGAATAAATCTCTGTGGGAAATCGAATGAAAAAATACTTATTACTTGCTACAAGACCATGTATGCTTGCATGTTCTGAGTGCTCTACCATTGCATCTTTATTTTAACCATTGAGCACGCAACAGGGTTGCATCCTTTAAAGAACACTTCTATTTGGATACACCATGGAATGCCATGGTGTGGACATTTAAGCAAAAGGTCTTTGAACCTTGTCCAAGCTTCGTGAAGTGATTCGTTTTCGGCTTGTTTGAACTTAATGATATCATCACGAAAGTTGGAATTCCTATCAGGTGGAAAGTATTTTACTAGGAATTTTTCAGCCAGATCTGTCCAATTGACAATTGATCCGGAGGGTAAGGAATTTAACCACGTTTTGGCTTTATCTCTTAATGAGTAAGGAAAGAGGTAAAGCCTCAAAGCTTCTTGGGAAACTCCAGGAATAAGGAAGGTATCACTAACTCCTAAGAAATTTCTCAGATGATTGTGGGGATCTTCGTTTTCCACTCCAAAAAATTGTCCCACAGTGGACAGCATTTGGAACATTACTGGCTTTAACTCGAATGAGTTGGCAGTAATTTCAGGGCGTATAATGCTTGGGTTAAGCTCCCCAGGCATAGGAACTAAGTATGAGAGGATGTCACTATCCTTATCATTCGCTATTTCGATGGGGTTGCGAATGGTAGGTGCTTGGTTTGGGACTGGTCTATCCATTTCTATTTTATGGAATTGCGATGACTCCGCGGAGTCAGCAATGTTTTGAGTTACAGGGGGTTGTTTGAAGAGGCGTTTCTTAGCTTTGTTTCTGGCCCTCAGTAATCTTTCAGGCTCAGGATTGAACTCTAGATCGCTACTTGAATGCTCATTCATAAACTAACCCAATGGTACCTGTAAACGAAATGAGAATAGATTAGTTCCAATAGATATTAAGCTTTGTGTTTCTAACTTAACAAACTTCGTTTTTACTAAACAAAATCCCCGGCAGCGGCGCCAAAAACTTGTTGCGTGCTCAATGTGTAAATTAAAATGCAATGTGAGAGCACTCAGAACATGCAAGCATACATGGTCTTGTAGCAAGTAATAAGTATTTTTTCATTCGATTTCCCACAGAGATTTATTCTTAGTTACTAGCGAAGTGAGATGTTAAACTAGAAAGGATGGTTTGAATGGGGTAAAATTGGAATTAATGTGCCTAACTAATAAAGAACGTGCGAGATATGCAAGCATAAACAAAGACAAGTAAAGAGGTTAACTTGAATGTAGAAGAAAAAGAATTGCGGAGAAAGCAATTATCTAGCAATAAAATCGCAAAACCAAAAGCTAAGAAAAACGGCTAAGGCAGAAATTTAAACTAAGAAAATTGCGCAGACAGCATTTTTCTAGCAATTGTACTAACAGCGTTTTAAGGGTAAAGTGTGGAAACAAGGGCTACTAACGACTCCTCTATAGGCTTTTTCATACGATTCTTCAGCAGTAGATCAACTTACCATGCATCAAATTAACTCATTCTCATGTATCTCTCGATTTCATGCATTAGATCCTTTAGTTTACTCATGTCCAAGTAAGGCTTAAGCATCTATTTATATAAGCAAGTTAATGATTTGTGCTAGGAAAACGCCTATTCCTAGGTCGTTTTCTGGCTACCATGAAAGGCTAGCATGAATGGACGACTCTGAACTCTTACTCCTTCCAGAGGTTAGGAGTTTTTTGGACAAAATGGATGGTCAATCGAAATTGCCCGTGGGATGAAGCACACATACATTCAATGCAATTGAAGCTATCCTACATGCTGATTTTACGTACTTCTACCTATGGATTCATCATTAGCAGACCCTTATGTGGTTTAGTTACTCATGGATGATGATGGAATGGAAAGATTTGAGTATTTAAACATGCTGGACAATATGCAAATAGCAACAACAGAAAACAAAAGCAGGAGAGCAGTGAAGAGAGTTGCGAAGTAAATGAACTAATGCTTTGATTAACCAAGATTTGAACTAAACAAGTAACAACTTTAAAACGACAAAGTCTAAACAGAAAAGAACGACATAGATTGGAGTAGCAACAGAAGTGGAATAACAACAGACAGAAACGAAAAGGGAAACAAAGAGCAGTAGAAAGCAAGTAAAAGTGTGCGTGTGAACTCCTCGCCGCAAACGCCTCGGATGAAAGGAGAAGGTGAGCTTGATCGTGGATGAATCCAATCAGAAGAGATGAAAGATCCTCTCTTCTTCCTCTCAGATTATCGATTCCACCAGCTGAAACCTTCACGCCAACAACCGGAAGAGAAAACAATGAGAAACTGCGTTGAGATGGGAGATCTACGTCTTCGAGTGTGTTTCTGTCCTTCCCCCTTGACCTCCTTTTATAGTGTTTTGCAGGTAGTCTTCAGCCAAGAAGAACCATCCATTCTGAACGACGACCTTCCACGTGGCAGCAGGAGAAAAAATGGGCGGCTGAAAGATCGTAACAAAATAGAAAACGGTTAGGCAACTTAACAATTTTCACTTAAAACATTGTTGAGACAGCAATGTTTTCGCAATGTTTCTGCAATATGGAAATTTCAACTCTTTAGCTTTGTTTTTGGTTCTTTTTTCTTCCTTTTACACATAAGTCCTGATTTAGCTTCATTCTATAAATTCTCATATAAAAGCACATGTTTAGGCTAAATTCTACCAAAAACGCTTAAGAGTTCACCCGATTTTATAGCAACCTAGTCCCTAAAATAAGCACTTTTGGAAACGTAACAATAAGCTAGAAAACTCAATTGTCCGTCGGCGAAATCTAACACATGCATGAGATTAAGTAAGAACAACAAATGCATACAAATCAGAAACCAAATCAGAATTTATAGCATGGATTATCAAAGTGAAGAAGTCTAACAAATAATCCCTTAAATTACCCCAAACCGTTCACAATACCTTAGCCGACCATGGGGCGGATCGTCACAAACGCTCCAACGAACGCCTTAGACATAATCTCCAACGTTATTACAAAGAAAAACTCCACAACTAAGCCACAAATGGCGGAGCAAGGCTAAAAAATAGAAAAAAACCGAGAGGAAGAAGATGAAGTTCCAAGTTCGCTGCTGAAAAATCGTCTTCCAGCTTTTTAAATCCGTCGGAGCGTCGCGACGCTACGACCTAATGAATCCGCGCGCCTCGCGATGGCGTCGAGACGCTGGGCGAGCGTCTCGACGCTGGCCCGATAATTTCCTGCGCGCGCGCCCCTCGGAGCGTCTCGACGTCGCAGTAGGGTCTCGACGCCAGGCAGCGTTGAGCAAGCGTCTCGACGCTGTCTGCTCGACGCTTGCTCTCGGGTTTGGGCTGGAAAATTGCCTCTCCTAGGAAATTTTGGTCCGGCTCTTCTTGGATCAGCTTGCCCTTTTCCCGAAGCATTCCCGGGGCGTTAAAACACCGCTTTTAGCTTCAAAACGAGTCCAATGGACGCATGAGCTCTTCACCGCAAATCTCCTATAAATGAGACATATTAACAAATTAAATGCGGAATTTAACTAGAATTAGGAAGTGAATAATAGCTCCAAAATAGAGTTATCATCCCACCACTCAGTTGCTCAGCCCGAGGATAGCGGGACTACCGGAGGTGGTTCTCGAGGAGTTCGAGGGAAGCTTCGAAGGGTTCGTGAGGAGATTCGAGCATCGGAATAGAAGTTTTTAGAACTACAAGAGGTAAGTGTTCTAATTTCTTTTATTTCTAGTTTTGAGCATGTTTCTAGTTTAGCTAAATTGATGAAATTAGAGTGCCAATGATCTGACTCACTTCCGCTGCGCTACATGCGCTCCATTAATTGGTATCAGAGCGTTTTTTTTGGTCACTCAATTTGCATCAATTTGAGCTCGGTGGGTATTTGTTTTAGAAATTATTTTTCTGGGCGTCTAAAGTGTTTTTCCGGTTTTGGCATATTTTTTTGAGCTTTTATTTGTACTTCGTTTTGTAAATGCCCAAGCATGTATGGGCTTTAATGTGTGCAGAAGAGTCTGTAAAAAATTCGGAGTCATTAGAGTCTATATAGGCTTTCAATTCGAAGACAAAAGCTCGGGTGTCGGAAAAAACAGCTTGCTGTTTTTTTTTCTGCAAAATTCCAGCACAAAACCGGTTCAGTGCAAGGTGGAAGAAACGGTTCGGTTCGGTCCTCGAGCGGTCCGGTTCACTGGAAGTCAGACCGGTTCCGGGTTCTTCACCCTCTGACGGTTCAGTTCGACGCTCGTTTGGTCCAGTTCGGGTTGGTTTTGGTTCGGTTTCGAGCTGTTGAAGACGAGTTTGCTGTTTTGAACCGGTTCAGTTTTTGTTGAAGCTTTTGTTGTTTTTTTTTTTGGCCGGTTCAAGCAATTCAAGCTGGTTCGTGGCGGTTCGAAGGTTTCAGAAGCGTCTCAACCTAGTTTATGAATTATTATTGTAATAATTTAGTTGTTTGCTTGCCCGTGATGCCAAAACCGGTCCACTTTAGTGTGTTTAATTAATTATGCATTGTAAATGTACGTTTTGATTAAAGTCTCTTGTATGTGCATAAAGTATGCCATATAGATTTCAAATCCCACAGGAAGCATGTTGCATGCATTGAAAGTATAATATAAGTGTTATGTTGTATAGTATGCATGCTTAATTCATGAGAATTAATATAAGTGTTATATTAATTTATGAATTGGATGTTGCTTGTTTAAAAGTGTAATTAATATAAGTGTTATATTAATTGTGAAATTAAACGTACAACATAGTTGCCTTAGGTGAATATAATTGTTATATTCTTGCTTGGGAAACATGTTATAGAATGAATGTAATGGTTATATATTCTAGCTTATGAAGCATGTTATAGAATGTCTTTGTTTTATAAAGCGTTGTAAAATGAGATAGACATTTAAAATCTATAACAAAGATAAATGCATGCTCATTCATGGTTAAAGAATTCCAATGCGATTAGGAATTTAGTATCGATTCGTTTTAATAGTTAAAATAGGTCGATATCTTGTAAAGCTAAGGTTACAAGAGAACTCACCCGGTGAGATCCTGTACTAAGGTTAGAGGTATTTAAGATGACGGTTTACGCAACACCTCCTACCTGGGGATCGATCCGGTACTTGAGTTAAGTTAACCCGACTTTATGAGCATGCACGTGAGAGGTGTAAGGTTATAAAGCGTTTATCACCTAGACATCTTAGGTAAAAGTATGTTCTACCTAGACTTAGGTTTTATTGTCTTAGCCGGATAATGCCTAAGTAAAAGTATACCTAAACTGTATAAAATACTTAGTAGGGTGTTGAGAAGGTATATATGATATATCGATCTCCTCCTACGCTCTCCGCGAAGTTCACACCGTGAGATTTATGCTCGGCCTCGTGATGTCAATAGGGCATCCCCATTCGGATGGTGTTTGCATAAATCAAGAGCAAGGTGAATGGAGAAAGTATTTATATTAAGTGGGAGAAGGAAGTATGTCAATACATCATGCGGTCTCCTCCATTAGGTTGAACCGTGAGATTTTCATGTTCCGCCTGTTGGTTGCCCATAGTAGCACCGTCCATTCGGAGGGTCGTTTCATAGGAGTCAGAACCACTCAATCTCCAGAAATGGATAGGGTCTCTTAGGTCCATTTCCAACTCTGACATTTCCATTAGGTTGCACTGTTGGGGCCGACCTCTGAGTTCGGAAAATGGCGGGTCACACTTACAAAGGATTACTAAGTTGTTAGTATATTTTTGACCGATGTAGCGATAACTAAGGTGCTATAGGAATATGAGTTATTCTGGTATTAGCATTTAGTCAAGAATGTTTTGGTTCAGTGAAGGAGTGATTGACTGCCCCTCGGTAGCGGTTTCTGACTCACTGAAGTATCGTTCCAAATTAATAATGAGTTGTTCGGTACATTATTACTTTTGCTAAAATCTTGTTTGAATGTATGAAATGAGTTAAAATGAATTCACTAATAGAATTTATTCTTTTTCAGCATGTCTAGCTTGTTTATCCAATTACTAGCTTCTGATAAACTAAACGGCGATAACTACACGACATGGAAATCGAACTTGAATACGATTCTTGTTATCGATGATCTTAGGTTTGTCTTAACAGAGGAATGTCCTCCCCCTCCTAGCTCGTCTGCAACTCGAACTGTTCGAGATTCATTTGACAAGTGGACTAGGGCTAATGATAAAGCCCGAGTCTACATCTTGGCCAGCACATCCGATGTGTTAGCTAAGAAGCATGAGGTAATGGTCTCCGCTAAGGAGATCGTGGATTCATTACAGACGATGTTTGGACAACCGTCCTCATTGGTCTATCATGATACCCTCATGGCGAGTAAAGCTAAGAAGAAACAACAAAGTAAATATGATTTACTCGTTGTTGAAACATGTTTAGTGGAACATGATAGTTTTGCCTGGATACTAGATTCAGGAGCCACTAACCATGTTTGTTCTTCTTTCCAGGAAACTAGTTCCTAGCAGCTGCTTGCTGAAGGTGAGATAACTCTCAGGGTTGGAACAGGAGAGGTTGTCTCAGCCAAGGCAGTGGAAGCTGTCAAGTTGTTATATAGAGATAGTTTCATTTTACTTGAAAATGTATTGTTAGTTCCTAGCTTTAAAAGAAACCTTGTATCTATCTCTTGTTTGCTTGAACATTTGTATAAAGTATCTTTTGATTTTAATGAAGCGTTCATTAGCGAAAGAGGTGTACATATATGTTCTGCGAAACTTGAAAACAACTTGTATGTGTTAAGACCAACAGAGGCAAAAGCTATTTTGAACACCGAGATGTTTAAAACAGTTGAGACTCAAACTAAAAGGCAGGAACTTTATCCAAGTACCTATCTTTGGCACTTGAGACTAGGCCACATTAATCTCAATAGGATTGGGAGATTGGTTAAGAGTGGTCTCCTAAATCGGTTAGAGGACAAACTCTTTACCACCATGTGAGTCTTGTCTTGAGGGCAAGATGACCAAACGATCTTTTTCTGAAAAATGTCATAGGTCCAAAGAAACTCTAGAGCTTGTACATTCAGACCTTTGTGGTCCGATGAATGTTAAAGCACGGGGAGGGTATGAATATTTCATCTGCTTCATTGATGATTATTCTAGGTACGTCTATCTTTACCTAATGCATCATAAGTCTGAAGCTCTTGAAAAGTTCAAGGAGTATAAGGCAGAGGTTGAGAACACATTAGGTAAAACGATTAAAACACTCCGATCAGATCGAGGTGGAGAGTATATGGATTTAAGATTCCAGGACTATATGATAGAACATGGAATAGTATCCCAACTCTCAGCACCCGGAACACCGCAGCAGAACGGTGTATCCGAAAGGAGAAATAGAACCCTGTTAAACATGGTTCGGTCTATGATTAGCTATGCTCAACTGCCTAGTTCGTTTTGGGGATATGCAGTAGAGGTCGTTGTATATATTTTGAACGCAGTTCCCTCTAAGAGTGTTTCAGAAACACCTTATGAGTTATGGAGAGGGCGTAAAGTGAGTTTACATCACTTCAGAATTTGGGGGTGTCCGACACATGTGTTGGTGCCCAATCCAAAGAACTTGGAACATCGTTCAAAATTATACCTAGTCGTAGGCTACCCCAAGGAAACGAAAGGTGGTCTATTTTACGATCCTCGACAAGACAAGGTGCTTGTATCGACAAACACCACGTTCTTAGAGGAAGACCACATTAGAGATCATCAACCATCGAGCAAAATTGTTTTGACCGAACTTTTCAGGAAAGCTACAGATGGGTCAACAAGAGTTGTTGATCAGGCTGGTCCTTCTCAAGAGTTGAGAATACCTCGACGTAGTGGGAGGGATGTGAGACAACCCGACCGCTACATGGGTTTAACGGAAACCCAGGTCGTCATACCTGATGACGGCATTGAGGATCCATTGACCTTTAAACAGGCAATGAATGACATAGATAAGGACCAGTGGCTTAAATCCATAGACCTCGAAATGGAGTCGATGTACTTCAATTCGGTCCGGGATCTTGTAGAGCAACCTGATGGTGAAAGACCTATCGGTTGCAAGTGGATCTACAAGAGGAAACGAGACCAAGCCGGTAAGGTGCAAACCTTTAAGGCTCGACTTGTGGCAAAGGGTTATTACCAGAGGGAAAGGGTGGACTATGAAGAAACCTTCTCCCCTGTTGCCATGTTAAAGTCGAATAGAATACTCTTGTCCATTGCCACATTTTAGGATTATGAAATTTGGCAAATGGATGTCAAGACAACCTTTCTGAATGGAAATCTTGAAGAGAGTATTTATATGGCTCAACCAGAGGGGTTCATAGTTCAGGGTCAAGAGCAAAAGGTTTGCAAGCTTAATCGATCCATTTATGGGTTGAAGCAAGCGTCTAGATCCTGGAATATAATGTTTGATACTGCGATCAAATCTTATGGCTTTGAACAGAATGTTGACGAACCTTGTGTCTACAAGAAAATAGTCAATTCTGTTGTAGCTTTCTTAGTCTTATACGTAGATAATATCCTACTCATTGTGAATGATGTAGGGTTTCTGACTGGCGTTAAGCAATGGCTAGCGACCCAATTCCAAATGAAAGATTTGGGAGAGGCTTAATTGATGGAGCGTTGATGGAACGCAGCGGAAGCGATTTGGATCATGGACACTCTAATTTCATCAATTTAAACAAATGGAAACATGCAAAAGCAATGAAAAAGAGAAATTAGAACACATACCCTTGTCGTTCGTATTTCTCCAATTTCACCGCCTGAAACTCCTCACGAGCTGAACGAGCCTTCTCACGAAACCTTCGTGGACCACCCACGGTAGTCCCGCTATCCTCGGGCCGAGAAACGGAGTAGTGGGACTCCTTTTACAAAAGAAAAGAGGGAAGAAACTCACTGAATAAAAACTAATTTTTATTAAACAGAGAGCAGAGAGGAAGACGGAAGAAGAAAAAGTTCAAAATTGAAAACTCATTTCAATTTAACAACCTAAATGAGCACTCAGCTCTTTTGGATTTTCTTTTTCCTTTTTTTTTTTTTTTTTTTTTTTATAAATGATCTGTCAATATATATATACACTTCTTACATGTGTCTTACATGCTGTAAGACACATGTGTATATATATATTTATAAATTATTATTATTAAAAATAATAATAATTATTTTATTAATTAAACTTTTTAATTAATAAAAAATATATATATATATTTAATTAATATTATTTAATTCAATATCAAATATTAATTAAATAATATAATTAAACTCGGTTTTCCGAAAACTGACTTTTTGCACATGAATCCTATTCATGTTTTCAGACCAATCTCATATTTAAATCATATTTAAATATGTCCATATTTAAATCATATTTAAATATGTCTATCCTTCTTCCACAAACTCAAATTTGAACGATTCAAATTCTTTTCTTTTCTTTTATATTGTTTCACGGCTTTATCCGAGCTAGCCAGGAGAATCGTAAGGACCTACAGATCATGAGATCCAACGATACGAGATTATCCGGTCAAAATTCTTTCAACCGAACTAACCAACATTCGTTAACCCCCGGAGACTCCACTAAAGTCCAAGGGCTGCACTCTCCTCACTGTAGATATATTGTGTCCTCTTGATATAACTATCATCAGTAAGTCGATCCTTCACAGGTCGTTCATAATCACAACGGGTTATTTAAACCGTTTAACCCTTGTATTATATCTTGTTCCTTAAGTACCACTGACACCTCTAATGAACAATTGATTTGTGGTCCAACCATCAAATCAGATTCCTCCCTGATCAGGAGAGGATGGGCCCATTGTTCAAGACCTGGAGTCAGCACTTAAGGGAACAACCTCTCTACTAACCCTAAAAGCGGGTAGGAGAGAATTCCATCTCGCACAACTACGTCCCCAGCCACTTATTCGATCTTATCCCCAAGATGGTAGGCTTATTGAGTCGGCAATCTGGCCACTCTCACCCGTACAAGTCAAAGGATAAGGTCGAATAAACAGGAGTTCATAGTGAGCTCAGGATTGAGATCGAGTTACCTAAGTCATCACATGAAATAAAAACGGTCTTTACAGTAAACGGTGTTATAAAGAAAGAGCGATTTTATTTCTTGGTTCGGTCTTGTGCAAACTCATTGCACAGGACGCCCTCACTCACATGTCTCTACATGAAACGATTCGAATCACATCGTTTTGTACTATACAAAGTGAGCCGCGTCCAATAGTGTCCCCAGGATAAGGTACCCAGCCTTATCCCTATACTATAGACCATTTTTGGCTGTCTACTTGAACTTGATTCACATTCATGTCACACATGAAGTTCATGTACTCACACTATCGTCATGGGTGTTAGTTATTGGTATAGTTTAATACAAACACAATTCACTAAATTCAATAACAACTTTATTGAAATATAATATATTTATTCATTCAGTTTACAAACTACGAGTTTTAGGACATAAAACCCAACATTAATTTGTTCTAGGGATTCAAATCGTAAGGAATCGCAAGAACAAAACGCTAGCGCTGTCTCAAGCATCTTATATCGACAAGGTATTGATACGATATTCGATGCAGAATTCAAAGAAAGGTTTGTTACCTTTCAGGCATGAAATTCAACTGTCGAAGGAAGAGTGTCCTAAGACACCTCAAGAAGTTGGGGATATGAGACGAATTCCCTATGCATCAGCAGTCTGTAGTCTGATGTACGCCATGTTATGTACACGACACGACATATGCTATGCAGTGGAAATTGTCAGCAGGTATCAGTCCAATCCAGGATATGATCATTGGACTGCCGTTAAACACATCCTCAAGTATCTTCGGAGAACGAGGGACTATGTGCTCGTGTACGGCGCGAAGGATTTGATCCTTACAGGATACACTGACTCTGATTTTCAAACCGATAAGGATTCGAGGAAATCCACATCGGGATCAGTGTTCACTCTTAACGGAGGGGCAATAGTATGGAGGAGTATAAAGCAAGGTTGTATTGCTGACTCCACCATGGAAGCTGAGTATGTCGCGGCTTGCGAAGCTGCGAAAGAGGCTGTATGGCTTAGGAAGTTTTTGATGGATTTGGAAGTGATGGGGCGATATACGCAGCGGAAAGCGATTTTGGACCGATGATACTCTAATTTCATCAATTTAACAAATAAAAAACATGCTCAAAAGACGGAAATAAGAAATTAGAAATACATACCCTTGTAGTTCCAATTTCTTCAAGTCCGCCGGCTGTCCCTCGTCACGAACTCTTCCGGCCTCTTCTCACGAACGCCCCGAGGACCACCCCAGGTAGTCCCGCTATCCTCGGCGCCGCGCAACGGAGTTGTGGGACTCCGAAAGAAGAGAAAACGAAAAAAAAAGGAAGAAGGAAGAAGCAGAGAATAGAGGGGGGTTTAGAGGATCATCAACTGAACTAATGATTTTTTTTTTTTAAAACTTCGTATATCCCAAAAACAACTTCTTCTGCACTACTCCTCACTTTTTATAAATGGCCAAACTAAAGATATAGAACTTAATATATATATATATATATATATATATATATATATATATATATATATATATATATTTAATTATTATTATTAAAAATAATAATAATAATTTTATTTATAAAACTTTTTAATAAATAAAATATATATATATATATATATATAATTATTAATTAAACTTTTTAATTAATAATTATTATTTAATTCAATATCAAATATTAATTAAATAATAAGACCAAACCCGATTTTCCGAAAACCGACTTTTTTTACACATGAATCCTATTCATGTTTTAGGCCAATCCCTTATTTAAATATGTTCATCATCCTTCCATAAAACGAATTTGAACAATTCAAATTCTTTTTCTTTTTATTTTCTCTTATACTGTTGCACGACGTTATCCGAGCTAGCCAGGAGAACCTAAAGGACCTACAGATCATGAGTTCCAACGATACGAGATTATCTGGTCAAAACTCTTTTAACCGAACTAATCAACATTCGTTAACCCCCGGAGACTCCACTATAGTCCGAGGGTTGCACTCTCCTCACTATAGATATATTATGTCCTCTGATATAACCGTCACTGGCAAGTCGACCCTTCACAGGTTGTTCGTAATCACAGCTGGGTCATTTAAAACCGTTTAACCCCTGCATTACGTCTTGTTCCTTAAGTACCACTGACACCTCTAATGAACAATAGATTTGTGGTCCAACCAATAGATCAATTAACCCTCTCATCTCATGAGAGTGTGCGCTCTAATTGTTCAAGCCCCGGAGTCAGCTATTAAGGGAACCTATCTACTAACCCTGAAGAGCGGGTTAGGAGTGAACTCCAATCTTGTTGTACTATGTCCCCAGCTACCTATTCGACTTTATCCTCAAGATGGTAGGCTTATTCAGTCGGCGCTTATGGGTTACTCTCACCCGTGCAAGTCAAAGGATAATATCGAATAAGCAGGAGTTCATAGCGAGCTCAGGATTGAGATTGAGTTACCTAGGCCATCAATATGTATAAGTCGGTCTCATCGGTAAACGAAGTTATAAAGAGAGAGCGACTTAATACACGGTTCGGTCTTATGCAAACTCTTTGCACAGGACGCCCTCACTCGCACATCTCCATGTGAAACGATTCAGATCACATCGTTTTGTACAATACAAAGTGAGTCGCATCCAATAGTGTTACCAGGATAAGGTACTCGGCCTCATCCGTATACTATAGACCGTTTTGACTGACTACTTGAGCCTGATTCACAATCATGTCATACATGAGGGTCAAGTACTCATATTCAGCCAAGGGTGTTGGTCATTGGTATAGGTTAACCTAAACACGTTTCACTTTATTCCAGTAAACTCTTTTACTAAATAAAACTAATAACTTTTTATTCTAAATAGAATATTTGCAAACATAACAGTTTACAAACCACGAGTTTTAGGACATAAAACCCAACAGGAAGTTGTTCCAAATATGAATTTGCCTATCACAGTTTATTGTGATAATACTGGTGTTGTGGCAAATTCCAGAGAACCAAGAAGCCTTAAGCGTGGAAAGCACATTTAGCGAAAATATCATCTCATCAGGGAGATAGTGCAACGAGGAGACGTGATTGTCATGCAAATTGCCTCGGAGAACAATATTGTTGATTCATTTACAAAGTCCCTCACGACTAAAGTGTTCGAGAGGCACCTAGTGAGTCTAGGACTGCGAGTTGTACAGTAGGATAGTGGGAGAAAAGCCATGGATATATTTGATATTCCAATTTTTCTCATCCAGCATGTAATACTCCACTGACGTTTTAGTCCAAGTGGGAGTTTGTTGGGTTTTATGTCCTAAAACTCGTGGTTTGTAAACTGAATGTATATTCTATTTTGCAATAAAGTTGTTATTGAGATTTATTCAGTAAAGTTGTTATTGAATAAAGTGAATTGTGTTTACTTTTAACCTAACTCCAATAAACAAAAAACCCATGGATATAGGTTGTATACTTGAACTTCATGTGTAACATGATTGTGGATCAAGTTCAAGTAATAGCCAAAATAGTTTATAGTATAGGGATAAGGTTGGATACCTTATCCTGGGGACACTATTGGACGCGACCCACTTTGTATAGTACAAACGATGTGATCCGAAATCGTTCATGTGGAGACATGCGAGTGGGGGCATCCTATGCAATGAGTTTGCATAAGACAGAACCGCGAAACAAGTCACTCTTTCTTTATAACTTCGTTTACTGTAAAGACCGACTTTTTCATATGATGACCTAGGTAACTCGATCTGAATCCTGAGCATGCTATGAACTCCTGTTTATTCGGACTTATCCTTTGACTTGTATGGGTGAGAGTGGCCCGAGAGCGCCGACTCAATAAGCCTACCATCTTGGGGATAAGACCGGGTAGGTAGCTGGGAGCATAGTCCTACGAGATAGAATTCACTCCTACCCGCCTTTAGGGATTAGTAGAGAGGTTGTTCCCTTAAGTACTGACTCCGGGTCTTGAACTAGGGATCTCACCCTCTCATTGGCCCGAGAGGGAATTGGTATAGTGATGAGATCACATACCAATCGGTTTGGTGGTTGGACCACAAACAAATAGTTCATTAGAGGATCAGTGAGACTTAAGGAACAAGATGTAATTACGGGGGTAAAACGGTTATTTTGACCCAACTGTAATTACGAACAACCTGTGAAGGATCGACTTACTGATGATGGTTATATCAAGTGGACATAAATATATCTACGGTGGGGAGAGTGCAACCCTTGGACTTTAGTGGAGTCTCTTAGGGTTAACGAATATTGGTTAGCTTGGCTAAAGAGTTTTGCCGGTTAATCTCGTATCGTTGGAGCTCATGATATGTAGGTCCTTTAGGTTCTCCTAGCTAGCTCGGATTAAGCCGTGTAACAATATGAGAGAAATTTTTTTTGAGTTTATTCAAATTCGTTTTTGGAAGAATGATGGAGATATTTAAATATGATTTAAATATGGGATCGGTCTAAAACATGAATAGGGATTCATGTGTGATGATTCAGTTTAAGAAACCGAGATTAGTCTTATTATTTAATTAATATTTGCTATTGAATTAAATAATAATATTAATTAATTAAAAAGTTTAATTAATTAAAATTTATTTTGTTTATTAAAATTAATTATGAATTAATTTTAAAATGACAAAATATTACCAGTGGGATTATCCAAGTTGAGTGGATTTATCCAAGTCAAGTGGATTTATCCAAGTTGAGTGGGTTTATCCAAGTTGTGAAGTGGATTGTGAATCACCAACCACATGCATAAACTCATCAATTGTTGAACACTTGTGTGAAGACTAATTCATCCAATTTGAGGTGTCATGCTAAGCAAAGAGTTTGTTGCATGTGAATTTCCTATAAATTGGATGAAGTTCAAATGGTTTGAGGTTGATGAATTTTCAAAGAGTTTGAATATTTGGATGAACATGAAGAGTTCATGTTACTTGAGAAATTAGAATGTTAAGTGTTAGATATTTCTCACAAAATCTCATCTCTCTTACCTTCCCATCTTCATCTTCCAAATTTTTTCTCTTGTAAATGAGTCCCACCACTCAGTTGCTCGGCCCGAGGATAGCGGGACTATCGGAGGTGGTTCTCGAGGAGTTCGAGGGAAGCTTCGAAGGGTTCGTGAGGAGATTCGAACATCGGAATAGAAGTTTTTAGAAATACAAGAGGTAAGTGTTCTAATTTCTTTTATTTCTAGTTTTGAGCATGTTTCTAGTTTAGCTAAATCGATGAAATTAGAGTGCGACTCGCTTCCGCTGCACTACATGCGCTCCATCAAATGCATATTATAAAAAACATATTAACATAAACTTTAATTTGCAGGTACATATATTTATTAACATACGTCATGAAAAACACCATCACGGGTTACCTTGTGGATCTAATGCTTGTTTAAGTTATTGATTTGATTATGTTTGAGATTCCTAGAACTATTGAGAGTAGCACTGGTTGTAAGTTATTGATTTGATTATGTTTGAGATTCCTAGAACTATTGAGAGTAGCACTGGTTGTGGCTGTGAGCTTGAATTCATCATAATCCTATCAAATTGTTCTCATGTATCAGGTTTACTTGAATGATTTTATGTTCAGGTTTTGGAGTTTTTTATGACTTTACCTTTTTTTTCATGTTCGTTTTTTATCTGTTTGTATAATTGGGGTTTTTTTTTAGAGAAATATATTTGTCAAAAGTTTCTTAAAAAAAAAAAAAAAACTACCATATAATATTGTCTAGTGTTTCATATTTTTGTGTTTTTGATAATTAGTACACTACAACTAGGGATCAGAGGAGAACCTTTTGAGAATTGCTAATAATAACCGAAAATTGGATTAATAAAAAAACAAACATTAAATGACCATCTAAACCTTCAATATAAAATAAACAACAAAAGTATAAAATTGTTTGAAAATTTCCAAAATTGAAGAGTATTTTAAAGATTTAAAAAAAGAAATTTTGGAATATTTTCAGATTTGTTTGATTATATATATATATATATATATATATATATATATATATATTTATTGGATTAATAAATTATATATGTTGAGATTATAGTATATAAACGAAGTATATATGTTAAAAAAGTTGAAATATTTCAAAATATGGAGTTGGACGGAAAAAAATGTGGACTCGCGGCAAAATATAAATAAAGAAAATTTAGTATACATTAAAAACATGAAATATAAAATTTATCATAACATTTGATTGAAATGTTTGAAAATGGGGAATGATAAATATATAAAAAGTCAAATAAAGCTAATATATATATATATATTAGGGTGTTCATGGGTTGGGTTGAGTTTTGGGGTTTTTCAACCCAACCCGAGAATTTCGGGTTGGAGAATTCTCAACCCAACATTCCAGTCAACCCAACCCAACCCTTCAATTTCGTGTTGGGTTGGGTTGGATTGATGGGTTTAGGGTTCACAAGCAGAACAATCAATCCAATTATTCAAAATTCCAGCAAAACGATAGATATTTTCACAAAATGAAATTCGTCTTCCTCAGCCTCTGATTTCGATCCGAGTTCTACTGATTCACATGCCTCTGAATGTTCAATGAAGGATTATGACTGTTCAACGACAGATTCAACAGCGACAACCATCAGGGGAAGGTACAAATTTCCTACGTACCTTCTGGCTTATTTTGGGGAAACGCTTCAAACATCAAGAAGAAAGCAACACTTACAGATCGGCGAGTGGTGGATCAACGGAGGTCGGAGGGTCGAGGCGGAGAGAGATGGCGAACGGCGAGGTGGCGGAGGGGGAGGAGGCCTGCGAGAGAAAGAGAGGGAAACAAAGGGGAGCGGAGACGATGGAGGAGGGAATGGCTAATGGAGAAGGGGGAGGAGGTCTGCGAGACTGCGAGAGAAAGAGAGGGAACGACGAGGTGGCAGGCGACAAGGGCCAAGGCGGAGGGGGAGCCGAAGAATTTGAAGAGAAAGACTAAGAGTGAGAGAGAGCGGCGAACGACTAAAAGAAACAGGAAAGATTGAATTTGGAAAATGGAAACCCTAAATCTGAAGTCTGAAGATAATATATATATATATATAATGTTTTTTTTAATATATTGAATCTGGGTTGGTTCGGGTTGAACCGAGCCAAATTTGGTTCAACCCGCGAACCGACCCAAAAATTCGGTTTTTCAAAATTCAAACCCAACCAAACCCATATTAAAAAAAAAACTAACCCAACCCGAAAACTTGGGTTGGGTTTCGCGGGTTACGAGTTTTTTGTACCCCTAATATATATATATTAATGAACAATATAAAAATAATTTAAATAATTTAAATTTTATTTAATAAAAAAATTATACATTAAATGACAATCTGAACATGGAATATAAACCATTGAAAATGTAATGATTATACTTTAGAAAATGTTTCACATGTCTTTTCTTTTCTTTTAAAAGTATTTAATTAATGCTGAAATTGAACCTATAACTTCTTAAGCAAGTGTACAACCTTATACCAATTGAGCTATGTTCGATTTGACTTGACATGTCTTATAGATGTCTGAAAATAAAATATTCTTAAAGATAATGTGTCCGAAATAAGTTGGGAATCAAAGATGTTCGTGTTTGGTTGTGCATGAGAATGATAACAAAATTTTATGAGAACAAATTATATGTGTATTTATTTTATAGAATTAATTATGGTATCTTATATAATTGTAATAGATAAATTAATAACACAACCAAAATAAAATCATTTCTAATAAATAAATATAATTTAATTAAGGCAAAATTGTAACCGATGTCAATTTAGAGTAAAATAATTAAAAATATAGTATTTTTTAAATTTTTTTTGCAGATATGACAATTTCTATCATTGATAGTATGAACTATCGCTGATAGTAGTCTATCACCTCAGCTTTTTATAAATTTTTAGTCTATCAGTGATAGTAGTCTATTAGTGATAGTCATATATCAACGATAGCCTTCTATTAGTGATAGTCACTGATTTTTTGCCATATTTGCAAAATGTTTTAAATTTTTGCTAAATTTGTAATTATTTTGGGCCTCATTATTGTTTGTGCAACCAACCCTTTAATTAATATACTAAAAAAGATGTTTAATTAATTATAAGTAATGAATGAATAATCTTGATTAAACATTCAATTATGATTATTAAAAAAATTGTAGGAAAATTAATCTAATAAATTGAGACAACTAGTTTAAATTAATAGATCATTAATTAATTAATTAATATTTTCAAAAAATATTTAACTAGATTGAGTTTATATATTCTAATCAATCCATTAAAAAATGAAAATTAAATATAATAAAAATTAAATATAATAAAGAGAAGGAGAAATGAGAAAAATAATAATAGAAAAAAAAAATTACAAAGAACGAAGAAAATAAGAAAAAAAAAATTAATGAAAAAAAAAAAGAAGAAAAGAAAAGAAAAAAAATAGAAAGTAAAAGAAATAGGGGTAAGGAGACAAATGACACTTTTTTATTCTCAAAATCGATATATGTTCATTCTTCTTAAAATTATGATATATATCATTTTTAGTTTAATCTCTCCACTCTATCTTTTTGGTTACTTATTTACCATCTTAACATCTCAATCTGTCTTTAAACCTATAAGATTTAGAAATTAGAAAAAAATCAACTCTATCTTCCAAAACTTTTTCTTTTTCTTCTCTCCTTTTACGCGCAATCTCAAAAATAAAAAGAAAAAAAAATCACTTCTCTCCATAGTTTAGAGATGATAAAAAATTTAAAATAACACAAACCTAATAAATAAATCAAATTTCTCCTCCCAATTATTTTACAAAATTGTAAATACTTCTGTTCACACAAGATTCCGACGAAGGAAATTCGACACGTGTAATATAAACTTTGATTTGTATTGATTTGTATGTATGTGCGTGGACTACAATCTCTAATGTTTATTCTCTAATTCTTTCTCTCTCAAATGTAAATGTGTTTCGAGGGCTTCAAAACTTGTTCTCGATGTTGGATTTGTTTCGAGAGCTTCACAACTTGTTCTCGATGTTGGATTTGTTTCAAGGGCTTTTGCAGCTTGTTCTCGATGTTGAATTTGAAGCGAGGGCTTCGCAACTTGTTCTCGATGTTGAAGGATTGCTCAGTCTTCCAAGGATTCAGGGAGTCTTCGTTGTTTATGAATTCTCTCTAAGCTCTTAGGGGTAGAAATTTTATGAACCCTTCAAATGAAGGGTGGACTCTCTATTTATAGAGTTTCCAGGGGAACATAATGGGCTTGGGCCCGATGGGCTTTAGGGCTCAGCGATATGAATTTGAGTTTTGGGCCAAATTGTCATTTAAATAGCTTTTGGGCCCATTTACAATATGACTAAACTTGATCGGTTAAGCTTATCTGATCAAACGGTCATGATGAAAACACGTGGCGTTTTCCCGAGAATCGCCAATTTTGTCTTCAAATTTAATTTGCGACACATGCCAATTTAAGATTCGTCCCACATGTAAGTTTGTCATCACTTTGTCAATGATGACGTGGCAGCTGCTGATTGGCCAAAAAAAATCAGTCAACAAATGCCCCTTTTTTTCAACACTTATGCCCAAGTATGTGTGGGTGATTCTCGAAAAAGCTAAATTTTGAAATCAAAATGTAGGACAGTTGCTCCTAATTTCGACCTCGCCTTGACATGTCAATTTTATCGAAATATGAAATTTGGTTCATAAATCCATTGCTTGACACACCTTTCTATGCCAATTGATCAAAATATGAATTTGAGTCATAATTTTGATTTTTGTTATCTGGCAGCAAACATTGACTTGAACTTCGGTAGATTGTGCGCTTTACCCTATTCCACTTTGAATGTAGAGTAGAATTTGGTGTCTATCCCTTTTTTTTTATGTGATTTTTGAGTAGGGTTTGACTTTGAATTTCATCTAAATTTTGATGTGGGATAAAATTTGGAGTCCACCCAAACAACCAATTTCGATTTAAGACTTGAATTTACATAAATTTTGAATCTAAATCTTGTTCGGGAATAAAATTCGGAATATGCCCAAATTTCAATTCCAGATAAATTTTGGATTTCATTGAAAATTTGACTTGAACTCAGAGTAGAAATGATGCAAATTTGACTTGGGATACTTTTGAGATTTCGACCAATTTTGACTTGAGGCTTGAATTTGAGATGAAATTTGAACTCAATTCATAATTATGGAACAAAATTTAGAACACGCCCCAAATTTCAATTCAACGTATGGATTACAATTTCTCATCCAAGTTGAACGAAATATTATAATCTGAAGCCAAGTTTTATTAACAAAATTTGTTTGGCAAAGTGGTGATGGAGCGTTTTACGCTGCGGAAGCGATTTTGGATCAGTGATACTCTAATTTCATCAATTTAACAAATAAAAAACATGCTCAAACAACGGAAATTAAGAAATTAGAATTGCATACCCTTATAGTTCCGATTTCTTCAATATTTGTCGGTCTTTCCTCGTCACGAACACTTCAAACTTCTTCTCACGAACGCCCCGAGGACCGCCTCAGGTAGTCCCGCTATCCTCGGCGTCGCGCAACGGAGTTGTGGGAATCCGTAAACAAGGGAAAAAAAAAAATGGAAGCAGGAAGAAGCTGGTGCAAAGGGGCAGAAAAGAACAGAACCCATGAAAAACTTCAAAATTGAAGATTTGTTTTTCCAAAGGAATGTTCATCTGAGACTTCCCTTAAGTCCATTCTTCTTATCTTTTGTTTAACATGTGGAAACAATATATATACAATTATACTTAATTAATATATGTGTCTTACATGCACAATCCATGTAAGACATATATATAAATTAAATATAATATATATATTTATATATATTATTATTATTATTATTTTATAAAATTAATTCTTAATTAATTTTAAATAATAATAAATATTTTATTAATTAAATTTTTTAATTAATAAAATATATATATTAATTAATTAATATTATTTAATTCAATATCAAATATTAATTAAATAATATGGCTAAACCCGATTTTTCGAAAACCGACTTTTTGCACATGAATCGTATTCATGTTTTAGAATATTCTCATATTTAAATCATATTTAAATATGTTCATCATTCTTCCACAAACCGAATTTGAACAATTCCAATTCTTTTTCTTTTCCTTTTTTTCTTATATTGTTGCACGACGTTATCCGAGCTAGCCAGAAGAACCTAAAGGACCTACAGATCATGAGTTCCAACGATACGAGATTATCCGGTCAAAACTCTTTTAACCAAACTAATCAACATTCGCCAACCCCTAGAGACTCCACTATAGTCTGAGGGTCGCACTCTCCTCACTGTAGATATATTATGTCCTCTAATATAATCGTCACGGGTAAGTCGACCCTTCACAGGTTGTTCGTAATCACAGCTGGGTCATTTTAAATCGTTTAACCCCTGCATTACGTCTTGTTCCTTAAGTACCACTGACACCTCTAATGAACAATAGACCTGTGGTTCATCCAACAGATCAATTAACCGTCTCATCTCATGAGAGTGTGAACGCTCATTGTTCAAGCCCAAGAGTCAGCTATTAAGGGAACAACCTATCTACTAATCCTAAAGAGCGAGTTAGGAGTGAACTCCAATCTTGTTGTACTATGTCCCCAGCTACCTATTCGACTTTATCCCCAAGATGGTAGGCTTATTGAGTAGTCGCTAATGGGTCACTCTCACCCGTGCAAGTCAAAGAATACTTTCGAATAAGCAGGAGTTCATCGCGAGCTCAGGATTAAGATCGAGTTACCTAGGCCATCATATGAAAATGTCGGTCTCATCAGTAAACGATGTTATAAAGAGAGAGCGACATATTTCGCGGTTCGGTCTTATGCAAACTATTTGCACATAACGCCCCTCACTCGCACATCTCCATGTGAAACGATTCGGATCACATCGTTTTGTACAATACAAAGTGAGCCACATCCAATAGTGTTACCAGGAAAAAGTACCCAACCTCATCCGTATACTATAGACCACTTTGACTGACTACTTGAGCTTGATCCACAATCATGTCATACATGAAGCTCAAGTACTCATATTCAGCCATGGGTGTTGGTCATTGGTATATGTTAACCTAAACACGTTTCCCTTTATTCCAGTAAACTATTTTACTATATAAAACTAATAACTCTTTATTCTAAATAGAATATTTACAAACATAACAGTTTACAAACCACGAGTTTTAGGACATAAAACCCAACAAACTCCCACTTGGACTTAAACGTCCGTGGTGTACATGTTAGGTAGAGAAAACTAATATATCATATATCAGAAGTTTTCTCCCACTGTCCTCTCCAGCAACTCGGAGCCCTAAACTATTTTAGGTGTCTCTCAAACAGTTTAGCCATAAGAGACTTAGTAAACTAATCAGCATGAAGTACTACGAGGCTTTCCATGTGACCATCACATCTCCTCATAGCACTATCTTCGAGCTCAACTTATCAACCTATTGCTGCTTCGCAAGCTGCAATCAGACTTAGTTACCACCGAGGAATCAACCATACAACTCTTGTATTCTACTCCTCTAAGTACAAGGACAAAACTTTAACCGGAATCCAATCCAATTGGACTAATTTCTTCTAACAGCTCCCATTGCATAAGACATATCAGGTCATGTATTTCAAAAGATACATCTGACCTCCAATAAGTAAATGCACATGAGTACCCCTCATATCCTCAACACTTGAGGTGTCTCTGGAAACCACTTCCATAGACCATCGAATATTGACAACAACTTGTCAATAAAAGATTTTAGAGACAAGACTAGCGATTTGTTTTTACGACTCGGATCAACCTGTATCCTTAGAACAAACTAAGTCTACCTCCAGATCAACTATTTGGGAGTGGTTCGCTAGTTTATACTTATTGTCAGAAGTGAATCCTACATAATTCTCAATGATTAAGACATCAATTATGGAAAGAGTTTATGAAAGCTACAACATTGATTAAACCCTTGTCAAACAAGGTTTGTCAAACTATTGTTCAAAGCCATAAGATTTTATCATAATATCAAAACGCACAATTCAGGACGAAGATGCTTTCTCCAATTCATAAATGAATCGAATAAGTCAGCAAACAATTTGCTCTTTGTCCTGGAATTATGAATCTTTCTGGTTGAGACTTATAGATACTCAGATCAAGTTTGCAAGTCTTGACATCCATTTGCCTTATTCTATCAAAATAGAACAGGGCAATGGATAAGAGTTATATATTTAACTTACACCTGTCAACAAGAAAAAGAGAGTATACCCAATAAACCCTTTCTCTTCGGGACAGTCCATTTACTAGAAAGTCAAGCCATAAAGGTTTTCACCTTAGTGGCTTGGTCTCATTACCATCCAAAGATTCATGGCTTTGAGTCATTCAACCTTGTCTATGTGATCCATTGTTTGTTTAGAGACAATGAATCCTCAATGTCATCATCAAGTATGATAACTTTGAGTTTAAGACAAGCCAATACAGCGGGCTGGGTTGTCCAACATCCCTCCCACTGCATTGAGACTTTCTCAACAGTTGAGAAGCTACAGTTTGATCAACAACCATTGTTGAATTCAACTATAGCTTTCTTATTAAAATTGTAAGTCTTAACACACTAGTTGTTTTCAAGTTTAATAGAACATATCAGTATACATCTTTTGTTAAATGAACTGTTCATTATAAAACAAAAGATACTGTATACAACTGTTCAATACAAACCAGTAATATAGACAATAATTACATTCAATGAAATTATTTCTATATAACAACTATATCAAAGACTCCCACTAGTTCAACTACAATGATATCTCCATATCTCACGGCGAGAAACGGGCTGTCAGGAACTAATTTCCTGAAGAAAAACAAACATGATTAGTGGTTCCTGAAGACATCTATGTATGCTATTCATATTTCACTAAACTTGTTTAGACAAATAAATAACATTTATCTTGTCGTTCTTTCTCAGCCAGTTTCTCAGCAAGGTATTTGGGCGGTTGCACTTGCAATGCCCATCTTCATTACAATGGAAATATTTTCCTTTCTCTTCTTCTTCTGAATAATCTCATTACTCAGAGAAGCAGACTTAAGCTTACTCCCTAACGCGAACCTCTTAAGGAATTTCTTCGAAGTGACAACATTGGCCTCCTTCTCTATTCCTTTGGAAGTGTACAAAGACTGATAAGTCTGAAATGACGATGGTAGCAACGTTTACTTCTGCCGCATTAAAGTGGACCATCATGTTAAGGACAAACTCCCTAATAGAGGTATCCTTCACCATGCGAGAGTTGTAAACGAACTTGAGGGCTTCATAACGAAGTGATGAGGACGACTGTTCACTATCGTTTGTCATGAAGACATGATTTCCCTCAAGCAAACCATAACCTCATGCTTCTTAGACAAAACATCAGATATGCTCGCCAAGATATAGACTCGGGCTTTATCGTTAGCCCTAATCCATCCATCGCATGCCTCTCGAACACTTCGAGAAGCATTCGTGCCAAGAGTAGGAGGACATTCCTCCGTTAAGACAAACCTGAGGTCGTCAAGAACCAAAATCGTATTCCGGTTCGACTTCCAAGTTCCGTAATTTTCTCCAGTTAATTTGTCGTGAAATAATAACTAAATAAACGAGCTCGACGTGCTGAAAACATAATGTAAATCTATTATTGAAACGAGTTTGACCTATTTAAACCAATTAAAAGGTTTAGAAGCAAATAAAGTACCCAAACTCTTTATTTAATAGCAACGATACTTTAGTAAGTCAGAATGGTCGCTGCCGACTGGTAGTCGAGTCACTCCTTTACTAAACCAAGACATTCTTGACTAAATGCTAACTCCAGAATAACTCTTATTCCTATAGCATCTTAGTTACCGTTTTCGGTATGAATTCACTAACTCCTTAGCAAATCCCGTAAGTATAACCCTCCATTTTTAGAATTTATAGGACGGCCCCAACAGTGCAACCGACTGGAATGTCAAAGTTTGGAATGGCCCTATGTTTCTTTATCCATAAATGGTGACTGAGATGTTCCGACCACCATGAAATGGCCCTCCGACTGGATTGGTGCCTCCGAGGGCACCTTGCAGGCGGAATATGGGAATCTCACGGTTCAATCCAATGGAGGAGATCGCAGGAAGTACTGACGTACTTTTTTCTCCCACTTACTATAGACACTTACTCCATTCACCTTGCTATTGAAAGTTGCAAACACCACCCGACTGGAGATGCCTCAAATGACATCATGAGGCCCTGCAAAATTCTCACGTTGTGAACTATAGGGAGTGCGTAGCAGGAGAGGGATATATCATATATTCCTTCTCAACACATCTACTAAGCATCATAGACAGTGTTTAGGGTAAATACTCAGGTTTTATCCGGCTAAGTGAATAAAACCTTAAGTCTAGGAAAACAACTTTACCTGAGATGTCTAGGTTATAAACACTTTACTAACCTCACACCTCTCACGCATGCTCATAAAGTCTGGTTAACTTTACTCAAGTACCGGGTAGTCCCCAAGTAGGAGGAGTTCCGTCAATTCAAGTCCTCCAACCTAGACAGGAGTTCACCGGGTGAGTTTCTCATAACCTTAGCATTTACGAGATTTCGACCTATTCATCTAATGAACCAGATCGAATCATTTAACCCTAAATGAACATGCTATTATATTTGTTATAGATTTTAAAAGTCTAAGTCATTTTTACAACGCTTGCAAAAACTAGACTTTCTACAACAACCATCTACATGCTTCTCAAACATGGATCGCTAAGGCATGACAAATTGAATATTTAACTACATAATCAATATAACACTTATATCGATTATGCTCTTAAACATACAACTCCTAATTTATAACCAATATAACACTTATATTGATTCTCATGAATTAAGCATGTATCCTATACATTATAACAATTATAACATACAATATGCATAAAGCCAGGGCAACCTATGTTGTATGTTTAATTTCATAATTAATATAACACTTATATCAATTATTCTATTAAACTAACAACATCTAATTCATGAATTAATATAACCCTTATATTAATACTCATGAATTCCCAAATATGCATACTATATATTATAACACTTATAACATATTTTCAATGCATGGAACATGCTTCCTACGGTGGGATTTTAAATCTATATGGCATTCTATATGCACATACAAACATGAAATTTAATTAAAACATACATTTGCAATACATAATTAATTAAACACACTAAAGTGGACCGGTTTTGGCATCAAGCAAGCAATAACTATTTTATTACAAGCTTGAACAACAAGCTAAGTCTTGAGCGGACTTCGAACTCTTCGTACCGCCTCAGAAAAGCTTGCTCCCCCGAACGCTTCGGTCAATTTCTCTTCGAACTTCTCTTTGTATCGCCTAGAACGAGTTTGAACTTGCACCGAACATTTCGGCGAGCTCAAAACTCGAGCTTCTTTCACAAAGAAACCTATATGAACTCTAATGACTCTAAAGAATACAGACTCTTCAGTACACATTAAAGCCCATACATTATCGGGCAATTACAAATAATGAAATTAAAAAAGAAACAATGCCAAAATCGATATTCACTTTAGACGCCCATTCAGAAACAAATTCTAAATTAAAATACCCACCAACTTAAATTGATGCAAATTGAGTTGATCAAAATACGCTATGATACCAATTGATGGAGCGTTTTACGCCGCGGAAGCGATTTTGGATCGGTGATACTCTAATTTCATCAATTTAACAAATATAAAACATGCTCAAACAACGAAAATTAAGAAATTAGAATTACATACCCTTGTAGTTCCGATTACTTCAAGATCCGTCGACCGTTCCTCGTCACGAACACTTCAAACTTCTTCTCACGAACGTCCCGAGGACCACCCCAGGTAGTCCCGCTATCCTCGGCGCCGCGCAATGAAGTTGTGGGACTCTATAAACAAGTGAAAAAAAAAGAAGAAAAAGGGAAGCAGGAAGAAGCTGGTGCAAAGGGGCAGAGAAGAACATAATCCAAGAAAAACTTCAAAGTTAGAAGTTTTTTTTTTTCAAAGGAATGTTCATCCGAAAGTTCCCTTAAGTCCATTCTTCTTATCTTTTGTTTAACCATGTGTAAACAATATAGATACATTTATACTTAATTAATAGGGTTGGTTGCACAAACAGCAATCAAACCCAAAATAATTGCAAATTTAGCAAAGTTTAAAACCTTTTGCAAATATGGCAAAAAATCAGTGGCTATCACTGATAAACTTTATGACTATTACTGATAAACTTTATGACTATTACTGCTGGCCAAGATGTAGACTCGGGCTTTATCATTAGCCTTAGTCCACCTGCCAAATGCATCTCGAACAGTTCGAGTTGCAGACGAGCTAGGAGGGGGAGGACATTCCTCTGTTAAGACAAACCTAAGATCATCGATAACAAGAATCGTATTCAAGTTCGATTTCCAGGTCGTGTAGTTATCGCCGTTTAGTTTTTATAAGCTAGTAATTGGATAAACGAGCTAGACATGCTGAAAAAGAATAAATTCTATTAGTGAATTGATTTTAACCCATTTCATACATCCAAACAAGATTTTAGCAAAAGTAATAATGTACCCAAAAAAACATTATTAATTTGCAACGATACTTCAGTGAGTCAGAGCAACCGCTACCGAGGGGCAGTCAATCACTCCTTCACTGAACCAAGACATTCTTGACTAAATGCTAATCCCAGAATAACTCATATTCCTATAGCACCTTAGTTATTGCTACTTCGGCCAAGAATCTACTAACACCTTAGTAATCCTTTGTAAGTGTGACCCGCCATTTTCAGAACTCAGAGGTCGGCCCCAACAGTGTAACCGAATGGAAATGTCAGAGTTGGGAATGGACCTAAGAGACCCTATCCATTTCTGGAGATTGAGTTGTTCCGACTCCCATGAAACGGCCCTCCGAATGGACGGTGCTACTATGGGCAACCAGCAGGCGAAACATGGGAATCTCACGGTTCAACCTAATGGAGGAGACCGCGGGATGTATTAACATACTTCCTTCTCCCACTTACTATAAATACTTTCTCCATTCACCTTGCTCTTGATTTATGCAAACACCATCCGAATGGGGATGCCCTATTGACATCACGAGGCCGAGCATAAATCTCACGGTGTGAACTTCACAGAGAGCGTAAGAGGAGATTGATATATCATATATACCTTCTCAGCACCACTACTAAGTATTTTAGCGGTTTAGGTATACTTTTACTTAGGCATTATTCGGCTAAGACAATAAAACCTAAGTCTAGGTAGAACATACTTTTACCTAAGATGTCTAGGTGATAAACGCTTTATAACCTTACACCTCTCACGTGCATGCTCATAAAGTCGGGTTAACTTAACTCAAGTACCGGATCGATCCCCAGGTAGAAGGTGTTCCATAAACCGTCATCTTAAATACCTCCAACCTTAGTACAGGATCTCACCGGGTGAGTTCTCTTGTAACCTTAGCTTTACAAGATATCGACCTATTTTAACTATTAAAACGAATTGATACTAAATTCCTAATCGCATTGGAATTCTTTAACCCTTAGTGAGCATGCATTTATCTTTGTTATAGATTTTAAATGTCTATCTCATTTTACAACGCTTTATAAAACAAAGACATTCTATAACATGCTTCCTAAGCTAGAATATAACCATTACATTCATTTTATAACATGCTTCCCAAGCAAGAATATAACAATTATATTCAACTAAGGCAACTATGTTGTATGTTTAATTTCACAATTAATATAACACTTATATCAATTACACTTTTAAACAAGCAACATCCAATTCATAAATTAATATAACACTTATATTAATTCTCATGAATTAAGCATGCATACTATACAACATAACACTTACTATATTATACTTTCAATGCATGCAACATGCTTCCTACGGTGGGATTTGAAATCTATATGGCATACTTTATGCACATACAAGAGACTTTAATTAAAACATACATTCACAATGCATAATTAATTAAACACACTAAAGTTGACCGGTTTTGGCATCACGGACAAGCAAGCAACTAAATTATTACAAGAATAATTCATAAACTATGTTGAGACGCTTCCGAACCCTTCGAACCGCCACGAACCAGCTTGAATTTGCTTGAACCGGCCAAAAAAATGGCAACAACAAGCTTCAAATAAGCTGAACCGGTGCAAAACAGTTGTCCCGACTTCAACAGCCCGGAACCGGACCAATAACGACCCGAACCGAACCAAACGAATGCTGAACCGGACCTCCAGAGGGTGAAGAATAAGGAACCGGTCTGACTTTCAGTGAACCGGACCGCCCAAGGACCAAACCGAACCATTTCTTCCACCTTGCGCTGAACCGGTTTTGTGCTGGAATTTTGCAGAAAAAACAGCAAAAAACAGCATGCTGTTTTTTTCGACACCCGAGCTTCTGTCTTCGAATTGAAAGCCTATATGGACTCTAATGACTCCGAATTTTTTACAGACTCTTCTGCACACATTAAAGCCCATACACGCTCAGGAATTTACAAAACAAAGTACAAATCGAAGCTCAAAAAAATATGCCAAAACCGGGAAACACTTTAGACGCCCAGAAAAATTAATTTCTAAAACAAATACCCACCGAGCTCAAATTGATGCAAATTGAGTGACCAAAAAACGCTCTGATAACAATTGATGGAGCGCATGTAGCGCAGCGGAAGCGAGTCGGATCATTGACACTCTAATTTCATCAATTTAGCTAAACTAGAAACATGCTCATAACTAGGAAATAAAAGAAATTAGAACACATACCTCTTGTAGTTCTAAAGACTTCTCTTCCAATGCTCGAATCTCTTCACGAACCCTTCAAAGCTTCTCTCGAACTCCTCGAGAACCACCTCCGGTAGTCCCGCTATCCTCGGGCCGAGCAACGGAGTGGTGGGACTCCTTTATGAAAGAAAAAATTTGGAAGAAGAAGATGGGAAGATGAAAGTGATGAGGATTTTGTGACAAATATCTAACACTTAGCTTTCTAATTTCTCAAGTAACATGAACTCTTCATGCTCATCCATAAATTCAAACTCTTAAAAAATTCATCAACTTCAAACCATTTGAACTTCATCCAATTTATAGGCAATTCACATGCAACAAACTCTTTGCTTAGCATGACACCTCAAATTGGATGGATTAGTCTTCAACCAAGTGTTCCAAAATTGATGAGTTTATGCATGTTGTTGGTGATTCACAATCCACTTCACAACTTGGATAAATCCACTCAACTTTGATAAATCCACTTTGACTTGGATAATCCCACTTGTAATATTTTGTCATTTTAAAATTAATACATAATTAATTTTAATAAACAAAATCAATTATAATTAATTAAACTTTTTAATTAATTAATATTATTATTTAATTCAATATCAAATATTAATTAAATAATAAGACTAATCCCGGTTTCTTAAACCGAATCATCACACATGAATCCCTATTCATGTTTTAGACCGATCCCATATTTAAATATGTCCATCATTCTTCCAAAACTCAATTTGAATAAATTCAAATTCTTTTTCTCTCATATTGTTACACGGCTTAATCCGAGCTAGCCAGGAGAACCTAAAGGACCTACAGATCATGAGCTCCAACGATACGAGATTAACCGACCAAACTCTTTAGCCAAGCTAACCAACATTCGTTAACCCCCGGAGACTCCACTAAAGTCCAAGGGTTGCACTCTCCTCACCGTAGATATATTTTTGTCCTCTTGATATAACCATCATCAGTAAGTCAATCCTTCACAGGTCGTTCGTAATTACAGCTGGGTCAAAATAACCGTTTTGCCCCCGTAATTACATCTTGTTCCTTAAGTCCCACTGATCCTCTAATGAACTATTGGTTTGTGGTCCAACCACCAAACCGATTGGTAAGTGATCTTATCACTATACCAAGTCCCTCTCGGGCCAATGAGAGGGTGGGATCCCTAGTTCAAGACCCGGAGTTAGCACTTAAGGGAACAACCTCTCTACTAATCCCTAAAGGTGGGTATGAGTGAATTCCATCTCGTAGGACTATGTTCCCAGCTACCTACCCGGTCTTATCCCCAAGATGGTAGGCTTATTGAGTCTGCGATCTCGGGCCACTCTCACCCATACAAGTCAAAGGATAAGCCCGAATAAACAGGAGTTCATAGCGTGCTCAGGATTCAGATCGAGTTACCTAGGTCATCATATGAAAAAGTCGGTCTTTACAGTAAACGGAGTTATAAAGAAAGAGCGACTTGTTTCGCGGTTCAATCTTATGCAAACTCATTGCATAGGACGCCCTCACTCACATGTCTCCACATGAACGATTTCGGATCACATCGTTTGTACTATACAAAGTGGGCCGCGTCCAATAGTGTCCCCAGGATAAGGTACCCAGCCTTATCCCTATACTATAGACCGTTCTGGCTATTACTTGAACTTGATCCACTATCATGTCACACATGCAGTTCAAGTATAAAACCTATAGCCATGGGTTCTTTGTTTATCGGAGTTAGGTTAAAAGTAAAAACAATTCACTTTATTCAATAACAACTTTACTGAATAAATCTCAATAACAATTTTATTGCAAAATAGAATATACATTCAGTTTACAAACCACGAGTTTTAGGACATAAAACCTAACAGTTACAACAGTTCATCTTTTACCTTCATCATTGATAGGTTTGACCGCGTCTTGAAATTTATTTCGTGGTACCTCATGTTGAAACCACACAGACACGGGTTCCAAGGTTCCAAACTGGACTATGCGTACTTCCTGATCACGGAGCGGGCGAGAGTGCATTTGTCTGCACGTATTTGTTGTTACCGTATCATGTTTTGATTGAGCTATTTCATCAAGGTCTAGCTCAATTTTTCCTTCTTTAGCTAACCATAGATTTTGCTCCTTTAGGACGAAACATTTTTTCACCGGATGACCGATCACTGATGATATTTACAATAGTTTGGATCATCAAATTTATCCATCTCTTCTGGGCGCTTACACTCGAGAAGCTCAATCAGTCGCGTTTTTTAGTAGTTGCTCTAACATGTCAGGAATGTCAGAGTTAGGGAAATGATAGACTTTTTTCCGTCTTTCCTTCAATGTTAAGCAACACTCTTCATTTTGTTGTTGCTTTTCAATCATCTTGTCCTTTCCTTTGGCAAACGGCTGAAGACTGGTTATATTGACAACCATAACTTCATCTGCAGCTGCCTCAGTGTTCTCTTTCCCTTCTTTTATGTTAGGGACTAGAAAGTCTTTGTCTCCTCGTCTAGCAATACTAAGCTCCATATCATGGGCGCGAGTTGCTAGTTCATCAAAGGTATGAGACTTTACACCTTGGAGGATGTAATGAAGTCCCCAGTGCATTCCTCGAGTGCACATCTCAACAATAGATAATGTTGTGAGACGATCCTTGTAATCTAGACTCATGGCTCTCTAACGATTTATGTAGTCAACAACAGGTTCACCCTTTTGTTGTATGGTATTGGTGAGCTCGTACATACTCACGGTTCATCTCGTGTTGTAGAAACGATTTAAGAATTCTTTTTCAAACTGCTCTCAACTGTCTACTGACTCAGGCTCTAGATCAGTGTACCAGTCGAAAGCGTTCCCCTTCAGCGTTCGAACGAACTGTTTGACCAGTAGATATCTTTGTGTACCAACATTCTCACATGTTTCGATGAAATGAGTAACATGTTGCTTTGGGTTGCCTTTTCCATCGAATTGTTGAAACTTCGGTAGCTGGTACTAGACTGACATTCTCAAATGATCAATTCTTTTAGTATATGGTTTAGAATACAAGAGTGAACTTTGAGAGGGTCCATCGTACTGGGCTCTAATGGAGTTCGTTATCATGTCCTGAAGTTGTTGTACAAATAGTGAAGCGATAGAAGCGGAGTGTGAACTTGATTGCATGACGATCTTTTCCTTGTTGCGATCTCTGAAAGCGGGTGTCTGGTTTGGCTCAACAACATTTTGGTTCTCAATTGCGTTCTTTAGGTACGCAATTTGAGAATCTTTTTCTTCAATCGCCTTCATCAAATAATTGATTTGTTTCTGCATCTCTGTCATTCTTTCTTCCATATCATTTGTTTCAGTCATCATGACGGATGCTACGTCAGAATCGAGCTCAAACAGAGGGTTACACCTGATAACAAGTTTGTCACTAGCAGATGCCCCCAACAATGTCATTTTTTCTTCCATAGCATTTGTTTCAGTCGTTATGATGGATGCTACGTCAGAATCGAGCTCGAATGGAGGGTCACACCTGATAAAAAGTTTAGTACTCGTAGATGCCTCCAGCGATGTCATTACTCCGCTCACAATTGTGACAAAATCATATGGACAATCGTGGGAAGTAGAACCCGTGTGTGGGTTGTTCATGACAATGGTCATTGAAGGAGTCCTAAACGACATAACTTCACTTGTACTTTGAGATGAGGGAAAGAGATGAGAGGTAGAGATGTCCCATTGGGCGTGCCAATCTGTTCACACGAGATTTCGACGAAGGAAATTCGACACATGTAATATGAACTTTGATTTGTATTAATTTGTATGTATGTGTGTGGATTACAATCTCTAATGTTTATCCTCTGGTTCTTTCTCTCTCAAATGTAAATGTGTCTCGAGGGCTTCAAAGCTTGTTCTCGATGTTGGATTTGTTTCGAGGGCTTCACAGCTTGTTCTCGATGTTGGATTTATTTCATGGGCTTCACACCTTGTTCTCGATGTTGGATTTGTTTCGAGGGATTCACAGCTTGTTCTCGATGTTGAATTTGTTTCGAGGGCTTTTGTAGCTTGTTCTCGATGTTGAATTTAGATCGAGGGCTTCGCAACTTGTTCTCGATGTTAAAGGATTGTTCAGTCTTCCAAGGATTCAGGGAGTCTTCGTTGTTTATGAATTCTCTCTGAGCTCTTAGAAGTAGAAATTTTCTTAACCATTCAAATGAAGGGTGGACTCTCTATTTATAGAGTTCCCAGGGGAACATAATGGGCTTGGGCCCGATGGGCTTTTGGGCCCAGCCATATGGATTTGGGTTTTGGGCCAAATTGTCATCTAAATAGTTTTTTGGGTCCATTTGCAATATGACCCAACTTGATCGGTTAAGCTTATCTGATCAAATGGTCATGATTAAAACACGTGGCGTTTTCCCGAGAATCGCCCAATTGTGTCTTCAAATTTAATTTGGGACACATGTCAATTTAAGATTCGTCCGGTAAGTTTGTCATCACTTTGTGAATGATGACGTGGCAATTGCTGATTGGCCGAAATTTCTCGGTCAACAACTCCTCTCCCATTTTCAATCCAAAATTGATAAAAAAAAAAAAAAAAAAAAAAATCAATCAAAATTGTAAATTCAAATGTAAAAACAAAATAAAAATATGTAAACTAAAAACTACAAATATGACAATACAAAAGGAAAGGAGAAAAAATTAAGTGATTTGCAATTACAAATGTAATTGTAGTTCACAAATACACAATCCATTGAATTGGTAGTGCAAATCTAGTGCAAAAATAAATAAAAAATAGAAAAAAAAAAATTACAGAAAAGCTAAAACTCATGTATTCTTAAAAATTAAAATTATCAACAAAAATTACAATATATTCTAAAAAACCAAAAAAACCAAAAAAACCAAGTAACACGATATTCTAAAAAGTTAAAATTCAACAAGTTTAAAAATCAACAAACATTACTCATTCTAATACACTGTATTCTCAAAAATTAAAAATATCAATCAAAATTACAACACTATATTCTTAAAAATTAACGTTCAAGAGATTAAAAATCACCAAAAAAAAAAAAAAAAAAAATTACACTGTTTTTAAAAAAATTTGAACTCATAGTACTGAAATACACTGTATTCTCAAAAATTAAAAATATCAACAAAAATTACCTTGTATTTTAAAAAACACAAAATTCATATTACTGTAATCTAGTGTATTCTCAAAAAAATAAAAATCAACAAAAATGTACTGTATTCAAATACATTATCGAAATTCCAATACTAAATCAACAAGGAGGGAAAGTAAGAGAAACACGTGATAAGCTAACCTCCAGAATTCAAAATATATATATATATATATATATATATATATATATATATATATAGCCTCTACAATTGAAGATCTGAAGAAATGAATTTGGAGAAATGAAAAATAAAAGAAGTCAAAATAAAAAGAGCCAGAATGGTGTGTTACCGTGAGCGAGCTAAGTAGTAGAAGGAAGAAGAAACAAAGAAGTGAATTTGGAGAAGGTTGCACCAACATAATGAAGAAGAAGAGGAGAATTTCTGACTCAAATCTGTTGGATTGATTGATTGGATGATTTTTAAAAAATATGCCCCTTCGAAGGTTCTGTAGATTTAGAGAAAGAATAAAAAATTTATAGAAAGAGACCTCTCGTCACCGAGCTCGGCCGATCAGGCATTTCGTTCACGAGCTTTGGAATTTGAGCACAATTGGAGATGTGGCTGGGCTGTGTGAGGGATATTAGGGGAGAAGAGGAAAGAAAGTTTTTTTATTAAAGATAAAATTTTAAAATGGGAGGAGAAGTTGGGAGGGTAAAAAAAAAAAGAAAAGTGAAGGAAAGAGAATGAAAAAAGAAAAGGGAAAACTTAATTTTAAAAAATGGGAGATTAAAATAGGTTACCAAAAAGAGTCATTTACCAGTAATTCCTAGAGAAATAATACAGGAGAATGAGAGTAGGGGTGTACACATGGTTGGGCCGAGGATTTTTTGACCCAACCCAAAAATAATTGAGTTGAGTTGGGATGATTTTTGGGAAATTCTCAATAATAGCTAGGAATAAAAACCTGAATTGAAAAATAGCTAAGAATTTTTCATATTTTCATCCAATAGCTACCATAATTCTAGGGAGTGAAGTTGATATTTTTCATCCCGATTATACCCCTTGTATATACACATATTTACTGTTAGCCCACCTAACCGATTTTTATTTTTATTTTTCCTTTTTGTTTTGTTTAAAATAATTCTCATACGTATTTTAAAATCCTTGAGTTTTAGGCGAGGTAGTCAACATTTTCATTTCGTCTATACCCTTGTATATACACGTATTTACGGACAACCCAGAAAACGGGACAACAAACAAAATCTCTAAAAATCGGTCAATTAAATATAAAAAAAAGGATAACAAACAAAATCCCTAAAAAATCGAAATTTATTCAAAACACAAATCTCAACAATATTATATCGTTCATTCATTCAATCAAACGTACCAGAAGTCTCGATGTTCGATTTGCACCGTGGTTTGGATGGAGATTCGCGGACTCACGAAGGTTGCCCAAGTTGTCTGTTGCGCACGGTGGAGATCCGATTAGTTGTGGGCAAACAATATCTAGCTTGCGCCGACGAGAATGAGAATCTGAATCTCGTAGAATGAGACTCATGGTGGGTAGGGTCAATTTTTTGGTACGTTTTCTGGTTGGGATCAATCTCGTAGAATCAAACTCACAGTGGTTGGCGCCGATGAGAATGAGACTCACGGTGGTTGCCCAAGTTATCCGATCGGTATATAACTGGTACGTGTTCTGGACTCCATTGTCATGTTCATCGAGTCAGTGTATACTGGGAAATACAAGGAGTGGAAGATCTGATTTTTGTTCGTCGAGTCAGTGTATATTGGAAAATACAAGTACTTGAAGGTCTGATTTTTGTTCGTTGAATCAGTGTATACTGGGAAATACAAGGACTGAAATGTCTGATTTTTGTTCGTCGAGTCAGTGTATACTGGAAAATACAAAGGACTGGAATGTCTGATTTTTGTTCGTCGAGTTAGTGTATACTGAGAAATACAAGAAGTGGAAGGTCCAATTTTTGTTTCATTCAAAATTTTCAACGATTTACTAATGTTACGATTTTTTCTCCCAACTAATTTCTCTCTCATAAAATCAACCATTTTTTAGTTGATTTAATTTTTCAACGGGTTAAATCTCAGAGGGGCAGTTTGGTCCCACTATATTCTAAAAAATTGTTTGCTTTGATTATTTAAAATTTTCTAATCGTTCACCATTTTTTGTTTTTTACTTAATTCTTTGTGATTAAATCTCTCCTCTTTTGTAGCTAGTTCAACAGTTAAATGACTGAAGGTTAGTTTCGTCCAACTACATTCTAGAGAAGTTTCCGATTATAGGAGTTAGTTATTTTTCAACACAATAATTAGTTTAGCTATTTTTCAACTGGCATAGTCTTGTTTCAGCTATTTTTGTAGTTGTTCCATGATTTTTTGACTTAACTCGAAATTTTCAGGTTCGTAGATAACCAACCCAACCCAACTCAACATATCAATCAACTCAACCTAACCCAACCCTTCTATTTTCGAGTTAACCCAACTCAACTCTTCAATTTTCCCTTTCGAGTTAACCTAACTCAACTCTTCAATTTTTAGTTTTCGAGTTGGGTTGAGTTGCTGAACTCTTCAATTTTTAGTTTTCGAGTTGGGTTGAGTTGCTGAGTTTTTTTTTTTTTTTTTAAATCAACTAGATCTCCTCCCTAAAAATCAATCAGATTTTCTAACTAATCAAAATCAATGAGATATCCTCATCAAAATTCAGACGGCTCAATGCTCATATTTAAAAAAAAAAAACAATCAGATTGTAACTAACCCAAACTATTCAGAATGCTCCTGAGGACTGAATTTTTTTTTAACGAATACCAGAACTAAAGGTGTGGGGGTTAGAGATTCAAAGGCGTGGGCATCAGAGACTCAAAGGTGTGGGCGTCAGAGATAGGAGGCGAGCGACTGCGAGGTCAAGATGAAGCTGAGAAGGTGATCGACAACCGAGTTTCGACTGAGAGAGCAACAGCGAGAGCGAGATGGAGTTGAGAGGGGTGACATCGACGACAAGGGTGAGATGGAGTTGAGAGGGGTGACGCCGACGGCAAGGGCAAGATGGTGCTGAGAAGATGATCGACGAGCGAGCTTCGAGTGAGAGAGCGACGACCGAGCATGCCGCGACGAGGGATTTCAGCGAAGAGGCGACGATTGTGAGAGGTTTCAGCGTAAAAGTGGAGCGAGAGGGAAGGTAGAAGAGAGTGAATGAATATCGTTGTAGGGTTTTAGGGATTTCGAATTATATATATATATTTTTTTAATTATGAATCCGGTGTGGTTCGGGTTGAACCGAGTGAAAAATGGTCAACCCGCAAACCGAATCGAATTTTTCGGTTCTTCAAAATTTTAACCTAACCCTCGGGTAGTCTGGGTTGTTCGAGTTGTCAGGTTATTTATACACCCCTAAAAAGAGAGAAGGCAAAAAAAAAAAAAAGTAAATTTTGAACCCAGAAAAAGAAAGAAAGGAAAAACCACTTGGTGCAGTGGGTAAGCGCTCTCCCTAATATAACAAAAAAAATTATTAAACAACCACTTGGTGTAACGGATGAGTGAGCGCGTGATCCCGAAATTATAGCCCAGAGTGATCCTTAAATGCATTATTACCGCCCAAATTTTTATCTCTTGGTGCAATAGGTGAGCACTCCGCCTAAGATAGCAGAGGGTGGGGTTCGATCCTGCATTGTGACTCACGATTTGCTCTAAAGTAGACCCAAGTTCTTCTTTAATTTTAATACCTTGCTTGCGACAAATTACTTTTTATCATCTTTAAAATCATTTATATTTATTTTGAGTTATATATGGTCAATTTTCGCCCAAATTTACCACACTTGTGTTTTATACAAATCTTTCGCATTTGACTCTTATATAATGTATTGATTTTTTTTTATTATTTATTTTAACTAATCACTTTTGGTTTTTTAGTACATTGGGGTAGGGATACGAACCACAGACCTCTTGGTCGTCAACACATACATATGTCAGCTGAATCGCTTTGACTTTTAACTAATTAAGAAGTTGAATACCTTTGAAGAAAAAAAATCTCATAAATTTATTAACATAATGTAGTTGTAATATTTTTTATTTTTTTATTTTTAACATGCGAGAGGTGGAGGATGACATCTTGGTCACTAATCTATATAATTTATTTTGTAATCTCATTTCTTTGTCATTGTATTTTTGAAAAAATGAATACTAGGGAAATTATTTTTCCCCATTAAATCGATATTCATTGAATAAATTGGTTCTTTATATGAATTAGTTATGAAAAATTGTGGCATGTGAATTTTAATGTTTTTTACTGGATTGATTTTTGTTCGGTCATATTCGTTATAGTTGAAAATGAGTAAAAAAAGTGGCTTCCATTTTTCTTTGACTACAAATTTGTCGTACACACATGTTTTTGTCACTATCAACGGAGTTCTGCAGGAGGAAGAGTTCAAGCCTAGAAGAGGGATGAGACAAGGGGACCCGTTGTCTCCTTACCTCTTTCTTATGTGTGTTGAGGGTCTCTCCGCCCTTCTTAACAGGGAAGAATCTCTTTCTAACATTAGAGGTCTTCGCATTAGTAAAAATTGTCCTTATCTCACTCACCTCTTTTTTGCAGCTGACAGTCTTCTTTTTTTTCAGAGCGGTGGGAAGCGACTGTAGGAAAATCAAGGAGGTTCTAGATGTGTATGAAAAGGCCTCAGGCCAAACAATAAATATGGAGAAATCTTCCTTTATGGTTACCAAAAATGTGGAAGGGAAGAAAGTGACTTGGTGATAAGCGCCAGATAAGCTAGATTTACAAAGCTAGAGGTCCTTCTAGGATCCTTGTAAATATTCACAAAACTGACAAACTTAACCTTCGATCTCAACCCCTAAGAAAGGCTAGACGACAGATTACTTAGACGATCAAACAAACCAAGGATCGGACAAAGCTTGTGGCTCCCATCAACCCTTGATCTTCAAAGCACTCCACAAGCAAGACTGATCAATCCTCACTTGAATGCTCCAAATATTCATGCATTCTATCACAAGAATACACAAGAAACAAAGCTTAAAAGCTCTCAAGGTTTAAAACTCAAAACACTACATTTCATATCTCATATCACTTGGCTCAACAGACTTTTAGGCATCAAAAAGACGAATTCGCTCGCCTTTTATTTAGGAATGCCCTCTCAGATCGGGTCGGGCGCAACAAGAGCAAAAATTTTCATAGAGTTAAGGACAAGGTGTGGAAGGTGCTTCAGAACTGGCAGGGAAAGTTTTTTTCTCAGGGTGGTAAGGAAGTGCTCATCAAGTCCATTGCTCAGGCAATTTCGAACTACAATATGAGTTGTTTCCACTTGCCCAATAACATTTTCCTTGAGATTGACAAGTACTGTGCTCAGTTCTGGTGGGGCTCGACAAAGGAAAAGCAGAAAGCTCATTGGATGAGTTGGAAAAGGTTATGCACTAGTAAGGAGAATGGAGGTTTGGGGTTTAAAGAGTTAACCTTGTTTAATCAAGCGATGTTAGCTAAGCACAATTGGCGTATTTTGAGGGAGCCGGGTAGTTTACTTGCCAGAGTGCTCAAGGGACGTTACTTTAAGGACGATGATTATTTGAGTGCCCCCTTAGGCGTTAAACCCTCCTTGACTTGAAGAAGTATTGTGTGGGGTAGAGAGCTCTTTCATGAAGGCTATAGATTCAAAGTGGGGAATGAAAACCGTATTATGCTTGATTCAGATCCTTGGATCGATAGAAGAGGTTGTCGGGTCCCTTTGTGGGTTAAAGAGGAGTTTAGAGATAAAAGAGTTAGTGTGCTTTTGGACAATCGGGGCATCTGGAAGGAAGCAGTGATAAAAGAGAGCTCGACTACAAGAAAATTAGTCTATTGCGACAATTTTTTTACAACGGTTTAGAAAGTACTGCAAAATTTAATAAAATCGCAACAATTTCTGGAAACAAATAAAAAACTGTTGCAAAATATATGTATTGTAACGATTTTCTTGCTGCGATTTTAAAATGTGTTGCAATAGGGTGTTCATTTTTTTTGGACAATTGGCGAAGCCCAAATAAAAAAAATTCTTTAAAAAATTTAAAGCCCAAACAAATAAGAAAGTGTTGCTATTTATTTCAAAAATGTTGCAATAGGATGGGTGCTATTGCAACGGTTGTGACAAGTCATTCCAGCACTTTAAAAAGTGTTGCTAGATCCCTTACAACACTGGTTTAGCCAGGGGTTTCTCAAGCGTTGCAAAAAGTGTTGCAGCAGTTTAAAACCACTACTATAGCTCAAAAAAACTTCTGCAATAGCCCTGTTTTCTTGTAGTGAGAATTTTATCGCGACCGACGTCGAGGACATCCTTGACACTCCCCCCGGTAGAATAAACTCCAAAGACGAAATTATATGGAGCCTCGACCCCAAAGGTTTTTTCTCCGTTAAAAGTGCTTACCACTTAGCAACTAGCTTAGTTTCTCTCGATAAAGAGGCTTCTTCTGAGTCCCTGACTTTGAAAAATGAATGGAAAAATTTCTGGAAGCTAAAGGCCATTCCTAGGACAAAAATTTGTGCTTGGAAAATTATAAACGATGCAATTCCAACCAGGACAAACATTATTAAAATAGGAATCGATATTAACACTTTATGTTTGTTTTGCAGGAAGAGGGAGGAAACAACCAGCCACGTTATGTGGACCTGTAAGTTTTCTAAAAATATTTGGTTTGATTACTTTTCACACTTATTTGGTCTGTTTAATGCTTGTAGGGATGATTGGAAAGCCCGAGATTTCTGGGAGGCTTTAGACAAGCAGATGAGCAAAGAAGAGATGTCAAAAGCTATTGTTATTATGTGGTGTTTATGGAATCACAGAAATTCTATCAACCAGGACTAAAAAATAAACAGAGCTGATTTCCAAGTTGTTTGCAATTCAAATAGACAGATTCCTATTGGAGCTTGAAGATTTAAAAGAAACAAACCTGGTTTCGTCAAGATTAGAGAACCTCGCGAGTCAGAGCGGTTGGGTCCCTCCTCCAGACGGTTTTTGGAAACTTAATGTTGATGCCTCCTAGAGTGAATTCCAAAGAATAAGCGGATTTTGGTGGGTTGTTCATGACTCTCGGGGATCTCCTATCTGCGTCGGTCACCTCTCAAGTAAGCGTAAATGGCCCATTAAAGCATTGGAAGGTCAAGCTTTGATCGGGATGAGGGCTCTTCGCCGGTGGCATGATTGTGGGTCTCCGCTTCCCTTGATCGTGGAGTCAGACTCAGCTGATATTGTGGATGTTTTAATCAATCCAGGAACTGATATTTCTGAAACAAAAAAATAGTTTGGAAGAAATTGAGGTTGAAGCCCCTTTGGCAAAAGTTAGCTTTTTGTGAAGTGTCCTAGAATTTGTAATCAGGTGGCGCATACTCTTGCACGGGCGGCAGTGGATTTTGGTGGTTGTTCGTCTTCTTCCTTCCGGATGGAGGAAATTTTTTGGGAACTGTGTGTACCTGTGGGTGTCTACCCTCTTTAATGAGGTTTGGTGAATGTTAGTGGTCTTTGATTTAAATATGGCGAGTGATGTGAAATATGGCCAAAAATGGCCAAAAAATTCATTTTATTATTCAAATGATGTCCTTCTCTTTTTAAAAAGATACCAATTGGAGAGATTCAACCTCTGTTTTCATGATTGTTTATGTCAATTCAATTATACTTAACGTTGATATAATATTGTTGTAATACTATTCATTTAATTTAAATTATAATTATAAATTAAATTTTCCAAAGGATGATTGCATGAATAACTAATGTAAAAGTCCATTTTGAAACATGACCAAACTACTTTTATTGGATAAATTATCAAATAATTTTTCTAGATTTTAATTAACATTTATCACGTTTGTTTATTTTTATTTTTATTTTTTTTTGACAACAAATAAGGTGAGGATCGAACCTAAGACCTCATAGTCAGTAGTTCATACCAATTGAGATATGTTCTTGTTGGGTTACTTAAGATAGTAATTAAAACAAGAGTAAAACTTGTTTATAGGGCTACGAGTATGTTTGCAGCCACGTGTCACAATTTGATTAACTGAATATTTATATTATTTTTTAAATAAAAAAATCCACTGGATTTTTTTTTACGTAACTTTTCCTTTTTTCTTGGTCCGATAAACTTCACATTTGTTTTCAATTTCTTCTTTCACTCTCTTTTCTTTTCTCTACAATAAATATCTTTTTTCTTTTTTTTGGTTAACTATTTTTTAAAGCGGTCAAGTTCCTCAAATTTGCAATACTCTAAAGAATTTCTCCATTTATTTTTTGGGGGACTTTTCTTAGAAAAATAAAATCTAACCACGATACCAACCTCTCCCCCACGTTGTCTAATTTCGTTGTTAGGGTAAGTGTTTTGAAGAAATTGATTATTGAACTCGAAATTGAAGAATACTAATCGCACTACCATGATTGACCCAAATGAATCAAACCGTGAAATTTTCCACTCTTTCCTTCCCTTCCTTTAAAAACCCACTTGAAAATTTATGCCTATATAACACACAATCAGCCCAATCAGTCGTGCAAATTTCAAATAACTTCAATTGATATTTCATGGCCTTGAAGTTTGGAGTGCACATAAATGAAAAGAGAGAAAGTAGGAGAAGTTGTTAATTGGATGAAATAAGAAAAGAAAAGTTAGAGACAAAAACCAAATAAAAGGTGTGGAAGATTTTTAAAAATAGTTTAAATATTTAGCCAATCAAATTATGACAGGTGACTGAAGTGTGTTTAACTCTCACAACAAAGGTCGAATAGAAACCAAACCAACCAAACTCCCATATATAAAAGGTTATACCATAATTAAATATCTTCTATTAATCTTCATAAAAATATATTTTACAACTAATAAACATTTGAATGAATTTTAGAAAAACAGTAATTCAGTGAAAATTCACTGCATTGGAACTTGGAAGTTGCGTAACATTCAAAACAAGATAGAAAAATGTGTAAAACAAAAATTTAAAACAATCAAATCAAATTACAAAACTCTACATCTTCCATGCGACATTATCATTAAACACGCAACCCAACAAGATCCGCAAACACACTATTAATTAATACTAAAAACAGGGATCAAAGCGAACATAGCTCAGCTGACATATGTATGACTTGATGACTAAGAGGTCTGTGGTAAAAAAAAATACTAAAAAAAGGGTATTTTGATAGGGACAAAACACGCACTCGGTGTGGATGAATTGACATTTGACGTATATATTAAATAAACAATTAATAATTAAATGTAATTGTTAGATGCCTTAATGGGCTTTGGTGCGTGTTAGTGAATCACACAAAATGGTTTGAATCACACAACTCGGATTCAAATTTTTATTTTCATTAAATTGCACCTTAATGTACTAACCTCAAATTTAAATAAGTGTCGTAATTTTATTCTTTAAAAAAATTTCATTTGAAAAGACGTGAATGAAAATATTTTCATTTTCATTTAATGAATATCATGTCTAACACGTTATTAAAAAACAAACATCTAATCTAGAAACCATATCATAATTAGATTTTAAATCTCTCACCCAATAGGTTGATATAATAATAATTAAAATTGAATTTTTAAAAAAAAAATTGGGATATGATGTAACGAACCTTGTTGGGAGATCCATAGGCACACATCAATGCCAGCAAGGCAAATAGAGATTACATTTGATATTGTTCGCCAGTATTTATATATATATTTAAATCTTTCAACGTTCATCCTGATTTGTTAACAGTAGGTCAAACTTTTGGGATGCGCGCCTTGAACGAGTGCGTTCACAGTGATTGCGCGTTTTGAAGACGCGTAGCGCGTTTAGTCCCATAAAAGACATTTCTTCTAAATTATTTGAAAAAAACATTTTTTTTCTAATAAGTTTCAAAAAGTACCCCTCCCACCTAAAATACTCTTAAAAACGCCACCAAACGATAACATTTTAATAGACATTAGGAACTTGTTTGATAATGAACCGTTTGATAACGTTTCTGTTTCTTGTTCCATGTTTCATGTTCTCTATTTTTTGAGAAGTAGAAACATGAACATGTTTGTTAAGTACCCATGTTTCTAGTTTCTTGAAGAAAAAAAAATAAAAACATTATCATATCTCATAATTATTTTTTGTTAATTGTTTCTTTTTTCTCTTTATTGTTTTTCCTTTTTATAGTTTAAATAGAATTTAGTATACATAATATAAAAAAGGTATAACGTGCAATTAAAAAAAAAATCCAAAGTTTACATAATCGAATACAAATAAGTCTCGATGCAAAGTTTAAAACAACCATAAAATTGTATCTAAATTTCAAATGTTATCCAAATTTGATTTGATTTGGTATATGTTTTTGTGTGTTGACCGGGTAAGGAGACATTTGTTTAAGAATAGAGAATAGAGTCTTCTACACACGAAAACAACATTCAATAACATTTTAGAGTGATAAATGTTTGTTATGGATCGTGTTTTAAATTTTTGTCGACGTGTATACATCTTACATTATAATTATATTTTAGATAAATTGATGTTATATAACTAAAATATAATTATTGTGAATCTAATATTTAATAGTAAGAAAATTAAATTTAGTTATTGAAAACAAAAATAACAAAACTTAAAAATTATAAAGGAACTATTATGTTAATATAACTCTTTCCTAATCGATGTAGGAGTTTGTTAACCCTCTAACAATAGAGTCCCATGTGTAACATCGCATCACATCACAGGCTAGTTGAGGAAACCATAAAGATTGAGTTTGGGTACGAGGACTGCACCGTTTGGCCCATGGAGATTTGGCCTAATACAATTGTCACACTTACTTGAAGCAGAGCATCATCCTCCCAAATTAATTTCATGTATTCACCCAAAAAAATAAAAGTTGATGATCTAACAGATAAACCTCAACTTGGGAGTTGAGCCCATTGTTATTAGTGAAATAATAGCACCCAAGGCGGGAGAATTTCTAGTATATCGGTGATATAGAGTTTTTCCATACCACTGCCTTTAAATGAATGACACCTGGCGAAATGGTTGTTTGACTGGGACCCACTCTATTAAATGTATTCTTTTTTTAAATCATTGCGCCACGTGTTATTCATTTAAACTTCATACACAGATGTACTAAAAATTCTCCCCAAATAGGCAAAGAGTTGACATTAAATCCAACCAACAAAGGAGCCGCGACATGACCTGGAGGGAGAGACTCCCCGGCCTAGCTAGGCTAGGATAACCCCTCGAGGGTCAATGCCCATGGGCTCAACCGAGCCCATATGGCGGACACATGCATATCATTTGGAGTTATCAAAGACTTTAGGCTAATTCCTTTGTAAATATGACAATATGTTGGAGACGCCTCACATGCGAGATCAATCCATACTTTTTCTAAACTTAGTACAAACCTTCGTCAGACTCACTTAGGCATGAGAGTGTTTTGGAAGCATTCTTCATCACATACATCAACCAGAGTTGCACATGTTAATTCAACTATATACAATTTGAAAAAATGTAAAGTTTACAAGAGCCTTATTTGTAAATAAACAATAAAACATAATCACCATATATTTTAGTGATCATAATCCATAACCAACCTTTAGTTATATACATATTATTCTAATAAACTTATTATTTGTCATATTAATTAATAATAATTGGTCGAGAAAGAAGTGACACTACACGTTCTTTTGTTTTGTTTTCATCTATAGTATGTCCATCACCATACTGATACATGCACTGAGCAATTCTAACAAGATTCTTGGACATTTGGATGAATGCTTGCGAGGATACAAGTTTTTCATCTTCAAATTCATTTAACTTCTTCCATAACTCATTTATCAAATCTCTTATATATTCACGAGCATCATTCTCTGAGACAGCCGTCTCATTCACATAACATTGTATTGATTTTGTAACATCACCTGTATTTTGTTCATCCTAAATAATAAAATATCATAACAAAGTGTCAACTTATTATAGTTGTCAAAATATAAGGAAAAAATATCCATAGAATATATATACTGATTTATCTTTAATTTATTTTTTTCTTTTAGATTTTAGAACTTTCTAAAATTTAACCAAGATTAATTGTTGTTATCACGTACCAATGGTGTCAGCAGATCATTTGTCAGTCGCATAATTGTTGATGACCAACGAATTATATCTGCATATTCTGTCAATCTCTCTAATTCCTCCTTCATTATTTGAGATGACACAAAAACATATGAATGAATTAGCATAATCGGCCCTGCTACTGATATCCATGCATTGTTCATATATTCTTCGAGTGTTGGTTTATAACCATCGTGATACCAATTTGCCTCTAATAGATAAGATTTGCACAAATCTACCCACTGAACCATGAAATTTTAACAATTTATGTTGGACAAAATTATATAACCAATTTTAGTTCATTTGAAAATTAAATTTTTTCATTATAAGTCCATACCACTTTCTTAAGGTATTGCATGACATCAACTCCATGGTTGCTTAGTGCTTCAGAAGCTATCTCATTTATTAAATTGTAGATATTAAATTGTAGAGGGTAAAAAACAATTGTTTCATATACTCTGGAAGTTGATCCATGGCAGCAATATCCCATCTAAAATTACCATTAAGAAGAGAACTAAATATCAATTGTATTTCAAAGTGGAAATTAATAACTTAATAAAACATAGAAGTTTTCTAAGCAATCTCTTCTATATTTATCAAGCAATCAAACAACTAATATTCGAGAGGGGAAAAACTAAAACTTCAAAGAAAGTTATATTTTTTACAATGAGCCAATATATATGAATGGTGAAGAAAATAGCTCTTGGGAAAAAAAATGAAGCTTTTATAATTCTTCTACACTTTTTCCTTGAGTTAACCAACTCAAATGACATAATGTATGAATTATTGATCAAGAGGTTAGAGGTCTGAATTCCCTATCTCACATGTTGTAAAAAAAGCACTTTTGAGAAGCATTTGACGTAACGTCAATAGAATAAAAAATGAAGTATATGCTTTGTTGCTTCTACCACCAATGGTTAACTCATGAGCCTAGAGAAAATTTAATTATTAGGAAGTTTATGAAGATTTCTAATATTCTTTCAATTTTTTTATTTTTAAAAAAATATTAATCATTTGATTACTTACCTCTCTATAGCATTGGTAAAGAGTTGAAGTTCATCCAAAGTGCCATAGACATCATAAACATCATCTATCATTGTTATTAATGACACAAGCTTTGTTCCCATTCTTCTAAAATATGCAAAATCAGATTCAAATCCAATGCCTATTGTCCAAAAGAAGTTCTCCGTCAACTGGTCTCTTGCAAAGCTCAACTTTTCTCCAAGCTTGGTGTTTCTCCACCAACTTTACATAAACCAAAAAACAATGTGGAAGTTTAATGAACTATAAATAATTTAATAAAGTTGGAAACATTAACCTCTACATAGTGGTTTTCTTAAAAAAAATAGCTAAAATTTGTGGACAACAACCAAGAGTGTACATAGATTGTTCAATTTTAATGGATGAATTAGACTTAATTGACTAATAAGTTTTTGTAAACCTATTATTTTAAACTTTTTTTTTAACTCTTTTAGATCACTACTCATTCATGCTATTATCAAACATTAATTTACCACATATTGATTAAAGAACTAGTAAATTAATGATTCACATTCTAAAATTATAGGAAATATATGATTTTAATGTTATCTAATAATAGTCAACTTAAACATAACTCAAGTATACATATTCAAAATTAAGCTAATGGAAATATTCTCTCCCCTTCTCTCTTGAAGTCTGACAATCCTTCAATTTGAAGGGAATTGGTGTGGGAGATTCGTTCAACCTGCGACAAACATGGATATTAGTGAGATTTTGGTGATGTGCAAAGACATGAAATTGACCAATGATGAAGAGGAAATCACAGAGTTGAAGGAGATATCAAAATTGAACCAATCGAATATTTTGCTATGCTTGGTTGGAAAGGTTTTGATCTCAAGACTGGTGAATATTGAGGCTTTTCGAAATGTGATGAAGAATGCGTGGAATGTTCATAGAAGTACGACGGTGGAATGTGTGGGAGAAAATGTATTTCTCATCACTTTCAAGTCAACTCTAGATTTGAAGAAGGTGCTGAATAACAGGCCCTGGTTCTTCGATCGGGCAATCATCCTTATTGAAAGTCCTAAAAGTTGGGACCAACAAGAAAAGATGTCGTTCAGGTTCGTATCTTTTTGGATCCAATTTTTTATTTTACCAGTTGGTTGTAGGAATAGAGAGGCCCTGATTTAGTTGGAGAAGAAAGTGGGCGAAGTGGAAGAGGTCGAAACGATCTCGAATGGGGACTGCTGAGGAAGGTTCGGGAGAGTTCGAATACGAGTTGATATCACAAAACCTTTGAGAAGAGCTTTACAAATCAGTGTGGAGGAACAAGAAGAGAAGTTATGGATTTTACTACGATATGAAAAACTTCTGGAGTTTTGCTTTGGGTGTGGGCGAGTGGGACACCTTCTTAATGAGTGTGATAGGGTGCTAGAGGATGAAAGGGGAGAAATCAAGAACCCATATGGACCTTGGCTTCGGGCATCGGAGTTTAAACATAAAGAATATTATGATCGTGGCGGGCAATCTAAGTTCTGGGGCACAGGTAGGGGGAGAGGGAGAAGTGAAGGGTCATGGAGAAAGGAATCAGAGGAGACTAGAGAAATAACCAATATGCGGGCGGCTCGTTCATCAGAGCCACCAGCCGCGGTGGAGGGGGGAAGGGGGCAACCGGTACAGTCTTGGCAGAAGGGGGAGGGGCTGACTAATTGTAACGGTCATGATATTAATTATGAGGGAGTGATTTGTTGGGAGTGCGAGAAGTGCGACCAAAGTCCCACATTGGTTAGGAGAGGGAAAGATCATGGGTATATAAGGAAGGATAGCATTCTCCATTGGTATGAGACCTTTTGGAGTGACCAAAAGCAAAGTCATGTGGGTTTAGTCCCAAAGTGGACAATATCATACCATTGTGGAGATGTGGAGGTCCAGTTTTCCTTACCAAGTGGTATCAGAGCGAGGTCGTGGTTAATTAAATGTCTTGTGTTGAACATGGAAACTAGTACAAGTAAGATGATAACTTTGAATGGCTAAGGGAGATGGAAGATATTTGTATCATTCTGTTTTTTTACTTGAGAAGCCCGAAGATAAAATTGATTCAGAATGAAAAATTTGTCATAGGAAAGTGTGTGGCACAATTAGACTTTGGGTAGATGAAAATTTCTTGAATCATATTGGTGATGAAACTCATGCACGAACGATGTGGAACAAGCTTGAATCGTTATGTGCCCCGAAAACTAGTAACAATAAATTGTTTCTAATTAGGCAGTTGATGGCTTTAAAGTTTCGAGAGGGAACACTTATGATAGATCACTTGAATTCATTCCAAGGTATCCTTAATCAACTATCTGGAATGAATATCAAGTTTGACGATGAGGTACATGGGTTAATACTTGTTGGTACATTGCCAGACTCGTGGGAGACATTTAGATCTTCGTTATCGAACTCAACCCCGAATGGAGTACTAAGTATGGACTTAGTAAAAAACAGTGTTTTGAACGAAGAGATGAGAAGAAAGTCACATGAATCTTCTTCACATTTAGAGGTTCTTATTACTGAAAGGAAGGGGAGGAGTAAAAGCAAAGGTCTGAATGGTAGAGACAGAAGCAAAAGCAAGAGTCGCTGGTTTGCCAATGTTGAATGTTAATACTGTGGTGTGAAAGGGCATATGTAAAGGAATTGTCGAGAGTTCAAAAGAGAAAATAATAATAAAAATAATAAAGGTAAGCAGAAGAAGAATTCTGATGATAATGATGCAGACACAGTTTCTGCAGCCACCGACGAGTTCCATATTTTATTTGACGGTGATGTTATTAATCTCGCTACACAACAGAGCAGTTGGGTGATTGACAGTGGTACCTCAATTCATGCTACACCTAAAAGGGATTTCTTTGCATCCTACACATCTGGTGATTTTGGCAGTGTTAGGATGGGTAATGATGGATCAGCAAAAGCAGTTGGCATTGAAGATGTGCACTTAGAGACCAGTAATGGTTTTATGCTGATGTTGAAGAATGTAAAACACATCCCTGATTTACGCATGAATTTAATCTTCATAAGTAAGCTGAATGATGAAGGTTATTATAATATCTTCTATGATGATAAATGGAAGCTTACTAAAGGCTCTATGGTGGTAGCTAGGGGAGATAAGTGTTCGTCATTGTATTTTATGCAGGCAAAGATTACTGATTGCGACATAAATACAGTGGAAAGTGAAGAGACTGTTGAGCTTTGACATAAGAGACTCAGTCACATTAGTGAGAAGGGTTTGATGATTCTAGCTAAGAAAAATCATCTTCCTGGTATAAAGAATGCACCTTTGAAAAGGTTTGTTCATTGTTTGGAAGGAAAGCAAAGTAGAGTTTCTTTTAAAGCGTCACAACCTTCTTCAAGGAAGCCAAATGTACTTGACTTAGTACATTCTGATGTTTGTGGTCCTATGAAAACTAAGACACTTGGAGGTTCGTCATATTTTGTGACGTTTATAGATCATCATTCGAGGAAAACGTGGGTTTATACCTTGAAGACTAAAGATCAGGTGTTGCAAGTGTTTAAACAGTTTCATGCCCTTGTTGAAAGAGAAACTGGTAAAAAGTTGAAGTGTGTTAGGACCGATAATGGGGGTGAGTATATTGGACCTTTTGATGAGTATTGTAGAAGTCATGGCATTCGACATAAAAAATCACCTCCTAAGACTCCTCAGTTAAATGGGACAGCTGAGAGAATGAGCAGAACACTGGTTGAAAGAATGAGATGTTTGCTTTCATATTCACAGTTACCGCAAACATTCTGGGGTGAAGCATTATGTACAGTTGTACATGTTTTGAATCTCACTCCATGTATTCCATTGGATAATGAAGTACCGAACAAAATTTGGTCGAAGAAGAATATATCTTATAATCACTTACGTATTTTTGGTTGTAAAGCTTTCGTTCATGTTCCTAAAGATGAGAGGACGAAGCTTGATGCAAAAAGTAGACCATGTGTGTTCCTTGGCTATGGTCAAGATGAGTTCGGTTACAGACTATACGATCCAGTGCATAAGAAGATTGTAAGAAGTCGAGATGTTGTGTTTGTAGAAGATCAAACCATACAAGACATTAAGAAGACAGATGAAACAGAGTCTAAACACAGTGATGATCTGATTGATTTAGATTCAGTTCCTTTGGCACAACCTTCTACACAGATTGAGGCAGATGATGATGTTCATGAACAGTTGCCAGAAACTGAAGTTCCTACAGATGTTTCACTCAGGAGATCTGTCAGAGATCGACGTCCGTCAACAAGATATTATGTTGATGAATATGTGTTATTGACTGACGGGGGAGAAACTGAGAGTTATGAAGAGGCCATAGAAAATGAGCACAAAAGAGAGTGGATTGATGCAATGAAAGATGAGTTGAAGTCTTTGCATGAAAACCACACTTTTGAGCTTATAAGATTGCCTAAAGGAAAAACCGCACTAAAAAATAAGTGGGTTTATAGAGTGAAACAAGAAGAACACACCTCAAAGCCTCGTTACAAAGCGAGATTAGTTGTGAAAGGTTTCAGTCAGAAGAAAGGTGTTGACTTTGATGAAATTTTTGCTCATGTTGTTAAGATGTCTTCTATACGTGTAGTTATGGGTTTGGCAGCTAGCCTTGACTTAGAAGTTGAACAGATGGATGTTAAAACTGCATTTCTTCATGGTGATTTAGATAAAGAAATTTATATGGAGCAACCAGAAGGTTTTGAGAAGAAAGGCAAGGAGAAACTTGTGTGCAAGTTGAAGAAAATTCTTTATGGGTTGAAACAGGCACCAAGGCAGTGGTACAAGAAGTTTGAGTCAGTTAAGGGGGAGCAAGGCTTCAAGAAGACTACTTCTGATCATTGTGTCTTTACGCAAAAATTTTTTGATGATGATTTTATTATATTATTGTTTTATGTTGATGATATTTTGATTGTTGGCAGGAATGTTTCGAGAATTGACATGTTGAAGAAACAGTTAAGCAAATCCTTTGCCATGAAGGATTTGGGGCCAACAAAAAAGATTCTTGGAATTCGAATAGTACGAGATAGAGCATCCAAGAAATTATATATGTTACAGGAGCAATACTTGGAGAATGTGCTTGAAAGATTCAACATGAGTAAAGCTAAAGCTGTCAGTTCTCCTTTATCCAATCACTTCAAACTGAGTACCAACCAGAGCTCTTCTATAGACAAAGAGAAGGAAGACATGAGAAGATTCCCATATGCTTCAGCAATTGGGAGCTTGATTTATGCAATGGTATGTACTAGACCAGATATTGCTCATGTTGTTGGTGTTGCTAGTCGTTTTATGTCTAATCCAGGAAAACAGCATTAGGAGGCAGTCAAGTAGATATTGAGATATTTGCGAGGTACTTCTAGTTTGAAGCTCACTTTTGGAAGTGGAAAGTTTGTGCTTGTCGGTTACACTGATTCAGATATGGCAGGAAATCTAGATAACCGAAAGTCTACTTCCGGCTACTTGATGACTTTTGCAGGTGGTGTAGTGTCTTGGCAGTCAAGAATACAGAAGTGTGTTGCACTTTCTACGACTGAAGCAAAATATATTGCAGCTGCGGAAGCGTGCAAAGAGATGTTGTGGATGAAGCGTTTTATCCAGGAGCTTGGCTTCAAGCAACAACGGTATGTGATATTCTGCGATAATCAGAGTGTTATTCATCTTGGTAAGAACTCTTCTTTTCATTCAAGAACCAAACATATAGATGTAAGGTATCATTGGATGAGAGATGCATTGAATGATGGTTTGTTTGAGCTTGAGAAGATACATACTGATCATAATGGATCTGATATGTTGACTAAGAATCTACCAAGAGAAAAGCTTGAGTTTTGTCGTTCTGCCTCTGGAATGACAAGTTCCTCCACATAGTGAAAAGGGGGAGATTTGTTGGGTATTTTTCACATTAGCGGTGGAAAGCCCAAAAGTAAAAGCTCAATAGGGCATTTAGGTTTACCTTATTTAAAGGTAAAGAAGCCAGCCAGATTCGTTGTTGTAACAAAACCGAGGAGAGAGAAAAACGGAATTAGAGAGAAAGAAAAAGAGGCTTTTTGGGGTGACCAAAAGCAAAGCCATGCGGAAGTCCGGGTTTTCTTATCAAGTGGTATCAAAGCCATGCCCCCAAACTTAGCCGTGTGATGAAATTCTCAAGTGCCGAACAAAGGAGAGCCTCCAAGGTGTAGTCATTGACATAGATCTGTGGTGCCGGAAGGGCCTAGATAAGAGTATCTAGACGAATATGTCGTGGTGCCGGAAGGGCCTAGATAAGTCTATCTAGACGGATATGGATGACTATTTAAGGGGAGGCTCGGTGGTACTTCGTTCGAGGGGGGGGGGGGGATTGTTGGGAGTGCGAGGAGTGCGACCAAAGTCCCACATCGGTTAGGAGAGGGTAAGATCATGGATATATAAGGAAGGATAACATTCTCCTTTGGTATGAGACCTTTTGGGGTGACCAAAAGCAAAGCCATGCGGGTTTAGGCCTGTTACGTCTCCAAAAGTGACCTTTTTAGGACTTATTTATCTGAGAAAGAGGTGCACTCTTAGGTGTTTTTGAGAGGATTTAGCTTAAACCTATGCTTATATATGAGAATTAGAAAAAGGTAGCTAAATTAGGACTTGTGTGCAAAAGGAAAGAAAATGAATGAAAACCGAAGGAAAAGAGTGAAAAATATGCATTGCGGAAACATTGCTAAAACAACAATGTTTTAAGTGAAATCCGTAAGTTGGCTGATCCTTTTCTGTTATTTTCCGTTATTTCAGGGATTCGGTCTTTCTCCTCCATCCATTTTGAAGTACGACGTTGAGGATTGATGGTTTTCCTTGGCCCAAACGCACCTGCAGATTACTATAAAAGGGGGTCAAAGTAGAGGGTTTGATCATCATCCGAAAGCGTAGAAGTCTCTTCGCAGCTCCATCTTTTCTCCTGTTTTTCTTTGCCGTCTGTTGGTTTGCGAGGTTTAGCTGTTGGAGTCGACAATCTGATAGGAAGGAGAGAAGATTCATCTTCTCTCCCGATTGGATTCATCCAAGCAAGGCTGATCTTTCTCATCCTTCAGCCGAGACGGTTGCGACGAGGCGTTCAAGCTCAATTACCTGCTTTCTGTCTTTTATTTCCAGCTCTGTCTAGTTGTTGTTTCTTTTCTAAGTGACTAGTTCATTTCATTTCGTTGCTTTCTGTCTTTGTGTTATTTACTTTAAGCTTTCCGTTGTTCATTCAAACAATCAAGTAATCAAAGCTCAACTCTTCACTTCACAATTTCTTCTCTTTGCTGCTACTGTTTTTCCTTACTGTTTGTCTTTAAATTCCTTCTAAGCATGTCTACTTCTTCTCTTACTTCTGTTCTGTCTATATCCATGAGTAGCTAAGTCACATAGGGGCATGCTAATGACAATACTATAGGCTAAAAAACGTGAACCAAGCATGTAGGATAGCTCTCGAAGCATTGATTGTATGTAAGCTTCATCCCACGGGCAATTTCGATTGGCCATCCATTTTGTCCAAAGAACTCCTAACCTCTGGAAGGAGTAAGAGTTCAGAGTCATACACTCATGCTAGCCTTTCAAGGTAGTCAGAAAACGACCTAGGAATAGGCGTTTTCCTAGTACAAACCATAACTTTCTGCTTTAACAAGATGCTTAAGACCTTACTTGGACATGAGTAAACTAAAGAATCTAATGCATGAAATCGGAAGATACATGAGATTGAGTGAGTTTGATGCATAGAGAGTTGATCCAATGCTTGAGAATCGTGAGAAAATGCCTATAGAGGAGTCGTTAGTAGCCCTTGTTTCTCCATTTTACACACTTTCACTGTTAGTAACATTGCGGTAGAATTGCTGTTTCCGCAATTCTGCTAAGTTTAAAATTCTGTTTAGCTAATTTCCTCTTCGTTTATTAATCTTTTCTCTTTTCATTTAAGTTTATCTTTGACTTGCACTTGTTTATGTTGCTACCCTTTACATATTCCTTAGAAATTAGACAATTTAAAACCAATTCCACCACCTCAAATCCACCCATTCTTTCTTAACAAAACACTTCACGAGTAGCTCATAATAAATCTCTGTGGGAAAACGAATGAAAAAATACTTACTACTTGCTATAAGATCATGTATGCTTGCATCAACTGAGTGCTCTCTCTCTCTTATTGCTTATTTATTTTAACACATTGAGCACGCAACAAGTTTTTGGCGCCGCTGCCGGGGATTTATTTTAGTGAAAACGAAGTTTGTTAAGTTTGAAACACCAAGTTTATTGTCTATTTTAGCTGATCTATTTTCATTTCTTTTGCAGGTACCATTGGGGTAGTTTATGAATGAGCCTTCAAGTAGTGATCTAGAGTTCAACCCTGAGCCTGAGAGATTATTTAAGGCTAGAAATAGAGCCAAGAAACGACTCTTTAAACAACCCCCTTTACCTCAAATACTTGCCGAAACCGCAGAGTCTCCGCAATCCTCTCAAGAAGAAATGGATAGATTAGTTCCCAATCCGGTGCCTGTCACTCGCAATCCCATCGAAATAACGAATGATAAGGATAACGCCATACTCTCTTACCTCGTTCCTATGCCTGGGGAGCTGAACCCCAGCATAATCCGCCCTGAAATCACTGCCAACTCATTCGAGTTAAAGCCAGTGATGTTCCAAATGTTGTCCACTGTGGGACAATTCTTTTGAGTGGAAAATGAGGATCCCCACAACCATCTTAGAAACTTCCTAGGAGTCAGTGATACATTCATCATCCCTGGAGTTTCCCAAGAAGCCTTGAGGCTCTACCTCTTCCCTTACTCTTTGAGGGATAAAGCAAAGACGTGGTTAAACTCATTACCCTCTGGATCAGTCCTCAATTGGACAGATTTGGCAGAAAAATTCCTAGTTAAGTATTTCCCACCTGATAGGAATTCTACCTTTCGTGATGATATAATCAAGTTCAAACAAGCTGAGAATGAGTCTCTTCACGAAGCTTGGACAAGGTTCAAAGACCTTCTTCTTAAATGTCCACACCATGGCATCCCATGGTGTATCCAAATAGAGGTCTTCTTCAAAGGATGCAACCCCAGCACCAGACAAGTTCTAAATTCATCTGCTGGAGGTTCCATGTTGTCCAAGAGTTATAATGAAGCCTATGAGATCTTGGAGAAGATCTCAGCATCTCACTGTAGGTGGTCAGATGATCCAGTTGAGCCAACTAGAGCTCAAGACAAGGACGCACTCAATGCCATGAGTAGCCAAATAAGCGCCCTGACCAACCTAGTCAAGCAAATGGCTCAAGCCAATCTCCAAACAAGTGTCAACACCGCCACAGCCATGTCAATGGGCACCCAACCAAGTCAAGGTGAGACACTTATCTGTGGATTCTGTGGGGAAGGGCACTTGTATGAATACTGCCCTGGGAATCCAGCCTCAGTCTGCTATGTTGGAAGCCAGCAGCAGCCTAGGAACAACCCCTATTCCAATACTTACAACCCTGGTTGGAGAAACCACCCAAACCTTTCATGGGGTGGCCAACAGAATGCTAACCAAGCTCCTAACCAACCAAGGCCGAGTGGAACACCTGGTTTCAATCCCCAACATAACCAATCCATGTACCAAAAACCATACAACCAACCTGTAGGGTCTTCTGTAGAAAATCTACTCAAAGAATACATAGCCAAGAATGATGCCACTCTACAGAGTCAGCAAGCTACTCTTAGGAGCCTAGAGAACCAAATAGGGCAACTAGCCAACGAACTCAAAAGTAGGCCCCAAGGTAGACTACCTGCTGACACTGAAGTGCCAAGAAGAGATGGTAAAGAGCAAGTTCAAGCAATTGAACTCAGGAGTGGGAGACCATTGGTGAGCAACACCAAAGAAACACCAAAGAGAGTAGAGAACACTGAGTCTAGTGCTCCACTGGAGTCTCTGCCAAACCAAGGTCAACCATCACCAAGCACATCAGGACCAAGGCTGGAGCCAATCATAGAAGAGATAGAAGAGATTCCAAGGCCTCCACCTATCCTGAGGCGACCTGAAGTGCCTGCATATGTGCCACCACCTCCATTTCCTCGAAGGCTAAAGAAAAAACAAGAACAGGAAGTGCACTTTAACAAATTTTTAGAAATTCTTAAACAAGTGCATGTTAATATTCCTTTTGTAGAAGTTTTACAGTCTATGCCTTCTTATGTTAAGTTTTTGAAGGATATTATCACTAACAAGAGAATAATTGGTGAGTTTGAAACAGTAAATCTCACTGAGGAGTGCAGTGCCATACTCCAGAACAAGCTACCCAAGAAGGAGAAGGATCCTGGTTCCTTCACCTTACCTGTAGAGCTAGGAGGCAAGCACGTGGGCAGAGCTCTTTGTGACCTGGGAGCCAGCATAAACCTCATGCCCCTATCACTATTCCGCCAGCTAGGAATAGGAGAAGCACGTCCAACCACTGTCACTTTACAACTTGCAGACAGATCCATAGCCTACCCTGAGGGTAAGATTGAGGATATTCTTGTAAAGGTTGACAAGTTTATTTTCCTTGCAGATTTCATTATCCTGGATTATGAAGCAGACAAGGAGGTCTCCATCCTATTAGGCAGACCATTTCTAGCCACAGGTAGGGCCCTGATAGATGTCCAAAAAGGTGAGCTCACTATGAGGGTTCATGATGAAGAGGTGAAATTTAGTGTATATAAAGCCTTAAGGTACCCCTCTGACTCTGAATCTTGTGCTAGCATGGACATTGTAGATTCATTAATGGAAGAACAGTTGGAGCATGTATTATCAACTAAGCATGCTAATGAATATGTACAATTAGATTTAACTGACTTAAATGTTTCTGAGATAATGGATATACCTGTAGATAAAACTCAGCATGTATGTATAAATAAAGACCTGACTAACAGATCCATGAATCCTTTAAAACCATCCATTGAGCATCCACCTGTCTTAGAATTGAAACCTCTACCCACTCACCTCAAATATGCATATCTAGGAAGTAATGATACTTTGCTTGTGATTATTTCTTCTAAATTAAGTGAAAAGCATGAGGTTGAACTGATTTTGTTACTTAAGCAACATAGGAAGGCTATTGCATGGACTATTGCTGATATTAGAGGCATTAGCCCTTCTTATTGCATGCATAAGATTATACTAGAGGAAGAACATACACCCCGTGTAGATCACCAACGTAGGCTGAACCCCTCTATGAAAGAGGTAGTTAAAAAGGAAATAATAAAATGGTTAGATGCTGGTGTGATCTTCCCTATAGATAGTAGTCAGTGGGTGAGCCCTATACAATGTGTACCTAAGAAGGGGGGGATGACTGTGGTAGTCAATGAGAACAATGAACTGATTCCAACTAGGACTATCACAGGATGGAGAGTTTGCATGGATTATAGGAAACTAAACAAGGAAACCAAAAAAGACCACTTCCCTCTACCATTCATTGACCAGATGTTAGATAGGATAGCTGGTAGAGCCTACTGCTACTTCTTAGACGGTTATTCAGGATATAACCAGATCACTATAGACCCCAAGGACCAAGAAAAGACTACCTTCACTTGCCCTTTTGGAACTTTTGCCTTTCGCAGAATGCCTTTTGGCTTATGCAATGCACCGGCAACATTCCAAAGGTGCATGTTGGCAATCTTCTCTGATTTGGATGAGTCCATGATAGAGATATTCATGGATGATTTCTCAGTCTTTGGGGATTCATTTACAAACTGTCTAGAGAACTTAGGACAAGTCCTGGCTAGGTGTGAGGAGACCAACCTAGTCCTAAATTGGGAGAAGTGCCATTTCATGGTGGATGAAGGGATTGTCTTAGGTCATAGAGTGTCTAGAGCAGGTGTAGAGGTCGACAGGGCAAAAATTGAAATAATAGAGAAATTGGTAGAACCTCAAAATGTCAAAGCCATTAGAAGTTTCTTAGGGCATGCTGGCTTCTATAGAAGGTTCATTAAGGACTTTTCTAAGATCTCCAAGCCTTTATGTGAGCTTCTAGAGCTAAACAAACCATTCATTTTCTCTAAAGAATGTTTCCAAGCTTGGAAAACCCTTAAAGAGGCACTAGTCACAGCGCCTATTATAGTAGGGCCTAATTGGGATCTTCCCTTTGAGATGTTATGTGATGCCAGTGACTATGCTGTAGGGGTTATGTTAGGACAGAAGATTGACAAGTTAACACACCCTGTATACTATGCTAGTAAAACACTTAATGAGGCACGATGTAATTACACAACTACTGAGAAGGAGATGCTAGCTGTAGTGTTTGCTTGTGAGAAGTTTAGGAATTACATTGTAGGCACTAGGACAATTGTGTACACTGACCATTCTGCTTTAAAGTACCTTATGAGGAAGGCTGATGCTAAGCCTAGGTTGATTAGATGGGTCTTGCTGCTGCAAGAGTTTGATCTGGACATTAGAGATAAGAAAGGATGTGAAAATGTGGTTGCGGATCATCTTTCTAGATTGCAGCATAATTGCGAAAAAATTGCGGAAACCGCAATTTCTGATGCTTTTATTGATGAACATGTCTTTGTATTGACTCATCGTGATAACGATGAGGAACCTTGGTTTGCTGACATTGCTAACTTCCTTGCATCGCAGGTACTGCCAACTTTCAAGGGAGGGCAAGAAAAGAAGAGGTTCCTTCATGAGGCAAGGAAATTCATATGGGATGATCCCACACTTTACAAGACTTGTGCTGATGGTCTGTTCAGGAAGTGTGTGTCAGCTGCTGAGGCGAAGTCTGTGCTGCAGCACTGCCATACAACACCCTATGGTGGACATTTTGGTGGCCAAAGGACAGCTGCAAAGGTGTTCTAGAGTGGCTACTATTGGCCAACGATCTTCAAGGATGCCCACAATTATGCACACAGCTGTGATGACTGCCAGAGGACAGGTAACCTTAGTCGAAAGGATGAGATGCCTCTCACTTACATCTTAGAGTTGGAGCTCTTTGATGTGTGGGGCATTGACTTCATGGGACCATTTCCCCCATCATCAGGTAACCTTTACATCCTTGTAGCAGTAGACTATGTATCTAAGTGGGTAGAGGCCATAACATGTCCCAATAATGATGCCAAGACAGTCATAAGATTCCTGCATAGACATATCTTTACTCGATTTGGAACACCTCGTGCTATCATTAGTGATGAAGGGACACATTTCATTAATAGAGCTATGGAGAAAGTGTTGGCTAAATATAATGTTAGACATAGAGTAGCCACCCCTTATCACCCACATTCGAATGGACAAGCTGAAATTTCAAATAGGGAGATTAAGAACATCCTAGAAAAAGTGGTCAAACCCAATAGAAAAGATTGGTCGTTTAAACTCGAGGATGCACTTTGGGCGTATAGAACTGCATATAAAACACCCCTAGGTATGTCTCCTTATAGACTTGTGTATGGCAAAGCATGCCACTTACCATTCGAATTAGAAATTAAAGCATTTTGGGCACTAAAAGAGTTGAATTATTGCGTGACCGATGCGGAAACATTGCGGTCTTTGCAATTACATGAGCTTGATGAGCTTCGACATATGTCTTATGAAAATGCTAAAATGTATAAGGAAAAGACCAAGATTTGGCATGATAGTAGACTTAGGATTAAGGACTTTAAGAAAGGCCAGCTTGTCTTATTATTCAACTCACGATTAAGATTATTTCCAGGCAAACTTAAGTCCAGATGGTCAGGTCCATTTATAATAACTAATGTGTTTGTTCATGGTGCAATCGAGATTAAGAACCTGCAGCAAGGGCAACCATTCATGGTTAATGGTGCAAGATTGAAGCACTACTATGAGGAAGGAGATGTGAAGACTCTCTCGGCCTTCCTCTTGACTGAAACATGAAAATAAGAACGAGAGAGGACGAGTGATTACTGTGCTCGTCCATGCGAGGCTAATGCCTTAGTTTATTTTTTGTTATTTTTCCGGTTATCGTTTGTGTATATTTTTGTGTGATTTTAATTACGAATTTGATATTGATTTTATTTCTTTTTGTAGGGAATCAATAGAGGGAATCAAGGAGATTAAATCCAGCTAAAAAAATCGAGGAGATATTGGGCCAAATCAAAGATTCGGTTGAGCAAAGATTGACATTTAAACTCAGAAAATCTCTAACGGTCACTAGAATTGCGCTGGATTTGCAGAATCCGCAACAAATATAGCCGTTGGGATTTCCATCATTACTTATATCCGTTAAGACGCACGCTGTTCCGTACGATTTCCCAATTATCTGAACTCCAAGAAAACTCTCTCCCTCTTCTTCTGCAATTCTTCTTTCCAGATTCCCACGATTCAACGATGGTGCTGACGAGAGCTGAACGGTCTGCGTCCAAGAAGAAGGCCGACGACGCTGAAATTGCTGCGAGGGAAGCACTTCTTGCCCTTGCAGATGCTGAGGCTGCGCGCACTGAACGCCTCCCCAAACTGCCTATCCGCAAGAAGAAGTGGAAGGTTGTCACGGAGATACCTGCTGGACCCTCTGAACCAGCAGGCACACCCAAGAAACACAAGTGGAGTATGGCAGTGGCCGAAGAAGCAAGCAAGGAAAAGACTCCCTCTGTGGAGATTCAAGAAAATGATCCTCGGTCACACGAGTCACCCAAGCAGAGCTCTTCGCCATCTCCACCAGCGCAAAGCCCTGAGCTTCCTTCATCGCCGCAGAGTTCTGAACACACCCCACCAGCAGAGAGCCCTGACGCATCACCCACTTCCCCACAACCTGACCCTGAATTCCCATATGGGGAATATCAAGAATCGACGCAGGGCAGTGGGGAAGCTGAGGAAGAAGAGGTCTTCTCTCCTTTGAGGGAAGCCAGCCCTGAGAGCCCTGCGCAGAAGGATGATTCGATGGACGAGACACTGGGGGATTGCCTCCAGCAGATGACAACCAAGGCAAGGTTGAAGAAGAAGGCAGCCAAGGTTGTCAAGGTCAAACGGCCAAAAACAAAGAAGAAGTCCAAGAAGAAGAAGTCCAGGGGTGCGCCTTCATCAAAGAAGGGAAGTGATGAGCCTTCACCAAAGAAGCTCAAGATTGAGGCTGCTGAGTCAGCCAAACCGAAAGACAAAGGGAAAGCCAAGCTTTACCCTGAAGATGAGCCTCAATCAGTGAGGTACGTGTCCTCTGATGCTGAGTCCAGAGGCACTGAGCTGAGGAAGAGGGAGTTGCTGCACGAGAAGGGATTCCTAGACACTCTCACAGACCTGCCGCAGTTCTTGCGCGCAGGGATCACGAATCACGGCTGGGAGGAGCTGTGCAGACCACCCAATCCAGCCTACTCCAGCATGGTGTATGACTTTTACGCCAACTTGATGGATCCAGAAGATGGCCTGTCTGTGGTCAGAAGGGTTGAGGTGGACTTCTCAGCAAAGGCGATCAACGAAGCCTATGGCCTCAAGGGCCAAAAACACACTGACTATGCAAGGATAGTTGATGAGCCAACAGAAGCTGTCCTGGAGGAGGCTATTCGGATCATTGGCCAGCCAGAGGCATCATGGACAGTCTCGCGCAATGGGAGGCACACCCTGATGAGTGCCACCCTCACAGCCAAGGCGGCTGTCTGGTTTTCCTTCGTGAGGAGGAAGCTGTCCCCAGTGACCCATGAGACCACCATCAACCAAAGCAGATCGCTGCTGGTCTACGCGATCATGCGAGGTCTCACAATCAACGTGGGCGAAGTCATTGCAGCTTCAATTGCTGACTGCGCCAAAAAGGGTAAGGGACCACTTTTCTTTCCTAACACAATTACTAAGCTGTGCTTACGTGCAGGGGTCCCAATCGAGCGAATGGAAAGGCAGCTGGCCTACACGGGTTACCTGGAGTTGCCTACTGCTTTAAGGTTGCGAAGGAAGGGAAACATGGAGTTCGAGCTCGATGGCCTGGCTGCTGCTCAGTCTTTGACCATGGCCTGCCTGACGGGTCTGCAGAAGAGGATGGCTCAATGGGCCACATATGCGCAGGCAAGGGACAAGGAGGTTGCTGACCAATTGGGATGCATCTTTCCTGAATTCCCCACGAACCTAATGACTCCATGGGCACCTCCACGGCCAAGAAGGGATGCTGATGAGGAAGACATCTGAGTGCTAGATTGAGAAGCACTAAAGGGAGTATTGCTGTTCCCTTAAAATAACAAAAAAATCAAACTGCTTTTTGTTGAACCATGTGAATTATGCTGTTTTGAGTTAGTAATTTGATCTGTTTTAGTTCTTTAATTGTAGTATTTAAATTTGTTTAGTGTAGTCTGATGATAGCTGAATAGGTAGATTAGTTTAGTTTCATTTTTGTGTAGCTTGAATGACTGGAAAGAGCATGCATAGGGGCCCTGATCACTGATATATCTGCCCTGTATCTATTGCGAAATAATTGCGGAAACCGCAATTTTTATTAGTAAATGCATGTTTTTGACTGACTGTTTAGCTAGGCTGGTTCTGTTTAAATTCTGTCTTTTGCTGCTATCATGACTGCCTTATATAGCTTATCTTAAAGCATGCTGGATGAGTGTCATAGGACACCCTTTGATAGTTTAAATTAACCTCTAAAAAGTGCTCAGCATGCATAGCTTTAAGTCCTTACCTGCCTGTTTTTATGAATTTCTGCTGCTGTGATATTTACTTTTAGAATGTTCTGTCTATGCCTAGGGCTTTTAGATTCTCTTTGTTTTACCTTAGACTAGATGCTTCTAGGACAAGTTTGGGGGTGTGCCACCTCAGACACTCATTGGGGACAATGAGTAGTTTAAGTTTGGGGGAGGCCACCCTAGGCCTAGGAACATTCCTCTCTCCCTTAAAGCATAAGCATTCTTCTTCTCCTTTAAAAAAAAAAAAAAAAAAAAAAAAAAAAAAAAAAAAAAAAATGATGAGCTGAAAAAAAAAAAAATGAAAATAGAATAAAGAGGGGTGTCTCTTTTTAGTTGCTGAGTAATCAGTGCCAAGTGTGTAACCCACAAGTGACATTGCATCAAAAGGCAACCAAAGGAGAGGCACCACCAAAGTGAGAAAGAAAAAGGAAGAAATAGGGAAGAAGAATGTATACCTAGGAGTTGCAACTTTGTGGCTTGGGTGTCCTAAGTAAAAAGAACTCTGATCCTCAATTAGCTGAGCACAAAGTTGTAACTTGTAGGGTTGTTTAGGGAGATGAATGTATGTCCAATGTAGTGATGCCATGGTTTAGGTTGTTCTCTTAAAGTACTACTGTCACTGTTAATACTAAGACTGGCATGACTCTAAGGAATCCTAGGTAGCTCAAAAGTAAAACTAGAAGCATGTACTGAGTCTGGGATAAAGCTAGGTAGAATTTGAAACCTTAGGGATAGAGGCACGATATGATAAAAGCAAGTAGATCAGTTGTAGGGAATTAATGAAACAGCAGGAGTAGTAGGCGTGCGAAGTCAGAAGAAGCAATATTAAGGGTTAGTTGTAAACTTAGAAGTGTGTCACAGGACAGCACTGCTATAGATAGGAATGTAGGGGAGTCAGTAAGTGGTTAAAGAAGATGAAACAGTAGCCTAGGCAAGTCCTTAGATTGCTCGAGGACGAGCAAAAGCTTAAGTTTGGGGGTGTGTTACGTCTCCAAAAGTGACCTTTTTAGGACTTATTTATCTTAGAAAGAGGTGCACTCTTAGGTGTTTTTGAGAGAATTTAGCTTAAACCTATGCTTATATATGAGAATTAGAATAAGGTAGCTAAATTAGGACTTGTGTGCAAAAGGAAAGAAAAGGAATGAAAACCGAAGGAAAAGAGTGAAAAATATGCATTGTGGCAACATTGCGGAAACATTGCTAAAACAGCAATGTTTTAAGTGAAATCCGTAAGTTGACTGATCCTTTTCTGTTATTTTCCGTTATTTCAGGGATTCGGTCTTTCTCCTCCATCCATTTTGAAGTACGACGTTGAGGATTGATGGTTCTCCTTGGCCCAAACGCACCTGCAGATTACTATAAAAAGGGGGTCAAAGTAGAGGGTTTGATCATCATCCGAAAGCGTAGAAGTCTCTTCGCAGCTCCATCTTTTCTCCTGTTTTTCTTTGCCGTCTGTTGGTTTGCGAGGTTTAGCTGTTGGAGTCGACAATCTGATAGGAAGGAGAGAAGATTCATCTTCTCTCCCGATTGGATTCATCCAAGCAAGGCTGATCTTTCTCATCCTTCAGCCGAGACGGTTGCGACGAGGCGTTCAAGCTCAATTACCTGCTTTCTGTCTTTTATTTCCAGCTCTGTCTAGTTGTTGTTTCTTTTCTAAGTGACTAGTTCATTTCATTTCGTTGCTTTCTGTCTTTGTGTTATTTACTTTAAGCTTTCCGTTGTTCATTCAAACAATCAAGTAATCAAAGCTCAACTCTTCACTTCACAATTTCTTCTCTTTGCTGCTACTGTTTTTCCTTACTGTTTGTCTTTAAATTCCTTCTAAGCATGTCTACTTCTTCTCTTACTTCTGTTCTGTCTATATCCATGAGTAGCTAAGTCACATAGGGGCATGCTAATGACAATACTATAGGCTAAAAAACGTGAACCAAGCATGTAGGATAGCTCTCGAAGTATTGATTGTATGTAAGCTTCATCCCACGGGCAATTTCGATTGGCCATCCATTTTGTCCAAAGAACTCCTAACCTCTGGAAGGAGTAAGAGTTCAGAGTCATACACTCATGCTAGCCTTTCAAGGTAGTCAGAAAACGACCTAGGAATAGGCGTTTTCCTAGTACAAACCATAACTTTCTGCTTTAACAAGATGCTTAAGACCTTACTTGGACATGAGTAAACTAAAGAATCTAATGCATGAAATCGGAAGATACATGAGATTGAGTGAGTTTGATGCATAGAGAGTTGATCCAATGCTTGAGAATCGTGAGAAAATGCCTATAGAGGAGTCGTTAGTAGCCCTTGTTTCTCCATTTTACACACTTTCACTCTTAGTAACATTGCGGTAGAATTGCTGTTTCCGCAATTCTGCTAAGTTTAAAATTCTGTTTAGCTAATTTCCTCTTCGTTTATTAATCTTTTCTCTTTTCATTTAAGTTTATCTTTGACTTGCACTTGTTTATGTTGCTACCCTTTACATATTCCTTAGAAATTAGACAATTTAAAACCAATTCCACCTCCTCAAATCCACCCATTCTTTCTTAACAAAACACTTCACGAGTAGCTCATAATAAATCTCTGTGGGAAAACGAATGAAAAAATACTTACTACTTGCTATAAGATCATGTATGCTTGCATGTTCTGAGTGCTCTCTCTCTCTTATTGCTTATTTATTTTAACACATTGAGCACGCAACAAGGCCCAAAGTGAACAATATCATACCATTGTGGAGATGTAGAGTTCCGGTTTTCCTTATCATGGTTTTGGGGGAATGTTTGACGAAAAGTAATGAGAGAGAGAAGGAAAGTAACGGAGGGGGAAGAAATATTGAGGGAAAAATCAGTTTTAATTGAGGAATTTGTGGACATGAATGATCCCCAACCGATGGTGCCATTAAAGGAAATGGAAATTGATATTATTGGAGATTCAGGACCCACCGATTGTAATTTCCAAGGTTGAGGAATTGGGGAAACAAATTTTGAATAAAATTAATTACCCTTACTCCAAGGATGGGCCAACAATTGATAGGCGTGAGTTTGATGGAATGGCCCAATCTGGTCTAGCCCGTGACAAAGGAAAAATAACAACTCAGACACCTACGTGGATTTCGAAAAGCTCACAAAAATAATAGTCAAAAGGTGGTGGATAGTCAAAGGGTGGTGGACAATTTTCAAACCGCCAGCTCTATGGTTGGAAAAAGGAAATTTGAAAGTGATCTGACAAATTCGAATTTGGCAAAGAAAATCAAGCCATTTGAGGAGCCTGAAGTAATAGCGATATCGGTGGAGGCTGATGCTCAGCCCTGCCGGACACAATGAAAAATTTATGTTGGAACGTCCGGGGCATGGGAAGCTCGAGGACGTTCAAAGATTTGGAAGATGTGATTTGTCTTCATCATCCCTCTGTTATTTTTTTAACAGAAACTGTTGGGTTTTATGTCCTAAAACTCGTGGTTTGTAAACTGAATATATATTCTATTTTGCAATAAAGTTGTTATTGAGATTTATTCAGTAAAGTTGTTATTGAATAAAATGAATTGTTTTTACTTTTAACCTAACTCCAATAAACAAAGAACCCATGGCTATAAGTTGTATACTTGAACTTCATGTATGACATGATTGTGGATCAAGTTCAAGTAATAGCCAGAACGGTCTATAGTATAGGGATAAGGCTGGGTACCTTATCCTAGGGACACTATTGGACGCGGCCCACTTTGTATAGTACAAACGATGTGATCCGAAATCGTTCATGTGGAGACATGTGAGTGGGGGCGTCCTAAGCAATGAGTTTGCATAAGATTGAACCGCGAAACAAGTCGCTCTTTCTTTATAACTCCGTTTACTGTAAAGACCGACTTTTTCATATGATGACCTAGGTAACTCGATCTGAATCCTGAGCACGCTATGAACTCTTGTTTATTCGGGCTTATCCTTTGACTTGTATGGGTGAGAGTGGCCCGAGATTGCCGACTCAATAAGCCTACCATCTTGGGGATAAGACCGGGTAGGTAGCTGGGAACATAGTCCTGCGAGATGGAATTCACTCCTACCCGCTCTGAGGGATTAGTAGAGAGGTTGTTCCCTTAAGTGCTGACTCCGGGTCTTGAACTAGGGATCCCACCCTCTCATTGGCCCGAGAGGGACTTGGTATAGTGATGAGATCACATACCAATCGGTTTGGTGGTTGGACCACAAACCAATAGTTCATTAGAGGATCAGTGGGACTTAAGGAACAAGATGTAATTACGGGGGTAAAACGGTTATTTTGACCCAGCTGTAATTACGAACGACCTGTGAAGGATCGACTTACTAATGATGGTTATATCAAGAGGACAAAAATATATCTACGGTGAGGAGAGTGCAACCCTTGGACTTTAGTGAAGTCTCTGGGGGTTAACGAATGTTGGTTAGCTTGGTTAAAGAGTTTGACCGGTTAATCTCGTATCGTTGGAGCTCATGATCTGTAGGTCCTTTAGGTTCTCCTGGCTAGCTCGGATTAAGCCGTGTAACAATATGAGAGAAAAAGAATTTGAATTTATTGAAATTCGGTTTTGGAAGAATGATGGACATATTTAAATATGATTTAAATATGGGATCGGTGTAAAACATGAATAGGGATTCATGTGTGATGATTCGGTTTAAGAAATCGGGATTAGTCTTATTATTTAATTAATATTTGATATTGAATTAAATAATAATATTAATTAATTAAAAAGTTTAATTAATTATAATTTATTTTGCTTATTAAAATTAATTATGAATTAATTTTAAAATGACAAAATATTAAAGTGTGATTATAAGTCAAAGTGGAATTATCCATGTTGAGTGGATTTATCCAAGTTGAGTGGGTTTATCCAAGTTGTGAAGTGGATTGTGAATCACCAACAACATGCATATAAACTCATCAATTTTGGAACACTTGGTTGAAGACTAATCCATCCAATTTGAGGTGTCATGCTAAGCAAAGACTTTGTTGCATGTGAATTGCCTATAAATTGGATGAAGTTCAAATGGTTTGAAGTTGATGAATTTTCAAAGAGTTTGAATATTTGGATGAGCATGAAGAGTTCTTGTTACTTGAGAAATTAGAAAGCTAAATGTTAGACTTCTTCTCACAAAATCCTCATCACTTTCATCTTCCCATCTTCTTCTTCCAAACTTTTTCTTTCATAAAGGAGTCCCACCACTCCGTTGCTCGGCCCGAGGATAGCGGGACTACCGGAGGTGGTTCTCGAGGAGTTCGAGGGAAGCTTCGAAGGGTTCGTGAGGAGATTCGAGCGTTGGAAGAGAAGTCTTTAGAACTACAAGAGGTATGTGTTCTAATTCCTTTTATTTCAAAGCTTTGTGCATGTTTCTTATTTAGCTAAATTGATGAAATTAGAGTGCCAATGATCCGTCTCGCTTCCGCTGCGCTACATGCGCTCCATCAATTGGTATCAGAGCGTTTTTTGGTCACTCAATTTGCATCAATTTGAGCTCGGTGGGTATTTGTTTTAGAAATTTATTTTTCTGGGCGTCTAAAGTGTTTCCCGGTTTTGGCATTTTTTTTTGAGCTTCGATTTGTACTTTGTTTTGTAAATGCCCGAGTATGTATGGGCTTTAATGTGTGAAGAAGAGTCTGTAAAAAATTCGGAGTCATTAGAGTCCATATAGGCTTTCAATTCGAAGACAGAAGCTCGGGTGTCGGAAAAAACAGCATGCTGTTTTTTGCTGTTTTTTTCTGCAAAATTCCAGCACTAAACCGGTTCAGCGCAAGGTGGAAGAAACGGTCCGGTTCGGTCCTCGTGTGGTCCGGTTCACTGAAAGTCAGACCGGTTCCTTGTTCTTCACCCTCTGGAGGTCCGGTTCAGCATTCGTTTGGTCCGGTTCGGGTCGGTATTGGTCCAGTTACGGGCTGTTGAAGTCGGGACAACTGTTATGGACCGGTTCAGTTTTTTTGAAGTTTTGTAGTTGCTGTTTTTTTGGCCGGTTGAAGCAAATTCAAGCTGGTTCGTGGCGGTTCGAAGGGTTCGGAAGCGTCTCAACTTAGTTGATGAATTATTATTGTAATAATTTAGTTGCTTGCTTGTCCGTGATGCCAAAACCGGTCCACTTTAGTGTGTTTAATTAATTATGCATTGTGAATGTATGTTTTAATTAAAGTATCTTGTATGTGCATAAAGTATGTCATATAGATTTCAAATCCCACCATAGGAAGCATGTTGCATGCATTGAAAGTATAATATAAGTGTTATGTTGTATAGTATGCATGCTTAATTCATGAGAATTAATATAAGTGTTATATTAATTTATGAATTGGATGTTGCTTGTTTAAAAGTAAAATTAATATAAGTGTTATATTAATTGTGAAATTAAACATACAACATAGTTGCCTTAGTTGAATATAATTGTTATATTCTTGCTTGGGAAGCATGTTATAAATTGAATGTAATGGTTATATTCTAGTTTAGGAAGCATGTTATAGAATGTCTTTGTTTTATAAAGCGTTGTAAAATGAGATAGACATTTAAAATCTATAACAAAGATAAATGCATGCTCACTAAGGGTTAAAGAATTCCAATGCGATTAGGAATTTAGTATCGATTCGTTTTAATAGTTAAAATAGGTCGATATCTTGTAAAGCTAAGGTTACGAGAGAACTCACCCGGTTTGATCCTGCACTAAGGTTGGAGGTATTTAAGATGACGGTTTACGGAACACCTCCTACCTGGGGATCGATCCGGTACTTGAGTTAAGTTAACCCGGCTTTATGAGCATGCACGTGAGAGGTGTAAGGTTATAAAACGTTTATCACCTAGACATCTTAGGTAAAAGTATGTTCTACCTAGACTTAGGTTTTATTGTCTTAGCCGGATAATGCCTAAGTAAAACTTTACCCAAACCATTCTAAAATACTTAGTAGTGGTGTTGAGAAGGTATATATGATATATCAATCTCCTCCTACGTTCTCCACAAAGTTCACACCGTGAGATTTATGCTCGGCCTCGTGATGTCAATAGGGCATCCCCATTCGGATGGTGTTTGCATAAATCAAGAGCAAGGTGAATGGAGAAACTATTTATAGTAAGTGGGAGAAGGAAGTATGTCAATACATCCTGCGGTCTCCTCCATTAGGTTGAACCGTGAGATTCCCATGTTCCGCCTGCTGGTTGCCCATAGTAGCACCGTCCATTCGGAGGGCCGTTTCATGGGAGTCGGAACAACTCAATCTCCAGAAATGGATAGGGTCTCTTAAGTCCATTCCCAACTCTGACATTTCCATTCGGTTGCACTGTTGGGGCCGACCTCTGAGTTCTGAAAATGGCGGGTCACACTTACAAGGATTACTAAGTTGTTAGTAGATTCTTGACCGAAGTAGCGATAACTAAGGTGCTATAGGAATATGAGTTATTCTGGTATTAGCATTTAGTCAAGAATGTCTTGGTTCAGTGAAGGAGTGATTGACTGCCCCTCGGTAGCGGTTGCTCTGACTCACTGAAGTATCGTTGCAAATTAATAATGATTTTTTTGGGTACATTATTACTTTTGCTAAAATTCTTGATTGGTTGTTAAAAATAGGTTAAGTTCAATTCACTAATAGAATTCATTCTTTTCAGCATGTCTAGCTCGTTTATCCAATTACTAGCTTCTGATAAACTAAACGGCGATAACTACACGACCTGGAAATCGAACTTGAATACGATTCTTGTTATCGATGATCTTAGGTTTGTCTTAACAGAGGAATGTCCTCCCCCTCCTAGCTCATCTGCAACTCGAACTGTTCGAGATGCATTTGACAGGTGGACTAGGGCTAATGATAAAGCCTGAGTCTACATGTTGGCCAGCACATCCGATGTGTTAGCTAAGAAGCATGAGGTAATGGTCTCCGCTAAGGAGATCATGGATTCATTACAGATGATGTTTGGACAACCGTCCTCATCGGTCTATCATGATACCCTCATGGCGAGCAAAGCTGAGAAGAAACAACTAAGTAAATATGATTTACTCGTTGTTGAAACATGTTTAGTGGAACATGATAGTTTTGCCTGGATACTGGATTCAGGAGCCATTAACCATGTTTGTTCTTCTTTCCAGGAAACTAGTTCCTGGCAGCTGCTTGCTGAAGGTGAGATAACTCTCAGGGTTGGAACAGGAGAGGTTGTCTCAGCCAAGGCAGTGGGAACTGTCAAGTTGTTATATAGAGATAGTTTCATTTTACTTGAAAATGTACTGTTGGTTCGTAGCTTTAAAAGGAACCTTGTATCTATCTCTTGTTTACTTTAACATTTGTATAAAGTATCTTTTGATTTTAATGAAGCGTTCATTAGCAAAAGAGGTGTACATATATGTTCTGCGAAACTTGAAAACAACTTGTATGTGTTAAGACCAACAGAGGCAAAAGCTATTTTGAACACCGAGATGTTTAAAACAGATCAAACTCAAACTAAAAGGCAGAAACTTTCTCCAAGTACCTATCTTTGGCACTTGAGACTAGGCCACATTAATCTCAATAGGATTGGGAGATTGGTTAAGAGTGGTCTCCTAAATCAGTTAGAGGACAACTCTTTACCACCATGTGAGTCTTGTCTTGAGGGCAAGATGACCAAACGATCTTTTTCTGAAAAAGGTCATAGGTCCAAAGAAACTCTAGAGCTTGTACATTCAGATCTTTGTGGTCCGATGAATGTTAAAGCACGGGGAGGGTATGAATATTTCATCAGCTTCATTGATGATTATTCTAGGTACGGCTATCTTTACCTAATGCATCATAAGTCTGAAGCTCTTGAAAAGTTCAAGGAGTATAAGGCAGAGGTTGAGAACACATTAGGTAAAACGATTAAAATACTCCGATCAGATCGAGGTGGAGAGTATATGGATTTAAGATTCCAGGACTATATGATAGAACATGGAATAGTATCCCAACTCTCAGCGCCCGGAACACCGCAGCAGAACGGTGTGTCCGAAAGGAGAAATAGAACCCTGTTAGACATGGTTCGATCTATGATGAGCTATGCTCAACTGCCTAGTTCGTTTTGGGGATATGCAGTAGAGGCTGCTGTATATATTTTGAAAATGGTTCCCTCTAAGAGTGTTTCAGAAACACCTTATGAGTTATGGAGAGGGCGTAAAGGTAGTTTACGTCACTTCAGAATTTGGGGGTGTCCGGCACATGTGTTGGTACCCAATCCAAAGAAGTTGGAACATCGTTCAAAATTATGCCTATTCGTAGGTTACCCCAAGGAAACGAAAGGTGGTCTATTTTACGATCCTCAACAGGACAAGGTGCTTGTATCGACAAACACCACGTTCTTAGAGGAAGACCACATGAGAGATCATCAACCTTCGAGCAAAATTGTTTTGACCGAACTTTCCAGGAAAGCTACAGATGGGTCAACAAGAGTTGTTGATCAGGCTGGTCCTTCTCAAGAGTTGAGAATACCTCGACGTAGTGGGAGGGATGTGAGACAACCCGACCGCTACATGGGTTTAACGGAAACCCAGGTCGTCATACCTGATGACGGCGTTGAGGATCCATTGACCTTCAAACAGGCAATGGATGACATAGACAAGGACCAGTGGCTTAAAGCCATGGACCTCGAAATGGAGTCGATGTACTTCAATTCGGTCTGGGATCTTGTAGAGCAACCTGATGGTGAAAGACCTATCGGTTGCAAGTGGATCTACAAGAGGAAACGAGACCAAGCCGATAAGGTGCAAACCTTTAAGGCTCGACTTGTGGCAAATGGTTATTCCCAGGGGGAAGGGGTGGACTATGAAGAAACCTTCTCCCCTGTTGCCATGTTAAAGTCGATTAGAATACTCTTGTCCATTGCCACGTTTTATGATTATGAAATTTGGCAAAATGGATGTCAAGACAGCCTTTCTGAATGGCAATCTTGAAGAGAGTATCTATATGGCTCAACCAGAGGGGTACATAATTCAGGGTCAAGAGCAAAAGGTTTGCAAGCTTAATCGATCCATTTATGGGTTGAAGCAAGCGTCTAGATCCTGGAATATAAGGTTTGATACTGCGATCAAATCTTATGGCTTTGAACAGAATGTTGACGAACCTTGTGTCTACAAGAAAATAGTCAATTCTGTTGTAGCTTTCTTAGTCTTATATGTAGATGATATCCTACTCATTGGGAATGATGTAGGGTTCATGACTGACGTTAAGCAATGGCTAGCGACCCAATTCCAAATGAAAGATTTGGGAGAGGCTCAGTTTGTTCTAGGGATTCAAATCGTAAGGAATCGTAAGAACAAAACGCTAGCGCTGTCTCAAGCATCTTATATCGACAAGGTGTTGATACGATATTCGATGCAGAATTCCAAGAAGGGTTCTTTACCTTTCAGGCATGGAATTCAATTGTCAAAGGAAGAGTGTCCTAAGACACCTCAAGAAGTTGAGGATATGAGACGAATTCCCTATGCATCAGCAGTCGGTAGTCTGATGTACGCCATGTTATGTACACGACCCGACATATGCTATGCAGTGGGAATTGTCAGTAGGTACCAGTCCAATCCAGGATATGATCATTGGACTGCCGTTAAACACATCCTCAAGTATCTTCGGAGAACGAGAGACTATGTGCTCGTGTATGGCGCGAAGGATTTGATCCTTACAGGATACACTGACTCTGATTTTCAAACCGATAAGGATTCGAGGAAATCCACATCGGGATCAGTGTTCACTCTTAACGGAGGGGCAATAGTATGGAGGAGTATAAAACAAGGTTGTATTGCTGACTCCACCATGGAAGCTGAGTATGTCGCGGCTTGCGAAGCTGCGAAAGAGGCTGTATGGCTTAGAAAGTTCTTGACGGATTTGGAAGTTGTTCCAAATATGAATTTGCCTATCACACTTTATTGTGATAATACTGGTGCTGTGGCAAATTCGAGAGAACCAAGAAGCCATAAGCATGGAAAGCACATTGAGCGGAAATATCATCTCATCAGGGAGACGTGATCGTCATGCAGATCGCCTCAGAGCACAATATTGCTGATCCGTTTACAAAGTCCCTCACGGCTAAAGTGTTCGAGGGGCACCTAGTGAGTCTAGGACTACGAGTTGTACAGTAGGATAGTGGGAGAAAAGCCATGGAAATATTTGATATTCCAGTTTTTCTCATCCAGCATGTAATACTCCACTGACGTTTTAGTCCAAGTGGGAGTTTGTTGGGTTTTATGTCCTAAAACTCGTGGTTTGTAAACTGAATATATATTCTATTTTGCAATAAAGTTGTTATTGAGATTTATTCAGTAAAGTTGTTATTGAATAAAATGAATTGTTTTTACTTTTAACCTAACTCCAATAAACAAAGAACCCATGGCTATAGGTTGTATACTTGAACTTCATGTATGACATGATTGTGGATCAAGTTCAAGTAATAGCCAGAACGGTCTATAGTATAGGGATAAGGCTGGGTACCTTATCCTAGGGACACTATTGGACGCGACCCACTTTGTATAGTACAAACGATGTGATCCGAAATCGTTCATGTGGAGACATGTGAGTGGGGGCGTCCTATGCAATGAGTTTGCATAAGATTGAACCGCGAAACAAGTCGCTCTTTCTTTATAACTCCGTTTACTGTAAAGACCGACTTTTTCATATGATGACCTAGGTAACTCGATCTGAATCCTGAGCACGCTATGAACTCCTGTTTATTCGGGCTTATCCTTTGACTTGTATGGGTGAGAGTGGCCCGAGATCGCCGACTCAATAAGCCTACCATCTTGGGGATAAGATCGGGTAGGTAGCTGGGAACATAGTCCTGCGAGATGGAATTCACTCCTACCCGCTCTGAGGGATTAGTAGAGAGGTTGTTCCCTTAAGTGCTGACTCCGGGTCTTGAACTAGGGATCCCACCCTCTCATTGGCCCGAGAGGGACTTGGTATAGTGATGAGATCACATACCAATCGGTTTGGTGGTTGGACCACAAACCAATAGTTCATTAGAGGATCAGTGGGACTTAAGGAACAAGATGTAATTACGGGGGTAAAACGGTTATTTTGACCCAGCTGTAATTACGAACGACCTGTGAAGGATCGACTTACTAATGATGGTTATATCAAGAGGACAGAAATATATCTACGGTGAGGAGAGTGCAACCCTTGGACTTTAGTGGAGTCTCCGGGGGTTAACGAATGTTGGTTAGCTTGGTTAAAGAGTTTGACCGGTTAATCTCGTATCGTTGGAGCTCATGATCTGTAGGTCCTTTAGGTTCTCCTGGCTAGCTCGGATTAAGCCGTGTAACAATATGAGAGAAAAAGAATTTGAATTTATTGAAATTCGGTTTTGGAAGAATGATGGACATATTTAAATATGATTTAAATATGGGATCGGTGTAAAACATGAATAGGGATTCATGTGTGATGATTCGGTTTAAGAAATCGGGATTAGTCTTATTATTTAATTAATATTTTATATTGAATTAAATAATAATATTAATTAATTAAAAAGTTTAATTAATTATAATTTATTTTGCTTATTAAAATTAATTATGAATTAATTTTAAAATGACAAAATATTACAAGTGTGATTATAAGTCAAAGTGGAATTATCCATGTTGAGTGGATTTATCCAAGTTGAGTGGGTTTATCCAAGTTGTGAAGTGGATTGTGAATCACCAACAACATGCATATAAACTCATCAATTTTGGAACACTTGGTTGAAGACTAATCCATCCAATTTGAGGTGTCATGCTAAGCAAAGACTTTGTTGCATGTGAATTGCCTATAAATTGGATGAAGTTCAAATGGTTTGAAGTTGATGAATTTTCAAAGAGTTTGAATATTTGGATGAGCATGAAGAGTTCATGTTACTTGAGAAATTAGAAAGCTAAGTGTTAGACTTCTTCTCACAAAATCCTCATCACTTTCATCTTCCCATCTTCTTCTTCCAAACTTTTTCTTTCATAAAGGAGTCCCACCACTCCGTTGCTCGGCCCGAGGATAGCGGGACTACCGGAGGTGGTTCTCGAGGAGTTCGAGGGAAGCTTCGAAGGGTTCGTGAGGAGATTCGAGCGTTGGAAGAGAAGTCTTTAGAACTACAAGAGGTATGTGTTCTAATTCCTTTTATTTCAAAGCTTTGTGCATGTTTCTTATTTAGCTAAATTGATGAAGTTAGAGTGCCAATGATCCGTCTCGCTTCCGCTGCGCTACATGCGCTCCATCAGAAACAAAGTGCGGAAAAAACAGGCTTGAAAGTGTGAAGTGTGCACTCCGGTACAAGAATTGTTTGGCAATCGATAGTAAGGGGAAGAGTGATGGAATCGGGTTGTTATGGGAAGAAGACGTTGATTTAGCAATCCGTTCTTTCTCCCACAATCACATTGATTGTAGCATCACATATTTGAATAATTGTTGGAGATTTTCGGAGATTTATGGCTGTCCGGAAAAAGAGAGGAAAAAAGTTACCTGTGATTTACTAAGAAGACTATCGAATAATGATGATTCTCCCTGGCTGTTGGGGGGATCTAAATGAATGTTTTTGGGCTCATGAGAAACAAGGGGGATCTGCTCGTATCTCTCAAACCATGGCTCTGTTCCGAGAAACTATGGATGATTTACAGCTTTGTGATTTCGAATTTGTTGGAAGTACGTTTACTTAGATAAATAGGTGGCACTGTGGGCCTCCCATTTTTAAACGACTGGACCATTTCCTTGGGAATGCATCTTTTTGTAACATTTTTAATCAAATAAAAGTTGAGCATTTAGATTGGTATGATTCTGACCATCGGCCTATTTGTATTGATTTATGTTTATCTAATGAGGATAAAGTGTCTAATAATAATAGGGGACGTAGGTCCTCTCCTTTTCGTTTTGAGGAATTATGGACAACTGATAGACATTGTGGTGATATCATAAATCGTTGTTGGGAGGAAGAAAGATTGCTAGCACCCCTCTTTGCGCCTAAAAATGATATTTTTCTATCTTCTTTGTCTTATTGCAGAAAAAAGCTTAGGCAATGGGGGATTGGGAAAAAACAAGACTTCTATGCAGAAATAAAAAAAACAGAGAGGCCTACTCCAAAATGCTTATAATGTGAGAGTGAAGGGCCGAATTTCCAACAAATTCAGATTATTGAACAAAGACTTGATAAGGCTCTTCGCTCGGAAGAAGTCTACTGGAAGCAGCGCTCTCGTGAGAATTGGTTGAAATGGGGGGATAAGAACACCCGTTGGTTTCACAAACAAGCTACAATTCGCCGAGAACGAAATAAAATTAATTGGATTCGGGGGCCTGATGGGAGGTGGGTCGCGAATGAGTCTGATATGGAAAATATTTTTGTGGAATATTTTATGAAGATATTTAGATCCAATCATCCAACAGAAGGTCAGATTGCGGAGGCTCTCGGGCCTGTGATGCCAAAGGTTACAAATGCAATGAATGAGGGGCTAATGGCTCCGTTCACTTAAAGAAGAATCGCAGAGTTGTGTTCCAAATGTCCCCCACCAAAGCTCCTGGTCCTGATGGCTTTCCGGCATTATTTTACCAGAAATATTGGGAGACTATAAAGGATCCCACGGTGGATGCCTGCCTCGACATTCTGAACAACAAAGCTTCGGTAAGAGATCTGAACCATACCAATTTAGTGTTGATTCCCAAAATTAAAGTGCCAAATGAGGTGTCTGATTTTCTTCCTATCAGTTTATGTAATGTTTCATACAAGATTATTACTAAAACTATTGCTAATAGGCTGAAATTGATACTTCCGGAGTTGATTACTGAGACTCAAAGCGCCTTTGTTCCAGGAAGACTCATTTCTGACAATATACGGGTAAGTTATGAGTGTGTTCATCACATTATGAATAAATGATAAAGTAAGCAAGGTCTAGCAGCTATTAAACTTGATATGAGCAAGGCCTATGACAGGGTAGAATGGTCTTTCATGCGAGGGATTATGCTTCGTCTGGGGTTCAAGGAGGATTGGGTCAATCTGATAATGGATTGCATCTCTACCGTCAGTTTCTCTGTGTTGATTAATGGACTTCCTAAAGGAATGATCCACCCCCAACGGGGATTTAGACAAGGTGATCCTTTATCTCCCTATTTATTTTTGCTTTGTGCGAAGAGTATTTCAAGTCTCATGTCTCAGGCACAACAACTAAAAGAGATAATGGGTTGTCAAATATCGAAGAATAGCCCAACTATATCACATCTATTCTTTGCTGATGATAGCCTTTTTTTTCTGTCATGCTGTGGAGTCCGAATTTGAGGCAATCAAGAAAATCCTACATATTTATGAGAAAGCATCTGGCCAATGTGTAAACTTCTCGAAGTCTGCAATCTTATTTAGCCCGAATGTCTCGGAGACCATAAAGGTGAAATTAAAACATTCCATACATATGAGTGCAGTTACAAATTTGGGGAAGTATTTGGGAATGCCATCACTACAACAAAAATGACTTTCAATTGCATGTAATTATAGCCTAATTTAATTCCCGCTATTAAAAGTTATTAGTTTATTCATTATTTTTTTAAAAAAAAAGCGCTCAAATTTTCCCCCTCTAAATTTTGACCCACCATTCCACTTTTCACATTACGGCAAAAACCAAAAATGACGCAACCTCTTCGTCTTCGCTTCGAAATTCATTCTTCGGAAAAACTCAATCGAGTTCATCTTCGCTTCATCTCTTCTCCCTTCGTCTACGCCTCATCTCCTCTCCCTTCATCTTCGTCTTCCAAAAAATGACTCTCTGTCTTCGTCTTCATCTTTGTTTCATCTCATATTTTTGGCAGCCATCTTCTAGGGTTACAAACAATCGAGTTCCATTTCGGCGGCCATCTACTAGGGTTACAAACGAAATTGACTTCCCATTTCCTTCTAAAATTTCCAAGTAATTCTTATTTTCTTGTTTCCATATCTATTTGAAATTTTAGCTGATTATCTTTTGATATTTGGCTGAAGTTGTGAGACTTTTATGTTGAATAGGCTCGAGAGATGAGAAGTCAGAGATGAGGGAAAGAGGGTAGGAGAAGATGCAGGTTTCACGAGAGACGAGGGTCGCCAGAGATGGAGAGAAATGGAGGAATTAGGGTTCAGTTTCCAAACTCTTCGTAATTTTTGTTGTCAATTTCTCTAAAATCAGTCCCAATAGAAGTTTTCTACGAGTTTTGCAGTTCTACAATGGCTTTACCTCTGATTTTGATTTCGTGTCTCGGTTATTTGGGCAACTATATGGCTTATGTTTCTCCTTCAGACACAACTATGCATACCAATAACTGGGCAGTTCTTGTCTGTACCTCTCGCTACTGGTTTGTCCAAATCGATTCCAACTTTTTAAAATTCGCGTTTCTAATTTATATTGTCAAAGAATATGATGTATGTTCACTTGTATTACCTTCAGCTGTTCTATCTTTCTTGCAATAGATTTTAGGATGTGATTAGTCCTGCTAGGTGGATCAAATCAGTAAATTAATGGTCTTAAAGACAATTTACATTTGTTTCAGATGCAATGTTATTACTGTTTGGAGAATTGATTATCATGTTTGCTCCAAGTTCATGTCCATGGTGTGTATTTTTAGTGGATTATTTCAGTAAGTTGTTGATCTTGAAAAATGATTGTGATCTATTACAACAACTTCAAGATATAATAGTTCAGTCCAATTTCCACCTTAAATAAATTACAGTTGTTGTCTTCCAGGTTCAATTTCCACCTTAAAAAAGTTGCTTTTTGGAGCTTTTTAGAATAAATAAATAAACTAGTTTAAATGTTGTGGCTGAGAAGTTATAAAAATTTGAAGTTTTGTTGTTCAAAAGAATGTTAAGTTCAAAAATTTCAGTCTGGACTCTATTTATTTAACAAATTTAAAACTGTTTTACTAGTGTTTGTACAAACAATTGTGAGATTAGTAACTCAAAATTTTGAATTTATGTTGGAAAAAGTCATACTTTGAAAATGACTCATTTTGCAATTTCATTTATTTCTTCAAGGCTGCTGCGGACACTTTTGAAGATGGTTTTGAATAGTAATTGTGCAGTAACTCAAATTTTAATCTCTAAGGTAAATTTTAGACTCTTAAACACCAACTTATTATTTATTTTGGTTGGATTTTCATTTATTTAGTTATGATTGTCGTTGTAATTGTGCATTCATAAGAGTTTTCATCTTATTTTTTGTTTTTGGTCTGAGGCATGTTAGTTGTGAGTCGTTTGCCTTGCTTTTAAAAGAATTCAATAGTGTTTGTGAAAAATGCATGCACATTTCACCTTCAATTCTCAGCACTGATTTGTGCGGTTTAAAAAGACTTGCACAAATCAAGCAAAAGTCTGGAGACTAACCACTAGCTTTGACTAGTTTCTCTCAGGCCATAAATAAAAAAATATGTACATGAAAAGAACTTAATTACAGGGATTACACGGAGAAATAATGGCTGGAATAAAAAGGCATTGCTAAAGAAAATTTTACCAACGGTAAATTTCATTAAATTAGAATGAATCCACTCACAGAAGGTAAATCAGTGGCTAATTGGAATCAATCTTCTTCTGTTTAGTGGGCTAAAATAGAGGACAATAGATAACAATCAACTTGAAAGAAATTGTTTGCTATCATATTGTTTATGATAGTTGGTATTGAATTGCATACGTTGTTGTCTTCAATTTTCTCTGCTTTGACTTTTTGGATAATTGCTTGTTTTTTTTATTAAAGGTAGCTACAAGGTGTGAACAAAGAAAATATTGTCCTTTGGATATGGAGTTTTTTTCTTTCTAAATAGTCCTTGCTAGCTAGTCAATTGGAAGAACTAATCTTTTTCAAACGTTTGTTGGCATTGATTTAGTTTTGGTTTCAATTGTGTTCTCTTTTGTAGCATTGACTCAATTGTACATTTGGCTACATGTTAAATAAATTATTCCTACTTTGTCAAAGGAAGCAACTGACTTTATTGTTTGATGTTTGACACAAAACCCTGAAGTGGCTACCTAACAAGTTTCTTCCAACTTTTTCAGAGACCATATATATTATGTGCTTTCTAGTCTTGGTTGTCTCCATCTCCATAGTACTAAATTAATAAGTTTCTTTTGGTGAAACTTTGAGAATAACCCTAGAATGGAAAGACCATAATTGTTGGGACTTGCTAGCTATGACACAAATTGTACATAGAAGGTAATGCTACAAAATTACAACTTCAGAGTGGAGAGATAGGTACAGGGCTAAGTAAAAGTTTTTTTTTTCACTCTATAGTGAATTTGAGAAATACTGAAAACTTAAATGAAAAATTAGTGTTTGTAAATTGTAATGCCAAATTGAGGTGTTTTGTAACTGTATTTTTCTGCTGCCACGACTTGAATTTGTGCTAATGTAATTCTATCAACTGGTTTTTACTTGTTTGTTCATCTTGTTATTTGTTTAGTAAAGACGGTAGGCATTTATAAAATGTGAGTTATAGATCAAGGACATTCTGTTTGGTACTCGAAAATTGCATAATGTATGTCTCTGAATGTAGTGAAATTTTGATTGAAATTTGAGATGCAAGTGAATAAGCTTTATACAGTTTGCTTATTATAATTCTTTCTGCTGTCTCATCAAAATAAGTCTTTATGACTTAGTTTGCTAAAATTGCTAGTATTTCAAGTGTTTTAAAGTATGATTTCCCACCTCTCATGATTTGGATAATCACAGTACTTTCTTCATTAAATGATTAAATTGACCATCACAGGCTAGTGCGAGGGCACTAACATGAGAACTCGCTTCCAATTAGAGTGACAGATATTCCACAAATAAAAGTGGTTTTAAGATCCATTGCCTTGGAGTGAGTAAATTCCCTGGAAATGTCCACTAGCCCCTATTTTTTTAAACGGGAAATGTCCACTAGCCCCTATTTTTTTAAACCTCACTAGGAACCATCACAATTTCTGAAGTTCAGTTAAAATTAATATGAAGCTCTTTTACCGCGCTTCTGTGATTGTTCGGTTGGTAAGTTGTATGTGTGATTTCCACAATGTGGAGAGCTGAAAATATAGGCTCCGTTTGATAATCATTTCATTTTTTATTTTTAGAAATTATGTCTATAAACACTACTTTTACCTATGAGTTCCTTTGTTGTATTATCTACCTTATATAATTGTTTTTATAAGTTTTAAACACTAACAACTTGTTTTTGTTTTTGAAATTTCGTTAAGAATTCTAATGTTTTTTGCTTTTGGAATTTAGTTAATGGATTCTAATGTTTACTTGAGAAACATGAAAATCATTGTAAAGAAATGGTGAGAAAACAAATCGAGAATCGGCTTTTCATATCACCTATTTGATTGCATGCATCTTTGGTCTGTTAACAAACTACTCAGCAGCGAACATGAGACTGTTATGATATTTGTTTTATTTGTTTCAGTAACTTATATTCCTACCTTAGATTCTGTTTGTGCAAGCATTTATCTTGCTTTCCTTGTGCGGTGGCATTGGATAGAGTCATAGAGATGGGTCGGTACTTTTTGATTATGTACTTTCATCTTCTAAGTTCATTATACATCTGAAAATCATTAACTTTAAAGCAACATCTGACTTGAGTGAAGCTTAGAAGTTAAGTGGGAGTGATAAGCAGAGGGCAACTTCATTGTTTGTTTCCCCCCTACCATCATTGGTGTGGTCTAGATAGCTATAAGAGAGAAACTTTCTGCTTCACATTTCTAAAGCCTATATATACTTCTAATTTTGGCTTTTGGAACTTGACAGGGACATGGAGAAAGGGTTTACTTTCTAAAGAATGAGACTAAGATTGAGGCCATTGGGTAGCTAACTGAAGACTTTCTCGATAATAAAACAAATCTTCATGTCCGTCGGTCGATGTCTTCAAACATTGATATCAAAGGAAGATTATCATTGCATGCTCGTCAGGCTATGGGGCTGGGTAATTCAGTAAGGTACTGTTCAGTTGATCTAACCTTTTTTCCCCTCTTCTATGACATTTCCATGGAATTTTGTTAATGGTAATAACAAGAAGATGATTGTTTCTGGATAACCTATAAAGCCTTGTTAGATTGGTTTCAAATGGTTAAGCATGCAATATACTATTTTCAGAATTATGCGTAAATAAAACTTGGGTTAATTAGAGTTCTTGTTGGAAAGAGAAGAATTATGTGTATTGAATAAAGCTTGTTTTTGTTCTTTTTTTGGCTTTGTGTGTACATAGTGTGTACATAGAATATATAAATACTTTTGGTTTGTTGGTTAATGTATTATTAGAGTTAAATCATCATGATTTAAATGATATATTTTGTTCTTGTTCTTGTTTTTTATTAGGTGAATGAAAGATATCATCCAAGTTGCAATGTAGGGGAGAATATCAAGTTCGTCTCACACACTATTTTGAAACGCTCACTTGTTTTTTATTATATGAACTTTTTTGGGATTATATATATAATTCATTGTACTTAGATATTATGAATTTGCATCTCCTCACATGTGTAAACTTAGTTGAAACTATATTTTTTATTAGCAACTTTTGGAAGAGTAACCTTAGTTTCAACTATACTTCAATATTATGTGTTTACCTTTATAATATTTTAGATTAAATGAGAATTGAAATGGTTGTTTTTTGTGGTTGTTATAACATTTTTTGCTATTATAAAAAATGCTATTAAAGTTCAATCATAGCATCGGCTATCGTAAAAGATATTGTTCATAACTATTTAGAAATAAAAAATGTACTTTTCATAACTATTTCAGAATACGCAAAACACTATTAAAAGTATCCATAATGTTAAATATTGTTATGAAAAGTCGAGAACAATAGAGGCTACCACAGCGTGCCTAAAAACGCTATCATTACACCGCTATAAAAAAAATTCATAATGTGGTTTTTAACGTAATTAAAAAGTCTATAATAGCTTTTCCTAATACCGCTATAAAAAGTTTTCAAAACGGAAAATATTCGTGATCAAAATTGGGTTATCTATAGCGGTTTCCGTAGCACGGAAAAATCGCTATGAAAAGTCAAGGACTTTCAATAACGGGGGCTATGACTGCGTTTCAAAAAATGCTATGGAAAGCCTACGATAGCGGTTTTTTGATGTTATTAAAAACGTTATTAAAACGCTATAATAGCGGTTCATTACACCGCTATAAAAACTTTCCATAACGTGGTTTTAACGTTATTAAAAAGTCTATAATAGCGTTTTCTAATACCGCTATAAAAGGTTTTCATAGCGGGAAATATTCGTGATTGAAACTGGCTTATCTATAGCGGTTTTCGTAGCATTGAAAAACCGCTATGAAAAGTCAAGGACTTTCAATAACGGGGGCTATGACAGCGTTTCAAAAACCGCTATGGAAAGCCTACGATAGCGGTTTTTTGACGCTGTGGTATGTGATATTTGTTGTAGTGCATCTCACTTCTCTAGGAATAAGCAAAAAGATCTTGAATACCTAAAGGAGAGAGTATATAAAGTCATGGGCAGTTGGAAGGAAAACTTCTTTTCTAGTGGAGGCAAAGAAACCCTCAATAAAGCTGTGGCATAAGCCATCCCCACCTATGTGATGTCTTGTGTTCAAATTCCCAAGACCTTTTGCGAGGAGCTTACAAAGTATTTTGCTAAGTTTTGGTGGGGATCACTAAACAAAAACCAAAAATCCATTGGATGAGATGGGATCGCATGTGTATTCCAAAAGAAAAAGGGGGACTTGGCTTTCGCAATTTTTAAGGATTTAATCAAGCTCTAGTGGCTAAACAAATATGGAGGCTACTCCAACAACCTCATTCCTTGGCAGGCCGAGTGTTGAGAGGTATATATTTTCCAAATTCAAATATTTTGGAGTCTAACTTGGGGAATAATCCCTCTTACACTTGGCGTAACATTATATGGGGGAGGGAGCTGCTAAAAAGAGGAATTCAGAAAAGTATTGGAAATGGGGAGGATACTTTGGTATTTGGGACTCCTTGGGTTCCAAGAGAGACATCCTTCAAAATTCTCACACACTCTCAAAATCAGTACAAAGAAATGCGCGTGAGTGAGCTTATTGAGACTAATGGTCAATGGCATGACCAGAAACTTCGAAGTTTATTGAAGGAGGAAGATGTGGAGATTGTGGAATCTATTCCTATTTGCAAGACAATACGATCAGACTGGTGGTTATGGCATTATACCAAGAATGACATTTTCTCTACAAATAGTGCCTACAAACTCTTTTGCAACCTGCAATCAGAAAAATCCAGCACAAATAGTAGTTCTTTGGAGTGGTGGTGGAATCGGTTTTGGAAAATCAAAATCCCAAACAAGATATTAATATTCATGTGGAAACTCTTTCACAATATCTTGCCAACAAACAATAATTTGTGCTTGAGAAAGATACTTATTTATCCTTGGTGTGTGAATTGCAAAAAGCATAGAGAAACTGTGGAACATACCTTTTTTGGGTGTAAGAGATCGAGAAGGATTTGGGATTTAATTCCTCCAGAGAAGATTGATTCAAGGATGGGTCTGAGAACAATCCAAGATATCCTTCTTCACCTTTCAAAATTGTTGAACGGTGCAGAGCTGGAAGTCCTCTATATTGGGTGTTGGGCGATTTGGGCTGATCGTAATCAACTCAATGCCCAAAAGCCTATCTCGGAGGTCATGTCAAAGGCAGAATGGATCCTCGCATACTCCATGGAAGTCAATCCGATTATGCTCGGTCCTGTGAGCAGAAATTCGGAGTCCATTGGGGCACCTCGATGGACCCCACCGTCAGCAAACTCCTTCAAGTTGAATATTGATGCGGCATGTCATCCCTCCCTTCGCAGAACAGGTCTTGGTGCTATTATTCGAGATGATGAAGGCAGGATTGTGGTGGCTAGCTCTGAATCGATGGATGTTCGGCTGGATCCCCTCTCGGCTGAAGCGATGGCGATGCTCCATCGACTTCAGATGGCTGAACGAAATGGCATATATGGCTTGTGTATTGAATCAGATGCCCAACAACTAGTCAAAGCAATAAATTTAAGTGAGTTGATGTCTTCTCCACAGGGGGCCATTATCCATGAGATTCGAAGCGTCCTTCTCAGCTGTAATGTTAACGACATCCACCATATCCCAAGGACCACAAATAAACCAGCCTATAGTTTAGCGGGTTAGGCATTATCTAATGGGTCTACTTGTTGGTCTTTTAGTTTTCCAAATTGGCTATTAAGTCTTGTTTGTAATGAGTGTAGCCCTTTGGGCATTGAAAACATCTAAATGGAGCATTTTTCATCTCAAAAAAAAAAAAAACTTAAACACATAACTCAACTAGCATAAAACATGTTTTTTGGATCAAGAGGTCTGAGATTTGAATCTCCCACCCAATATACTCTTGAACTTAAAGAAAGAAAAAAAAACAGTATCGTAAAAAGAAGGTCACCACACAATTACATGCATTTATCACGTGTGGTCTTACCTTGATGTATATTTAAGATCTTCCTCGTAGATGGATTGCACTATGTTGAAATCAAGCTTTGCAATTTCAACAAGAATAGGATTTATGGTTGCTTTTCTCTCATATATATCAATATACCATCTTGCCTCTAATCTTGGTATGCTCCAATGTAAGGGAAGCTTCAAGGCATGGCTTACAATATCTACTTTGAGTTCATCTTCGCTTGATTTGATGTATTCATTTAGATAGTTGACCGTGAAGCATTTTGCCGCCTCTAAAATATTTTCACCTTCGGTTGATAAGAATGAAGCTTCATATAAGGATAATATTGCAATTGTATCTTCATACAAGCATGTTTTGAAATTTCCCATCTCATCTTTGAAGACATTGAAAACCTCTGCATTGTAAAAAATTATTCAATGTCAATCCTATATTGATGCTCACAACCTACTTCTATGGTTTGTATGATAAATTATCCAATACGTACCTTCAGAAATATCAAATCGATGTTGTCGTAGGAGTCTAAATTCAAGAGATGTTGCATAGAGATCATTCTTGTTTTGGTCATCTTCATAGACCTTATTGTATATTCTTTCCAATATACTTCGAATTTCACTTTCAAAGTGGTATGATATTCCAAGTCTTTGTAAAACATCAATTAGCTCGAGTTGCTCCAAAGAGTCTCTTGTTTCTCTGAGCAATGTCTTAACTCGTCCTTTGAGTTGATGAAACCGTCTTCGATATGTTTCTCCCTGAACATTTACACGAAGCGATACAGCACAATCTTTTACCTTTAATCTATGGTGTCTATTAAATAAGGTATTTCTTTTGTATATTGAAAATATGTCCTCTAACATTTGTTTTAGGATAATTTAAAGTGAATTTTAACTGATTTGAATCCCTTTAAAAGTTTAATCTTAATGTTGGATCACATTGCAAAAACAGTTTTGAAAATTTGAAAGATATCACTTAAAAACATTTTAGAGCGCATATGAAAGGAGCCACCAATAGTATATGTTTGAGAGTGTTTTCAAACAACTATTTTTTTTTTTTTTATTTATCAAAATTAATAATAAAACACACAATAGCAATCAATCAGACCAAAAATAATTACAAATGTAACAAAGTTTAATTTTTTTTACAAATATGGCAAAAAATCGGTGGCTATCACTAATAGACCTTTTTACTATTACTGATAGACTTTATGACTATTACTGATAGACTTCTATCACTAATAGACTATTATCAGTGACCAAATTCTATAAAAAAAAAAAAGCGATAGACCATACTATCCGTGATAGAAATTGCCATATCCCTAATTTTTTTTAAAAAGTGCTATTTTTTTCAATTATTTTACTCTAAATTGACATTGGTTACAATTTTCCATTGTTTAAAACACAATTGTTTTGTAAGGATTAATATATTTAGTTAATAATTAATTGGAAAATTATAAAAATAAAAGTAACTAAAATTATAAAGAATTAAGAAACTCGAACTGCTAAAATTAAAAATATGACATGAGAGAAAAAAAAAATATATATATATATATATATATATATATATATTTTTTAGTATATTGAGGTGGGGATTCGAACCCCAGACCTTAGTTACCAACCCATACATATGTCAGATATTTTGGCAAATATATGTAGAAAATAGTTAGTGAGAGAAATGCACATCTAAAAATGAACAACCAAAAGAAAAGATGTGGAAAAAAAAGAGAGAGAATAGTGCATGAATATGTGTAATAGAAATTGTTTTAATTTCTTATTTTAAAACTATACTTGCTATTTTTAATCTGTTTTTTTTAAGTTTCTAAAAAAAGTATAACATTTTTTAAAATCCGGAAAATATTATTAACTATTTTTGTAGGTTTGAAAAAAAAAATACTATCCTTTAGAAAAAATTATAAGTTGATCCGCCAACATGAGAATAGTTCAGAGGTAATTGATATCTACTCATTTATTTGAAGTGATGGTTCAAATTTTAATACTCCGTTGTACTAAAAATAATGATTAAAATCGAATGTGTATAAAAAAGTCACCTTATAATAAATATTTGGGAAAAAATCAACTTTTATCCATAAATTTATTAAGTTGTATCAACTTTTACCCTAAACTTTAAATTTCATTAAATTGCTCTCCAAATTTAAATAAGTGTTCCAATCTTAACCTAAAACTTGAAAAAATGATTACAATTTGTACCCTATGATATTGATAATAAGCTTTCTTTTGAAAATTAATTTTAAACAAAAAAATATTCTCATATGTTTTCAATGAATTATAAAACATATGTATGGTACAAATTTTATAACATTTCAAAGAAAAAAATGAAATTTGAGATATATTTTTGTTAAAATTTGTGGGTACCACAAAGTCATTCAATGATTCAAGATTAATTTGTTGACAAACTTAAATTTGTGCAAAAACTTATATTTAAAACTAATGATTTTTACAAATATTTTTATAGTGCATTTTGTTAAAATTAGTAGATGAATTAGCGAAAATTGAATAAATGATAGAAATTGTAACATTTAACTAAGTCTAGGGTTCATTTTAATGAAATTGAAAGTTTATAATCAAAATTGATACAACGTGACAAGAAGTTTAGGGCAAAAACAAAATCATATTTTTTACCTAATGTTTTTTCAAAAACCTTTTTTCCTTTAGTTTACATAGTTTCATTTTTTTTTTAATTATATGATCGATTCTGAGAATATATTCAAATTTAAAAATAAATAAATAAAATCAATAAAATAACAGAAACAAAAGTGTAACAGCGTTTCTTTGTTGGTCTAAGATGAAAATAATTATATCATCGATTCTGAAAATATATTCAAATTTAAAAATAAATAAATAAATAATCAATAAAATAACAGAAACAAAAGTGTAACAGCATTTCTTTGTTGGTCTAAGATGAAAATGTTAGAAATTGAGAATCGGAAATTAATTGGAAGGGTAACTGTTGTGCCGTGGTAAACCACTGTTTTGAAAAGCAAAATTCGGCACGACTTCGATGTAAATCGTTTAAATCGTTTGTGCCGTGGTAAACCACATTCAACGGCTCACGTCCACTCGTAAGAGATGGATTGGAATCAAGACAAAAATACAATGCTCATAATTATTATTTTTTGAATGAAAAAGTTAAATTAATCAAGAGGTCCTCTAACTCTCATTTAAATCATTTAAATAGAGAAAAGAATTTGTAAGTTTAAAAAAAAAATTAATTAAGATATTAAATCAAATTAATTCAAAATTAATTTAAAAAACGTTTTAACGAAAAATAATTAAAAAAAAATAATTTCAATCGGAGTCAGAACATATACATACCTTGAATTTGTTATCTAATAATTGAAAAAATTCATCATTCCACATAGGAGGATGGGAATTTGCACACTGCCTCATGAAATAAAAAATTAAAAGTTAAAATGTAGAAAGTAATAAAACCAAAAACCAAAAAAATATCAAACTATAAACAAGTTTAATTATTAGAACATTAGAAAAAAAAATATTTTTTTATTTTATTTTTATCCCTTTCGAACCAGCTTACGTGCATCTCGACTAATCTCACGAGACATATCACTGACCTTATAATATTTAGCTGTCAAAAAAACTCGTAGAAAATTAATTCTTAAGTAGAGTGTTTTAATAGTTTCAAGTCTCTTCATGAGCACTAGGCCAACCTTTCATCGTTAGAAAAACTAAAAATTAGAAATGAACAAACGTTATCGAGGTCTAACTATATAATTACAATGCCAACATGAGCATAGTTCAACCGACGTAATGCATAAAGAGTAATATTTTGCTGCTAGTTAGACTACAGCCCGACGCGTAGTTCGACCATAGGTTTGTCACGTGTCAAAATAAAATATATATTTTTTAATTTTATTTTATTTAAAGCTTTCCTTCCTTTTTTTTTTTTTTTTTTTTAATATTTAACTTTTTTTTCTTTTCGAAAATATATTTTCTCTTTAATTTAATATTTAGGATTTTGAGTTTAGTATTTAGAATTATTAGGATTTTGAGTTTAGTATTTAGAATTATTAACATTTAAGAAAAATGTTAAACTTTAAATCTTAAATACTAAATTCTAAATTGTAATTCTTAAATATTAAAACTATAAATCCTAAATCTTAAATTTAATGAGTAAAATATATTTTTTTTTAAAAAAAAATAAGGGAAAAAAAATTTGAAAGTTAAATATAAAAAATATAGAAAAAAAAGGAAAGAAAAAATAAAAATAAACGCTTAAAAAAATGTTTCAAGACGTGGTAACATGTGTTGAGCCACATATGGGACGTGGCCTAGCAGCCAAGTATTATTTATGTATAAATTATTGATGAATGTTAGATATTCTGCATGTTCTCGAAAGAAAAAATATATATATTTACACGGGAGATCTAATTATGGCTTTTTGGATAAGACTTAATTGATATTATTAAAGAAAAATCGTTATAAACCATTTTATATTTATATTCTTCATTATCAAAATTAATGTAATTCATCATTAATCAAAACAATGGGTGGAATTTGAAAAGGAAAATGCAACCCTACCCCTAAGTCTTAACGATGAGGCCCATTAAATACAATGATAGTTAAGTTTCGCGAGAGAGAAAAACAATTAATGGAAAATTAATGGTTGGTTTGGGTGGTTGGATATTAGGGATAAGGGCGGATCCATACATTTATGTTTGGGGGAATTTGTTTTTTTATGTAAATATATATTTGAATTCACACTCACACCTTAATATTGACCTTCAAAAAAATAAAATTATTGAAGATAAGAATATGTAACTGAATCAATAGTTGATTAAGTTCAAATAAACTTAATATTATCATAAAATTTAGCTCATCGGTGTCTTATATTTAGAAAAAAGTTAAATTACGAGTTTAGTCCATGAACTTTAAAATTTGAGTCTATTAGACCATAAACTTTAAAAATTCTTTAAGAGTTTAGTTCATGAACTTTAAAATTTGAGTCTATTAGGTCCATAAACTTTAAAAATTCTTTAATGGGTCTCTAAGCTTTCAATTTTTTATCTTATAAGTTTCAATAGATTTTTAATGAATCCCTAAATTTTAAAAAATGTCGATAAGGACAAAAATATATTAGACTTAAACTTAAAACTTCGAGAAACTATCATAAACAAAATTAAATGTTAAAAAATTTATAGAGAATGTTAATATAGATTAATAATAATATAAATTACTTTTGAAAAAATTAATAAATAAATTAATAATAATAATTAAATTTAAGATTTAGAGATTTAAAATTAAATAATTTATTGTATCTCTTAGGTTTTTTGAACGCATGTTGCTAGGTAAGAACTTTAACCACTACAATTTTAGTTTATTTGAGGGCCAATATATAAAATATTTAAACAAAATATTTTAATGTAATATTTTTACCTATATATAAATAAAAAAAAAATAAAAAAAAAAATAAAAAAAAAATAAAAAAAAAAATAATGGAGGGCCATACCCCTAATCCCTTGTACCGTCCGCCCTCATTAGGGAGAGATGTTTAAATATAAGAGAGAAGAGAAAATAGTGTACATGTGAGGTTGGTATAGCCTCTCTAAACTCGTCAAGTTAAAGTTCATTCCTAAGGTCAAGATTCAAATCTTTATATCCTACATCTGTTGTATTTAAAAAAGAAAAGAAAAAAAATTCAAACTCGTTTTAAAGATTAATACTCGTAAATACACAATTAATATGTTACCATTACAGAATGAGGTTGATAGTATGTAGATCGTCGAACAACACGGTGGTTGGAGACTTTTCCGACGATAGTAGCTCCATTCATCATAGGAGAAAAAACAGACAACTTACAAGGAAGAGGGAGTTGGGGAAGAGCCATTGAAAATGGTTCTTTAATGCATATTCTTTGAAGAAAATTGGTTGCCTTTTATATGGATATGTTGTGAAAATTTGGTCGCATGTGAATTTCATTGCTTTTATTGAATTAATTGATTTTCAAACTTTTTTTTTTTTTTTTTTTTTTTTTTTTTTTTTTTTTTTTTTTTTTTTGTAATTTGAGATTTGTGATGAACATTAACCGACGGTCAATGTTATGGGAATGACCATCGCTCATGTTTGGTACATGGACTTCAACAGGTTGTCCGAGAATAACTTATTCATGCATCAATTTTTGTCCATTTCTATGCCTTCCATTTCATGACTTTCTTCAAATATCCACGGCTTTCAATTTTTTTTTCTTTCTTTTTTAATGCATTGTTTAATTTTTTTGTTTTTTTAATTTTATATTTAGCCTAATTTATTAAATTTAAAAATCACAACTATTTTTTTTTTTAAACTTTCTATTAAAAGTTTGTACCAATTTTTTTTTTTTTTTGTTTATATATAAAATTTATATTATTTAAGTATATAATCACGTTGATGGTAGCTAAATAACAATTATTAAAATTTATATTATTTAAATATATTAATCAGAATCGCATAGCAACTTATGCGATCGCATAGGTTGCTACTCTTCTCGTTGCAACTGTGACGTTCATCTACATAGTGGCTGATTGCATAGATAGTAATTTGTGCGGAAGAGAAAGAGTAAATACGATAAATGAAATCAATTAAATAAAGGTAATACAATTTAGAATGATCAATTTACCAAATTAAACTTAATTGATGTGAATTAGTTTTCATTAATTAATGAAAACTAAATAAAAATAAAATTGAACCAAATTAAATTGTTGTTATGAAATTTAATTATATATAAATAATTTAATAATTAGACGTACCTCATGTAAAATGCATTTTTAGATTATTAATATAAAATAAATAATATTTTATTTAATTACTTATTCATATTTATAATGTAATAAAATTCATATTTTTATCCTTAATTACACAAAATACAGATTTAACATCTATTTTCATAAATATTTGATGTTATTTTCATGCACAGCCAAACACATACATCTTTTATTTTCATCCATCTTATTTTTAGACATATCATTCTCAAACATCTTTTATTTTCAAACATCTGCAAATCTTCAAATCAAACCGCTGCTAAAGAATGTAGGTACAAAGATATAAAGATTGGAGAAGAAAAATCATAATACAACAATAACAAAAAATAATAATAATAATAATAATAATAAAATAATAATAATAATAGGGGGACAACTTTGCTTTGCATCGGCTGTCATATTAATATTTATGGCAAGGATTGAGATAATATCCGCTATCTTCTAATATCTGGACCCATCATTTCGTTGGTTGATTTTGTGTGATTGGAAATAACTTTATGATGATCAAGGTTATGTATGATACACGAATTTCAACACTTTATTTAGAAATAATTTATTTTTAGACATCATTTTTTTTTTTTTTGACATCCAACTTTCTTTATCTTCCATTTTCATGATTTTGTCTAAATGTTGATAGATTTTATCTAATTTTTTTCATTCATTTTCTTTTAAAATGCATTGGTTTTTTTTTTTAAAATTCCAACTGTTCACACGAGATTTCGACGAAGGATGAAAATTCGACACGTGTAAATTAAATTTGAATTTGTGTTTGTATTTGTATGTATCAGTGCGTAGTGGATTACAATCTCTAATGTTTGATCTTCTGATTCTTTCTCTCTCAAATGTAAATGTATTTCGAGGGCTTCGCAGCTTGTTCTCGATGTTGGATTTGTTTCGAGGGCTTCACAGTTTGTTCTCGATGTTGGATTTGTATCCGATGTTGGATTTGTATCCGATGTTGGATTTGTATCGAGGGCTTCGCAGTTTGTTCTCGATGTTGGATTTGTATCGAGGGCTTCGCAGCTTGTTCTCGATGTTGGATTTGTATCCGATGTTGGATTTGTATCGAGGGCTTCGCAGCTTGTTCTCGATGTTGGATTTGTATCGAGGGCTTCGCAGCTTGTTCTCGATGTTGGATTTGTATCGAGGGCTTCACAGCTTGTTCTCGATGTTGGATTTGTATCGAGGGCTTCACAGCTTGTTCTCGATGTTGGATTTGTATCGAGGGCTTCGCAGCTTGTTCTCGATGTTGGATTTGTATCGAGGGCTTCACAGCTTGTTCTCGATGTTGGATTTGTATCCGATGTTGGATTTGTATCGAGGGCTTTGCAGCTTATTCTCGATGTTGGATTTGTATCGAGGGCTTCACAGCTTGTTCTCGATGTTGGATTTGTATCGAGGGCTTCGCAGCTTGTTCTCGATGTTGGATTTGTATCGAGGGCTTCACAGCTTGTTCTCGATGTTGGATTTGTATCGAGGGCTTCGCAGCTTGTTCTCGATGTTGGATTTGTATCGAGGGCTTCGCAGCTTGTTCTCGATGTTGGATTTGTATCGAGGGCTTCACAGCTTGTTCTCGATGTTGGATTTGTTTCGAGGGCTCCGCAGCTTGTTCTCGATGTTGGATTATCGTTCAGTCTTCCAAGGATTCAGGGAGTCTTCGTTACTTGGGAATTCTCTCTGAGCTCTTAGGGCTTGTTTGGGATAAACGATCAAAAATCAATTTTACCAACATCTTAACCGTTTTAACCAAATTTTAACTGTTTTTGTTGTTTGGCAATTTGTTTTAAAATTTATATAAAATCACTTCCTAAATTCCTTCTAAATTCTTTGAGAATCTCAAAATTGTAGCTTTAGCTAGCTTCTCCATTAATCTGGCGCCTTTTCTATTAAAATATTTTACTGATCACTTATATCCTTCCACATCCTCCATTTTTTAATGCAACTAATTTCTCCTCTCAGTTTACACGGGTGTTGGGCATAAGTTGAGTTTTATATGAACGTGTAATAATTAACATCAAAATTATTTCACTTTTTTTTTATCCATGATTTTCTTCTTAATTTGAATGAAATAGTAGAAACAGAAAAAGAAAAAATGGTCACTCAAAATTTGTTTTAGATACATGTGACAATTTTTTTTCCTAACCTTTTATCATATATATCGAAAGAAATATCAAAATATTATTTCTTAATTTTTCTAAAAGTAGAGCTGACAACAATTATTTTAAAAGCTAGTACAATCCCAAACGGAGCTCTTAGACCACATGGTTTAGATTTATTATTATTATTTTTAGACCATATAGTTTAGATTTATTATTATTATTTTTTAAGAGAATTTAGAATAATTTACTAATTAAACTTAATTGATGTAAATTAATTTTCACTAATTAATGAAAACTAAATAAAATGTAAAAGCTAACGATGTTGAATTGAATGTTATAAAATTATAAAGAAATAATTTAATAATTAGACATGGCTAATATAAAATATTTTTTTAGAATATTAATAAAATATAATTAATAACTTAAATTAATTTTTATTATGTATTTAGATTAACTTTATTAGATTATTAATCTATATTTATAATGAAATAAAATTCATATTTCCTAAAAGTAATAATACAAAAAAAAATATATATATATATATATATATATATATATATATATATATATATATATATATATATAATCTATTTCTATAAATATCTGATGTCATTTTCATACGCAACCAAAATATACATCTTTCATTCTTAGTAATCTTATTCCCAAACATACATCCTTTATTTTTTCAGATATCTACAAATTCTTAAATCAAACGGCCTCGAAAGAAATCAAGGAAAGACCCTAAAGTTTAAGACAAATGATTAAGGCAATATACCTTTACACATAAGACGTTAGAGATTTGAATTCTCCACTTACACATAGTGTTTAAATTTTTAATAATAATAATAATAAATCGAGGGTCGTTCTTAATCTCTATCATTCACCACTACTTCATAGGTCACTGTCATACAATTAATTGGAGACTTGTAGAATTCATATTGCATACTGAACAAATCCTTCATTTCCTACATTTATCTGTTTTTAACTACTTTTTTTCAATAATATCAATTAAATGATGAGCCTACATTTATCTGTTTTTAACTATTTTTTTCATTAATAATATCAATTAAATGATGAGCCTACATTTATCTGTTTTTAACTACTTTTTTTTCATCAATAATATCAATTAAATCAACACGAACATAGCTCAACGATTTAAGTATCTACTATTTTTTTTTTTTTGAGATTTGAGGTTCAAATTTCTACCAAACATTTGTTGTATTAAAAAAAAGGTAGGGTTGAAAGATACTTTTGGTCTGGAAGTAACAATTTAGTCCTCGAACTTTAGTTTGTAATGATTTTTGTCAATGAACTTTAATATTGTAATAATTTAGTCTCTATACTTTAAAATTTGTAACGAATATTTAGTCCCTATCTTGAAACATATTGTTAAAATTTAATGAGATTTTTACAATACATGTTTATAAAACTACAAAGACTAAGTCTTTACATAATAAAAATTAACACTTAATTTTGATTGAATTTTTCAAGATAATGTTTAAGTTATTGTAAATTCTAAAGTACATGAATTAAATTGATGTATATTAAAATTAAATGACTAAATTGTTATAATTTAAAAAATAGAAGGTCTAAATTTTATTACAAACTAAAGTTTAAAGACTGAATTTAACTTTCATAAAAGTTTAAGGATAAAAAAATAAACACTAAAGTAAAATTGCGACATTTAAGTGACTCTAGAGTCTAATTTGATGAAGTTGAAAGTTTAAGCTGAAAAAGCTGATACAACTTGATAAGTTTAAGTGTAAAAGTTAGTTTTTTTTCTTTCTTTTCAACCTGAGCATAACTCAACCTATGAACAAATGACCAAGAGTTTAGAGGTTTAATCCACATTCCCACATTAATTAATTACTTTTGCAAAAAAAAAAAAAAAAAAGTGAAATTTTTTCTAAAAAAAAAAACTATCATGACATTATAATTCTCATTCATCTATGTTTTAGGTTTGATCCCCATCCATATATGTTTTATGTTTTTAGATTTACTAAATCAGTCAATACCTATTTGGCAGATTTGTTACGTTTTCTAATTTTTTTGGCAAAATTATTCTAATGGCCCCGGTTTGAGTTTGTTAGCACTTCGTTTCAAATCCAACAATTATAACTGACGTTTGGATTTTGTTCGTTTTTTAGTCGTCAAATTTTCTATTTTTTTCGAGTATGTTGGGGGATTCGTCAAATTTTCTATTAAATCCTAACAAATTGATGAGTGACACCTATTTTTAATTTTTTTTTTTAAATTATTCAAATTATTTAAATATATATATATATATTCCTTTTTCTTTCTCTTTCTCTTTCTCCTCCCTCCTCCATCTCCATCTTCATCTTTCATCTTCTTCCTCCCATGACCATCGCCGACGACGGGTTTTTTTTCTTTCCTCTTCATCTCCATCCCTCTTTCTCACATTCCTCCTTCCTCCTCCCTCCCTTTTTCTCACCTTCCTCCTTCCTCTTCCCTCCCTCTTCTCCCTCCATCTTCTTTCTCCCTCCATCTTCTTCCTCCCATGGTCGTCACTTTTTGTTTTTTGTTTTTTTTCGTTTTCCTCTCACCCTTTTCTTTTGTCCCTCTCCATCTTTTTCTCCCTCTCCCTATCTCTCTCCATCTCATCTCTATATCCCCTTTTTTCCTCTCGTTTTAAAAAAAAATAATACACGTAATTTTTTTTTTTTTTTTTTGAAAACGAGATGGAGATGGAGAGGAAGAGGGAAAACGTAAACGAGAAGAAAAAAAACACGCGGCGACGACCATGGGAGGCCATGGGAGGGAGAAGAGGACGAGGAGAAAAAGAGAGAGGGAGAGGAAAAAGAGAAGACAATGAAAAAAGAAAAAAGAAAAAGAAAAAATTAGTGGTCTGCCATGAAAAAAGAAAAAGAAAGAGAAAAAAACAGTGGTCGGCGATGACCATGGGAAGATGGATGAAGGAGAAGGAGAAGGAGAAGGAGAAGGAGAAGGGAAGAAAAAGAAAAAATAAATATATATATAGGGAAATTGTAGTAAATGACAATTTAAGACTTATAATTGTTTGCAAATATAACATGTTTTTAAAAATTTTGCGGATATAGCAATTTCTATCGCTGATATCTTATGACTGATAGAAGTCTATCGCTGATCACCTCAGTTTTTTATAGATTTTTGTCTCTGATAATAGTCTATCAGAGATAATAGTCTATCACTGATAAAAGTCTATCAGTGATAGAAACGAGTTTTTTTTGCCATATTTGCAAAACATTTTAAAGTTTGCTAAATTTGCAATTAGTTTGGGCATGATTGCTATTTGTGCAACCACCCCTATATATATATATATATTTAAATAATTTAATAATTAAAAAAATATTTTTAATTAAAAGTATTTAATTAAAAGTATGTTCAGTATTTTTAGGATTTAATCGAAAATTTGACGAGACTAAAAACGAACCAAATCCATATATAATTGTTAGATTACTGTTTTTTTTTTTTGTGTTTTAAGTGTGTCAGGTTTTGAATGTGAAATTTTAAAATGCAGACTTTCATTAAAAAAAAAAAAAAAAAACTTTTTTTATATATAAAAATATATTATTTCATATTAAACACTTTTTTTTTATATATATTTGTTAAATTAAAAGATGTATAATATAGTAAGGTATAAATTATATATATATATATATATATATATATTTAAATTAAAATGATATGATATTGTAAATAATAATTATACAAATTTATAACATAAAACACCTTCATAAATTAACTAATAATAGTTGAACATAGCTCAACTGACACAAATATTTGTTATTAACCAAGAGGTTAAATTTAAATTTCCACCTACATGTGGTCCAAAAAAAAAAATATATAAATAATTATAATTATAATAATAATAATAATGAAATTATATTTATTTAGTAACTACAACTATTTTAATGGTTTATAGATATATTATAAAACACTTTTGATATTTAATTTTAGTAAATTTAGATTTAAGTGTGTTAAGATAAATATAATTTATGATTGAAGTTTTTAATTTTAAGAAGTTAATTATCCCTTGGATTTTATTTCAAGTATGAAAAAACCAAAACATAATCCTAAAGATTTTAGGGAAATTATAATGAGCAAAATAAACTAATGTAATAACAAATTTAATAACACTTTTTGGAGTTTGCAAATATAGTAAAATTTAGCAATGATTGAAAATATAAAAATCATATAATCAGTAGCAATCAGATAATATGAGAATCATATAATCAGTGAACATAATTAGCATCAATTAGTGATAACATAAGGATCATATCATCAATGAAAATCATTGATAACATAAGAACCATATAATTAGTAGGTAATCAATATCAATCAGTGATAACATAAGGATCAAATCAGTATGCAAATATATGGTAAATCACCAACATATAGACCTTATATTTTGACCAAATCACACACATATGGACCACATGGTCCTTATGTTATCACTAATTGCCTACTGATTATATGATTCTTATGTTATTACTAATTGTTACTAATTATCTGATTATATGATTCTTATGTTATCACTAATTGATATTTATTTCGCTATATATGCCAAGTTGAAAAATGGTTGTTATAAATGCAATATCCTAATAGTTTTTTTTTTGCTATTCTTGTAACTGACTCAAGATTTTACCTAAGTTTATTTGAAGTTTTAAGTATTTGTTTTAAAAAAAAAGGGACACAATGCATTTTCAGTCTCCCAAGTTTGAGATTGATTTTTGTTTGGTCCCTGAAGTTTCAAAAGAGACTCTTTGGTCCCTCATGCTTGTAAAATGATTCTAAAATGTTCTTAACTTAAGTTTAACCTAACAGAAAGATGATTGGACCGTTAATTAATGACGTGGATTAACTCGTATGTCATTATTTGATTACATGACAAAGTTTCATTACAAAAATAAAAAATAAACTTACAAGTTCAAAAGTCATTCCGCTTTAAATGATGTCGACTCGAACCCAACTCAATTATGTGACTAAATGTTGTATGGTAAAATATTACTAAATGTTGTATGGTAAAATATTACTAAATGTTGTATTAAAGTGAGATTTATGTGACTAAATGTTGTATGGTAAAATATTAAAGTGAAATTAAAGAATATTTGCAAAATTCTAATTGGTTCAACGTACTAAAAACTAACAAATATAAAAATTCATATATATTTTAGAATCTGATTATAGTTTTCTAGCGTACAGTTTTGACTAATCGGTTTCACAGTATACTCTTATTATTCTCCGTAGTCCATATGGCTATTATGTCCTTGATTCTGGCAGGTTTTAGTATATTCAATTCATCGACTTGGTAATTGGATTGCTTCTACAAACTGTTCTTTTTAATTTTGATCGTTTGATGCATTTTGAGTCCACACTTAATCATGCTCATAATACAAATTACTTCTTGATGCAGGTTGACATAGTTTCAGACTATGACTTGTTAGCACCAGACTCGATCTCAGGTATATTGAAATTTCTTGTTATTCATGTCAACAAGTTATCTAATTCTCACTCCATGCCACTACCATTGTTTATTGTTTATCGGAAAGATTGTTTAGTTGTTTTATCTTTGGAGTTTGTAGCATTTTTAGCTATGATTGTGTTGGAATGTCTTGAAACTGTTATGAGACCTTCTGCAACTGGTTGGTATGGGTCAGCGAGTCGGAGTCCAAGGGCGGAGCGCCCTGGTGGGGCATGGGAGCAACGCCCCTAAATTTAAAATAAGTTATTCTATTCAAATTAAAAGGTATGGGAGCAACGCATTAAAATAAGTTATTCTATTCAAATTAAAAGTTATTTTGTTTTCTTCCAACTTTTCAGTTTTGCTCAACAGTCTGCAATTTTTTGAGAAAATATTAAGTTATCGGTTCTCTAGAGTGTAAGTTTTTCCGTTGCTTAAAATCTCTCGAATGAATTTGCATACTTCAAGTTGTTTTGTTGTGCTCTATAATGTACACTTCCAAAAGCTCACTTTTTTTTATCTGTTCTAATATATAGTTCTTTCCATTATCTACTTTTTGTACCTAGAATTTCTTACGAAATTAATGTCCAAATTTGTGTTCACAAACTGTATGAGAAGTGTTGAAGTTCAGGTACTGAAGCTATTACTTCTTCCCTAAACTACCATATGCCGAACAGATTATTGATTAAATGTGTATCCTGAAATTAGGGTTTTAAGGTATGTCGGTATTTATTTGTAAGATGCGACAATGATCCTGCTCCATGGATCGGACAAGGTTTGTGTTCTCTAATTATTATGTTATTAAATGCTACTTGCAGTCTTTGACTTTGCCTTTGAGACATTTTCCTTCATTCATTTGTCAAACACTGTGGATAAGTTTTTGAACTACAACGATGAATATGGAGATCGACCTAGACCTAGACCCTTACCTGCAATTCCAGAATTGAGGAAAGCGACGGACAAGGACGAAAATATCTTTATCAATATCGATATCGGTAAGTCAGATTTACGGATATATCGACGGATATTTCGAGAAGAATTACAGATATTATGAAAATTGATAGAAATATTGTGATTTTTTTAATGAAACTTTAGACCAAGTTTATTTAAGTAATACACTATTGCTTCAAGCATATATTTCAAAAATTAGAACTCTAATAGGAATAATCATAGAATGATGGATAACATTCAAAACTAAAAAATGAATATCAACTTGAATAATTTATAAACTACAAATTTTGGTCAACAAATATATGATTTATAATTCAATAATAAGATAATTTTTTACTTGATTTAATGAATTAAAAATTATATTATAATATTCATAAAATTTGATTTTATACTTTAAACATGCAACTCAAAATTTATCATAATAAATAAATATATCATGTAATAATAAAATAATATAAAATATTGTATTAAAAAATAATTCAAAGCATATATATGTATTATAGATTAATTTTGTAACTTAAAAAAAATAATAATAAGGGGAAGTATAAATTATTAAGAAAAAAAATTGAAAAATGATGAAAAATCGTGAGAATTAAAAAGAGAGAAAAATTTGAGTTGTGGGGAGGGAGAAAACAAAATATAAATTATTTAATAAAAAAATAAAAGTTAAAAAAGGTTAGAAAATAAATAAACAAAAAATGTTTTTGGTGAGAAAACAAAATATAAATTATTTAATAAAAAAATAAAAGTTAAAAAAGGTTAGAAAATAAATAAACAAAAACCGTTTTTTGGTGAGATTCGAACTTAAGACATGTTGTATCCTAAAAACAAGAAAAACCAACTGTGCTACCTGAAATTTTGATAAAATATAAATCAAATATTTTTTATAACAAAAACACTGCGAAAAATAAACGAAATACCGTCGATTTTTCCACTTTATCGCCGATTTTTACAGTTTATCCCCGATTTTTACGATATATAGCCGATTTTTCTGATATATCGCCGATTTTGGGTAAAAACGATGTTGCCCTCCATTATCTGGCGAAATATCGACGATATTTTGACCAATTTCAGTGATTTTTTCATCCTTGGCGACAAATATTACGGAGATGATAAGGAAGGTCCATCATGGGACTTTTATGCGAGTATTCTCCAGTTATATTTCACTTGTGTTCGTTCGGGGCATGAAACTACTTTATTGAGTTAAAGTACTCTGTAATTGTGAATATATGATTTTTGTCATTCAAGTGACTTTTTAGTGATGTGTCCTGAAAATTTATGGATTTCTTGCAACTACAAGGGATTCAAGTAAAAATTGTTCCTGGTAAGTGCATGCATTTCTGAATTCATATGTACATAGTCTAGCCTTCTTAACAGAATTATTTGGTATTCCTTAATACCTGTGAGAGAACAAAAGTCTTAAAAAAAAACTTCTATGAAGTCTAATGAAATCTTAATGTGATGGTTCATTACCATTCTAGCTGATCTTTACTATTATATTTTTACATATACATTGTATTTTTTCATATTATCATAATTTTTATCTTTTGTTTTCGTGTAGTTTAATAGTAAAAAGTCATTTACACGAGAAGAACTCGACGTAGTACGAATGTAGTACTATTATATTAAACAAACATACATATTTACGATACGTTTTAGGTCATCTAATATGGTAGGATGTAGGGAGTCGAAAATATAAGCCGTATTCTCATGTACTTCCACAACGCACAATATTCAATGATTCCTATCAAAACTAACCATCATTATAAAACATGTATACACACAATATCAACTTTCTGATAATTCAACAAATATGTTCTTAGTTTAGCAGCAATGAAATGGGCAGCTTAAATAAATAGGATGAAAGAGAAACCATATACATAATAAAAATTGAAAAATCAAAGAAAAATCAAGTACTCGAAAGAATTTTCACAATTGAATATTAATGTATCCACCTCCAAATATCTTTAGGGATCTTTGTTATATATATATATATACACAACAAAATCAAGCTTGGTGCGAGAACCCTAGTTAGGAGTGTATGAACAATATTAGTACGATAGTAGTAAGGGCATAAAGTGTAATTACTTAGAAAGTTAGTTAAAGTATGTGGTTATAAATAGAGGGATTGGGATTAGAGGAAGGCAGGGAGGAATTGAGTGGATTAGAGCTTGAGATAGTTTTCAAGATGGGAGGGTGCAAGTACCTTTAAACACTTGCTTATCTTGTAATTCTTTTACTTTTCATTGCAATACATGGTTGTTCTTGATTCCGTTAGGCGGTGTCCTAACACTTACCCGCCTATTACTCAGTAGCACAAAAGTTAACAACCAAACTAGGATGCCTATAGAAGTGTAATTTGAAATGAATCATAAGGTACACAGTACAACTGCATTGATCAGAATGGTAAATCAGGTAAAATTAAGATCTGAAAATAAAAAAGTAAAGAATTTGAGACCTTGATATTAATAATGCTTACTGATTAGCATATCTATCAAAGTTTCGAGCACTCAACATAGCAGAACCTTCATTGGGTTCATCATCTACTTCATCCCCATGCTTAATAAAATTCGATGGTACGGTGGTCGTGAGTGAACTTTGATCATAAGATGAAGTTCCTGTATATTGTCACGTATAAATTATCCATTTCCTTCTAACAGTATACTTTAAATACAAGAAAGCCAATGACTATTCTGTGAGGACCCTAGTTAGGGGTATATGAACAATATTAGTATATTAATAGTAAGGACATATAGGGTAATTACATAGGAATAGTTAGAGTATATGGTTATAAATAGAAAGAGTGGGATTAGAGGAGGGTAGTCATTGGTTAAGTGGATTCGGGCTTGAGATAGTTCTCAAGATGGGAGGGTGTAAATACCTTTAAACACTTTGTAATATTGTATTTCATATATGTTTTCATATCAATACATTGGAGTTCTTGATCCCGTTAGGCGGTGCCCTAACAATTGGTACCAGAGCAGTTTTGTGGGCAATGGAATCTATGGAATCCAATTGTATTCTAGATCGTGTCCAAGAGTCGGTATTGAAGCAACAAAAAAATATTGGCCAAAGAAGACAAACGTAGTAGGGAAGCAATAAAAATAATAAAGGAAGAAATAAGGAAGATAATGGAGATGTTCAATCATCAAGTAGGGGAAAGAAACCAGAAAAATCTAAAGAGGAAAATGGCAGTAGCCGAGTTGGAGAGAATCAAGAAGCAATGAAGAAGAACGAGATCAAAGAAAGTCCAAAACAATCAAGATCGAGTAGCAAATTCGTTAAGAAAGATCATAAAAAAGATCAAAAGCAGAGCAGTAGAATGGTCGGAAGACGTCAAGCTTATGTAAAGACAACTTCAAAAACGCGAAAGGAAAAGATGAAAGAGAATTTACCGATCAGTGCTTGTTTGGAGAGGCGATACAGGCGATACAGAGAGCATCGGAGGAAGAAAGTTCGATCTCTGAGAATGGAAAAAGTTGGCGAAGAAAATAAGAAGCGAAAGACAAATGGAAAAAGGCGTGCTGATAGGCAAAAGAAAAAAACGTGGGAGAAAGAGGAAAGACTTACCGGCATTATTTCGCGTTCGGATGAAGAAGCCATCGAAAGTGTTGATGAAGAAGGCATAATGTTGGAAGAAGGATAGTCGGCAAGAAGAAGAAAACTGTTGATGTTGGTTGTTGCCTCTACCAGTGAAAACAAAAATGGGGAGGAGGCGATTCAACCACCATCGTTGGCAGATGAGAACGAAGATAAAGCTACGAAAATGCCAAAGAATCTATGGCCGACGACGAAGGTTGGTGCGATGGGAGACGATATACGTCGGAAACCATGGCCGAAAGCGAAGTGTCGGAAACCATGGCCAGAAGCGAAGCGTCGGAAACCATGGCCGAAAGCGAAGCATCGAAAACTATAGCCGGAAGCAAAGCGTCGGAAACCATGGCTGGAAGCGAAGCATCGATAACTATGGCCGGAAACACCATGGCTACTTACGTGAAGGGAAGTCGGTGGACCTGAAGAAGGCTTGGGCTAATCACGTGGAATGGCGGACTAATCACGTGGAATATCGGAAGAAATTGCCGACGACCAGAGGGTCGGAACATCGAGTTGACCGACAGAATAATGAGCGGCGGAGAAGCTTGTGGCCGGAGTACCACTCTGGTGAAGAGACAGCGGAGGAATTTGAGGAGATGCGAATAAAGAAAAAAAGAGAAGACGGTTGGCGGCTGTGGAAAGGTTTAGGGTTATGTGGTAGGGGGATTAATTAAAAGTGGATGGGCTTCATACACCAAAACAAACCCATTATGATGAAATAGAAAATGGGTAACCAGAAGAATGTCTAAAACAGAGGAGGCCAACATGAAAAATGTCTAACACTTTTTTTTTTAATTATGTCTAAACCCTATATTTAGTAAGTCAACTTACGCCAAAGCGAGCATAGCTCAGCTGGCATATGTATGAGTTGACGACCACGAGGTCTGTGGTTCGAATCCCCCCACCCCCAAATAATTAACATACGGGTCTGTATACCTGAGGAACAAGTGATGCAGCTGCAGACGCATCCACTGTGGTAGGTGTATACATGGTTGATAGAACTCCAAAAGTGCTATTTTATAACTTTTAATTCTTGTTAGTTAATTCAAATTAATGTGTTTAATCATATGTTTTGCACGAATCGAGCATTCAGAGAGGTGAATGTCATATGTTTTGCACGAATCGAGCATTCAGAGAGGTGAATGAGACACTTATATTAAATAAGAACTCAAAAGAGGAGTTTTAGAGTATAATATCAACAAACCGAGCCGCAGATGATACTATGAAGATAAAAATCATTTAATGTTCAAAGTTGGAAGCTTGGTTTGATGGTGAAGGGTTGATTATGTTAGATTTTGATCTTGAGTTCGATTCTTGAAGAATGTAATTATTTCTTATATTTTTACTTCAAACATCAACTCGCGACACGTGTCAGCTCCTCACACATTTGAACTTTATTTTTAGTAATGGTCTCTAACTTGTGTCATCATAAGTTTTTATTTATTTTTAGTAATGGTCTCTAACTTTCAACTATAAAAAGAAGAGTCAGTCACACTACACAACACACACTACACGCCTTACACCTTTTCCCTTACACTTTACCTCTCATTCTCCTTTTTCCTCTCTTTAGAGATTTTTATTTATTTTTATGTTCGGCTAAGCTTGTAATGTTGATTTAGAGGTTTGTCGGGCTAAACGTTTTTTGTGAGATTTTATGTATTAAATTGAAATTTAATTTCTTGGTTAATTGTTTTTTATTCTTTGTTTATTTCATGTGCATTTAGTATTGATTAATGTGACAGCTTAATCAATTAAATATAAATTGTTCATGTATGCTATGTTTGTAATTTGTGATCCGTAATTGTCATAAATTGCATGCTTAATTGTAGTAGCAAGATGGGTCAGGTTATGACTAGTGTTAATATTATGGCTTTTTCATAGTTAACATGGTGCGTATAATAGACCTTAGGAATAGAAAAATGTTTAATTGAATCTGATCAATTTAATTAACGTTCTAATCAATCCATATGCTTAGAGCTGCTAGCTAGTTAGCATGGAACGCTATAGTGCCCAGCTAATTGACTAGTTTAGAGTTAATTACGATGCTTTGTCGGATTAATTGCATGATAGGATCTTACAGACTTTTCATGGCTGTTCCAGTTAAGTCGATTAGGCTTTTAATTAAGAAATTGTATTTTTATTGGGATAATCGATGAGCAAAATCCATTAAGTAGCCCGACAATCTCTGAATCAGCAAGGTAATCTCTTGTCCATTTCTTTAATTTTCTCGTTATCTTTAATTGTTTATTTTAATTCATTAGATTAACATGCAATCCAAAATCCCCCCATTTATTGTTTTTACATCAAGTTTAATTTAGAGAATTTAAATTTCGGTTCCCTGAGTTCGACCCGGTCCGTTGTAGTTTACTGCAAGCCGTTGATCGGTAAATATAAATAGTATTTGACGGGCCTCGACAAGCTCGTATCAATGGTTGCACACAACGTATTAATGGTAAGGCAGATGAGTGAGAGTTACATGGTTATACCCCGGCCCAAAATAATACATGGTTATACCCCGACCCAAATCATTAACAGACGGGTCTGTATACCTGAGGAAAAAGTAATGCAGGTGCATCCACTGCAGGAGGTGTATACATGGTTGCACACAGAGTATTAAAGGGAAGGCATATGGTTGGCCAACCACTTACATATTAAATGAGAAAACGGTGAGTCACTAATGAGATTTGAAACTGCGTTTCGTTTCCCCCTGAAATTGAAATAATGACATTTAGGGGCTCAATGCAGCTGCAGACGTGTATGTGACTTGTTGGAAACCCTCTCCGACTTCTCTACCCAACACAGAAAAAACAGGGGTACACCATCCATTGATAATGCATACACAGAAGGTTCCTTCCCCGAAAATGCATACAAAAAGCTATCCAAACGTGGAAACAACATGCATTCGACGACATCCTTCGACCTAGAGTTTATACAAGCATACGACATCCTTCTACAAGCATAATGCAGAACCCCAAAATTGGTAAGCGTTTATCATCTCTCGCATATCTTGTTCCCGACTGTTTTTTGAACGAATAAGTAAAAGGTTAGCTATGAGGGTTTCAGTTTAGGAATCTAGGGTTTTAGCTTGCGGGAAGTGCACGAAAATTTTTTGTATCAAGTGATTTGAATTAAGATTGCACAGTTTACCTCCCAGTTTTTTATTATTTTGAATAATAGGTGGTGCACCTTTTTTTTAGGGATTCTGTTTAGTTTACAGATTTTAAGGAAATGTACGACATAAGTAACCGATTTTAAAGAATGGTACGACATGTGTTATTTTGAATAATTGTTTAGTTTACAGATTTTACAGATTATTTTACAGATTATTTTGAATAATTGCTTAGTTTATAGATTTCCCAGATTTTTATTATTTTGAATAATAGGTGGTGTACCTTTTTTTTATGGATTCTGTTTAGTTTACAAATTTTAAAGAATGGTACGACATGGGTTATTTTGAATAATTGTTTAGTTTACAGATTTTAAAGAATGGTACGACATGGGTTGGTGTTCTCTGGTTGAACGTTGGTCTACCACCATGTTATGCGTTGATGGTGCTTTCGAGAGGATAGGAAAACAATTATTTTTTGGAGAAGGACTGGATCAGGAAGCTGCAATAAAATCCCGATAGATGTTCGTAGTAAGGAGGCTGAAGGTTTCTTGAAAATTCTGGGGAATAATCTTAAAATTGGTAGACAATGCATAATTGTAGGGGGGTTGTTGATTAACGATAAGATGATGATCGATTTTTCCTCGTTTGTAGGGTGGGGTGTGTTTTGGTTGTTGCTTATTTTTAGGGAAGCAACAGGATTACAAGAGTGGTAGTAATTACCCACGGATGTGCCCCTGACAGAAGGTGTGTGCGGGCTCTACTCGAAGGAACACATGAATATATACAACGACAGAAATCACTTCACGAAAAAAACAACAAAGTTTCTTTTAACGGGAAATCACCCACCTCACAAAAAAGAAATCACTTCATCTATCGCGATTTTATTAGTGTAACGGTTCATCTCGTCCCAAATCCCACAAATGCCACCATAATAGAAAGGTACGACATGAGTTGGTGTTGTGTGGTGGAACGTTAGAGTAAGGATATTTTGTTCTTGCAGAAGAACTGAAAAAGGAAAAGGAAAAAATAAAATCGCGATAGATGAAAGTTGAAGATTCAGGAGGATGATTCTGAAAAATGGCAGACAATGCATAATTGTAGGGTGTATTGTTGTTTAACGATATGCAATCTCTCCTCATTTGTAGGGTGAAGAGTGTTTTTGTTGTTCCCTATTTTTAGGGGAAGATTCAGAATTAAAATGGTGCTAGTAATTACCCACGGCAGTGTCCAACTGTATACCATCATCGAATGTATGTGCGACGCAGTCGATGTATATCTCCACGGGTGTACCCAAGCGTATACCCTGATAGATGGTGTGTGCGACAACTCTACAGGAACCCATAGAGATACAGAATGCCAGAAATTACTTAACGGAAGAAAAAAAATTCAGTTTCTTTTAACGGGAAATGATCCACCTCACCAAATAAACTCTTAAAACTAATTAATTTTTAAAATAAAATAAACTAATTTCAAAACTAATAATTTTTAAAATAGGAAATCCTAAAAGGGTATAATGAGGAACTAACTCAAACAGATTTCTTCCTAAAAATTCTCTAGACATAGACTGCGAAAACACGTATTTAGACATTTTTCATTAAGCGTAATTAATAGTAGACATTCTTCTGCTTTCCTCAAATAGAAAAAGTCACCATTTTATTGGTATTGGAGGGAAGGAGGAAGTCAATATTCATGGATGGAATGGATGGAATAAGTATGAGTTTAGGGTTGCACGTAAGTGGGCCCAAACGAAAAATGGAACTTCAATGGAAACTGAAAGGGAAATTGTGCTAGATAGCTAGTTTAAAAAACCTAAAATGAAATATAGCTAACCCATTTTACTATTTTTATTGATAGCTAACTACATTTTAGGGTGGGGAAGATACAACTTTTCATACCGAATATGCCCCTTGTATATAACAATATTTACCCAACTGCCACTCAACCAATTTGTTAGCCCCACCAACCGATTTTCTTTATTTCAGTGATGTAAAAATCGTCATAGCTCACATTCAACTCCCCAACATTTAAGGCTTCACAATAACCGACCATCAACTTCAGTCCAAACTTTTGCATACCGAAAATGCCCCTTGTATATACCAGTATTTACCCAACTACCATCCAACCAATTTGTTAGTCCCACCAACCGATTTTCTTTATTTCAGGGATGTAAAATCGTCACACCTCACATTCAACTCTCCAACAATTTAGGTTTGACAAAAAACGGCCATCAAGTTGATTCCCTTATTTATAATCGTCCTCCAACATTTAAATAATGTACAAAACCCCACCTAATATTATCCCAACAATAATTGTCTGTCTTTTACACTCATTTGTTTCTCCTCCATCATTTGAACAATCATAGTCCTTATCTTTCACCACTGTATTAATGACGCACTATTAAATTAACATTGCATTCGATGGCGTATGGGACAACAATGATATATACAACAACTTTGAGTATTGTAATTATAAGAACGTTGAAAACATAGTATATACACAATGGGCATAACATAATTATGAGAACGTTGAAAACATACTATAAACTGCGATATAACTCGCGTTTGAGTATTGTAATTCGCATGCATACTAAAACATAGTATATACAATTGACATAACATTTGTCATATACAATTGAGTCTGTATTCGATCCAATTGACACATGCATTACACTTTGTAGTCTACTATGTTATCTCAATGGTATATACTATAATACACACCCTTCGTTCACTAATTATGCATTACACTTTGAGATGGATATAACATTATATACATATATTCTTTTACCATAATTATGAGAACGTTGAAAAAAGTGGGACATACTATAAACTGCGATATAACTCTTGTTTGAGTTTTGCAGTTCAGATGAATACTAAAACAATAATAGTATATACAAGTGGCATAACATACTATATACAATTGACATATAAAATTGGGTTTGTATCTGATCCAATTGGCATATGCACTACAGTTTTCGGTATAGTATGTTATGTCAATTGTATATACTACAATAAACACTCTCTGTTTACAAATTACACTATACACTTTGAGATGAATATAACATTATATACAGATACCCGATTACCATAATCATGACAACGTTGAGAACCGTGGGTCATAGTATAAACTGTGATTTAACTCTCGTTTGAGTTGTATAATGCAGATGCATACTAAAACAATAATGTCAATGCAAATATAGTTCATAATCATTCACAATAGAAGTCATTAAAAAAAAAAAACAGAGTTTCAAAAACCATAAGTTTTAGAAGATGTATTTACTATCATTCAACCCTTTTGTTGGCGGAGTTTCAGATCAAATGTGGGCTAACAGAATTGAACTGAGAGGTCTTCAAGGGTCTTCTTACTGTGTGATCCTTGCATTGCCCCCACAAACCCCCTCCAGCAGGAACCTCTCCACGTGTCTCTCCATCCCGGGGAAAATTCTTATTAAGCTGCACATATATACAATTTGAGACAAGCACATCAGTTGTTTTTTAACTACAGATTTTTATTAGCTTTCCCTTTTTATCAAGTTGTGGTCTATCTCATGAAGGCGACCACAGTTCAACCAGGTCACCAATGCAAATTCTCTTAGTCCAAATTTTAGAACTTTTCCTTCGATCTTAAAGTTCAATTCAGAGGTATTCTTGGGTTTGCATTGGTGTTGGATGAGGTGGATGAGCAACTGGGAGGATGTTTTCTTAAAGGAAAAATCTAAAAAATGTCTGAAACATGTTGCCCGAAATATTGCCTCGCAATCGCCCTGTAGTGTATTGCGCACCATATCCATTATATCGCCGCATAAGTTAATTTTCAGTGGCCTACTTCTTTTAGACGGTGACATGAAATAGTCATCATCTTGCAAGATATACATAATAATAATTATATGAATATATTAATATACACAGATGTCAGTTGACAATACCCTTTCATACTGTTAGTGCATACTAGGGAACACAACTAGATACAGGCAGAGAATCATCTATTTACTTATTATTTTAATTTGGCAGCTGTACAAAGTTAGGTAGTTGTGGATGGGGCATATGTAGTAAGCTAGAGTGCAAATATTAACAAGAACAAAACACCACTGATAACATATGGGTATCAACATGCATAGTTTGACGTATATAAAAACATACACAACTATCAACTAATGACGCACATCACATCCTGTCATGTTATGGAACGGTGGTTACACAACCAGGTATACGTGAGGAACTATCCATTTACTAATCATTTTGATCTGGTATGAACATACTTGTTTAGATTTATATAACACCATACATACGTGTTGACAAACATTCGATTAACATATATATCTAACACTCTTAATCTAATACATTTCCAAAAAGTTACTCAAATCGTAGTAACTACGCATTTACGGTGGCTCCATCGTGAGACAATATATCAAAGGAGGTGTAAACAACTACATACTTACAATTGAGGGTAGATTGACAGTCATATTCGTATAGACCACACCACAATATTTTTGTGTTGAGAAATAATGTGTAATTAGGAGTATGTACCTTGAAACTAGATTGATCAGTCATGGTAGCATTGCTCCATGGGTGTTCCTTAAGTATGCTACCAACAAATTACCAATAAAAGACAAAGTATGGTATCAACATACATACTTAGATTTATATAACACACATTACAACATGGTGTGGATTCAACATTTTATACATGCAGGTATACACAGGGACCATTAATTTACTTTTTAATTTTATTCGTTGAGTCAGTGTATACTAGGAAATATAATGACAGTAAGGTCTGATTTTGTTCGTCGAGTGAGTGTATACTGAGAAATACAAGGACTGGAAGATCTGGTTTTTGTTTGTCGAGTCAGTGTATACTAAAAAATACATAGAGTGGAATGTCCAAAATTTTCAACGATTTACTAATGTTACGATTTTTTCTCCAAACTAATTTCTCTCATAAAATATGTAATTTTATCGTCAAACTTCTCGCACTAGATGCCCAAAAATAATTTCACAATTGTCCATTTTTTTCCTCTTTAGGAACGAGGAAGAGAAATCATTGATCACAAGGCTATCTAAAGACATGAATCTTGTGTGGATGCTAGCAAGTTACTCAAATCGGATGTACCACGACTATTGTTTGGTCGTGGATGATGAGGTTGTAGATACGAACACATACAAAGACAACGCGTGTCTTAAGATTCTTAATACCAAAAATATGATATGAGATTATTAGTAGAGTATATAATATTATATACATGTAAATTACTAACAACTATCAAGAGAAACAACAATGTGTCTCATTTGCATGTAATTAAACATATCAAATCAGTCAATACTTATATATATATATAACAATACATACGTGTGAAAAACTACAACAACAATTTTTATAATAGTCAATAGTACTACATACACTAGTAACATATGTGTCTTACATACATATGGATACACCCACTAAATATATAACAAACTTATATATATACAAATACAATCATATGCATATACATTTCTATATGTACGTAAGAGTATATACATGCAATTAATCACAAAGCTATATATACAATTATTGTGATTTAAATCAAAGACATTACAAAAAAAAATCTCTAAAGAAGGAAAATCAAATTAGTAAGTCCTTTCATAAATAAAAAAAAGTTGCAAAAATACTAAAAAAAAAAGTAGAATCAAGCTTTAGAATCCAAAATTTATATTAAAATAGTAGATAAATTGTGATTTAAATCAATGATATTACAAAAATCCCTAAAAATATGGAATCAAATTATTCTCATTATTTTATAAATCAAATACGTTGCAAAAAACCCCCTAAAAAGTGGAATCAAGTTTTAGAATCCAAAATTTATATTTAAAATTGTGAAACGTATCATTTTTTTCATAGGTTCGTCATGCAACAAAATCTCTAAAATGTCGGGATAGAATTCAAGATTTAAATACAAAACATTTTAAAAAAAACCAGTTAAGCTAATAACACATATCTATCTCCAAACTCAATTTTTCAGAATGCAAAATTTCAGAATGCAAAATTCAAAGGGATATAGAAGAAAGAAGAAAATGATGGAAACGCTGAGAATGAAGGTCAGAGGAAATCCAATCAGAGCTATAGGTAAATATATTTTCATTTGGTGAATGCAATTGTGGATTATTTTTTAATTTAGATTATTTGATGTTGTTGGGATCTCAAGATTAGACATTGTTGTTGGGATGTAAAATATTTCTAAATCATTTTAGGTTGTCCATTTTAAATTTATTTTTGAATCAACATGACCGTGTATCCTTTTCAATATATCATTTTTAAAGCTCGAACCATGTAATCAGGTTTAATTACGTCTATATACCCCTATAGAAACACTAACACAATTTTTCACTGCAAAAAAATAACCATTATAATTCAAATTATTTCAAATAATTCCAACGGTTTTCTAATTGTTACGTTTTTTTCTCCCAACTAATTTCTCTTTCCTAAAATCAAACCTTTTTTCTAGGTTATTTAATATTTCTATCAGTCAAATTTCATAGGGGTATTTAAGTCTCAACGTAGTGTAAATAGTTTAGAATTATAGTTGTTAGCTATATTTCATTTATTTAAAAAATTTAGTTATTTTTCAGTAACTACTATTCCATTCTAGCTATTCCTCTGGTTGCCTGATAGCACTCTAAAAGTGCTAATATATAGCTCCTAAGTCTTGTAAATTAGAGTAATTAATTGGGTTTAATTGATCTATTTTGTATAATTTAATTGTTAAGGGGTAAATCGGGCATTGACATTAATTAAGGGCTTAAATGGATATTTTAGAACATTTTATTAATTAATTGTTTTGAGTGATTATACTACATTAATTAAATAATCTAATTTTAACACAAAACTAATTAGTGGCTTAATGGTGTTGGCTTTGCTAAGGGATTGGTGAATCCAAGGTTCGAATCATGGTGGGGGCAGAATTTCTATTATTTTTGTAAAAAGTCAAACGGTCAACGGTCAACGGTCAATGGTCAACGGTCAACGCGCGGCCAACTCCATGTCCGCACCTGCCGACCCACGCCCATGCGATCCGCCCAGACGCGCCCCAGCACGCCCCATCCGCGCGCGCCCAGCCCGCCCTGTGCGCAGCCCATGCGCGCGCGCGCGGCCCAGCACGCCCTTCGGCCCAGATCAGCACGTCCAGACCTGCCGACCCGCTCGCCCGCCTGCCGACCCGCGCCCCAGCGCTCCATCAGCCCACCCGCGCCCCAGCGCCCGCCACCCGCACGCCCGCGCCCAGCGCCCGCCCGCGCGCGCCTGCCGACCCGTCCGCGCGGCCCAATTGGCCAATTTCGGCCCAAAACTCATTTTTTTAGCTTTTTAAGCGTTTTAACCTAGTTTTTCAGCCACCATTCACTTAGGAGAGAGAAATTTCGATATTGAGAGTTTTAGCCTCGGGTTTGGTGATATTTTCATCAATTTTCAAGGTTTTTGGACAATTTTGGATCAATTTTCATCACGTTTGGCTAAGGTAAGTGCTCTAATTCGAGTTTAGGGTTGTCTTGATGCATTAGGGAGGGTTTAGCTTTAAATTTCCAGCTTGTATTTGATAGTTTCTTGCATGATTCTTCCTTTGTTTGAATCCCATGAGCATGTATGACTGATTAGGAGTGACGTCCGAGTCCTCACGCATGTTTTACCGTTAAAGGTTAGGACGTATAATTGCCTCAATCGCTAGGTAACAAGGGTCTAAGCGTGACTAATTAATTCTAGCCTAAGTGACAGTAGGAGAATAGCATTAATTATCGTTTGCACGATAGACTTAGGGAAAGAATAGAAATCGCGCCAATTGGTCGAGTTCTCGATCAATCGGTTCGTCGCGATATTACCCGTCACTGTTCTTTGATTGATTTAAGCGTAGCTAACTTAGATTAATTAGCGAGCATGTTTAATTGGAATTGCACTTTTCTAATTAATTCTTTGGGATGTTTGCTACGAAAACGAGCAAACATTTCGCGTGCATGAGATTAAATTACAAGCATGATTAGAATCCCTATGATCTAAGCGCATCAAGATAAATCCCGATCCCTCGAATTAGGAGCACGTGTTCCATTTATTTTTCCGCTCTTTACTTTTCGCATTTATTTTTCCGTTAGCTTAATTTTACTTAGTTTAGTTTTAATTAACTCCCCTTTTATTTTATTTTGAGTTTTAGTTTAAAAGACAAATAGAAATTAATTAGGAGAGATTGATTAAGGTTCCCTGCGGATCGACCCGTTACCACTAGCTGCAAAGCTTAGTAGTTTCGGTAATTATAAATTTTATTTTGGCGGGATTCGACACCCCGAAAATTAGTTGGACATTCAAAAATCCTTCTACCAAAATTGGCGCCGTTGCCGGGGAACCATTTAATTTCTCTTAGTTAAATTTTATTTGTTTAAAAAAACCAAAAATATTTTTCTTTGTCTTGTGTCTTCTCGTTTAGCATGGCAGATTATCCATTTGATTATTGGGGACAAGTTTCAAGTTATGAAGGTGAAAGAGCTCCTCCCAATTCTTGCCAAAGAACGTCATTGGAGCAGATGGTTGACAATTTAGTCAACAGCACGCTCCAATTCGAGCAGGGAATGCGCCAGTCTCGCCTAGAGACTGAAGTTGAGTGGCAAGGAATGGAGGAGCAACAAAACCAATTTCCTCATAATTATTGTCGAGGTATGTCACTGGAACAAATGGTAAATGAATTAGTTGATAGCACTCACCAATATTCGCAGGCAATGCACGAGGCTCGGTTAGAAGCCAAGCTCCGCGAAGCGAATGAGCAAATAAGTCGTTTGCTCAATCCTGCGAAGGAATTGGAGGGTGAGGAAGATCATCCAGTTGAGCATACCACTGCGGAGAGGTTCTTTGAGGAAATACACCCCGATAGTGATGAAGAGATTGAGAATGCTCTGCCATGCGAAGATGTGATCGGTGAGATTAAGGAAGAGGCCGAGCTTAGTCCCGAGGAGGATGTTCAGGTGATAGAGTTTGAGGCTGACAAGCCTCTATCTGTTTTATTTCCTGTTAAATCCTCTATTGATGCATGCTTTCTTCCTTCTTCTCCTAAGTCCGTCGAGTCTTTATTTTCAGTTGAGTCTGCTTTTATTTTGTTTGAGTCTGTTGAGTTATTTATTTTTCCATATATCAAAAATACCAAAAAAATAACAACTCTGTCCGGCTGTCTTCAAAAGTCGAAGAGCTTGCTTCTCTTAGCAGGTTTTATTGATTCAAAGAAGAAGGGGCCGAAGAAGTACGAAAATTTTTACGTACCCTGACAGAGTGGAGGACACGTCGAGCATAACGACGTTAAAAATTTGCGCTTCTTGGGAGGCAACCCATGAGTATTTTAAATTCATGTTTTTACTTTTAGTTTTTATTTTCCTAGCTTAGCTTTTTCTTGCTTTCTTTTGTAGGAGTTTTGTGGCTTAAGGATCGGGACAGTAGGCGAAGAGTGCACTGCTCCAACCGACAACCTAGCAAAATTCAGGGGAGGTTTTCTGTTCCCTTTTATTTTGTGCGTTTTATCTGCTTAGTCTGAAGTGTGATACATAGAGGACTATGTATACTTTTAGGTTGGGGGTGGAGTTGTCTGTTGGATGGATTCCTGTAGTTGTTGAGCTGTGGATATTCTGAATTCGAAGTGTTGTTGTCTGCTGTTGCATGTGTTCGATGAGGACAATCTAGGAAATGCTTTTAAATTCTTCGTAGTTGCACATATAGAAAAGCATGAGATTGTTTGTGTTAGTTGAGCATTTTTCAAAAAATTTTAAAAATTTTCTGTTGCTCCCTTGCATCTATCGAGCACTTAGCAATCTATTCTTGGTTCTGTAGGCTTAGAATAATCTTATGTAGCCTGAAATCATGTTGTCACCCCGAAAGGCACCTCTAGGGAAGGCTTGATGCATGATAGGTTGTAATAGGTTAATCGAGATTATAGCGAAGCTATTGCCTAAGTAAAAAAAAAAGTAAGCATGAAAATAAAAGCTCCTGAGGTGCTCCTCCTTCTTAATCGCGACTTAAGAAGTGAGCATTAGTCCTTAAAAATGTGAAGTTTGCCCGTAGTCAGATACAATGTGCAATGGCATTGCGGGTAAGCTGGAACGAAGGCAAGCTTGACATGTTAGGCTCTCTTGGAGAAGCAAAATAAAAGTAAAAAAAAAAGTGGATCAAAAGAAATAAAGAGTACAAGTACTCGGAAAAAAAAAAATGTTTAGGCCTTTTGATTTGTTACTCTCTTGATTGTTGAAAAGCCATTAGACTGTTCTTAATTGCTAGAAGTAGGGGGAAAACAAGATGTAGGGTTGCATATGGTTTTTCCGAGTCTATAAGAATTAGAATAGGTTGGCTAATCACACACACACGTAGGGGAGTAGCAGTTTAATTTTTGAAATGTTCTCAGCTTATGCATGCAATTGATTGTTTTCTTTTGTTGTAAGTGCCTTGTTTTTTAAAGCATTGAGGTTAGAGTCGATGCATGCAATATCGGTCTTTAGAGGTAATTCAGAGTAGTCTTGCTCGAGGACTAGCAAGATTTAGGTTGAGGGTATTTTGATAGCACTCTAAAAGTGCTAATATATAGCTCCTAAGTCTTGTAAATTAGAGTAATTAATTGGGTTTAATTGATCTATTTTGTATAATTTAATTGTTAAGGGGTAAATCGGGCATTGACATTAATTAAGGGCTTAAATGGATATTTTAGAACATTTTATTAATTAATTGTTTTGAGTGATTATACTACATTAATTAAATAATCTAATTTTAACACAAAACTAATTAGTGGCTTAATGGTGTTGGCTTTGCTAAGGGATTGGTGAATCCAAGGTTCGAATCATGGTGGGGGCAGAATTTCTATTATTTTTGTAAAAAGTCAAACGGTCAACGGTCAATGGTCAACGGTCAACGCGCGGCCAACTCCATGTCCGCACCTGCCGACCCACGCCCATGCGATCCGCCCAGACGCGCCCCAGCACGCCCCATCCGCGCGCGCCCAGCCCGCCCTGTGCGCAGCCCATGCGCGCGCGCGCGGCCCAGCACGCCCTTCGGCCCAGATCAGCACGTCCAGACCTGCCGACCCGCTCGCCCGCCTGCCGACCCGCGCCCCAGCGCTCCATCAGCCCACCCGCGCCCCAGCGCCCGCCACCCGCACGCCCGCGCCCAGCGCCCGCCCGCGCGCGCCTGCCGACCCGTCCGCGCGGCCCAATTGGCCAATTTCGGCCCAAAACTCATTTTTTTAGCTTTTTAAGCGTTTTAACCTAGTTTTTCAGCCACCATTCACTTAGGAGAGAGAAATTTCGATATTGAGAGTTTTAGCCTCGGGTTTGGTGATATTTTCATCAATTTTCAAGGTTTTTGGACAATTTTGGATCAATTTTCATCACGTTTGGCTAAGGTAAGTGCTCTAATTCGAGTTTAGGGTTGTCTTGATGCATTAGGGAGGGTTTAGCTTTAAATTTCCAGCTTGTATTTGATAGTTTCTTGCATGATTCTTCCTTTGTTTGAATCCCATGAGCATGTATGACTGATTAGGAGTGACGTCCGAGTCCTCACGCATGTTTTACCGTTAAAGGTTAGGACGTATAATTGCCTCAATCGCTAGGTAACAAGGGTCTAAGCGTGACTAATTAATTCTAGCCTAAGTGACAGTAGGAGAATAGCATTAATTATCGTTTGCACGATAGACTTAGGGAAAGAATAGAAATCGCGCCAATTGGTCGAGTTCTCGATCAATCGGTTCGTCGCGATATTACCCGTCACTGTTCTTTGATTGATTTAAGCGTAGCTAACTTAGATTAATTAGCGAGCATGTTTAATTGGAATTGCACTTTTCTAATTAATTCTTTGGGATGTTTGCTACGAAAACGAGCAAACATTTCGCGTGCATGAGATTAAATTACAAGCATGATTAGAATCCCTATGATCTAAGCGCATCAAGATAAATCCCGATCCCTCGAATTAGGAGCACGTGTTCCATTTATTTTTCCGCTCTTTACTTTTCGCATTTATTTTTCCGTTAGCTTAATTTTACTTAGTTTAGTTTTAATTAACTCCCCTTTTATTTTATTTTGAGTTTTAGTTTAAAAGACAAATAGAAATTAATTAGGAGAGATTGATTAAGGTTCCCTGCGGATCGACCCGTTACCACTAGCTGCAAAGCTTAGTAGTTTCGGTAATTATAAATTTTATTTTGGCGGGATTCGACACCCCGAAAATTAGTTGGACATTCAAAAATCCTAGTACCATTGCCCCAAACTGAAATTATATTTGTGGGCCTGAACCATTGGAGAAGAAGGCAACTGAAATTACATTTGTGGGCTTGGACCATTGGAGAAGAAGACAACGACAAACAACTTTTTGATAATTTTTATTGAGTTTGTTGGGTTTTATGTCCTAAAACTCGTAGTTTGTAAACTGTTTGAATGTAAATATTATATTTCAATAAAGTTGTTATTGAATTTTAGTGAATTGTGTTTGTATTAACCTATACCAATAACTAACACCCATGGCTGTAGTATGAGTACTTGAACTTCATGTGTGACATGAATGTGAATCAAGTTCAAGTAGACAGCCAAAAATGGTCTATAGTATAGGGATAAGGCTGGGTACCTTATCCTGGGGACACTATTGGACGCGGCTCACTTTGTATAGTACAAAACGATGTGATTCGAATCGTTTCATGTAGAGACATGTGAGTGAGGGCGTCCTGTGCAATGAGTTTGCACAAGACCGAACCAAGAAATAAAATCGCTCTTTCTTTATAACACCGTTTACTGTAAAGACCGATTTTTTCATGTGATGACTTAGGTAACTCGATCTCAATCCTGAGCTTACTATGAACTCCTGTTTATTCAACCTTATCCTTTGATTTGTACGGGTGAGAGTGGCCAGATCGCCGACTCAATATGCCTACCATCTTGGGGATAAGATTGAATAAGTGGCTGGGGACATAGTTGTAGCAAGATTGGAGTTCACTCCTACCCGCTTTAAGGGTTAGTAGAGAGGTTGTTCCCTTTAGTGCTGACTCCAGGTCTTGAACAATGGGCCCATCCTCTCCTGATCAGGGAGGAATCTGATTTGATGGTTGGACCACAAATCAATTGTTCATTAGAGGTGTCAGTGGTACTTAAGGAACAAGATATAATACAAGGGTTAAACGGTTTAAATGACCCGTTGTGATTATGAACGACCTGTGAAGGATCGACTTACTGATGATAGTTATATCAACAGGACACAATATATCTACAGTGAGGAGAGTGCAGCCCTTGGACTTTAGTGGAGTCTCCGGGGGTTAACGAATGTTGGTTAGTTCGGTTGAAAGAGTTTTGACCGGATAATCTCGTATCGTTGGAGCTCATGATCTGTAGGTCCTTACGGTTCTCCTGGCTAGCTCGGATAAAGCCGTGAAACAGTATAAAAGAAAAGAAAAGAATTTGAATCGTTCAAATTCGGGTTTGTGGAAGAAGGATAGACATATTTAAATATGATTTAAATATGGACATATTTAAATATGATTTAAATATGAGATTGGTCTGAAAACATGAATAGGATTCATGTGCAAAAAGTCGGTTTTCGGAAAACCGGGATTAATTATATTATTTAATTAATATTTGATATTGAATTAAATAATATTAATTAATTTATATATATATATATTTTTTATTAATTAAAAAGTTTAATTAATAAAATAATTATTATTAATTTTATTAATAATAATAATATATAAATATATATATATATATATATATATATATATATATATATACATGTGTCTTACATGCAAGATGTAAGACACATGTTATATATACAGAGTATATATATATGTGATTCATCAGACTATTTAAAAAAAAAAAAAAAAAAGAAAGAAAGAAAACAAAAAGAGCTAGTGCTCTTTGGGTTCTTTAATTGAATTGTGAATTCAATTCAAGTTTTCTTTCTCTCTATCACTACGTCTGCTTCTTCTTCTTCTCAAGAGCTCTCTGTTTTGAGAAAACAGTTGAAGCTTCTTCCCTCTTTTCTTGAATTAAAGGAGTCCCACCACTCCGTTTCTCGGCCTGAGGATAGCGGGACTACCGTGGGTGGTCCACGAACGTTTCGTGAGAAGGCTCGGTGAGCTCGTGAGGAGCATCTGGCGGTGAAATTGGAGAATTACGAACGACAAGGGTATGTGTTCTAACTTCTCTTTTTCTTCGCTTTTGCATGTTTCCGTTTGTTTAAATTGATGAAATTAGAGTGTCCATGATCCAATTCGCTTCCGCTGCGTGCCATGGGCGCTCCATCAATTGGTATCAGAGCGTTTTTGGCCACTCAATTTCTATCAATTTAAGTTATGGTGGGTTTTATTTAGAAATTGTTTCTGAATGGAATTCTAAAGTGAATATCGATTTTGGCATAGTTTCTTTTGAATTTCTTTATTTGTAATTGCCCGAGAATGTATGGGCTTTAATGTATGCTAAAGAGTCTGTATTTTTTAGAGTCATTAGAGTCCATATAGGGTTCTTTGTGTAAGAAGTTTGAGTTTGAAACTCGCCGAAATGTTCGGTGTAATTTCAAACTCATTCTGGGCATTACGAGGAGAAATTCGAAGAAAATTTGGCCGAAGCGTTCGGAGGAAGCAAGTTGGTCAAAGGCGGTGCGAAGAGTTCGAAGTCCGCTCAAGACGTGGCTTGTTGATCAAGCTTGTAATAAATTAGTTATTGCTTGCTAAATGCCAAAATCGATCCACTTTAGTATGTTTAATTAATTATGCATTGCGAATGTATGTTTTAATTAAATTCCATGTTTATATGTGCATATCGTATGCCATATAGATTTAAAATCCCACCGTAGGAAGCATGCTTCATGCATTGAAAATATGTTATAAGTGTTATAATATATCGTATGCATATTTGGCAATTCATGATTTTTGATATAAGAGTTATATTAATTCATGAATTAGTTGTTGTTAATTCAATAGAATAATTGATATAAGTGTTATATTAATTATGAAATTGAATGTACAACATAGGTTGTCCTAATTTTATGCACATGGTATATTATAAGTGTTATAATGTATAGGATGCATGTTAATTCATGAGTATTAATATAAGAGTTATATTAATTCATGAATTAGATGTTGTTTGCTTAATAGAATAATTGATATAAGTGTTATATTAATTATGAAATTAAACATCCAACATAAGATGCATTTTGTTTGTTATAAGTGTTATAATGTATAGGATGCATGCTTAATTCATGAGAATTGATATAAGTGTTATATTAATTTATGAATTAGGAGTTGTATATTTAAAAACATAATCGATATAATTGTTATATTAATTATGAAATTAAATATTCAACTTGTCGTGCCTTAGTGATGCATGTTTGAGAAGCATGTAGAAGTTTGTTGTAGTAAGTCTTAGTTTTGCAAAGCGTTGTAAAATTGGCATAGACTTTTAAAATCTATAACAAAGACAAAGGCATGCTCACTTAGGGTTGAATGTATCGTTCCGTTTCATTAGATGAATAGGTCGATATCTTGTAAATGCTAAGGTTACAAGAAACTCACCCGGGGACATCCTGTTCGAGGTTGGAGGTATTTAAGCTGACGGTTTACGGAACACCTCCTACCTGGGGACCATCCGGTTCTTGAGTAAAGTTAACCCGGCTTTATGAGCATGCGTGAGTGGTGTGAGGTAATAAAGTGTTTATCACCTAGACATCATAGGTAAAAGTTTGTTTTACCTAGACTTAGGCCTTATTGTCTTAGCCGGATAATGCCTGAGTAATTTTACCCATTCCGTCTTAAAATACTTAGTAGAGGTGTTGAGAAGGTATATATGATATGTCCCTCTCCTCCTACGTTCTCTGTCAAGTTCACACCGTGAGAATTATGCTCGGCCTCGTGATGTCAATAGGGCATCCCCATTCGGATGGTATTTGCATAATTCAAGAGCAAGGTGAATGGAGAAAGTATTTATAGTAAGTGGGAGAAGGAAGTATGTCAATACATCCTGCGGTCTCCTCCATTGGATTGAACCGTGAGATTCCTATGTTCTGCCTGCTAGGTGCCCACAAGTGGTACCGATCCATTCGGAGGGCCGTTTCATAGGAATCGGAACATGTCAATCACCATTTTTTTGGATAAAGAAACATAGAGCCATTCCCAACTTTGACATTTCCATTCGGTTGCATCGTTGGGGCCGCCCTATGAATTCTAAAAATGGAGGGTCACACTTACGAGATTTGCTAAGGAGTTAGTAAATCTTGACCAAACAGCGATAACTAAGATGCTATAGGAATATGAGATATTCTGGTATTAGCATTTAGTCAAGAATGTCTTGATTCAGTGAAGGAATGCTTGACTGCCCCTCGGTAGCGACCATTCTGACCCACTGAAGTATCGTTGCAGTTTAATAATGAGTTTTGGGTACATTATTATTCTTTGCTAAATTCTTGATTGGTGTGTAAATTAGGTTAAAACCTTTTCACTAATATTTATTCATTCTCTTTTCAGCATGTCTAGCTCTTTCATTCACTTACTAGCTTCCGATAAGTTAACCGGCGATAACTACGCGACCTGGAAATCGAACTTGAATACGATTCTCGTTCTAGATGATCTCAGGTTCGTCTTATCAGAGGATTGTCCTCCCCCTCCTAGCTCGGATGCGACTCGAACTGTTCGAGAAGCATATGATAGATGGACAAGGGCTAATGATAAAGCCCGAGTCTATATCTTAGCCAGCATATCTGATGTGTTAGCTAAGAAGCACGAGGATATGGTTTCTGCTAAAGAAATCATGTCTTCATTACAGGAGATGTTTGGACTTCCGTCCTCATCGGTCTGTCATGAAGCCCTCAAATTCGTTTACAACTCTCGCATGAAGGAGGGAACCTCTGTTAGGGAGCATGTCCTTAACATGATGGTCCACTTCAATGTGGCGGAAGTAAACGGAGCTATTATAAATGAGTCAAGTCAAGTAAGCTTTATCTTGGAATCTCTTCCGAAGAGTTTCCTTCAGTTCAGAACCAATTTGGTAATGAACAAGATAAAGTATAATTTGACTTCTCTCCTCAGCGAGCTACAGACTTATCAGTCCCTACACACTTCTAAAGGAAAAGAGAAGGAGGCAAACGTTGTCACTTCTAGGAAATTCCAAAAGGGGTCGTCTTCTGGGAGTAAGTCTGAACTTTCTTCTATTAAGAATAAGAGTATTCAGAAGAAGAAGAAAGATAAAAGGAAGGGAAAAGCACCTGCTACTGCTAAGAGCAAGAATAAATCTACAGACAAAGGAAAATGTTTCCATTGTGGTGTAGATGGGCACTGGAAACGCAATTGCCCAAAGTATCTTGCAGAGAAAAAGGCTGAGAAAGAAAGACAAGGTAAATATGATTTACTTGTTGTTGAAACATGTTTAGTAGAACATGATTGTCATACCTGGATACTTGATTCAGGAGCTACTAACCATGTTTGTTCTTCTTTTCAGGAAACTAGTTCTTGGCAGCCACTTTCTCGCGGTGAGATAACTCTCAGAGTTGGAACTGGAGAGGTTGTCTCAGCTGAAGCAGTGGGAGCTGTAAAGTTGTTGTATAGAGATAGTTTCATTTTACTAGAAAATGTACTCCTGGTTCCTACCTTCCAGAGGAATCTTGTATCTATATCTTGTTTGTTAGAACAGTTGTATAAAGTATCTTTTGTTTATAATGAAGCGTTCATTAGCAAAAGAGGTGTACGTATTTGTTCTGCAAAACTTGAAAACAACTTGTATGTGTTAAGACCAACCGAAGCCAAAGCTATTTTGAACACTGAAATGTTTAAAACAGCTGAGACTCAAACTAAAAGGCAGAAACTTTCTCCAAGTACTTATCTTTGGCACTTAAGACTAGGTCACATTAATCTCAATAGGATTGGGAGATTGGTTAAGAGTGGTCTGCTAAATCGTTTAGAGGACAACTCTTTACCGCCATGTGAGTCTTGTCTTGAGGGAAAAATGACCAAACGATCTTTTTCTGAAAAAGGTCATAGGTCCAAAGAACCTCTAGAAATCGTGCATTCGGATCTCTGCGGTTCTTTGAATGTCAAAGCACGAGGAGGGTATGAATATTTCATCAGTTTCATTGATGATTATTCTAGGTACGGTTATCTTTATCTAATGCATCATAAGTCCGAAGCTCTTGAAAAGTTCAAAGAGTATAAGGCAGAGGTTGAGAACACATTAGGTAAATCGATAAAAACACTCCGATCAGATCGAGGTGGAGAGTATATGGATTTAAGATTCCAGGACTATATGATAGAACATGGAATAGTATCTCAACTCTCAGCGCCAGGAACACCACAGCAGAATGGTGTGTCCGAGAGGAGAAATAGAACCCTGTTAGACATGGTTCGATCTATGATGAGTTATGCTCATTTGCCTAGTTCGTTTTGGGGATATGCAGTAGAGACTGCAGTATATATTTTGAACATGGTTCCCTCTAAGAGTGTTTCTGAAACACCTTACGAGTTATGGAGAGGGCGTAAAGGTAGTTTACGTCACTTCAGGATTTGGGGGTGTCCGGCACATGTGCTAGTACCCAATCCAAAGAAGTTGGAACATCGTTCAAAATTGTGCCTATTTGTAGGTTACCCCAAGGAAACGAAAGGTGGTCTTTTTTATGATCCTCATGAGAACAAGGTACTAGTATCGACTAATGCCACGTTCTTAGAGGAAGACCACATGAGAGATCATAAACCGTCGAGCAAAATTGTTTTGTCCGAACTTTCCAGGAAAGCTACAGACGGATCAACAAAGGTTGTTGATCAGGCTGGTCCTTCTCAAGAGTTGAGAAAGCCTCGACGCAGTGGGAGGGATGTAAGACAGCCCGACCGCTACATCGGATTGTCTGAAACTCAAGTCGTCATACCTGATGATGGCGTTGAGGATCCATTGACCTTCAAACAGGCAATGAATGACATAGACAAGGACCAGTGGCTTAAAGCCATGGATCTCGAAATGGAGTCTATGTACTTCAATTCGGTCTGGGATCTTGTAGACCAACCAGATAGTGAAAGACCTATCGGTTGCAAGTGGATCTACAAGAGAAAACGAGACCAAGCCGGTAAGGTGCAAACCTTTAAGGCTCGACTTGTGGCAAAAGGTTATTCCCAAAGAGAAGGGGTGGACTATGAAGAAACCTTTTCTCCTGTTGCCATGTTAAAGTCGATTAGAATACTCTTATCCATTGCTACATTTTATGATTATGAAATCTGGCAAATGGATGTCAAGACTGCCTTTCTGAATGGTAATCTTGAGGAGAGTATCTATATGGCTCAACCAGAGGGATTCATACTTCAGGGTCAAGAGCAAAAGGTTTGCAAGCTTAATCGATCCATTTATGGGTTGAAGCAAGCATCTAGATCCTGGAATATAAGGTTTGATACGGCGATCAAATCTTATGGCTTTGAACAAAATATTGATGAACCTTGTGTTTACAAGAAAGTAGTCAATACTGTTGTAGCTTTCTTAGTCTTGTACGTAGACGATATACTACTCATTGGGAATGATGTAGGGTTCCTAACTGACGTTAAGAATTGGCTAGCGACCCAATTCCAAATGAAAGATTTGGGAGAGGCTCAGTTTGTTCTAGGGATTCAGATCATAAGGGATCGTAAGAACAAAGTGCTAGCGCTGTCTCAAGCATCTTATATTGACAAGATGTTGTCAAGATATTCGATGCAGAATTCCAAGAAAGGTTCGCTGCCTTTTAGGCATGGAATTCACTTGTCTAAGGAACAGTCTCCTAAGACACCTCAAGAGGTTGAGGATATGAGACGAATTCCCTATGCATCTGCAGTTGGTAGTCTCATGTACGCTATGTTGTGTACACGACCCGACATCTGCTATGCAGTAGGAATTGTCAGTAGGTTCCAATCCAATCCAGGATATGATCACTGGACAGCCGTTAAACACGTTCTCAAGTATCTTAGGAGAACGAGAGACTATGTGCTTGTGTATGGCGCGAAGGATTTGATCCTTGCAGGATACACTGACTCTGATTTTCAGACTGATATAGATTCTAGGAAATCTACATCAGGATCAGTGTTCACTCTTAACGGAGGAGCAATAGTATGGAGGAGTATAAAGCAAGGTTGTATTGCTGACTCCACCATGGAAGCTGAGTATGTCGCAGCTTGCGAAGCAGCGAAGGAAGCTGTATGGCTTAGGAAGTTCTTGACAGATTTGGAAGTTGTTCCAAATATGAACTTGCCAATCACGCTTTATTGTGATAACAACGGTGCAGTGGCAAATTCTAAAGAACCTAGAAGCCATAAGCGTGGAAAGCATATTGAGCGGAAGTATCATCTCATCAGGGAGATAGTGCAACGAGGAGATGTGATCGTCACACAGGTAGCCTCAGAGCACAACATTGCTGATCCGTTTACTAAGTCTCTCACGGCTAAAGTGTTTGAGAGACACCTAGAAAGTCTAGGGCTGCGAGCTGCTCAGTAGGACAGTGGGAGAAAGTTTAGATATTTGATATTCTAGTTCTCTCGACCAGCATGTACTCCACTGACGTTTTAGTCCAAGTGGGAGTTTGTTGGGTTTTATGTCCTAAAACTCGTAGTTTGTAAACTGTTTGAATGTAAATATTATATTTCAATAAAGTTGTTATTGAATTTTAGTGAATTGTGTTTGTATTAACCTATACCAATAACTAACACCCATGGCTGTAGTATGAGTACTTGAACTTCATGTGTGACATGAATGTGAATCAAGTTCAAGTAGACAGCCAAAAATGGTCTATAGTATAGGGATAAGGCTGGGTACCTTATCCTGGGGACACTATTGGACGCGGCTCACTTTGTATAGTACAAAACGATGTGATTCGAATCGTTTCATGTAGAGACATGTGAGTGAGGGCGTCCTGTGCAATGAGTTTGCACAAGACCGAACCAAGAAATAAAATCGCTCTTTCTTTATAACACCGTTTACTGTAAAGACCGATTTTTTCATGTGATGACTTAGGTAACTCGATCTCAATCCTGAGCTTACTATGAACTCCTGTTTATTCAACCTTATCCTTTGATTTGTACGGGTGAGAGTGGCCAGATCGCCGACTCAATATGCCTACCATCTTGGGGATAAGATTGAATAAGTGGCTGGGGACATAGTTGTAGCAAGATTGGAGTTCACTCCTACCCGCTTTAAGGGTTAGTAGAGAGGTTGTTCCCTTTAGTGCTGACTCCAGGTCTTGAACAATGGGCCCATCCTCTCCTGATCAGGGAGGAATCTGATTTGATGGTTGGACCACAAATCAATTGTTCATTAGAGGTGTCAGTGGTACTTAAGGAACAAGATATAATACAAGGGTTAAACGGTTTAAATGACCCGTTGTGATTATGAACGACCTGTGAAGGATCGACTTACTGATGATAGTTATATCAACAGGACACAATATATCTACAGTGAGGAGAGTGCAGCCCTTGGACTTTAGTGGAGTCTCCGGGGGTTAACGAATGTTGGTTAGTTCGGTTGAAAGAGTTTTGACCGGATAATCTCGTATCGTTGGAGCTCATGATCTGTAGGTCCTTACGGTTCTCCTGGCTAGCTCGGATAAAGCCGTGAAACAGTATAAAAGAAAAGAAAAGAATTTGAATCGTTCAAATTCGGGTTTGTGGAAAAAGGATAGACATATTTAAATATGATTTAAATATGGACATATTTAAATATGATTTAAATATGAGATTGGTCTGAAAACATGAATAGGATTCATGTGCAAAAAGTCGGTTTTCGGAAAACCGGGATTAATTATATTATTTAATTAATATTTGATATTGAATTAAATAATATTAATTAATTTATATATATATATATTTTTTATTAATTAAAAAGTTTAATTAATAAAATAATTATTATTAATTTTATTAATAATAATAATATATAAATATATATATATATATATATATATATATATACATGTGTCTTACATGCAAGATGTAAGACACATGTTATATATACAGAGTATATATATATGTGATTCATCAGACTATTTAAAAAAAAAAAAAAAAAGAAAGAAAGAAAACAAAAAGAGCTAGTGCTCTTTGGGTTCTTTAATTGAATTGTGAATTCAATTCAAGTTTTCTTTCTCTCTATCACTACGTCTGCTTCTTCTTCTTCTCAAGAGCTCTCTGTTTTGAGAAAACAGTTGAAGCTTCTTCCCTCTTTTCTTGAATTAAAGGAGTCCCACCACTCCGTTTCTCGGCCTGAGGATAGCGGGACTACCGTGGGTGGTCCACGAACGTTTCGTGAGAAGGCTCGGTGAGCTCGTGAGGAGCATCTGGCGGTGAAATTGGAGAATTACGAACGACAAGGGTATGTGTTCTAACTTCTCTTTTTCTTCGCTTTTGCATGTTTCCGTTTGTTTAAATTGATGAAATTAGAGTGTCCATGATCCAATTCGCTTCCGCTGCGTGCCATGGGCGCTCCATCAGAGTTTGCATTTATTGTAAATAAATAAATAATAAAAAAAAAATCCAGGGAGCTGGGTATTTTCTGTAGCACTCGTCATGTTGTTGGACAACTCACACCTTGAGGACAAGGTGTGTTTAAAGGACGGAGTAATGTGAGGATCCTAGTTAGGGGTATAGGACAATATTAGTATATTAGTAGTAAGAGCATATAGGGTAATTACTTAGGAAGTTAGTTAGAGTATGTGGTTATTAAATAGAAGGAGTGAGATTAGAGGAGGGTAGTCATTGGTTAAGTGGATTAGGGCTTGAGATAGTTCTCAAGATGGGAGGGTGCAAGTACCTTTAAACACTTGTAATCTTGTATTTCATATATCTTTTCATATCAATACATTGAAGTTCTTGATCCCGTTAGGCGGTTTCCTAACATGATACCAATTGGTGTATTACTATTGTTATGAATATTTCAAGATACGGAGATCAGGTAAAGTTAGAATATTTCATGATATTTTAGGGAGATTTAATCAAATAGAAATTAAAGTACATTTTTTTAAACTTCAACTCCAAATAAGAGACTGTTTAAAAAAAATAGAAATCAAAGTACATTTTTTTTAAAGTTCATTGGGTTCATCATCTACTTGTTAGGGTAATTCGATACAAATATAATCAATCCAAATTCTATATTAGATCCAGACAATATATATTTTATCTAAAACAACCCAGATCAGTTATTGGTTCCAAATTTAAAGCGGAATAAACAATTTGGAAACCAGAGCTTAGAAGAATAGATAAACCAACCTAAAATTTCTAAGCAATAAGAACGATAATAAATCAAGTTCAAGGGAAGAGAGATTGGCCCCAGATTTATACTGGTTCACCCAATGTGGGCTACGTCCAGTTCTCTGCTACCGATGCAATTTCCACTAAAATGCCGGGGAGAAAGTTACAAGAATTTAGAAACGCTCAAGAGTGATTTCTCTCACTTTTCTCTCAAGGAAAAAATGCTCACGAATCACTCTAACAATAGCTCTCAAAATCTTCAACGAAAAAAGCTCCTACAATAACACTCAAGAAAAGAAAGTCACCTGACTGTTCTTCTTCTTCAAAACAAACGAATCTTGTTGTCTTTGTTTTGCCTCTGTATTATGTTTTTTATTCTTTGAAATTGAACACCAATTTCATGCTTTTAAAGAGTAACTCCACCGCCCATTAATCCTTTCTTTTATTTCTAAACAGTGCAGCCTCCTTAATTAACCAATGAGAAATTATTACTTAATTGAGAAGGTTATATTCAAATGGGCTTTAGTTTGGGCTTCACTTTTTACCTAACAATCTCCCACTTGAAGACAAAACAAGCAACATGTCTCCCTTGCAACAGTAGCGACTATTTTCTACTCATGGAGAAGTTCAACTGAAGTTGCGCACAACTTCAATTTATCAACAGGAACGGTCTTGGGAAACATATCGGCTGGATTCTGATTTCCTGGAATCTTTTCAAGCACCAGCGCTCCATCTTCTAAGATTGATCTGATAAAATGGTATCTCACGTGTATGTGTTTCGTTCTCGAATGAAACACTGGATTCTTTTCTAAATGAATAGCACTATGACTGTCACAATGCAAAGTCTCATTTCTCAATCTCAAGCCAAGTTATTCTAAGAAGGACTGAATCATATCATCTCTTTACTTGCTTCAGTAACGGCAACATACTCATCCTCTGTAGTAGAAAGAGTTACTATCTTTTGCAGTCTAGAACCCCAACTAATAGCAGTATTACCCAAAGTAAAAACATACCCGGTAGTACTTTTCTTGCCATCTGTATCACCTGCCATATCTGCATCCACATAACCCTGCAATTTAAAATCTGACTTTTTAAATGCAGAGCATAATCAGTTGTCCCTCTCAGATATCTGAAAATCCATTTAACAGCCTCCCAGTGCTGCTTCCCTGGATTACACATATACCTGCTAACAACTCCCACTGCTTGTGTAATGTCCGGTCTTGTGCAAACCGTGGCGTACATCAGGCTACCTATAGCTGAAGCATATGGCACTCTAGCCATATGATCTCTTTCCTGCTCAGTAGTGGGTGAGTGCTCCTTAGATAATTTAAAATGACAAGCTAAAGGAGTACTCACTGATTTTGCATCTTCCATGTGAAATCTAGTCAACACCTTTTTCACATACTCTTCCTGTGACAATGTCAATGTACCGTCTTTTCTCTCAATTCTCATCTCTAAGATTTGTTTGGCAGCTCCCAAATCTTTCATATCAAATTCTTTAGATAATTCAGCCTTTATCTTTAGAATTTCATGTTTGTTTGCACCTGCTATCAACATGTCATCAACATATAGCAGTAAGATAATATATGAGTTACCCTGAGATTTTACGTAGCAACAATGATCTCCCTGACACCTCTGGAATCCACTGTTGCAGATAAAGCTATCAAACTTCTTATACCACTGTCTTGGAGCCTGTTTGAGACCATACAGACTTCTCTGAAGTTTGCAAACCATTTTCTTTTGCCCCTGTACTATGAAACCTTGTGGTTGTTTCATGTAAATTTCTTCCTCCAAACCACCATGAAGAAAAGTTGTCTTTACATCCATCTGTTCTAGAAACAGATCCTCATCTGCCACTATTGATAATACAGTTCTAATAGTAGTTAGTTTAACTACCGGAGAAAATATCTCATTGAAGTCAATACCTTCCTTTTGTTGAAGGCCCTTGACTACAAGCCTTGCTTTATATCTTTTGCTACCATCGGGCTCTTGCTTTATTCTGTAAAGCCATTTGTTCTGCAAAGCTTTCTTACCTCTTGGTAACTTTTCCAGTTGCCATGCCTGATTCGTCATAAGAGAATCCATCTCATCCTTCATGGCCAACTCCCACTTGACAGAATCTTCCAGTTGAACCACCTCATCATAACATTCAGGTTCACCTCTGTTAGTCAATAATATATAATTCAAAGTAGGGGAATACCTATGTGGTGATCTGATAGTCCTGCTGGACCTCCTAGCTGTTGTAGGTGGCGTCCTCTGAACTTCATCAGGTTCCACAGTCAGTTCGTTAGGTTCCATAACCGGTTCCTCAAATTCAACATCCGGTTCTTCAGGAGTAGTTGTATTTTGATCTTCAACTCTGGTTGTTCTGGTATCAACCTCAAGAAGACTTATAAACTGAGTCTTCTCTTCTGACTCAGACTTTTCTGAATCAACAGTTGTTCTGTCTTTATACATAACTTCTTCATTGAAAATCACATTCTTGCTTCTGACTATCTTCCTGTTTTGGTCATCCCAAAACCTATTGTCAATCTCAACACCGTCATATCCAATAAAATAACACTTCTTGGATTTAACATCTAATTTACTTCTGTTTGCAGCATCAATGTGAAGGTAAGACACACAACCAAAACCCTTCAGATGAGAAAGGTTTACCTGTTTACAGCTCCAGACTTCTTCAGGCAACTTGAAGTCTAGTGATATGGTCGGGCTCCTATTGATCAGATAGGTCGCCATGCCGATTGCCTCTGCCCAGAACATCTTCGACAATCCTTAATGTAATCTCATGCTCCTGGCACGCTCATTCAGTGTCCTGTTCATTCTTTCTGCCACACCATTTTGCTGCGGTGTCCCTGGAATAGTCTTTACCATCACAATCTCGTTGTCTGCACAAAATCTTTTGAACTCCCCATCAACATATTCACTGCCGTTGTCTAACCTGAAGCTTTGAACTTTCAAACATGTCTCATTCTCAACCATAGCCTTCCAAGTTTGGAAAACAGAAAATACATCAGATTTATGTTTGAGAAAGTAAGTCCATACCTTTCTGCTTGAGTCATCTATGAAGGTCACATAATCTCTGGAACCACCAAGGGAAGAAACTTCAGCAGGCCCCCACACATCAGTGTGAACTAACTCCAACTTTGTAGGTTTTCTCGTTGGTCCTGTTTTTGAGAAGCTGACACACTTTTGCTTCCCAAAGATACAACTCTCACACAACTTGTGTTCAACTGCCTTTAGTCCTTGTAACTTCCGTGCAGAGTGAAGAATTTGCATACATTTTTCACTCATATGTCCCAATCTGTTGTGCCACAAACCAGTCTGACTCGAATGATCTACAACAACCACCATGTCTTTGTCATTGCTGTTGACATATAAACTCTCTGACTTGCTTCCTCGAGCGACTAACATGACACCCTTTGTAACCTTCCAGTTTCCTTGACGAAAGGATACTTCACATCCTTCGTTGTCTAACTGCCCTACAGAAATCAAGTTCTTCACCATATTTTGAATGTGACGTACCTGGCAAATTTTCCAGACTGAACCATTCGCCATTTTCAAATTCACGTCACCGGTTCCAATGATGTTCAAAGGCTCTCCATCAGCAAGATACACCTTTCCTTGATTTCCTGCAACATAATTTTCAAGAATGTCACGGTTCTCTGTAGTATGGAATGACGCACCTAAATCTATCACCCATGTCTCATGAGCACTTTCCACTGCAATAACTAGAGCATCGTCGTGTATCTCATCTTCAACAACATTTGCATTGGCTTCATTCCCCTCAGTTCACTTTGGGGCCTTGCAGTTCCTTTTAAGGTGTCCAGGCTTACCACAATTCCAACATTCAAATTTGCTGTTTCTGGACTTCCTTCTATTGTTTTTCGATTTACCTTGATTGCTATGACCTCTGTTATAACTTCTCCCCCTGTCCACATTCAACGCTGAACCAGAAGAAGAAGCAACACTTGAGTTCTTTCTGCGCATCTCTTCTGCTATAACAGAATCTCTAACCTGTGAAAGCTGCAATTTCTCTTTTCCACATGAATTAGAAAATGCAGTCTTCATGGTATCCCAACTATCAGGTAATGATCTCCACAACAATACTGCATTCAATTCATCAGTGAATTCTAAATCAACTACAACTAATTGATTTATCAGCAAATCAAATTGATTTAAATGAGCAGTAACAGATGTACCTTCGGCCATCTTCAGATTAAAGAATTTAGTTGCGAGATACAACTTGTTGTTTATAGATGGTTTTTCATACATGTTAGACAGAGCTGGCATAAGTCCTGTCGTGGGTCTCCTTCGCCACACTGCTTTGCACATTGTTTGTCAAAGTCAGGCGAACTGTCCCCAACACCTTTCTGTCCAACGTTTTCCATTATGCTTCCCCCATATCCTCAGGCTTTCCATCCAATGGAAAATCCAATTCCTTGGAATGCAAATAATCCAATATTTGACACTTCCAAAAAGAAAAGTCTGATCCATTAAAGATAACCATCTTCCGATGATCTTCTCCGGACATCGTTCTACAACCAATTGCTCTGATACCACTTGTTAGGGTAATTTGATACAAATATAATCAATCCAAATTCTATACTAGATCCAGACAATATATATTTTATCTAAAACAACCCAGATCAGTTATTGGTTCCAAATTTAAAGCGGAATAAACAATTTGGAAACCAGAGCTTAGAAGAATAGATAAACCAACTTAAAACTTCTAAGCAGTAAGAACGATAATAAATCAAGTTTAAGGGAAGAGAGATTGGCACCAGATTTATACTGGTTCACCCAATGTGGGCTACGTCCAGTTCTCTGCTACCGATGCAGGTTCCACTAAAATGCCGGGGAGAAAGTTACAAGAATTTAGAAACGCTCAAGAGTGATTTCTCTCACTTTTCTCTCAAGGAAAAAATGCTCACGAATCACTCTAACAATAGCTCTCAAATTCTTCAACGAAAAAAGCTCCTACAATAACACTCAAGAAAAGAAAGCCACCTGATTGTTCTTCTTCGAAACAAACGAACCTTGCTGCCTTTGTTTTGCCTCTGTATGTTTTTTATTCTTTGAAATTGAACACCAACTTCATGCTTTTAAAGAGCAACTCCACCGCCCATTAATCCTTTCTTTTATTTCTAAACAATGCTGCCTCCTTAATTAACCAATGAGAAATGATTACTTAATTGAGAAGGTTATATTCAAATGGGCTTTAGTTTGGGCTTCACTTTTTACCTAACACTACTTCATTCCCATGATATTGTTTGAACAAACATAAACTTAACTTGTTTCATGTCATCAACTTCATCGACACTCAAGTGGTGTATTACTATTGTTCCGATATATTTACAAACACAGCATACGTAAACAACTGAAGAAATATGAACCAGCTTGAAACTCAGAAAAGAATGGACATGGAGAAGCAGAGATGAAGATCCATATAAGAAGAAGAAGAAAAAGAAACTCATAATGATCTGCCATCAAGAACCGCCGTGATCTGCCGTCAAGAATTGTCGTCAGCCGCTGTCGCAACTGTCAACGACAACCGTCGCCGAAATCGCCAATCGCCAATCACCATTGTGAGGTTGAAAAATGGGGGTTGTGAAAAGTGAAGAATCGTGTTTACGAAGTTTAAGTTGAAAATGTCTTGCAATGTTTGCAGTGAGAAAATAAGAGAGGATTTGTTTGAATTCCCTTGTTGGTATTCAAAGAAATGAACCAAACTTGGCATCTATTCCCTTCTTCTTCAACACACTCCCATGTTGGAATTAATTAAATAATTAATTCATATGTGGGTAACAAATTCAATAACAATTATATTTGAGCTATTTAATGGGCATTTGAGTGAGGATAATCAGAGGAATGTCTATAGAAAAATACCGTTAATGAAATTTGTCTAAATCTGGGTTTAGGTTGTAACTCATGGCTAGAGTTTTTTTAGGAGAAGATTTGTTTGTGTTTATTGTCTATTACACCCTCCTAACATTTGGTTTGTTAAATAATATTATATTTGAAATTTGTTTATTTATTTTTCCAGGATTAATTAGTTTGAATGACGTGGAACATTACAGGTTAAAAATAAACGATTGTTTTTTCCGTTATCTTTTGTGTGATCGGATGGGTATATCCCACGCACACGGCGGAGATACCGTGGGCACACTAGTGGGGTATATAGTCATTGCGTCACACATATTTAATGTTAGGGTTAGATCTGACGTGTGTAAGTAGGAGGTGAATTTAATTTTGTTATTTCTTTCCTAAAATTAAGGATCCACACATACACCGGTCAAAAACTAATTTATGTCCCAACAAATACCCCTACATTTAGGTAAAGTCTTGCATTTTCCAGATTTGATTCTTGAACCCTTTCTTTTTCGTTTTTCCATTTGCCACCACCATCTAGGAGAAAAAATTCGAGCATCCTTTTCCGTCATTCTGCAAAAACAAAACAACCACACAACAATCAAGAACCTTCAACCACACAACAACCAACCATGTCCTCCCTTTCTATTATAGTGTTTTTTTTATGGTATTTGGGACGAGATGAACCAATACAATAATTTCAAAAGTTGCACAGTTGTTGTCCCCTCAAATTCAACAGGCGGAATTCAACCCAATCCCTTAAAAAAATTTGAAGATCAACCAAATTCCTTAAAAAAAGGAATCACTAGCTATTATTTAGTTTTTTTTAAATCTTGTAGTTTTACGTTGGTTTTAATATAAACAAATCCGTTAAAAATTTGGAGATCAACCAAATCCCTTAAAAAAAGGAATCACCAGCTATTATTTAGTTTTTTTGAAATCTTGTAGTTTTCCGTTGGTTTTAATATAAACAAATCTCTTCAAGTCTTTCGTTAGTAAAACATGGTGGTAAAACATGGATGGAGAAGAATTGCGAGAAAGAAATGGCGAGTGTAGGTCGAACGTAGCCGTCGAATGCGTTGTGTTCTACTTTGAAGGATGTCGAAGTAGGTTATGGAGAAACGGAAGAGCAACTGCGTTTTTGTTGCTTCTAGGGTGAACGTATGCGCCTTCTGAGTTTTGTTCGCTTCTGAGTTTTGAATATTGGAGTTCCCGATTTGGAGTTTGCCGATTCCTTTTGCGGATGATTTAATTCAAGGTAGCGTGTTCCGAATTTTCCATCTACCCCATAAAACAAATCATACCCATTCCTTGGGAAGCGATACCTTATTTTAAAAAAAAAAACCAATTCCCTCTTCTTAAGTTGTTGGCGTCCTTAGTAATGCAAACAACTCCCAAACTCCTTTACGCCCCATCTTTATTATGCGTGCACGGATGCACACACCCACACTGTTGATAGAATTTTCTACTGTTTGCAGCTGCACAAACGGCACAGGCTGCCCCCCGTATTAGTCTGTGTGCAGTCATACACACACCTTCATTGCGTGAAGGTGGCTAGAACAGTTTCTGTAGGTATACACATCCCCGGTGGGTATTTTTTTTACTTTGTCTCTGCCCAGTATTAGTCTGTGTGCAGTCACACACACCTTCATTGGGTGAAGGTGGCTAGAACAGTTTTTGTAGGTATACACATCCCCGGTGGGTATTTTTTTTACTTTTTCTGCAGACATACACACACCGTCATTGATGGATGTATTACTTCCTCCGGTATATAGACTCATTTATCATTTTTAAGTTATCTAGATTATTGGGGGTGTGGTATAACCATGTATGGAAATAGGGATAAGTGTCTTTTATCATTTTTAACATCTTCTGTCTATTTAATTAATCATCTCTGTTAAATCCACGTTAAATTATGTTTTCTCTCACTTCCTAACCTTTTATATTTTAAAATATTCTATTTTTAATTCTCAACATTAGGAGAAATTGACGAAGGGTAAACAAGTCCATTTGGTACTAAAATCCCCTACTAAATATAGGCTTTAGACATAATTCAAACTAAAAAAGTGATTAGTCATTTTTCATGTTGGGTGGCTTAATTGTAGACATTCCTCTGATTTTCCCCATTTGAGTGATCTTGATTATGGGCCCAAACTTCCATATAGTGGTGTGGCCTGCTGAGCAGAAACCAGCCCGTTGGTCCTAGGGGATTATGGGAAACCCTAGGATCAACATATATATAGTTTAGGTTATGGTCCCCAATAAGCTATGCAGCTTTAGCCTCCTATTCCCCAATAGAGAGGATTGCCCATGATTGGTCTGGGTTGCATAGATGAGGAAGACCACAAACCATCAGAGTATTACAGGCTATGGATTCATCACATCTAATGGTTCCAGGTAATTCTAATCCCCTCTAATTTAGTTTTCTTCCATGCTTAGATCCTAAAAATGTGTTCATGATTGTTCTTGTATTAAATGTATTTATTCTTGAATAATCATATATTGGGTTTTTCCCAATAAATATTCCAACAAGTGGTATCAGAGCGGTTTTTGCATGGTAGATTACTAATTTTATCAAACATGTTGTCTTTCCTTTGATTCATAAGATTTCGATTCAATAGGATTTTAGAATTATTTTACAACATGTTGTGTGAATTACTCGAACGATTGAACAGTCAAATTTAATTCGGATGCTTTTGCATATTTGAGTTATATCATTAAGGATTATGAATGTTTTCATATGCATATTTTGGCTCAATGATAAAAAAAAATGTTTTCATATTCAATCTCTGACTATATGATGGTTGTCATGAAAAAAAAGATCATTAGAGAAAGAATTAAAGAATGAAAAAAATAGTGTTCGCAGCAACACTGTTGTTGCGGAAAATGGCTTAAAGAGGTGGTGGGTCTTGGCCCACTGCAAATATACATATAACATAATGAATTTTATGTTATGTTAATATATATAATTTTAAAGATAATACTATTGTTTGTATTTTCCTTTTATAACAATAGTATTTGTTTATAAAATTATATATATGCCTTATGTTATAAATTTGAATTTGAGCATGAAAAAGTGTGGGGAATTATTTAATTTTTCATTTTTGGTGTGCTTAATAAGGTATCAAGAATTAGCACAATTAGTACAATTTATTTTGAATGTTTCGTAAATTAAAACATTTATAAAGTTATTAGATTATTAGATAGATTGTATTTGTTGCTTATGCAGATTGTGATCGACCCAAAGGAAGGTTACAATTTGGCCAAACAACAAATACCAATAATAAGTATGAATAACATAATGATGTGTCCTTGAAGTTGTTAGTCGGCCCAAAGGAAGACTATCTTCTAAAAGGGATAAGTTATTATATTTTATTATTGGATTCTAAATGTGATGCCCAATGCATATGTTAGGTTGTCAGGTGGGTTGAAATCTCAATAAAGTTTTTTTTTGGGCATTCTAATTTTTATTTTTGAGGACTTTTCCCTTTATAAATTATGCACGTAAAGATATTACTCTTAATTTTGAAAATAATTTTGGTAATTTCATTTTCATGAAGATAAAATTAATAGTAATTAAAATAAATGTGTTTTGCATAATAATCTGATTTTCTATGTTAGTGTTGATTTGATGGATCATGCTGCCAAAGTAGCCTCTGATTTCTGATATTGACATCTTCATAGTTAATTAGATGTTTGTGGACCTGTTGTTTATGCGTTCTGTTGTCGGCCCAAAGGAAGACGTCAGTTTGGCCAAATAGCAGGTACATCTATGGTTAGTTGGTGATAAAACATGGATAATATAAAGTTATGCCATGTGAGTGATTGTCGGCCCAAAGGAAGACTTTCACTTGACCGGATTAGGTATCAGTGTTTCCTCACCACATTGAGAGTATTGTTTGCAAGTTGACAGTCGGCCCAAAGGAAGGTTGTCAATGTTGTGTTTGGTATCTTGTTGTCCTCATAAAGTTTAATTTTAAGGTATTTTTATAAATACGAAGTTATTCATGGGCATGTTTTAGTTGTTTTTTCAAAATTTTAAATACTATTGCCTTGTTTGATTTTGAGAATATTTTTCTTCACGTTGTAATGAATAAAGAAACACTTTCATTTTTTTTTTACTTAGCAACATCCCATTCAGATTAATTGGGATTTATATTAAAAAAAAAAAATGGAATAATCTTAATTTCATAAGCTTTATGATGATGAAATTTATTATTCAAGGGAATCATGTTTGATAAGGAAATAATTAGGAAATTCCTTTAAAAAGATAAAGATTGTTCTGAAATGAACATAAAGTAAGAGACATTTAAACTTTTGGTTAAATGTGTCTTAATGAAGAACAATGGAACATAAGAGAGTACACTATGCTGCTTGTAAGGGTAGAGGAACCCTTAATGAGCGAATCTTCGATGGTATGTTGAAGAAAATTGTTTTAAGTATGAAAGAACAAAATGTACTCAATTAACTATTTCCTTAAGGGAGAAATTAAAGTCGACACAAAGCTGCATTTTGAACATATTAGTCCAAATCACTAAAAATTAGGATCCAGATTTCTCCTAATTTTTTTTTTTTATTTTTTTTAGAAAATTTGGACATGTTGGAAAATATGTTCTTAGTATTTCTTTTCATAATGTATAAAGAAAATTTGACTTCTCACTTAGGATTTAAACAAAGTTAGTTTAGTTTGCATGTCAGACTTCCATGTGTTGAATAGACTCTAGTATTTCTATTCATTGATGATTTGTTCTTTTGATTTAACAAATTGTCGAGCCTGTATTAGGTAGAATCAATGGAGAATAATGAAATAGTCTATTCCATATTACTTCTTAAAATGCTTAACAACATTGTTTAATATTTCCATAATTATATTTTTAGTGAAGTCACTCATTTTTTATGTCAGAAAGGTCTTTAGTTCTGGATATCTTAGAAGTCATATGATTAGTTTCTAGTGATGAAACACTATGGATTGGGTAGAGAATGTTTAAGGCCTTTTGCTAAACTTCTTTAAGAATTTATAGAGCCATTAAGTAAGCTATTTTTTAAGGCAAACCTGAGTAAAATGTGTTGCTTTTAGAATGATTCAAAGCTCATAAAGATGAGGTTAGAAGTATGACAAATTATTTCTCTTTGCATTTAACTTCTTTGGGAAAAAAAAAAAAAAAAAAAAAAAACTTAAGATTGCAGCATAAAGTTAAAGTGGTGTACCACATAAAACAACAACTAAATCTCTTGCAATTAAAGGTTAGGCAAATGCTTAACATTATGTTTGCATTTAGAGATGTCCAACTAATGATTGGTCTTAAAGGTCAATAAGAAAATTTTGGACTTAAAAGATTATTTGTTGTTACTTTAGGTACACTAGTCATTTTCATGATTTCTAAAATTAAGTCTCACTTAGGTTCATTTGCTAGATATCTTTACTTTCTTAAGGATGTTGAGTTTGAGGGGGAAGATAAAATGAGGAATGTTATCCTTATGAAAAGAGAAGTTGAGTTCTTTTCTATATGTGAAAACATTAGTTAAGATTCTCCTCATTTAAGTAAGACAAACTCAACATTATTAAAAGTGTTATTAAAGTAATCACAAGAGATGGGAGAAATCCAAGTATAAAGATTTAAGTTTGACTTAAACGTAAAAGTAAGATGATTTCATTATCTTCCCCTAAAGTCAAACAAAGATTTAACTCTTAAAATAGAGAATTAATGTCACAAAGAATTAGGTGAAACAACAATGACAATATTTGGCATCTTGTCATATTGTCTTTAAGAGGTAATGTGTGTAGATATAAGGTTTGTCTAGTTATTATGTTTCAATTATTATGGGTGACATTAATTATTTAGAGACTTGTGATAACACTTCAAAACTATTTTTAAAAGTTATGTCAAATAGACATAAAGATTGATAGTCTATATAGTTTAGAAACTCTTGATCTAGTAACACAAAATTTCAAAGGTTTCATTCCATTTGTGATCTTAACAAGGTTTTTGTTTGTAACTTCATAAGCTTCATTCATTAATTGTCACATTTAAGGTCTAAGGTATACAAAAGTGATAATTATGAATTACAGACTTAGTAGGAGTAAAATTATTTTCTTAGTGTAATATGACTATGACGTGATAAATACTAAGCTATAGGATGAAAGCTTGTATGAATATTTCTTTTTATATTGTGAAATGATATTGTGAGATCAATCTCAAGTAACATTGAGATTTCACAAAAGAAGTTATGTCAGAAAGTCTCCCAAGTTTTCTAGCATAAAGTTGTATGCACTAAGAAATATTCAAATCATTAAAGACGACAAATTTAGTCTCAATAAAGGTCCCTTGAATAAAGATATGAAGAATTTCATGCTTGAAGTTTAGACGCTTCCGCTTCCGTATTCATATCAATAACAAAAGGCAATATTTTTAATACTCTTAATTGGATCTAAAGAGTTTTAAGGTAATTAACAAAATGATACATGCTCACTCGTCAAAATCAAATAAAGTAGAGATCATGAGGTAATTTGATTTTGATAATAGTAAGAGTTGCCAACAGGATCCACCTTCCCGGTTATGTTCACTAAATGAGTAAAAAATACTACTGTAAATAAAAGTGACAAATAGTCATTTGTAGTAGTTTCTTTTATCATTAAGGTTTGTGGTCATAACACTCTGTGTGGCAAGAAACTCATAAATTTTAATTCTTGTCACTAAGTTGTCTTGACAAGAATTTGTAATTCTTTTCAATTTATAGCAACAAAAGCTTTATGAGAATCATAAGCTTTAGTTGATAAAGAAAATTCAGAGTTTTTATTGTGTCTAAAGGAATACAACTTCATCATTACGGATACGTTCATTAAGAAATTTCACACACAAATGTTTTGGGAGCATAATGCTCATATAGGTGTGAAAATTATGGTACGTCAGTTGAGTGGGAGTTTGTGCTTTCGTAAAGTAGACACAAAATTTTGTTTCTGCAGAATAAAGAAGATGAATTATTTTTGTTACTCTGAATCACTTTCTTTTAGTTTAACATAAGGCTAGAAAGAGTTAAGTTTGATCTCTCTAAAGAATAAAGTTGACCAGTTGAAAATAGACATGTTTAGATCACATTACATGTAATTTTCATGCTGCTCTTCCACACTTGATCCATGTCATTGAGTATATTTGGTGTGGTGACCATTGAAGGCTGAGTTGCGACCATACATGTGACAAAAGCCGCTTTGGTTCCTCATTGGTATACAAAATGGACCGGATTGTGATTAAAGGGAAGTTATTTTTAAAATAGCATTAAGTTGTGCACTAAAGAATAAATTAATAATTGTTAATAAGGAAATTGTTGCCCAAGTGGGAGATTGTTGGAATTAATTAAATAATTAATTCATATGTGGGTAACAAATTCAATAACAATTATATTTGAGCTATTTAATGGGCATTTGAGTGATCTTGATTATGGGCCCAAACTTCCATATAGTGGTGTGGCCTGCTGAGCAGAAACCAGCCCGTTGGTCCTAGGGGATTATGGGAAACCCTAGGATCAACATATATATAGTTTAGGTTATGGTCCCCAATAAGCTATGCAGCTTTAGCCTCCTATTCCTCAATAGAGAGGATTGCCCATGATTGGTTTGGGTTGCATAGATGAGGAAGACCACAAACCATCAGAGTATTACAGGCTATGGATTCATCACATCTAATGGTTCCAGGTAATTCTAATCCCCTCTAATTTAGTTTTCTTCCATGCTTAGATCCTAAAAATGTGTTCATGATTGTTCTTGTATTAAATGTATTTATTCTTGAATAGTCATATATTGGGTTTTTCCCAATAAATATTCCAACATCCCACTGAATCATAAATCTTGTTGGTATTATCAAGAACATAAGCCCGAGTAATAACACAAAATCACAATGGAAGTTTATAGTCTCTTAGAAGTTGTGTCAATCAAATGTCATAGGAATTCCAATGATAAGAATGAACGCAAACTAGATTGAATAATAAACCAGGAGAAAAATGCAGCCCAAACAGTTGTTATCTTCAACACACTCTCTTTTTTCTCCTGGTTCTCCTTTATTTTTTCCTAGAAGAATCCCACTCCAAATTGGTCCTTTGCATACCATTACAAAAGGAAACGGTGGCGACTATATGCATACCATCGGTTCTAGCACGTTTGGCTGCAGAGGAAGCCCTGCTATGTAAGTACAATTATGCATAAAGGAACTTATGATTCGATTCACAATTAAGTTATGATTTGCACTTTTTTTGTATCAATTTTGGTATATTTGTTAAGCTTGTATTCACTCTCTCTCTATTGTTTGTTGTCAGGCTATTGCACAAATCTCTATTGTTTGTTGTCAGGCTATTTCTTGAATTCGAACACAAAGGAACTTATGTAAGTACAATTATGCATAAATATGTACAACTTTCACACAACTACTCTTAAGAAAATTTTCACTCGACTGCACACTAACTCCTTTGAAACATCAATCTATGCATACCAAATACTCAACGAAGACTCTAATTTTCTTTTATTTTAGCCTTAATCAACTCTCATTTGGAGAATTATCAATGCATAAGTCGAGCAATCGACTCTAAAAATTTGCGCTTCTCGGAGGCAGCCGAGCTTTAAATTTTTTATTGCTTTCTTTATTGTTTTTCATTTGTTTATCTTCTTAGTTTATTTATGTTTTTGTAGGTTGCTTTTGGCCTTGAAGAAAAATATGAACTTGTTAGAAGCGAGAGCGCTACCACCGCCCTTAGACCCATGCATAAGAAATTTCAAGGGAGTTTTCTTCTTTTTATTGTTTCTTTTGTGAGTCATCTACTTACTTATCCATTAAGGATAAATCTACTATGGATAGTTTTGTCTGACTGAGGTACTTAAGTTGACCGAAAGGGAACACCTCTAAATGAGAACTGCCATGAAAAGTTTAGGTATGAGGGAGATTTTTGTTCTTCATTTTTTTTTCTTTATTACTAATATATATATATATATATATATATATGTAAACATCGTATTTCGTCCGGCCTTGTTTATCATTATTTCTAAGTTTTGCTCATTTTTGTCTCTTTCCGTGCGTTTTGCTAAAAAGATTGTCGAAATCATTTAATCTCGTCTTTTCCCGTTAATTTCGAAGTTGCAAAAAAAGAAAAAAAAACAAACAAGTATTTCCCTTGGTTTTGAATTAAGGAGATTTGAGGTTTAGTTTTAGGGTTTTGTTTGGAGTTTTGATTTAATGAGATTTGTGGTTTTGAATTAAGAAGGTTTGGGGTTTTGGTTTAGGGTTTCAGTTTTGGGGTTTTAGATTGTAGGGTTTAAAATAAAATCTTTCGAATTAAAATTTTTCATGGAAAGTTTCTAAAAACATTCAACTTTAGAATTCGATTTTAAATTTTAATTTGGTCAAGAAAAATTTAAATTGATTTTAAAATTAAAGCTTTCAAATAGATTTGTCGAGATGAATTTCCAAAATGTTTAATTTTTTAATTCGATTTTAAAGTTTGATTTCAAATTAATTGATAAATTAAATCGATTTCTAAAAAAGAAGTTGGCCAAGTAAATTCAAGATTTTTTAAAAATAAGTTCCCAGGAGGTTTTTCCAAAATGTTTAATTTTAGAATTCATTTTTAAAGTTTAATTTCAAATTAATTGGTAAATTAAATCGATTTCTAAAAAAGAAGTTGGCCAAGTAAATTCAAGATTTTTAAAATTGGATTAATTTCTATTATTTAATTTTTCAAAATAAGTTCAGGAGGTTTTTCCAAAATGTTTAATTTAGAATTCAATTTTAAAGTTTGATTTCAAATTAAGTGCCAAATTAAATCGATTTCTAAAAAAGAAGCTGGCCAAATAAATTCAAGATTTTTAAAATTAGATCAATTTCTATTATTTATTTTTTCAAAATAAGTTCCCAGAAGGGTTTTCCAAAATGTTTAATTTAGAATTCCATTTTAAAGTTTGATTTCAAATTAATTGGTAAATTAAATCGATTTCTAAAAAAGAAGTTGACCAAGTAAATTCAAGATTTTTTTAAAATAAGTTCCGATGAGGTTTTTCCAAAATGTTTAATTTTAGAATTCATTTTTAAAGTTTAATTTCAAATTAATTGGTAAATTAAATCGATTTCTAAAAAAGAAGTTGGCCAAGTAAATTCAGATTTTTAAAATTGGATTAATTTCTATTATTTAATTTTTCAAAATAAGTTCACAGAGGTTTTTCCAAAATGTTTAATTTAGAATTCAATTTTAAAGTTTGATTTCAAAGTAAGTGGCAAATTAAATTGATTTCTAAAAAAGAAGTTGGCAATATAAATTCAAGATTTTTAAAATTAGATTAATTTTTCAAAAATAAGTTCCAAGGAGGTTTAATTTGAGTCAAATTTTGTTAGTTTTTTTAGGGATTTCAAAGTTGGTTGAGGAAATCGTTAAAGTTTTTTGTGAAAACAAAGAAAATTATGGATTTTTGGAGTTTGTTGAAGTTTTTTTTGAGTTTTTAAATTCTTTTTACAATCCCATCAACTCTATACATAGGGACGATGGGATGGGTTGAAAGGGGAGGCAAAAAAGAGAGTTTTGCAAAAGAGAGGAGGGAGGAAAAGACAAAAGAGTATACACATTTTTTTTTCTTCATGTTTTTTTCCTTTTCCCTTCTTTAGGAATCTTCTCGCAGACGTTCCCCGAACTCATGGCGAGGCGAACTTGAACGTGGCAGTTGACGACGGTGGGTGGTGGCAGATCGCTCTCCCCTACCTCCGCACGATGACGCCTCGATTTCACAACGGCGAATTTCGACGGCGGCTGTGCTCCGTTTGTGCGCGAGGAAGAAGAAGAACAGATCGCAGGCGATTGGGTAAATTGCTTCTCTGTGTTATTTATTTTTTTTAAAAGTGAAATTACAAGTTTGCCCCTCTATATTAAATAAGCTATATGTATATTCAGGCGTATATATGATATATACCGTGGAATAATTGGTTCGTGCCCCCCAATCACATGCCTGTATATACCCCTGCATATTCAATTCATACCCTTGATTTTGTATATGCCCTGATGTATATCGGTAGTTGTGTTGTTGGTGTGTTCTTTGATTTCATTCATATATACCTACTGTTTGAGGCTCATATATACTTAGGTTATATCATATATACCTGCTGTTTGAAGTTCATATATACCCCTATATATGTGGTTCATGCCCTTTGTTTATATGCTTATATATACCCCCTGCATATTCAATTCATACCCTTGATTTTGTATATGCCCCGGTGTATACCGGTAGTTGGGTTGCTGGTGTGTTCTTTGATTTCATTCATATATACCTACTGTTTGAGGCTCATATATACTTAGGTTATATCATATATACCTGCTGTTTGAAGTTCATATATACCCCTGTATATGTGGTTCATGCCCTTTGATTATATGATTATATATACCCCCTGCATATTCAATTCATACCCTTGATTTTGTATATGGCCCGATGTATACCGGTACTTGGGTTGCTGGTGTGTTCTTTGATTTCATTCATATATACCTACTGTTTGAGGCTCATATATACTTAGGTTATATCATATATACCTGCTGTTTGAAGTTCATATATACCCCTGTATATGTGGTTCATGCCCTTTGATTATATGCTTATATATACCCCTACATATTCGATTCATGCCCTTGATTTTGCTAAATGTGGTATATGCCCCGGTATATACCGTGTAGTTTGGTTGCTGGTGTGTTCTTTGATTTTATTCATATATACCTACTGTTTGAGACTCATATATACTTGGGTTATATCATATATACCTGTTGTTTGAAGTTCATATATACCCCTGTATATGTGGTTCATGCCCCTTTGATTATATGCTCATATATACCCTTGTAAGAATATGATTACATTGTATTTTTACTTCAATCATCCACCAACACACCAACATAACTTTCTCCTTTTCCTTTTAGAGATTTCTATTATTTTGTGCTTTGTAATTAAATATTTTGCGTCGGGATCGTCTTGGCGAAATTTATGGTTTTTGTGATATTTTTGGTATTAAATTGCAATCTAATTTCTTGGTTAATTGTTTTCTATTCATTGTTTATTCATGTCCAATTAAGATTGGTTAATGTGACAGTTTAATCAATTAAATATTAATTGTTCATGTATGTTATGTTTGTAATTTGTGATCCGTAATTGTCATAAATTGCATGCTTAATTGTAGTAGCAAGATAGGTCAGGTTATGACTAGTGTAAATATTATGGTTTTTCATAGTTAACATGGTGCCTATAATAGACCATAGGAATGAAAAAATGTTTAATTGAATCTGATCAATTTAATTAACGTTCTAATCAATCCATGTGCTTAGAGCTGCTAGTTGGTTAGCATGAAACGCTACCGTGCCCAGTTAATTGGCTAGTTTAGAGTTACTTACGATTCTTTGTCGGATTAATTGCATGAGAGGACCTTAGAGACTTTTCATGGTTGTTCAAGTTTAGTCAATTAGGCTTTTAATTAAGAAATTGTATTTTTTATTGGAGTAATCAGTGAGCAAAAAATTCATTAAGTAGTCCGACAATCTCTGAATCGGCAAGGTAATCTCTTGTCTATTTGTTTAATTCTTTCACCGCTATCTTTAATTATTTTTTTTTAATTCATTAGATTAACATGCAATCCAAAACCTCCCATTTATTGTTTTTACATAAACATTAATTTAGAGAAATTAAGTTTCGGCTCCCTGAGTTCGACCCGATCGGCTGTAGTTGACTACAAGTCGTTGATCGGTAATTATAAATTGTATTTGACGAGCCTCGACAAGCTCGCTTCAGAGGTCAGAAGTTGGGATTATTAAGATATGATTAAATTTCATAGGGTTTCTCCTAATCCAAGGGGCTTTTTTTTAAAGATATTTGTTTATTTTGTGTTGGCTGTTTTTTATTTTTTGGGTTCTGAAGTATTATGGTTTGGTTTGTTTGTAGCTGTTGCAGCACTGCCACTAAGGTTTTTTTTTTTGGTCATTCAATATACAAAGGGAAAGCCTCTTTTACCGTTTAGTTTTCCCCTGCCGCTGGTATTGGTCAATATGATGGGAGTGAAAAATCGGTGTTCATTAAAGCGAGTTGTTATTTAACTCCTAAAGTTATGGAAGTTATAATTCATGAGCTAAACCGAAATTCTAGGTTACTCACTACAGGAAAAAGGGGAATAGATGACATGAGGGACAAGACAATATGAGGGAGAGGAAGAAAAAAACCGTATATTCAATTTGGGGCGCGTTTTTGGCCGAAAAAAACATAGTTTTTCAGATTTTTCGAAACTTAATGACAGTTTTTTAATGTCGTTAATCAATGAGAGTTTTAAAATGTCCTAAATCGTATACATTTATTAACTAACATTAATTTGTTTATGTTATTTTACTCATACATTTTTTTTATTTGTAATTAAATTTAAATAGAAACTAAAAATAACTATAAAAGAATTATAATTAAATTACAATTAAAAATGAATTAATTAACAAATAAAATAAAATAAGAGAAAATGAAAAGAAAAAAAAGTAAAAAAAAAATGGAAGAAATAAAAATGGTGAAAAAAACACTGAAATTCTTTTCAAAATTGATTGGTAATAATCTCAAAATTTATAATTAAAATAAAAAAAAATTATATATATATATATATATATATATATATATATATATAAAAATCAAATCCCTAATTTACAACCTTCATCCATCTTGTCTCAACGTCATTGCGACGCGGAGCGGCCGACGTCTTCTTTCAAGGGTTTTGTTTTAAAAAATAAAAGAGATGGAGTCGCCACCAATCATTTTGGGTGTGATTGGTCACCTTAAAATAAAAACTGGTCTACGGAAAGAGAAATTAGGTTCGGGGGTCGTTTGAGCGTAGGGAAGGTATTAGCACCCTACAACACCCGTTAAAAACGGTAGCCATATTTTATCTTATATTATCCAGTTAATTTTAAAATGTCCTTAATTTGAGAAAATAAATAAATAATAGTTTTGTTAAAAATGAATGTCTCATTTAATCAAATCTTAACCTTAAAAATAAGGTAAGAATTTGATATATTGAGTGAATTTAACTTTAATTAATTATCATATCTAAATTTCCTTTTATTTAAAGAAAATTATTTACCTCAAGAATTTAAGAAATTTATCTCAACTCCGTCGTAGGATTTATATGATAATATTTATTTTTTAAATACATTGATTTATTTTTAGGAGGATTTTCGTGTGCTTGCACGAGAGTCGAAACTCTACGAAAGTCACATTACTCCGCCCTCAAAACAAATATTATTTTAGTTTTACAAAAACGTTATTTTTAAATGGAAATATGACTTGATTATAAAATCAAATTGAGATTTAGGAAACAAATCAAATTAAAGATAAAGTTGAAATTTGTTTGAAATATATTTACAAAAAATATTAAAGTTTATTTACATACTTGAATTAAGGTAAGATTTAAGGATGCCTTAAAAATACTAAATTTGAAAAGGAAAATACATTATAACTAAAAATAAAGTTCAAGTATTTAAATCAGAAATCAATTGGAAGAGGAAAAAATAATTCGTAAATGATATAATGGCATTCTTGTAATTTAAAACCAATAACAAAAATGTAATTAAACATGCAGGGGGCATAAAAGTAATTAGAAACAAAAAGTATAAATGGAATTTCATATAAACCGAGATATATTGGAACCCTCATATATAGATCGAAATATATTTGAAACGTATATAGACCAAGGTATATTTGAGACTTCATATATACCAGGAATATATTCGAAACTTCATATATAATATAAAATATATTTGAGACTTCATATATACCAGGGATATATTTGAAACTTCATATATACCAGGATTATATTTGAAACTTCACATATACCAGGACTATATTTGGAAATTAGCTAACAATGGCCATTTTTGTAATTTAAACAAAAATTCAAAAAAAGAAATTTTATACCCAGCCTTCCACCGCCGTGAAGATTTCGTCCGCTGAGGAGGAGTATTCGCCGCTGTGAAGCTCGAAGCTACCGGAGTTCGAAGAATGCCGAGGAGCTCCGTTCGCCGCCGCTCGTGGACGCCGCAGGCCGTGGGTCGTCGCTGCTGAAGTCCTCGCCGCAGGCCGTGGGTCGCCGCTGCAGAAGTCTCCGCCGCAGGCCGTAGGTCGCCTCTGCAGAAGAGGTTCGCTGCTGTCGAAGTCTACCGCCGCTGTCGAAGTCCGCCGCCGTAGATCGTCACCGTCGCCGCTGTCGAAGTCCGCCGCCGTAGTCGAGGTCGTCCCCGCTGCTCAGATCGTCACTGTCGTGGAGTTTATGGGATGGTGATTGAATAATGGTGGAGATGATGAAGTTTGGAGGAAGAAGATGAAGTTGGGGAAGAAGATGAATAGTAAGAAAAGACAAAAATGGGACCTCGGTTTCCGTGAAAGCTTTGGAGAGAGGGAAAAAAAAATCAATTTAGTCAAATTCAAATTTCTCCCCAAAATACCAATCTTTTTCTTACCAACCTTTCAATATGATTTCCCTCGATATTTATAGACGACAAATTGTCGACTATGGTTAGAATAAAACATTAATGTCTCGAAATTTCGCCCTTAAATGAAAACGGATTTCCGACAAAAAATGAAATAAAAATCAAATCTTATCATTAAATGAATATCAAATTTGATCAAAAAATGGATTAAAGATTTATACTTATTTAATAATAAAATTTAATTTTTATAAGCAAATTTTTATTATTAAATGAATATCAAATTTTGATCCAAAAATGGATTAAAATTTTTATACTCATTCAACTTAATGAATGAATATCAAATCTTAGCCATAAGAGGGTTAAAAATATTATACTCATTTAAAGCTCGATGTCAAAAATTATTTCCAAGTAATTAAAACGTTCTCTTTTTTGTTTTTGTTTTTCTTTCTAATTTTCGGAATTAATTAAATACTAAAATAAAAAAAATGAAATTTTAAAAAAATAAAAGTGGCCAAATAAAAGGTGACAAAAAATTAATAAAAAAAAAAAAGTATTAATAATAAACAAATGGCCGGACCAAATACAGTGTCTACAACTTGCTCCCCTTTGTGTATCTTTGAAGAATTGAGAGGGTAGACAAAGGACGAAGACAGAGTATTGGGATGGTTTAAATTTGTTTATTATTAAAACAAAAATGAAATTGGTTTCACACCGGCTACAAACTCTAATCTTGGATTAGGGTTCGTCTTTAATCAACAAGGGAATTGAACGGACCTGGGTTATGTCCACAGGCTTCGACCGCTAATCTTGGATTAGGTTCGATTTAACCAACAATTATTTTATTTTTTTATTTTTTTTTAATCAACAAAGGGAATGAAACGGACCTGGGTTATGTCCACAGGCTTCGACCGCTAATCTTGGATTATGGTTCGATTTAACCAACAAATTTTTTTTATATTTTTTTTTAAAAATCAACAAAAGAAATGAAACGGACCTGGGTTATGTCCACAGGCTTCGACCGCTAATCTTGGATTATGGTTCGATTTAACCAACAAATTTTTTTTTATATTTTTTTTTTAAATCAACAAAGAAAATGAAACGGATCTGGGTTATGTCCACAGGCTTCGACCGTTAATCTTGGATTATGGTTCGATTTAACCAACAATTTTTTTTTTTTATATTTTTTTTTTAAATCAACAAAGGAAATGAAACGGACCTAGGTTATGTCCACAGGCTTCGACCGCTAATCTTGAATTATGGTTCGATTTAACCAACAAAGTAAATGAAACGGACCTGGGTTATGTCCACAGGCTTCGACCGCTAATCTTGGATTATGGTTCGATTTAACCAACAAAGTAAATGAAACGGACCTGGGTTATGTCCACAGGCTTCGACCGCTAATATTGGATTATAGTTCGATTTAACCAACAAAGTAAATGAAACGGACATGGGTTATGTCCACAGGCTTCAACCGCTAATCTTGGATTATGGTTAAATTTAACCAACAAAGTAAATGAAACGGACCTGGGTTATGTCCACAGGCTTCGACCGCTAATCTTGGATTATGGTTCGATTTAACCAACAAAGTAAATGAAACGGACCTGGGTTATGTCCACAGGCTTCGACCGCTAATCTTGGATTATGGTTCGATTTAACCAACAAAGTAAATGAAACGGACCTGGGTTATGTCCACAGGCTTCGACCGCTAATCTTGGATTATGGTTCGATTTAACCAACAAATTAAATGAAACGGACCTGGGTTATGTCCACAGGCTTCGACCGCTAATCTTGGATTAGGGTTCGATTTAACCAAAATATTTTTTTGTTTTTCAAAAGACAACGGTTTTTATTTCAAAACTTAGCTGCCTGAATTCTCTAAAATGTTCTTTTGATAATGTTATGCATGTGATGAATGAATGCAACATGTATGCATGTGTATGATAACAAATGATTTTTTTGTTTTTATTTAAAATAATGATGTGAATTGTTTCAAACTAGTAAACGAAATGCAAGATATCAAAATGATCTTCATGTTTAAGGAAAATGATTATCCTTGTCTACTCTCCTTGTTGTTGTTAGCTGACATTTAACAAAGAATCAAAAGATAATATGTTATCATCATCAGAGAGGTTTTTTTTTTTTTTTTTTTTTTTAATGCTTTCATTCGAACGAGATTATGTATGTCAATCATAGAGTACTCAACCATATTAGGCATGGTAAATATTTTGGAAATGTCTCATGTGCTAGGTTAGAGAACTATCAAAAGTAATTTGTAGAATTGAATATCTTACTTGATTAACTGCTTCATAATTTAGTCTTGTAATGGACACAATAATGTGAATGCAAGAAAATGAGTTTGAGTTCGAATTAAGCATGAAATGGTAAACAATACATGTTTTCTTCATAAAGAAGAAAAACAGAGGAGAATGTGGTCTTCAAATCTCCTGAACAATAAGAGATTGGAATATGATCCAATGGAAGACGAATGAAGTGACTTCAAATCTTTGGACAATAGTTTTGAGAACTTGAAGCAGCCCCTTTGAGAAATCATCTTGTATGTGTATCTTTCTTCCTTTGAGTAAGCTCGAGGTCTTCGATTATTTCCACCTTGACATGGTCTGGTGTGACGAATATGAACGATTTTGCCCAAATGCGACAAAGGTGAAGGCTTTGCCCAGTGTTGATTTGTAAGTGGTAGTTTCTTGATCTATTGATTGCACCAATCTCGTTTTTTTTTTTTTTTTTTTTTTTTTTAAATTGAGATGGTGCGATGAATTACTCCAGCTTGTTGATATCGACTTTACCCCAGTATTGCAAAGATGAAGACTTTGCTCCAGTCTTTTTATGGTAGCGTTGTTCCAGTGTGTAAAGTTGAAAGAATTGTCTTAGTTTAGCGAAGATGGAGGCTTTGCCCCAATTGGTCGCCTTGCAAAGGAGATTTTTCAAGCATTGTGGATGTAATTCTTTGATCTATTGATTGCACAATTCTTGCAACATTTTTTTTTTTTAAAGAAATGGTGCAATCAAATGCTTCAGCTCGCTGATTTTTCCCCTGTATGGATGGTGGCCTTGCTCTAGTTTGTTGATAGAGGTCTTGCTCCAGTGTAGCAAAGATGAAGACTTTGCTCCAGTTTGTTGATGGTAGTCGGGTAAGGCAAAGACAAAGACTTTGCTCCAGTTTAGATATGGTGGCTTTGCTCCAGTGTGACAAAGATGAAGGCTTTGCTCCAGCTTGGTTGATGATGACTTTGCTCCAGTGTGCAAAGTTTGAAAGAATTGTCTCAGGTAGCGAAGATGGGGGTTTTGCCCCGATTGGTTGCTTTGCAAAGGAGATTTTTCAAGCATTCTGAGATGTAGTTCCTTGATCTACTGATTGCACAAATCTTGCAACTTTTTTTTCTTTTTTTTTTGTTAAACATTGTTTCTTTTATTTAGCAAGAAATTGTGCAATCATCTACAAATACTTGATAACATTTAGTTACTCCTTTACAACTCCTTGTAGTCCTTCCTCGTCTTTTCTTTGGCCATGATTCTTGGTATCGAGGATGTCCCGCGAGTAAAACTCATTGAAAGAAATTGAGACTTCGAGATGATTTTCACAGTTACCGACTCATTAGTCCTCAAAACTATTATCTTAGAAATTGGAATCACTTTCTAATCGAGAAAGAGAAATGACAAATGATAAGAATAGAATTAGAAAGAGAAATGACAAATGATAAGAATAAAAAGCAATGAGAATTTGGATCAAATGAAATCGAATATGAGAAATATATGAGAAATTACAAGTCTTAATTATGAAGCAGTAGGTCACAAGAGTTCAATACTATTTCATTATATTTGAAGTCCTCTTGAATAATTTGGAACGTTTGTCATCTAATTAAACGTGGCGGCTTAGCAAAAGGCTAGATGGGTATATAAATGTAGAGAAACATCATATAAATGTAGATGTCGAGTTTAGTCAGGGATTTTATGGTGAATCCGCAAATCAGGGTAAATTGCCTCAAAATTGATGTGGTATGCAAGTTCAAGGTTTTACAGTGAGTGATTAGGAACATTCACTGCAAAATTGTGTTTGCCCCAGTATGAAGATTAAAACCTTGTTTGGGAGTGTATAGTAGTATAATGTTTAGCACATGAGAAATTTGAAGGTCAAAATGGAGTTCTCTCAATTTAGAGCTTAACCCAACAATGAAGGCTGAGAAAAATATTTTCAAGAAGGTCATAAAATGGTTGAGAGTTTACAATTTCTCAAAATAGAATGGTGAAAGCATTCATAACTTTTTTTTTTTTTTTTTTTTTTTTTTTTTTTTTTTTCTTCAATGATGATTCAACATTTTTGCTCAAAATTCTTGCTAAGTTTTTAGCTAACAAGAACGACCAAAGTAAACACAAAGATGATCAGAATAAACATGAAAACTATCAGTTTTTTTTTAATGATATAATGAAGGATGTGAAAATTAAAAACTTTTTTTGGATGTGAAATGAGATAACGAATGCATGAGCATTTTTATCATGTTGGAGAATAAAAATTTGATTTTATTTTTCCGTGATGTATGCATGTGTACGATAAAAATGATTTTTTTTGTTTTTTTTAATATATGTATGCATGTGTGATATGATGCAATTGATGATTTAACATGCGAAATGATGCATAAAATTTATTTTGATTGTGTGATGTAGGATGTGATAACAAATGATTTTTTTTTAATTCTTTTATGTATGCATGTGTGATATGATGCAATTGATGATTTGACATGCAAAATGATGCATAAAATTTATTTTGATGGTGTGATGTAGGATGTGATAACAAATGATTTTTTTATTTTTTATGTATGCATGCGTGATATGATGCAATTGATGATTTGACATGCAAAATGATGCATAAAATTTATTTTGATGGTGTGATGTAGGATGTGATAACAAATGATTTTTTTATTTTTTATGTATGCATGTGTGATATGATGCAATTGATGATTTGACATGCAAAATGATGCATAAAATTTATTTTGATGGTGTGATGTAGGATGTGATAACAAATGATATTTTGTTTTTATTTTTTATGTATGCATGTGTGAGATGATATGATGTAATTATTTTGTGAAAACATGTCTATCTAAGATGTCAAACTTGAAATATGCAAGTGATGTGATAGATGATATAATTACTTTGTGAAATATGTGGGATTTTTTTTTTGTTTTTTGTTTTTTTTTAGCTCAAACACCACTTTCGCACTAGGACTTTGCCAAAAATCTTGGTTGGATACTGACCTTGCACCACAGATAAAGCGTACCAATGATGACCTTTTCCAATAAAGGTTGACTATTTGAACTCATATGAATTTCTTTTGAACTACTAATGTTAATTTGAAAATATCCAAGTACTTGCACCTTTTTGTTTTCTATTAAATGCAAAGATAATAAAGAACTATATCAACATTTAAAAGGATGAGCAGCATGTGATACGCTAAATAGATTTCAATTTATGGTCAAAAGAATAAGAGTACAAGTCTTCATGCTAAGATGTGAGGAGAGATATTCAAAAGCTCTAAAGACGAAGTAGCTCTTTTAAACATGATAATAAATTTGGAATGCTATCTTTCCCAATTACAACGTTGAAATCTAGTGACACAAACGAGCCTTCTAGGGTATTGATGAGTCATGCATAATACTTCCGAACGTAGTCTGAGCTAGTTGGATTTGGTAGCTCATTCCCATCCATATTGGTCAAAATCAAAGCTCCTCCTGAGAAAGCCTTTTTTACGACGAAAGGTCCTTCGTAATTGGGAGTCCATTTTCCTCGATGATCCTTCTGGCATGGGAGAATTCGCTTCAAAACTAAATCTCCTTCTTTGAATACTTTAGGACGCACCTTCTTGTCGTAGGCTTTCATCATTCGTCGTTGGTAGAGTTGCCCTCTACACAGTGTAGTCAACCTCTTCTCTTCCACGAAATTGAGTTGTTCGTAACGATTCTGGATCCATTCAGCTTCTTCTAACTTAGTTTCCATGAGGATTCTTAATGATGGAATTTCTACTTCAATAGGAAGAACAGCTTCCATACCGTAGACTAATGAAAATGGCGTTGCTCTAGTCGAAGTGCGAACCGATGTACGGTATCCATGCAATGCAAAAGGGAGCATGTCGTGCCAATCTTTGTACGTCGTGGTCATTTTCTGTATGATCTTCTTTATATTCTTATTGGCGGCTTCTACTGCTCCATTCATCTTCGGTCTGTACGGAGTTGAGTTCAAATGCTTGATTTTAAATTGTTCGCATAGTTCGTGCATCAATTTGTTGTTCAAATTCTTTGCATTATCAGATATTATAACCTCTGGAAGACCATAACGACATATGATCTCCTTTCTTATGAACTTGACCACAACTCCCTTGGTCACCTCTCGATATGTCATTGCCTCCACCCACTTAGTAAAATAATCTATGACCACTAAAATGAATCGATGCCCATTTGAAGCTTTAGGTTCAATAGGACCTATAACGTCCATTCCCCACATAGAGAATGGCCAAGGGGCTGTCATGACGTGCAAATGAGATGAAGGGGTATGGACCCTGTCTGCGTAAATCTGACATTTATGGCATTCTCTCGCATATTTGATACAATCAGATTCCATGGTTAACCAGTAATACCCAGCTCTTAGTGCTTGCTTAGCCATCATATGTCCATTGGCATGTGTGCCGCAGATTCCCTCATGAATTTCTTCCATGATTGTATTGGCTTCATTTGTATCCACACATCTTAGAAGTACCATGTCTTGGTTCCTTTTGTAGAGTAATTCTCCGTTTAGGAAGAACTTCATCGCTACTTTCCTGAGGGTGCGCTTGTCATTTTCTGAAGTATCATGTGGATATTCTCCATGCTTGATATAACGCTTTATATCATGGTACCAAGGCTTACCATCAGGTTCCTGTTCAATATACATGCAAGATGCTGGAACATCCCGTTTTCCGATTTTGATAGGTTCAATCTCTTGATCCGAATTTATTTTGAGCATGACTGCCAATGTGGCCAGAGCATCTGCTATTTGATTGCTTTCCCTCGGTAAATAGTCAAAAGTGATTTCTTCGAAGCTTTGAGCCAATTCTGTTATAAGTTTCTTATATGGCAACAATTTGGAGTCTTTTGTCTCCCATTCCCCTCTTAATTGATGAATCACTAACATTGAATCTCCCAGGACCCGGAGTTTCTTAATTCTCATATCTAAGGCAAACTGAATCCCCATAGAGCATGCTTCATATTCAGCCATATTATGAGTACAGTCAAAGCTTAATTTTGCAGTGAGAGGAAATAGCTTCCCTTTAGGTGATATTAAGATGGCTCCTATTCCGTTACCAAACTCATTAGAAGCCCCGTCAAATAACATGGTCCATTCTTCTGATTCCGGGATTTCCTCTTCTTTCATCACGGTAGATATAAATTCATCTGGAAAGTCAAACTTCATTGGTTCATAATCATCTACGGGTTGTTCGGCCAAATAATCAGCTAGTGCACTTCCTTTTATTGACTTCCGAGTGACATAAACGATATCATACTCGGATAGAAGGACTTGCCATCTCGCAATTCTGCCGGAAAGGAATGGTTTCTCGCAAATGTATTTAATGGGATCCATTTTCGAGATGAGCCAAGTCGTGTAGTATAGCATGTACGGTCTGAGACGGCGGGCGACCCAGGCTAGTGCACAACATGTCTTTTCTAACATGGTGTATTTAGCTTCACAACTAGTAAATTTCTTGCTCAAGTAATATATGGCTTGCTCTCTTCTTCCTGATTTATCATGTTGTCCTAGTACACACCCCATTGAATTTTCTGTCACAGTGATATATAAAATAAGTGGGCGACCTGGAGTTGGCGGTACAAGAATGGGAGGATTCTGTAAGTATTGTTTTATCTTTTCAAATGCTTTTTGACAATTTCCATCCCATACTCCTGCAATATTCTTGCGAAGTAGCTTGAAGATCGGTTCACAAGTTGCTGTTAGACGTGATATGAATCTGGCAATATAATTCCGTCTTCCTAGGAATCCTCTAACTTCCTTTTGGGTATGCGGTGGTGGCATCTCTATAATAGCTTTGACTTTATCAGGATCGACCTTGATTCCTTCCTGGCTTACAACAAAGCCTAATAATTTCCCAGAAGTTGCTCCAAACGTGCATTTATTTGGATTTAACTTTAATTTAAACTTCCTCAACCGCTCGAACAGCTTCTGGAGAATAGTTGTATGCTCCTCCCCCTGTCTTGACTTAGCAATCATATCATCCACATACACTTCGATTTCTTTATGCATCATATCATGGAAGAGAGCGACCATGGCCCGCTGATAGGTTGCCCCAGCATTTCTCAATCCAAATGGCATGACCTTATAGCAGAAGGTTCCCCACAGTGTAATGAACGTAGTTTTTTCCTGATCCTCTTGTGCCATTTTTATTTGGTTATAGCCATAGAACCCGTCCATGAAGGAAAAAGTGGAAAACCCTGCGGTATTATCCACTAACACATCTATATGAGGAAGAGGGAAATTGTCTTTAGGACTTGCTCGATTCAAATCTCTGTAATCAACACACATCCGCACTTGCCCATTCTTTTTTGGTACAGGTACAATATTTGCTACCCATTCAGGATAATTTGCCACTGTCAAGAATCCTGCATCCATCTGTTTGCTAACTTCTTCTTTTATTTTAATCAGCATATTTGGCTTCATTTTACGCAATTTTTGTCTTACTGGTTTACATTCGGACTTAAGTGGTATGTGATGTGCTACTATGTTTGTGTCTAAACCCGACATGTCTTGATAAGACCAAGCAAAAACATCAGCATATTCGTGGAGTAAATTTATCAACATTCGACGACTTTCAGTAGACATGCTCGTCCCAATTTTAACATATTTGACCTCTGTTTGGGACCCTAGATTGATTGTCTCTATCAACTCCTCATGTGGTTCTAACATTTTTTCCTCTTCATCAATCATTCTTAATAACTCAAGGGTAAGCTCAACATCCTCTTCATCATCACTTATTTCATTATCAGATTCAACATTGCATGTAGGGGTGTCCAGTTCATGTTTATAACCAATGGCGCTTTCAATGTCATTATCACTGTTTAAAAGAACAATTATTTGGTATGATGAAAAGAAAAATGTAGAGAAACCAAAGAAACTGGGATATAGTAGGGAAATTGACAAAGAGTTGAAACGAAATGCTGATTCTTTTACTGAAATATTGAAATGTTGACATAGGAATTTAAAATACCAAAACATCTAAAGTAAACAAAATAGTTAAACAATTACTTTGATATTTCATTAGTAACAGAAGGTAGTTCGAAAATAGTCCAATTGTTGAGTTCAAAATCCTCCGGGCATAGGTATACTAGAGGATCTGCTTCTTCCACTTCTTCAATTATTGCCATAACCACAGAGTCTTGGCCTTCGGGATAAATTGCACCCGCAGATTTGAATGAATCATAAAGATGAGGAATAAAATTCATCTGATGTTCAGACTCGTGATCCTCAGACTTTGTCAAACGATTTCTTCTTTTATATCCATTCGCACTGATCATGTCCCATTTGCTCGGTTTATACCCCAATCCAAACCTCTTCATATTCTTTTGCATATTTAACAGATCGTCTACACTTTTACTACTCCCGTTCAGAGAAAGCTTGTTCAGTCGCAGCTGCACCTTTTCTATTTCTCTAGGTAGAGTTGTTGTATTTGCAATTGTTGCGTGCTCAATGTGTAAAGATAAATATGCAAACAGGAAGAGAGAGCACTTAGAACATGCAAGCATACATGGTCTCACAGCAAGTAGTAAGTATATTTCATTCGTTTTTTCCACAGAGACTCATTTTTAGCTATTCGCGAAGTGTGAATGTTAAGAAAGATGGGATGAATTTGATGGGGTAAAATTGGTTTTTAATTAACTACTTTTTGCTGAATGTGTAGAGGGATATAACATAAACAAATTAAAGTTAAAACTAGACCTAAAGGACAAGAGATGGAATTAATAATCGAGGAAGAAAACAGCTAAACAGAATGATAAAAAGGCAGAATTGCGAGGACCGCAATGTTTCCGCAATTAAATGGCAGCGAATCTGATTAAAATGGGGCATTAAGGGCTACTAATGACTATCCTATAGGCATTTTATTACGATTATCAAGCTTTGGATCAACTCTCTATACATCAAACTCACTCTATCTCAAGTATCGTCCGATTCCATGCATTAGAGACTCAAGTTTACTCGACTTCAAAGTAAGGACTTAAGCATCTTGTTAAAACAGGAGTGTTCAGTTTGTACTAGGGAAACGCCTATTCCTAGGCCGTTTCCTGATTACCATGAAAGGCTAGCATGATTATATGACTCTGAACTCTTACTCCTTCCAGAGGTTAGGAGTTCTTTGGACAAAATGGATGGCCAATCGAAATTGCCCGTGGGATGAAGCTTACATACAATCAATGTTCGAGTGTTGAACTGACTACTTGACTCACGTTTTTTAGCCTATAGTTCTGTCATTAGCATGCCCCTAAGTGATTTTAGTTACTCATGGATATGTGGAGAACAGAAAAGGTAGATAAGAAAGACATGCTTAGAAGAGAAATGCGTGTAAACCAGCAAGACAAACCGTAGCAGAACAAGGTAGAAACTGTGAAGTGCAGAAATTTACTTTGATTACTTTAAGTGTTGAATGACAAAGGAAAGCTTAAAAAGAACTGAATCCAAGACAGACAACAACGAAATGCAGTAATTGAAATGACTAAACTAAGAACAACAACGATCAGTAATGGAAATGAGAAGAAAAGAACAGAAAACAGTAAAGGCTTGCTGAAAACTTCGTGGCAGTCGCCTCGAATGATGGCGATGAGAATTCAGCCGTGCTTGGATGAATCCAATCGAGAGAGAAGAAGAATCTTCTCTCCTTCCTATCAGATTTTCGACTCCAAAAGCTGAGAACCTCACTCCAACAGACGGCAAAGGAATTTAGAGAGAAATGATGGACTGCAGGAAGACTTCTGCGCTTTGAATGATGACTGAACCTCCGACTTTGACCCCCTTTTATAGTAGTTTGCAGGTGCGTTTGGGCCAAGGAGAACCATCAACCTTCAACGTCATATATCAGAATGGATGGAGGAGAAAGAACGAATCCCTGAAAAGTCGGATCTAAACAGAAAATGATCAGCCAACTTACGGTTTTAACTTGAATAATTGCGGTCACCGCAATTATTCCGCAATTCATTTGCAATGGTTATTTTTTTCATTCTTTTCTTCGGTTTTCAACCCTTTTTCTACCTATTGTACACAAGTCCTATATTAGCTACCTTCTTCTAATTCTCATATTAAAGCATAGGTTTAAGCTAATTGCTAACAAAAACACCTAAATGTGTACATCTTCTTAAGCTAAATGGGTCCTAAATAAGTCACTTTCAGAGACTTAACACACCCCCAAACTTAAGGCTTTGCTTGTCCCCAAGCATACTAAGGACTTACCTAGGCTGCTGTTTCCTCTTCTTTAACTACTCACTAACTCCCTTATATTCTTGTCTCTAGCAATGCTGTCCTGTGACACACTTCCAAGTTTAGAACTAACCTCTTGTCTAGCTTCTTCTGACTTCACCTGCCTACTATACCCACTGCTTTTGTTAACCCCCTACTACTGATCTAACTACTTTTATGATATCATGCTATTATCCCTAAGGTTTCAAATTCTACCAAGCTTTACTCCAGACTCAGTACATGCTTCTAGCTTATTTTTAATGTGTCTAGGATTCCTTAGAGTCATGCCAGTCTTAGTATTAACAGTGACAGTAGTACTTTTAGAGAACAACCTAAGCCCTGGCATCACTACATTGGATATACACTCATCTCCCTAAAACAACCCTACAAGTTACAACTTTTGTGCTTAGCTACTTTGAGGATCAGAGTTCTTTTTAAATAGGACATCTAAGCCACAAAGTTATAACTCCTAGGTATACATTCTTCTTCCCTATATTTTTCTCTTTTTTTTTTTCTTAGGTGGAGCTTCTCCTTTGGTTGCCTTTTGATGCAACACCACTTGTGGGTTACACACTTGGCACTGATTACTCAGCAACCTAAGAGAAACTCCCCCCCTTTATTCTTTTTTTTCATTTTGTTCATCATTTTTTTTTTTTTTAAAAGGAGAAGAAGAATGCTTATGTTTCTAAGGGAGAGAGGAATGTTCCTAGGCCTAGGGTGGCCTCCCCCAAACTTCAACTACTCATTGTCCCCAATGAGTGTTTGAGGTGGCACACCCCCAAACTTGTCCTAGAAGCATCTAGTCTAAAGTAAAACAAAGAGAATCTAAACATCCTAGGCATAGGCAAAACATTCTAGAAGCAACTATCCCGGCAGCGGCGCCAAAAACTTGTTGCGTGCTCAATGTGTAAAGATAAATATGCAAACAGGAAGAGAGAGCACTTAGAACATGCAAGCATACATGGTCTCACAGCAAGTAGTAAGTATATTTCATTCGTTTTTTCCACAGAGACTCATTTTTAGCTATTCGCGAAGTGTGAATGTTAAGAAAGATGGGATGAATTTGATGGGGTAAAATTGGTTTTTAATTAACTACTTTTTGCTGAATGTGTAGAGGGATATAACATAAACAAATTAAAGTTAAAACTAGACCTAAAGGACAAGAGATGGAATTAATAATCGAGGAAGAAAACAGCTAAACAGAATGATAAAAAGGCAGAATTGCGAGGACCGCAATGTTTCCGCAATTAAATGGCAGCGAATCTGATTAAAATGGGGCATTAAGGGCTACTAATGACTATCCTATAGGCATTTTATTACGATTATCAAGCTTTGGATCAACTCTCTATACATCAAACTCACTCTATCTCAAGTATCGTCCGATTCCATGCATTAGAGACTCAAGTTTACTCGACTTCAAAGTAAGGACTTAAGCATCTTGTTAAAACAGGAGTGTTCAGTTTGTACTAGGGAAACGCCTATTCCTAGGCCGTTTCCTGATTACCATGAAAGGCTAGCATGATTATATGACTCTGAACTCTTACTCCTTCCAGAGGTTAGGAGTTCTTTGGACAAAATGGATGGCCAATCGAAATTGCCCGTGGGATGAAGCTTACATACAATCAATGTTCGAGTGTTGAACTGACTACTTGACTCACGTTTTTTAGCCTATAGTTCTGTCATTAGCATGCCCCTAAGTGATTTTAGTTACTCATGGATATGTGGAGAACAGAAAAGGTAGATAAGAAAGACATGCTTAGAAGAGAAATGCGTGTAAACCAGCAAGACAAACCGTAGCAGAACAAGGTAGAAACTGTGAAGTGCAGAAATTTACTTTGATTACTTTAAGTGTTGAATGACAAAGGAAAGCTTAAAAAGAACTGAATCCAAGACAGACAACAACGAAATGCAGTAATTGAAATGACTAAACTAAGAACAACAACGATCAGTAATGGAAATGAGAAGAAAAGAACAGAAAACAGTAAAGGCTTGCTGAAAACTTCGTGGCAGTCGCCTCGAATGATGGCGATGAGAATTCAGCCGTGCTTGGATGAATCCAATCGAGAGAGAAGAAGAATCTTCTCTCCTTCCTATCAGATTTTCGACTCCAAAAGCTGAGAACCTCACTCCAACAGACGGCAAAGGAATTTAGAGAGAAATGATGGACTGCAGGAAGACTTCTGCGCTTTGAATGATGACTGAACCTCCGACTTTGACCCCCTTTTATAGTAGTTTGCAGGTGCGTTTGGGCCAAGGAGAACCATCAACCTTCAACGTCATATATCAGAATGGATGGAGGAGAAAGAACGAATCCCTGAAAAGTCGGATCTAAACAGAAAATGATCAGCCAACTTACGGTTTTAACTTGAATAATTGCGGTCACCGCAATTATTCCGCAATTCATTTGCAATGGTTATTTTTTTCATTCTTTTCTTCGGTTTTCAACCCTTTTTCTACCTATTGTACACAAGTCCTATATTAGCTACCTTCTTCTAATTCTCATATTAAAGCATAGGTTTAAGCTAATTGCTAACAAAAACACCTAAATGTGTACATCTTCTTAAGCTAAATGGGTCCTAAATAAGTCACTTTCAGAGACTTAACAGCAATCTCGAACGATTGAAATGAGGATTCAAAGGCCTCTTCTGCTGCTTCTATGTAAGGCATTGATGAAGGCTTTGAGATTAAAATGTCTTCTTGTCCGGATATGATTACTAGTTTGTGATTAACAACGAATTTAAGCTTCGGGTGTAGTGACGATGGGACCACCCCAGCAGAATGAATCCAAGGGCGTCCCAAGAGGAAACTGTAGGCTGAATTAATATTCATGACCTGAAATGTTATGTTAAAAGTGCAAGGTCCTATTTGAATAGGAACATCCATGTCACCGATCACTTCACTACGTGCCCCATCAAAAGCTCTTACTATCATAGTGCTTGGCCTAATATGAGACATGTCGACTGGCAACCTTTCCAATGTGGATTTAGGCATTATATTCAGAGAGGAACTGTTATCAACAAGAACTTTGGCCACAACAAACCTTTTGCATTTGACTGTAATATGAAGGGCCTTAGTGTGACCTGTTCCTTCTGGTGGTAGTTCATCGTCTGTGAATGTCACAGAACTTGCTGCATTAATGTTTCTGATGATATTATCTAAATTGTCCACCGTGATGTCTTGCGGTACATAAGCCTGGTTTAGTATATTTAGCAAAGTCCTGCAATGCGCCTCCGAAGACAACAGCAAGGTTAATATGGAAATTTTCGCAGGTGTTCGGCTTAACTGCTCTATCACTTTGTAATTGCTCTGTTTGACCAGCTTTAAAAATTCTCGGATGTCCTCCTCAGCTGCTGGTTTCTTAGCCTCCGAGTTTTTCACTATGATGGAATCTCCTGCCTCATTATCGATATCCTCGTAGACTTTGGCCTTCCCTTTTTTCCTTGTTTTTGTCCTTCAGTAGTTCCTGGGGTGTATAACACCTCCCACTTCTTGTCAGGCTTCCCACTCCTGTGATGTTCTCCACGGGAAGTGAGTCACTACCAACAATGACCTCATATTCGTATTTCCAGGGCACTGCTTTAGAACTTTCATACTCAAAGGGAGACGGTATTTGGATAGTAATTGGCCTTGGATTGGTAATGGTGGTGCCCATTTTCTCTTGATAAAAAATGGTTAAAGGCTTCGCAACCCTTGAACTTCCATTGGGAGAGAACACTTCTGCCGCATTTACTTCGCCTTCTTGTGATGATTGAGAGATTGTTTTCTGCAATACTGCTAGGATATGTGAATCTAGCAGCCCTTGGACCTTTTGGCGAAAATGATGGCATTGGTCAATGGAATGACCCTTTTCTCCAGCATGGTACGAACATGTCAAATTATCTTTATATTTATCATGAGCCGAATAGGGTTGAAGATATTCTATCTCAATGTACCCGTTGCTAAATAAAATCTCAAACAGTTCTTCCATAGAGATCTTCATTCCCTTGACATCTTTCGTCATGCTTGGTTCGTGAACTTCTATTGCGTTCACACAAGGATTCTGGTGATTTGGTAGAGGATTGTTGTTGATATTGGGCTCATTTCCCTTCTTGAAGTTCAACCATCCTGCTTTGATCAACTCTTGTACCCTATACTTCAGTGTGATACAATTTTCTGTCGAGTGTCCTGCTGTTCCTGCATGATAGTCACAGCGGGCATTTGCGTCGTACCACTTTGGATAAAGAGGTTGTATAGGTACTGCAGGTACAGGTGATAATTGATTATTTTGAAATAACTGGGGTAACAACTCAACGTATGTCATTGGTATCGGGTGAAACTGAGTCTGCTTATAAGCTCCTCTATTACTTTGTTGCCCCTGAGCATAGACAGGTGTTTGTTGATTCCTAGGTTGGTAGCCTTGATTACCTCGAGGTCGTGAGTTTTGAGGAAAAGCCGAAAGGTATTGTGTTGTCGTGTTGTTAACATACGGCTGATGAGTCGTGTAGTAATTCGGATGATATTGCGGCATCCTGGAGTTGGAGTACGGCTGCTGGCTCCAATTGGGCTGATTTGCATTGCTCACCATTTGAACTTCTCCCTTCTTTGGAAAACTTCCCTTCTTTGTGACTGACGACTCAGATGCGTCGGTTATCCTACCATGCTTGATTCCATATTCAATTCTCTCTCCGATCGTCATTATGTCGGAAAAATTGGTTGAAGCGCTCCGAATCATCTTATCGTAGAAAGGAGATTTGAGAGTGTTCATGAACATGGCCGATAACTCCTTATCAGTTAAAGGAGGTTGTATTTGTGCGGCGACATCTCTCCACCTTTGTGCGTACTCTTTGAAGCTTTCTGCACTCTTCTTTTCCATTCTTTGCAAATCCATTCGATCAGGGGCCATGTCTATGTTATGCTTGTATTGCTTTAGGAAAGAATCAACTAAGTTTTTCCACGAGTAGATATGAGTATTGTCTAACTGCATGTACCAACGAGACGCTGGACCAGTCAAACAGTCTTGGAAACAGTGGATTAACAATTTTTCATTCTGAACATGTGCAGCCATTTTCCTGCAATACATGATGAGATGGCTCCTTGGACATGATGTCCCCTCATACTTTTCGAATTCCGACACCTTGAACTTAGGTGGAATTACAACATCAGGAACAAGACATAACTTGGAGGCGTCAATATTCCCAAAAACGTCTGTCCCTTCAATTGCTCTTAACCTTTCCTCAAGGATCTCAAGTGTTCCGTTGTTAGGTGTTTTGCATTCTCCTTTTGTTGAATCCTTCTTGACCTCAAGGTTTTCCAGATTAGGAACTGTGATAGTTACCCTAGATGGTCATTCTTTAGGGTGTACAAACTCAGTCTGATCATTCATGGAGACTCCTTCACCTTTGAAGAACTGAAAAGGGTATTGTCCTGCTGACGAATGGTACATCGGGTCACACGATGTATATGGTGGCGGAACGAACCCTTCATTTCGGATGTGCATAGAGGAATTGACTTCGAAGGAGTCACTAGCGGTATTGTTGGGTTGTGCGAGATCAGCCACCGTTTTCCCCTTTTCTAACAAACTGAGGATTGATTCTACCTTCTCTCGCAGCTCGTTCATCTCTTTTCTTGTTTTTTCTATTTCCACCTGTTGTTCTTCCATAATTCTTGTTGCTTGTCTAGTGCCGTGAATGCGACGAGTTGGTGGTGGTTGAGCTATTTTTTTTATTCTGTTTTTAATTAAGTAAACTTTAGTGGGGTGTATGATATGTATATTGTCGCAACGTTTTTGCGACGCGGAGCGGCCGACGTCCTCTTTCGTTAAACAGGGGTTTTCACAAAAAAATGGAGTCGCCACCAATCATTTAGGGTGTGATTGGTCACCTTAAAAATACGGTCTACGAAGTAAAAAAACGAGGTTCGGGGGTCGGTTGAGTGTAGGGAAGGTGCTAGCACCCTACAACATCCCGTTTAAAAACGGTAGCCAAAACGTTTTATCCTAATTATCTAGCTAATTTCAAATGGTCCTAAAAAATATAAAAAAGATAAACAATTAAAATTAAAACAATGTCTCAATTAATCATATCCTAACTTTAAAGAAAGTAGGAATTTGATTTTGTGAGCAAGATTGTTAATTTCGCCATTAATCGCTTTGATCCCAATACCGAGATCATACGACAAACAAGAACTTTTAAAATAATTTAATAAAATCGTTTTGTTTCAAATTCAATTTAAAATCTGATTAAAACTCAAATTAAAATTAAAACATTTTTGCTTTGAAAATAAACAATTTCGAAATTTAATTTAAACTTGATTTGAAATAAAAATCCTTTGTTTTGAAATAAATCGAAAATTCAATTTTGAAACTTAATTTTAAAATCAATGGAAAACCTCTTTCTTTTAAAATTTGAATTAAAATTAAAACAATTTTTGCTTTGAAAAACAAACCATTTTTGAAATTTAATTTAAAACATGATTTGAAATAACAATCTTTTATTTTTAAATGGTAAATCAAAAATCAATTCAAAAGCTCAATTTCAAAATCAAATGAAAACCCATTTTTAAAACAAAGGCGTTCTTGTAATTAGCGCATAATGGCGGTAATGATAAATCCTCACAAATAGGGAAACCCTATTTATCCTGAGATTTCCTTAAAATTAAAATACCCTCGAGATGAAAGGAACAGTCGAACAGTCCTTCATCTCTCCCGGGGTTTACAAATTAATATTAAAATATTGCGCACAAACCAACGAAAAAGAAAATAACAATTGCGCACAAACCAACGAAAAAGAAAATAACAAAAAATAAAGCGATAATTAAATAAACGCGCAAGCTTATATAACTAAACCCGAAAACACACTTAAGAATTAAAAAAAACTGAAACTAAATAAACCAGCAGGCCTATGCAATATAACCTAGGTATATAAAGTAGGGTATATATTGAACATGCAGGGGTATATTATGCTCAAAACAATGGGGATATATGCATATAAACAGGGGTATATATCATGCTCAAAACAGGGGATATATGCATATAAACAGGGGATATATGCATATAAACAGGGGTATATCATGCTCAAAACAGTGGGGATATATGCTTATAAACAGGGGTATATATGCTTATAAACAGGGGTATATATCATGCTCAAAACAAGGGATATATGCATATAAACAGGGGTATATATCATGCTCAAAACAAGGGATATATGCATATAAACAGGGGTATATCGTGCTCAAAACAGTGGAGATATATGCATATAAACAAGGGTATATATCATGCTCAAAACAGGGGATATATGCATATAAACAGGGGTATATATCATGCAAGCGGTGGGGATATATGCATATAAACAGGGGTATATATCATGCAAGCGGTGGGGATATATGCATATAAATAGGGCATACATGAACTTCAAACAATGCAACAACATCCCAACTACTCCGATATACTCGGACACCCAGCACACTTATCAAAATAGTAACAATATCGACCCCAAACAGTAAGCACATGCGATATAGCCCAGGTACAGCAAGTAGGGTATATACTGAATATGCAGAGGTATATATGGGCATAAAACAGATTAACCAAAAATTAAATAAATAGGGACAGGGGCATTACGGTAATTTTACTAAAGAACCTACAATATCGTTACCCACGCGAAGAGCTGGACGCCGTCGTCTGAGTTGAAGAAGATGATGGACGTCCGCCGCCGTGAGCACCGTCGGAGAGATCGAGGTTCGAGTTCGCCGGAGAAAGGAAGCCATTGAAAGGACGCCGCCGGTGATGGTTGAAGACGAAGTTGGTTCATCTGGGTTCGTCTGGGTTTGTCGTGAGGTTCGCCGGTGAGATCCGCCGCTGGCGTCGCCTTGTTCGAGCTCACCGGAGAGATCGAAACCGCAGCTGGAGTGGTTCAAGAATGGAGCTCCGCCATCGATGCTCGCTGAACGCCGCCGTAGAGGTTTACTGCTTCGAGGAGGGGCCGCCGTTCGTAGATGAACTCGAGGTTCGCCGCCGCAGATCTGAAGGGTCGAAGGGATGCCGCCGCCGTGCGTCGGGTCTAGTGTGGAGGTGTCGCTGTCGTACGTCGTGCGCCGCCGTCGTCTGAGGAAGAAGGAGATGAAGACCCACTGCCTAGCTCGCCGTTGTGGAACGACTTGCCGTCGGGTTGTCTGAGTTCGTGGTCCGCCGTCTGGAGGTTGAGGAGATGAAGGGGATGAATCGCGCCACCGTGCGCCGCCGTTCGCCTCGGGTTCGAGGTTGCTGCCGGATCTTGGAGCTCCGCCGTGCGTCTGGGGGAACTTGAATGTCACCGTTCAGCTTGGGTTTGCTGCGAAGTGAAGTCCGCCGGGAGATTTGGGGAAGATGAAGATCGCCGCCGCGTGCGGTGGCTCTCCGCCGTGCTCTTGCCGGAGCTCCGTCGCGCCGCCGCCGCGCGTGGTGAAGGGGGGTGGTGGCCGGATTTAGGTAGAAGGTGGTGGAGATGGATGAAAGAGAACTTTGGAGAAGATGGTGAATAGTGCTTGGAGAGAGAAAATAATCTTTTCTTGGAATTCTTGGGATCCCCACCAATTTGTCTTATTCTCCTCCCATTTTCCTTCACTTTTTCCCTCTCAAAGCCTCTACTTTTTGCTCAAATTCCTCCCCCTTTTCAACCCATCCCATCATCTCTATTTATAGGGTTGATGGGATTCTAAAAAAAAATCTCAACAAACTCCAAAAATATTATTCCCGTAACTTTTCACCAAATTTTAACGATTTCCCTCAACCACTTTGAAATTCCTAAAAAATCTAACAAAACATTGACTCAAAGCACTTTTGTTTTAAAACAAAAAATTAAATAATAGAAATTACTCCCAATTTAAAACATCTTGAATTTACTTGACCCAACCATTTTTTTAGAAATTGATTTATTAGTTTGAAATCAAACTTTGAAATTGAATTCTAGAATTAAATATTTTGGAAATTCATTTTGAAAAAAAAATATATTTCAAAGCTTTAATTTCTAAAATCAATTTAAATTTCTCAAGGCCAAATTAAAATTTAAAATCGAATGTCTTTAGAAACTTTTTCTTGAAAAATTTGAATTTGAATTTGAAAGACTTAATTTTAAACCCAACAATCTGAAACTCCAAAACTGTAATTCTAAACCAAAACCCCAAACCTTCTTAATTTAAAATTCTAAAAAAACCTATTTGTTCTTTTCTTTTAAATTTTTGAAATTAACGCGAAAAGACGAGATTAAATGATTTCAAGAATTTATTTAGAAAACCACAAGAAAATAAACAAGAATGAGCGAAATTTAAAAATAATGATAAACAAGGCCGGACGAAATACGGTGTCTACAGCTTGCCCCCCTTTGTATATCCTTGAAGAATTGAAAGGGTATACAAATGAAAAAGACAAAGTATTTGGGGAGGCCAAGATTTGTTTATCATTAAGAACAATATGGGCCTAGGCTAGTGAAGTTACGACCACTATTCTTATATCAGGGCTCTACATAAATAAAACGGACCTGCTATTATCAGGCTTCGAACTGCTACCGGGACTTACCCGCTGACATAGAGTTCGATTTAAACAACATAAATTTAAACGGACCTGCTATTATCAGGCTTCGAACGGCCAATCTTAGATTAGGGTTCGATTTAACCAACAGAATTTACGGACCTGCTATTATCAGGCTTCGAACTGCTACCGGGACTTACCCGCTGACATAGAGTTCGACTTAACCAACAGAAATTTAAACGGACCTGCTATTATCAGGCTTCGAACTGCCAATCTTAGATTAGGGTTCGATTTAACCGACAGAATTTACGGACCTGCTATTATCAGGCTTCGAACTGCTACCGGGACTTACCCGCTGACATAGAGTTCGATTTAACCAACATAAATTTAAACGGACCTGCTATTATCAGGCTTCGAACTGCCAATCTTAGATTAGGGTTCGATTTAACCAACAGAATTTTCGGACCTGCTATTACCAGGCTTCGAACTGCTACCGGGACTTACCCGCTGACATAGAGTTTGATTTAACCAACAGAAATTTAAACGGACCTGCTATTGTCAGGCTTCGAACTGCCAATCTTAGATTAGGGTTCGATTTAACCAACAGAATTTACGGACCTGCTATTATCAGGCTTCGAACTGCTACCGGGACTTACCCGCTGACATAAAGTTCGATTTAACCAACATAAATTTAAACGGACCTGCTATTATCAGGCTTCGAACTGCCAATCTTAGATTAGGGTTCGATTTAACCAACAGAATTTACGGACCTGCTATTATCAGGCTTCGAACTGCTACCGGGACTTACCCGCTGACATAGAGTTCGACTTAACCAACAGAAATTTAAACGGACCTGCTATTATCAGGCTTCGAACTGCCAATCTTAGATTAGGGTTCGATTTAACCGACAGAATTTACGGACCTGCTATTATCAGGCTTCGAACTGCTACCGGGACTTACCCGCTGACATAGAGTTCGATTTAACCAACATAAATTTAAACGGACCTGCTATTATCAGGCTTCGAACTGCCAATCTTAGATTAGGGTTCGATTTAACCAACAGAATTTACGGACCTGCTATTATCAGGCTTCGAACTGCTACCGGGACTTACCCGCTGACATAGAGTTCGATTTAACCAACAGAAATTTAAACGGACCTGCTATTGTCAGGCTTCGAACTGCCAATCTTAGATTAGGGTTCGATTTAACCAACAAAAATTACGGACCTGCTATTATCAGGCTTCGAACTGCTACCGGGACTTACCCGCTGACATAGAGTTCGATTTAACCAACATAAATTTAAACGGACCTGCTATTATCAGGCTTCGAACTGCCAATCTTAGATTAGAGTTCGATTTAACCAACAGAATTTACGGACCTGCTATTATCAGGCTTCGAACTGCTACCGGGACTTACCCGCTGACATAGAGTTCGATTTAACCAACAGAAATTTAAATGGACCTGCTATTATCAGGCTTCGAACTGCCAATCTTAGATTAGGGTTCGATTTAACCAACAAAAATTACGGACCTGCTATTATCAGGCTTCGAACTGCTACCGGGTCTTACCCGCTGACATAGAGTTCGATTTAACCAACATAAATTTAAACGGACCTGCTATTATCAGGCTTCGAACTGCCAATCTTAGATTAGGGTTCGATTTAACCAACAGAATTTTCGGACCTGCTATTATCAGGCTTCGAACTGCTACCGGGACTTACCCGCTGACATAGAGTTCGATTTAACCAACAGAAATTTAAACGGACCTGCTATTATCAGGCTTCGAACTGCCAATCTTAGATTAGGGTTCGATTTAACCAACAAAAATCACGGACCTGCTATTATCAGGCTTCGAACTGCTACCGGGATTTACCCGCTGACATAGAGTTCGATTTAACCAACATAAATTTAAACGAACCTGCTATTATCAGGCTTCGAACTGCCAATCTTAGATTAGGGTTCGATTTAACCAACAAAATTTACGGACCTGCTATTATCAGGCTTCGAACTGCTACCGGGACTTACCCGCTGACATAGAGTTCGATTTAACCAACATAAATTTAAACGGACCTGCTATTATCAGGCTTCGAACTGCCAATCTTAGATTAGGGTTCGATTTAACCAACAAAATTTACGGACCTGCTATTATCAGGCTTCGAACTGCTACCGGGACTTACCCGCTGACATAGAGTTCGATTTAACCAACATAAATTTAAACGGACCTGCTATTATCAGGCTTCGAACTGCCAATCTTAGATTAGGGTTCGATTTAACCAACATAAGACAACGGTTTTTGTTTCAAAATTTAGCTGGAAAGCAAAAGATAACGGTTTTTATTTCAAAACTTCGTTGTCAAAACATTTGAAAACGACTTTTTTTTTTAGATTTTAGAAATTCCCAAGAATATGCGGAGGTCCTAAATGTATGACCTATGAACTTCTGATCGACCCTCAAATGAGAATGTGACGCAAATGTGAATTGCAAAATATGATTGACTCGAATGTTGCTCAAAACATGAGTGTATGCGTTAGTGTGCAATGTAAAGGATGAAACAATGTATATTAATCCTGGAAAATGGCAATGTAATTTGATAATTTGATGAAGACATGCCTCATTTGCTTGGTTTGACCAAGAGACTTGACTTTTGAAAGCATGACGCAATGATGCATATGCATGCTAATGTGAATGCAACATGTGTGCATAATATGTTAAAGATAATGAATGCCATGAATGCAACACGTATGCATGTGCATTAACAAAATGTCATAGTTGTAGCATGTATGCACGAGCATGCTAGGAGTAGAATGACGGATGTCATGAACGCAGTATGTATGTACGATACTGATGTATCTGCATCCTAAGGATAGAATAATGTCATGAATGCAAATGTGTACATATGTTGTCAAGAGTAGAAGAACCATTGAATGCAACGTGTGTACATGATGTGTTAAAGGTAATGAATGATTGAATGTATCATGTTGAGAGTAGATAAATGATTGAATGCAACGTGCATGCGTAATATGTTAATGATAATGAATGATTGAATGTAACATGTATGCACAATTTATATGTCATTTTTTCCATGATGTAAATGATATCAACTTGCATGATTTGAATGCAGGATTTGTGAAAACAAATGCTTAATCAAAACGACTTTTGTGTTAGTGAAATGATCATTCCTGCTTAAGTCTATCGATCTTCAGCCAAAACTTTAGCAGAAATTAGATGAAAAATGATAGTGTCATCATCAGTTTTTCTTTTTTTTTTTTTTTTTTTTTTTTTTTTCTTCTTCAGAATGCTTCACCTGAGAGGGATTAAACCTGTCAGTCATAGATCTCTCAACCATATTGGACATTGTAAGTTTTTGGGTAGATTCTCATGTGCTAGATTAGAGAACTTGAAAAGTAATTGATAACGTTTAAACAACTTCTGATTAAACTGCTTCATAATTTAGCCTTGGATGAACAAGAATGTTGAATTACAAGAAAATGAATTTAGATTTGTAATATTGTAATAAATGAAGGAAGGAATACGAAGGAAGATGTAATACTCGCATGTTTTAAGAAAATCTCTTGGCCAATAAGAGATTGAAAATGTTTTTTCACATTTGAGCAAGAAATTGGAAATGGGTTTAGATGGAAAGAGGACTGATATGACTCCATTTCCTCGGACAAGAGTTTTGAGAGCTAGAAGTAACTTCTTAAGAAATCTTCGACTTCTTGTGAGTAAGCTCGAGATTTGTTTTTTTGATGATATTTGATCCAGCGTGGCAAAGGCGTAGACTTTCCTCAGTATTGATGTCGTTTGACTAGTGCGTGGCAAAGACGTAGGCTTTGCCCCATTATTGATGATGTTTGACTAGCGCGTGACAAAGACGCAGACTTTGCCCCAGTATTGATGATGTTGAAATGAGATACCTTGAGCTTTGTGACTTCTTGATCTATTGATTGCACCAATCTCGATTTTTTTTTTTTTTTTTTGGCAAGAAATGATGCAATAAAATATCCCAACTTGTTGACGGCGATTTCCCTCTGTTGTGGCAAAGAGGTGGGCTTTGCCCCAGTATTGCAAAGACGAAGGCTTTGCCCCAGTTTGAGTTGATGTTGATCCAGCGTGACATTGAAGATGTGCAAATGAGATACCCAAACTTTTTGAAATGTAGCTTCTTGATCTACTAATTGCACCAGTTTTTTTTATTTTTTTATTTTTTTTTTTTTTTTAAGACATGATGCAATAAAGTATTCCAACTTGGACGGTGACTTTGCTCTATTGTGGCAAAGACGTGGGCTTTGCCCCAGTGTTGCAAAGGCGAAGGCTTTGCCCCAGTTTGAGTTGATGTTGATCCAGCGTGACATTGAAGATGTGCAAATGAGATACCCAAACTTTGTGAAATGTAGCCCCTTGATCTACTAATTGCACCAGTTTTTTTTTTTTTTTTTTTTTTTTTTTTTTTTTTTTTTTTTTAAAGACATGATGCAATAAAGTATTCCAACTTGGACGGTGGTTTTGCTCTATTGTGACAAAGACGTGGGCTTTGCTTCAGTGTTGCGAAGACGGAGGCTTTGCCCCAATTTTGTTGATGTTCAAATGAGACACTTGACGCTTTGTGAGATGTAGATTCTTGATGCACCATTTTTTTTATAGCAAGGAAAAGTGCAATAAGATGCTCAAGCTTTGACGACGACTTCACTCTATTGGCAAAGACGTGGGCTTTGCCCCAGTGTTGCGAAGATGAGATCCTGTGTGGCTCAGACATAAGTTTTATCCTGATGTGGCAAAAACGTATGCTTTGCCCCAGCTTATTGATTTATCGCGGTGACCTTTCAGCATCTTCAAGATGTAGCTTTTATTGCATCTTCCTCGCGTTTTTTTTTTTTTTTTTTTTTTTTTTCAAAAACATGGTGCAACCAGACCCTAATGCTACATTAGAAGACATTCCATATGATTTCTTTATCCATGCTCCTTGGAATCGTGATGATGTTAACCCCGAGCAAAAATTCTTTTAAGACCTCGAGATAATCTCGAAAGTTACTATCTTTCTAGCTCTCGAAACCAATTATCCTTAGTCCTGGAATCAAATTCTAACTGAAGGAAGAGATATCAAAGAATAGGAAAAAGGAGAATGATTTTATAAAGATGAAGTTGAAATGATTGTATATGAGAAATTACGAGTCTTAACTATGAAGCAGTAAATCACAAGTGTTCGACACTATTTCATTACGTTTGAAGCTCTCTCGGTAACTTCGGGTGGATAATTTTGAGAGGTTCGCCACATAATTGAGTGTGACAATGGTTTGCAAAAGGCTTGGTGGGTAAAAAAAAGTAGAGATACACCGTAAAAATGTAGATAATGAGATTAACCCTAGATTTTACGGTGGATCTACAAATTGAGTAGATTGCCTCAAAATTATATGTGGCATGCAGGTAAAGGTTTTACAGTGAGTAATTTTGGACTCTCACTGTAAGATGGGTTTGCCCCAATGTGATAATTAGAACACTGCTCCATGGGGGGTATGATGATAGTATAAATTTTAGCACATGAGAAGATAATGAATGTCAAAATACAGCTTCTCTCGAATTTGGAGTTTGGCTTAACAATTAAGCTTGAGGAGAATATTTTGAAAGGTTATAAAAATGGTTGAGACTTGACAAATTTCTCATAGAAAGTCGTGAAAGCACCCATTTTTTTTTATTATTTTTTTTTTTTTTTTTTAAATGATAATTCACCCTCATTTGTCTTTAATTCTTGCTAAGGTTTCAACTAATAAGAACGATCAACGAAATCACAAGGATGATCAAAGTAACACAGAAAGATATTTTTTCCTTTTTCATTTTTGAAAGATGCGAGTGATGAGATGGATGATGTAATAAACTTGAAATTACTTTTGCGAAATATGCACATGATGTGATTATTGGAAAATACATTTTTTAGGGTCTATGACTGGATACGCCAAAGTTGAGACAATGCATGAAATTATTACCACATGATTTTATGCAATTAAGAACAAACAAAATCTTTGAACAACTTGATATGCGATAACGCATGCATGAACGACATGATATAATGTAATGCAACTGATTTTGTATTTGATTTTTTGTTTGTCATGCAAGATGGAACAAATATGATGCAACATATGATTTTATTTTTTTTGTGAATTTTTATGTATGTATTTTTTTAATTCTATATATGTCATGCAAAATGAAATAATGTATGCATGAACACTCTTTATGATGCATGTGGTTTTTTTTTAAAAGATTTGTATGCAAATGAGCTAATGCCAAAACATTTTTTATGATGTGATGAATTTTGGTGCATGTACAAAATGATACAATGCAACAAATGAAGAAATGTTATGACTTCTCGTTCAGATGAGATAATGCATGAACATCCTTCATGATGTGACGATTGATGAACTTTGATGCATGCTTAATGAATTAACGATGTATGGACATCTTTTGGTGAATGCATGATGTTATGTCATTGAATGATTATTCGACATGCGAAATGAGTGTATGATGCATGAACATTTTTTTTAATGCATGATGATATGCAAACGAATGATTATTCGACATGCAAAATGAGTTTATAAAGAATGAACACTTTTTTGAGATTTTATGTTTTATGACTTGCGCAGAATAAGATAATGCATGAATAAATGTTTTATTACGCGTGTACGTGTGAAATGACATAATGCAATATGAGATTATTTTTTTGATATGCAAAATGCAAGAATCAATATTTTATTACACGTGCATGTGTGAAATGACACCATGCGATATGAAATGATTTTTGACATGCAAAAGAGTTTATGTTTTTATTAAACTTGCACGTGTGAAATGACACCATGCAATATGAAATGATTTTTGACATGCAAACTGCAAGAATCAATGCTTTTATTATGTGTACACGTATGACATGACACCATGCAATATGAGATGATTTTTTTTTTTTTTTTTTTTTTTTTTACATACAAAATGCATGAATTGATGTTTTTATTACAAGTGCACGTGTGACATGATATCATGCAAATGAGATGATTTTTCGACATGCAAAATGCTAGAATTGCTTTTATTACACGTGCACGTGTGAAATGACACAATGCAATATGAGATGATTTTTGACATGCAAACTGCAAGAATTGATGTTTTTATTATGTGTGCACGTGTGATATGACATCATGCAATATAATGATTTTGACATGCAAAATGCAATTTATGAATGATTTTTATTACAGGTGCACGTGTGAAATGACACCATGCAATATGAAACGATTTTTCAAATGCAAAATGTAAGAATTGAATGATTTCTCTATGATTTTACGCATGAGAAGATGCATGAGCATTGTTTTCTATGCAAAATGATTTTATGCGTGCGTGAGATGACATCATGCAATTGATGAAATGATTTTCTATGATTTTATGCATGAGAAGATGCACGAACATTTTTCCCTATGCAAAATGATTTTTAACATGTATGAATGCAGATTTTATTATGCATCAGTGCGATGACATTATGCAATTGATGAAATGATTTTTGCATGCAAAATGCATGAATTGATGTTTTTACTACATGTGCACGTGTGAAATAACACCATACAAACATAAGACAATGCATGTTATGCATGAATTTTTTATGTACGCATGATATTGTGCAAATGATGGATGAGAAATGATAAATATTTTTGAAATGAACATTTGCATATATGTAAATGATTTGTTATTTTTTAATTTTTTTGCATGTCATGTAAAATGACGTAATGACGCACGAAGCTTTTTATTTTATTTTATATTATTTTATTAATGCATGCAAATGACTTTAGATTTTGTATGTCATGCAAAATGACGCAATTTATGAATTTTATTTATGCATGAATAATGAAATGAAATTTGATTTTTTCTTTACGATGCATAGATGAGATGCAATTAACGAAATGATTTCTTTTTGACTTTTTATGCATGTCTAACCTTAAATGCTCTTAGGAAGGAAACATTTTTTTAACGAAGAACTTTATTTGAATGAGAACCCGATGACTCGTGAAAAAATGCATGATTCTTTAAATTCTAAGGTGTAGAAATACAAATGATTTTTTTGTTTTTATTTTTTTTTTGTTTTTTTGAAAAATCGACGTGTAGAACGAATATCACTAGAAGAAAATTTTCTGAAAACGAAAAATGAAAAATGAACGAAGACTTTTCGTGCGCCTTTACGGGGCAGGTTCATCCTCCCGCAGGTCGACATTACTCGACTCTCCATTCAAAACCTAAACAAAGAGGTCCCCAATAATTGAATGCTAAAAATTAGCAAACGAATTAATTAGAACGTGAATCTTTCGTGCGCCATACAAGGGCGATAATGTCCCTTTGAAGGTCAGCATTACTCGATTATCAGTTCTAAATTGGGGTATAACTCGGATGTAAAATAAAATTGATTTTGATTTTTTTTTTTTTTTTTTGAAAAACACATATAATGAAATTAATAAACACGTCACTCGAGAACATGAATGAAACACACAACATATGATATAAGCACGAGAATAAAACATGCGACAAAGTAGGTGTATCCTACAGTTCAGAGTTTAGATAAATATAGGTTAGCCCTAGGATGTATATGAGTGTAATTTAGGTTCTAAACAATCCTAGTTAAAACGGCCCCCGAGCTTCCCAATTGATTAAACAGCGCGAATAGCTCGAGTGGAGAATTTCATGTGCCTGCACGAGAACCGAAGTTCCACGAAGGTCACACTACTCAATCTCCGAATCTAATCTTAAAGGGTAGAGCCCGGGTAGGAGGCTCGTGAACGAGTGTGTGAAATGCATGATAATGCAAACAATTTAAATTACGATAAATGAAATAAATTAAATAAAACAATGCATAACAATGAAATGAATTAAATAATAAACATGATGTGAGGGTAAGGTTCTAAACATAAGGATAAAGGCCCCCAAATTAATTTGAAAGCTAAAGATTAGCCAACGAATTAATCTGAGCGAGAATCTTTTGTGCGCCTATACAGGGGCAATTATATCCCCTTGAAGGTCGACATTACTCGATTCTCAAATCTAATCCTAACAGGTAGAGCCCGGGTAGAAGACTCGTGAATCTGTGTGAGGGAAGCATGTTTATGCGATAAGCAGGAAGGAAATCGAGAACAACAGAAATAAGAACCCAACAAAATTAGTATGCATGAGAGAAGGAACAAAACATAAAGATAAATAAACGACGATCGGCTCTAGGATGCACATGAGTGTGGTTTAGGTTTTAAACAGTCCTAGAAGAAACGGTCCCCAAGCTTTCCAACTAATTAAACAGCGTGGATAGCTCGAGTGGAGAATTTCACGCGCCTGCACGAGAACCGAAGTTCCACGAAGGTCACACTACTCAATCTCCGAATCTAGTCCTAAAGGGTAGAGCCCGGGTAGGAGGCTTGTGCTTGTGTGCGAGGAATGTGTGATCATACAAACGATGGGAAAGAAAGTACGAATATTAATAATAGCAGCATGAGATAAGCAATATATAATCAACACGACGACTGCCCCTAGGATGTAATTGAGTGTGGTCTATGTTCTAAACAGTTCTAGAAGACACGGTCCCCGAGTTTTCCAACTAATTAAACAGTGCGGATAGCTCGAGTGGAGAATTTCATGCGCCTGCACGAGAACCGAAGTTCCACGAAGGTCACACTACTCAATCTCCGAATCTAGCCCTAAAGGGTAGAGCCCGGGTAGGAGGCTTGTGCTTGTGTGCGAGGAATGTGTGATCATACAAACGATGGGAAAGAAAGTACGAATATTAATAATAGCAGCATGAGATAAGCAATATATAATCAACATGACGACTGACCCTAGGATGTAATTGAGTGTGGTCTATGTTCTAAACAGTCCTAGAAGAAACGGTCCCCGAGCTTTCCAACTGATTAAACAGTGCGGACAGCTCGAGTGGAGAATTTCATGCGCCTGCACGAGAACCGAAGTTCCACGAAGGTCACACTACTCAATCTCCGAATCTAGTCTTAAAGGGTAGAGCCCGGGTAGGAGGCTCGTGAATGTGTGTGAAATGTATGATCATGCAAAATTAATTACGATAAAGCAAACTAATCAAGACAATATAAATCAATAAATAAAAGAACAAATAAGGACCAAAATGGAAGCCGGATAAATCAAGAATAAATGCAATGACCTAGACCCACTAAAAAAAACAGTCCTCAGTGGAGTCGCCATGCTGTCGCAACGTTTTTGCGACGCAGAGCGGCCGACGTCCTCTTTCGTTAAACAGGGGTTTTCACAAAAAAATGGAGTCGCCACCAATCATTTAGGGTGTGATTGGTCACCTTAAAAATACGGTCTACGAAGTAAAAAAAACGAGGTTCGGGGGTCGGTTGAGTGTAGGGAAGGTGCTAGCACCCTACAACATCCCGTTTAAAAACGGTAGCCAAAACGTTTTATCCTAATTATCTAGCTAATTTCAAATGGTCCTAAAAAATATAAATAAGATAAACAATTAAAATTAAAACAATGTCTCAATTAATCATATCCTAACTTTAAAGAAAGTAGGAATTTGATTTTGTGAGCAAGATTGTTAATTTCGCCATTAATCGCTTTGATCCCAATACCGAGATCATACGACAAACAAGAACTTTTAAAATAATTTAATAAAATCGTTTTGTTTCAAATTCAATTTAAAATCTGATTAAAACTCAAATTAAAATTAAAACATTTTTGCTTTGAAAATAAACAATTTCGAAATTTAATTTAAACTTGATTTGAAATAAAAATCCTTTGTTTTGAAATAAATCGAAAATTCAATTTTGAAACTTAATTTTAAAATCAATGGAAAACCTCTTTCTTTTAAAATTTGAATTAAAATTAAAACAATTTTTGCTTTGAAAAACAAACCATTTTTGAAATTTAATTTAAAACATGATTTGAAATAACAATCTTTTATTTTTAAATGGTAAATCAAAAATCAATTCAAAAGCTCAATTTCAAAATCAAATGAAAACCCATTTTTAAAACAAAGGCGTTCTTGTAATTAGCGCATAATGGCGGTAATGATAAATCCTCACAAATAGGGAAACCCTATTTATCCTGAGATTTCCTTAAAATTAAAATACCCTCGAGATGAAAGGAACAGTCGAACAGTCCTTCATCTCTCCCGGGGTTTACAAATTAATATTAAAATATTGCGCACAAACCAACGAAAAAGAAAATAACAATTGCGCACAAACCAACGAAAAAGAAAATAACAAAAAATAAAGCGATAATTAAATAAACGCGCAAGCTTATATAACTAAACCCGAAAACACACTTAAGAATTAAAAAAAACTGAAACTAAATAAACCAGCAGGCCTATGCAATATAACCTAGGTATATAAAGTAGGGTATATATTGAACATGCAGGGGTATATTATGCTCAAAACAATGGGGATATATGCATATAAACAGGGGTATATATCATGCTCAAAACAGGGGATATATGCATATAAACAGGGGATATATGCATATAAACAGGGGTATATCATGCTCAAAACAGTGGGGATATATGCTTATAAACAGGGGTATATATGCTTATAAACAGGGGTATATATCATGCTCAAAACAAGGGATATATGCATATAAACAGGGGTATATATCATGCTCAAAACAAGGGATATATGCATATAAACAGGGGTATATCGTGCTCAAAACAGTGGAGATATATGCATATAAACAGGGGTATATATCATGCTCAAAACAGGGGATATATGCATATAAACAGGGGTATATATCATGCAAGCGGTGGGGATATATGCATATAAACAGGGGTATATATCATGCAAGCGGTGGGGATATATGCATATAAACAGGGCATACATGAACTTCAAACAATGCAACAACATCCCAACTACTCCGATATACTCGGACACCCAGCACACTTATCAAAATAGTAACAATATCGACCCCAAACAGTAAGCACATGCGATATAGCCCAGGTACAGCAAGTAGGGTATATACTGAATATGCAGAGGTATATATGGGCATAAAACAGATTAACCAAAAATTAAATAAATAGGGACAGGGGCATTACGGTAATTTTACTAAAGAACCTACAATATCGTTACCCACGCGAAGAGCTGGACGCCGTCGTCTGAGTTGAAGAAGATGATGGACGTCCGCCGCCGTGAGCACCGTCGGAGAGATCGAGGTTCGAGTTCGCCGGAGAAAGGAAGCCATTGAAAGGACGCCGCCGGTGATGGTTGAAGACGAAGTTGGTTCATCTGGGTTCGTCTGGGTTTGTCGTGAGGTTCGCCGGTGAGATCCGCCGCTGGCGTCGCCTTGTTCGAGCTCACCGGAGAGATCGAAACCGCAGCTGGAGTGGTTCAAGAATGGAGCTCCGCCATCGATGCTCGCTGAACGCCGCCGTAGAGGTTTACTGCTTCGAGAAGGGGCCGCCGTTCGTAGATGAACTCGAGGTTCGCCGCCGCAGATCTGAAGGGTCGAAGGGATGCCGCCGCCGTGCGTCGGGTCTAGTGTGGAGGTGTCGCTGTCGTACGTCGTGCGCCGCCGTCGTCTGAGGAAGAAGGAGATGAAGACCCACTGCCTAGCTCGCCGTTGTGGAACGAAGGCTTGCCGTCGGGTTGTCTGAGTTCGTGGTCCGCCGTCTGGAGGTTGAGGAGATGAAGGGGATGAATCGCGCCACCGTGCGCCGCCGTTCGCCTCGGGTTCGAGGTTGCTGCCGGATCTTGGAGCTCCGCCGTGCGTCTGGGGGAACTTGAATGTCACCGTTCAGCTTGGGTTTGCTGCGAAGTGAAGTCCGCCGGGAGATTTGGGGAAGATGAAGATCGCCGCCGCGTGCGGTGGCTCTCCGCCGTGCTCTTGCCGGAGCTCCGTCGCGCCGCCGCCGCGCGTGGTGAAGGGGGTGGTGGCCGGATTTAGGTAGAAGGTGGTGGAGATGGATGAAAGAGAACTTTGGAGAAGATGGTGAATAGTGCTTGGAGAGAGAAAATAATCTTTTCTTGGAATTCTTGGGATCCCCACCAATTTGTCTTATTCTCCTCCCATTTTCCTTCACTTTTTCCCTCTCAAAGCCTCTACTTTTTGCTCAAACTCCTCCCCCTTTTCAACCCATCCCATCATCTCTATTTATAGGGTTGATGGGATTCTAAAAAAAAATCTCAACAAACTCCAAAAATATTATTCCCGTAACTTTTCACCAAATTTTAACGATTTCCCTCAACCACTTTGAAATTCCTAAAAAATCTAACAAAACATTGACTCAAAGCACTTTTGTTTTAAAACAAAAAATTAAATAATAGAAATTACTCCCAATTTAAAACATCTTGAATTTACTTGACCCAACCATTTTTTTAGAAATTGATTTATTAGTTTGAAATCAAACTTTGAAATTGAATTCTAGAATTAAATATTTTGGAAATTCATTTTGAAAAAAAAATATATTTCAAAGCTTTAATTTCTAAAATCAATTTAAATTTCTCAAGGCCAAATTAAAATTTAAAATCGAATGTCTTTAGAAACTTTTTCTTGAAAAATTTGAATTTGAATTTGAAAGACTTAATTTTAAACCCAACAATCTGAAACTCCAAAACTGTAATTCTAAACCAAAACCCCAAACCTTCTTAATTTAAAATTCTAAAAAAACCTATTTGTTCTTTTCTTTTACATTTTCGAAATTAACGCGAAAAGACGAGATTAAATGATTTCAAGAATTTATTTAGAAAACCACAAGAAAATAAACAAGAATGAGCGAAATTTAAAAATTATGATAAACAAGGCCGGACGAAATACGGTGTCTACATATATAATAACGAACATGTAGATGAATGTGGTGAGAGAATAAAAAGAACTCGCGACTTGCTTTTCACAAATTAGAAAATAAAAGGAACTTAAATTATGCAATTTGAAGTCAAGATATGCGAAAAATTGAAATGACATAATTTAAACAAAAGTTTAATAAAATTGTCCCCAGTATTCTAAACTTGTACGGAGTTTCCCCAAGAATCTGAGCATATTCCTGTTGTTTGGTTGTGTGGGTGCGATGGCTCTTGTGAGGGTGCGTGCATCTTCTGCCAACTCATCTGCCCTTCTAGTGACCTTCGTAATCTGAGTGATCATGCTTTTTGCTTTGTCATGCAGCGTTATATTGCTACATTTCAAAAACTTATAGTCCTTCTCTAATATGCCATACTGCTTCTTTATGTAAGTGTGCTCTTTCATTAAATTTTCAGCGACATTTTGATACTTACTGAGACGAGTACTGAGTAACTGGGTAGATTCTCTTAGAGTTATGTTTTCCTGGCTGACCCTGTTTAATTGCTCTTCTTTTGTATTGAGTAAAAGCTGTAAGTCTTCAACTGTTTGGTATAATGATCTATTCTTTTCCTATATTTCTACAATCACTTCATTCTTCAAACTAATACCTTCTTCAAAAGTCTTTACCAACTCATGGAGCGTGGTGATCTCGGATTGCTGCCTGGTAATCTGTTCGTTTTGCGACCTTATCGTAGCTTGTAAGGCCTCGTTGTCTTTCCTTGAACAATACCATCTTCTGTTTAAGTCACGAGCTTCTGTGTCTAAAGAGGATATATCTTTTTCTAATTTTCTCTGGTTGTTTAGGTCACCTCTTATCTGATTTAATTCTTTTTCCAACTCAAAATTGCGCCGCAATCCTTGCTCTACCTCTACCTGTAGTCTTTTATTTTCTTGGGCTAGCGAAGAATTCATTCTCTGTAATTCGCCACGTTCTGCTTCATGCGTTTCTTGTTCTGTCGGTTGAGCTGTCATTGCTTTTATAATTACTTTTTCCTTGGTCTTGACTCTTAGCGGTGCAACCATGGTTTTAGCTTTGTTCGAATGCCACATCCTGTATGCCTCTGAGGTGTCATCATGGTGTTGACCGCTTTGAATTTTAGTGACAAACTTCCATGCCTTTACTATTTCTTGGATTTTATCTTTGCAAAAACCATCATCATAGCTAAATTCTGTATCTTTCAATTCATGCGTAGCGGGGACGAATTGTCGTACCCAAATTTGTCGTAATACTAACAGGGGAACGTAGGCTATACATCCCCATGGTCCTAAGAGAGGCAGATTTTGAAATTTACCACATTTATACATCATACGCTTTGTCGACATCCAAGGGGCCTTCCACACTATATCTTCTACTTTTAATTCAGCAAAGAGAGCTTCCCAAGCGCATTTCTCAGGGAAAACGGGACTCCAATTTGACTGCACGAACTCCCAGATAGGATTTTGCAACCTATTCCATGAATTTGAAAACTTGACTTGAGGACATTTGAATTTTGGTGGACATTTTATATGACTGAGGATCCAAATATACAACAATGGAGAACATCCGACGAAAGTCCCTGTACCCTTCATCCTGCAATAATTCAGACTTCGAAAAGTTTCTGCCAATATGGGTATAACAGGTTCGACTCCTGCTTCCACCTTAAAAAATAATTTGACTATACGTTCTTCAATGTGTCCACATACTCTTGGAAATAAAACTGTATTGAAGATACATAAAGCTAGGAGCATTAATTCCTTATCCTCATTTGCAAATCTTTTTTGGAGGGTAAATATATATTCTAATGGCCAGCATAAATTGCTCTTTTTCCTCTTTATCTGTTTTTCAATTTCACCAGTGCGAATTTTACCTAGAAGTGTGGATAGCGCTCTTTTCATTGTGAGCCCCTCATCATAGGAGTAAATCTTAATTTCTGCTGACGATGGCATACGCAATAAGGATTGATATTCTTCGATGGTGGGAGTCATATCTGAGGACCCGAATGTAAAACACCGATAAGCTGGATCCCAATGCTGCGCCAATGCTCTCAATACTGACGGGTTGACTTGTACGTACATGAGTTGAGCTATGTGCCCATACTTGCTTATGAACCTAGTTTTCCTGTCTGCACTTAAACCCTCCCATGTTTGCTTCAAAGAATCGAATTTGGTTTTCTGGAAAATTTATACCTTTAAATGGAATTATCACAAGAGTTGATAGGCAGTTCCCCTGGGCGTGTTGTATATTCTCTGACCACTGACGCACCGTAGCTTGATCTACCACATTCAATTCTAGTGGGGTAGGAACCATGGGAGACAATTTCATGAAACTCATGTTTTATTTGCTGTCAAAATCAATGATCGAATATTTTGTCAAATCTATACTTGCACAATTCTCGTAATTATTTCAAAAGATTATATACATATTTTTTAAAAGTTTTCCAAAAGTAAAGTAGAAAAAACAATAAATATGAAAAAGAAAAAAAAATGTATGAAGAAGGAGAGAAGAGAAAGCGACCACCTCCTTTTGCAAACAAATGAAATTCAAAAAAAAAGTTTCCTTTATGACTTAATGAATTGAACGAAATTTTTTTTAAAAAAATAAAAAAATAAAAAAAATAATAATAATAATAAAAAAATAATAATAAAATAACCTTAAAGATCAAACCACCAAAAAAAACAAAACTATACAACATGACAGACCCTCATAAATTAAATTCATAGGATAATGCTAATAGAGAATATGGGTGTGGAGTTAAGCTCTAATGCATCCTAGAAGGAAACGGTCCTCAAGCCTCCTATCTAATTAAACAACGTAGTTAGCTTGAGTGGAGAATTTCATGCGCCTGCACGGGAACCGAAATTTCACGAAGGTCACACTACTCAGTCTCCGAATCTAATCTTAATAGTAAAGCCCGGGTAGGAGGCCTGTGAAGGTGTGTGCGATGCATGACAATGCTAAATATAAATTCCAGTAAATACATTATAACAGTGATAATAAATAAAACATATTAAATAATATATCAAAAAACTAACAATAAATAAACCAGATCAAAAAAATTGAAAACTCAAAATTGAAAGCATGTTAAATAAAAAACCAATAATAAAATAAAGAAACAAAAAAAAATAAAAAAAATAAATAAATAAATAAAGAAAGAAAAACAAAGAACAAAAATAAAAATTGGATAATATAAAAAAAAAATGCAATGGCCTGACCCTCTAAAAAACGTCCCCAGTGGAGTCGCCATGCTGTCGCAACGTCATTGCGACGCGGAGCGGCCGACGTCCTCTTTCAAGGGTTTTGTTTTAAAAAATAAAAGAGATGGAGTCGCCACCAATCATTTTGGGTGTGATTGGTCACCTTAAAATAAAAACTTGTCTACGGAAAGAGAAATTAGGTTCGGGGGTCGTTTGAGCGTAGGGAAGGTATTAGCACCCTACAACACCTGTTAAAAACGGTAGCCATATTTTATCTTATATTATCCAGTTAATTTTAAAATGTCCTTAATTTGAGAAAATAAATAAATAATAGTTTTGTTAAAAATGAATGTCTCATTTAATCAAATCTTAACCTTAAAAATAAGGTAAGAATTTGATATATTGAGTGAATTTAACTTTAATTAATTATCATATCTAAATTTCCTTTTATTTAAAGAAAATTATTTACCTCAAGAATTTGAGAAATTTATCTCAACTCCGTCGTAGGATTTATATGATAATATTTATTTTTTAAATACATTGATTTATTTTTAGGAGGATTTTCGTGTGCTTGCACGAGAGTCGAAACTCTACGAAAGTCACATTACCCAGCCCTCAAAACAAATATTATTTTATTTTTACAAAAACGTTATTTTTAAATGGAAATATGACTTGATTATAAAATCAAATTGAGATTTACGAAACAAATCAAATTAAAGATAAAGTTGAAATTTGCTTGAAATATATTTACAAAAAATATTAAAGTTTATTTACATACTTGAATTAAGGTAAGATTTAAGGATACCTTAAAAATACTAAATTTGAAAAGGAAAATACATTATAACTAAAAATAAAGTTCAAGTATTTAAATCAGAAATCAATTGGAAGAGGAAAAAATAATTCGTAAATGATATAATGGCATTCTTGTAATTTAAAACCAATAACAAAAATGTAATTAAACATGCAGGGGCATAAAAGTAATTAGAAACAAAAAGTATAAATGGAATTTCATATAAACCGAGATATATTGGAACCCTCATATATACATCGAAATATATTTGAAACGTATATAGACCAAGGTATATTTGAGACTTCATATATACCAGGAATATATTCGAAACTTCATATATAATAGGAAATATATTTGAGACTTCATATATACCAAGGATATATTTGAAACTTCATATATACCAGGATTATATTTGAAACTTCACATATACCAGGACTATATTTGGAAATTAGCTAACAATGGCCATTTTTGTAATTTAAACAAAAATACAAAAAGAGAAATTTTATACCCAGCCTTCCACCGCCGTGAAGATTTCGTCCGCTGAGGAGGAGTATTCGCCGCTGTGAAGCTCGAAGCTACCGGAGTTCGAAGAATGCCGAGGAGCTCCGTTCGCCGCCGCTCGTGGACGCCGCAGGCCGTGGGTCGCCGCTGCTCGTGGACGCCGTAGGCCGTGGGTCGCCGCTGCTGAAGTCCTCGCCGCAGGCCATGGGTCGCCGCTGCAGAAGTCTCCGCCGCTGCAGAAGAGGTTCGCTGTTGTCGAAGTATACCGCCGCTGTCGAAGTCCGCCGCCGTAGATCGTCACCGTCGCCGCTGTCGAAGTCCGCCGCCATAGATCATCACCGTCGCCGCTGTCGAAGTCCGCCGCCGTAGTCGAGGTCGTCGCCGCTGCTCAGATCGTCACTGTCGTGGAGTTTATGGGATGGTGATTGAATAATGGTGGAGATGATGAAGTTTGGAGGAAGAAGATGAAGTTGGGGAAGAAGATGAATAGTAAGAAAAGACAAAAATGGGACCTCGGTTTCCGTGAAAGCTTTGGAGAGAGGGAAAAAAAAATCAATTTAGTCAAATTCAAATTTCTCCCCAAAATACCAATCTTTTTCTTACCAACCTTTCAATATGATTTCCCTCGATATTTATAGACGACAAATTGTCGACTATGGTTAGAATAAAACATTAATGTCTCGAAATTTCGCCCTTAAATGAAAACGGATTTCCGACCAAAAATGAAATAAAAATAAAATCTTATCATTAAATGAATATCAAATTTGATCCAAAAATGGATTAAAGATTTATACTTATTTAATAATAAAATTTAATTTTTATAAGCAAAATTTTATTATTAAATGAATTTCAAATTTTGATCCAAAAATGGATTAAAATTTTTATACTCATTCAACTTAATGAATGAATATCAAATCTTAGCCATAAGAGGATTAAAAATATTATACTCATTTAAATCTCGATGTCAAAAATTATTTCCAAATAATTAAAACGTTCTCTTTTTTGTTTTTGTTTTTCTTTCTAATTTTCGGAATTAATTAAATACTAAAATAAAAAAAATGAAATTTTAAAAAAATAAAAGTGGCCAAATAAAAGGTGACAAAAAATTAATAAAAAAAAATATTAATAATAAACAAATGGCCGGACCAAATACAGTGTCTACACATCTCATTTACAAGATCTCAAATGCATGTTTTTTGTTTTTTTTTTCTCTGTTTTTTTCTTGAGAAAGTGTTTTGTTGAGAGAAATGAAAGTGAGAATGTTTGTGGTGTGTCTAAATGTCCTTGCTACCTAATCAACTGGAAGCTCTAATCTTTTTCAAACTTTTGTTGGCATTGATTTAGTTTTTGTTTCAATTATGTTCTCTTTTATAGGATTGACCCAATTGTACATTTGGCTACATGTTAAATAAAATTTTCCTTCCTAATACTAAATTGTCAACATTTGAATGATGAACTTGTGTTCTAGATTACTACTAATAGTTTGTTTTCTTATTGTTGTTTTTATATTTTGTGTTTGTTGGCATTGATTTAGTTTTTGTTTGAATTGTGTTTGTTCTTGTCTATTGAGATTGTTGGTGAAGCTTAGCTTGGTAATTATTTGTGGTTGTTTTGGGCTTTATTATGGATTTGGACATTTGGGTTTTCATGGGTTTTGGAAAATAGGTTTTGAGGTTGTTTGTGATGATAGGTTTTGTTGAATTTTGGAGGCCAGGAGAGACATGGAGTCTAGGTTTGTAACAAATGTGGATGGTCATTTCCGAAGGTTGTATAGTTTGAGGCTAACATCCTTTTAACCCTTTCAGATGATAATACCTCACTTTTTTTAGCTTATATTATTTCATTAGTTTGTGTCTTAATCAAATAAAGTTACTCATGAGTTTGACTTCTCATTCATTGGACTCGTAATCAAGTTCATTGACAATTTTTTCACTTTCTATCTTTTCTTAGTCTTACAACTTGTTTCTTGTCGGCCTCTTTTTGGGGGGGTTTTGTACGGATGACCCACCCCTCGGGGGCCACGAGATTTTTTAACCCAGTTTTTGAAAACTTATATTTTTTGCCCTTCTCTCGTGATAAGGAAGTGCACAAAGTCATTCGTACCCTTCGCTTATCACGAGGAGATCACAGTTGTCTCCTCGTGATCGTGATAAGTGAAGGGTACGAATGACTTTGTGCACTTCCTTATCACGAGAGAAGGTAAAAAAACATAAGTTTTCGCGAGGAGGGTTAAAAAACCTCGCGGCCTCCGAGGGGTGGGTCATCCGTACAAAAACCCCCTCTTTTTGGTGGATTGAGGTTTATATTATATATAATACTTAATAAATATATATGATGTACTAATATGGTAGAATAACCTTCTTTTTTGCTTGAAAAGATTATAGTGAGGATTTTTTATTTCAAACCTTATCATTTTTATTTTTGCTTTCTTAACTCATTTGCTTATTTATTTATGTATAAGTTGTTAACTAATTCAAAATATTTTGAATGAAGCTTTCTTCAATTCAAAAACTCTCTATTCGGCTAGTTTTAGTGTAGTGAGTTCTTTTGATCCGAAATTAATAGTGTTGATTTTTTATTTCAAACTTTATAATTTTTGTTTTTGCTTATGTTGAATTAAGCTCTCTTCAATTCAGAAATTATTAGTGTTGATAACATCGTCAAAGCTCAAATTTGGGACACTTTCGAGTGTTGACCAAGAAAGGTTCATTCTCTCTCTTTATTCTACAATTTTGATTTGCATTTCATCCTCTTACTTATCAAATTTCCTTACTTTTGAATTTTGTGGCTGAGATAGATATATAAATTTTAATATGTTTTTAGATGGGTATCAACTTTTTAATAATTTGTATCTATGATCAAGTGAATTTTTGTTTTTGACTATTAAGTATTTTTAATCATTCAAAGATTACGGGTTATGGGGTTGTGGAATTTTTACAAGTCATTTGGTTATGCATGTTGTGTTGATGGTTCAAATAAGAAGAGAAAATCATACTCAATTTGTAGATTTATAGTTTTAAAGTTTTATATCAAAATCAGAGTGAAAAACATACTCAATTTCTTAATTCATTAGTTATGGAAAATGTACAATATAACATGAACATGGTTGCACGAAAACAACTTGAGATTTGCTTTAATTCTTCTCATCCTATAAATTGAACTTAATTTACATGAACATAAAAGGAAAATATCTGGTTTAGAAGATTTTTAGAATGATGGAATAACACACAAACTTAAAAGAATAAACTGCATCAAAATCTAGCCTCTTTAATCTCTTGGATTTATCTCCAAATTCTAAACATTTTTTCTTCTTGCAGTTCATTCTACTTCAATTTATATATGTTTCTATGTTTATATGTTTCCTGCATTCTGAAATTATTTCAATTATCATTCCCATTTCTGCAGCAACTGCAGTGGGTGCAGAATAGAAATGAGTGAATGATTATCAAACCTAAAGAAACAACGAAGGTAAGCATGTGTAATTAAACGAATAACATGATAATTATTAACAAATAATTATTTTGTTAGTACAAGTTAAGAGGTGAATTATTTATTATTGCTCCATTCGTTGAAGTTTGTTGGCCGGAATATGTATGTTTTCTTTTAATGAACACACAAAAATGTTCACGGTTGCATTTTTTTTATATTTAATTTTTAGATATATTATGACATTAACTTAACCAAAACAAAAGTTGAACATTATTGAGATGTACTTCATGAAAATGTAAGTCAATAAATACAATTTTCTATGGTATTAACATAGATGTTTTATAATTTTATTTCATGTATTTGCAAATTTTTACTTGTGATTATAAGCTATAATTATCTAATATTGTTCTCAAATCTGTTTTTTTTTACTAAATGTTGATTTTGAAGGTTCCAAATTTGGGTAGCCTGTAACTTATGGTTGATAATGTGGGTATTTTTCATCTCCATAGTAGGTACAACTCAAATTAAAGTCATGAAACAAGTAGTCACCAAATCAAAATTGGGATTGACTCAATTTGCCAAGTGGAGATGAAGCTTGCTTAAATTTTTGTAGATGATACCCATGTTACCCTAATTTTGAATACTTAGTAAATTTTGTATTTTATATTTTAGCCAAACTTGTGTTGAAAATTACTTGATGAATGTATTTCATTGCTGAATAGTTGAAAGTCCCTGACCTTTCATAGCTCTATTTCAACGCTATGCAAAACGCTATAGAAAACTCATTTTTGATTGCGTATATTTAACGTTATGGAAACATTTTTATAGCGGTATCAAGAAAGCTTATTATTGTCATTTAATAGCATGTTTAATAACGTTGAAACCACACTATCAAAACCTTTTTCATAGCCTTTATAGGCACGCAGTGGTAGACCATGTTATTGAAAGTCCCTCATTTGCATAACGAGGTTTCAACGCTATAGAAAATGCTATAGAAAACTAAGTTTTGATGCGTAATTTTAACGCTATGGAAACTTTTTATAGCGTTTTTAGGCATGTTGTGATAGCCGATGTTATTGAAAGTCCCAAACATTTCATAGAATTTTTTCACTGTAAAGAAAATGCTATGAAAAGTCCTTTTTTTATTGTGTAATTTTAATGCAATGAAAACTTTTCATAGCATGTTTAGCTGCAATGTTTAGCTCCAATGCTTGTTTTTATTGCATTTTTTATTGTGTTTTTTTTTTAAATTATATTGTATGTTTTTATAGTCATTTCTTATCGCTAATAATTATTAATGGCTCTAATGGTCCCATTTTAAAACATACTTTTAGTGCCAAATAATTTTAAAAGTAAACTTAAGCTTATTTAACAACTAAAATAAACAAAGCACTTAAAAGAAGAGTACTCTCTTTTAAAATAGTAAAACTTTCTTTGGTTGTATATGAGTTGTTTTTGTTTTACTTGGGATCCCAATCCCAATCCCAATCTCAATCCAATCCAACCTTTGTTCTCTTTTAGTTATTTAAAGAGGGTTGTTATTGATAGCTTTTCTTTAAAGTTTGATTGCATGCACACGACTTTAAGTAGATGTCTTAGGAAGTAGAGTCGTTCTAGAAATAAGTATTGCATTTTTTACCTATAACAGACTTTTATTTGAAAAAATCCTTGAAAAAATAGTCTTGCATGTGTTTAATGAACTACAAACATAATATACAAAATTGATAGGAACTTGGAGAAAAACAAGATACAAGTTTTTTAATAAATTTATTTAATAATCCATCTTGTGAATTAATCGAGCTTAAATTTGTGTGAGGATTGATTTTTTTATTTTTGATACTTTAGCAAAAATTGAACAATAGGGACATAGCTCTGATACCACTTATTAAGGACAAATGGGAACCCATACATCTCCACAATGGTATGATATTGTCCACTTTGGGCCTACCAATTGGAGATAATTGTCACCCATTATATACTCATGATCTTTCCCTTTTCTAGCCAATGTGGGATATTGTTTGTATCCTAACAATCCTCCCCTCAAACAAAGTATCACACTTAAGCTTACTTTGTTCCCAACCTCCCTTCGAACAAAGTACCACGACCTCCCCACAGATAGGATCCTTGAGCAACCCGGAAAGACCTCCCCACAGATAGGATCCTTGAGCAACCCGAAAAGCTACCCTCAAATAGTCACCCATCCGAATTACACTTGAGCATCCCGCTCAACCACGGATTCGCTATGACTCAAATTATGAGAATGTCATTGGGAGACTCATCAATATCTTTATTCGACACCCGAGGATTTTACAAACATGGCTAAGTTAGGGACATAGCTTTGATACCACTTATTAAGGCCAACGGGAACCCAGACATTTCCACAATGGGTATGATATTGTCCACTTTGGGCCTAAACCCTCATGGCTTTGTTTTTGGTTTCACCCAAAAGGCCTCATACCAATTGGAGATAATTGTCACCCATTATATACCCATGATCTTTCCCTTTTCTACCCAATGTGAGATATTGTTTGTATCCTAACAGTTACTGGGAAAATGCATATACTGATGGAGCGTTGATGGAACGCAGCGGAAGCGATTTGGATCATAGACACTCTAATTTCATCAATTTAAACAAATGGAAACATGCAAAAGCAATGAAAAAGAGAAATTAGAACACATACCCTTGTCGTTCGTATTTCTCCAAATTCACCGCCAGAAGCTCCTCACGAGCTCACCGAGCCTTCTCACGAAACCTTCGTGGACCACCCACGGTAGTCCCGCTATCCTCGGGCCGAGAAACGGAGTAGTGGGACTCCTTTTACAAGAGAAAAGGAGAAGAGGAAGAGGAAGAAGAGAAGGACAGAGGGCTGCTATTTTTTTTTATTCTTCAAAAACGTGTACCCTGGTTTTAAATTGAATCAAATTCAATTTATGAAACTTTCTTCTCAATTCTCTTCTGTTCTCATCAGCCCAACACATACGAAATATATATATATTGATACTTCAACATGTGTCTTGCTGCATGCAAGACACATGTATATATATATATATAATTATTATTATTATTATTATTAAAAATAATAATAATAATTTTATTTATTAAACATTTTAATAAATAAAATATATATATATAATTATTAATTAAACTTTTTAATTAATATTATTTAATTCAATATCAAATATTGATTAAATAATATAACTAAACTCGGTTTTTCAGAAAAAATCGACTTTTTTCACATGAATCTCATTCATGTTTCAGACCAATGTCATATTTAAATATGTCCATATTTAAATCATATTTAAATCATATTTAAATATAATCATATTTAAATCATATTTAAATATGTCTATCCTTCCTCCACAAACCCGAATTTGAACGATTCAAATTCTTTTCTTTTCTTTTATATTGTTTCACGGCTTTATCCGAGCTAGCCAGGAGAACCGTAAGGACCTACAGATCATGAGCTCCAACGATACGAGATTATCCGGTCAAAACTCTTTCAACCGAACTAACCAACATTCGTTAACCCCCGAAGACTCCACTAAAGTCCAAGGGCTGCACTCTCCTCACTGTAGATATATTGTGTCCTGTTGATATAACTATCATCAGTAAGTCGATCCTTCACAGGTCGTTCATAATCACAACGGGTCATTTATACCGTTTAACCCTTGTATTATATCTTGTTCCTTAAGTACCACTGACACCTCTAATGAACAATTGATTTGTGGTCCAACCATCAAATCAGATTCCTCCCTGATCAGGAGAGGATGGGCCCATTGTTCAAGACCTGGAGTCAGCACTTAAGGGAACAACCTCTCTACTAACCCTTAAAACGGGTAGGAGTGAATTCCATCTCGCACAACTACGTCCCCAACCACTTATTCGATCTTATCCCCAAGATGGTAGGCTTATTGAGTCGGCAATCTGGCCACTCTCACCCGTACAAGTCAAAGGATAAGGTCGAATAAACAGGAGTTCATAGTCAGCTCAAGATTGAGATCGAGTTACCTAAGTCATCATATGAAAAAACCGATCTTTACAGTAAACGATGTTATAAAGAAAGAGCGATTTTATTTCTGGTTCGGTCTTGTGCAAACTCATTGCACAGGACGCCCTCACTCACATGTCTCTACATGAAACGATTCGAATCACATCGTTTTGTACTATACAAAGTGAGCCGCGTCCAATAGTATCCCCAGGATAAGGTACCCAGCCTTATCCCTATACTATAGACCATTTTGGCTGTCTACTTGAACTTGATTCACATTCATGTCACACATGAAGTTCAAGTACTCACACTATCGCCATGGGTGTTAGTTATTGGTATAGGTTAATACAAACACAATTCACTAAAATTCAATAACAACTTTATTGAAATATAATATATACATTCATACAGTTTACAAACTACGAGTTTTAGGACATAAAACCCAACAAACTCCCACTTGGACTAAAACGTCAGTGGAGTACATGCTGGTGGAGAGAACTAGAATATCAAATATCTAAAGTTTCTCCCACTGTCCTACTGAGCAGCTCGCAGCCCTAAACTTTTTAGGTGTCTCTCAAACACTTTAGTCGTGAGAGACTTAGTAAACGGATCAGCAATGTTGTGCTCCGAGGCTACCTGTGTGACGATCACATCTCCTCGTTGCACTATCTCCCTGATGAGATGATACTTCCGCTCAATATGCTTTCCACGCTTATGGCTTCTAGGTTCTTTAGAATTTGCCACAGCATCGCTGTTATCACAATAAAGGGTGATTGACAAGTTCATATTTGGAACAACTTCCAAATCTGTCAAGAACTTCCTAAGCCATACAGCTTCCTTCGCTGCTTCGCAAGCTGCGACATACTCAGCTTCCATGGTGGAGTCAGCAATACAACCTTGCTTTATACTCCTCCATACTATTGCTCCTCCGTTAAGAGTGAACACTGATCCTGATGTAGATTTCCTGGAATCTATATCTGTCTGAAAATCAGAGTCAGTGTATCCTGCAAGGATCAAATCCTTCGAGTCATACACAACCACATAGTCACTCGTTCTCCTAAGATACTTGAGGACGTGTTTAACGGCTGTCCAGTGATCATATCCTGGATTGGACTGGAACCTACTGACAATTCCTACTGCATAGCAGATGTCGGGTCGGGTACACAACATAGCGTACATGAGACTACCAACTGCAGATGCATAGGGAATTCGTCTCATATCCTCAACCTCTCGAGGTGTCTTAGGAGACTGTTCCTTAGACAAGTGAATTCCATGCCTAAAAGGCAGCGAACCTTTCTTGGAATTCTGCATCGAATATCTTGACAACACCTTGTCAATATAAGATGCTTGAGACAGCGCTAGCACTTTGTTCTCACGATTCCTTATGATCTGAATCCCTAGAACAAACTGAGCCTCTCCCAAATCTTTCATTTCGAATTGGGTCGCTAGCCAATTCTTAACGTCAGTTAGGAACCCTACATCATTCCCAATGAGTAGTATATCGTCTACGTACAAGACTAAGAAAGCTACAACAATATTGACTACTTTCTTGTAAACACAAGGTTCGTCAATATTTTGTTCAAAGCCATAAGATTTGATCGCCGTATCAAACCTTATATTCCAGGATCTAGATGCTTGCTTTAACCCATAAATGGATCGATTAAGCTTGCAAACTTTTTGCTCTTGACCCTGAAGTATGAATCCCTCTGGTTGAGCCATATAGATACTCTCCTCAAGATTACCATTCAGAAAGGCAGTCTTGACATCCATTTGCCAGATTTCATAATCATAAAATGTAGCAATGGATAAGAGTATTCTAATCGACTTTAACATGGCAACAGGAGAAAAAGTTTCTTCATAGTCCACCCCTTCTCTTTGGGAATAACCTTTTGCCACAAGTCGAGCCTTAAAGGTTTGCTGTCGCAACGTCATCGCGACGCGGAGCGGCCGACGTCCTCTTTTAAGGGTTTTGTTTTAAAAAACGAAGAGATGGAGTCGCCACCAACCATTTTGGGTGTGATTGGTCACCTTAAAATAAAAACTGGTCTAAGAAAACAGAAATCAGGTTCGGGAGTCGATTGAGTGTAGGGAAGGTATTAGCACCCTACAACACCCGTTAAAAACGGTAGCCATATTTTATCTCATATTATCCGGTTAATTTTAAAATGTCCTTATTTTGAAAAAAAATAAATAATAGTTTATAAAAAAACAATGTCTCATTTAATCAAACCTTAACTTTAAAAATAAAGTAAGAGTTTTGATGTATTGAGGGAAAAATATCCTTAGTTAATTATCATATTAAATTTTCTTTTATTTAAAGAAAATTGTTTACCTCAAGAATTTGAGAAATTTATCCCAACTCCGTCATAGGATTTATATGATAATATTTTATTTTAAAACATGTTGATTTGCCCTTTTTTTTTAAAAGTGATTGGAAGAATTTTCGTATGCTTGCACGAGAGTCGGAACTCTACGAAGTCACACTACTCAGCCCTCAAATAAAATACAATATTTTTTAAAAAGACATTACTTAAAAAAAAATATTATTAACTATGAACTATAAGACTACATTGAAGTTTATTTGGAAACTTTTAAATTTAGGGCAAATCTAAAATTTATTTGGAATAAGTAATTAAGAATCAACAATTGAAATTTATTTACAAACTTAAATTAAGGTAAAGTTGAAAAATACCTAAAAATCTTAAATTTGAAAAGGAAAATATATCATAACTTAATAGAAAAATAAGATGTGAAACATTAAATTGTAAATCAAATGTCAAAATTGTAAACAAACATTAAATTAACAAACATTAAATTGTAAAAAAATTCAAAACTTAAAAAATCAGACCTTCTTCTTCTCTATTCGAGCGCGTTGTTTGTGTCTTCCATCACCATGAGGGAGATGTCGTTCGTTCAAGCTTGTGGTTCGCCGTCGTCGTGCTCGTGGTTGCCGATTTCAGATGATAGTTGGATGAAGATGGTGGTTATTGGTTTTTTTGCAGGAGATAGGAATGGAGGAAAAGAAGAAGTTATTTTAAATTAGTCAAATAAGAGTTTTGACTATTAAAACTAACTTTTCTCTTCAACTGGCTAGCCTTTCGCTCTAATATTTTTTGTCGTTTTCGAAGCCTTTCGCCCTAATCTTCTCCTCTTTTCCTCCTTCTTCTGAATGATTCTTTACCCGATATTTATAGACGATGAGAACGCCAAACAAGGTTAAAATCAAACAATTAATGACTCGAAATTTTATTCTTAATTGAAACGAATTTTGACAAAAAATGAACAAATATGTTATACTCATAAATGAATATCAAATTTTTAATCCAAAAATGAATTAAATAATTTATACTCATAAATGAATATCAAATTTTAACCCAAAAATGAATTAAATAATTTATACTCATAAATGAATATCAAATTTTAACCCAAAAATGAATTAAATATTTTACTCATTGGATATAAATAAATGAATATTAAATTTTAGCCATAAAATGACTTATAAATTTTATACTCATAAAATGTTAATTTTATTTGTCAAATTAGGTAAAAATCCTTCCCAAACAATTAAAACATTATTTTTGTTATTTTTCTCCAATTTTCGAAATTAATTAAATACATAATAAAAAAGTGAATTTACAACTTAAAAAGACTCAATCAAATATGATAAAAATAAATAAATAAGGTAAAAACATTAATAATAAACAAATGCCCGGACCAAATACGGTGTCTACAGCTTGCTCCCCTTTGTGTATCTTTGAAGAATTGAAAGGGTAGACAAAGGACGAAGACAACGTATTGGGAAGGTGAAAATTTGTTTATTATTAAAACGAAGACGGACCCGGGCTTACACAGGCTACGACCTCTAATCTTGGATTAGGGTTCGATTTAACCAACAAGGAAATGAAACGGACCTGGGTTATGTCCACAGGCTTCGACCGCTAATCTTGGATTAGGGTTCGATTTAACCAACAAAGTAAATGAAACGGACCTGAGTTATGTCCACAGGCTTCGACCGCTAATCTTGGATTAGGGTTCGATTTAACCAACAAGGAAATGAAACAGACCTGGGTTATGTCAGCAGGCTTCGACTGCTAATCTTGGATCAGGGTTCGATTTAACCAACAAAGAAATGAAACGGACCTGGGTTATGTCCACAGGCTTCGACCGCAAATTTTGGATCAGGATTCGATTTAACCAACAAGGAAATGAAACGGACATGGGTTATGTCCACAGGCTTCGACCGCTAATCTTGGATTAGGGTTCGATTTAACCAACAAGGAAAAGAAACGGACCTGGGTTATGTCCACAGGCTTCGACCGCTAATCTTGGATTAGGGTTCGATTTAACCAACAAGGAAATGAAACAGACCTGGGTTATGTCCACAGGCTTCGACCGCTAATCTTGGATCAGGGTTCGATTTAACCAACAAGGAAATGAAACGGACCTGGGTTATGTCCACAGGCTTCGACCGCTAATCTTGGATTAGGGTTCGATTTAACCAACAAGGAAAAGAAACGGACCTGGGTTATGTCCACAGGCTTCGACCGCTAATCTTGGATTAGGGTTCGATTTAACCAACAAGGAAATGAAGCAGACCTGGGTTATGTCCACAGGCTTCGACCGCTAATCTTGGATCAGAGTTCGATTTAACCAACAAAGAAATGAAACGGACCTGGGTTATGTCCACAGGCTTCGACCGCTAATCTTGGATCAGGGTTCGATTTAACCAACAAGGAAATGAAACGGACCTGGGTTATGTCCACAGGCTTCGACCGCTAATCTTGGATTAGGGTTCGATTTAACCAACAAGGCGAAGAAACGGACCTGGGTTATGTCCACAGGCTTCGACCGCTAATCTTGGATTAGGGTTCGATTTAACCAACAAATGAAATGAAACGGACCTGAGTTATGTCCACAGGCTTCGACCGCTAATCTTGGATTAATGTTCGATTTAACCAACAAGGAAAAGAAACGAACCTGGGTTATGTCCACAGGCTTCGACCGCTAATCTTGGATTAGGGTTCGATTTAACCAACAAGGAAAAGAAACGGACCTGGGTTATGTCCACAGGCTTCGACCGCTAATCTTGGATTAGGGTTCGATTTAACCAACAAGGAAATGAAACGGACCTGGGTTATGTCCACAGGCTTCGACCGCTAATCTTGGATTAGGGTTCGATTTAACCAACAAGGAAAAGAAACGGACCTGGGTTATGTCCACAGGCTTCGACCGCTAATCTTGGATTACGGTTCGATTTAACCAACAAGGAAAAGAAACGGACCTGGGTTATGTCCACAGGCTTCGACCGCTAATCTTGGATTAGGGTTCAATTTAACCAACAAGGAAATGAAACGGACCTGGGTTATGTCCACAGGCTTCGACCGCTAATCTTGGATTAGGGTTCGATTTAACCAACAAAGTAAATGAAACGGACCTGGGTTATGTCCACAGGCTTCGACCGCTAATCTTGAATTAGGGTTCGATTTAACCAACAAGAATAAATGTAAAAGATTGAGTGATTGATTTTGATTTTTTTAAATGTGCTTTGTTTTTTTGGTTTTTTGTTTTTTTGTTTGTATGTATGGACAACGGTTTTTATCTCAAAACTTAGCTGCCAAAATGAAAGATATTTTTAAAACAGAGACTTCATATTTCAGAAATTTGCTTTAAAGGGGACAACAATTTTTATTTCAAAACTTAGTTGTCAAAAATGAAACTTTTGTTTTTGGAGATTTTTTTTAAAATGTTCTTTCGAAAACATTAGGACTTCATGAATATGAAGAAGACTTAAATGCATGAGTTATGAGATGTGAGTTTGTCACAGGACATGAAAACTAGTATGAATTGATGAATGACTCTCTAAAGAGAATGTGTTGACATGCAAATGCAAAATACAAATAGATTAAGATCATGTGGATAAATTTCAATGTTCGTTATGAGTGGAACTTGTTCATTATCACGTATGACACCGTGTGCCCTGATTTGTTTTGGTTTGATTAATGAAATTGATTTTGAAGGCATGATGATCAATGGTAGAAAAATGAATGTCATTGAATGCAATATATATGCACGTGCATGCTGATGGTAGATTTTAAAATGTCATGAATGCAACATATATGCATGTGCATGCCAATGGTAAATTGAAAAGTCGTAAATGCAGCATGTATGCATGATCCTTATATGACCAACTTTCGCTAACCATGATATACGAGAATATATATATTTTTTTTTTTTTTTTTTTTTTTTTTTTTTTTTTTTTTTTGAGAAATAATGATGTGAATGATGCAAGATATGTGAAAATTATGACATCATAATGATTTTCATGTTTAAGAAAAAAATGATTATCCTTGTCTACTCTCATCGATCTTGTTAGCTGATGTGTAACAATGAATCAAAGAGAAAATGTTGTCATCATTAGAGAAGTTTTTTTTTTTTTTTTTTTTTTTTTTTTTTTTTTTTTTTTTTTTTTTTTTTTTTTTTTTTTTTTTTAATGCTTTCACTCGAAAGGGATTATGTATGTCAATCGTAGATCACTCAACCATATTAGGCGTGGTGGACTTTGGGTAGTATCTCATGTGCTAATTTAGAGAACTATCAAAAGTAATTTGTAGAATTTTACTCGATTAACTGCTTCATAACTTTAGTCTTGTAATAGACACATTGATTTGAATGAATTTAGCTTCGAAGTAAGTATAAAATGATAAAAAATACATGTTTTTTTCGAAAGAAAAAAAACAGCGGAGAATGTGATTTTCAAATCTCTTGAACAATAAGAGATTGATGATATATTTCAAATATTTGAGTAAGAGATTGAATATGATAAAATGGAAGACGAATGAACGAATGAAGTGATTCCAATTCTTTGGACAATAATTTTGAGAACCTGAAGTCAACCCCTGAGGAAATCATCTCATATATGCTTCTTTCTTTGGGTAAGCTCGAAGTCCTTGATAATTTGATTATCTTCATCCTGACTTGGTCTGGTGGTGTGACGAAGATGAATGATTTTGCCCAAATGTGGCAAAGGCGACACTTTTGCCCGATTTGTTGATGGTAGCTTTGCTCTAGTATGACAAAGATGAAGACTTTGCTCCAGTATGATAAAGATGAAGACTTTGTTCCAGTTTTGCAAAGATGAAGGCTTTGCTCCAGTTTGTTGATGGCGGTCTTGCTCCAATGTTGAATTAAAGGTGAGATTTTAAAGCATTTCGCCATGATTTTTTTTTTTTTTTTTTTTTTTTTTTTTTTTTTTTTAAGAAATGGCGCAATCAAATGCTCCAACTTGCTGATGTTGATTTTGATCCCAGTGTGGATAGTGGCCTTGCTCCAGTGCGGCAAAGGCGAAGACTTGGCTCCAACTTGGTAATGGTGGTCTTGCTCCAGTATGACAAAGGCGAAGACTTTGCTCCAGTATGACAAAGACGAAGACTTTGCTCCAGTTTCCTGACGGTAGCTTTGCTCTTGTGTGGTAAAGGTGAGGCTTTGTCCAGGTTTGCAAAGTTGGAAACTTTGTCTCAATTTAGCAAAGATTGAGGCTTTGCCCCAATTGGTTGCCTTGCAAATAAGATTTTCCGAGCATTTCGGATGTAGTTCCTTGATCTATTAATTGCACAAACCTCGCATTTTTTTTTTTTTTTTTAAGACATTGCCTTTTTTAGCAAGAGAATGTGCAATCACATACAAAAGATTGATGATATATGGTTACTCCTTTACAACTTTGGTAGTCTTTCTAATGTCGTTTATTTGTCCATGACCCCTGACATCGTGATGAAGATTCTTCAAGCAAAATTCATTGAATGAAGCTGAGATTTTGAGATAATTTCCAACGTTGCTGACTCATTCGTGCTTAAAATTATTATCTCTAGTCTTGGAATCACTTTCAATTTGAGGAAAGAGAAATGACAAATGATAAGAATGAAAAGAAATGAGAATTTGGATAAAATAAGGTTGAATATGAGAAATGTATGAGAAATTACAAGTCTTAATTATGAAGCAGTAGATCACAAGAGTTTAATACTATTTCATTACATTTGAAGTTCTCGAATAATTTGGGATGTTTGTCATCTAATTAAATGTGGCAGATTTAACAAAAGGCTAGGTGGGTAGGGAGGCACCATATAATGTAGATGGTGAGTTTGATATGGATTTAAAGGTGGATCCACAAAATCAAGGTAAATTGCCTCAAAGTTTATGTGGACTGCAAGTTCAAGGTTTTACCGTGAGTAATTTTGGACTCTCACTACAAAAGGGTGTTTGCCCCAGTATGAAGATTAAAATCTTGCTCAACTGTTGTGTGGTGACAAAGTGTTTAGCACATGAGGGATATATAGGTCGAAATAAGGTCGTCTTCAACTACGAATTCGTCTCAATTATGAAATTTGAGAGAAGTATTTTTCAAAGAAGACATAAAATGGTTGAGATTTGACAATTTCTTTTATAAGAGTAGTGAAAGCACTCATTCTTTTTTTTTTTTTTCTTTTTTTTCATTTTCATTTTCTATTTTTTTCATTCCTCCAAATGATGATTCGACATTTTTGCTCAAAATTCTTGTTAAGTTTTCAGCTAACAAGAACGACCAAAGTAAACACAAGGGTAATCAAAGTGAACAAAAATGTTTTTTTTTTTTTTTTAATTTTAAATGATGTGATGAAGAATATGATAAAAAATGATAATGTTTTGTGAAAAAAAAACATGTGTGAGATGATATTATGAAATTGATGAATAACAAATGTTTTTGATATTTTTTTTTATATGAAATGAAATAATGATGCATGAGCATTTTTATCATGTGTGAGATAGAAGTGAAACTTAATTTTTGTGATGTATGCATGTGCATGATAACAAATGATTTTTTTTGTTTTGTTTTGTTTTGTTTTTTTACATATATGCCTGTATGAGATGATATGATGCAATTGATGATTTGACATGCAAAATGATGAAATGCATGATTTTTTTATTTTTATGATCATATATGAGATGACTTGATGCAATTAACAAATATATTTTTTTTTATGTACATGCTAAATTAGATAATGAGACATGAATATTTTTTTATTTTTTATGATGCATATATGAGATGACTTTATGCAACTAAGAAATTTTTTTTTTTTTTTTAAATGTTATGACTTGACATGCTGAATTAGATAATGATGCATGAATTTTTTTTTATTTTTTTATGATGCATATATGAGATGACTTTATGCAACTAACAAATAATTTTTTTAAAATGTTATGATTTGACATGCAAAATGAGACAATGCAATGAAATTTTCTTTTTATATGCATGTAAATATGCCTAGACCCTAAATGTATTTAGAAAGAGAAAAAAAAAAGTATTCACGAGAGAGAAATTTTGTACTTGCATGAGAGCCCAATGACTCACCAATTTATGAACGTGAAAAATGCACGATGCTTATATCCTAGAGTATGCTAAAACTTAATGGACTCTTTGGATTTAATGTGATGACTGAACCCAAATGAGAAAATGATCCTATGGAAGCGTATGAAGGTGTCTAAACATGTCTTACTCCTAGATGAGATGTGTATGAATGATGTGCCATGCATTTTTTTTTTTTTTTTTTTATAAATAAAAAAAAATGGAAGAAAATTATAAACAAAAATTTTAGAAAATAAGACTCAACACTTAGTTTCATTGTTATAAAATAACAAATGAAATAACTTAAGTAAAACACTTCATGCGCCTATACGGGGCATTTACATTCCCTCGATGGTCGACACTACTCAATCTTAAAGATTTTTCATTCGCCTATACAGGGCATTTACATCGCTCGATGGTCGACACTACTCAATCTTGAATTTTTTATTTTTTATTTATTAATTTTAAATGAGCGTATGTGAAAAAAATATTTTTTTTTAAAAAAATGGAAATAGCAAATTCAGATTTTTCATGCGCCTATAGGAGGCATTTATATCCCTCGAGGGTCGACACTACTAAATCTAAAAATGCAATTAAAATAATGAAAATTGTTTTGAAATAAAATTTAAGAAATAACACAATCATGGAAAATGAAATAAGACTTTTCATGTGCCTATCCTTAACAATCTTTTTTTACGGTCGACACTACTAAGTTTTAAAATAATTATAAAAAGATCAACGTTATTTTGAAATAAGAATGAATGATAATGAGATAAGATTTTTCATGTGCCAACACAAAGGTAATTCTTTTGAAAGTCAACACTACTAAATCTAAAAATGAAATTAAAATTATGGAAGTTGTTTTGAATTTAAAAATGAACAATAGAATAATAATAGAAAATGAAATAAGACCTTTCATATGCCTATTATTCACAATTATTTTGATGGTCAACACTACTTAGTATTAAAACAAAGTAAAAAAAAAAAATACTACTAAATCTTGAAATGAAATTAAAATGATAAAAAAAATTGATGGAAAACTATGTTTTTTTTTTTTGAAATTTGTTTTAAAACTGAAATGAACAAAATAAAGATAAACTCAAGATTATACAAATGCAACAATGATTATAAAACAAAATGACCTAAAAAATAATTTCTACCACAAAGTAAATAAATTGAACAATAATAAAAATGGTGTGATGGTAAAATTCTAAACCTAAAGGACAAAGGTCCCCAAATTAATTTCAATGTTATAAAATAACAAAGAAATTAACTTGAGCGAGAATTTTTCGTGCGCCTATGCGGGGGCAATTAAATCCCCTCGAAAGTCGACACTACTAAATTCTCAATTCTAATCTTAAAGGTATAGCTCGGGTATAGAGCCGTGATTGTGGGTGAAATGCATGTCCATGCAAAAAATATAAATTGCAGCAAATATATTATAACAGTAATAATAAATGAAACATGTTAAATAATAATAAAAAACTAACAAATAATACACAAAAAAAATTAAAAATTAAAAAATTGAAAGTATAAAAAAAACTAATAATAAAATAAATAAACAAAGAAATAAAAGAAAAAAAATAAAGAACCAAAATAAAAATTGGATAAATATAAAAAAAAAATGCAATGGCCTGACCCTCTAAAAAAAAGGTCCCCAGTGGAGTCGCCATGCTGTCGCAACGTCATCGCGACGCGGAGCGGCCGACGTCCTCTTTTAAGGGTTTTGTTTTAAAAAACGAAGAGATGGAGTCGCCACCAACCATTTTGGGTGTGATTGGTCACCTTAAAATAAAAACTGGTCTAAGAAAACAGAAATCAGGTTCGGGAGTCGATTGAGTGTAGGGAAGGTATTAGCACCCTACAACACCCGTTAAAAACGGTAGCCATATTTTATCTCATATTATCCGGTTAATTTTAAAATGTCCTTATTTTGAAAAAAAAATAAATAATAGTTTATAAAAAAACAATGTCTCATTTAATCAAACCTTAACTTTAAAAATAAAGTAAGAGTTTTGATGTATTGAGAGAAAAATATCCTTAGTTAATTATCATATTAAATTTTCTTTTATTTAAAGAAAATTGTTTACCTCAAGAATTTGAGAAATTTATCCCAACTCCGTCATAGGATTTATATGATAATATTTTATTTTAAAACATGTTGATTTGCCCTTTTTTTTTAAAAGTGATTGGAAGAATTTTCGTATGCTTGCACGAGAGTCGGAACTCTACGAAGTCTCACTACTCAGCCCTCAAATAAAATACAATATTTTTTAAAAAGACATTACTTAAAAAAAAATATTATTAACTATGAACTATAAGGCTACATTGAAGTTTATTTGGAAACTTTTAAATTTAGGGCAAATCTAAAATTTATTTGGAATAAGTAATTAAGAATCAACAATTGAAATTTATTTACAAACTTAAATTAAGGTAAAGTTGAAAAATACCTAAAAATCTTAAATTTGAAAAGGAAAATATATCATAACTTAATAGAAAAATAAGATGTGAAACATTAAATTGTAAATCAAATGTCAAAATTGTAAACAAACATTAAATTAACAAACATTAAATTGTAAAACAATTCAAAACTTAAAAAATCAGACCTTCTTCTTCTCTATTCGAGCGCGTTGTTTGTGTCTTCCATCACCATGAGGGAGATGTCGTTCGTTCAAGCTTGTGGTTCGCCGTCGTCGTGCTCGTGGTTGCCGATTTCAGATGATAGTTGGATGAAGATGGTGGTTATTGGTTTTTTTGCAGGAGATAGGAATGGAGGAAAAGAAGAAGTTATTTTAAATTAGTCAAATAAGAGTTTTGACTATTAAAACTAACTTTTCTCTTCAACTGGCTAGCCTTTCGCTCTAATATTTTTTGTCGTTTTCGAAGCCTTTCGCCCTAATCTTCTCCTCTTTTCCTCCTTCTTCTGAATGATTCTTTACCCGATATTTATAGACGATGAGAACGCCAAACAAGGTTAAAATCAAACAATTAATGACTCGAAATTTTATTCTTAATTGAAACGAATTTTGACAAAAAATGAACAAATATGTTATACTCATAAATGAATATCAAATTTTTAATCCAAAAATGAATTAAATAATTTATACTCATAAATGAATATCAAATTTTAACCCAAAAATGAATTAAATAATTTATACTCATAAATGAATATCAAATTTTAACCCAAAAATGAATTAAATATTTTACTCATTGGATATAAATAAATGAATATTAAATTTTAGCCATAAAATGACTTATAAATTTTATACTCATAAAATGTTAATTTTATTTGTCAAATTAGGTAAAAATCCTTCCCAAACAATTAAAACATTATTTTTGTTATTTTTCTCCAATTTTCGAAATTAATTAAATACATAATAAAAAAGTGAATTTACAACTTAAAAAGACTCAATCAAATATGATAAAAATAAATAAATAAGGTAAAAACATTAATAATAAACAAATGCCCGGACCAAATACGGTGTCTACAGTTTGCACCTTACCGGCTTGGTCTCGTTTTCTCTTGTAGATCCACTTGCAACCGATAGATCTTTCACTATCTGGTTGGTCTACAAGATCCCAGACCGAATTGAAGTACATAGACTCCATTTTGAGATCCATGGCTTTAAGCCACTGGTCCTTGTCTATGTCATTCATTGCCTGTTTAAAGGTCAATGGATCCTCAACGCCATCATCAGGTATGACGACTTGAGTTTCAGACAAGCCGATGTAGCGGTCAGGCTGTCTTACATCCCTCCCACTGCGTCGAGGCTTTCTCAACTCTTGAGAAGGACCAGCCTGATCAACAACCTTTGTTGATCCGTCTGTAGCTTTTCTGGAAAATTCGGACAAAACAATTTTGCTCGACGGTTAATGATCTCTCATGTGGTCTTCCTCTAAGAACGTGGCATTAGTCGATACTAGTACCTTGTTCTCATGAGGATCATAAAATAGACCACCTTTCGTTTCCTTGGGGTAACCTACAAATAGGCACAATTTTGAACGATGTTCCAACTTCTTTGGATTGGGTACTAGCACATGTGTCGAACACCCCCAAATCCTGAAGTGACGTAAACTACCTTTACGCCCTCTCCATAACTCATAAGGTGTTTCAGAAACACTCTTAGAGGGAACCATGTTCAAAATATATACTGCAGTCTCTACTGCATATCCCCAAAACGAACTAGGCAAATGAGCATAACTCATCATAGATCGAACCATGTCTAACAGGGTTCTATTTCTCCTCTCGGACACACCATTCTGTTGTGGTGTTCCTGGCGCTGAGAGTTAAGATACTATTCCATGTTCTATCATATAGTCCTGGAATCTTAAATCCATATACTCTCCACCTCGATCTGATCGGAGTGTTTTTTATCGATTTACCTAATGTGTTCTCAACCTCTGCCTTATACTCTTTGAACTTTTCAAGAGCTTCAGACTTATGATGCATTAGATAAAGATAACCGTACCTAGAATAATCATCAATGAAACTGATGAAATATTCATACCCTCCTCGTGCTTTGACATTCAAGGGACCGCAGAGATCCGAATGCACGATTTCTAGAGGTTCTTTGGACCTATGACCTTTTTCAGAAAAAGATCGTTTGGTCATTTTGCCCTCAAGACAAGACTCACATGGCGGTAAAGAGTTGTCCTCTAAACGTTTTAGCAGACCACTCTTAACCAATCTCCCAATCCTATTGAGATTAATGTGACCTAGTCTTAAGTGCCAAAGATAAGTACTTGGAGAAAGTTTCTGCCTTTTAGTTTGAGTCTCAGCTGTTTTAAACATTTCAGTGTTCAAAATAGCTTTGGCTTCGGTTGGTCTTAACACATACAAGTTGTTTTCAAGTTTCGCAGAACAAATACGTACACCTCTTTTGCTAATGAACGCTTCATTATGAACAAAAGATACTTTATACAACTGTTCTAACAAACAAGATATAGATACAAGATTCCTCTGGAAGGTAGGAACCAGGAGTACATTTTCTAGTAAAATGAAACTATCTCTATACAACAACTTTACATCTCCCACTGCTTCAGCTGAGACAACCTCTCCAGTTCCAACTCTAAGAGTTATCTCACCTCGAGAAAGTGGCTGCCAAGAACTAGTTTCCTGAAAAGAAGAACAAACATGGTTAGTAGCTCCTGAATCAAGTATCCAGGTATGACAATCATGTTCTACTAAACATGTTTCGACAACAAATAAATCATATTTACCTTGTCTTTCCTTCTCAGCCTTTTTCTCTGCAAGATACTTTGGGTAATTCCGTTTCCAGTGCCCATCTACACCACAATGGAAACATTTTCCTTTGTCTGTAGATTTAGTCTTGCTCTTAGCAGCAGCAGGTGCTTTTCCCTTCCTTTTATCTTTCTTCTTCTTTTGAATACTCTTATTCTTAATAGAAGAAAGTTCAGACCTACTCCCTGAAGACGACCCCTTTTGGAATTTCCTAGAAGTGACAACGTTTGCCTCCTTCTCTTTTCCTTTAGAAGTCTGAAGGGACTGATAGGTCTGTAGCTCGCTGAGGAGAGAAGTCAAATTATACTTTATCTTGTTCATTACCATATTGGTTCTGAACTGAAGGAAACTCTTCGGAAGAGATTCCATGATAAAGCTTACTTGACTTGACTCATCAATAGTAGCTCCATTTACTTCCGCCACATTGAAGTGGACCATCATGTTAAGGACATGCTCCCTAACAGAGGTTCCCTCCTTCATGCGAGAGTTGTAAACGTATTTGAGGGCTTCATGACAAACCGATGAGGACGGTAGTCCAAACATCTCCTGTAATGAAGACATGATTTCTTTAGCAGAAACCATATCCTCGTGCTTCTTAGCTAACACATCATATATGGTGGCTAAGATATAGACTCGGGCTTTATCATTAGCCCTTGTCCATCTATCATATGCTTCTCGAACAGTTCGAGTCGCATCCGAGCTAGGAGGGGGAGGACAATCCTCTGATAAGACAAACCTTAGATCATCTAGAACGAGAATCGTATTCAAGTTCGATTTCCAGGTCGCGTAGTTATCGCCGGTTAACTTATCGGAAGCTAGTAAGTGAATGAAAGAGCTAGACATGCTAAAAGAGAATGAATAAATATTAGTGAAAAGGTTTTAACCTAATTTACACACCAATCAAGAATTTAGCAAAGAATAATAATGTACCCAAAACTCATTATTAAACTGCAACGATACTTCAGTGGGTCAGAATGGTCGCTACCGAGGGGCAGTCAAGCATTCCTTCACTGAATCAAGACATTCTTGACTAAATGCTAATACCAGAATATCTCATATTCCTATAGCATCTTAGTTATCGCTGTTTGGTCAAGATTTACTAACTCCTTAGCAAATCTCGTAAGTGTGACCCTCCATTTTTATAATTCATAGGGCGGCCCCAACAATGCAACCGAATGGAAATGTCAAAGTTGGGAATGGCTCTATGTTTCTTTATCCATAAATGGTGATTGAGATGTTCCGATTCCTATGAAACGGCCCTCTGAATTCAATCCAATGGAGGAGACCGCAGGATGTATTGACATACTTCCTTCTCCCACTTACTATAAATACTTTCTCCATTCACCTTGCTCTTGAATTATGCAAATACCATCCGAATGGGGATGCCCTATTGACATCACGAGGCCGAGCATAATTCTCACGGTGTGAACTTGACAGAGAACGTAGGAGGAGAGGGACATATCATATATACCTTCTCAACACCTCTACTAAGTATTTTAAGACGGAATGGGTAAATTACTCAGGCATTATCCGGCTAAGACAATAAGACCTAAGTCTAGGTAAAACAAACTTTTACCTATGATGTCTAGGTGATAAACACTTTATTACCTCACACCACTCACGCATGCTCATAAAGCCGGGTTAACTTTACTCAAGTACCGGATGGTCCCCAGGTAGGAGGTGTTCCGTAAACCGTCAGCTTAAATACCTCCAACCTCGAACAGGATGTCCCCGGGTGAGTTTCTTGTAACCTTAGCATTTACAAGATATCGACCTATTCATCTAATGAAACGGAACGATACATTCAACCCTAAGTGAGCATGCCTTTGTCTTTGTTATAGATTTTAAAAATCTATGCCAATTTTACAACGCTTTGCAAAACTAAGACATACTACAACAAACTTCTACATGCTTCTCAAACATGCATCACTAAGGCACGACAAGTTGAATATTTAATTTCATAATTAATATAACAATTATATCGATTATGTTTTTAAATATACAACTCCTAATTCATAAATTAATATAACACTTATATCAATTCTCATGAATTAAGCATGCATCCTATACATTATAACACTTATAACAAACAAAATGCATCTAATGTTGGATGTTTAATTTCATAATTAATATAACACTTATATCAATTATTCTATTAAGCAAACAACATCTAATTCATGAATTAATATAACTCTTATATTAATACTAATGAATAAACATGCATCCTATACATTATAACACTTATAATACAACCTATGTTGTTCATTCAATTTCATAATTAATATAACACTTATATCAATTATTCTATTGAACTAACAACAACTATTTCATGAATTAATATAACTTTTATATCAAAACTCATGAATTGCCAAATATGCATACGATATATTATAACACTTATAACATATTTTCAATGCATGAAGCATGCTTCCTACGGTGGGATTTTAAATCTATATGGCATACGTTATGCACATACAAACATGGAATTTAATTAAAACATACATTCACAATGCATAATTAATTAAACACACTAAAGTGGATCGATTTTGGCATTTAGCAAGCAATAACTAATTTATTACAAGCTTGAACAACAAGCTACGCCTTGAGCGGACTTCGAACTCTTCGCACCGCCTTTGACCAACTTGCTTCCTTCGAACGCTTCGGCCAAAAACTCTTTGAATTTCTCCTCGTATTGCCCAGAACGAGTTTGAACTTACACCGAACATTTCGGCGAGTTTCAAACTCAAACTTCTTACACAAAGAACCCTATATGGACTCTAATGACTCTAAAAAAAACAGACTCTTTAGCATGCATTAAAGCCCATACATTCTCGGGCAATTACAAATAATGAAATTCAAAAAGAAACTATGCCAAAATCGATATTCACTTTAGAATTCCATTCAGAAACAATTTCTAAATAAAACCCACCATAACTTAAATTGATAGAAATTGAGTGGCAAAAAACGCTCTGATACCAATTGATGGAGCGTTGATGGAACGCAGCGGAAGCAATTTGGATCATAGACACTCTAATTTCATCAATTTAAACAAATGGAAACATGCAAAAGCAATGAAAAAGAGAAATTATAACACAAACCCTTGTCGTTCGTATTTCTCCAAATTCACCGCCAGAAGCTCCTCACGAGCTTACCGAGCCTTCTCACGAAACCTTCGTGGACCACCCACGGTAGTCCCGCTATCCTCGGGCCGAGAAACGGAGTAGTGGGACTCCTTTTACAAGAGAAAAGGAGAAGAGGAAGAGGAAGAAGAGAAGGACAGAGGGCTGCTATTTTTTTTTATTCTTCAAAAACGTGTACCCCTGGTTTTAAATTGAATCAAATTCAATTTATGAAACTTTCTTCTCAATTCTCTTCTGTTCTCATCAGCCCAACACATACGAAATATATATATATTGATACTTCAACATGTGTCTTGCTGCATGCAAGACACATGTGTATATATATATATATATATATATATATATATATATATATATATATATAATTATTATTATTATTAAAAATAATAATAATAATTTTATTTATTAAACATTTTAATAAATAAAATATATATATATAATTATTAATTAAACTTTTTAATTAATAAATATTATTTAATTCAATATCAAATATTGATTAAATAATATAACTAAACTCGGTTTTTCAGAAAAAATTGACTTTTTTCACATTAATCTCATTCATGTTTCAGGCCAATGCCATATTTAAATCTTTAAATCATATTTAAATATGTCCATATTTAAATCATATTTAAATCATATTTAAATATGTTTATCCTTCCTCCACAAACCCGAATTTGAACGATTCAAATTCTTTTCTTTTCTTTTATATTGTTTCACGGCTTTATCCGAGCTAGCCAGGAGAACCGTAAGGACCTACAGATCATGAGCTCCAACGATACGAGATTATCCGGTCAAAACTCTTTCAACCGAACTAACCAACATTCGTTAACCCCCGGAGACTCCACTAAAGTCCAAGGGCTGCACTCTCCTCACTGTAGATATATTGTGTCCTGTTGATATAACTATCATCAGTAAGTCGATCCTTCACAGGTCGTTCATAATCACAACGGGTCATTTATACCGTTTAACCCTTGTATTATATCTTGTTCCTTAAGTACCACTGACACCTCTAATGAACAATTGATTTGTGGTCCAACCATCAAATCAGATTCCTCCCTGATCAGGAGAGGATGGGCCCATTGTTCAAGACCCGGAGTCAGCACTTAAGGGAACAACCTCTCTACTAACCCTTAAAGCGGGTAGGAGTGAATTCCATCTCGCACAACTACGTCCCCAGCCACTTATTCGATCTTATCCCCAAGATGGTAGGCTTATTGAGTCGGCAATCTGGCGACTCTCACCCGTACAAGTCAAAGGATAAGGTCGAATAAACAGGAGTTCATAGTCAGCTCAAGATTGAGATCGAGTTACCTAAGTCATCATATGAAAAAACCGGTCTTTACAGTAAACGGTGTTATAAAGAAAGAGCGATTTTATTTCTGGTTCGGTCTTGTGCAAACTCATTGCACAGGACGCCCTCACTCACATGTCTCTACATGAAACGATTCGAATCACATCGTTTTGTACTATACAAAGTGAGCCGCGTCCAATAGTGTCCCCAAGATAAGGTACCCAGCCTTATCCCTATACTATAGACCATTTTGGCTGTCTACTTGAACTTGATTCACATTCATGTCACACATGAAGTTCAAGTACTCACACTATCGCCATGGGTGTTAGTTATTGGTATAGGTTAATACAAACACAATTCACTAAAATTCAATAACAACTTTATTGAAATATAATATATACATTCATACAGTTTACAAACTACGAGTTTTAGGACATAAAACCTAACATATACTAATAGAGTAAATCACAATATATATATATTGCAACCAAGAGAAGTTGTTATGAATCTTATACAAGTCAAGCCTACTCACACAGGAACCATGTTATGTCAAGGAAGCTATGCTCGGAGCATCCTCCATAAGCACACCCATGGCCACATCAACACAAGACTTTCTCAATGATGACTAACCTACTGATGTCCAAACAATATCGAAGTATTGTAGGATCACTTCAGTATCTCACTCTCACCCGTCCCTACATCGTGCAAGCTGTGAACTGAGTGTGTCAACGACTCCAAAATCTTACCATCAAGGACTTCAAATCTGTGAAGCGAATTCTTTCGCTACGTTCAAGGAACAGTAAATCATGGTATCACCTTCTACAAACATAGTATAGTACAACTAACTTATATGATTTTTGTGATGCAGATTTTGGAGGTTGTCTTCTAACAAGACGAAGCACCACTGGCTATTGCATTTTCCTCGGATCCAACTGCATCTCCTGGTCGTCTAAGAAGCAACCATCAACGACATTCTATCCTTCGAGACATTGGAATTCCGCTTATTCAAACTCCACAACTATATTTGTGACAACATGAGCGCTTTTCACATGTCAGTCAATCTTGTCTTTCATGCCAGGACTAAACATATCGAAATGGATTATCATTCTTTCATGCCAGGACTAAACATATCGAAATGGATTATCATTTTGTTTAGAGAGAAAGTTGTCCCAGGTTCCCTCATTACTAGGTTCGTCCCTTCCAAGCATTAAATAGTTGACATTCTCACAAAACCCGTCATTAAAGTTGTCTTTGAGTTTGAAAAACGATGATAAACAACACTACACACATGAGCAGCCAGCACCACCAAATCCACGAAGTCTGCAACCAACTCAAAAAATCAAAAGCCACAGGTGATGTCAATAAAAAATGGCAGTAAAAGGATTATTTAAGATACAATCTCCACCTAAAATAAATACTATTCACAATTTTAATCTTTCCTTTTATCTTGTAAATCAAGGCATAAAGGCTAGCAACCGTTGATCAATTCTTTCCTAAAATTCTGGTAAATTATATTTTCATCACATGCTTCATATATGCTGTGTGCATATTTAGCAGCTTTGATGGCGGATGACTTGTGTATATGAATTAGGGTTTGGTGTCCATTGTCCAAGCAGGAGGAAGATAAAACAAAAAAAAAATAACTGCGAGAATTGCTTTCCTTTTGATTGAGGTTTGTTTTGTTCTTGGTAAGAGCTCCTTGTTGTGCTAAGTAAAACTTACTTCATCGAATCCTAAATTATTGTCATAACAAATACCAAATAAAAACCTTACAATTCAATTTCTACACCAATCTACTTGTAAGTTTTTTTGTTTTTTTTTTTACAATATATTATGTGGTGGGGTATTTGAACCTCTGACCTCTTGGTTACTAATTCTTACGTTATCACGATTGAACTATGGTCGTAAGTTTATAACAACCCGTTTTTATTTTTGATTAAGTTTTTTAGTCTTTTAAATAGAAAGCTAAATTAAGAATTTAAACCGATCAACTCATACAATGCAAAAATTATCATTAGCGAAATCAAAGGCAGAATCCAGATTTTGCTAAGAAAATGGTCTAGCCAAATGTTTGCAGAGTTATGGTCTAGACTGGAATTTAAGCCGATCAAACTGAAGCACAGACAAAGAAAGATAGGCCGCACACAAGTGGATAAAAGATTTTTCATTGAATTGTACCCGAGGGGAAACATGCAAACAGGACATCCTTGCTTTAGAGACATTTTTCTTTCTTCAAAAAACTACACTAAATTAAAAAGAAAAAAACAAAGCTACAACCCAAAAAAAAAAAAAAAAAATCATTCTTCATTCGGACTAAACCATCATCCCTTAGCATGCTTTCAATTCTTGTGTTCTTCATCACTTTCTTCATCTTCATTTTGCAGCGGAGGCGCCCATGGTGTTAGCACAGAGGTGGGAAACGACGAGAAGACAGGGAATGACTTTGAGCAACTGGCAAACATTGCCTTCTTATAAAATGCATCCCGCTTCTGGGCATAGCTCAGTTAGGCTATCCCTTGCTGCTCCATATGGGCCATTCACATCATTAAGTGGTTGTGATGATCAATCAATCTCCGCAGCTCAAGCAGAACACTTCCTCACTTTGGATCGCCATGCTCACGTGTCAACTTCGTCAAATTCGGCATGTCGTCAATGAATGTCAGGTAGCTTTATATATCATTGTTCTCAATGGGGAGTCCTGCGCGCTGGCATTACATTGTTATGGTGTTGGGGAAAAATAATTTCTCGACATTTTTCCTCCAGCAATCGAAGATGGTCGCAAAAATTATTTTTCCCACATTAATAGATAGGGATTTCACTAAGGCATAGAGAAGAAGAATGTGGTCCTGATTAAGTGTGGAGTCATGTGTGACTGGCAAGAGGCGTTGCTTGACCAAAGAGAACCAGTTTGTGTCGTCGGGTAGGAGTTGAGAAATGTGTGCTTGTTGGTCTTGGATGTTGGGAAAATACGCGAGATATAATTAATGGGGAAAAACAAACTAAATTATATCTCTCGTTCCCACTTCACAGGTTAGAACCAAATAAGTTATTGATCACAAAATACAATAATAAATAGAAAGGAAAAGAGAACAACACCAAAAGTTATACTGGTTCTCTCCGATCTCGAGACTACGTCCAGTCTTCTGCAACTGCAAGTTCAACTATAATGGAGATTACAAGAAGCCTCAACTCAGCGCTACAAACTACCCTTAATAGCCCAACAATGACTATTGACTTTCAAGTATCACAACCCGATAGCTTGGGATCAACAACAAAAAGGAAATCAAATCCAACAAAGAGAATAAACTCTATTCCATTTCAAAATACGTTCAGTGCGTAATGAAAACTAAAATAAACTCAGTTTTTCTTTTCTTCACAATGAACATCCACTCCACTGATTTTTCTTCCTTTTGGTTTGATCCAATAAAAAGGTAGCAAAACTAACATATATATATATATAGCCAATCATCAAACATAGCCAACAAATGGGTCAAGGCCCATTTGCCTTCAATTTCTTTCTTGTTGACTAAGCAAAATCCACCTCCTTATTTGGCCAATCACATGTAACCAAAATTAAGCCAATAAAACATGGGGGAAATCAGAGGAATGTCTAAAAATATGGAAGGTAAGATGAAAAATGTCTAATGTCTTTTTTCTTTTGAATTATGTCTAAAACCTATATTTAGTAAGTTATTTACAACCAAATGGACAAGTCTACCCTTCCACAATTTATCCTAATTTTGAGAATCAAAAAATTAATATTTAAAAATATAAAATGTTAGGAGGAGAGAGAAAATAATTCTAGACGTGGATTTAACAGAGAGAGGACGTTAAAAATCTTAGAACTGAAACGACACTTATCCCATGAGTATTACATAGATATACCTCCTGCCCCAAATAATTAATAATTGGGTCTAGACAAAATGAATCCATAAGTGGCGGTCGGTGTGTGCCTGCAAACATAGTAAAAAGAATACGAACAGTTGTTGTGTGTGCATGACTGCATACGTAGTAAGAATGAGACATACACGACACTGGGGGGACCAAATATGTTTAACCATAGGAAGTGTGATAGCCAACGAAGCAACAATCAACGTAGGTCTTTGCATGACTGCACACAGAGCAAAAACAAAGCAGGGTGTCTGTGTGTATGTCTGCAAACGGACTAAATAGAATATCAACAGTGGCGGTGTGTGCATGTCTGCACACATAGTAAGAAGTGGGCATAAACGATTTCTGTAGGGGGAACCAGAAATATGTATACCCCGAAGAAGTTATACAGCCAACGAATGAACCATCACTGGGGTGTGCATTACTGCATACAGAGTAATAAAAGAGGCCAACAACTTAAAACAGAGAATACTCTATTTTTAAATAAGGTAACGATTCCCAATATTTTGATATCATGTAGTTTATGGGGTAGAGAGAAACCTGCACCACGCCGCCTAGAATTAAATTCATCCTCAAAAGTTGCTTCCATTCGACCTAGAGGCAGAAAAGACATACGCATACCTTCTTCGACATCGTTCTTCTTCTTCGACCTAGAGACAGAGCACACCGAAAACACAAAACGCAATTATTCTTCTTTTGTTTGGCATTACCTTCTTCGGCAGAAAACACCGAAAACACACACTACCTTCTTCGACATCGTTCGACGTAAACACCACGCATTAGACAGGGAAGTTCGACCTACAGTTGTGGTAAGTATTTTCCTAATTTTCGTAAGCATTTTTTCTTCGTCACTGTTTTTCCAACGAACGACTAAAATGATAATGAAAGTTTAGGTATAGGGGGTTTCGGGTTAACAATCTAAGGTTTTACCTTCAGCGGGAGCTGATTTTTTTTTTTGTTAAACAGGTGATTTGTTTGAATTAAAATCACGGATAGCTCCAAGATTTCAAAAAATCTGGATAATAGGTGGTGATCCTTTTTTTTAGGGATTCAGTTGAAGTCCCAGAATATAAAAAATAGACGATTATAGGGGTATAGGGTTTTACCTTCAGCGGGAGCTGTAATTTGTTTTTTGTTATACAGGTGATTTGTTTGAATTAAAATCACGGATAGCTCCAAGATTTCAAAAAATCTGGATAATAAGTGGTGATCCCTTTTTTGAGGGATTCAGTTGAAGTTCCAGAATGACGATTACAGACGATTTACATGTTGTTAAATATAACAAATGCCTATTTTTCCTCATTTTCGTAATCAAAGATTTGTCAGTGTCGTTCCGAAAGAGGGACAACCTTACAGGGGATTTACATGTTGTTAAATATAACAAATGCCTATTTTTCCCTATTTTTCCTCATTTTCGTAATCAAAGATTTGTCAGTGTCGTTCCGAAAGAGGGACAACCGTGAAATTGTGTGGTGGGAATCCAGCTCTAGAGCCTTGGAGATTGAATTGGTGAATTCTACAAGTGTAGAATTCGGGGGACCACAACTCTGCAAGTTTTGTAATTTATGTATTGGTTCATTTCGTTCCAAATCTCATCAAATGCCACCATCATAGAAAGAGACGACATGGTTTGTTGTTGTGTGGTGGAACAATGCAGAAGAACTCGAAAAGGATGAGGGAAAAAACACGATGGAAAAGGGAAACGTAAAAAAAAAACGTAAGGTTGAAGATTTGATTCTCCAAAATGTTAGACATTGCATAATTTCATGGGTATTGTTGTTTAAAACTATGAGATTTTGACTGATATCTCCTCATTTGTAGGGGTGGATTGTGTATTGTTTGATCCCTATTTTTAGGGAAAGATTTACAAAAATAATGGAACTAGTAATTACACACGCAGGCTCCAGCTGTATACCCCTACCGTTTTTTTTTCTGGTGCGCAATGGCAGTATATACCCACGGGTGTGTCCTAGCGTATACCCCGACAGAGGGTGTTAGTGTCGGATCTACTCACAGCAACATATGGAGATACAAAATGGCTGACGTTAGTTAACGGAAAAAGAAAAACGGTTTATTTTTAGTGAAATGATCCAGCTCACCAAATAAACTATTAAAATTAATTTAATTTAAAAATAAATTAAAATAATTTTAAACCTAATATTTTTTTTTAAAAAGTGAATCCTAAAAGGGTATAATGGAGAAATCACTTAAATAGATTTGTGCTAAAAAAAATCTCTAGACATTCATTCCAAAGAAAATACGTACTTGAACATTTTTCATTAACCGTTTTTTATCCTAGACATTCCTCTGGTTTTCCCATAAAACATGTTGCTTAACAAATGTGAATTTGGGCTTTAAATGGGCTTAGATAATGTTTTGGGCTTCACCATTTCCTAAAAATCTCTCACTTGAAGACAAAACAACGATCTTGCCTCCCACTACAACGAAACTGGTCATCTTGGCAAACTCCAAGGATCTACTCACACTACAATTGTTATTTTTGATCTTCTTGGCAAATTCCAAGGTTCAACAAAAAACCGGTAAAATAACAAAACTTACAAAGAACAGGTAACCATCAGAAAGTAACTGTAGTGCATCTGTCTCTCAGACGAAGAGATAGACACGTACTCTCACTTCAGCTAAGTGGTAACAACTGACATCTTCTTCAACCTTGAATCACTGTTCTTAAAGAAGATATATTTTGAGAAGAGTTTGAATCTTCTATTCAAACTTGTTGCCAAGCTAGAGACATTTCTTTTGACCTTAGCAACTGCTCTGGACTTCCACTTCGATGCCTCCATTTCCCTCGGTGACTTCTTCAATTCGTTCGAGCTTCTGACAATTGGGGGTTGACAATAGCCATCAACTTTCTCTTATGAACTTCCCAATTGTTTCTGAATTGAAGGATCATGATCTAACTGATCAAACTTGGCTATTATTGTTGCTGGCTCACCTCGATAACAACCATCTGCAACTTTAACTGGCATCCACCGTCTCTTTGATCTTTTGGCAACATTCAACTGACATTTGTACAGTGTAGAATTTTTGTGGCCAACTGCCACTACCTGGGATCCTAGTATGAGTTTACACTGGCGACTGCCAAACTCACACTTGTAGCCTTCATCTGCCAACTTGCCAGTAGAGATGAGATTCATCTTAATATTGGGCACAAACCTGACATCATGCAACACCAGAACACTACCACATTCTGACTTCAGACTAACATCCTCAATCTCACTGGTTTTGGAGACTCTACCATCACCCATTTTCACTAGACTATGATGTCCACCTATGAATGATGTGAATAAATTTTTATCTGAAGTTATGTGTACAGTAGTTGCACTGTCTAGAATCCACTCATATGAATTACCACAACTCTATGTGTCACTTCCAACAACACAAACATTGGCATCATCAACTATGTTTGTCTCTCGATCCTCTCTTAGCTTTCTACACTGATTTTTATAGTGACCCATTTTGTGACAGTAAAAGCACTTTATCTCTTTATTCCTATGACCCCACTTCTTCTTACTGCTACTCGATCTACTTTGCTCATTAATAATTTATTTACCCTCAGTCAATGTTAAAGATGATCCTATAGTAGATAACTCTCTACCACTACTCTTTCTACGAATTTCTTCAGCTAGAGCTAAATCACAAACCCCTGAAAACTTCAGAGTATTTTTCTCTACCGAATTAGACACAATTGTCTTCATCGTTTCCTAACTCTCAGGTAAAGACATTAATAACTGAATAGCATACACTTCATCAGTAAATTCTATTTTAACACACTTCAACTGATTTATCAAAGTGGTAACCTCATTGATATATGAATTAACAGATGCATCTTCAACCATTTGCATGTTAAAAAAATTCTTAAGAAGATATGATTTACTTTTAGCAGACGATTTCTCGTACCTGTTTGTAAGCGCTTCCATTAGCTTGATTGCAGTAGTCTTGTTGGCTACAAGACTAGCAACTTCCATTGACAAACACATTCTTATGTTTGCAACTGCTTGTTCATCTAGGTCCTCCCAATATCCATATGACATCTCTTTCGGTCTCTCCTTAAGTGCCTTGTGCACTTTCTTGGGAAAATACGCGAGATATAAATAATGCGGAATAACAAACTAAATTATATTTCTCGTTCTCACTTCACAGGTTAGAACCAAATAAGTTATTGATCACAAAATACAATAATAAATAGAAGGAAAAAGAGAACAACACTGAAAGTTATACTGGTTCGCCCAGATCTCGGGACTACGTCCAGTCTTCCGCAACTGCAGGTTCAACTATAATGGAGATTACAAGAAGCCTCAACTTGACGCTATAAACTACCCTCAATTGCCCAACAATGACTATTGACTTCCAAGTATCACAACCCGATAGCTTGGGATCAGCAACAAAAGAGAAATCAAACCCAACAAAGAGAATAAACTCTATTCCCTTTCAAAATGCGCTCACTATGCAATGAAAACTAAAATAAACTCAGTTTTTCTTTTCCTCACAATGAACATCCACAGATTTTTCTTCCTTTGATCCAAAAAAAATGTAGCAAATTTAACATATATATATATATATACATAGGCCAACTACAAGATCAAACATAACTAACAAATAGGCCAAGGCCCATTTGGTTTCAATTTCTTTCTTGTTGACTAAGTAAAATCCACCTCCTTATTTGGTCAATCACATGTAACCAAAATTAAGCCTAATAAAACATGGGCCAACTACAAGAATAGCTGAAATTGAAATTGAGAAGTGCAAGTTGAAAAATAACTAACTCAATTATTTTGTTGAAAAATAGCTAACTCCTATATTTATAATATTTACAATGTGTTTGGACGAAACTACCCTCTATTGAAATGTTGATCATTGAACTCAAACTCCCTACAAAAAAGAAGATTTATTAGAATGATGGGAATAAATAAGATTTATTCAGAGAATCCTTAGGGAAAAATAAAGATTTATTCCAAAAGAGAATCATGGAAAAAATAATAAAAAAAACTAAGATATGGTTAATGATAAGAACCACGAATTAAATCGAAACAGGTAAACAAAATTCAAAAAGCCTAACCTGGAATATTAATTCAAATTAATTTTTAACTAAAATTTTCATAGACAGTTGTGAAAAAATTGATAATAACGGTGCTCTCGATAATTGTTAATGTGTGTATATATTCGTAGTTACATGTACATATACTATGTAAGTATATCTTATGGATTATATGTGTATATACATAAGTTATTAATGGGTGAAAATTACATAAGCAATTAAATTTCCAGCATAATTTATGTTTATAAAAACTAAAAATGTTCATAGACGGTTGTAAGAAAATTAGAAAAATGACGTCCTCGATAACTTCTAGTGTGGGTATATATTCATAGTTACATCTAGGGGTGATATCGGTTCGATTTTCTTCGGTTTTGGGCCAAGCTGAGAATCGAACCAAAAATATCGATTTTGTCAAATGTAGAACCGAACCGATGTCCAATAAGGTGTATAACCGATCGGTTCGGTTATGCTCGGTTCGATTATTTGTCGGTTCGGTTTTCGGTTTGATGAACTATTTTTTTTTTTTTTGTGCCCTAAGCCAAAAAAGATGGGTGAAACGGCGTGAGATTGAGAGAAGAGGGAGATGGTGTGATGAAAACAGAAATCAAAACAAATTTCTTCCAAAATAGAAACAAATTCCTTCCCAAATTAAAACAAATTCCTTCCAAAATCAAAACAATCTTCCAAAATCAAAACAAATCTCTTCCAAAATCAAAACAAATCTCTTCCAAAATTAATCAAAACAAATCTCTTCCAAAATTAAAATGCTACTGAAAAAAGAAAGAAAAAAAAACAAATCCCTTCCAAAATCAAAACGCAACTACAGAAAAGAAAGAAAAAAAAAATACACAAGAAAAAAAAAGATGGCGAAGTGACGATGACGAGGTGCGATATCAGATAGAATTCCAGAGACGAATGAAAAGAAAAAAAATTGAAAAGGATTAGGGTTGATTCTAGAGACGGAGGGTAGAGGATGACAACTTCAAATGAAAAGAAAAAAAATAAAGAGGGTTAGGGTTTCTTAACAGGAGAATATATATACTTCGGTTCGGTTCGGGTTTGGTTGGATTTTTCTATTGAAAACCGAACCAAACCAAAAAAAATCGGTTTTTCATATATACAAACCGACATGTCCAATTTTGTATTAAATAACCGATCCGAACCATTGGATCGGTTCGGTTCGGTTCGGTTCGGTTTGTCGGTTTTTCGGTTTTGACTATCACCCCTAGTTACATCTATAATAATGTACATGTACGTATATCATATGAAGTATATGCATGTATATACACCATAAACCATTACTGATGTGAAAACCCTAGCCAATTGGAATCTGAAACCCTTTGGTTATGTGAACCCCTAATTCTCAAATGTCAAAACCTCTCCAAATCAATTCGATTTTCAACCCTAAGGATTGGGTTAGACGCAGATTGCCATAAGATCAAAGCTCTTGACACAAAGAACAAGTTCTTGGCCCAAGAGTCGAACACTCCACAAGATAGGATGATCAATCCTGCTTGAATGTTCTTGGCATGCAATTCAAGCCATGAATTGCAAAATGGATTAAGAAGCTCTCTTGGCTAAACTTGATAGAAAATCATAAAGCTTAAACTCAATTCATCGTAAATCCCCCTTTACAATTCAATGGCAAAGCATACATAGCCTCCCAAAACCCTAAATCCCACATCATAATTCATAGCAAAATTACTAAAATAACCCTACTTAAATATGTCATAAAAGGATAAAATTAGAAAACAATAAAATTACATCAAATTATTTAATAAAATATAAATAACAATTTGATGCCTTGGGCGGTTCATATCATCCTCTCCTTCTTTTGAAGGATTCGTCCTCGAATCCAAATTAATTCCTTGTAATGCTGTTTTAAAGTCATGAGAAGAAAATGGTATAACTCTTCTTGGGTTTCTCTTGGATGGTCTCCCTCGTAAAGCAATTTCATAGTCTTGTGATGTCAAAGACTCATTTCTTCTTGGATTCCATCTCTTTCTAAACTAATGTTGATCATTACAATTCACATGCAGTTGGCGACCATGAATATGTTTAAGGCCAATCTTTGAGATTTGCTTTATAATCAATGCTTTAATAGCCTGCAAAAACTCAAAATAAAAACGAGGCAAACTTGGTTGAAGCTCACCTGTCAGAAAACAAACTTTTTTATTAAAAAGTTCATGAAGTTTTGTTTTGAAATCAAGAAAGATTTTACCTCAAAAGTTTCCAAACTCACATTCTTGGCTTTTCTCTCATTTTTATTTAGAGATGGAGTATTACTCACATTTTTTTCTATCTCATTCGTGTTTTCACACTTTTCATCTTCATATATCTCTATTGTTTTTTCCTCAGTCTCATGCCTTTTGTTTTCCAACTCACACACATCAAGTTTTACTTATCTTGGAAGAAATGATACAGTAGTAGGATCATATGTTACTTTGTGATCATCTAATGCACTAACAATGTCCTCACATAATACTCTCATTTCAAGCTCACGACCATCTACTTTCTCTACTCGGCTACTATCAACACATGCTACTCCAGAAATAAGTGGTACAACAATTGTAGTAGAATTGCAATCATATGATTCTTTGCTATCTAATGGCCTACTAAGTAGAATTTCATTATCATGATAGGTACAATATTAACAACATTCTCTATATCATACTCTACTTTATTCAAATGCTCATATCTTGTAGGTAAATTAATCATTCCTACAACAGTATTGGAATTGAAGCTAGATTTAAATTTAGCGTACCTTGAAGATCTTCTTTGAAGTGTCCTTTTTATCTTGATGACAACATATACCATCTCTTCCAAATCCTCACAAGGCCGAATTTTTTTTTTCGTTCAACAATCATCTTAGCAATCTTCCCATTAAGTCCATTGTAGAATCGACACATGGCAGCTTCCTCTTCCTCATGTAAGTCCAATCTCTCCATCAACGTTTGCATCTCCTGGTAATAATCATCAACACTTTTGCTCCCTTGACGTAGAGCTTGAAGTCTTAGTGCACAATCTCTCAAGTATAGTTTCGGTACGAATCGCTTCCTCATGAGCTCTCTCAATTCTAGCCATGTTTTCACTTTACCTTCTTGATGTATCCTTCTCTTAGAACACACGTCATCCCACCAAGTTTGGGCATAACTTTTTAAATGTGTCAGAGAGATGATTACCTTTTTCTCTTCAGTGAGATTGTTGGTATGGAAAATGTGTCCAACTTCATGCTCCCACTGTACGTAGTCTTCAGGATTAAATGTTCCATGAAACTTTGGGAATTTCATTGCTGCAAAAGAATAACAAGTGAAGAAATAGTGGACCTCACAATTCACTCCCTCACGTGTTTCACTCAATAGATGAAATTCACTCGTGTTTACACTCAAAGATGTAGCACTCCCTTACAAATATGTACATTCTCTCAATATAGGAAACAAGTAGCCAAGAGTTTGCAATATCATGTACTTAAGAAGCAAGCCTCGAACACAAAAACAAGATTGATGCGAAGTATTGACACTCAAGCAAAGAAACAAGTAGAATTAACAAAAATAAGAAAACTTAGAATCAAGAACCTAATGTTCAAGATACAACAACTAGAATTATCAAGAAACAAAATAGATAACTAGAGTCAAGTATTTAAGATCCAAGACTCAAAGAGTTACTGAGGATTAACAATGAAAAATGTAAGATTATTGGGCAAGATTCAAAGCATAGCAAGGAAACAAAGAAATAAAGAAAAACAAAGAAACAAAACTTCAAGAATAGAAACCAAAAATTCTCCAAAACTTTAAATTTGATAAGATTTAGCTTTAGAACCCTAGAAGTCAAAATCTCAAATGATTCTTAGAGATTAATCTTAAAATTTTCACCTACTCCAACAATTTCAAAACTTCTCCTATTTGCTTCAATGTGAGAATAAATTATAATCTTCCCCAAAAAAATCCTAACTTATTAAAACTTATAAAAGTTCAGCTGCTTCATTGAATAAAAGATGCAATTCTAAACTCAATGAATAAAAGATACTCACAGGATATATTTGATCTAGGGCGCCTATGCTCTGATACCAAATGATGTGAAAACCCTAGCCAATTGGAATCTGGAACCCTTTGGTTATGTGAACCCCTAATTCTCAAATGCCAAAACCTCCAAATCAATTCGATTTTCAACCCTAAGAATTGGGTTAGACGCAAATTGCCTTATAAGATCAAAGCTCTTGAGACAAAGAACAAGTTCTTGGCCCAAGAGTCGAACACTCCACAAGATAGGATGATCAATCCTACTTGAATGTTCTTGGCATGCAATTCAAGCCATGAATTGCAAAATGGATCAAGAAGCTCTCTTGGCTAAACTTGATAGAAAAGCATAAAGCTTAAACTCAATTCATCGTAAATCCCCCTTTACAATTCAATGGCAAAGCTTACATAGCCTCCCAAAACCGTAAATGTCACATCATAATTCATAGCAAAATTACTAAAATAACCCTACTTAAATATGTCATAAAAGGATAAAATTAGAAAACAATAAAATTACATCAAATTATTTAATAAAATATAAATAACAATTTGATGCCTTGGGCGGTTCATATCAATTACTCTGTGAGCATTTGACAAATGATACTAAAAAATTTAAAATGTTCATAGACGGTTATAATAAAATTATAAAAATGGATGTCCTCGATAACTTCTAGTGTGGGTATATAATCGTAGTTACATCTAGAATAATGTACATGTACGTATATCATATGAAGTATATGCGTGTATATACACCATAAGCCATTAATCCGTGAGCATTGAACAAATGATACTAAAAAAAATTAAAATTGGTAGACATGTTGAGTTTACCTGGGAAAATGTTCAATCAATTGTATCATTACCTGCAACATTGAATTAGAAGATTTGCAAATCTTCCATTTTCCAAATCGATTTGAAACAATCATCGAAAAAACTATCTACCTCAACCTTCTACATCGTTGAACGCTTGAATTAGGCTGAAAATTTCGACTCCCAAAACCTTCTATGACGTATTTTCGGAGTGAGTAAGGATATTTGTCTCCTTCCACTTTTCTCCGTACATTGTCGTCGTTTCAAAATGCATGAATCTAGGAGAGTTGTTAATGGGATGAATTTTTTTTTTTTTTCTTTTTTGTTGTTAAACATTTTCAAATCTAAGTTGTTGATTTTTTTTTTCCTTCCAAACCATGAATCTGGTTGTTAGAAACTAAAACAAAAAAATAAATAAAATTTGTTAGCGGGTCGAAATTGGTGATTTGACACTGAATTTGTAATATGAATGACTTTATGAAATCCACAATTCTAGGATGGTTGTTCAGGGATATATTCTGGTTGGAGATATGAAAATAAGATGTGAGATTTGAAAATAAACAAAACTAAAACGAAAAGGAAAAAAAAATGGTTATCTGGGTTGTCCGTAAATACGCGTATATACAAGGGTATAGACGGGATGAAAAATGTTGACTACCTCACCTAAAACTCCGGGATTTGAAAACACGTATGGGGATTGTTTTAAACAAAACAAAAAGGAAAATAAAAATAAAAATTGGTTAGGTGGTGATAGCACACTAAATGGGCTATCTTTAGAGCCTTTATTATGCTAGTTTTGGAGTTTAAATGAATGTTTTAATGATATTATTTATCTAAATTATAGATTTCGAGCATTTGGAGCAAACCGGAGCATTTTAGAAGTTATGGCATGAAAAATTAGCTTAAAAAATGAATTTTGATGACCAAGAGCCAAGAAAAAGAAGGAATCAAGCCAAAGCGGATAGGGTCGAGACGCTCCAAAATGAAGTTTTCAAGCCAAAATTTCCGAGGGAACAGAAAACAAATTCAACCTCGAACTTGGGCACGCGCACAAACACTGCTAAAAAAATGAGCACCCAGACCACCACGCCATTTAACAGATTTTGTTATATATTCCGCATTTGTAATACATATACCTGTAGCGTCGAGCTATAGCGTCTCGACTCTATGCTCGACGCTGGCTTTCCAAATCAGTTTTCACGCGTTTTTAAGGGCAGCGTCGAGACGCTACCCCTAGCGTCGAGACACTATGCCGATTTTTCCTATAAATGCATATTTTTCTCCATTCGCCGGGGGAGGCCAATTTTTGGGAGATTTGAACCCTATTTTCGAAATACACTGATTGGAAAGGCTAAAGGGACACTCTAGAGAGCTGAAGAAGAGATTTGGAGGCTCGGGAACGTGCAGATCACATCGGGAACGAGGCTTGGCACGCGACAAGAGGTTTTCTCCTTTTAACTTTGATTTTATTGTTTATTTTATGGATTCTAAACATTGTCTAAGCATGATTTTAGTGATTATGAGTAGCTAGACTTTTACTTAGGGGATTGATGTAATCGTTTTAGTTTTCATGTTTGATTAATCTAAAATTCTTCATATTGCAACAATTGTTCTTGTGTTTGTTTGCTTAATGCTTTTTGTTGAGGATCCTGATCCCACATCGGAAAGATGAAGGGACCTCACTCACAATATAACATATATGGGTTACTCCTCCTATCACCAATTGGTTTTAGGATGGAACCCCATGATGTCTAATATGGTATCAGAGCCCACGAACCCAAACGGGTATTCGGTCCAAAAATGGGATCCCGACCCAAGATGGTGAACCCAAAGAGGCATTATCTGGGATCCCGACCCAAGATGGTGAACCCAAAGAGGCATTATCTGGGATCCCGATCCCACATCATTGAGATGAAGGGACCTCACTCACAATATAACATACATGGGCTACTCCTCCTCTCACCAGTTGGTTTTAGGATGGAACCCCATGATGTCTAATACTTTTATCTTTTGACCAAAGTATAAATTGTTGATTGCTTTAATTCTAGCTTGAAAGAGTAGATTTTAGAGTAGAACTCAAACACTTGACTACTTGTAAATTCTTGCATGAAAATGAAGAATTCTCTTAGAGGCCGATAATAGAAGTTGCTTAATGTCTTTCTTTTCTATTAAAACTAGACAGACATGTTGGTTTTATATTAAGGGAAGAGAATTAATAAAGCTCTAGCGAGTATTTTATGAGTTTTGTACTTCTTGGCTTATAATTGTATGCATGACTATTTTTGGTTTAATAGATTAATTCAGCATGAATCAATTTGGTGAAATCAATTCCCTAGGTTTTCTCTCCTAAAGGTTTCCCATTACTTTTCAGTCATTTATTTTTCACTCAACTTCAAAGTCTTTTTAATCTAAATAGAATTTGTGGTTAGTACCTATGGTATTCAATTGATCTAGAAACCCAATCTTGTGGACGATACTCTTTACTTAAATCACTATATTAAAACTTGACTCGTACACTTGCGGTACGCAATAAATCACGCATCAAGTTTTTAGCGCCGTTGTCGGGGATTGGCATATTTAGATCAATTGATATTGTCTTTCTTTTCTATCACCAATTGGTTTTAGGATGGAACCCCATGATGTCTAATACTTTTATCTTTTGACCAAAGTATAAATTGTTGATTGCTTTAATTCTAGCTTGAAAGAGTAGATTTTAGAGTAGAACTCAAACACTTGAATACTTGTAAATTCTTGCATGAAAATGAATAATTCTCTTAGAGACCGATAATAGAAGTTGCTTAATGTCTTTCTTTTCTATTAAAACTAGACAGACATGTTGGTTTTATATTAAGGGAAGAGAATTAATAAAGCTCTAGCGAGTATTTTATGAGTTTTGTACTTCTTGGCTTATAATTGTATGCATGACTATTTTTGTTTTAATAGATTAATTCAGCATGAATCTATTCGGTGAAATCAATTCCCTAGGTTTTCTCTCCTAAAGGTTTCCCATTACTTTTCAGTCATTTATTTTTCACTCAACTTCAAAGTCTTTTTAATCTAAATAGAATTTGTGGTTAGTACCTATGGTATTCAATTGATCTAGAAACCCAATCTTGTGGACGATACTCTTTACTTAAATCATTATATTAAAACTTGACTCGTACACTTGCGGTACGCAATAAATCACGCATCAAGTTTTTAGCGCCGTTGCCGGGGATTGGCATATTTAGATGAATTGATATTGTGGAGAATTCAACAAATCTTACTTTAGATTATTTTTTATTTTTTATTAATTTTCTGTTATTTGTGTTTTTCTTGTCAGGTTCGTGTTTCAGTTTATGTGAAAGGACAAGGGAGTTTCCTTACTTCCCTTCGATCCTGAGATAGAAAAGACTTGCAAGAGGAATCGAAAAATCCATAAAGAGAAGGACAAATCAATGGCACAACCAAATATGGCCGAACAGGAGAACAAGGCCATTATGGACTATTTCCAGCCCACATTTGACATTAATCAATCTGGGATAGTCCTCACACCTATAGATGCCAACAATTTTGAGTTGAAGACAGGACTGATTCAAATGGCCATGAACAATGCATTCAGGGGTCGTCCTATTGAAGATCCAAATTCCCAATTGAAGAAATTCTTAGAAATTTCTAGCACGGTAAAAATTAATGGTGTTTCTACTGATGCAATTCTCTTACGCCTTTTTCCTTTTTTCTTTACAGGAAAAAGCAACTGATTGGCTAGAATCATTACAACTAGGAAGCATCACTACTTGGGAGGAGTTGGCACATGCATTTTTGACTAAATTCTTCTCACTTGCTAAATTTGTCAAGCTTAGAACTGAGATAGAAACCTTCAGACAAAATGAAGGTGAACAATTGTTTGAAGCATGGGAGCGGTACAAGGAACTAATAAGGAAGTGTCCTGAGCATGGGTATCCAGACTGGCTACAAATTCAATTTTTTTACAATGGACTCACAGGAGAAACTAAGACAATTGTAGATGCAGCATCTAGAGGAACTATCCTGAAGAAAACTGTAGATAGAGCTCGTACACTATTAGAGGAGATGGCAACTACGAGCTATCATTGGCCAAATGAACGCTCCAATTATAAAATAGTAGTTGGCCTCTATGAGGTGGATGAGGTAAGTTCCCTTTAGGCTCAAATTGCATCTCTTACTAATGCAATGAACAAACTTGCAGGAATAGGTGTCACTCAATCTATTGCAGCCTTAGCAGCATCTCATACCCTTCCATCTGGTGAGGAATACCACTTGGAACAGGCCCAATATGTGAACAATAGAAATTTCAACTATGGAGGCCAACAAATGCAAAATAATCTTCCTACCCACTACCATCCAGGTTTGAGAAATCATGAGCATTTTTCCTATGTTAATACTAAGAATGTTTTGCAGCCTCCACCAGGTTTTGCATCCACTTCTCAACAACCTGAAAAGAAGCCATCCCTTGAAGAATTGGTTGGAGCATTCGTTACAGAATCCAGAAATAGAGCCAACCAAATGGAAAGCACATTGACTAGTCAGGGAGCGGCCATAAAGAATTTGGAGGTACAAATGAGTCAGATGGCCACATCTATTAACAGTCTCCATAAAGGTAAATATCCTAGTGACATTGAGGTAAATCCAAGGGAGCAATGCAAAGCTTGCAAGGCTATCACATTGAGAAGTGGAAGGATGGTGGATGAGATTGCAAAAGAACCAGTTGAGAAGTCTACTGAAAAAGAGTTCACTCTAGAGCCATCTACTAATTTGTTTATTCAGGTTGAGAAAGAACAAAAGAAGACTACTACATCACCTGAAGCTGAACAATCTACTAAGTCTTTTGTGCCTTTTGTTCCTAACTCTATTCCTTATCCTCAACGGTTTAGAAAGAAAAAGTTTGAATCTCAATTTTCTAAATTCTTAGACATATTTAAAAAGCTTCATATTAATATTCCATTTGCATATGCTCTTGCTCAAATGCCACACTATGCAAAATTCATGAAAGACATAATGTCAAACAAGAAGAAACTGGAGGCCTACAAAACAATCAACCTTACTGAGGAATGCAGTGCCATCATTCAGAGAAAGTTGCCTCAGAAATTAAAGGATCCAGGGAGTTTTACTATCCCTTGTGTTATGGGAAATTCCTCTTCTCCTTATAAAGCTCTATGTGACTTAGGAGCTAGCATTAACTTGATGCCTTTATCTGTATACAGGAAACTAGGTTTGGGGGAGGTGCAACCTACCACCATATCTCTTCAGTTAGTTGATCGATCTATCACATATCCTAGAGGTATTGTAGAAGATGTATTGGTTTAGGTTGACAAGTTTATCTTCCCTGTTGATTTTGTAGTGCTAGACATGGAGGAGGACAGTGAAGTCCCAATCATTTTGGGAAGACCTTTCTTAGCCACTGGACGAGCTTTAATCGATGTAAAACAGGGTAAGCTATCTCTAAGATTGAACAACGAAGAGGTAACTTTCAATATATATAACTCTATGAAATTCCATGAGGAAGAGAGTGATTGTTTTCGTGTGGACATGATTGATTCCATTACTAATGAGTTTGAGAAATTTGTGGCAAATTCTGATATTTTAGATAAATTGGATTTAGACAATGAGAATGAGCAGGTGAAACAGGTGGAGGTGAAACACATGGTCAAGCTACCACTATGGTACATTTAATGAGCCTCGTCTAGCCAAAGACGTTAAACAAAGCGCTTCTTGGGAGGCAACCCAAGTTTATTTTTGAGTTTTTAGTTTGTTTTATTTGTTTTCTTTTGTTTAATTCTTTTGTGGCGTGCTGTTGTTCTTATATTCCTTTACTTTTCCTTTAGGAGCCTGATCAACAAATTTTTCTCTACATCTCATAAGATAGTGGATTCACTTGCATTTCAGGGAAGTTTCGAAATCCCCTATCTATTTTTTCTTGTCCTTTGCATATTATTGACTATACATTGAGAACAATGTATATTTTAAGTTTGGGGGTGGAACTATGCATGTTATGCATGTTTTAGGTGAATTTTATATTTTTTTTTAGCATGATCTTCATGGTTGAATCTTTGTTGCATTGTTTGTGATTAGGACAACCTAGGAAGTGTTCTAGAGTTTGATATTCTGCTTTTGTTGGACTATGAGACCATACCGATTAACGGAGAAAATTTTTATTTTTATTTTTAGTCCCTTTTGATATGTTTGAATACCTTGTAAGCTAAAAATGCATCTTTAGTTTGAGTTTTAATGCATAAAGAAGATACGCATGATTAGATTTTTCTTTGAAAAGTTATATGATAGTGTCTCATTTTTTGTTGCTAAATGAAGAATGCATAGGATTTGATACCAAAATACCATGCTTTTCTGTGAGTTTTTGAGCCAATAAGCACCTCTTAACACGGTGCTCTATTTTCTTAAATTGAGTGATTGCCATGCATGATTGATATTTCTAGAACTTGCTTTGTTAGACATGTCTGGAATCTCTGAATTTGACTTGAATGTTTAATTTCACAAAGGGCGTTTAGGTAAAACCACTTTTAGCCTTCTTAAATAGCTGTTACGTCTCCAAAAGTGACTATTTTAGGACTTATTTGCTATAGAAAGATGTACACCCTTAAGCATTTTTTGTAGAATTTAGCTTAAACTTGTGCTTATATATGAGAATTAGTAGAATCAAGCTAAATTAGGACTTATGTGTAAAAGGAAAGAAAAAGAAACAACAACAAAGTTAAAGACTTGGAATTTGCACATTGCTGAAGCATTGCGAAAACATTGCGGTCTCAACAATGTTTTAAGTGAAAGTTGTTATTTGTTTAACTGATTTCCATGTTGTTGCGATCTTTCAGCCGCTCGTTTTTTCTCCTGCTGCCACGTAGAAGAACGACGTTCAGAATGGATGGTTCTCCTTGGCCCAATCGTACCTGCAGAACACTATAAAAGGAGGTCAAAGGGGAAGGTTGAAGACACACTCGAAAGGCGTAGATCTCTCCTTCAACGCAGTTTCTCATTGTTTTCTCTCACGGGTGTTGGCGTGAAGGTTTTAGCTGGTGGAGTCGATAATCTAAGAGGAAGAAGAGAGGATCTTTCATCTCTTCTGATTGGATTTATCCACGATCAAGCTTACCTTCGGTTGTCATCCGAGGCGTTGTGGCGAGGAGATCACACGCATACTTTACTGCTTTCTGTTTATGTTTTCGTTGCTGGCTGTTGTTATTTCCCTTTTGTCTGCTACTCTAATTCATTTCGTCTCTTTCTGTTTAGCTTTAGTTGCTCAAAGCTGTCATTTGTTTAGTTCCGACTTTTGTTAATCAAAGCATTATTTCATCACTTCGCAAGTTCTCCATTTCTTCTGTTTGCTGTCATATCTTCTTGAATACTGTTAAGCATGTCTTCTCCATCTATTCTTTCCATTCCATCTTCATCCATGAGTAACTAAACCACATAAGGGTATGCTAATGACAAGTTTCTAGGTAGAAATACGTGAATCAAGCATGTAGGTTAGCTTCAAATGCATTGAATGTATGTAAGCTTCATCCCACGGGCAATTTCGATTGGCCATCCATTTTGTCCAAAGAACTCCTAACCTCTGGAAGGAGTAAGAGTTCAGAGTCGTACATTCATGCTAGCCTTTCATGGTAGCCAGAAAATGACCTAGGAATAGGCGTTTTCCTAGTAGAAATCACTAAACTTGCTTTTATAAATAGATGCTTAAGGCCTTACTTGGACATGAGTAAACTAAAGGATCTAATGCATGAAATCGAAAGATACATGAGAATGAGTTAGTTTGATGCATGATGAGTTGATCTATTGCTTGAGAATCGTATGAAAAAGCCTATAGAGGAGTCGTTAGTAGCCCTTGTTTCCCTACTTTACCCCTAATTCGTTGTTAGTAACATTGCTAGAAAATTGTTGTTTCCGCAATTCTCTTAGTTCAACATTTTGCCTTAGCCATTTTTCTTAGTCTTTTGTGTTGCGATTTTATTGCTAGATAATTGCGTTCTCCGCAATTCTTTTCCTTCTACATTCGAGTTTACCTCTTCATACCTCGCACGTTCCTTAATAGTTAGGCACTTTAAACCCAAATCTACCCCATTTAAACCACCCTTTCTCACTTAACATCTCACTTCGTTAGTCACTAAGAATAAATCTCTGTGGGAAATCGAATGAAAAAATACTTATTACTTGCTACAGGACCATGTATGCTTGCATGTTCTGAGTGCTCTCCCATTGCATCTTTATTTTAAACATTGAGCACGCAACAATAGCCTATCTTGGTATAATCCTTAGAAAGCCAAATTTTGAGCCTTAGACCTTTTCATTGGAACATTACCACATAACAAGCCTTATACTCATTCTCTTGTTGTTTTCCTTTCTCTGAACCCTTAATGGAAAGATTATAAGTGTTTACCACAGGATGTGTCAATCCATCCAAAGGAGAAAGTTGAATGGTGTTAATAAAATATTCAAAAGGAAGCATTCATTCCATTAGCTTCTTTTAGAGACAAAAGAAAAGAAAAAAAAAGTTTCATGTGGTAAAGTCTTATAATTCTTCCAACCTAGTAGCTTAAAATGTTCATCCATCCACCTTTACCTAAGCCCAATTACAACCAAAGCAAGACCCTTGAAGTTTTACATTCAATCTAATTCATCGATGATGAAGATGTGATATACTAGCAAGCTTATGGTAAATGTCTCTTATGTTTTGGTTTGAGCATTTATCTTTCATATGCCCTAAACAGTTGAGTGTTTTGAGTGATTCTATGTGAGGGTATCAAGTCTTGTGCATTCGATTTTAGTAATTTTATGAGATGCTTGAGTTTTTTGTTATAAAATTGAAGTATATGATTGCTTAATCTCTTGATTGTCACTATGACTCAAGTTATTGATGTGTGTTTAGTTTTATCGGTATTCATAGATATTAAGGGAAGAAAAGTGAGCACATATGCAAAAGATAAAATATTTTATTTTTTTAAATTTATTGTTGATAGGTCGTGCTTTAATGTGCCTTCTTTTGTGGTTTATTTGTCTTAAGAACACTGAGGTTCGAGTCACGAGCATGCATTCATTGATTCATTTAATGGTTTGTTTTATTTTGCTTGAGGACTAGCAAAAACTTAAGTTTTGGGGTGTTTGATAGCACACTAAATGGGCTATCTTTAGAGTCTTTATTATGCTAGTTTTGGAGTTTAAATGAATTTTTTAATGATATTATTTATCTAAATTGTAGATTTCGAGCATTTGGAGCAAACCGGAGCATTTTAGAAGTTATGACATGAAAAATTAGCTTAAAATATGAATTTTGATGACCAAGAGACAAGAAAAAGAAGGAATCAAGCCAAAAATGTCGAGGGGATAGCGTCAAGACGCTATGGGAGCGTCTCGACGCTCCAAAATGAAGTTTTCAAGCCAAAATTCTCGAGGGGACAGCGTCTCGACGCTGTCCTTCATCACAGAAAAAAATAAATTAAATATGTGCAATTGTTCAACCTCAAACCTGGACGCGCGTGCACACTGCTCAAACAAGGAGCACCCAGACCACCACGCCATTTAACTGATTTTGTTATATATTCCGCTTTTGTGATACATATACATGTAGCGTCGAGCTATAGCGTCTCGACTCTATGCTCGACGCTGGCATTCCAAATCAGTTTTCACGCGTTTTTAAGGGCAGCGTCGAGACACTATGCCGATTTTTCCTATAAATGCATATTTTTCTCCATTCGTCGGGGAGGCCAATTTTTGGGAGATTTGAACCCTATTTTTGAAATACACTGATTGAGAAGGCTAAAGGGACACTCTAGAGAGCTGAAGAAGATATTTGGAGGCTCGGGAACGCGCATATCACATCAGGAACGAGGCTTGGAACGCGACAAGAGTTTTTCTCTTTTTACCTTTGATTTTATTGTTTATTTTATGGATTCTAAATATTGTCTAAGCATGATTTTAGTGATTATGAGTAGCTAGACTTTTACTTAGGAGATTGATGTAATCGTTTTAGTTTTCATGTTTGATTAATCTAAAGTTCTTCATATTGCAACAATTGTTCTTGTGTTTGTTTGCTTAATGTTTTTATCTTTTGGCCAAAGTATAAATTGTTGATTGCTTTAATTCTAGCTTAAAAGAGTATATTTTAGAGTAGAACTCAAACATTTGAATACTTGTAAATTCTTGCATAAAAATGAAGAATTCTCTTAGAGGCCGATAATAGAAGTTGCTTAATGCCTTTCTTTTCTATTAAAACTAGACAGACATGTTGGTTTTATATTAAGGGAAGAGAATTAATAGAGCTCTAGCGAGTCTTTTATGAGTTTTGTACTTCTTGGGTTATAATTGTATGCATGACTATTTTTTGTTTAATAGATTAATTAAGCATGAATCTATTCGGTGAAATCAATTCCCTAGGTTTTCTCTCCTAAAGGTTTCCCATTACTTTTCAGTCATTTATTTTTCACTCAACTTCAAAGTCTTTTTAATCCAAATAGAATTTGTGGTTAGTACCTATGGTATTTGTAGACACCGTATTTGGTCCGGTCATTTGTTTATTATTAAAGTTATTTTTCCCTATTTTTATGTATTTTTGTCATCATTCTTTAAATCATTTTTAAACTTTTAAAATTCACCTTTTTTATTTTTTTAATTTATTAATTTCGAAAATTCAAGAAAAATAAGAAAAAGAACGTTTTGGTTGTTTGGAAAAGTTTTTACCTATTTTGACAAATAAAATTAACATTTAATGAGTATAAAATTTTTGGCTAAAGTTTGATATTCATCTATTTACTTCAATGAATATAAAATCTTTAATTTATTTTTGGGTTAAAATTTGATATTCATTTATGAGTATAAAATATTTAATTCATTTTTTGTTTTAAATTTGATATTCATTTATGATATAAAATATTTGTTCATTTTTGGCCTAAAATCTATTTCAATTGAGAAAACATTTTGAGTAATAAATTCATTGAGATTTTTACCTTTGATGTGATTTTCAATGGCCTATAAATACCGACTAAGAGAAATAGGTAAAAGGGATAGAATATCAGAGCGAAAGGCTCGCGGAAACGATAAGAGAAGATCAGAGCGGAAGGCTCGTAAAATCAGAGGTCATAAAATATTAGAGCGAAAGACTCGGCATAATTAGGAAGAAATATTGAATTTAGAGGAGTCAAACCACAAGTCAACCCATTTTCTCTCTCCTAAAAAATCTCAACTTTTTGCACTTTTCTCTCTCCTCCTTACTATTCATCGTCACCTACCTCCAACCTCCAAGCTCTTCATCTTCAACCTTAAATTCCGGCGAGACCCACCACCTCTAGGGAAACTCTACGACAGCGTCGCACGACGGTGCAAAGAAACTCACGGCGCACGGCGGCGGTACGCGCAAGCTTCGATCTTGACAGTGGCGCCACACGAACGGATCTTCGCGCACGACGACGGTGGGAGCTCTTGAGCTCCTGCCCACGCAACCCAACCTCAAACCAGGCGACATTCGTACAACGCTCGAGAGGCGGCAGCACGAACCAGACGAAGCTCCAGATCTACGGCGCGACCACGAACCAGGCGACTTCATTTTCTTCAGCTCAATGATGGAGAAATACGGCTGGAATGCAGGCAAACCTCGGCGACGAATCACGAATAGATCTGGCGGTTTTGCGAACGATGGCGAACGAAAACGCAGACGGCGGCAAGAAAAGCATGAACAATGCTGAACCGTAAGGACACGAGGAAGAAGGTAATTTTTTATTTATTTACTTATAATTTTCTAATTTTGTTGTCCTTATTTACAATTATGCCATAAATGAAATAATTTTTTTTTGCACTTTAAACTTTAGTGGCAGGTTTATTTTATTCTTTATTTTATGTTAGATTTTGATTCCAAAAAAAAATAAGATTTCCAAAAAAATAATTTTTCATTCGTTTACCTTATTTCAAAAATCTTTTAAAGTAATGTCTTGGTTTTAAAATAAAATTTTCAAATCTTATTTCAAATGATTTTAATTAGATAATTTATAATTTGATTTTTAAAAATTATATATTTGAAAAGTCAAGCTTTTAAATTCGAATTTTCGAAGGTCAACACTTTAAATTTATTTCGAGGGCTGAGTAATGTGACTTTCGTAGAGTTTCGACTCTCGTGCAAGCACACGAAAATCCTCATAATCCTTCTAAAAATAAATCAATATATTTTAAAAATAAAATATTATCATATAAATCCTATGACGGAGTTGGGATAAATTTCTCAAATTCTTGAGGTAAATAATTTCCTTTAAATAAAAGGAAATTTAGATATGATAATTAATTAAAGTTAAATTCACTCAATATATCAAACTCTTACCTTATTTTTAAGGTTAAGCTTTGATTAAATGAGACATTCATTTTTAACAAAACTATTCATTTTTAACAAAAGTATTATTTATTTATTTTCTCAAATTAAGGACATTTTAAAATTAACTAGATAATATAAGATAAAATATGGCTACCGTTTTTAACGGGTGTTGTAGGGTGCTAATACCTTCCCTACGCTCAAACGACCCCCGAACCTAATTTCTCTTTCCGTAGACTAGTTTTTTTATTTTAAGGTGACCAATCACACCCAAAATGATTGGTGGCGACGTCATCTCTTTTATTTTTTAAAACAAAACCCTTGAAAGAGAACGTCGGCAGCTCCGCGTCGCAATGACGTTGCGACAGCATGGCGACTCCACTGGGGACCTTTTTTTAGAGGGTCAGGCCATTTCATTTTATCTTTTTATTATCCAGTTTTCAATTTTTTGGTCCTTTGTTTTTTTCTTTTATTTCTTTGTTTATTTATTTTTATTATTAGTTTTTTATTTAACATGTTTATTTATTATCACTATATTAATATATTTATTGCAATTTACATTTTTGCATTGTCATGCATCACACACACATTCACGAGCCTCCTACCCGGGCTTTACCTTTAGGATTAGATTCGGAGACTGAGTAGTGTGACCTTCGTGGAATTTCGGTTCCCGTGCAGGCGCATGAAATTCTCCACTCAAGCCAACTACGCTGTTTAATCAGCCAGAAGGCTTGGGGACCAAATACTTCTAGGAATGATTAGAACATAAATTACACTCATACGCATCCTAGAGTCAACCAATTATTATCCAAAGTTTTGAACTTTAGGATACACATATTTGGTTATATTACATGTTGAGATCCTTAAACTTATTATATAACATATATTGCAAATCTCATTCATGCATTCATGTGATATATTTATTCTTTTGTATATAATTATTGTCTTTTTTTGCTTTGTTTCCTTAAAAATAAGAATAAAAAAATCCGGTGTTGGTTTTAAAAAAATAAAATAAAAAAATGTTTGTTTCCTTATGAAAAAAAAAAGTAAAAAAACTGTTATTTATTTTTTTAAAAAAAAAATCAAAATGTTAAAATACTAATCACACTTGATATATACTCAATCTTTACCCATAATTGAGAATGTAGTGATGTCTACCTTCGAGGGGATTTAATTTGCCTCGATTAGACACACGAAAATTCTCGCTCAAATTAATTCATTTGTTATTCTTATAACATTAGAATTAATTTATGGTTAGAGTATTATCCATAAATCATTTTTATTTTTTTTACGTTCTCAGTTAATTCCATTGTTATATCAATAACGTTGGGAATAATTTTGGATCTATTATTTTATTTTATTCGATTAGTTTTCCCTCCTGAAAAAGGGAAAAGAAAAGAAAAAAAAAATTACAAAAGGAAGTATTCATGTTTCCTTTTGATAAAACAAAAAAGGTAATAGAGTTTTGTATATATTCTTTCTAATTTTTTTTTTCCCTCTTTTAAAAATGAATCTTTTAAACTTTCCATTGGGTTTTTTTTAGAAAAAAAAAACACAAAAAAACACAAAAAAAACTACATGTCACATCATTCACATACATCTCATCCACATTCTTTATATACCCTCATACATACACATTCTCATATTGATCCATTCATTGTAGGAAATTAAAAAAAGTTCATTTGCATTCTGGCACACCTTAGAATAAAAATGATCATGCCTTTCATGTTCACATCCATATAGAGTCACAAGACATTGATTTTCATTCAAACACATCTTCCGCTCATGATTAGAAGTCATTTCGTTATTCTTTTAGTTGCATTTAGAGTCTAGCATTACATATTCACATGCATAATAAAAATTACCAATGATTGCCTGAATGTTAAATTTAAGAACGCAATATATCATTTGGAGCAATCAACGGTTTAATTTTTAAAAAAAAAAAAAAAATGTCCAACATCATTTCACACACATGCATATATAAAAAGAAATTCATGCATTATCTCATCCCGCATGTGAAGTCATATCATCTCACACATGCATACATAAAAAATAAAAACAAAAAAATCATTTGTTATCACATCCTACATCACACCATCAAAATAAATTTTATGCATCATTTCGCATGTCAAATCATCAATTGCATCATATCACACATGCATACATAGAAAATAAAAACAAAAAAATCATTTGTTATCACATCCTACATCACACCATCAAAATAAATTTTATGCATCATTTCGCATGTCAAATCATCAATTGCATCATATCACACATGCATACATAAAAAATAAAAACAAAAAAATCATTTGTTATCACATCCTACATCACACCATCAAAATAAATTTTATGCATCATTTCGCATGTCAAATCATCAATTGCATCATATCACACATGCATACATAAAAAATAAAAACAAAAAAATCATTTGTTATCACATCCTACATCACACCATCAAAATAAATTTTATGCATCATTTCGCATGTCAAATCATCAATTGCATCATATCACACATGCATACATAAAAAAATAAAAAACAAAAAAATCATTTGTTATCACATCCTACATCCTATCAAAATAAATTTTATGCATCATTTCGCATGTCAAATCATCAATTGCATCATATCACACATGCATACATATATTAAAAAAAAACAAAAAAATCATTTTTATCGTACACGTGCATACATCTCGGAAAAATAAAATCAAATTTTTATTCTCCAACATGATAAAAATGCTCATGCATTCGTTATCTCATTTCACATAAAAAAGATTTTTTAAATTTTTTTCATTTTCACAATATCATTTCATGTCTGTTTTACAAAATATTCTCGAATTTTGTCACATCCTTCATTATAACATTGGAAAAAAAAATGATAGTTTTCATGTTTATTCTGATCATCTTTGTGTTTACTTTGGTCGTTCTTGTTAGCTGAAAACTTAGCAAGAATTTTGAGCAAAAATGTTGAATCATCACTGAAAAAAAAAAAAAAAAAAAAAAAAAAAAAAAAAAAAGAAGTTATGAGTGCTTTCACTACTCTATTATGAGAAATTGTAAACTCTCAACCATTTTATGACCTTCTTGAAAATATTTTTCTCAGCCTTCATTGTTGGGTTAAGCTCTAAATTGAGAGAACTTCATTTTGACCTTCAAATTTCTCATGTGCTAAACATTATACTACTATACACTCCCGAACAAGGTTTTAATCTTCATATTGGGGCAAAACACCCTTCTGCAGTGAATGTTCCTAATCATTAAAACCTTGAACTTGCATATCACATCAATTTTGAGGAAATTTACCCTGATTTGTGGATTCACCATAAAATCCCGGACTAAACTCAACATTTATATTTATATGATGTTTCTCTACATTTATATACCCATCTAGCCTTTTGCTAAGCCGCCACGTTTAATTAATGGCAAACGTTCCAATATATTCAAGAGAACTTCAAATGTAATGAAATAGTATTGAACTCTTGTGACCTACTGCTTCATAATTAATACTTGTAATTTCTCATATATTTCTCATATTCGATTTCATTTTATCTAAATTCTCATTGCTTTCCATTCTTATCATTTGTCATTTCTCTTTCTAATTCCATTCTTATCATTTGTCATTTCTCTTTCTAATTCCATTCTTATCATTTGTCATTTCTCTTTCTCGATTAGAAAGTGATTCCAATTTCTAAGATAATAGTTTTGAGGACTAATGAGTCGGTAACTGTGAAAATCATCTCGAAGTCTCAATTTCTTTCAATGAGTTTTACAAGCGGGACTTCCTCGATACCAAGAATCATGGCCAAAGAAAAGGCGAGGAAGGACTACAAGGAGTTGTAAAGGAGTAACTAAATGTTATCAATTATTTGTATATGATTGCACAATTTCTTGCTAAATAAAAAAAAAAAAAAAAAAAAAAAAAAAAAAAAAAATGTTGCAAGATTTGTGCAATCAGTAGATTAAGGAACTACATCTCAGAATGCTTGAAAAACCTCCTTTGCAAAGCAACCAATCGGGGCAAAGTCTCCATCTTCGCTAAACCGAGACAATTCTTTCAAACTTTGCACACTGGAGCAAAGTCATCATCAACAAAGCTGGAGCAAAGCCTTCATCTTTGCCCCCACTAGAGTAAGACCATCATCTCTAAACTGGAGCAAAGTCTTCGCCTTTGCCACACTGGAGCAAAGCCATCATATCTAAACTGGAGCAAAGTCTTTGTCTTTGCCTTACCCGACTACCATCAACAAACTGGAGCAAAATCTTCATCTTTGCTACACTGGAGCAAGACCTCTATCAACAAACTAGAGCAAGACCATCATCCATACAGGGGAAAAATCAGCGAGCTGAAGCATTTGATTGCACCATTTCTTTAAAAAGAAAAAATGTTGCAAGATTTGTGCAATCAATAGATCAAAGAATTACATCCATAATGCTTGAAAAATCTCCTTTGCAAGGCGACCAATTGGGGCAAAGCCTCCATCTTCGCTAAACTAAGACAATTCTTTCAACTTTACACACTGGAGCAAAGTCATCATCAACAAAACTGGAGCAAAGCCTTTGTCTTTGCCACACTGGAGCAAAGTTATCATCAAACTGAAGCGAAGCTCTTGTCTTTGCCACACTGGAACAACGCTACCATAAAAAGACTGGAGCAAAGTCTTCATCTTTGCAATACTGGGGTAAAGTCGATATCAACAAGCTGGAGTAATTGATCGCACCATCTCAATTTAAAAAAAAAAAAAAAAAGATTGGTGCAATCAATAGATCAAGAAGCTACCACTTACAAATCAACATTGGGCAAAGCCTTCACCTTTGTCGCATTTGGGAAAAAAACGTTCATATTCGTCACACCAAACCATGTCAAGGTGGAAATAATCGAAGACCTCGAGCTTACTCAAAGGAAGAAAGATACACATACAAGATGATTTCTCAAAGGGGCTGCTTCAAGTTCTCAAAACTATTGTTCAAAGAATTGAAGCCACTTCATTCTTCTTCCATTGGATCATATTCCAATCTCTTACTCGAACATTAAAAATTTATAATCAATATCTCTTATTGTTCAGGAGATTTGAAGACCACATTCTCCTCTGTTTTTCTTCCTTATGAAGAAAACATGTATTGTTTACCATTTCATGCTTAATTCGAACTCAAACTCATTTTCTTGCATTCACATTATTGTGTCCATTACAAGACTAAATTATGAAGCAGTTAATCAAGTAAGATATTCAATTCTACAAATTACTTTTGATAGTTCTCTAACCTAGCACATGAGACACTTCCAAAATATTACCATGCCTAATATGGTTGAGTACTCTATGATTGACATACATAATCCCGTTCGAGTGAAAGCATTCAAGAAAAAAAAAAAAAAAAAAAAAAAAACCCATCTGATGATGATAACATTTTCTCTTTTGATTCTTTGTTAAATGTCAGCTAACAACAACAAGGAGAGTAGACAAGGATAATCATTTTCCTTAAACATGAAGATCATTTTGATATCTTGCATTTCGTTTACCAGTTTGAAACAATTCACATCATTATTTTAAATAAAAACAAAAAAAATCATTTGTTATCATACACATGCATACATGTTGCATTCATTGATCACATGCATAACATTATCAAAAGAACATTTTAGAGAATTCAGGCAGCTAAGTTTTGAAATAAAAACCGTTGTCTTTCGAAAAACAAAAAAATATTTTGGTTAAATCGAACCCTAATCCAAGATTAGCGGTCGAAGCCTGTGGACATAACCCAGGTCCGTTTCATTTACTTTGTTGGTTAAATCGAACCATAATCCAAGATTAGCGGTCGAAGCCTGTGGACATAACCCAGGTCCGTTTCATTTAATTTGTTGGTTAAATCGAACCATAATCCAAGATTAGCGGTCGAAGCCTGTGGACATAACCCAGGTCCGTTTCATTTAATTTGTTGGTTAAATCGAACCATAATCCAAGATTAGCGGTCGAAGCCTGTGGACATAACCCAGGTCCGTTTCATTTACTTTGTTGGTTAAATCGAACCATAATCCAAGATTAGCGGTCGAAGCCTGTGGACATAACCCAGGTCCGTTTCATTTCCTTTGTTGGTTAAATCGAACCATAATCCAAGATTAGCGGTCGAAGCCTGTGGACATAACCCAGGTCCGTTTCATTTACTTTGTTGGTTAAATCGAACCATAATCCAAGATTAGCGGTCGAAGCCTGTGGACATAACCCAGGTCCGTTTCATTTCCTGTGTTGATTAAAAAAAATTATAAAAATATAAAAAAAATCCTTTGTTGGTTAAATCGAACCCTAATCCAAGATTAGCGGTCCAAGCCTTTGGACATAACCCAGGTCCGTTTCATTTCCTTTGTTGATTAAAAAAAAATATAAAAAAAAATCCATTTGTTGGTTAAATCAAACCATAATCCAAGATTAGCGGTCGAAGCCTGTGGACATAACCCAGGTCCGTTTCAATTCCTTTGTTGATTAAAAAAATATATAAAAAAAAAATTCATTTGTTGGTTAAATCGAACCATAATCCAAGATTAGAGGTCGAAGCCTGTGGACATAACCCAGGTCCGTTTCATTTACTTTGTTGTTTCAAAAAAAAATTAAAAAATATAAAAAAAATTCTTTGTTGGTTAAATCGAACCATAATCCAAGATTAGCGGTCGAAGCCTGTGGACATAACCCAGGTCCATTTCATTTCCTGTGTTGATTAAAAAAAATTAAAAAAATATAAAAAAAATCCTTTGTTGGTTAAATCGAACCCTAATCCAAGATTAGCGGTCCAAGGCTGTGGACATAACCCAGGTCCGTTTCATTTCCTTTGTTGATTAAAAAAAAATATAAAAAAAAATCATTTGTTGGTTAAATCAAACCATAATCCAAGATTAGCGGTCGAAGCCTGTAGACATAACCCAGGTCCGTTTCAATTCCTTTGTTGATTAAAAAAATATATAAAAAAAAAAATTCATTTGTTGGTTAAATCGAACCATAATCCAAGATTAGCGGTCGAAGCCTGTGGACATAACCCAGGTCCGTTTCATTTCCTTTGTTGATTCAAAGAAATATAAAAAAATTCCTTTGTTGGTTAAATCGAACCATAATCTAAGATTAGAGGTCGAAGCCTGTGGACATAACCCAGGTCCGTTTCATTTCCTTTGTTGATTCAAAAAATATAAAAAAAATCCTTTGTTGGTTAAATCGAACCATAATCCAAGATTAGAGGTCGAAGCCTATGGACATAACCCAGGTCCGTTTCATTTCCTTTGTTGATTCAAAAAATATAAAAAAAATCCTTTGTTGGTTAAATCGAACCATAATCAAAGATTAGAGGTCGAAGCCTGTGGACATAACCCAGGTCCGTTTCATTTACTTTGTTGTTTCAAAAAAAAAAAAAAAATCCTTTGTTGGTTAAATCGAACCCTAATCCAAGATTAGCGGTCGAAGCCTGTGGACATAACCCAGGTCCGTTTCATTTCCATTAAAAAACAAAAAATACCTTTGTTGGTTAAATCGAACCCCAATCCAAGATTAGAAGTTGTAGCTTGTGTAAACCCAAGTCTATAAAAAATCATTGTTGGTTAAATCGAATCATAATCCAAGATTAGCGGTCGTAGTCTGATAGCCCAGGTCCGTTTCAAAAAAATCATTATTGGTTAAATCGAACCCTAATCCAAGATTAGCGGTCGAAACCCGGGAGATAGCCCAAGTCTAAAAAAAAATCATTGTTGGTTAAATCGAATCCTAATCCAAGATTAGCGGTCGAAGCCTGTGGACATAACCCAAGTCCGTTTCATTTCTTTATTGGTTAAATCAAACTCTAATCCAAGATTAAGGGTCGTATCCTTTGTAAACCTAGGTCTGTCTTTTTATTAATAATAAACAAATTTCCTCCTTCCCAATACTTTGTCTTCATCCTTTGTCTACCCTTTCAATTCTTCAAAGATACACAAAGGGGAGCAAGCTGTAGACACCGTATTTGGTCCGGTCATTTGTTTATTATTAAAGTTATTTTTCCCTATTTTTATGTATTTTTGTCATCATTCTTTAAACCATTTTTAAACTTTTAAAATTCACCTTTTTTATTTTTTTAATTTATTAATTTCGAAAATTCAAGAAAAATAAGAAAAAGAACGTTTTGGTTGTTTGGAAAAGTTTTTACCTATTTTGACAAATAAAATTAACATTTAATGAGTATAAAATTTTTGGCTAAAGTTTGATATTCATCTATTTACTTCAATGAATATAAAATCTTTAATTTATTTTTGGGTTAAAATTTGATATTCATTTATGAGTATAAAATATTTAATTCATTTTTTGTTTTAAATTTGATATTCATTTATGATATAAAATATTTGTTCATTTTTGGCCTAAAATCTATTTCAATTGAGAAAACATTTTGAGTAATAAATTCATTGAGATTTTTACCTTTGATGTGATTTTCAATGGCCTATAAATACCGACTAAGAGAAATAGGTAAAAGAGATAGAATATCAGAGCGAAAGGCTCGCGGAAACGATAAGAGAAGATCAGAGCGGAAGGCTCGTAAAATCAGAGGTCATAAAATATTAGAGCGAAAGACTCGGCATAATTAGGAAGAAATATTGAGTTTAGAGGAGTCAAACCACAAGTCAACCCATTTTCTCTCTCCTAAAAAATCTCAACTTTTTGCACTTTTCTCTCTCCTCCTTACTATTCATCGTCACCTACCTCCAACCTCCAAGCTCTTCATCTTCAACCTTAAATTCCGGCGAGACCCACCACCTCTAGGGAAACTCTACGACAGCGTCGCACGGCGGTGCAAAGAAACTCACGACGCACGGCGACGGTACGCGCAAGCTTCGATCTTGACAGTGGCGCCACACGAACGGATCTTCGCGCACGACGACGGTGGGAGCTCTTGAGCTCCTGCCCACGCAACCCAACCTCAAACCAGGCGACATTCGTACAACGCTCGAGAGGCGGCAGCACGAACCAGACGAAGCTCCAGATCTACGGCGCGACCACGAACCAGGCGACTTCATTTTCTTCAGCTCAATGATGGAGAAATACGGCTGGAATGCAGGCAAACCTCGGCGGCGAATCACGAATAGATCTGGCGGTTTTGCGAACGATGGCGAACGAAAACGCAGACGGCGGCAAGAAAAGCATGAACAATGCTGAACCGTAAGGACACGAGGAAGAAGGTCATTTTTTATTTATTTACTTATAATTTTCTAATTTTGTTGTCCTTATTTACAATTATGCCATAAATGAAATAATTTTTTTTTGCACTTTAAACTTTAGTGGCATGTTTATTTTATTCTTTATTTTATATTAGATTTTGATTCCAAAAAAAAATAAGATTTCCAAAAAAATAATTTTTCATTCGTTTACCTTATTTCAAAAATCTTTTAAAGTAATGTCTTGGTTTTAAAATAAAATTTTCAAATCTTATTTCAAATGATTTTAATTAGATAAATTATAATTTGATTTTTAAAAATTATATATTTGAAAAGTCAAGCTTTTAAATTCGAATTTTCGAAGGTCAACACTTTAAATTTATTTCGAGGGCTGAGTAATGTGACTTTCGTAGAGTTTCGACTCTCGTGCAAGCACACGAAAATCCTCATAATCCTTCTAAAAATAAATCAATATATTTTAAAAATAAAATATTATCATATAAATCCTATGACGGAGTTGGGATAAATTTCTCAAATTCTTGAGGTAAATAATTTCCTTTAAATAAAAGGAAATTTAGATATGATAATTAATTAAAGTTAAATTCACTCAATATATCAAACTCTTACCTTATTTTTAAGGTTAAGCTTTGATTAAATGAGACATTCATTTTTAACAAAACTATTCATTTTTAACAAAAGTATTATTTATTTATTTTCTCAAATTAAGGACATTTTAAAATTAACTGGATAATATAAGATAAAATATGGCTACCGTTTTTAACGGGTGTTGTAGGGTGCTAATACCTTCCCTACGCTCAAACGACCCCCGAACCTAATTTCTCTTTCCGTAGACCAGTTTTTTTATTTTAAGGTGACCAATCACACCCAAAAGGATTGGTGGCGACTCCATCTCTTTTATTTTTTGAAACAAAACCCTTGAAAGAGGACGTCGGCCGCTCCGCGTCGCAATGACGTTGCGACAGTATTCAATTGATCTTGAAACTCAGTCCTGTGGACGATAGTCTTTACTTAAATCACTATATTAAAACTTGACTCATACACTTGCGGTACGCAATAAATCACGCAATAGGTGGGATATAAGTAAATAGGAGTATATATCAGGGGTATAATCGGGATGATAAATGTAAACTTCATTCCCTAAAATTGTGGTAGTTATTGGATGAAAATATGAAACTTTTTTAGCTATTTTTCAATTCAATTTTTTATTCCTAACTATTATTGAGAATTTCCCATAAAACATGTTGCTTAACAAATGTGAGTTTGGGCTTCAAATGGGCTTAGATGGTGTTTTGGGCTTCACCATTTCCTAACATTGGAGACCCTCCATTGGGGTCATTTGACGCAAACTTCCTTGTAGCGCCACACTCAGAATGCTGGCATATGGCATCGTAGTTAGCTCGCCGTATGCACAGGAGGAAAATTTGACAGGTTATACATCTCATTGACGACCTTAGGAGAATATTCAACGGAAACTCCTCGCACAATCGATTGATATCCTTCATAAGGATCTATGTTCGCATAGAACTCCCCTACAATTTGGATCAAGGCGGGCTCTAGGGGCTTACAAAATTATTCTCAGCCAAGGTTGGTAATTCTTTGGCGCAGGAATTGGGGCAAATGCTCAAACGACCCCAAATGGAAGCGGCGGGGAGAATTCTCAAAGAATATTTTTCCCTTTTCTTGCTCTCTCCACGGCTTCAAGCTTAACACTAATTGCAGGTTGAGAGGACTCAGACACTTCTTCTTCCGCCAAAACATACTCAACTTTTGCTTTCTTGATTTTGAACTTCTTCACAGGACGCGATGCAGGTTTAGTAACAGGCGACGCTTCCTCATTCTCTATCGCATCAGTTTCTTCTTTCTCGGACGGTTTGATCTTCTTTTCAGATTTCTCATTTTCTTTAGCAACTTTTTCTCCTTCGGCTTCAAGGTCAGGTTGACGGATAGAGGAAACTTCCACTCTGTGCCTTTTCTTTTTGGATTTTGATTTTAGGCTCAGAAGTGGTGGCTCAGCGGCAACATGCTCAGAAGATGCAAGGGTGCTTTCTTCAGCAATCTTAGAGAGCTTTACCTTTTATTCTCCTTTGAACCAGGCGTTAGGTGCTTTCCAGATGAGGGCTCTTATTTTTCAGCGATTCTACTTCCTTTAAATGGAACGGGAATAACCATAACTTCAATGGCAGACGATGGAGCTCGCTCTTGACTCACTAGCTTTGAAGGAATGGGCGTTGAGGCCTCATCGAGAGGAGCCAAAACACCAATGTCAGAAACTTCTTGGGAAACCTTCTCCATAACTAAAGGTTCCACCACCTCTTTCGCTGTAGCACTCACCTTTCTTCCTCATTTCTTTATCTCACGAGGGGAAAACTAAGGAAACTTTGGGCAGTGGGGAAGGGGTAGTTTCAGATTATGAAAATGATTGAGAAACTCGTCAAAATAAATATATGACTACCGATCAAGGCTTGTAGTAAACTACAGTAGACCGGGTCAAACCACAGGGAGCCAAAATTATTTTCTCTCAAGTAAATCCTAAATTATGTAGCATGGAAGTTTTAAAATTGTTTATAAAGAAAATAACGCATAAAAAGAAATTAAATGCAGAAAGTGAAACATAAGTTTATTTGAAGATTACGTGACACCAATTTGGAGACGTGGTCGGGCTAATTATGTAAAATTCGATCATTGAAAGCTAAATAAACTGTCAATTCTTTAAATTAAAGTCTAATCGACCAATCTGGAACAACCTTCTAGCCCGTAAGGTCTCTTAATACAATGAATTCGACAAACAATCACAATTAATTCTAAACTAGCCAATTAGCTGGGCACGATAGCGTTTCATGTCAATCGACTAGCCACCTTAAGCTCTAGAGATTGATTAAAACAATTTAAGCTAAATTAGTTAACTTAATTTAATTTAAACGTCTTCCTAAATCTAGGGACTATCATGCAAACTATAAAAAATAATTGGAAAAACCAATTAATTAGCACAAACATGCTTAACCCCAAATGCTACTTAAGCGCAATCATTACAACAATTACGGATTGCAACTTCATACTCAGGGAAACGAATATACAAGCAACTAAGTTGTCAATTTAGATAAATTAAACAAGCATGCTCGTTGAATAAAACAAGAAATAGGAAGCAATTAACTAAGAAATTGCTTAAGAATCATGAACAAATCTCACAAAAATTACATAACTTGGCTCGACTTACCTCCAAATTGGCGTTACGAGCATAGCTGAGCATCGGGGTTCGTGCTTTAGCACTTTCATTTCACGTTTCATAAACTTCCATCAAATTTAGGATTCGTGATGTCATATGTCTCATTAAAATTCCAAATGTTCAAGAAAATCTCTCACAAAACTCTAAAAAGTATCTAAAAATTACCAAACTCGAGGCTAACCCTCCTAACATCGAATTTCTCTCTTCTAAATTGAAGTTGGCGGTTGTCTAGGGTAAGAATTCGTACAAACCCCAAAAAATCAAAGTTTGGGCGAGAATTGGGCCGAAACTGGGCGTTTGGACGAAGGCGCGCCGCGAGCAAATGGGCTGAAGGACGCGCGCGCTCGTGCGCCGCACATGTGCGGTCTGGGCAAATCGAAGAAGACGCGCGCGGACTGGGCTTGCGCGAAGATGGGTCAAATTGCGTGATGGGCTGAAGACATGGGTTGCGCGAGCTCCTGAGCGAAAGGGTTGAGCAGCTGGGTGAAATGGACCGAACTGGGCTTCGTTCGATGGTGGGCTGGACACTAAAGTGGGTCGATAATGAAGTAGTTGAGCTTGCATTACAAAAATACAAGAAATAATGTCCTCCCTTGATTTTCTTAGCATATCCTGCACCAATCAGACTATTCTTCATATTGGAGATAAAAAAAAAATGAATTTGTATGTATACATAGGCTTATCCGTAGGTTTGGTTTGTTGATTTTAGGCTCCAAACAAGCGTAACGGCCTAATTCAACCCTTAGCGCTTTATTTATGCAAAATATATGATTTAAGCACATTAAATTCATTAAAATCACAAGACTTACTGACTACAAACTAACACTTTTAAAGTGCTATCAAATACCCTGAACCGAAATCTTGCTAGTCCTCGAGCAAAGTAAACTTCTGAACTATCCCATGAAATTCTAATTGCAAATTAGTAACTCTAACCTCAATGCTTTAGGTAACAAAGTACTTGCAAAAGAAGAAAACAGTCGGATGCATTCACACATTGAGAAATTTAAAATTAGGCTCATTGTCCCTTATGTGCATGTGTGCGTAGTCCAACCTATCATAATGCTTATAAGCCCGGAAAAGTTTTAAGCAACCCTCAAGCTCGTTTTCCCCCTACTTCTAGCAATAAAAACAGTCTAACAACTTTAAACACTATAGAGAAATAAGTCACAAGGGTCCCTATAATTTTGAAGTACTTTGTACTCTCCTAACCTTTTATGTTCTTCATTCTTTTTTTTCTTTTCCAAAAGAGTCTTTGATGTCAAGTTTTTCTTCGTTCCAACTTACCCGCAGTTCCACTACACAAAGTATCTGACTACGAGCGAGCTTCACAATCTAAAGACTAATACTCACTTCTTAGCCACTCTTTCATGCAGTGACAAACACGGGTGTCATAGCCTCCCCTGGTTACTCGGGCAACTTAAGAAGAAGGAGTATCTCAAGAGATTTTATTCTATATTTTTTTTCTAGGAAAATAGTTATGTTATACTTCCTCAAATTAAATATTAATAACACTAGTGTATCCAACATCCCTAATGGTGTCTTTCAGGGTGACAACAAGCATACGGGTCAAATAACACAATTCTAAGCCTACAAGAGTAAGGATAAGAGAACTATGTGCTCGATGTGTATAAGGGAGTCAAAAGAATAAAAAAAATTGCTCAAATAGGCATACATTCTCATGCTTTTCAACAGTTGCAAATAATAAGTACCTAAAACACATCGTAAATTGTCCTAATCACATAATATGCAACCACAATATCATACATCTCAAGTTCAGTAATTTACACAAGGCTTAGAAACTAGAAGAGTTCAATAAACATCCACTCCCCACCTAAAATCTTACATTATCCTCAATGTATTATATAACACCTAACTAAACAATTTAAGCAACAAAAATAAGAGGAACATAAAACTTCCCCTGATTTTTGTGAGGTCCATGGTTGGAGGTGAGTGATCCTTGCCCAATCTTTTGTCATTTAGGTCAAACACCTACAAAAGAAAAGAAAAAAACAAACTAAGCTAGGAAATGAAAAACTAAAAGCAAAAACAAGGAAAAACACATGGGTTGCCTCTCAAGAAGCGCAATTTTTTAACGTCGTTATGCTTGACGTGTCTACCACTGTTAGCTTATCCTCGATGATTTGTCAAATAAGATATGCATCAGAGAATTGATAATTTTCAATTCGTCATTAAAAGATTCATCATAAAGATTTTTCACATCACTAAAAATAAAAATGCTAATAATGTTTCTAGCAAAAACTTCTACAACACACATGAAATGATCTTCAGGAAAAATAAAATCATGCGTTTTTGCTAGAAGGCTTTGTAAAGCCATATTGATATTCAACTTAGACCATTTAACAACAAGGGAAGAGATCAAATCAATATCCTCTAGCTGACCAACATTCACAGATGCAAAAATGGGAGGTGGCAGGCTATTTAAATCTTCTACGATCAATGCATTGTTACAAGAAATACCTAGAGGAGATAATTTTTCGCTAGGAACAATTGACACTTTTGTTGGGTTTTATGTCCTGAAACTCGTAGTTTGTAAACAGTATAAATGTAATTAGTCTATTTTGCAATAAAATGTTATTGAGATTTATTCAGTAAAGTTGTTATTGAATAAAGTGAAATTCTGTTTGAATTAACCTGTACCAATAACAAACACTCATAGCGATAGTATGAGTACTTGAGCTTCATGTATGACATGAATGTGGATCAAGTTCAAGTAGACAGCCAAAACGGTCTATAGTATATGGATAAGGTTGGGTACCTTATCATGGTAACACTATTGGATGCGGCTCACTTTTTATAGTACAAAACGATGTGATCTGAATCGTTTCATGTAGAGACATGTGAGTGAGGGCGTCCTGTGCAATGAGTTTGCATAAGACTGAACCAAGAAATTAAGTCACTATTTCTTTATAACACCATTTACTGTAAGACCGACTTTTTCATATGATGACCTAGGTAAATCAATCTCAATCATGAGCTCGCTATGAACTCTTGTTTATTCGAGCTTATCCTTTGACTTGTACGGGTGAGAGTGGCCAAATTGCCGACTCAATAAACCTACCATCTTGGGGATAAGACCGAATAGATAGCTGGGGACATAGTCATGCAAGAAGGAATTCACTCATACCCGCCTTTAGGGATAATAGAGAGGTTGTTCCCTTAAGTGCTGACTCTAGGTCTTGAATAAGGGCCCATCCTCCTCTAATCAGGGAGGAATATGATTTGTTGGTTGGATCACAAATCAATTGTTCATTAGAGGTGTCAGTGATACTTAAAGAAAAATATGTAATGCAGGGGTTAAACGGTATAAATGACCCGCTGTGATTACGAACAACTTGTGAAGGATCGACTCACTGATGATGGTTATATCAAGAGGACACAATATATCTACAGTGAGGAGAGTACAACTCTTGGACTTTAGTGAAGTCTCCGGGGGTTAACAAATGTTGATTAGTTCGGTTTAAAGAGTTTAGTCGGATAATCTCGTATTGTTGGAGCTCATGATCTGTAGGTTCTTTAGGCTCTCCTGGCTAGCTCGGATAAAGTCGTGTAACAATATAAGAGAAAACGAATTTGAATTTAGTCAAATTCGATTTTGGAATAGTGATGGACATATTTAAATATGATTTAAATATGAAAAACGGTCTAAAATATGAATACGGATTCATATGCGAAAAATCGGTTTTCAGTAAACTGGGATTTGTCATATTGTTTAATTAATATTTGATATTAAATTAAATAATATGAATTAATTAAAATAAATATATTATATATTATATTAATTAAAAAGTTTAATTAAAAAAATATATATTAATATTTAAAATTAATTTTTAAATAATAATAAAATAATATATTTGCATTTGCATGCTTTGACATGTGTAAATATTTTTGACATATGTTCTTTGACTAACCTACTTGGTTAATCTACTTGAAATGCTTATAAATACATAAGTTTTTTAGTTGGAAAAAAAAAAGATTCAAATGTTGAATTCTTTTTTGTTTATGTAAACATTTTTATGTTTTTGCTAAAGAAGACCATTCTTCCAAGTCATCTCTCTCTCGATCTCTCTCTTGTAACGGAGTCTCACCACTCCATTGCTCGGCCCGAGGATAGCGGGACTACCAGAGATGGTCCTCGAAGAGTTCGCGAGAAGTTTCGTTAAGTTCGTGAGGAGATTCAAGCTTCGGGATTTGAAGAAATACGAACTAGAAAGGTATGTGTTCTTATTTCTTATTTTTCGAAGTTTCAAGCATGTTTCCATTTAGTTAAATTGATGAAATTAGAGTGTCAACGATCCAAATCGCTTCCGCAGCGTTATGCGCTCCATTAACTTCCTCATTCATAGTTACATTTTCAATGCAACTGGTCCTATCTCATCAGTTTATAACTCTTCAAAGAGATTTGCAATACAAAGTACATACTCAATCTCATCAATGCATAATTCTTAAAAAAATATCATCGTTATCAGTCACATATGCAATCTCATCAAGTTGGAGTAATACTTACCTTAATCTCTTCAAGACTTTCTTCATCGTCACTAAATTCCCATTATTCGAATGTGATTGATCTTGAAGAAATATCATTTCCACTTCTAAGCTCACTTGCAGTACTAATCTCTTTAGGATTCACCTCGATTTGCGCATACAACTTCCCCGAACTTTGCCCCTCTCATTTGCTTACAGACGTAGCCAATTGGGTGATTTGGTTGCCTAAGTTCTCCATTTCTTCCCGGGTATCCTGTTGAAATTAAAGAGTGTTAATAGCAAACTCTCTAATACTTTCTTCTAAAGACATACTTGAGCTTGTAACTTGAATTTCCACAAAGCCTTGATATGGTTCATTGAAGCTCTGAAAATGTTGCCTTTCTTGATCTATGTAGTCAAAGTCTGGTTGATCTTTCCATCCATGATTGTAGTATGGATCATAATTTCAAGGAGGTTGGCCATGAAATCCACCAAAAGCATTGACTTTTGAATTCAATGTTGTGGAAATTGAGTGTAGGTATTTGGCGGTAAATTCTTGGTAGCATATTGATGAACTAGAGAAGTTAAATCAGATAATTGAGTTTAAGTTCACTAATATCGTAAGAAGATAATCCCTTAGAAAAATATATTTTACATTTTTTTTTAGAAATTTAAAATGTAGTTAAGAGAATTTAATTGATTCCCCGGCAACGGCGCCATTTTGATCCAACGTGTAAAGAAAATAACGCATAAAAAGAAAATAACGCATAAAAATAAATTAAATGCAGAAAGTGAAACGTAAGTTTATTTGAAGATTACCTGACACCAATTTGGAGACGTGGTCGGGCTAACTACGTAAAATTTGATCATTTGAAAGCTAAATAAATTGTCAATTCCTTAAATTAAAGCATAATCGACCAATCCGGAACAACCGGATTAGCCCCTAAGGTCCCTTAATACAATTAATTCGACAAAGCATCATAATTAATTCTAACCTAGCCATATAGTTGGGCACAATAGCGTTACATGCCAATCGAATAGCCATCTTAAGCTCTAGAGATTGATTCAAACAATTTAAACTAAATTAATTAAGTTATTTTAAATTAAACGCCTTCCTAAATCTAGGGACTATCATGCAAACTATGGAAATTAATTGGAAAACCCAATTAATTAGCACAAGCATGCTTAACCCCAAATGCTACTTAAGCGCAATCAATTACAACAATTCTAAACTAGCCAACTAGCTGAGCATCGCCGTAACGATTCCCGACGCCATATGTCTCATTAAAATTCCAAATCTTTGAGAAAATCTCCCACAAAACTCTAAAAACTATCTAAAAAATACCAAACTCGAGGTTAACCCTCCTAAAATCGAATTTCTCTCTCCTACATTGAAGTTGGCGGCTCTCTAGGGTAAGAATTAAGACAAAATTCCGAAAATCCAAGTCTGGGCGCGAATTGGGTCAAAACTGGGCGTTTGAGCCGCGTGAGCTGATAGGTCGGTTGGACAAAGACGGGTCGCGAGCAACTGGTATGAAGAACGTGCGCACTCGTGCGGTCTGGGCAAATCGAAGAAGACGGGCGCGAACTAGGCTTCCGCGAAGATGGGCCAGATTGCATGATGGGCTGAAGAGATGGGTCGCGCGGGCCTCAGAGTGAAGGGGCTGGGCAGAGGGGTGAAATAGACCGAACTGGCCTTCGTTCGATGGTGGATTGGACGCTGAAGTGAGCTGATAATGAAGTAGTTGGGCTTGCATTACAAAAATTCAAGAAATAATGTCCTCCCTTGGTCTGAAACTCAAGCTCCTTGATTTTCTTAACATTTCCTACATCATCAGACCATTCTCCATATTTGAGATAACAAATAAATTTTCTTTGTATACATAGTCTTATTAGTAGGTTCGGTTTGTTGATTTTAGGCTATAAAACTCTTCTTTTAGGCTCCAAACGAGGGTAACGATCTGATTCAACCCTTAACACTTTAATTCTGCAAAATATATAATTTTAGCACATTAAATTCATTAAACTCACAATACTTAAGGACTAGAAACTAACACTTGTATAGTGCTATCAAAAAGCTCGCCTCATATTTTCACCATGTTGGCTAGGGAAAATAAAACAAGAAACGAGAAGACAAAAAGAAATTGTGAGGGCTAAATTTATGCTTAGAGGAATATAGTGATGTGGACCGGGGAGGGGAAAGGCATATTTTCTTACGCATGAATAAATCGCATCATTACGCCCTTAATACGCCTCAAATCGAAAAAAATTGTTATTGTTGGACATCATTACCACACTGTAAACATGTTTGCTAAAAATATGGCCCGCCACCGCCAAAACACAAACTCTTTACAAAAAAAAAAAACTGAATCATAATCCTCAAACGTTGTTGATAGCTCTAAAATAGAGTTATTATTTACTCTCTAATTATAGCTAATTACCGTGCTCGACCTTGATAAAATGATCTTGTTGTAGGTAAACTCACGGTTGGGAGCGCGAGGAGTCCAAGGACGTGTTTCGGTGCTAAGAAGAGCATTAATCTATCTTTGATGGAGTAATTTTTTTTTTTTTTTTAAGTATAATCATTCAAATATCACAAAACTAGGTTAAGATCACTGAGAGAACTTTATGTCGGAGGGACACAATTTCATATAAAATTAGTCATTGAACTCTTAGATTTGTGTTATATGGTCCCACGACTTTAACAGTTGTCTTGAAAATTTTCAATTTATAAATCATTAATTCAAGTTCAATTTTGTATCTAATTAAATACTTTGAAAAAAAAAATATATGTTTGATAGAGTAATTGTTTTTTAGTTCTTCAATCTATTCCGCATTTTTTTTTAAATTAATGTATACATTAATTACAAAATAGAAAGTTAAAATTCAATTAAATACAAAAATAAAAGTTCATAAATTTATTAGACATTTTTAAAGTTTAAAAATTTATTAAACATAAATTTTGAAAGTTTAAGAACTAAATTTGTAATTTATCTTTCATATAATCATAAATTTAAATGTATTAATATATAGTATTTACATTAAGTGATATTAATTACAAAATTATTGTAGAATATAAAAAAAAAATGAACTAAATCTTAACAGTAATAAAAGTACAAGTATTCATGATTGGAAACCTAATCAACTCAAAGGAAGTAATTTATCTGTGCCCTTCCAACCTACAATTTTGTTAAATCTAGCGAACTTACATTTATTTATTTATTTATATATATATATATATATATGAGGATGGAAATCTCTCAAAAAGTTTACTAAAAATAAATAAATAAATAAATCCATTCAAAAAGCAAACTCATCCTCAGAGACTCCAGTACTTTCACTCCGATTACATTTTTTCATATCTCTCATTGGCTTTCCGCAACGCTTCTTCATCAGCCACCAATGGAGCCTCAACTTTCGCCGTCAAAAGTCTCTGGCACCGCCGCGGACGACGACGACGAAATCTCTCTGATCGAACAAGTTCGGCTGACGGTGACGAACTCCGACGACGAAATCTCTCCGTTTGTTATGTGTGTATTATATGGATTATTTGTCTAAGCTCAATTCCATTTGTAATCAGTTATTGGTAGTTCCTTTCCACTTGGGATTGATTATCAAAAGGTGTAATTCAGTGTGGGTGTGTATAGGGTGGGAGTTGTACTCTCATTCCTTTATATATAGATGATGAAAAATGAATTAGAAATATATGGAAGAAAGAGGTTTCTACTCCTCAATAATTTCCTAATTCTCTCTTGAATTTATTTAAATTTCTAAACTTTCCACCTTGGTTCGATCTCCCTCCCTCGATACACTTCGACGCCGACTTCCTCTGCTTTTGTCGAGCACTTGAAAGGTTTGAGTCTTTTTGGTTAATTTTTTTTCCCAATGTGTCCACGTCTTGTCCAAGTTGCGTCCGGAAAAAAAAAAAAAAAAAAATAGGACACGGAAACTAACGTGTAAGCCACGTGTCCGAAGTGTGTCTGACACGGGTCTAATAACGGATTCTCAGTGTATGTGTTCGTGCTTTATAGTTTGTAATAATGTTAGAGCCAAATGTTCGGCCTCCCCCCTTAATACCGGAAAAAAGAGAAAAGACTATTATTTGCTAAGAACAAATGAGAAATCGTAGGGCTTCGTAGTGAGATTTTGATCCCATATATGATTCTTTGTTCTTCCATTATATTCAACATTATGGACAAACTCTCAACACATAGTGAGAAAAGATAAAAAGACGGAAGGTCTCCTTGTCTCAAACCTCTAGATGGCTTCACTCGTCCTTTCCGCCAACCATTACTGATGAATTAAAAAAGGTTGTAACACATTGCATAATGAGAACAAAAAAACTATGAATAAAACCAAAGGCTTAAGAAAGCCTTAAAAATAAAATCACTTCACTATGTCCATAAGCTTTGTTCATATCTAACTTTAAAACGGCATTTTTCTTAATAATGTGAACACATTCTATTGTAAATTTTTAATCTTTTATTTATTTATTTACTACTATTATGATTTAATATTTTTGTCGGAGTCAATCCACTCTTCCTAATAAATCGGGGAGGGTGGGGCAAGACTTGCGAACAAAGTTTCGCTTGATAAGAGAGGCGAGAACTCCCTAATAAAGGGCAACAGTTTTACCCCACATATAGGAGACCAAGAGAGATCAGACAAGAACGGGATAGTTCTTTTAACTCTCTAACTTCTCTGTTTTACAAAAGCTCTCTGGTGTTTAAGTTTTTTATTTTGAGCATACAACCAATCAGAGATTCATAAGAGAGCTTAGTTACACACAAGATCTCTTGAAGGATTATTGTATCTTCGGAGTGGAGTGCCAGATAACTCACTGTAGTGGGGCCACATCTTCTCTATGGACAATGTTTATCAACGTGCCTTAATCCACAAAATACAGGCTATTCTTATCTCTTAACTTTTTGTAGTTTTATTGAATAACAGTTGTTTGATTATTTCAGAAATTTATATTCCCTAAAATTATTTCCAACAATCATAGAAAATATGTGGCATGAAATTTCTGAAATTTTGTGATGATCTTTAGTATGTGGATAAGTCTAACAACACAGTAGAAAAGGATAATTAGTAGTTAATTTTTATTATGATTATTGCTACTGCACATTTATATAATCTATGTGTTGGTTTGATTGAGGCCGGAGAAACATTAAGGATTGAGTCTATTTTGATGTGGGTGAAAAATTACGAAATTTTGCATCTTGTTGGGCTCCATTCTTTTTCTTTAATTTTCTTAAGGTTTAATTTTTCCCACAAGTATGAAGTAACATGAAAAAAAAAATAAGAATTGTATTGATCATGCTTATATATATATCTGAAGTTGAAATTGTCATCTTTTCATTGTCAGAGTCTTGACTGGCGGGATCTTGATTGTTCCATATGTTCGCGAGAAACATGGTGTTATTGTTCTGAAATTGAATCTCAGAGTTCCATAATTCAGTTAACTTAATTTTGATTTGAGTTTTCAATCTCAAAATAAATTTAATATACATCAGACGAATGTAAAGGAGTGTAAGTTGAAGATCTTCGGTAGATTGCTTGCGAATTGCTTAAAGATTTAAAGGCCTCCTGAATAAATGAGGCATTGTGAGTAAATCTTCTATTTTATACCAATCTTCTGACTTTTTTGACAATCAACCCAAAGATTTAATTTGGGAAAACCACTCAAATGGTTAATGTTGCAGATTTCATTGAGTTAAATTGAATGGTGGTGGTTGAAAAGTCTCTAGATTTAATTATATTTTGTGGGTTCTTATAGCTTTATATTGTTAGCATATATTTAGCTTGATAATCCTTGTTTAAATACATTTAATTTTGATTTTTTTTGTTAAATTTGATATTTGACATATCAATTTTGGTTGGGAAGGAAATGAACAAAATTTGATGCTTGTAATTCCTAACAATATTTATGAGGCCCTCAAATAAGGAAGTCAATGACTGAAGTGCAATATTGAAGTAATAAGGTTCACAATCCAAGGTATCTAAAGTTATCTACCCAGTTTATTAACTGATTTAATTCTTGAGATTTTCTTATTTCATTTCTAGATTCAAATCTAAAGGAGTAGTTGGTTTTATTATATTAAATATATGACTAACGGTTTGTGGTTCACTCGTGGTAATATAGGGCCCGTTTGATAACGTTCTCGTTTCTGGTTCCCTGTTTCCTGTTTCTTGTTCCTTGTTTCTTGTTCCTTGTTTTTTTAGAACTAGAAACAGGAACATGTTTGATAACTACTCTTGTTTCTTGTTTCTTGAAAAAAAGAAACAGAAACAGAAACTTGTTTGATAACGTTTTTTGTTTCTTGTTTGTTGAAAAACAAAAAAAAAAACAAAATAGATTGATAATTATTTTTTGTTAATTGTTTCTTTTTTTATTTATTTTTTCTTTTTTATAGTTTAAATATTATTTAGTATACATCATATAAAAAAAATATATATATACAAAAAAACTATCCAAAATTTACATAATCCAAGACATTTTGTTTAAGAATAAGGAAGTGAGCCTTCTACACACCAAAACAACATTCAATAACATTTTGGAGTGAGAAATGTCGGTAGTTAAACATTTATAGATGATGTCTATTTTCTCTAAAATCTCGAAGTCATTGCCAATTTGTCTTGATTTGTTATGAACTGTGTTTTAAATTTTCGTCGACATTTTCATGTGTCAATGAACTTAATATCGACATGAGAGGTGAATCGACATTTCAATTATATTTTAGATAAATTGACGTTATATAACTAAAATATAATTATTGTGAATCTAATATTTAATAGGAAGAAAATTAAAATTATTTAAAAACCGTGAAATGCTTATTTGCAAAGTTATATCTATGGGCGGTATATAATGCAGTTAAATATTTCAAATCATACATATGCCCCACATGCCCCGTTTGCACGGTGCAGAATCAATCAACCCCCACTCTGGGCTATCTAGGTAAAACGGGGCAGAATCAATCAACCCCCACTCTGGGCTATCTAGGTGATGCGCTCACTCACCCGTTGCACCAAGTGGTTGTTTGATAATTTTTTAGGCGGAGCGCTCACCCACTGCACCAAGTGGTTGTTCGATATTATATCTATACTTGTTTTTTATTTTCAATGTCTCAATTTTATGGAAATGTTGATAAAAATATATTGATAAAATGTTGATGTGGATAGATATTTATGAAATATATATATATATATATATATATATATATATATATATATATATATATATATATATATATATATAAAAGTTAATAAATAAACATTTTAACCTAGCTAGATAGGATAAAAAGACTTATTATTAATATTAGGTTCACATTACTATTAATATATTCTCAAACAAAACAAAAGTAAAAAGTGGCAAAATTCAAAATTAAAATAATATATAAAAAAAAAAAAATATACTGCAAAATTAAGAGGAAGAAAAGATTAAAAAAAAAACAAAAATGCAACATCTAGGATTTGAACCCAAGCCCTTGAATGGAAGGGGCTTAGGTAAGTATACTTCTTACCAACACACTAACAATACTTTTTTAGCTTAAATAGGAACTAAAGTTTATAAATGGGAACGAAACAGAAGAAACAACTTTTTGGTGTTTCTCAATTTTTTGCCATTTTTTTAGAAACGTTTCTCAAAATTTAGAAACAAGAAACGAGAATAGTTATCAAACAAGTCTGTTTCTTAAAAAATGAGAAACAGAAACAGGAAACGGAAACGTTATCAAACGGGCCCATAAGATCTTGTTTTATTCATAAAACAAAATTAAAATATCATTTGTAACAAAATATAATATTTTGTTGGTATGATATTTATGAATTTTTGTTAGTCAAATTGAATTCAATATAATTTTAGTTCTCTATATATTATTTCTTAAATATAGGCTAAAATTGTTTGAACCAATCTATTGCAAATGATTAGATTGAATTCTTTAGGAGAATCTTTCAAACTAGTTATTGAGCTTAGAGAAAATATATATTTCAAATTCTTATTATCTTTTGATAATTTAGCAATTTTATTTTATTGCTACATTTGAGTATGATATCTATTATATATTTATTGAATATATACTTAAGCTTAAGGATCATGTTTTTTCTCCGGTGAAGTGAGGTTAAAAATAATAATAACAATAATTTTGTTATTATATTATCTTGCAAATCTCAAGCGTGTGTGTATTGTCAGGGTGATTATTCAATTAAGTCTAAATGTCATGTTAAGCTTGTATGAAAATAACATTTCTTATGGTTATTATTTTGTTGACAAAGCTTATGTGTGATATTTAATTAAAATAATTGTGGAGAAGTTTGAACTTGGGCTAAAGTTGTTTTGTGATACAGCTTGAAATTATGAAGTAAATGAAGGTTGAGGTAATGAGTTCTTATTGACCGTTAAGTGTATGATCTTAGGCTTTAAATTGCAATGTTATTTGGCCTTTAATTTTTCATAAAATTAAAAACTATTATTACTATCAATTTAGTTTGATCATAACATTCTCTGTTCATTACTTGTGTAAACTCTCATTTATGTTTCGAGCTAGTAGAAATTTATTGGAGTTTAAGGTATTGCTAGTAGGGGCGGAGCTACATGGGGGCCAATAGGGGTGTAATCGGTTCGGTTCGACTCGGTTTGGGTCTCAAACCGGAACCGAACCGACCAATATTTAAACAATAATAGAGAACCGAAACCAAACCGCTGAAGCTATATAACCGAACCGACCAAACCACCGAACCGATGGTTTTATCGATTCGGTTTGGCGGTTAACCGGTTGGTATACAACTAAGGGTGGAACGGAAATGGGCCTGTGATAAATGGGCCAGATAGGTGGTTTTAAAATTTGAAAATATAATAACTGAAAATTTAACATATCTAGGATTCGAACCCATGCACACCCACTTGAAGGTGGAGTTCCTTACAATCCCACCCAGAAGTCTTCTTTAGAATTTCTTTTGCTTTTATGAAATAACTACCTATCAGTCGGTTTCGGTTTTTTTTCGGTTCAAGCTAACAAAACCCAAAACCGACCGAAATAATTCGGTTTTTCATATTTGGAAACCGAAACCGAAAACCGAACCGATTTCAACCCGAACCGACTTCGGTTTCGGTCGGTTTGAACGATTTTTTTCGGTTTTTCGGTTTTTGCTTGCACCCCTAGGGGCCAAGGGGCACGTGCCCCCCTCAAATTATTAGTTTTAAATATTTGTATATAAAATTTTGAAAAATATACCTACAGTTTGTCTATTTGTATACCCAAAATCGAAAATTAAAACAAAATTAGTGTTTTGTTCGTTGGCAAGTGGCATGAATTTCAACTTTCCTTCCTGAAGGCGCCCCAAGTTCGAGCCCTACTAGTGCCAACTTTTTTATTTTGTTTATCAGTTTGTTAAAAAAAACATATTTCAAATTTTAATACTTAATATATTTAGTAGGGAATGGTTTATTATTATTTTTGAATTAATATTACTTTATATAAATATTATATCTTATAAACACAAATTATATACAAATATTTAAAATTATGTTTATATGAATAGAGAATTTTCTTCTAAAAAACAAATTATATACAAATATTTAAAATTATATTTATATGAATATCTTTCAATTTTTAAATTTATTTTTCTAAGTAATAGGTGTTAGACATTTATTTATTTTTTCCTAGTAAAAATCAACTTTTTTTTTTTTTGCAACGGTAGTTTAATTAATGCGGGGATTGAACCCATGACCTTTTGGTCACCGGCTCAACCCTATGCCAATTGAGCTATGCTCGGTTTGGCTAAAAAAAAAAAAAAAAAAAAAAAAAAAAAAAAAAAAAAAAAAAAAGTTTTGAGGACTCAATTAAATTTATTAATTATAATTTTGTATCTAATAGGTCTTAGACATTTAATTTTTTGTCCCGTAAAAATCAACTATTGAGTACTCAATTACACTTGAAAATTTTAATTGTGTATCTAATAAATACATTATTATTTTCAAATCGAACATAACTCAATTGACATAAAATTGTGCCCTTGACTAAGAGATCAGGGGTTCGACTCTTGCATTAAATAAATATTTTTGTAAAAAATAAAAAAAAAAAATACGTTATTTTTTTCTAATATGTCTTTATTAGATACAAAATTAAATGTTTAAGGATCTATTAGACTCAAAATTGAAAGTTTTAGAGTGTTTTACACACATTTTAAAGTTCAAGAACTATATAAACATAAATCGAAAATTTCAAAGACTAAACTTTGCACTTAACCCTATTGGAATTGTGCCCCTCCTGACAAAAAATCCTGGATCCGCCCCTGATTGCTAGCTTGTATAAAATGCATGAATATTTTCAATCAAACGAAATATAAATTTATTCATCATGAATATTTCATTGAGCATGTTGTGATCATGAAAAATGAAAAGGAAATTTAGACATTTAATAATGTATAATTGTCCTTATTAATGCTTCTTAGATATGAGCATTAAATGTGTAAATTGTGAACACATGTGATTGAGATGTTTCACCTATTGTTATACAAATAGATGAATTTGTATTATGTGATTATGTCGTTGTTTATGATTTTGCTATTTAGCAATTTACGAATAAATCTATTGGATATTATTTCTTTTATTGTGAATATTATGGTTTTATGAAAAGATATTGTGGACAAATATCTCATTGTTGAAATGCATTTATATAATAATCATGTGAAATTAAATTAGTTATTGGCAAAATAATTAATTTATGTTGTGCTCTCGCTGATGTATTACACTTGATATAATAGTATATATCAATTTTTTGTGGTGTTGATAATTTATATATTAATTTATGTATTCAATACATAAATATGTTAAGATATATATGCAATATATCTCAAAATGTGGGGGCAAAAAGTGGTTATTTAAAGCCTTTATTCGGCGTAAAAGAAAAATCATTTGATTTTATTGATGAATGTTGATTGAGTTGTGCATGTGCATATGCAACAATCGCTTGATTGAGTCAATCAAATAAATTATTAAAACATCGAGGGGAATGAGGCTAAAGCCTATAATATAGTCACCTCAATGGACACCCAACCTCAAAGATTGGAGATCCCATGAAAAAGGTTCAATGGGTAACAACGAAGTTGAAGTGTGACTGTGGAGCACTAATTTATTTATTCATCGTCTTATTCCTATGGTGGTAGTGTTCATAATGTGACGATTAGGAAGAGTTAAACTCTGAATGAAACTAAGTCATGTATTATGCAGGGTGTTGGTCACAAACAACCCTTGGAAGGTTTCACCTATATGGGTGTTGTTATGATGTCGCTACAATAGGGGTTGGCTACTCCCTTAAAACACTCATGAAAAAGATACGTGTGCATGACCGTATAACGCGCAACACAGATAAAAGAATACCCTACATATTGATTGTACTATGTGTGTGGTAAGTAAAAATTTGGCTCAAAAGACCTAGTTCAAGACTTAGTTCACTATGGTTCTTTCAAATGTATACTTGCTAACACTAAGTGGAGGTTCAAACCCAGAAGGTACCTACACCTATTGCATAGTAAAAATGCTCACATCTATTTGTATTTTTATCTTCAAAATCTTAAAAATTGTGGGGGACGGTTGGAAATTTTTAATCTTTTATTTATTTATTTACTATTATTATTATTTATTATTTGTGTCTGAGTCAATCCACTCAAAGGTTCCCTTGATAAGAGGGAGGACTCCCTAATAAAAGAACAGTAGTTCTACCCCACATATAGGAGACCAAGAGAGATCAGACAAGAACGGGATAGTTCTTCTTAACTCTCTAACTTCTCTGTTTTACAAAAGCTCTCGTGTTTAAGTTTTTGATTTTGAGCATACAAGCAATCAAGGATTCATAAGAGAGTTTAGCTACACACAAGATCTCTTGAAGGATTGTTGTATCTTCGGAGTGGAGTGTCAGATAACTCAGTGTAGTGGGGGCACATCTTCTCTATGGACAATGTTTATCAACGTACCTGTAACGACCCCGAATTTTAATCTGAACCGGAGAACGTTACTAACTCTAACTTTTAAATTTAATTTGGAACCAACTGTAATGCTCCGAAAATTTCGGCAGCATAACGAGGTAACCACAATAACTACCCAATTACGTAACACCTGAAAAACAGAAAACCTCGATAATTTCACACTTCAATTAAGAACGACAACAACTTTATTTCACCTTCCAAACCACCCCAAACTTCGAAACAAACCACAGAATAACATAAATGAATATTTACAACTAGATCACAAGTTAAAAATCCAACTAAGACAAACTACAAGCATAGTGAACCGAAAAGTGTAACCGAACTAAGCTCAACTAAGCATATGATTAAAATCTAGCTAATGGCCTCTTTTCTCATGCCTCTTCAACATCACCAAGCGCGTAGTAGTATTCATCACCTGCAAAAATTGCATAATCTGTGGGGTCAGTACATAACATGTACTGGTAAGTAGCTCCTACCTGAGGAGCCACCAAATAGCAACCATATATGCATCACAACGACGTATTTATCACATCAAACATATCAACATGCTCAATACATAAGTAACAATCACATCATGCATAACGTTTGTGGCATGCATACCAATCAACTAACTTGAGCTCTAACAAGCTCTCTCAAAACACAACAGAGTCCTCACAACTCTTTCCATCTCTTCTCAAACTCCACTGACTCCTCTTCGACTCAACTCTAACTTCACCAGCTCTCTCAAATTCTACTGAGTTCTCTAAGTCCATTCTCGGACTCCACGGAGTTATCAGAACTCAACTTTAGTTTCACAAGCTCTCTCAGACTCTACTGAGTTTTCCAAGTCCACTCTCAGACTCCACTGAGTTATCTCAACTCAACTTTCATGGCCCTCACAAGCCCTATGAGACTAACTCCTTTGAGTCACGTCAACCCCTGACCATTTGTACCTAGGGCCTCGACACTTCTTTACGGCGCTCAGTGTTCGACCTTTGACCATTTGTACCCAAGGCGCACTGATGACTTTACAACGTACTCAGTCCACTCATGGCCCTCACAAGCCCTCTAAGACTAACTCCTTCGAGTCACATCGACCCCTGACCATTTGTACCCAAGGAATCGACACTTCTCTACGGCGTTCAGTGTTCGACCCTTGACCATTTATACCCAAGGCCTTGAACTGTTGCATCGCCCCTTGACCATTTGTACCCAAGGTGCACCGATGACTTTGCAACGTGTTGGTCCTCCCTGCGGCGCCCAACACTTGATTACAACCATGGTGACATACTACCCCTCGACCATTTGTACCTGAGGCACACTAGTATTCACCCTACTTTCCTTAACATTGACCAACATATGGTGACATACTACCCCTCGACCATTTGTACTCGAGGCGCGCTAGTATTCACTCAACGTTCCTGTGAGCTCACAATACACAGACCTTCATCCTCACAATCTAACTAAAATGCATGTCTCTCACACGTCATGCAACCTAGAATGTGTTTCAGGTCGACATTATCACAACATGCTCACCACATATAGAGTATGCCAACCCGATCAATCCCAACCATTCAACATGTTTAACGACTCAACACATACACACTAGTTCAACATGTTTTACACCATATCCTTTAAGCCACGTGTTATTCACCCAAACAACATGAAGGGAATGAACTCTTCAAACCCACGCATCGGAAGCATTGGAATCGTTCACTTTGATTTATTTAGAATTAAACTAAAATAGAAGGTTAAGCATATAATTACCTTTGAAGACCACAAATCTTCTTGTGTTTCTTTTCCACGAGATCTTCCTCGCTATGACTCGAACACGGGACCAAGGCTTGTGGGAGCCTCCTTGAAAGAATGAGAGAACAATTCTCTATGTAGAAGTTCGAGTAGTTTGTTTGGCCAATCTTTTGGCTAAATCTAAATGTCCTATTTATAGGGTTTTTAGGAATTAATTTTAGTTAATAAAATACATTTTAATATCTATTATATTAAAATATGTATTTTATATTTATTTGAATCTCATCCAAATATCATAAAATTAATCTTTTATAATATACATTTAACTAATTTGAATCTCATTCAAATTTCACATGTATATATAGTTTTCAATATTAATGTATCTAATACATAAACTATTTCCTTTAATATTTAATGTATCAAATACAATAAATATATTTTTCTCTTCTATATTTAATATATAAATATTAATTTGAATATTTCAAATTTTCTTTCAACTAAATTGATCTTTTTAGTGTTACTTCACAGCAAGGGGACAGACCTACGGATTTATAAGCTCCAATGATACAAAATTAATTAATTAAACTCATTAATTAATTAACATTCATTCATTAACTCTAGGTCACTCCACTATAGGCCTAGAGTTGCACTATTATGCACTGTAGGACAAGTTGTGTCCATGGATATAACCATTACATGCAAGTCGTGTTGGGCTTAATGTCCTAAAACTCGTGGTTTGTAAACAGTTATGTTTGTAAATTATCTATTTAGTAATAATGAGTTATTAAGTTTTATTCAGTAAAGGTCTTTGCTGGAATAAAGTGAAACGTGTTTGCATTAATCTATACCAATGACCAACACCTTTGACGATCATGAGTACTTGAGTTTCATGTATGACATGAATGTGGGTCAAGCTCAAGAAGACATTCAAAACGGTCTATAGTATATGGATAAGGTTGGGTACCTTATCCTGGTAACACTATTGGATGCGGTCCGTTTTGTATTGTACAAAACGATGTGATCCGAATCGTTTCACATCGAGATGTGCAAGCGGGGGCGTCCTACGCGATGAGTTTGCGTAAGACTGAACCACGAAAAGTCGTTATCTCTTTATAACGTTGTTTACTGAAGAAACTGACTATTTCACCTGATGACCTAAGTAACTCGATCTCAATCCTGAGCTTACTATGAACTCATGCTAATTAGACAGTATCCTTAGACTTGTATGGGTGAGAGTGGCAAAATGTCCGCTCAATAAGCCTACCATCTTAGGGATAAAGTCCAATAGGTAGCTGGGGACATAATGTAGTAAGATGGAGTTCACTCCTAACCCGCTCTTCAGGGTTAGTAGATAGGTTGTTCCCTTAATAGCTGACTCTGGGGCTTGAACAATAGGTGTCTACCCTCTCCTCGTTAGAGAGGGTTCCTGATCTGTTGGTTGGACCACTGATCAATTATTCATTAAAGGTGTCAGTGGTACTTAAGGAACAAAAGACGTAACACAGGGGTTAAACGATTTAAAAGACCTAATTGTGGTTACGAACAACTTGTGAAGAGTCGACTTGCCTATGATGGTTATATCAAGAGGACATAATATATCTACAGTGAGGAGAGTGCAACCCTTGGACTATACTGGAGTCTCCGGGGGTTAACGAAAGTTGATTGATTCGGGTTAAAAGAGTTTTGACAGAATAATCTCGTATCGTTGGAGCTCATGATATGTAGGTCATTTAGGTTCTCCTAGCTAGCTCGGATAACGTCGTGCAACAATATAAGAGAAAAGAAAAGAAAAAGGAAAAGAATTTGAATTGTTCAAATTCGATTTTTGGAAGAATGATGGACATATTTAAATATGATTTAAATATGGGAATGATCTAAAACATGAATAGGATTCATGTGCAAAAAGTTATTTTTTCGGAAAACCGGGTTTAGCCATATTATTTCATTAATATTTGATATTGAATTAAATAATATTTATTAATTAAAAAGTTTAATTAATATATATATATATATTATTTATTAAAAAGTTTAATAAATAAAATATTTATTATTATTTTTTAAATAATAATATATATATGTTAATTAATATATATGTATGGCATAGTGGAAAAGAATCGGTACATAAATATAGATGAGTTTAAAAACTTATTTGAAATGGGGTATTCATTTTTTTCTAGCCACTGCCTTCGGCTGTTGAAGGTTTACAAGATCAAAAACTTCAGAAGTTTTGATTTGAGTATTGTGTCTTCGTCAGCTGAATTTCCACTCCATTTCCTCTTCCGTTTCTTTTTCTTTTCTACTCTACCAAAGTCCCACAACTCCGTTGTACGGCGCCGAGGATAGCGGGACTACCGGAGGTGGTCCTCGCTTCGTTCGTGAGAAGAGATTCGAAGAGTTCGTGACGAGGAAAGGCCGGCGGAACACGAAGAAAAATAGAACTTCAAGGGTATGTTTCCTATTTTTCTTAATTCCGCTTTTTGAGCATGTTTTTTGTTTGTTAAATTGATGAAATTAGAGTATCAACGATCCAAAATCGCTTTCGCAGCGTGTTACGCTCCATCAATTGGTATCAGAGCGATTTTGTGATTAACTCAATTTGCATCAATTTAAGCTTGGTGGGTATTTTATTTTAAAAATTGTTTCTGAATGGACGTCTAAAGTGAAAATCGATTTTGGCATCGTTTCTTTTTTAATTTCATAATTTGTAATTGCCCGAGAATGTATGGGTTTTAATGTGTGCTGAAGCGTATGTATCTTTAGAGTCATTAGAGTCCAAATAGGTTTCTTTGTGAAAGAAGCTCGAGTTTTGAGTTCGCCGAAATGTTCGGTGCATGTTCAAACTCGTTCTTGGCGGTACAAAGAGATGCTCGAAGAGAAATTGGACGAAGCGTTCGGGGGAGCAAGCTTGTCAAAGGCGGAACGAAGAGTTCGATGTCCGCTCAAGATTTAGCTTGTTTATCAAACTTGTAATAAAATAGTTATTGCTTGCTAATGCCAAAATCGATCCACTTTAGTGTGTTTAATTAATTATGCATTGTGAATGTATGTTTTATTTAAAATCCATGTTTGTATGTGCATAACGTATGCCATATAGATTTAAAATCCCACCATTGGAAGTATGCTCCATGCATTGAAAATATGTTATAAGTGTTATAATATATAATATGCGTATTTGTGCATTCATGAGTATTAATATAAAAGTTATATTAATTCATGAATATAATGTTGTTAGTTTAATAGAATAATTGATATAAGTGTTATATTAATTATAAAATTGAACATACAACATTAGTTTAATGCATATGGTATGTTATAAGTGTTGTAATGTATATGCATGTTTAATTCATATGAGTATTAATATAAGAGTTTTATTAATTCATGAATTTGATGTTGTTTGCTTAATAGAATAATTGATATAAGTGTTATATTGATTATGAAATTAAAACATCCAACATTAGTTTTATGCATATTGTATGTTATAAATGTTATAATGTATAGGATGCATGCTTAATTCATAAAAAATTATATAAGTGTTATATTAATTTATGAATTAGAAGTTGTATGTTTAAGAGCATAATCGATATAAGTGTTATATTGATTATGAAGTTAAATATTCAACTTGTCATGCCTTAGCGAATGTATGTTTGAGAAGCATATAGATGGTTGTTATAGAAAAATCTGCTTTTGCAAGCGTTGTAAAAATGGCTTAGACTTTTAAAATATATAACAAAGAAAAAAGCATGTTCATTTATGGTTAATGAGACGATTTGGTTCATTAGATGAATAGGTCGTTATCTCGTAAATGTTAAGGTTATGAGAAACTCACCCGGAAAACTTCTGTTTAAGGTTGGAGGAAAATGAATTGACGGATCACCTCCTACCTGGGGACTAATCGGTACTTGAGTAAAGTTAACCAGGCTTTATGAGCGTGTGAGAGAGGTGTGAGGTTAATTAAATTTGTTAATAACCTAGACATCTCAGGTAAATAGTTTGCCTAGACTTTAGGTTTGATATTCTTAGCCAGATAAAACCTGGAGTATTTACCCTTAAAATCGTCTTACAATGCTTAGTAGATGTGTAGAGAAAGAATATATGATATATCCCTCTCCTGCTACGCACTCCCTAAAGTTCACAACGTGAGAATTTTGTTCGGCCGTGTATTGTCAATAGGGCAATCCCCGGAAGGGCGGTGTTTGCAACTTTCAATAGCAAGGTGAATGGAGTAAGTGTGTATAGTAAGTGGGAGAAGGAAGTGCGTCGGTGCTTCCTGTGGTCACCTTCATTGGATTGGACAGTGAGATTCTCATGTTTCGCCTGCAAGGTGGCCCTTGGAGGAACCGATCCCTACGGAGGGCGGGGCATGGGAGATCGAACACCTCAGTCACCATTTATGGATAGAGAAACATAGGGTCATTCCCAATTCTGACATTCCCTACGGTTGCACTCTTGGGGTCGTCCTGTGCATTCTAAAAATGGCGGGTCACACTTACGGGATTGCTAAAGAGTTAGTAAATCCAGACCAAAAACGATAACTAAGATGCTAATGGAATATGAGTTATTCTGGCATTAGCGTTTAGTCAAGATTGTCTTGATTTAGTAAAGGAGTGCTCGACTGACCCTACGGCAGCAACCATTCTGACTTAACTAAAGTATCGTAGCTAGTAAATAAAGAGTTTGGGTACTTTATTTAATGCTAAAGTTTTTTTTAATTAGTTTAAATAGGTTAAAACCGTTTCACTAATAGGTTTACATTCTTTTTCAGCATGGCGAGCTCATTTGTACAGTTATTAGCTAACGACAAACTTACCGGAGAGAATTACGGAACTTGGAAATCCAATCTAAATACGATTCTTGTATTGGATGACCTAAGATTTGTCTTAACGGAGGACTGTCCTCCGGCTCCTGGCTCGAATGCTTCACGAACTGTTCGTGAGGCATACGATCGTTGGATTAGGGCTAATGATAAAGCCCGAGTCTATATCTTGGCGAGCATGGAAAATGTCTTGGCCAAGAGGCATGAGGTTATGGTTTCTGCTAAGGAAATCATGTCTTCATTACAAGAGATGTTTGGAAAACCGTCCTCGTCTCTTCGTCATGAAGCCCTCAAATTAGTTTCTAATGCTCGAATGAAGGAATGAACATCTGTTAGAGAACATGTCCTTAACATGATGGTCCACTTCATGGCGACAGAAGTAAACGGAGTCGCGATCGATGAGAAGAGTCAAATGAGTTTTATCTTGTAATCTCTCCCGCAGAGTTTCCTTAATTTCATATCAAACATGGTCATGAATAAGATAGAATTGAACTTGACTACTCTTCTGAATGAGCTTCAGACTTATCTCACACTGCATGCCTCTAAAGAAAAAGAGAAGGAGGCTAATGTAGTCACTTCAAAGAAATTCCTGAAGAGGGGTGGGTCTGGGAGTAAGTCTGAAGCAATTGCTACGAGTAGTAGGACTATTCGTAAGAAGAAGAGGAACAGGAGAAAGGGCAAAGCCCCTGTTCTTGGGGCCAAGGTAAAGTCTTCGGACAAAAGGAAGTGTTTCCATTATAACGAAGAGGGGCATTGGAAGCACAATTGCCCGAAATACCTTGCAGAGAAACATGCCGAGAAAGAACGACAAGGTAAATAAGATTTATTTGTCAAAACATGTATAGTGAATTTATGAATGTCATACCTGAATGTTTTCAGGAACCACTAATCATGTTTGTTTTTCTTTTCAGGAAATTAGCTTCTGATGGCCCATTTCTCCGTGTTGGATGACTTGAGAAGACGTCTATTCAGCTTTACAGTGGGAGTTTTGTGTTTTTTATGCTGTTTTGTATGAACCTAAATCACATATGTGTAATGTGTAATTAAGTTATACATATTTCTGTTTGTTTGAACATTTGTATATATGTATCTTTTGTTGTAAATAAATGAACGGTTCATTTTACAAAAGATGTATACTATTATGTTCTATTAAATTCAGAAAACAACATGGATGTTAAGACTAATAATATTGAAGGAAAGTTATAGACAGTTCAACAAGGGTTGTTAATAAAATGAGTTATTCTCAAAAGTTGAGGAAACCTCAAAAACATTAGTTTGTCTGTAAACTCGAGTTATCATATCTGATGATGACTTGAGAATTCATTGTTTTGACAATGGACTACTTAGACAAGGACCAATGGTTTGAAGCCGTAGATCTTCGAGAGACATTGAGACCGAGTCTCTTAGGTGAAAACCTTTAAGGCTTGACTTTCTGGTAAAGGGATTGTCCCAAAGTGAAGACGTTAATTGTGTATTAACTTCTTTACTTGTTACCAGATGTAAGTTATTGGATCACTCTCGTCTATTTTCTTGTTCTATACTAGATAGGATAAGATAAATGGAGATCAAGACTAGCTATCTTGATTAGAGTATCCATAAGTCTCAGTCTCTCTGAGAGTCATATAGGGTTAAGAGCAAAATTGTTTTGCTAGCTTATTCAATTCTTTTATGGATTGAAACTAGCTTCTTAATATTGAATGGTGAAGGTTTGATGTTCTAATCAAATCTTATGGCTTTGAACACGATATTGATAAACTTTGCTGGGCAAATAGTTTATTAATAATGTAGCTTTCGTAATATGGTTTCCGTAATTTTATATCCTAATCATTGAGAATAATGTAGGATTAGTTTCTGACACCTATGTATTAGCTAGCGACCCGTTTCCAGATATGTGATCTAGGTGAGGTCTTGTTTTGTTCTATGGATTCAGATTAATCTGAGTCGTAAGAACAAATCGCTAATATTGTCTCTAAGCATCTAATATTGATAAAGGTTGTTAATATCCAATGCAGTGAGGTTCTATCCCTCGTGCGTAAACATATTCGTTGTCTAGATGTATCTTTTCTTAGAATACATGACCCGATATGTGTTATGCAGTGGGAGCTGTCAGTCTGGCTGGTATTAAAATTTTGTCTGAGCATAATTCAGTGAGTTTGAGCTCTTAAGTAGTGCAGATGAGCAGATGTGATTGTCACAAGGAAAGTCTCAGTTCACTTCATGCTGATATGTTTACTAAGTCTCTCACGGCTAAAGTGTTTGAGAGATACCTAAAGAGTTTAGGGCTCCGGGTTGCTAAATAGGATAGTGGGAGAAGACTATAGATATATGATATTATAGTTCTCCTCGCCAACATGTACACCACGGACGTTTAAGTCCAAGTGGGAGTTTGTTGGGTTTAATGTCCTAAAACTCGTGGTTTGTAAACAGTTATGTTTGTAAATTATCTATTTAGTAATAATGAGTTATTAAGTTTTATTCAGTAAAGGTGTTTGCTGGAATAAAGTGAAACATTTTTGCATTAATCTATACCAATGACCAACACCCTTGACGATCATGAGTACTTGAGTTTCATGTATGACATGAATGTGGGTCAAGCTCAAATAGACAGTCAAAACGGTCTATAGTATATGGATAAGGCTGGGTACTTTATCCTGGTAACACTATTGGCTGCGGCCCGTTTTGTATTGTACAAAACGATGTGATCAGAATCGTTTCACATCGAGATGTGCGAGCGGGGCATCCTACGCGATGAGTTTGCGTAAGAATGAACCACGAAAAGTCGCTCTCTCTTTATAACGCTGTTTACTGAAGAGACCGACTATTTCACCTGATGGCCTAGGTAACTCGATCTCAATCCTGAGCTTACTATGAACTCCTGCTTATTAGACAGTATCCTTAGACTTGTATGGGTGAGAGTGGCAGAATGTCCGCTCAATAAGCCTACCATCTCAGGGATAAAGTCCAATACGTAGCTGGGGACATAGTGTAGTAAGATGGAGTTCACTCCTAACCCGTTCTTCTAGGTTAGTAGATAGGTTATTCCCTTAATAACTGACTCTGGGGCTTGAACAGGCGCTTACCCTCTCCTCGTTAGAGAGGGTTCCTGATCTGTTGGTTGGACCACTGATCAAATGTTCATTAGAGGTGTCAGTGGTACTTAAGGAACAAAGACGCAACACAGGGGTTAAACGATTTAAAAGACCTAACTGTGGTTACAAACAACATGTGAAGGGTCGACTTGCCTATTATGGTTGTATCAAGAGGACATAATATATCTACAGTGAGGAGAGTGCAACCCTCGGACTATAGTGGAGTCTCCGGGGGTTAACGAAAGTTGATTGATTCGGGTTAAAAGAGTTTTGACTGAATAATCTCGTATCGTTGGAGCTCATGATCTGTAGGTTCTTTAGGTTCTCCTGGCTAGCTCGGATAACGTCGTGCAACAATATAAGAGAAAAGAAAAGAAAAATGAAAAGAATTTGAATTGTTCAAATTCGGTTTTTGGAAGAATGATGGACATATTTAAATAGATTTAAATATGGGAATGGTCTAAAACATGAATAGGATTCATGTGCAAAAAGTCGATTTTTCGGAAAATCGGGTTTAGCCATATTATTTAATTAATATTTGATATTGAATTAAATAATATTTATTAATTAAAAAGTTTAATTAATAAATAAATATATATATATATATATATATGTATATATATATATGTATATATATGTGTGTCTTACATGCAATTTGTATGTAAGACACATATGTTAATTAATATATATGTATGGCATAGTGGAAAAGCATGGGTACATAAATATAGATGAGTTTAAAAACTTATTTGAAGTGGAGTATTCATTTTTTTCTAGCCACTGCCTTCGACTGTTGAAGGTTTACAAAATCAAAAACTTCAGAAGTTTTGATTTGAGTATTGTATCTTCGTTAGCTGAATTTCCACTCCATTTCCTCTTTCGTTTCGTTTTCTTTTCTCTTCTACCGGAGTCCCACAACTCCGTTGTACGGCACCGAGGATAGCGGGACTACCGGAGGTTCTCCTCGCTTCATTCGTGAGAAGAGATTCAAAGAGTTCGTGACGAGGAACGGCCGGCGGAACACGAAGAAAAATAGAACTTCAAGAGTATGTTTCCTATTTTTCTTAATTCCGCTTTTTGAGCATGTTTTCTGTTTGTTAAATTGATGAAATTAGAGTATCATCGATCCAAAATCGCTTCCGCAGCGTGTTACGCTCCATCAAGTCGATCCTTCACGAGTTGTTCGTAATTACAGCTGGGTCAAAAGTCCGTTTTACCCCTATAATTACATCTTACACCTTAAGTACCACTAATTCTCTAATGAACAACCTGTTTATGATCCAACCATAAACCAAGTCCCTCTCGGGACAGTGAAAGGGTGGGGCCCCATTGTTCAAGTACCAAAATCAGTACTTAAGAGATTTACTCATCTACTTTTCCTATATGGGAAGAAGTGAATTTCATCTTGTGAAACTTATATTCCCAGCTCCCTATGTGGTCAAGTCCCCAAAATGGTAGGCTTATTGAATCGGCTATGAAAGTCATTCTCACCCATACAAATCAAAGGACAAGTCCTCACAGGCAGGAGTTCATAACTCACTCCGGATTAAGATCGAGTCACATATGATCATCCTGTGAAATATTAATCTTCTCAAATAACGGATTTATAAAGAGATTATATATTTCGTGGTCCAGTCTTATACAAACTCATTGTATAGGATACCCCACTCACATGTCTCTACATGAATGATTTGGATCAAATCATTTGTAACAATTACAAAGTGGGTCGTATTAATAGTGTTACCAAGATAAGACACCCAATCTTATCCATATATTATAGACTATTTAGGTTATTCTTTGAACATGATCCTCTCGTATGTCAACATATTATAAATTACAAAAATTAATAATAAAACAATTATCAAATAATTATTAATTAATTATAAGGCTTTAGGGCATAAATCCCAACACAACATATATTCTTAGCACACAATCATTAACCAACAACCACAATTTAACCATCAAATCAACCATTCGGAATAAAACACAAACATACTAAGCACTCAGTAGTGTTAAGCCATATCAGAAGAAATACATTCAACCATACACACAATATGCTAAGCACTCATATGTGCTTAGTCTTATTAGAGAATTCATAATCGACAACATATAGATTGCTAAGCACTCAGATGTGGTTAGTCTTATCAGAGAATTCATAGTCGACAAAATATAGATTATTAAGCACTCAGATGTGCTTAGTCTTATCAGAACGCAGTCATATCATAACGCAAGTCATATAATTCATAGTATACAAACAATTGTTAAAATAACAGCATGCTAACATACAACATACAACAAACAGACTCGTAAGGTAAAAGCCACTTACAGATTGGTTCTAAAATAATCCAAGAGATCCCACAGAAGTTTGACGCCCACTTTGAATGTTTCGAATCAAACTTAGGCTCCAAAGACCAATTCCAGCAATTAGGGTCCAACTTACACCAATTAAAAATAGCCTTAAAAGGGTCTAAATAAATCCTTACCGCTTGAAATTTACCTAACCCGACTCGCATCTAATTGGTGGGTAAGCGAGGAGTGTCTTAAAATGATTTGGAGCTGCAAACATAAGTTTTCTACATGTTAGAACATATACTACAGCACCTATAAAACCAAGTAAGAGGATCAACATGCGCTGTTACCTACTGTTTTACCCAAAAGGATTTGAATGCACCTTGGTTGGTGGCCGATAAAGCCTAAACCTACAAATCTAGAATCGTTATGAAGTGGGTAAACCAAATCCAAGGTCAATGAAGCTTGGGTCATTGGCGAAACTTACCAAAGCAAAGGAAAACTTCACTGGTTTGACGAAAAACGCACGATCAAGATCGCACCGTCGCAGATCAACGTACAACCGCCGAGAACCACCGCTGCTTGCGTCATCACCGGAGGTTGAACTGCACCAACGCCGCACACACTGTCGTCTGCAAGTCGTCACGCGCACGGTGGCCGGAGGAGACGTCGCTTGCCTTCGTCGATCTGCTACTGAAGGAGAAGAATCACCGCGCGTGTGGGTTGTCGTCACGAAATGCGAAGATCGTCTGAACGCATCGCCCATGGATGAGAGGGAGACGGCGTTGCTTGGGTCGTGGATGAAGAAGACGTCGTCGCGCTGAGGGAATCGCGCGCACGCTTGGGGACGAAGGACTCGTCGGAGCGTGGTTCGTCGCGTCGCCGGCGTGGAGGAGAAGTCGTCAGAGGCTGCGGGCTGGAGATGAAAGAAGGAGAGTGAAAGAGAGAGATGGGGGTGGGTTGTTCGTTTGAACGAAGGAGAGGAGAATAATGAACTTTAGGGTTCTTTCCATTATTTTATTACTTATTTATTTACTTTTTTATTTTTTTATTTTTTTTATTTTTTTTATTTTTTTTTAAACACTTAAAACCCAACAAAAATCTTAATTCCAAAACTTAATTGACCCACTTAATATCGAATTTCTCAAATTGAGTCCAAGTGACAATTCTAATTAAACAACATCCAAAATTATCATAGCGGGGCGTTACAGTGCCTCAATCCACAAAATAGAGGTTATTCTTATCTCTCAACTTTTTGTAGTTTTATTAAATAACAGTTGTTTGATTATTTCATAAATTTCTATATCCTCAAATTATTCTCAACACATTCAAACACATTCAAAGTCCAAAATAACATTACCATAATAATTCAGCCACATGTTGTAAAAACAAAATCAATTTTTTTTTTTTTTATATAATAAATGCAATATTTTAATACATAATATTAGGTGAAATTAGAATATAAAAAGTTTTGATTTAATATCTATAAATTAATTCTAAAATTAACGACTACAAATTTAATTATACTCAATGATGAAATTTGAAGAGTTTTTCAACATTCTTCAATTCACAGCTACAAGCCTACAACTATATATATATATATATATAAAGAGTTTTTTCCTACTCTTTTTACAAAAACGTAAGTCTCTCCTTCTTGGTTATTTTTTCTTCCTGTAAGCTCCTCTCAAAAAGTTTAAGTTCGTATGAATTACAAAGTAGTGCAAAACGACAAGATCCTCCAATAAATGTTTTCACGAGTTATCAAACCTCTAACTTTGAAGTTGATAGTACAGATTTTATATCCGTTGAGTTATACTTAATTTTAAACCATCTTTATAACCTATTTATTCTCAATGGATTGCTAATTCAATAAACTAAAAACATTATTTATGTTAAATTCACACATATAGCTCCAATATCAAACATAAATTCCAAAATTACCTTAAAATTCATAATCCCAATATAATAAAGTAATAAAAATATTCTTCATAATCTTGATATAATATTATAAATTACAAATTTTTATTTCATTTTATTTTAAAACATTTGAAATTAAAAAATACCCATTTAATTTAATTATTTTTGTTTAAATTTTAAATATTTGTATTTGTTTGGTTAAAAATTGAAATAAAATATAATTTTTTTAATCAATTAAAAATAAAGTTTAATGTCAAGAAGAACATAGTTCAATTGGTATAATGATTGAATTATTTGACCAAACAGTTAGAAGTTTGAATCTCTAAAAAAAAAAAAAAAAAAAAAAAAAAAAAAAAAAAAAATGAAAAAAAAAAAAAATGAAAAAAAAAAAAAAAAAAATGAAAAAAGAAAAAATAAATTGTAATCAAAGTAATTAATTACGTTTGTATTGACATTGGTAATATTATGCACAAACAACTTGAATTTTTATTGTCATCATGAAGACGTTATTTATGTTAATTTCGAATTTGTAAACTCTTATATCAAACATAAATTCTAAAATTACGTAAAAAAAATATTTAAAGACCAAAATTACTTTTAAGAATAAATTTACAAAAATGTCATCGTGGCTTCCTTTCTTTAATTTTTCTAATTGTTTTTAACTTTTAAAATTAAAAGAGCACTCAAATTAGCGCATTATAATTATTAAACTGCCCGGTAATAAGATAAATTTTATATGATTTTTTTAATATACTCATATTTTGTATAATGAAAATGATTATAAAAAAAAATAGTAATATATATATATTGGTTGATTCAAAATAGTAAAGGTTGAACCACCCATAAAATTAGGGGAGAATTCCTTCAAAAAAAAAAAAATAATAAAAATAAATAAATAAAAATAATAATAAATTAGGGGAAAATTTCTAGTACTATGGAGTTTTTCTATCCCACTACGTTTAAATGAATGACAGTTAAAAAAAAATAATATATTTAATAGAGTGGATCCAGTCAAACAACTATTTCACCCCGTGTCATTCATTTAAAGAAAAAATTTCATACCACCGAGGGAGAATTTCTAGTACATCCGTAATATGGAGTTTTTTCATACCACAGTCTTTCAAAAAATGACACGTGACAAAATGGTTGTTTAACTTGGGAGAATTTCTAGTACATCCGTGGTATGGAGTTTTTCCATACCACTGCCTTTCAAAAAATGACACGTGGCAAAATGGTTTAAAAACATAATATATTTAATAGGGTAGGTCCATTTAAACAACCATTTTGCCACGTGTCATTTTTTGAAAGGCAGTGGTATGGAACTCCATACCACCGATGTACTAAAAATTCTACGGTTTAACTTGGACCACCTATTAAATATATTATTTTTTTAAACCATTTTGCCACGTGTCATTTTTTTTGAAAGACAGTGGTATGGAAAAACTCCATACATGTACTAGAAATTCTCCCTACCACCGATCTACTAGAAATTGTCCCTAAAACTAGTAGCAGGATCGGGCCAGAAGGGCACGTGTCCCCTCGATTTTTTATTTCTATGTATTTTCAATTTATAGGAGAAATATTTTAATATATGTATTATTAGTTTCGTTAGTGTTATAAATATTATCATGTAGTTTGATGGTAGTGTGGGCACGCGGGAATTCTGATGTTCTTGTGTGGTAGTATCAGCATTGACGAATGGAAATTCGACACGTGTAAATGCAATTTGAATTTGTATTGATGTATTGTATGTATCTGTATCAGTGCGTAGTGGATTACAATCTCTAGTGTTTATCCTCTGATTCTTTCTCTCTCAAATGTAAATGTTTCTCGAGGGCTTCGTAGCTTGTTCTCGATGTTGGGTTTGTTTCGAGGGCTTTGCAGCTTGTTCTCGATGTTGAATCTTCAGCTTCGCGTAGCGGTGAAGTCTTCAGGTGTTTGATCTTCAAGTGACGTTCAGTCTTCAGGATTCAAAGAATCTTTCGTTGTTTGGGAATTCTCTCTGAGTTCTTAGGAGAAGAAATTTTCTGAACCTTAAAAATGAAAATGAACTCTCTATTTATAGAGTTCTCATGGGCCTGGTGGGCTTGGGCCTGGATCCAAAGGGCTTGGACTTTGGGCCCAATGGGCTTGGGTTTGGACCCAATGGGCTTTTGAATCTTGAGCCCAATGGGTTTGACCTTTGGGCCAAATTGTCTTTTGCATATCTTTCTGCCCCGATTCGATTTCGAGCCCAATTGCAGTTTGACCGAATTTGCTCGGTCAAGTCTATCTGATCCCCGGTCGTGATGGAGACACGTGGCGACCGCTGATTGGCCGAAATTTCTCGGTCAACAAATGCCCCCTTTTTCGAGAGTTATGCACAAGTATGTGTGGGTGAGTCTCGAAAAAGTTAAATAGATAAATCGAAACGTAGGACACCCCTAATTTCGACTCCGCTTTGACGTATCAATTTTATCGAAATATGAGGTTTGATTCATAAATCAATTATTTTAATTGACGCACCTTTCCATGTCAATCGATCAAAAATATGAATTTGGCTCGTAGTTTTGATCTTTATCTAACAGAAATTTGATTTAAACTTCGGTAGATTTTTTTATTCTACCTTAGTTTATCTTGGGATGTAGAGTAGAGACTTGTGTCTGCCCAATTGAATTTTGAATAGGGTTTGACTTTGAACTTTACTCTAATTTCGACGTGGATAAAATATACCCAAACCGCCAATTTTGATTTGAGACTTGGATTTAGATAACTTTTGACTCTAAATCATGCTTGGAAATAAAATTTGGAATATGCCCAAAATTTTAATTTCAGAACAAAAAAAATATGGTAATCTTCTAAAGTTTGGCTTGAATTTCGAATAGGAGTGCTGAACATGACGATTTTGGCATAAATAATTGGCTGAATGCAATAAGAGAATGTGAAGACAACTAATAACATAGAAGCTTGTTTGGTAGAGCGGAACTTGGACGACTTTAATTGTCCTTGGTTTTGAGTTCGAGTCGAGCTTTGTACATTATTTTTGCAAAATTTCTTAACTTAAATGAAGGACATTTAAGTAACTTCACCCTACAAAACCTAACTCCTTTAGGTTTTCTAATCCTTATAAATAGAATAAGATGGCCTTCATCTCTTTTGTTTGAGAAGTTGAAGAGTTGGGGGCAGTTGAAAAGTTGGAGAAGAAGGGAGAGCTCCGCCCGTGCCGTACCGCCCGCGCCGCATCGCTCCGCCCACGCCGCATCGCCTACTCTACCGCACGGCTGCACCGCCCAGCTGCACGCTTGTCGCCGTCGTTCATCTACGCACGTCTCCGCTTCCGCCGCCGCAACCGCGAGCCCCCGCTGCCGCTGTCGCTGTCGCAACCGCGAGCCCCCGCTGCCGCTGTCGCTGTCGCAACCGCGAGCCCCCGCTGCCGCTGCTGCCGCCGCAACCGCGAGCCTCCACCTTTGCCTTCGACTTACGCCATCATCTGACATTTCTCAGCGCCCTTCACCGCCTGTGAAGGTAAAGTTTGAAGTTCCATTTGTTTTTTTTTTTTTTTTTTTTTCTTCTGTTTCATTTTTTTTTTTATTTTACTTCAGCCTTATCAGCTACATCAAATGATATGTTAAAGAAGGTAAATATCTCATACAAAATGGAGATGATGCTTGAGCTTTAATTGATCAAATTATGTAGCCATTTGAGATTGAGCCATTAAACTTGGCCTAACAACGAAATGACACTGGTAATCATTTTCATTTAGGGTTTGGGTTTGATGGGGAACTTGTATTGTGATATTTTGGTAATCATTTTCATTTAGAGTTTGGGTTTAATGGGAACTTGTATTGTGATATTTTTTTTCTTCCATGTAGCTCCCAAAATTTTGCAATACAATACAAATCCGAGAATTTTAAATTTGGACTGCTGCAATGCTTCAATTTTAACTTTGTATCCTGCAACTTGAACTGCCACAGTCTAGCTAGCTTTGGACTCTGTAATTCTGGACCTTGGGCTGTGTAATTTTGGGTGGTATAATTTTGAATTTTATTATGTTTGCTGCTAATTTAATTTAGGAATTTGTGATTTGGAAATAATGTAATTTAAAATTGGAATTTTGTGATTTGGAAATAATGTAATTTAAAATTGAAATTTAGAAATCAGTAAGTAGTTTGGAATTTGGAATTTTATAATTAAATCACCAGTAATTAGAAATTTGGAATTTAAAATTTTTAAAATTAATTAATTTTTTTTTATTTGTGTAATTTGTAATTTGGATGGGAATTTTAATTTGGCATTGGTCACTTAGAAATTATCTCTAAGTAATTTTTAGGTAAGACTTGCCAAATTTTGGGGATTGGGGTTTTATTTAACTATATATATATATATATATATATTATTTTATTATTATTATTATTATTATTATTTATACATATATTGATTTGAAATTTGTTCACTTTTCAATTTTAAATTGGAACAAACAAATGGTGGGTGTTGCGACATTATTATTTTTTTGTAGGTGCGCCATTTCCTTTACCGCCGATTCAGGATTTGGCGTACTGATTTGGGCGTTACTTCTTCTTTGCGGAGGCTTCGATTCTTACTTTGTGTGTGAGATCAGAGTGTTTGCTTGGGGAACGTACTCCGTCCTTGTTGGTGCGCCAAATCGTCATGTTCAGCTCTCGTGGCCTCGGCGTAACAATCTAAGGGTGTTACTTCTCCTATGCAGATGCATGTCTGCTTAGGGAACGTATTCCGTCCTAGGTTGTGCGTCGAGTTGTTATGTTCGGTTCTCGTGGCCTCGGCGTGACAATTTAAGGGAGTTACTTCTCTTATGCAGATGCACGTCTGCTTAGGGAACGTATTCCGTCCTTGGTTGTGCGTCGAGTTGTTATGTTCGGTTCTCGTGGCCTCGACGTGACAATTTAAGGGCGTTACTTCTCTTATGCAGATGCACGTCTGCTTAGGGAACGTATTCCGTCCTTGGTTGTGCGTCGGGTAGTTATGTTCAGTGCTGTCGCCGTGTTTCGTTTCTGTGAGATCGGCGTGCCGACTTAAAGGCGTTACTTCTCTTTTGTAGATGCGTCAGTTTGGGCATTTCCACTCTACGTGAAATGGGCGCGTCTACTTAGAGAACGTACTCCGTCTTTGTTGGTACGTCGGATCGTCGTGTTCCGTTTCTGTGAAGTCGACGTAACAACTTAAGGACGTTACTTCTCTTTTGTAGATGCGCCAGTTTGGGCATTTCCACTCTACGTGAAATGAGCGCGTCTACTTAGAGAACGTACTCCGTCTTTGTTGGTACGTCGGATCGTCGTGTTCCGTTTCTGTGAAGTCGACGTAACAACTTAAGGACATTACTTCTCTTTTGTAGATGCGCCAGTTTGGGCATTTCCACTCTACGTGAAATGAGCGCATCTACTTAGAGAACGTACTCCGTCTTTGTTGGTACGTCGGATCGTCGTGTTCCGTTTCTGTGAAGTCGACGTAACAACTTAAGGACATTACTTCTCTTTTGTAGATGCGCCAGTTTGGGCATTTCCACTCTACGTGAAATGAGCGCGTCTACTTAGAGAACGTACTCCGTCTTTGTTGGTGTGCTTCCCTCATAACATTCTCTCCCCCTTTTTTTAAATGCCAAGGGTCGCGCTTTACCTCCAAACTCGAATTTATACTCAAAACTTGCAACAAGTAAAGCCAAAATACGTGCTTGAAGCGACCAACATTCGAACTTGGTCTTGAAGCGAGGAACGCTTGATTTTTAACTTGTACTTGAAGCAGGCGACATTCGATGTTGAATTTTAAGCGAGCGGCGGTCGAATTTGAACTTAAACTTGAAGTGAGCAATGCTCAAATTTGAACTAGAAGCGAGCGACGTTCGATCTTGAATTTGAACTAGAAGCGAGCAATGTTCACACGAGAATTCGAACGACGAATGGAAATTCGACACGTGTAAATGCAATTTGAATTTGTATTGATGTATTGTATGTATCTCTATCAGTGCGTAGTGGATTACAATCTCTAGTGTTTATCCTCTGATTCTTTCTCTCTCAAATGTAAATGTTTCTCGAGGGCTTCGCAGCTTGTTCTCGATGTTGAATTTGGATCGAGGGCTTCGTAGCTTGTTCTCGATGTTGGGTTTGTTTCGAGGGCTTTGCAGCTTGTTCTCGATGTTGAATCTTCAGCTTCGCGTAGCGGTGAAGTCTTCAGGACGTTCAATCTTCAGGATTCAAATAGTCTTTCGTTGTTTGGGAATTCTCTTTGAGTTCTTTGGAGAAGAAATTTTATGAACCTTAAAAATGAAAATGAACTCTCTATTTATAGAGTTCTCATGGGCCTGGTGGGCTTGGGCCTGGATCCAATGAGCTTGGACTTTGGGCCCAATGGGCTTGGGTTTGGACCCAATGGGCTTTTGAATCTTGAGCCTAATGGGTTTGACCTTTGGGCCAAATTGTCTTTTGCATATCTTTCTGGCCCAATTCGATTTCGAGCCCAATTGCAGTTTGACCGAATTTGCTCGGTCAAGTCTATCTGATCCCCGTTCGTGATGGAGACACGTGGCGACCGCTGATTGGCCGAAATTTCTCGGTCAACAAGCATATTCTTAATCCGTTTTTTAACCCAAAAAAATCCTTCAAACAATTTTAAATCTTTAGTTATTTTTAAATTTTATAGCGGCCAAATATATTCACCAATTATTTTGTAGATATCTAGTAAATTATTTTAGAAAAATTAATTGCATAATTTTTTAAAAATTTTTGAAATTTTTTTGTTGTTGCTTATATATTCATATAGATAGTTATATATATTATCATGGTTTCTTATAGTTATTTTTAGAATGATGTTTCTTATAGTTTTGTAATTAATATTATGTTAAATTTTAGTCTCGTAGGGCCCGTTTGATAACGTTTCTGTTTCTTGTTCCCTGTTTCCTTTTTCTCGTTCCCTCTTTCTTGTTTCCTGTTTTTTGAGAACTAGAAACAGAAACATGTTTGATAACTACTCTTGTTTCTTGTCTTTTTTAAGAAAAAAAAAAGAAACAGAAACTTGTTTGATAACGTTTCTTGTTTCTTGAAAAAAAAAATAAACAAAATAGAAACATCATCATGTTTGATAATTATTTTTTTTTGTTAATTTTTTTTTTCTCTTTATGTTTTTTCATTTTTATAGTTTAAATAGAATTTAGTATACATAATATAAAAAAGATATAACATGCATTAAAAAAAAATAGTGATCTATAAAACACAAAATTGAAAGTTTAAGGTTCTATTAGACAATTTTCAAAATTCAGGAACTAATTGGACACAAATTGGAAGTTCAAAGACCTATTAGTCATTTTTTAAATTAAAGGGTCAAATAGGCACGAACTTGGAAGTTCATGGACTAAATTTGTAATTTAACTTTAATATTACTTAATTTGTATGATATATACATATCAATGCATCTAAAATGATATTTATATATATTTGTGCCCCCTCTGGCCTAAAATCCTGGATCCGCCCCGGCATAAAACTAGAACTTTTTAGAGACGTTTTATAGACTTTAATTACACAAATATCAATCTTTTGATTAAATTTCAGTTTTGTCAACAACTTCACTAATGTAAGTCTAACAAAGAATGAAAATGATACGAATGTACAGTTTCACACGAGATTTCGAACGAAGGATGGAAATTCGACACGTGTAAATGAAATTTGAATTTGTATTGTATTGTATGTATCTGTATCCGTGCGTAGTGGATTACAATCTCTAACGTTTATCCTCTGATTCTTTCTCTCCCAAATGTAAATGTATCTCGAGGGCTTCGCAGCTTATTCTCGATGTTGGGTTTGTTTCGAGGGCTTTGTAGCTTGTTCTCGATGTTGGTTTTGTTCCGAGGGCTTTGCAGCTTGTTCTCGATGTTGAATCTTCAGTTTTGCGTATAGCGGTGAAGTCTTCAAGTGTTTGATCTTCAAGTAATGTTCAGTCTTCAGGATTCAGGGAGTCTTCGTTGCTTGTGAATTCTCTCTAAAATCAGAAGTGATGAAAATTTGAGTTGGTATAATTTTGGGATTCCAATCAATTTTGACATGAAGTTTGAAAATTTGAACTTAAACTCATGATTATGGAAGGAAATTTAGAACCCGCCTAAATTTCAAGTTGAATGAAGTATTACAATCTGAAGACAAATGGTAACAACCAGGGGCGGATGCACGTGGGGGCCAGGGGCACGTGCCCCTGGAATTTTAGTTAATATTTATATGTATACTATATTTCGTTAATTTTATCAAAATTCACCCTTGGTCGAAGGGTTATAGAGGCATGCAATTACTATATGTGTTTTTAATGTTGTATTTTTGGTTTCGTAATTGTTGGTAAGTTCGTTCCTTTTCAGAAAACAAAATTTAACTATTTAAGTGTGTTTTATTATTTATTATATATATATATATATATATATATATAAAATATACAATAATAATTGCTTAAACAAAATACATATATATCATTAAAATCTTTAGTAAACATGTAAAGGCATTAAAAAAAAATTATTTTATTTTAAAAAATCTTAAATATTTCTAGTTTCATTTACATGAATAATTTTACAACGGTTTATTAGTTTTGTAATTAATTCCTTAATATAAATATTTTAGGGATATTGTAACAGATGTCAATTTAGAATAAAATAATTAAAAATATAGCATGTTTTTAAAAATTTTACGATGGCAATTTCTATCGCTGATATCTTATGGTTGATAGAAGTCTATCGTTGATCACCTCAGCTTTTTATAGATTTTTGTCAGTGATAATAGTCTATCAGTGATAATAGTCTATCACTGATAGAAGTCTATCAGTGATATGATAGAGTAGAAACACATTTTTTTTGCCATATTTGCAAAACATTTTAAAGTTTGCTAAATTTGCAATTAGTTTGGGTCTGATTGCTATTTGTGCAACCAGCCCAATATTTTATACTAATGTATTTAAAATTATATATTAAATTACAACTTTAGTTCGTAAATTTTAAAATTTGTCCAATAAATATATATATATATATATATATATATATATATATATATATATATATATATATATTTAACACAATCTAATAGGTTCTTAATTCTTAAACATTCGATTTTGTATTTTTTTAATCAAATTTTGTGTTTAATAAATCATTGAATTTTAAAAATGTCTAGTATATTTATGAACTTTCAAATGGGTATCTAATACGTCTTAGACATATTAAAAAAATAAAATTAATTGTTATATTAGACCTAAATTTAACTTTTTTATCTATTTTTAAAAAAAAACTCTATCTAATATAATATAACCTTAAATCTTCAATTTTGTAACTAATAATTACATCATTTTTAAAAAAAATGTTGAATATGTTCAAGATTTGTAGATATAAAATTAATTTGATGTCTAATAGAATATTTCATTTTTAAAAACTTTGAATATGTTACCGACCTATTAGATACAAAATTGAAAATTCAAGAATCTACTAGACATTTTTTTAAGTCCATAGACCATATAGGGTAGAAATTCAATAGTTTGGAAACTAAACTTGTAAAATCTAATATGAACTTGTGCCCCTAAAATAAAGTTCTGGATCCGCCCCTGGTAACAACAAAGCTTGTTTGGCAAAGTGGAACATGTACAACTTTTGCTTCCTTTTATCTTGAGTTTGAATCCAATTTCATACATATTTTGCAAAAAATAAGAAAATTAACTCTCAAGTGAAGGGCATTTAAGTAACTTCACATAGAGATGTGGAGATTATATGTATATTTTTTTACTCCTTTATTTTATCGTAAATTTGGACACGTGCCAACAACTACAGGACAAAGTCGATGATCACACGAGAATTCGAGGATGGAAATTCGACACGTGTAAATGAATTTGATTTGTATTTATGTTGTAAGTATCTGTATCAGTGCATAGTGGATTACAATCTCTAATGTTTATCCTCTGATTTTTTCTCTCTCAAATGTAAATGTGTCTCGAGGGCTTTACAGTTTGTTCTCGATGTTGGATTTGTTTCGCGGGCTTTACAGCTTGTTCTCGATGTTGGATTTGTTTCGAGGGCTTTTGCAGCTTGTTCTCGATGTTGGATTTGTTTCGAGGGCTTTTGCAGCTTGTTCTCGATGTTGGATTTGGATCGAGGGCTTCGCAGCTTGAATTGTTTAGTCTTCCAAGGATTGAAGGAGTCTTCGTAGCTTGTGAATTCTCTCCGAGCTCTTAGGAGTAGAAATTTTTTGAACCTTGAAAATGAAGAATGACCTCTAAATTTATAGAGTTCTCAAGAGGCTAATGAGCTTGGACTTGGATCCAATGGGCTTGGATCCAATAGGCATGGGCCCAATGGGCTTGAGTCCAATGAACTTTTGGATTTTGGGCCCAATGGGCCATTTAAATAACTTTCTAGGCCGATTTGATTTTGAGCCCAATTGCGATATGACCCCATTTGATCGGTTAAATTTATTTGCTCCAATCATGATGAAGACACGTGGCAACCGTTGATTGACCGAAATTTATCAGTCTATATATTAAGTTTAGTTTAGTTGCAATTACAATTAATTAATTAAAAATATTATAAAAATAATTAATTGTTTTGGAAATTTTATAAAAATATATCTATATCTATATCTATATCTATATATATCTATATCTATATCTATATCTATATCTATCTATATATATATATATCTATATATATATATATATATATATATATCTATATATATATATATATATTTTATTCTAATAAGATACAACCTCTTGGATTTTTTTTTTTTTTTGAAATTCGAAATCCCTAAAAGCTTCTTTGGATTGGACGTGTTCACGGCGGCGAAGAAAATCAAAATATTTCAAGATTTATTGGATTACAGTATATAAACAAAGTATATATGTTAGATTCTAGTATATAAACGCGTTGAAAAGATTGAAATATTTCAATATATGAAGTTGGACGGAAAACAAATGCTGACTCATGACAAAATGTAAATAAGGAAAAAAAAATATAGTATACATTAAAACATGGAATATAAAGTTTGTCATAATATTTCAAATTTTGATTGGAATTTAAAAAAAAAAAATGTTGAATAAGATAAATATGGAAAGAGTCAATTAAAAATAAAAATAAAAATAATAAACAATATAAATAATATAAATTTTATTTTTATTTATTTATACACAAAAATTAAAAACAATGTAAACATGGAATATACAATACACAAAAATTTATAAAATTGTATAAAATTTTAAAAACTTGAAAAAATTGAAAGGCCTTTTAAAATTTAAAAAAAAGTAAAATTAGAATATTTCAAAATTTGTTGGATTATAGTATATAAACGATTATATATATATGTTAGATTATAGAATATAAACAAAGTATATATATTTTATTATAATATATAAACGAAGTATATTGTTGCGCACCTTTAATGCAAGTGCAAAACCGCAAGTGTACGGGTCAAGTAATAAAGTGTAAATAATTACGAATATCGTCCTCAAGACTGGCTTTCTAGCTCACATAAGTACCCCAAATAATAGTGTTTAATTTTATCCAGAGAAATAAAATGCAAAGAGGGTTGTGATAAAAACTACGAAAACAAACAATAAAATAAGGTAACAAATTGGACAAATCACGAGAAAAGTATCTTAGGGATATGATTTCACCAATTAGATTGACGCTTCAATCAATCAAATGCCTAGATTATTCATGAAAATTTCCATAAGTCTAGAAGAACAAAAATAACAATTGACTCTTACGAGCGCAATTGGTCTCATGCAATGTAATAAAACTAATTGTTGAATCTAGTTTTTAAAGACATGCAAGGCATTAAAAACTCTTCTTTAAAACAACTTCTAAGAGAGCCCTAATCATTCCCATGTTAGAATTACTCTTAGTCATGCAATCAAGATCTAGTCTAAATTATTCTTTCTCAAGCATAATTTTAAACCATGAAGACATACAACCTTTCATCAGAAGATTATAAGCATTAAGAGAGTAAAAGCACGAATGGAAGATAAAAATCAATCTAAACATTCAATTAATCAAAACATCAAAACTAAAAGGCTACATCAATCCCCAAGATAATAAATTTAGCTACACATGTTCAATACTAAAAACATCTTAAACAATGAGAAATCCATAAACAAAGTTCTAAGAAAGGGAGAATAAAACTCAATGTCGTGCCGTTCTCCGTTCCCGACTTGTGGTCTACGATCTTTTGCTTCGAAATCTCTTCCTCAGCTTCAATCGTCGGTCTTCCATTCCCAAGTGTAATAAATCTCGAAATATGGCTTTTTCTCTCTAAAAATCGGACCCTAGGTCGGCTGGAAAAAGATGTATTTATAGAAAAATCCGCCACAGCGTCGAGACCCTAGGGGCAACGTCTCGACGCTGTCGCGAAAATAAAATCTTTCTGTTTTGGAAGGCCAGCGTCGAGACGCTAGTTACAGCGTCTCGACGCTACGGACGGAGTTGACGCTGGATGACTTTCCGTAGCGTCTCGACGCTCCGGGTAGCGTATCGACGCTACTGTTGCGGGATTCTTGGCTTGTAGACAACATTCGAGCGTATCGACGCTCCATGCGGCGTCTCGATGCTCTGCCCTCGGGATTTCTAGTTTGAGCTTCATTTCCAATCACCCAATTGGTTCACTTCTCATCCTAATCCTCAATAATGCTCCATTTAGCTCCAATGGCTCAATTCCTATAACATGAAAGATAATCAACGTAAAAGTGCTCATTTAAACGGTAAACTAGCGATAAAAAGGCTATAAAGATAGCACACTTTGTGAGCTATCAAACACCCCCAAATTTAAGTTTTTGCTAGTCCTCGAGCAAAATAAAACAAGACCATGAAACAAATTAATGAATGCATGCATGTGACTCCAACCTCAATATTCTCAATAAAGATAATCCACAATTGAAGAATAAATTCAACCATAGCCTATTGTTTTTCTTTTGTATCTAAAATTACCCATAAAACTAAGCATTCATCTATGGTTTGAGCCATGGTGACAATCGAGAGAACAAACAATCATAGGCTATTTTTATGATAAAGCTTAAGTATCTCATTAAATTACCACAATCGAATGCACAAGAATTTACACCTCACACAATTTCGTTCAATCATCTCACTAATCAGGATATATATATAGGATAAACACTCAACCCAATGCATAAAAGAATTTTACCATAAGCTTGCTAAAATATCAAATCTTCATAATCAATGAATCAAATGAATGTCAAATTTTTGGGTCTCGCTTTGGTTGTAATTGGGCTTAGGTAACGGTGGATGGATGGACATTTTAAGCTACTAAATTGGAAGATTTAATGTTTATACCACATGAAGCTCGAAAGATTTACTGACTCTTGGTAAAGTTACTCCTCTCGGCGGCTTTTGTTCACAATTCTTCTCTTTCCTTATTTCTTTATTATTTATTTTCTTTTCTTTTCTTTTCTATTTTTTTTTAACAAAGCCACTACGAGGGATATTTCATGCATTGTGTAATACTTCACTTTTCTCCTTTGGATTGATTGAAGCATCATGTGGTATACATCTTTATTCTTCAATTCAAGGTTCAAATGGAGGAAATCACAATGAAATGGATATAAGGCTTGTAATGTGGCAAATTTCCAACAAAAAAAGTCTAAGGCTAAAAAATAGGCTTTCTAAAGATAATGTCAAGGTTGGCCTTTTGAGAAAGCTAAAAAAATGGTTTAACCTAATTGCCCTTGTAAAAATAAGACATTCAAATTGAGTTCAGAGATTCCAGACATGCATATCAAAGCAAGTTCTAGAAAAGTCAGTCATGCATGGAACGCTCAAATTAAGAGAAATTAGCATTGTGTAAAGATAGTGCTTAATGACTCAAAATCTCTCAGACAGGCAGGGTATAATGGCATTAAACCTTATGCATTCATAGATCAGTAAAGCAATGAGATACTATATATAAAAAAAAAAATCAAATAAAAGCCAAATCATGTTGTCTCTCTCATGCATGAAAACTCAACACAAAGATGCATTCTTAGCTTACAAGGTAATCACGCATACAAAAGGGGAAGAAAAAAAGTTGAAAAAAAATTTCAACTTTTCAGATATGGTCTCATAGTTCACCAGTTCAGATCATCAATATTAAGAATATCTCATATGTTATCATAATCACATGCAATGCATCACAAATCAGCTCAATTTTATGAAACATAATCAGGGCCTTTAACATGCTTGTCCCACCCCCAAATTTCAAAACATGCATTATCCTCAATGTATAAAATAAAAATTCAGCATGCATAACACAATAATAAAAAGAGATAGGGGTAACGAAACTGCCCGGAAATGTAGGTGTTCACTGCTCCTCATCAGATGATACGTATGGAGGCATCGGAGGAGGGAAAGACTGATCGGCGCTAGGCTCATACTGATAGCGCAGACACTCGTACAGGTGAGTGAACTACTCCTCAGAGCGCTTGTGATGGCGCTGAACTCGCAGCGACAGATGCTGGAGTTGCTCGTCGATAGATCGTGGGGCACGAGCTGGCTGAGGAGGAACGGGCATAACTGGAACAGGTCCCTCCAGATATATATCGTCCTCATCCTGACTACCTGCACCGGCAACCGCATCATCCCTTCCACGCAACCTCATGATAAAAAATTTCTCCATGAGCGCTAGAGGGTGGATCACCTCCTCGCGTCCATCCCAGTCAACACCGGCTCGCCTACAGAGCTCCGTGATAAGGGACGAGTGCCCAAGTCCGCCTATGGTGGCACCTCGTCGAGTGCGTCGCATCGAGTGGTAGATAATTTTGCAAACATCCACCGATCGACCTGTGGCAATCGCATACAGAAGGATTGCCCTTTCCTTCGTCACATCGCTCAGACGAGCTATGGGGAGCAGCTTGGCACAAATAAAACTATGCCACACCCTGTTGGTGACAGTGAGGTCGGTTGCTCTAAATCGAATGACCTCACCTTGCCTGGTGACCAACTGAGCACCCGGCTGACAAAGCTCTCTAATTACTTGATACACGTCGAGCTGCTCGCTGGCATAGAGGTTGTACTCGTCCCGATCAATGTTAGGCAGAGAAAAACATGTGTTTATAGAGGCTGCGTCAAACGGGATGTGACGACCTCTCACGAAGGATCTGGTGTCCCCCTCAGTCATGTTGGCGTAAAATTCTCGCACAAGGGATACAACGGCAGTGCAAGGCTGCTGCACAAATGCTGCCCAACCTCTTTGTATGATGTTTTGAAACAGGAGATGTTGGTGCACTTCATCCGGAGTCAGGCCCCGTTCAGGTAGAACATTTCTCTCAATTATATTTCGTTGAAAGTGTTCAAAGGCAGCAAAACTAATGAACCGATCAGAATCAAACTCAGCCCTTGATGAGGATGAAGAAGCTCGTGATCGTTTTGATCCCCCCATTTTTTTTTTTTTTTTTCAAGAACACGAAGAACGCACACCCACAAAACCCCAAATTTCTATGCCCAAAATAACAAAACAAAACTCCCACAATACACTCAAAATAACTCTAAATTTCTCTACACAACAACAAAGGAAATGTAAAAGAGTGAGAAAGTGTAGAAATTACCCTTGAAGAAAATCTTGAGTTTGAAATTTGAATGCCCAAAAATGGTGGAAACAATCTTCAATCGAACATCAACGGCCAAAGAACTCAAGATCGGGAGTTAGGGAGTGGAGATTTGAATAAAAATGAAAGATTTGTGGGAAGATTTGGGTGATTTTGGGATGAAAATCGAAAGAGGAGAAGGGAGAGAAGCTAGGGTTTGAAAGGGGAAAAATAAGAATTATGGCTTCTGTTTTAGAAATCTGGATTTTAATTCCAGATTTCGTGATGGTGTCAAGGCGCTAGGGCAGCGTCTCGACGCTGTCCCCTCAGTTTTTGACTCTGCAGCGAACTTCGTAGCGTCGAGACTCTAGGGCAGTGTCTCGACGCTCTCCTCTCGGGTTTTGACGCTGCAACAGACTTCGGAGCGTCTCGACGCTGTTCTCTCGGTTTTTTTTTTTTTTTTTTTTTTTTACCTACAAAACAAACAAAAAAAATTAGAGTAAAAATAAAACATCAAACAAACAACAACGAAATAAAATACAAACGAAATTGGGTTGCCTCCCAACAAGCGCTTTAGTTAACGTCTTTAGCTAGACGGGACGATGCATCATTCAGGTTCGTCCAAGTAAAGGCTCTCTAGACGTCGTTCCTCAGTGCCACAATAGTTTTTGACTCTTTGTCCGTTGACCTTGAATGAATGTCCATCAGTAGCTTGCAACTCGATTGCTCCATGTGGGAACACTTCCTTAATAGTAAAGGGCCCCGACCACCTAGATTTTAATTTACCTGGAAACAAACGTAAACGAGAGTTAAAAAGAAGTACTTGTTGTCCAGGTGTAAACGAGCGGTGTTGAATTCTTTGATCATGGCATCTCGCAGTGGGTTCTTTGTAAAGCTTGGCATTCTTATAAGCTTGGCCTCGAAACTCCTCCAATTCATTAAGTTGTAGCAGTCGTTCTTCGCCAGCTTTCTGAGAATCAAAGTTCAACTTCCTGGTGGCCCAGAATACTTTATGTTCCAATTCCACAGGTAAGTGACATGCCTTCCCAAATACCAATCGATACGGAGATGTACCAATTGGAGTTTTAAAGGCTGTACGGTAAACCCACAGAGCTTCATCCAATTTGAGAGCCCAATCCTTCCTGGTGGTGCGAACGGTCTTCTCCAATATCTGTTTTATTTCCCTATTAGAAACCTCAGCAAGACCGTTAGTTTGGGGATGATAAGCAGTTGAAACTTTATGTCTAACTCCATATTTGACAAGTAAAGCATTAAACAATTTATTGCAAAAATGAGATCCCCCATCACTAATGATAGCTCGTGGAGTGTCAAACCTAGTAAAGATGTTCTTATGAAGGAACTGTAAGACAATACGAGCATCTTTTTTCTTAGTGGCAATTGCCTCAACCCACTTAGACACATAATCTACTGCAACTAAAATATAGAGATAATCATGGGAAGAGGGAAAATGACCCATAAAATCAATTCCCCAAACATCAAACAACTCAACCTCAAGAATAGGAGTTAAAGGCAATTCATGGTGTCTCGAGATATTACCTGTTCTTTGGCACCTATCACATGTCTTAACAAAAGTATAACAATCCCTAAACATAATAGGCCAATAGAAACCAGATTGCAATACCTTGGCAGCAGTACGTGTGGGTCCAAAATGACCACCATGGGGAGAGGAATGACAATCATGCATAATCTTAGTTACCTCCTCATGTGGAACAGACCGTCTTATTAATTGGTCTGAACAAACCTTAAAGAGCAAAGGGTCGTCCCACAGGTAAGACTTGACATCATGGAGAAATTTCTTCTTTTGGTGAGACTTCAAGTCTGGTGGCATCACCTTTCCTGCAAGAAAATTAACATAATCAGCAAACCATGGAATAATAGATTTTACCTGGTATAGTCTCTCATCAGGAAAGTCCTCTGTGATAGGAAAGGTCTCGTGGTGGTTCTCATGCTCAATGCGAGACAAATGATCTGCAACAACATTCTCACATCCTTTCCTATCCCGTATGTCAAAATCAAACTCCTGCAAAAGAAGAACCCATCGAATCAAACGAGGTTTAGCATCTTTTTTATCAAATAAATATCGAAGAGTTGCATGGTCAGTATGAACAATGACTTTAGTTCCTAACAGATAGGACCTAAATTTATCAAAAGAGAATACAACAGCAAGCATTTCTTTTTCAGTGGTGGTGTAATTTTGTTGTGCATTGTCCAAAGTTCTACTAGCATAATAAATGGCCCTAAACAGCTTATCACGACGTTGGCCTAAAACTGCTCCTACAGCAAAATCACTAGCATCACACATAATCTCAAAAGGTTGACTCCAATCAGGTACAACAATTATAGGTGCACTAGTAAACCTTTCCTTTAACAAATTAAATGCTAGCAGACATTCATCATAAAATATAAAAGCAGACTCTTTTTCAAGAAGATTGCACAAGGGTTTTACTACTTTAGAAAAGTCTTTAATAAAACGACGATAAAACCCTGCATGCCCAAGAAAATTTTGAACTCCCTTAACAATTATTGGAGGAGGTAGTTGCTCAATAGCTGAAATCTTCGCTCGATCTACCTCCAAGCCCTTTTCAGAGACTTTATGGCCCAACACTATACCTTCATTGACCATAAAATGACACTTTTCCCAATTCAAAACAAGGTTAGTTTCCTCACAACGCTGCAAGACAAGAGAAAGGTTAGCTAAACATGAGTCAAAGAAATATCCAAAAACTGAAAAATCATCCATGAAAACCTCCATAATGTCCTCCACCATGTCATGAAATATGGACATCATACAACGCTGAAAAGTGGCTGGAGCATTACACAGTCCAAATGGCATTCGCCTGAAAGCAAAAGTACCATAGGGACATGTGAATGTAGTCTTTTCTTGATCCTCGGGAGAAATGGCAATCTGATTATAACCTGAATATCCATCAAGAAAACAATAGTAAGGATAACCAGCAAGTCTATCAAGCATCTGATCAATAAAGGGAAGAGGGAAGTGATCTTTTCTAGTGACCTTGTTCAATTTTCTATAATCTATGCACACTTGCCACCCTGTTACCGTCCTTGTAGAGATGAATTCATTGTTTTCATTCTTTACAACTGTCATCCCCCCTTTCTTAGGAACAACCTGCACAGGACTCACCCATGAACTATCAGATATGGCATAAATAATACCTGCATTAAGTAATTTCAATACCTCAGCCTTTACCACCTCTTTCATGGCGGGATTAAGTCTTCTCTGGTGCTCAATTGATGGACTAAAAGTGTCCTCCATTAAAATCTTATGCATGACAACAGTTTGACTAATTCCCTTAATATCACTAATAGACCATCCTATAGCAGAACGATGAGCACGTAATATCCTCAATAATTTTTTCTCTTTTACTTTACTCAAGATAGCAGATATAATAACAGGAAAAGTAGAAGAATCATCTAAGAAAGCATAACGAAGATGTGCAGGCAATTGTTTTAATTCAGGCTCAGGAGGTTTTACTTTAGCTATTTCATTCACAGACAATTGAAATATCTTTTCTTTTCTAAACTCTCCTATGAATAAATGATCTAAAACATCAGAATATAAAGCAATTTCTTCATCTAAGATTCCTAAATTTTCAAATGTCAAATCCAACATGCATTGCTCAAGAAGATCAGCAGGCAACACTAAGTCCCTATACTCATGAACAGTGTGATCAACTATATCAATCATATGACATGTACTAACCTCATTTGAATATTTCATAGTTCGAAAGATATTGAAGACTACTTCTTCATCATTTACCCTCAGATTTAGCTTTCCTTACTGCACATCGATCAATGCTCTCCCAATGGCCAAGAAAGGTCTCCCCAGAATGATAGGGACCTCAGTATCTTCCTCCATATTTAAGACCACAAAATCTGCAGGGAAGAAGAATTTATCAACCTTTACTATAACATCCTCTACAATGCCTCTAGGATATGTGACGGAACGGTCAGCTAACTGCAATGCCATTGTAGTGGGTTGCACTTCTCCAAGGCCAAGTTTCCTTAAAACAGATAAAGGCATCAAATTAATACTTGCACCTAAATCACATAAGGCCTTTTGAAAGAAAGAACTACCAATATGACAAGGAATAGTAAAACTCCCTGGATCTTTCAATTTTTGTGGTAACTTCTTCTGAAGTATGGCACTGCATTCCTCAGTCAGGTTTACAGTCTCATAAGCTTCCAGTCTCCTTTTCTTAGACATAATCTCTTTCATGAACTTCACATAATTTGACATTTGTTCAAGTGCATCTGCAAAAGGAATGTTAATGTGAAGTTTCTTGAAAATATCTAAAAACTTAGAAAATTGAGAATCAATCTTTTTCTTTTGAAAACGTTGAGGATAAGGAATAGAGTTAGGAATAGTAGGAAGAGTAGAACTAGAAGGCCTGTCAATTTTTGGAATGTGTGTGACCTTCTTTGTAGCTTCCTCAATGATTTCTTCATCCTCAATTGTGACTGGTGCTTTGCTTTTTACTTTCACTGGTTCAGCTAACTGCTTTTCACTTCTCAAGGCTATTGCCTTGCATGATTCTCTTGGATTCACCTCAGTGTCACTTGGAAACTTCTCCTTTTGCAATGTATGCAAGGAAGATGTTATCTGACTCAGTTGAACCTCTATGTTCTTGATAGCAGATCCATGGGTGTGCATTGTGCAGCAAACATTTTCCACTGTCTTCTCAAGCTTGCTCGTTCTATTATGAGACTCAGCAAACATAGACTTTGTCTAAGAAAGGAAAGCTCCCAACATATCTTCAATAGATTTTTTCTTTTCTTCCTGTGGTGAAGGTGCAAATCCAGGAGATTCAATACATTCATGTTGTTGGCATATGAAAAATTCTCATGATTCCTCAATCCAGGATGATAATGAGTAGGGAGTGAATTCTGCATCTGATTTCCTCTATAGCCAAAATTCCTGTTGTTGACATATTGAGCTTGCTCAACATTTGGCTCCTCATAATGTGGTGTAGTAATGGCAGCTGCTATGGATTCCATGGACTGAGGTGCACTTGGCCCTGTAAGTCTAGTCAAAGCATGAGTTAATGTAGCCATTTGAGACTTTAGAGCACTAACCTCATCGACCTCATATAAGCCGACAACTATCTTATGAGAAGATCGTTCAGTGGGCCATTGGTAACTGTTGGATGCCATATCTTCCAACAAAGTGAGTGCACTTTCAACAGTTCTTGAAAATAAAGTGCCACTAGCTGCAGCATCCAAAATGGTCTTTGTGTTACCATTCAACCCATTGTAAAACAATTGAATCTGTAGTGGTCCATCATAACCATGTTGTGGGCACTTTTGCAGAAGATTCTTGTAACGGTCTCAGGCCTCATAAAGTTGTTCATAATCATGTTGTCTGAATGTCCCAATTTCAGTCCTCAGCTAGATTGTTCTGGCAATTGGGAAGAATTTTATCAAGAATACCTGAACCAGCTGATCCCATGAAGTAATGCTCCCAGGTGCCACAGAATCTAGTCAATCCTTCGCTTTATCCTGCAAAGAAAAAGGAAATAAACGTAAGCGTATAGCCTCAGGAGAACACCATTAATCTTAACTGTACTGCAAAGTTCAAGAAAAGATTTAAGATGAGAATTTGGGTCTTCAGAAGGGAATCCTTTAAAAGATCTATTTTGAGCCATCTGGATGAGTCCTGTTTTGAGACAGGTTGCAAATAGTCCCTAATGGGTCTCTGATCCTACTGCACAACTTGATGCAAAGGTGCATTAAGTTGTACTTGTTGCTCAATTGGCAACTGGTTCATCGGTTGATTTTGAAGATTCATGACTTCAATCTCGTCCTTTTTCACCCTTCGATTCTTTTTGCCAGACTTTTCAATTTCAGGATCAAAAGGAACTAAAGTTGTCTCTTTATCCTTTCGCATGCACAACCAATGATTCTCTGGAAAACAAAAAATACACAAGTCAATAAAATACTAAAAAAATAAACTCTAAAGTAAGACCAAACAGGTTCTCCACGGTATTAAGTGAAACTAAATATTTGTCAATCCCCGGCAACGGCGCCAAAAATTTGTTGCGCACTTTTAATGCAGGTGCAAAACCGCAAGTGTACGGGTCAAGTAATAAAGTGTAAATAATTACGAATATCGTCCTCAGGACTGACTTTCTAACTCACTTAAGTACCCCGAATAATAGTGTTTAATTTTATCTAGAGAAATAAAATGCAAAGAGGGTTGTGACAAAAACTACGAAAACAAACAATAAAATAAGATAACAAATTGGACAAATCACGAGAAAAGTATCTTAGGGATATGATTTCACCAATTAGATTGACGCTTCAATCAATCAAATGCCTAGATTATTCATGCAAATTTCCATAAGTCTAGAAGAACAAAAATAACAATTGACTCTTACGAGCGCAATTGGTCTCATGCAATGTAATAAAACTAATTGTTCAATCTAGTTTTTAAAGACATGCAAGACATTAAAAACTCTTCTTTAAAACAACTTCTAAGAGAGCCCTAATCATTCCCATGTTAGAATTACTCTTAGTCATGCAATCAAGATCTAGTCTAAATTATTCTCTCTCAAGCATAATTTTAAACCATGAAGACATACAACCTTTGATCAGAAGATTATAAGCATTAAGAAAGTAAAAGCACGAATGGAAGATAAGCAATCAATCTAAACATTCAATTAATCAAAACATCAAAACTAAAAGGCTACATCAATCCCCAAGATAATAAATTTAGCTACACATGTTCAATACTAAAAACATCTTAAACAATGAGAAATCCATAAACAAAGTTCTAAGAAAGGGAGAATAAAACTCAATGTTGTGCCGTTCTCCGTTCCCGGCTTGTGGTCTACGATCTTTTGCTTCGAAATCTCTTCCTCAGCTTCAATCGTCATTCTTCCTCTCCCAAGTGTGATAAAGCTCGAAAATATGATTTTTTTTCTCTCTAAAAATCGGACCCTAGGTCGGCTGGAAAAAGATGTATTTATAGAAAAATCCGCCACAGCGTCGAGACCCTAGGGGCAGCGTCTCGACGCTGTCGCGAAAATAAAATCTTTCTGTTTTGGAAGGCCAGCGTCGAGACGCTAGGCACAGCGTCTCGACGCTACGGACGGAGTTGACGCTGGATGACTTTCCGTAGAGTCTCGACGCTCCGGGTAGCGTCTCAACGCTACTGCTGCGGGATTCTTGGCTTGTAGAGAACATTCGAGCGTCTCGACGCTCCAGGCGACATCTCGACGCTCTTCCCTCGGGATTTCTGGCTTGAGCTTCATTTCCAATCACCCAATTGGTTCACTTCTCATCCTAATCCTCAATAATGCTCCATTTAGCTCCAATGGCTCAATTCCTATAACATGAAAGATAATCAACGTAAAAGTGCTCATTTAAATGGTAAACTAGCGATAAAAAGGCTATAAAGATAACACACTTTGTGAGCTATCATATATATGTTAGATTATAGTATATAAACGAAGTATATATGTTGAAAAAATTGAAATATTTTTAAGATATGAATATAAAATGTAAATAAGAAGAAAAATAAAATTAGTATACATTAAAACATGGAATATAAATGTCGTGATAATATTTCAATTTTGATTGAAATTTTCGAAAAATGGTTGAATAAAATAAATATGGAAAAAGTTAATTAAGCAAAAAAAAAAAAAAAAAATAATAATAATAATAATAATAATAATAATAAAAATAATAAATAAATAAATAAATATATATATATATATATATTAATGAAGGGTATAAAAATAATAAAAATAATTCAAACTTTATTTAATAAAAATAAATATATATTAAATGACATTTGGCAATCTATATCTATACCCATACCTATACCTAGAATATAAAATATACACAAATTTAAAAAAATTGTTTGAAAAATTCATAAATTAAAGGGTGTTTTAGGGATTTATAAAAAGCAAAAGTGAACTGTGTTACCGTAATATTTCAAGCTATTTATAAGATATAGGGTGAAAAAGGTACTTTTACCTTCAATTCTCATCGAATTGTCTTTAATTGGTTTGGTTTAATTTGGACCAATCAACATGATTAGTTGACAAAACAAACCTACTGAATTTGGTTCATTGGTTTATATATTACGCTCATATTGACAATGTGATTGGGTCAGAGATCTTTTAAAAGAATTTGGCCGTTAGCTGGGCTATAGTCAGTTCTGTAGTCCAAACAAATGACACAATTATAAGGCGCCATGTGTCAAAGCAATATAAATATATATATATATATATATATATATATATATATATATATAGCCTCTTTTTTTATCTTTTGACTTTTTTTTTTTTTTTTTTTCTTAATGACTTTTTCTTTTCTTTTAGATTTTTTTTATTTAATGAATATATATGTCTATAATTCAAAATCATCACATTCACCTTAAATAACATCTTTTTTTTCTCTGTTTATTTAAAAAAAAAAAAATTGATAATATCATTTTATTTTAAACTAATCAATTGAAAATGAGTTAGGTTTAAATTTATTTTGAAATATTTTAAGTGAGATAATTAGATATAAAATTATAAAAGTGTTAAATGTTTATTTATTATTTAGTTTTGATTTATTTCTATCTCGTTGTTATTTTAAACTCTCAATTTTCAATTGATTAATTGAAAATAATAATGAGATTGTGTAGATGACAAAAGAAAAAAAAATGATATTATCATTGGTACATGTTTTTGTAAAGAAACAAGGAAAAAAAATGTTATTTTTAGGTATGATAATTTTGAAATATAGACACTTATGATTGTTTTAAAAAAAAAATAAAGAATATATAATCCATAAATGAGAGGAATTGCAAGAATAGCAAAAAAAATAATAATAATAATGAAAAATTACATTTATAGCAACTATGTTTAATCTTTGCATGACAAAAAAATTAGGCCCAGCCCAAAAATAAAAATTAGAAGTCAGAACTATTAAAAGTTGAAAAGTCGAAAATACTCTCTCTCTAACACTCCAGAGTAATCACATTATCATCACTAACCTAAATGATTGCATGTTGATACCGTTCTGATATACTTGAAATGATTATCTGCTGATACAAATATAATATACTTTAAATGATTTTTGCTTATATACCTCTGATATATTTGAAATGATTGTCGTTAATACACCTCTAGTAGTTGATGTCTAATAGTCGAATGATACACTGGAATTTGTGTTTGATAACCTTAGATGAATGTTGATTGACATCTGATAGTCTTAAATAAATGTTGATTAACGTCTGATAGCTTGTTGATATACTCAAAAAATTTAATAGATTGATACGCTCATGTGATATACTATTCATTTATGTCTATTTTGATGAAGTGCACGTAACGCAGCGGAAGCGAGTCAGATCAATTGGCACTCTAATTTCATCAATTTAGCTAAATAAGAAACATGCTACAAAAATTTAAAATAAAAGAATAAGAATACAAACCTCTTGTAGTTCGAAATTCTTCTATTCTGATGCTCGAATCTCCTCACGAACCCTTCAAAGCTTCTCTCGTACTCTTCGAGAACCACCTCCGGTAGTCCCGCTATCCTCGGGCCGAGCAACGGAGTGGTGGAACTCCTTTACAAGAGAAAATTGGAAGAAGAGATGGATAGAGAAGAGATCTTTGTGATGAGAGTTTTGAAGGAGAATTGTCACACAATCAAAGCTTCCAACAAAACTCAAACATCATCAGCTTCAAACCATTTGAACTTCATCCAATTTATGGGTCATTCACATGCAACAAACTCTTTGCTTAGCATGACACCTCAAAATGGATGAATTAGTCTTCACACAAGAGTTCAACAATTGATGAGTTTATGCAGGTAGTTAGTGATTTACAATCCAGTTACTAAACTTTGATAAACCCACTCAACTTGGATAAATCCACTCAACTTGGATAATTTCACTGGTATTATTTTGTCATTTTAAAATTAATTAATAATTAATTAATATTATTATTTAATTCAATATCAAATATTAATTAAATAATAAGACTAATCCTGATTTCTTAAACCGAATCATCACACATGAATCCCTATTAATGTTTTAGACCGATCCCATATTTAAATCATATTTAAATATGTACATCATTCTTCCAAAAACGAATTTGAGTAAATTCAAATTCTTTTTCTCCCATATTGTTACACTGCTTAATCCGAGCTAGCCAGGAGAACCTAAAGAACCTATAGATCATGAGCTCCAACGATACGAGATTAACCGGCCAAACTCTTTAGCCAAGCTAACCAACATTCGTTAACCCCCAGAGACTCCACTAAAGTCCAAGGGTTTCACCCTTCTCACCGTAGATATATTTATGTCCTTTTGACATAACCATCATCAGTAAGTCGATCCTTCACAGGTCGTTCGTAATTACAGCTGGGTCAAAATAATTGTTTTACCCCGTAATTACATCTTATTCCTTAAGCCCCACTACTCCTCTAATGAACTATTGATTTGTGGTCCAACCACCAAACCGATTCCCTCTCGGGCCAGTGAGAAGGTGGGATCCCTAGTTCAAGACCCAGAGACAGTACTTAAGGGAACAAGCTCTCTACTATCCCTAAAGGCGGGTAGGAGTGAATTCCATCTCGTCGGACTATGTTCCCAGCTCCCTACTCGGTATTATCCCCAAAGTGGAAGGCATATTGAGTCGACGAACTCAGGCCACTCTCACCCATACAAATCAAAGGATAATCCCGAATAAACAGGAGTTCATAGTGTGTTCAGGATTCAGATCGAGTTACCTAGGTCATCATATGTAAAACTCGGTCTTTACAGTAAACGGAGTTATAAAGAAAGAGCGACTTATTTCGCGGTTCAGTCTTATGCAAACTCATTGCACATGACGCCTCCACTCGCATGTCTCCACATGAACGATTTCAGATCACATCGTTTGTACTATGCAAAGCGGGTCGCGTCTAATAGTGTCCCCAGGATAAGGTACCCAACCTTATCCCTATGTTATAGACCGTTCTAGCTATTACTTGAACTTGATCCACAATCATGTCACACATGAAGTTCAAGTATACAACCTATAGCCATGGGTTCTTTGTTTATTTGAGTTAGGTTAAAAGTAAACACAATTCACTTTATTCAATAATAACTTTGCTGAATAAATCTCAATAACAACTTTATTGCAAAATAGAATATACATTCAGTTTACAAACCACGATTTTAAGAAATAAAACCCAACAAACTCCCACTTAGACTAAAACGTCAGTGGAGTATTACATGCTGGATGAGAAAAACTGGAATATCAAATACATCCATGGCTTTTCTCCCACTATCCTATTGTACAGCTCGCAGCCCTAGACTCACTAGGTGCCCTTCGAACACTTTAACCGCGAGGGACTTTGTAAACGGATCAACAATATTGTTCTCTGAGGCGATCTACGTAACGATCACGTCTCCTCGATGCACTATCTCCCTGATGAGATGATATTTCCGCTCAATGTGCATTCCACGCGTATGACTTCTTGGTTCTCTGGAATTTGCCACAACACCAGTATTATCACAATAAAATGTGATAGACAAATTCATATTTGGAACAACTTCCAAATCTGTCAAGAACTTCCTAAGCCATACAACCTCTTTCGCAGCTTCGCAAGTCGCGACATACTCAGCTTCCATGGTGGAGTCAGCAATACAACCTTGCTTTATACTCCTCCATACTATTTTCCCTCCGTTAAGAGTGAACATTGATCCCGATGTGGATTTTCTCGAATCCTTATCGGTTTGAAAATCATAGTCAGTGTATTCTGTAAGGATAAAATCCTTCGCGCCATGCGGCAGTTGGGTCGCCCTGGATTCGTCGGGCTCCGTCGCGTCGTGACGTTGGCACAAGGCTTTTTTCGCCATTGTCTCCATCTTTCCCAGGAACTCCGTCATCTGAGTTTGGAAGGCTTCTTGGAGAGCAATCATCATTCTGGAACTCCCTTGGGGTTTTGGCGACTTTTGCCTTAGGCTTCGTTACTTGAACGCGAACCTGGGATGTCGATGGTTGGAGGACTCTTTCGCTAGGTTCGAGCAGGAGGGGAGTCTCTCCCGAGTGGATTGTTAACTCGGGAGTTGAGTCGTTATCCACCGCTCTCCTTCGATCTGGATCCTTTGTGGGATTTTTTCCTCTGGCATTTGAGGTGACATTCTGCTGATAAAGTATCTTTTTGAAATAGGGTAGAGTGTTTTGCTTAAGCTTCACTCGCGTCCCCACAGACGATGTCAAATCTTGGTGCAAGAATCTGGACTCCTCGGAGGTAGGCGCCAGAGGAAGTAAGTTGTGTAGTTCGAGTTCGACCTGTAAAGAGAGAGAGTAAACTTGCACCGGTGTGGGGTTGTGCCCACTATACTCTGGTGCTTAAGTCAGTAGAGAGAGTTCTAAGCTTAAGTTGGAGTGTGGGCAATGCGATTTGCGTACCTCTTCATGGAGATGTTCCTTGGTATATATAGAAGATGATTGATGGGACGGTCAGTGCCAGTTCATACTCCTCATCATGAGGATGGGTCGTCCCTCGATCCTACACGAATTCAGAGGGATCGTCGTACCGCCGCCTGTGATACGAGGTAGGAATGTCAGCGGACATTTCTCGTCTTGATTTCACGGGGAGACGACGATGATGTGACTGGGGAGCTTCGGGTTGTCCGGAGGCGAACTCTAGGGGTCGGTCCTAGGCCCTTAGGAGTGGTAATGTGACATTAGGGTCATGCCGTCATGCTTAGGTGGTCTGTGACGTCAGATTGATGACCTCAAGCCGAAGTAGCCTGCAACAAATATTAAAGATTATTGTTACACAAAAAAAAAATTATTAGAATTAAAATCTAACTCCAAAAACTAAGTAGATCAAAATTACTTTCCATGTAAATTTGTAATCTAACTTTAGTATTTCTTAGAAAAAAAAGAAAAAAAAAAACATCTATATGATATTTATTTCGATCCAATAATATGATCCACCTTATTTTTCCACTCTATTCATCTCTTCTAATGAACCAAACAAAAAAAATCCAATTTCAAATCAGATTGAACTAAAAGCATTCCTTTTAAAAGCAAAACCAATTGATGCCCTCATATAAACACACAAATGTTTTACAAGAGATTTGTCTTCTCCCTCTATTATTCGTAACAAACATGTTGACATGACAACTCCCATTGGAACTTTCCCACCATGGACATACATAGGTATCAAAATTTGTTAACCAACTAATATTAATTAGTTCTTTAATTTGGTTGCAAAATCAAATTATTATAATCCTTTGTAGGAGCATTCAAGAAAATTTGAGTTTCCAAACAAATAAATGTTCCAATTCAACAAATAATTTATTTTATAATATGGTGAGACATTATTTGAATCTAAATTAGTACCTTTAAATTGATGTGTATCTAGACAAGATGTTAAGTAGATAACATTATGGTCACAAACTCTCATAATACTCTCGTAATGTTTCATTAATATTTATGAATGTGAAATAAATATACAAATTTCATTTCATAGAACATACAACGTTAGGTATGTTTTTTTTTTTTTTACAACACGAGAATAGGGGATCGAACTTAAGACTTCTTGAGCACTAGTCATATATCATGTGAGTCGAACTATTCTTATTTGCAGAAGGAATTTAATCAAGTTAAATTTAAATATAATTTAAAAAACAAATTTAAGTAGATAAGAAAAAATGCATTAAATAGAAAGATTGAATTTATTTTGATTTTTTTAAGTAAATAAGTGAAATTAATTAGTGGTTACATCTCCTCTTTCTATTCTATCTTTTCAATCTCTCTCAACTCACCATCTTGATCATCAATTTAATTGAAAATTATCTTCACAGCTCTCGATGCGTTTGATTTGAATCTAAAGTATAACCCCCACCCTACGATCATTTTCTCTTTCTCTTACTTAAAAATCTACATTCTCTCTCATTCAATGTGACTGTGTGCAATTTACCCTGCTGTGTTCTGGTCCATAACGCCCTTATCATAATCTCTCTCTCTCATGCAAATCATAATCTCTTTCTTCCTCTTTCTACGTGAAATCATTCTCTCTCCTTTTACCCTCCTATAAAAGCCATCTGAATGAAAATTAAACATACACAACTTCTATTTTTCTCCTCTTTCTCTCTTTTTCTTCTCCTCTCTTCCTCTTCCTTTGAATTAGGATTGAGAATCAACCAAAAAGTTGAAACAAACATGGAGGGGAGTTTAGTTAGATCAAAAGATAGTCGTTGGTGGATTTTTACACTCCCTTACCTTGTTAGTTGGGAAAACTGTAGTGTTGTTGATTGGTGTATCATTTTTTTGTTGGGTTTTGTTTCTGTCGGCCTTCTCACTTGGGCTTTCGCCGTCGGTGGCACTGCTTGGAAAAATGGAAGGAATGAGAGAGGTCGAGTCTCCATTCCTGGACCTCGTGGACTTCCAATTCTCGGCAGTTTATTCACTCTTAGTCGCGGCTTACCCCACCGGACTCTGGCCGCCATGGCATCCGCTCGAGGTAACTCTCAGCTAATGGCCTTCAGTCTCGGCTCCACCCCTGTTGTGGTGGCTTCGGACCCTAATACGGCCAAGGAAATTCTAACCTCGCCCCACTTTGCGGACCGGCCGCTGAAGCAATCCGCGAAAAGCCTGATGTTCAGTCGAGCCATAGGGTTCGCACCAAACGGCACCTACTGGCGCCTCCTAAGACGAATCGCCTCATCCCACCTCTTCTCTCCAAGGCGAATTGCAGCACACGAAGCCGCTCGGCAGCTGGAATGCACAGCTATTCTTCAAAGCATTGACAACGACCAAACCCTCCACGGAAGCGTGTCTCTAAGGAAGCACCTTCAAGCAGCCGCGTTGAACAACATCATGTGGAGCGTGTTCGGGAAGCGCTTCGACCCAAGCGATTCAAAACTAGAAGCGCTTCGTGATATGGTCCGAGAAGGGTTCGAGCTGTTGGGTGCGTTCAACTGGTCCGATCATCTCCCATGGCTTAGCTGGTTCTACGACCCATGTCGCATCAACGAACGCTGCGCGAAACTCGTCCCCAAAGTTAGCGAGTTCGTCCGAGGTGTAATTAATGAGCACCGCCGACCCAAAACCCTGTCGGATGATTCGGATTTTGTCGACGTTTTGCTCTCTCTGGATGGCGACGAAAAGCTCAAGGATGATGACATGGTGGCTGTTTTATGGGTACGTAAAGTAAAGCGTTCATTTTTAAAAATAAATAAATATATATATATTGAAGTTTTGATTTTGTTCCAGGAAATGATTTTCAGAGGGACGGATACGACAGCGCTGTTAACAGAGTGGGTGATGGCGGAGTTGGTGTTGAACGGTGAAGTGCAAGAAGAAGTGGGGAGGGAAATGGAGAGGGCGGGAGTAGACGGCGGAGAGATAACAGAGGCGGAGGTGGCGAAACTGCCGTACTTACAGGCGGTGGTGAAGGAGACACTCCGGCTACACCCACCGGGCCCACTCCTGTCGTGGGCCCGACTATCTTCGTCGGACGTCCAGCTCAGCAACGGGATGCTTATCCCGGAGAGCACAACCGCCATGGTGAACATGTGGGCCATAACACACGACCCGCACGTATGGGAGGAGCCACACGTGTTCAACCCGGGGAGGTTCATGGGTGCCGACGTGGACGTCAGGGGCAGTGACCTCCGGTTGGCTCCGTTTGGGGCAGGGCGGAGGGTCTGCCCGGGAAAGAACCTCGGGCTTGTCACAGTCACGCTTTGGGTTGCGAAGCTGGTCCATCACTTCAAATGGGCCCCCGACCCGGCCCACCCTGTCGACCTCACCGAACTCCTCAACCTCTCCTGTGAGATGAAGAATCCTCTACGTGCACTTGCACTGCAAAGACGTGGAATTTAGTGTTTTATTTTGTTTTGTTGCCTAATTGCCTTTTTTATTTCAACTTCAAGTAGGAAACTTCTAACTTTATTAATTATTAATGTAGTTTTGTTATTTCTGTTTTTTTAAATTAGCTTTTTTATTTTTGTTTTTGGGTTAGATTGCATCCACTTAGTAAAAGGGTATGTTTGTGAAATTAAGTACAAAACCGACTCCATTTTTTAACCCTCTTCTAAGGACTCTTTTTTATATTTAATATTATGTATGCCCGGTTTAACATATTTATCTTTACATATGGAAACAAATTAGTCTCTGGCCAATTGAGCTAGTTGTGTCTGTGACTAGGAGGTCATGAGTGAAACTAAAAACCTTAAACATATCAAATTGTGCTTTTTTTTTTTTTTTTTTTTTTGATAGCCAAATTGTGCTTTCATTAAGAGGTCAAAGATTCAATTCTCATCCCGCATTAATTAAATACATTTTAAAAAAAAAAAAAAGGTAAATTATGTAATCTCTAATTTGTTATTGATTAAAAAGATTCTTTTTTTTAACTTGAAAAGATAAAATTACATTCACATATTTCTATTTGATATTTTTTTTTTTTGACAACATGTGCGGGTGCGGGTGAGGATTAAACTTAGGACCTCATAGTCACTAGTTCATACATTATGTCAGTTGAGTTATGTTCTTGTTGGCTATTTCTATTTGATATTTCGATAAGAACTTATCGATAGAATAATGAAATTCTAAGGTGGCATATTAGAATCTTTTTAAAATATGAGTTTCGAATAAATGCACGGTGACATATTAGAATCTTTTTAAAATACGGTTTCGAATAAATGCAATTATAAAAGTTTTTTTTTTTTTTATAATAGCAAATTGTGAGAGGATAAAATAATTCATATTTTATTTTCTAAGGCATTAATGTAATTCCTATTCCAACCCAATAGAGTTGACATTTCTATTTATATGTTTGAGTTGTGAAAATTATTCGTGTTTAATGCATATGTTAGTTAGAAACAAAATAATTGTGTAGAACAATTTTGATCATTCTTTGCCTTGATTTCATGTTAGTTAGAAACAAAAGAATTGTGTTGAAAATTTTCCCTTAATTCATGCAAGTCTTTGTGGAAATAATTAATCTTGTAAATTTGTGACAAGTGTGTGTTAAGTTCTAAGTTCACAATTATGAGTTGCCATATAAAAATATAGATAACTTCTTTGAATTTTGCACTAAAAAAATAATTAAAAATAAATAAATAAATAAATATATATATAGGGCTGGTTGCACAAATAGCAATCAGGCCCAAACTAATTGCAAATTTAACAAACTTTAAAATGTTTTGCAAATATGGCAAAAAAAACCCGTTTCTATCACTAATAGACTTTATTATATCACTGATAGACTTCTATCAGTGATAGACTATTATCACTGATAGACTATTATCACTGACAAAAATCTATAAAAAGGTGAGGTGATCAGCGATAGACTTCTATCAGTCATAAGATATCAGCGATAGAAATTGCTATATCCGCAAAATTTTTAAAAACATGCTATATTTGCAAACAATAAGTCTTAAATTGTCATTTACTACAATTTTCGTATATATATATATTTTTTTTTTCAATGAAAACAAATGTCGAGTTATATGGTAGAGAATGTGTCAACAACTAAACAACAAAAAAAAAAAAATTAATTATCATTAAATGAAAAAGTAGAGTGATATCAATGAACTTTTTGCTCTAATTGAGTTGACAATTTGTGTGGTTAATTAGCCCACGTTAATAAATAATCATTTATTTTTAAATTTTACTCACTTTATAGTTTTTTTTTTTTTATCAGATCATTTGTAACATATGTGAGTTGTATTAATAGTGTTACCGGGATAAGAGGCCCAACATTTTTTATATACTATAAATATTTTAGGTAATTTCTTGAACATGATGATTTCGATCATATATTCACTATGTATATATATGGTTCAAGATTACACTAGTAATCTGTAATTATTATATAATGGATATTTTAAATTACAAATAAAAAAAAGTAAAATAGTTATTAATTAATTACGAGGTTTTAGAACTTAAATCCTAAAATATATTTGTAGTTAACATGTAATTTCAACAAAAATGTTAATAAGAATAAAGCCCTAGAGAAATTTGGGATAAATTTGTCTAATTTCATTTGTGATTCCCTAAAAATCACCAGAGAAAATTCAAATCAACAATCACCTACTTGTCAACCTACTTGTCAACACCTAATAATTGGCAACCCCACTGATTTGAATTCATCTCCGAATGTGAGTGTTTTATGGTTCATTCTTATGCTAACTTTTGAATTTCTCATCTTCTTTAAAACCTCTCACGACCTTCTCTACACACTCATTCACTCTACATCTCTTGTTCCAAGTTGTTGATGACATTCTCGTGAGGTATGTACATGCAAATGCCAATCGTTTGCTTACCTCAGTCTACACGATTTTTCCTAATTTCTTTGGAAGAACTTTGCATTCTTTAAATTGTGGCCTTGAATACAACTATTTCCTTTTATTTGGACGAACTTTGCATACCGACGACACTCAAACCACGTCCATATCTTCGATTTGAAATAGAATCCAACAGATTTGAAAATTGGTAGATTAAAAAACTAAGGAAGAATCCAAGAATCGATTTAAATATCCATAAATCTAAAAAAATATGAGATAAATTCGGTTGGAGACGATTGAGAATTAGGGTTTAGGGTTTAAACGGAATGAAAAACAATTCCCTCTTATCCTCTATAATCACGATAACTATAATTCCGAGTACATATAACTTTTTACCATTTTCGTTTAGGTATTTTATTCGGGCTATTTATTGTAATTTTCCAAAAAAAAATTGAACTAGAAATAATTATCGATAAAGAATGATAATAAATTAAATGAATACTTTAATTATATTTAATGGAGTTAAAAAACACACATTTTCTCTCACTACTTCCATTGAAAGTAAAGCTACATCTTAATTTTCATATGTAACAACTTAGTCGTCATAGTTTAAAATTAGTAAAGATTAGTAAAGATTTAGTTCCTAAAAATTTAATACCTACCGTATTCCACCAAGTTAAAGTATCAATTTTTAGATATTAATAATTTATTATCTCTAGTTTAACATTAGGCCCGAACAATTTATTAATCTACACACGTAAGAAACTCCTATTACAACTTAACACAATTTCATTTGTATGGTAGGATTTAGGATAAGGACAATGCGATATATGACTCTTTTTATTTTCGTTTTTATTTTCGTTTTTATTTTCGTTTCGATAGATAAATGTCTCTTTCTTTAAAAGTTTGATATATGTCCCTTTATCTAAAAATATATGGATTCTATTATAGCGAGATGGACTAAAATGCCCCGATAGTAGATACAACAATTAAATTAAATCCAATCTAATCTACCATCAAATAAATCAAACCATCATTTGAAACTAAGATTCCAATGTAATTTAAATTTTAAAATAAAATAAAAATATATAACATTAAAACATTATCACATACATTAATATAATTTAAATTTTTTTTAAAAAATGGAGTGATGTTAGGTTTTTAGTTTACACATTTTTAGATAATTTAAAAAATACATAAATCAAATAATGAGAAAAATAAACATAGAATTATAAATACAGTGTATTTATATTTGCAATTAACTAGAATTGCAAATACAACATTTTTGCAAATAACTAGAAGTACTCAAACAGTATGGTCGGCCAGATCCAATGTCGACCATTCCTCGACCCAAGATGAGGTGTGGTCGGCTACGCCCAGTGTCGACCACCCCTCAGCCAAATAGGAAATTTAATCCACTAAAGCAATTAGGGTCAAATCCTCAGGAAAGATCAGGGTCGACTCCAAATGGACTTTCAAGTTCAAAAGATGTGTGCTCGATCAGACCCAGGTCTAGCACTCATCGGCCCTTAGGGGTAAGCATAGTCTAAGGGAGCTCAGTCGATCTCTTTTCCTAAACCTAGTAGGGACATGAAAAGACCTAGAAGAACATTATAAGTATCGTCTCAATAACAGGAAGGAAATAAGTCAATTCTAATCTAAGAACTCTGTAGTCAATTATCGCCCTACTGACTTAGGCATCGAAGTTTGTTTACTTTTTTTTGCAGGTCCCTTCATCCCGAAGATTTCAAATTCACCGTTGAAGCCACGTGAGAGATGCACAATCTGCCCACCGTGCAAAATTTGGCATCAACAACATCGTTTGATAATTATTTGGTTTTTGGTTTTGAAAATTGTGTTTGTTTTTTCATCATCTATTGATAATATTTTTCATTTTTCTTAAAGAAACATTAGATTTTAGGCCAACCCGAGTCTAGCTCGATTGACATAAGAGTGTATCTTTGACTAAGAGGTCATGGATTCAATTCTACGTTAATTAAATACCTTTACCAAAAAAAACATTAATTAAATTCAAAAAACAAAATCAAGTTTTAAAAAATATATATAATAACTACTTTTACAATGGATGCACATTTGAATTTAAAAAAAAAAAAAAAATCCTTCTTTTACTCTCGTCATAGTTTTGATGAACAAACGATTATAATTGCTTTAATTATTTTGTTTTAATTCAAAGAGATTCAAACTTCTAATCTCGTGATCTATGACATATAATAATATAATTAGTTGAATTATGCAATGTTTAAGGTTTTGAGTATAGTATAGTATAATCGGTTGAGTTATGCAATGCTGACATGAATAATTTAATTTAAAAAATTATTTTTTAAGACAAATAAATGATGTAACCATGAGATCTTAGATTTAATTTTTCATCTCTACATGTTATTAAAAAAAAATAATAATAATAGAAAAAATTTGGAGGAGAGATAATGCATGTCAACTCCAACTATCAATTTTAGTTAATATCTTATTTTATATCAAACATTAAATGCTTGATGGTTTATTCTTTAATTAATCTTGATTTTGACTTCTACTTTTAAATTAAAACCGTGGTGTCAGTTTTTTTTTTTTTTTTTTTTTTTTAGAAATGATGTCAGTTCAATATTAATATAATTTATTTGATGCCCGAGTTTTATCCAAAGGTTTGAAGTCGTTGGTTTCGATTTGATAAGGTTTAGGGTTGGTATAAAATAAAAACAAAATAATCCAAATAATAAATATAATGCATTAAACAACTTTATAAGCAATATTTTTTTTCCAAATCTTGCAATCATCATTTATTCTTTTTAAGAAAATAAAACTATGGAATATACTTTGAGAGATCCCTTTAATAATTTAATAATATATTTTATTGAATTGGTTGTCTCACATATATATATATATACATATTATTATTATTATTATTTTTAAAAGAGTGTCACATATATATATTGAAGCAGCGTTTAATTAGAGATATTAATGAACAATCAAGCATGAATGGTGCTTCGCTTATTTTAATTTATAAACGTTTTTATTTTTTATTATTTTTTTAAAAAAAAATTAGAAGAACAAAACGTTTTGCTCATGATTGTGATTTGGTAGCACACACAACTTTCTTCGAATATGGTTTAAAAAAAGTCATTATAATTTAATCATATTTTTTAATTAGAACACAAGTTAATAATTCGACCATGAAAACTATTTTTTGAGTAGTAAATCAAAATTTTGTTAATTTTTCAGGAAAGTTGGAAAATTCTCTTTTGTTCTACTTTTATATTAAATACTTGGACAAATTACCATATAAGTCCCTGAGGTTTGAGTTTAATAACATTCCGGTTCCTAACCTTTCAAACCCGACATTTTAATCCCTGAAGTTTTAGTTTAGTAACATTTTGGTCCTTCCGTCCAAAATTTCGTTACGTAGCTGACAGAAGTTGACGTAACTTTTTTTATTAATAAAATATTTTTTATTTTTTAATTATTTTTAAATAAAATATATATTGTTTTCTCTTCTTCCTCTCCTCTCCTTCCCTAAACTTTCTCTCTCCCTCCACCTTCCATCATTCTCCATCAATCATCCATGGCTGTCGTCGACCACCGTCCCCGCTCTCGCCGTCGTCTGCCACCACTGCCGCCCTCGCCCTCGCCCTTGCCGTCCTCAGCTTCTTCCCCATCTTTCGTGTAGAAGAACATGATTGAAATTGAATCGGAGTTGGGTTTGGAATTGGAAATGGGAGAAAGGGAAGAATGGTTAAGACTTAAAACATAAAATTTGAAGGTTTAATTTCTCATTTTGATTCATATCTGAAACAACCCCAGATCTGGGTTTCATTCCCGATCTGTAAAGTTTTTTTTCATTTTGGTTCAGCGAGTGGGCAAACGACGACGTCGAGGGCAAGGGCAAGGGCGGTGACGACAGACGACGACAAGGGCGAGGGCAGACGACGGCGAGAGCGTGGGCAGCGGCGGACGATCGCAATGGATGATTGGTGGAGAATGATAGAAGGTGGAGGGAGAGAGAGGTTAGGAAAGGAGGAGAAGAAGGAAAAAAGAAAAAAAAAAGTAAAAAAGAAATATTTTATTTAAAAATAATTAAAAAATATATTTAATATTTAAAAAATAAAAAAATAAAAATATTTTATTAATAAAAAAAAGTCACGCTGTTAGGTACAGTAACAAAATTTTGGACAGAGGGACCAAAATGTTACTAAACTAAAACCTCATAGATTAAAATGTCGGATTTAAAAGTTCTAAAACCTCATAGATTAAAATGTCGGATTTAAAAGTTTAGAGACCTGAATGTTACTAAACTCAAACCTAAAAGACCAATAAAGTAATTTGCCCTAAATACTTTTATATCGAATGAAATATAAAGTATTTAGCTTATTGTCACGTGAGTAAAAAATCATGTACGTCATGCGTTCGATAGAATAACAACAAAGATACTTTGCTAGGTTAGACTAGAGCAATAGTGATCAAATTGAGGTTGCTTTGAGAGAGGGTAAAAAGTGATTATTATAAGAAAATTTTAACCGTTTTAATTTTTCAATCAAATCACTTTTTCAATTAAGTTGGTTTGTAAAAGTGAGTTAATACTTTTGAGATTAACTTATCAAAATTCTAACACCTATTCAAACTAACTCTTTAAAATTCTTATTTTATCTCTATGATCGATAGTACTTTTTCACTTTTAAATTTCAAATTTATCAAACACTTCTTTTTTTGAAATTACAATCATTTTTTCTGAAAGTACAACTGTTAGTAATTATTTAAAAATTATCACTGAATTATATTATTTTATGTTTTTAAATCGCTAAATTAGTTCTGAATTACAGTATCAAATTATCAACTTTAGAAACAAGTATCTAAAATTTAAGTCAGTGTCAAAATTAATATAACTCAGCCAACTCTTCTAAGATTGGAGGTTGAAATCTTCGTACTGCTATTTATTGTATTAAAAAATAATAAGTAAAAAAATTTAGTCAACCAGAATACCAAAATTTAACAAGAGATCAAGATACAGTTTTATAATATTTAAAAAATTAAAATGAAATACTTCAAAATATAATGACAAAAGAGGGTAAGCGTTTGAATATTAAAGGGTTAAATTATAATTTTTAATTATTTTAATTAATATGGTGTTATTTTATCTTCAATCATTGATACGTAATCAAATATTAAATCTTTGAGCAACTTGTTTGGATATAGATGTTGAATGGAATCTTGATTTTGTTCTAATCTTTTAATAACACGATATTCACTTCTTATAAATCATTAATTAAAATTATAAATAATTGTTGTTGGTGTTTTTTTTTTTTTTTTTTCATCAACCATTGGCAGCTCCGAATCAGACAAGATGCAGCTTTCTATTTCCTTTTCGCGTGTATGTTTTTTTTGGAAAATTTAAAAAATACTCAAATGAAAAATGAAAAATAAAGTAGTATTCATGTTTTTTATTTAGAATTTAGACTTCAATTGAATCATAATTTAGACAATTATTTAAAATATGTTTGATAATAATATATTATAAATCAGATCATAATTTAGACAATTATTCAAAATATGTTTGATAATAATATATTATAAATCATAATTACAGTTCCAAACTAAATATTAACATTCTCAACTATTATTAATTAATTTATTTAACATATTTTATGTTAAATAATAAAGTTTTATCCAAAGACAACGCAAAATTGTGTCCATAGAATTTGATGATTTATGGCCATTACATCTCACACTTCATTCAAAACAAGTAGGTGGCACAATTGTGGCCATAGGATTTGCTTGGAGAGTAAGGAAGATTTATGGCCACTAATTCTTACACTTCATCCAAAAGACCATATGTGGCAAAATTATAGCCATACAAGTTGCTTGGAGATGAAGGCTCTTCGAACTATAAATAGGTGGAGCACCATTGTTGGCATATCATCCCAAAACTTCCAAATCCAAAGTGAGTGTGAGATAAAAATAGAAAGTGAGTTTCTTCTTATGAGAGAGTTTGGAGAGTTTGTACTTCCACCATAAGAGAGAAAATTTGTAACTTCTATTTTTATTAGTGGAATTCTTCTATCCTTGCCCGTGGTTTTTACCCTAATTTGTTTAGGGGTTTTCCACGTAAAATCATCGTGTGCTACCTTCTCTTCTTCTTCGTTATTATTATTATTCTCAATCTATTGTAGGTGCGATCTTGATCCATTAAGTCTCGTTCCATTTACAACAAGTGGTATTAGAGCCAGATTTTGGGTGTTAATATCTACTTATCGTATGCTCTGTGGTTGCCACTAAGTGGATCCTCCACATCAGAAAATAAGTTAGATATTTTTCACCCTTATTTAAAGGAACGAAGATTGTTTGTCGTTCTTGAGAGAAGTAATGGCGGCAAAGTTCGCGATTGAGAAGTTCAACGGGACTAATTTCTCGTTATGGAAGTTGAAGATGAAGGTTATCTTGAGAAAAGATAATTGCCTTGCAGCCATTAATGAAAGGCCGGCGGAAATCACAAATGACAATAAGTGGAACGAGATGGACGGGAATGCTATTGCAAATCTTCATCTAGCACTTGCAGATAAAGTATTGTCAAGCATAGAGGAGAAGACAACCGCAAAGGAAATTTGGGATCATCTCACAAAATTGTACGAGGCAAAGTCACTTCACAACAAGATTTTCCTTAAGAGGAAACTCTATACTCTTCGGATGTCAAAATCTACTTCAATGACAGAGCACATGAACACGTTGAATACTTTATTTTCTCAACTCACATCATTGGGTCATAAAATAGAGCCAAATGAACGTGCTGAACTTCTACTTCAAAGTCTTCCCGATTCGTATGATCAACTTGTCATCAACCTGACAAATAATGTTCTCACCGACTATCTAAACTTTGATGATATTGGAGCTGCTGTCTTGGAAGAGGAAAATCGGCGCAAGAACAAAGAAGATAAGTTGGCAAGCTCACAACAAGCTGAAGCTCTGGCGGTGACAAGAGGCAGATCAATGGAACGTGGCTCAAGTGGGAGCCAAACTCAAGGAAGGTCAAAATCCAAAAGTAAGAAGAACATGAAGTGTTATCATTGTGGCAAGAAGGGTCATCTGAAAAAGGATTGTTGGAATCTCAACAAGAAAGATTCCAATCCTCAAGGAAATGTAGCAAGCATCTCAAATGAAGATCGTGTCTTGTCTTGTGAAGCAGCGACAACTATTGAAGGCAGGAAAAGTTTTGCTGATGTATGGTTCATCGACTCAGGAGCCACTTATCACATGACTCCTCGACGAGAATGGTTTCATCATTATGAACCAGTCTCTCAAGGACCTGTGTTCAGCTGTAGTGACCATGCCTTGAAGATTGTCGGTATTGGAACTATTAAGTTGAAGTTCCACGATAATACAGTTCGTACAATTCAACAAGTGCGACATGTAGAGGGCCTGAAAAAGAACTTGCTCTCATTAGGTCAACTCGATGACCTAGATTGCAAAGTCGTAGTTGAGAAAGGAATCATGAAGGTGATTCGAGGTGCGCTTGTACTTATGAAGGGAGAAAAGGTGGATACAAACTTGTACATGTTGGAGGGAGAGACTCTGCAAGGAGGAGAAGCATCAGTTGCCTCAAGTAGCCCAAGTGAAAAATTGTCAATGATGTGGCATCAGAAACTTGGACATATGTCCGAACAAGGAATAAAAGTTCTTGCAGAGCAAAATCTACGCTCAAGACTCACTAAGGTGTCTCTACCCTTTTGTGAGCATTGTGTTACAAGTAAGCAACATCGATTAAAGTTCAACACATCAAATTCTAGAAGTAAAAATATTCTAGAATTGGTTCACTCTGATGTATGGCAAGCACCAGTTATATCCTTGGGAGGAGCAAGGTACTTTGTATCCTTTATAGACGACTACTCCAGAAGGTGTTGGGTGTATCCTATCAAGAAGAAGGCAGATGTGTGTTCAGTCTTCAAAGTATTCAAAGCGCAAATAGAACTTCAAACTGGTAAGAAGATGAAGTGTTTACGGACAGATAATGGAGGAGAATATACAAGCAATGAGTTTGCAGAATTCTGCAATCGGGAAGGTATTAAAAGGCAGTTCACTACTGCTTACACTCCTCAGCAAAATGGAGTGGCAGAGCGGATGAACAGAACCTTGTTAGAAAGAACAAGAGCAATGTTAGGAGCTGCAGGCTTAGATAAAACTTTCTAGGCAAAAGCAGTCAATACCGCCTGTTATGTAGTGAATCGTGCTCCATCAACTGTCAGAGTGCCTTGTATCTTGCAAAGAATCCAGTCAGAGTGCCTTGTATCTTGCAAAGAATCCAGCTTTTCATTCCAAGTCAAAACATATTCGAGTGCAATATCACTTCGTTCGTGAGAAAGTGGAGGAAGGAATAGTGGATATGCGTAAAGTTCAGACAAAAGAAAACCTAGCAGATTACCTGACAAAGGCAGTCAATGCGGACAAGTTCAATTGGTGTCGATCCTCGAATGGCCTAGCAGAAACATAAGCAACGTGAAGCTGGCAAGGTAGAAAGAAGAGTGTGGAGAAAGGCAGCGCCTAGGCGCTAGGCTCTTTCCATCAATTTCAAGCTGCTTCGCCCCCTTTTCACTCTTTTCTCCGATCTTTATCCAACTTCCCTTCTTTCATCACCTACATGCAAAATAAACAACAATCAGACAGAAACAAGAGACAAAACGTCTTCTGACTCAATTAAAAACTCTAAAAACAACTTGCTTTACTAAGTCTAAATATCACTTAACAAACTACCCCCAACTTATCATTTTGCTCGCCCTCGAGCAAAGAGCAAGAGGATTCTATGGGAGGACAGCTACATTCAAATGACTCAACTCTCACGCATCGATTAACGACCTAAATGCACTCGGAAGTAAGTGAAAAAATTCAGTTCAATCAACCAGTGAGACTTCTAGATTCCTTACAATTCTCAAGCGTTGTTTTCAAATATCTTAATATCTAGGAATACTGGTAAGCGAAGTACACATCAATTACTTTGGTTATACAAACAGTCAAGAGAATAAGCCTTCATCCAGTACAAATTTAACTAAAAACTCAAGTATCTCATCAAACTATCAAAATTGAATGCACAAGGTCTACTACCCTCACAAGAATTCACTCAAAACGCTCAACTGTTTAAGACATATTTCAATGACTCTCACACCAATACATACAAAACTTTTGTCATAAACTTGCTCATATATCACATCCAAGCCATCGATGAACATAATGAATGCACAAAAATTAAGGGTCTCATTTTGGATGTAATTTGGCTTAGGAACGGGTGGATGGAAAATGAAATTTTAAGCTCTTTTATTGAAAGAATTTTACACAACTTATCCACATGAAGCTATCACTTCTACTTTCAAGGAATTTAAACTCAAGCACGATTATATATATATTTTTTTTTTATTTTTTTTAGCTTGGTTGAAGCATTGACTTCCGTTCACATAATGAACTTTTTTTTTTTTTTTTTTTTCTTTCTTCACATTCATAAATAATTTTTTTTTTTTTTTGGTGTGAAAATCACGCTTCCATTTAGGAATCCCTTACTTGCACATGTTGCAACTTTCCCAACAAATTAAAAACTTCATGTGGTAAGCATATGTAATCTTTCAATCTAGGATTCACAGAAAAGGATTACAACAAATGGCAATTTTGGCTTTTAATGCGTTAATCTTCCAATGAAAAAGGGCTAAGGCTCAAGATTTGGCTTAACTAAGGATTCAACGTTCAGGCAGACTATTTTAGAAAGCTAAACATTGGCTTCACCTAAATTACCCTTAAAATTTAAGCATTCAAAACTATTCAGAGGCTACAGACATGCATAACAAAGCAAGCTCTACAAAAAATCTAAATATGCATGGCATTCACACACTTTAAGAATTGAAAGCACCATGTAAGGAATGTGCTTAAAGGCTCAAAAACTCACATGAAAACAGGTTGTTTTGGCAATAGATCTTGCTGATGAACGTCATTTATGTCATGTTTTTACCCTTTAAACCATACTCATTAATTGACTTTTTGAGTTAAACTGAAGATAATTGTGCATGTAATTGATAAGAAAAGAATAAAAATAGGAAAGTCGCATGCTCAAGGTCGTTTTGTCATTATGAAGCAATTAAGAGGGTAAAAGAGTCATTTTTGATAAGAATTAATGTTGTTTTAATTATTTTCAGGAAAACTGTATTCTGCTTCAGCTTGTGGCCACAGAGATTCAGCTTGTGGCCACAAAGGAGTCACAGAGTGCCGAATCCAGCTTGTGGCCACATACGAGGCCACAGAGTGCAAAACCCAGCTTGTGGCCACACAAGAGGCCACAGAGTGCAGTTGACTGGTCAAACGAATTTGTTGAGATATTTGTCAAAGATCTTCCAAAGATTCAGCCAACCAACTCCCTATTTGACCTAACAACTCTTCCCAAAGATCTCTCCCTCATTATAGCAACCTCCAAACAAACCCTAAGGCCTATAAAAGGCACCTCAATCCTTCATTCAAATCATCGATCATTCTTTACAACAATTAAACTCCACATAATCGATCAACCTTCTTCCTCTCTCGAAGAACTCACCCAAATTCCCGAAATTCCAAACAAGAGCGGACCACTCCTCTGTAATAGTTCTACTTCAGCCAGCTCCGAAAGGAAGGTGCTGCGAGGATTCGATTTGCATTGACGACGTGAATCGAGCGAGTAGAGACCCTCCATCCGTTGTCCACGAGTTCGAGAGAGAGAAAGTTGGAAAATTTCCAGATTTACTTTCTATTTAATTCTGCACATTTTCTATTTACATTATGTTTTTATTTCGCATTATTTCCGTTCTTAACTTTACATGCAAAATTACCATTTTACCCTTTTAGCAACTTTCGCATTTATAATTTAATTTTCAGTTCAAAACATTTGTTATTCCAATTCTATCCTTTATTTATTATTTACATTCTGTTTTTATCCCATTTTCATTTTATCTTTAATTTTCGAGTAAAATTACCATTTTAACCTTTTAGCAATTTTTGTACTTATGCATTACTTTTCAATGAAGTATTTTAGTCTAGTTCTCATTCTGAGCTAAGTTTTCCTAAGGGATTCAATTATGTGAATGCCCGTTAAGAAATGAGCTAGCTTGACAGTTGTAAATTACAGTTTTACCCCTTATGCCTTATGTGGTTCGTCCTTTACTGAATATATGCAAAAATGTTATATTAATTTGATCACTTAATTAGCATGAAATGTTAATGTCGATACTGGACAGGTCGGGCAATTAACGGCACTCGTAAAGGTGATATAGCAGAAAAACCTAGGAATAGGATTTCGTCGATTGTTCTTTATGATTGGGGCAAAAGACTATAGGATCAATAGGATTGCATACTTAACCATCTAAGATCACATTATCCACTGGACCGTGAGTATAATGGCTTAGACTCCTAAAGGTACTTGCAAAGAGGCTGAATAGGAGACGAATCCGATCCAAAAGCATAAGGTACTATGTGGTGACTCTGTGGTCACAGGCTGTCAAGTAAACTCAACTTAGGGCTGAAGCATGATTGGATCCCTGTTTTTAATTATTATTTTCAACCCAAAACCAACCAACATTATCAACTTATCTTTGTTACTTTTCATTACATTCGAAAAACAAATTCTTTCTAAAACTAAAATTCTTCAACAGTCTCTTGGGATACGATACTTGGAATACTTTCCAAATTATTACTTGATTGACAGTGTATACTTGCACTTGACCATAAACTTCATTGCAGGTTATTGAACCAAATTAAACACCCACGTTTTGGTCCATCAAGTTTTTGGCGCCGCTGCCGGGGACTGTTAGCGGAATTTTATTTTATTTAGATTTTGTTATTCGGTTGCGGTTAGAAAAAATAGGAGTTGAGCGCACGGGAAATCTATAAGAAGTTTTGTTTACTCAAAAAAACTTTCAAATCATCCGCCTGGAGTCGATCCTCCTATCAACCTACAAAATAAAAATATCTTTTTCTCAAAGAATCTAATTTTTGTTTTGTTTTCTTTTGCAGGTTTATTTATTTAAGAAACAAAGAGCATAACACTTTTGAGTTACAAAATGGAAGTAGACGTCACAACAAAGATAACCAACATGCTGAGAAAATCAATCATGAGAAATGATACCTACATTTCTCTTGTGTACAAACTTTCTGATATCTTTTGTGTTAATTGTGGCGAGGAGCATTTCTCCCAACATTGTCCATTTAATCGTTATTTTTCTATTTCTTGTGTTTATTGTAGAGGAAGTCATGAATTTGATAATTGTCCTTATAACCCCGACTCTATATTTTTTATAGGGAAACCAGGCAGTGAGAATATGTTAATTCCTTACCCCACTGCTTGCGACTCAACATGGAGACATCACTCCAACTTTCTATGGGGAGATCAACAAAAGGTGCAAGAACAAGCGATTGCACAAGTGTCAACTGAGGACAAGAGCATCGAAGAACTTATAAAGGAATATAGAGCGAAAGTCGATGCTGAGATGCAAAGCCAAGGAACATCTATTCAGGATTCTGAGATCCAGATAGAACAGAGGGTGGAAGAATTGAAAATCAACTCACAAGAAACCTTGCTTGAAGGCATAGAGACTTCCGAATATGACGAAATAGAACAATCTAAGGCGATGGCAATCAAAAGTGACATTGGAGATAAAGAACCTTTGTTCCCAGAAGAAACAAGGAGCACTCCAGTAATTGAAAACATTAAAGGGCCAGAATGGAGAGAAGAGATTAAAGAAAATCCATTTGAAGAAAACAAAAAAGAGAAGGAACTGGAAAAGGAAGTTGCACTGAGCCATGAGGCGGCAACTTCTCAAAATGCAACATTCAATGTTCTCCGAGCATTGAATTTCCCTGATGAAATCAAAGAATTTTCTGCTATTGATTTAATTGATATGTCTACTTGTTATAACTTGCAGGAAACACTAAAAGAAAGAGAATTCATGGAAGAAGGAGAAGAAGAGACTATGAAGGAGGATAATGCACCAGATATTGCGGCCCCAATTTCTGCATACAAAAACATACATAGATCTCTTCAGCTAATCAAAGAAAATTTTAAGCCAACGGAGCCGTACATGATTAAAGCACCTCAATTAAGGCTTAAATCTCGTCCATCATCAAGGCCTAGGTGCAAAATGAAAGTTGGCGGTCCAAAGAGAATGAATAAGGCCACAATCTCCTTATTGGAGATTAGTTAAGTATTCTTTTAATGTGTTTTTATTTCATTTTAAAAAAAAATATATATTATTATAAGTTTTGTGGAGTAGTTTCAATCAACAAATAAACTCTGGCGTAGACTGATCCTGCCAAGGAAAAGGTATTTAAGTTGACCATAGGGAACACCTTTTCCTGGGGACCTAACTGGGAGATGATTTGAATGAAACCGCTCCATAGGAACTTTAAAGAAATATTAAAAACTATCTTTTTTTTTTAAAACAAAAGATAATAAATAAAATAGTGTTTTCAAAATAATTCAGCTTGTTATTTTTTTGTTTATGAACTTTTTGATGTTTTTGTTAGTATTTCAGGAATGATTCTCGTGGATGAGAGATTGACTATGAAATTCAAAAACATAGATTTGTAGAACTCTGTGGCCACAAACCAGACTAGCACAAAAAACTATGTGGCCACATAGTGCACTAGTGAAGGGCGATGACGTCATTTAAAAAGTCTGAGGGGTTAACCTGTTTTGGAAACATTTATAAGTCAAGAGACCATTTTCCTTTTTGTTTTTCAACCTACAAGTCATTCCAAAAAGTTTCAAGTTGAAAAGTCCATTCACGAAAATTCTCCTCTCTCTCATGCACGCTCAAACCCGTCGGGACCCATGGCTGAAAAACCCACTTTGATCGCCGATGTGGCCGTTCCTAATCGTACTCTATTGCGTTCTGGACGCCGGAGGAAATTCAAAGATGTCCAACCAAGACCCATACAAGAGGAACCCATGGTCGATTTACTTCCAACATCCTCAAAGAAGAAGGCTGAACCCAAACCACCCATAAAAATCGGCCATTGTTATGCGTGAAGGTGGAGAAGGAAAACCCAGCGACTGGAAGCCCTAGGTTTAATCCAAACTCCCCAGTTTATCAATCCCAAGAATCGGTGATCGGTAAAAAAAAACCCATGAAAACTCGAACTACCGCTTGGCGTAAAATGATCAAAGAGATGGGAGAACATAGACGACGAGCCCTAGCTGAAACTGTTGGAAATTCATCAAGTGAAGATGAAGAAGTTCAGCCGGAAGCTAGGGGACCTCAACAAAATCGCGTTCTGTGCGCGAGGACCCACCTCCGGTTTCAAAAGTAAGTATCCCTCCAACAATTCTTGAACGTTCTGATAGAGAATCTTTAGTGTACAAGCACACCAAGAAGCAACCGAGACCCCAATCAACCACCAATTTGAATTAAGAAGAAGAGATACAGTTGGGAGTCTGATGGAAGAAACAATTCTTTCCCCAATCATGGTGGAGAGGATGATTAAAGAAGTCAGGGAGAAAGCAGCCTTGCTAGCAGCGGAATATCAAGTAAAGAAGAGTTGTCAAGAGGTAGAGCAAGCTTTGCAGCAAGCTACCCAAAGAGATATCGCTGAACAAACAAGGAAAGAAGAGAAGAGAATATGAGAAGAGAAAAGTTTGATACAAGCTGAGGAAAAAAAAAAGTAAAAAAAAAAAAAATGGAGAAAGCTGAAGACAGATTGAAAAAAAAAAAAGAAAAAAAAAGAGGAAAAGTGATAGCAACTGGGGAATAATTCGACCGATTATTTGAGTATTAGACGGAAGAGAATGAAATTTGAGCCAAACACTTCTTCAACTAAGAAGGAGGTTGAAGGAAATACTGAAGAAGTTCAGGAAGAGAATCCTACAAATGACACAACCATTTCCTTGGAACGAGGGATGCTGCTGCATTGCATCCTAAAACGGTCTTGACTCAATATTGGGAGGTTTCTAAGAGAAGAGTTGATTACTTATGGCAAGAAGATGGCTGAAAAATTATTCTGTGGGTCACTTGTCACTCGACTTTGCCTCAAAGTAGGACTTAAGCCTCGACAAAGTGAGGAGACAAGTTTGCCAAAGCCAGCCATCACTGCGCAGCTTGTTCACAAGTTACAATTTTTCCGTAACCAAAAGACCGGTAAAGCATTGACGTCGCATGCGCCCAAGCCAAAAGGTTGTTCCACCTCTGTGGCCACAGAGCAGTCACAACCTACCACCAGTTCAGAAAATATTCCTAGCATCACCCCTTCTCAATGGCAGCATATGATCCAACAGAATATGGCCTACTGGGCATATGCCAAAGAGAGGGATGAGCTCATTCAAGGGTTCTTTAATGCCTTGGCTCCGACCTTGATGCCTGCTTTCCCGACGTTTCCTCCCGTTTGCCTGAATATTCCTTCGAATACTGATTCCGAAGACGATACCTCGTCTGAAGATTAGGGGAGTACCGTTCTTTCTTACTCTAAACTCCTTTCCTTCATTTTCTGCATATTTTGTTATTTGTTAAGATTCAGTTTTTAGTTGTTTGTTTTCTGGTAGGATAGAAGTATGCATTTTGTTATTTCATTATTTCATTGTTTTGTTAGGATAGTAGTTGTAGTTGTTTTATTTGATTCTGCTAGGATAGATGTTTTGTGGAAAGTGCCTAATTGAACTTAATGACTTGATTGCTCAAATATGAGAATGTTTTTAGCATGCTATCTTTCTTTTGTTTTCTTTAAAGTAACCTTTATGATGATAACTAGAGTTTATCTCTGCTCAAATAGTGCCACATGTCATAGCTTGTAAGTTTTTTTCAAAAGCATAGGGTTCCATTAGTACTTTTCTATGCAAAAGTTTTTCACAAGTCTAAACTTCCTTTTGTTTAACCCGTTTAACATGTTTAGGAGAGTTTAGCCTTGACGTTTTTTTGTAGACTAATGCTCACACCATCCCTTTTGAAAAAAATCTCTTGAATAGTCAATGAGGACATTGCCTCCTTTAAGTTTGGGGGGGTGAAGTATATTTGTAATGTGTTGACTGCTAGGTCTTGATTGTTATGTCTCTTCCAAAGGAAGAATGGTTGAAAAAAAAAAAAAAAAAAAAAAAAACCTTATTTCTAGAGGTACTCCTCCTTCTTAAGTTAGCTGAGTAACCAGGGGCGATCATGGGCCCCATGGTTGTCACTGCATGAAAGGGTAACTAGGAAGTGAGTATTTATCTTAGTTTGTGAGGCTTGCTCGTAGCTAGATGCATTGTGCAATGAAATTGCAGGCAAGCTGGAACGAAGGTGAGTCTAGCAATAAAGATTCTCTAGAGAATGGTAAAGAAAAAAAAAGAGAAAGAAAAATAAAAAAATGAGAAGCCTAGCAGCAACACAAGTTTGGGGGAGAAAGTGTTAAGAAGTTCACACAAGGAAGGAAAAGTCTAAGCTTAGTTTATTTCACGAAAGGGATTATCCTAGACTCAGTGACTAAGAGTTAGATAGATTAAGCATATGGTTAGGATAGACTAGAAAAAGCTTTGTTTACAAAATGAAAGTAGAAACTTATGTGAGAAATTACTTATGGGATTATGACTGGCACTAGAGTATGAGACCTCTCCTGAAAGGTTGTTTATAAGCGAACTTTGTTTGAAAGCATGTTAACACTACAACAAATTTGACCTACGATGGCAGTTGTGAACTGCCATCTTAGGTATATGATGGCGGTTTTAGGACCGCCCTCTAAAGTGGTGTCATCTTATCCCTAAGATGGCGGTTATCTTTTAATGGCGGTTACAAACCGCCATCTTAGGTAACCGCCATCTTATCCCTAAGATGGCGGTTTGTAACCGTCATCTTAACCCTAAGATGGCAGTTTGTAACCGCCATCTTAGGGATAAGATGGCGGTTACAAACCGTCATCGTAGGCATAAGATGGCGGTTACAAACCGCCATCGTAGGGATAAGATGGCGGTTACAAACCGCCAAGGTAGGGATAAGATGGCGGCTACAAACCGCCATTGTAAGTTCTTTTAATGACGGGCTAAAACCGTCACTGAAAGTACTTTTGATGAAAGGCAAAAAATCATTGTTTGGCCACCAGATGCAAACAATATAATGTCGTGTTATTTCAGTGACGTTGCATAACTGACATTCTGCTAATTCGATGAATACAATGTTAAATGTGGAATAAACTAGAATTATAGTCATTTCATTCAGAACAACAAAATATTTCATATTACATCCAAAATTGCTACAAAAACTATGATAGTTCCTGAAAAGAGTCTAAATACAATGTACAGTACCCATATTTCATATTTACATCCAAAATTGGCACAAAAGTTACAAAGTACACTACTTTATCCAAATGCGAAGCTTGCAACATGATATACCCATTTTATTGTACTGGGTCGAGTTCTTCTCGTGTAAATGACTTCTTACTATTAAACTACACGAAAACAAAAGATAAATATTATGACTAAATGAAAAAAATACAATGTATATGTAAAAATATAACTACCTAGTTTGTTCACATACGTTAGGAGAATATATATACACGCCCTAGTGTAGTTCCTCCCATTCTTCTGAGCATCTTCTTCCCGTTGTACACACGCCTTAGTGTAGTTCCCGCACCATCTTGCGAGCTTGTTCATTCAAAGCTAATTCTGGAAATAGTTCAATCAATAGACATCTAACAACCTGTTACGGAAATTGTTCAATCAATTAACTTTAGACTAAGTAGATAATGCATTTTCTTAGAAACATTCAGATTCCACATTGCCAAAACAAAGAAGAAATTTAAGAGAAAACAAGTTAGCAAATGCACTTGTATAATAAGTAAAATAACTATCGATGAGCCATTTCCTCGGTTTGGTGAAGTAGAAGCACTTCAAAAGAAAGGAACAGACTATTGCTCATGTTTCAAAATATTATAACTACTATAAAGCTACGGTCGTTGAAATGTAGGGAATACGATGTCCTAATAACACATATCAAGTTAGAAGAGAAGTAGAGATGCAGTTTAGTACGAAATAATGCGATATATTTATCAATAAACAACCTTAAGTTTGGAGATGAGAAGTTTAACAATATGAACGAATTCACAAATATAGTCGGCCATTACCAAGATTCCGATTGTTGATGCCAATAAGCTCAATGCCTTCAATTGCAAGCATACGATCCATTTCCTTCTCGTCGTGAACCTACGAATAAAGTAAAAGGTCAAAATCATGTATAGCTTCTTTGAACATTGTACAATAATGGCAAGGCAACATTCGATCTGTGCAAACAAGATTCTATTAAGCTATACAGGAAGCCATATAAAAGGCCGGAGATGTTTCCAAATTATAGTGCAAGTGCATAATAATAAGTGTACACCAACCTCGACGAGGGGGTCAAACCGACCATCTTGCAGATTTTAGACATATATTTAATGTCGAGATCAGGCAAAACAGCAGCGATCAAAAGAATGGCATCGACACCTTTAGATCGGGCATAGTAAATCTGCCATGCATCAACCACAAACTCCTTGCACAAGAGAGGGCACTGCATATGTTTCATCTTTTTAAAAGTGGTGTAAGTGGTGCATATGTATAAATAAATAAAAGTTCAATTCCTCAACCTATAAATAAATAAAATTTCAATATTATGATTTTACACAACAATCAACCTATAAATAAATAAAATTTCAATATTATGATTTTACACAACAATTAATTCAAGAAACATCTCAAGGTATAGGAAATAAAAATTAAAACGCACACAAGATCAATAAGTATAAAAGATTAAAAACATAATAGTACATTGTCAAATTCAAAACACTAACCCACTCATTTCTCTTCAAGAAAATAAGAATCAACAAGCACTCAGGAGCAATCTCGACTTGATCCATGAAATGATTTCTAGCATAAGTTCGTACTATAAAAAAAAACAAAACTCCAAAGAATTTGAAGCCCCATGTAAGCAATATGGATCGAAATGCACAATATAAAAACTATGTCAATGAATTTATGACTGAGATAGGAAACAAATACACAAGTAGCAATTCCCTTTTCCTTGCCTACCTCAAACTATTTCAATCAAAATAATGTCCCAGAAGCGTTACTTGATCACATTACTTAAATATTAAAACTAGGAGGCACCCTTAATAGATATTGTTACCAAGATAAAAACAATTTTGCATGTGCTTTTCTTCAATGAAAGCTAAAGAGTAATTATATCAATACACCCTAACAATGTAGGAGTTGTTGAAACATGGAAAAATAAACTTCCATAGAACCAAACAATTCTATTTTCATGTACTTTCAGTTTGGACTTTGGACAAAAGAAAGAAAAATGAGGTAAGGTAATGGGGGTATTGCTATTGGAGAATAAACAGAAGAATCAGGATCAGATTTCAGCAAGAAAAGCGTGGATGTGGGTTTACAAATTGGCTTACCTACTTTGCTTTCATTATTCAACCACAATTCTCTCAACAAATTTCCCTACTTTGTTTCATTATTTAACTAGAGTTGAAATGCTTTCAAATACAGTGAACTTGGATACACAGATTTCATCGCATATAAACTTTCCCTTACTTTCTTATCAAACAACATGCTTTCAAACACAGTTGGGTTAAAGAAATGTAGATTCATGACACTCTAATACGAATGGGAGAACACATGTAAAAGTAATAACAATGGCTAAAGTTCCAGACGATGCTATTGCTAACAGAATTAGAATTAAAACTCCACTCTCCACCGACGATATCTTAAACACTACACACTTTTTCATTAAAACAAAAACTAAATGAATTCATCTTGTGTTTAACTCCACTCCCCATTTATGTTCAGCTGAACCCACCAAACTTACCATTTATGTTCTCACAATGTCTAGGACATTGTACACCTACCCATATGCTCATTTTTACCTTTTTCCTTCCCTTCATCCAAACTATTAAGTGAGCGAGATTTGAATCCACCAAGGACTATGGGTCTTTTCACTAACAAGATAACATAATCTAACCTCAACAAATCAAGCCTATGTTTGGTATATAAATACAAACTTATGACTCATTCAAATACAAGTTACACTAACTTATACTTTCGTAACACAAGTTTTCAAAAGGGGAAACACTCCTTAGATATCAAAGTCCATACCCTTTATCCTAAAATTCAAATTTCCACACAGTACATGTTAACGGAGAGAGCAGAGCAGAGGCAAAAATCTTCTTCTTACCAGAGATGGTCGGTTTGGACAAGTGCACAAGAGAGGGCACTGCATATGTTTCATCCCAATAACAAGCCAATCCGAACCTCGCGACCGAAAAGGAGCAATGTTGCTGGAAATTGTCGAAAGGGAGGAAAATCGCCAATTGTTTTGGGTTCTGAGATCAAACGCCGAAGAATCATCGATAATGGAAAAAAAAAAACTCTTCTCTTCAGGGATTAAAATTTGAGTCATTAGCAATCAGCACAACAATAAAAAATTTGTATGAATCACCATTTTCATTATAGAGAAATCAACAAAGATAAATCTGATCAATATCTTTAGAAAATTAGGGCGAAAAACTCACCGCAACTTACATAAGATCTCTCTCCCATAAAACGATCCATATATTGCGCTGTCGACGACCGTCTCCTCCGCCCTATGCTGATTTCCTTCGTCGCCTTGGAGAAGACAACTATTGTCGGTTTTGGTGGACTGGAAGTTGAGGAGGGCCGCAGGGGAGGAGGTTTCTGATGAGAGGCTGAATTCGGGGAAGAGGCTTTGTGTTGTCGTAAATCACCGCTGAAGAGAAAGAAATTTGGGGCAAAGATGAAAAATGAAGTTCAGCTTTCGAAGGTTGAGGTTAGGGCTGACAAAACGCCGTCGTTTGGTAAAGTTCATTTAACGACATCGTTTTGAAGCAAAGCTACGATGGCGGTTTTTCATTTTTAGTTATTAGATGACGGTTGAAAACCGTCATCAAAGGTGATCTTATAATGGCGGTTTAAAACCGCCATTATATGTTTAATTTCCGAAAAAATAAAAAAAAATCCGTAAAAATGAGCGCGTTTTCCAAAACCGCCATCATAGGGTCTCCCTAATTTTGGAACTGTCATCGTATGTGGAATTTGTTGTAGTGTAAACATTTGCGTAATTGAACATTCTTGTTATTATTATGTGTTGAATTGCTTGAGGACAAGCAATAAGCTAAGTTTGGGGGTGTGATGAACGTCATTTATGTCATGTTTTTACCCTTTAAACCATACTCATTAATTGACTTTTTGAGTTAAATTGAAGATAATTGTGCATGTAATTGATAAGAAAAGAATAAAAATAGGAAAGTCGCATGCTCAAGGTCGTTTTGTCATTATGAAGCAATTAAGAGGGTAAAAGAGTCATTTTTGATAAGAATTAATGTTGTTTTAATTATTTTCAGGAAAACTGTATTCTGCTTCAGCTTGTGGCCACAGAGATTCAGCTTGTGGCCACAAAGGAGTCACAGAGTGCCGAATCCAGCTTGTGGCCACATACGAGGCCACAGAGTGCAAAACCCAGCTTGTGGCCACACAAGAGGCCACAGAGTGCAGTTGACTGGTCAAACGAATTTGTTGAGATATTTGTCAAAGATCTTCCAAAGATTCAGCCAACCAACTCCCTATTTGACCTAACAACTCTTCCCAAAGATCTCTCCCTCATTATAGCAACCTCCAAACAAACCCTAAGGCCTATAAAAGGCACCTCAATCCTTCATTCAAATCATCGATCATTCTTTACAACAATTAAACTCCACATAATCGATCAACCTTCTTCCTCTCTCGAAGAACTCACCCAAATTCCCGAAATTCCAAACAAGAGCGGACCACTCCTCTGTAATAGTTCTACTTCAGCCAGCTCCGAAAGGAAGGTGCTGCGAGGATTCGATTTGCATTGACGACGTGAATCGAGCGAGTAGAGACCCTCCATCCGTTGTCCACGAGTTCGAGAGAGAGAAAGTTGGAAAATTTCCAGATTTACTTTCTATTTAATTCTGCACATTTTCTATTTACATTATGTTTTTATTTCGCATTATTTCCGTTCTTAACTTTACATGCAAAATTACCATTTTACCCTTTTAGCAACTTTCGCATTTATAATTTAATTTTCAGTTCAAAACATTTGTTATTCCAATTCTATCCTTTATTTATTATTTACATTCTGTTTTTATCCCATTTTCATTTTATCTTTAATTTTCGAGTAAAATTACCATTTTAACCTTTTAGCAATTTTTGTACTTATGCATTACTTTTCAATGAAGTATTTTAGTCTAGTTCTCATTCTGAGCTAAGTTTTCCTAAGGGATTCAATTATGTGAATGCCCGTTAAGAAATGAGCTAGCTTGACAGCTGTAAATTACGGTTTTACCCCTTATGCCTTATGTGGTTCGTCCTTTACTGAATATATGCAAAAATGTTATATTAATTTGATCACTTAATTAGCATGAAATGTTAATGTCGATACTGGACAGGTCGGGCAATTAACGACACTCGTAAAGGTGATATAGCAGAAAAACCTAGGAATAGGATTTCGTCGATTGTTCTTTATGATTGGGGCAAAAGACTATAGGATCAATAGGATTACATACTTAACCATCTAAGATCACATTATCCACTGGACCGTGAGTATAATGGCTTAGACTCCTAAAGGTACTTGCAAAGAGGCTGAATAGGAGACGAATCCGATCCAAAAGCATAAGGTACTATGTGGTGACTCTGTGGTCACAGGCTGTCAAGTAAACTCAACTTAGGGCTGAAGCATGATTGGATCCCTGTTTTTAATTATTATTTTCAACCCAAAACCAACCAACATTATCAACTTATCTTTGTTACTTTTCATTACATTCGAAAAACAAATTCTTTCTAAAACTAAAATTCTTCAACAGTCTCTTGGGATACGATACTTGGAATACTTTCCAAATTATTACTTGATTGACAGTGTATACTTGCACTTGACCATAAACTTCATTGCAGGTTATTGAACCAAATTAAACACCCACGTTTTGGTCCATCACTTGCGCATTCGTCATTCAATAACTCAACAAACACTATCATGCATTTTTTTTATTTTTTTTTTCTTTTTTTTTAAAAGTAAAAACATGAATCAAGCTCTTCTCTCTTATGCAATATAACCCAACAACCAATGTGTCCCTAACTTACATAGCCTTCCAAAATATCACGAAAAATTGAAAAGACACACTTCTTAAAATGTAGAAATCATATAGAATGCCACACCTATCATAAAAAACGTACTCAACAGAATCTATTCCCACCCCCAACTTAAAATTCAACATTGTCCTCAATGCGAAAAGAAACGAAAGACACAAAGGAAAAACACAACAAAGAAGAAGAAAAAACGAACAAGGGAAACGAAAACTTCCCTGAGTGAGCGTCGCTCACATATGCTCTTCTTCATCAGATGATCGAGGAGGCGTTGGACAAAGAATGGGATCATCTCCTTGATTGAACCCTGGACGAGCCAACACCTGAAAAAGCCGATCAAAGCATTGATTGTTATGCTCCATGTGTCGTTGCATTCGTCTTTCCATTCTTCTTCGTTCGTGCTCTTGTCTTTCCTCCATCCTGTCCAACCGTTGTGTTTGACGAAGCTCCATTCGCTCTAATCGTTCCTCTATGGATAACTGATCTTCAGGCGGAGCATGAGGTGATTGATCTGGAGGAGGTTGGGACGAACTGCCAATTAAAAATTGTTGGCTATGGGCTGGGTCTTCAACCAATGTCGGCCCTTTTAATCCTAAGATGTGTTTCTTGTCCATCACACACTTAGGATGCTTTAACTCCTCATCCGAGCCCCAAGTCACTCCGGCGGCTTTGCATAAGGACGTAATCAAAGAAGGGTGAGCGAGACCACTGGTTGTGGATGCCTTCTTGGCATGTTTGATGGATTGCTGAATGATGCGACCCACATCAATGGACTTACCGGTCACAATGGCGTACAGAAGGACTGCCCTGTCTTTGGTCACATCGCTCACATGTGTTACAGGTAAAAGCTTAGCACAAATAAAATTGTGCCAAACTTTATTCATCACACTAAGGTGAGTGTTGCGTGCTCAGTGTGTAAATAAAATGTAATGCGAGAGCACTCAGAACATGCAAGCATACATGGTCTGCAGCAAGTGATAAGTATTTTTTCATTTGTTTTCCCACCGAGATTGAGTTTAGTTACTAATGAAGTGAGGTGTTAAATTAGAGGGGGTCACTTAAATGGGGTAGATTTGAGGTTGATGTGCCAAACTAACAAAGAATGTACGAAGTATGCAAGCATAAACGAAAGCAAGTAAAGAGATTAACTTCAATGTGGAGAGGAAAGAATTGCGGAGTTAGCAATGTTCTAGCAATAAAATCGTAAAAGTAAAAGACTGGAAAAATGGCTAAGGCAAAAACAGAACTTATAGAATTGCGGTTTCAGAAATTATCTAGCAATTAATCTAGCAATGATTTGAAGGTGAGATAAGGAAACAAGGTCAACTAAAGACTCCTCTATAGGCTTTTTCATACAATCACTCAGTAGTAGCTTAACTTATCATGCATCAATTTAGCTTAGTCTCATGCATCTCTCGATTACATGCATTAGATCCTTTAGTTCACTCATATCCAAGTAAGACTTAAGCATCTATTTATATAAGCAAGCCAATGAATTGTGCTAGGAAAACGCCTATTCCTAGGTCGTTTTCTGGCTACCATGAAAGGCTAGCATGAATGGACGACTCTGAACTCTTACTCCTTCCGGAGGTTAGGAGTTCTTTAGACAAAATGGATGGCCGATCGAAATTGCCCGTGGGATGAAGTACACATACATTCAATGCATTCGAAGCTATCCTACATGCTGAACTCTCGTATTTCTAACCTATAGATTCATCCTTAGCAGACCCTTGTGTGATTAGTTACGCATGGTTGATGGAAGATTGGAAAGACTAGATTGATTAAGCATGCTTTAAAGTACTTAAATGAAACAAGGGAAAAACAGATACGAAATGAAAACTTGCAAAGACTTAAACGATTCCTTTATAAAGTAAGATGCAAAGCTCAATGTGCGAAAGTATGTAAAACAGTAAAGAACTGAACAAATGAAGACGAATTGAAACAAAACAACACTTGGAAACGAAGGACAGAAAGCAGTAAGAAAGCTGATTAAAGTGTACGCGGATCTCCTCGTCGCAAGCGCCTCAGATGAAGGTGAAGATTAGCGATTATTGGGGATGAATTCAATCAGAAGAGAAGAAGGATCTTCTCTTCTTCCTCTCGAATTATCGGCGCCAAGTGCTGATTTCTTCACTCCAACAAACGGGATAAGGAATTCGATCTGTAGAATGCGTTGAGGCGGGGAACTCTACGCTTCCGAGCTGTGTTTCTCCTTCACCCTTCACCTCCTTTTATAGCTTTTTGCAGGTACCTTCAGTCATGGAGAACCATCCATTCTAAACGGCGATCCTCCACGTGGCAGCAGGGGAAAGCTTAGGCGGCTGAAAGATCGCAACTGTGACGGCGGACGGTTGGAAAAACTTAGCAGCAGAAACTTAGCATTGCGGATTCCTCGTTGTGACCGCAATATCCATTGCGGAGACAGCAATGTTTCAGCAATTCTCCTGCAATGTACATTTTGACTCTTTTAGCATCGTTTTCTATTCTTTTTTGTTCCTTTTACAAACAAGTCCTAATTTAGCTTCATTCCTTGAATTCTCATATTTAAGCACGTATTAAACTAAATTCTAACAAAAATGCTTAAAAGATTACATGATTCCATGGTAAATAAGTCCCTAAATTATGTACTTTTGGAGAGGTAACAGTGAGCTGCCTTAAAATTCAGCTTTTCTCCTTGTCGAGTTGCCCATTGAGTGCCCGGCTGACACAATGTTGCTATGATCTCATCATAATCAACTTCATCGGCGACATAGGTTGCATAACCATCCCGATCAATGTTTGGAAGATTATAAAACCGGTTGATTGATGCAAAATCAAATTGCACAAACTTGTCCCGCACAAATACTTTGGTTCTGTCGTCTTTCATATTAGCATAAAATTTCCGAACAAGCAGGACAACAGCAGACTCAGGTTGTTGCGTGAATTCCTCCCAATCTCTTTCGCGAATATTATGATAAATACTCCGCTGCTCGCCAATACAAGGTAGTAAACCTCGCTCCGGAATTACATTCCGCTTAATAACCAACTCGGAATATGATTTCGAAGCCTCTTCGTCCCGGAATCGATATCTGTCAAAGGCTTCAGAAGACCCTTCGCCCGTTTTCGCACGCTTAGAAGCCTTGGGAGCCATAACAATTAACAATACTACGCACGCTTAATGCCTTGAACTTATCTTCCAACTTGGCGTATCAACACCTCAATAATCCAACACTTCCAACCACCCAAATTAACAAGGCAGAATTTCCCCAAATCGCAATTCCAACAAAAAATTACCAATCCTCCACAAGCTCTAAATTTCAGCCCAAATAAAACACTTTACAAAGATAAATGCTTACTTGGAGAAGAAACCCAGAGAGTTGAAGCGAAGAGGCAACCTTGAAGAAGAACCGTCACTGTGGAGAAGAAACTCTTGGAAAACTTCACACTTTTGCAAACTTCAAACTCCTACAAAATCAAAGATTAGTGGTAAAGTAAGGGTTTGGTTGGTGAAACAAAAGGGAAGAAATTTGTGGGTAAAGGAGAAGATTTGGAAGAGAAGAGAAGAGAGATGAAGAGAGAGATTTGGAAGAGAAGAGGTGAATAGAGAGTAAAAAAGAGAGGAAAACTGAAGAAATTTGAGAAGCTAGGGTTTGAGAAAGGAAAAACACGTTTTTAAACACCCCAATTTTTTTTTTTTTTTCCGTCAGAATCGCGTCAGCGCCGAGGCGCTGAGCGTTCTGTCTTTTGAAAAGGGGGAAAAATCGCGACAGCGCCTAGGCGCTGAGCACTCTGTCCTAAACCCAGATTTTTTCTTTCCGACAGCGCCTAGGCGCTGACCATTCTGTCCTAAACCCAGATTCTTCTTTCCGACAGCGCCTAGGCGCTGAGCATTTTGTCTTACCCTTTTTTTTTTTTTTTTTTTTTACAAAGACGGGTTGCCTCCCAATTAGCGCTTTATTGAACATCTCTAGCTAGACGCAATGAACGTTTAAGCATTAAGGTGGTCGAAAAACATTTAATATATCACGAGCTGGCTTTCTTGCACCCTTTTTGTAGACCAACATTAATGTTTCAGTTTGAGATTTAGAGTCCACTATGGCTTTAAAAAGTTATTTTTCATTTTGGACTCTAATGGTCAACTCCCCTTTATCCACATCAATTAAAACTCTCCCAGTTGCCAAGAATGGCCTTCCAAGAATAACTGGTAGTGCATTGTCTTCCTTCACATCTATCACATAAAAGTCAATTGGGATAAAGAATTTTCCCACTTTAATTAGTGCATTCTCTACAACTCCATATGGACAAACTATAGATCTATCAGCTAATTGGAGTTTCACAGTAGTGGGCTTTATCTCCCCAATTTTTAATTTCTTGCATAGTGACACAGTGATTAAATTAATGCTAGCACCTAGATCGCACAAAGCTCTAAAAGAATGACTACCAAAACTACAAGGAATAGAAAAACTCCCTAGATCATTCAATTTATGTGGTAGTTTCTTCTTAAGTCTAGCACTGCATGCCTCAGCGAGATGCACTGTCTCAACCTTTTTATTTTTCTTCTTCTTAGAGAGCCATTCCTTCATGAACCTGACGTAGTTAGGCATTTGCTTTAGAGCATCTGAAAAAGGAAGATTAATGTTAAGTTTCATGAAAATATCCATAAATTTAACAAACTCAAAGTTTAAATTTTTCTTTTTCTTTTTCTTGAGTTGAGGATTAGCTGAAGGAATAGAAGAAGTAGATAAAGTAGAAGTAATAGGCTTTTCGGCCTCAAGTAAATGTGATACTATTTCTACTTCTTTTACAATGATTGATGTTGGCTCCTCAATCTTTTCTTGATCATGTTCTTGACTTTTATCCATGTGATGCACCCTGATGACCTTACAATGCTCAATTTGAGTTTGATCATTACCCGCATGAGCCTTTCCTTTTTTTAGTATATTAAAATCAACAGCTAGTTGTCCAACAGAATTAATTTCGGTTGTGCCTGGTAAATTTCCTGGAAGCTTATCCACCATCATATTGGCTAGCTGACTAACTTGTACTTCTAAATTCTTAATTGCTGCACCTTGATTTTGGAAGTTGGTCTTTGTGTCAGCCATGAACTGACTCGTAGTGTTCGCCATCTTAATCATTGCCTCCTCAAGGCTAGTTTTCTTTTCGGGTTGTTGAAATCCTGGAGGAGGAGGATTTTGTGTCTGATTCTGCTTCCATGCAAAGTTAGGATGATTTCGCCACCCTGGATTAAATGTGTTGGAGTATGGGTTGTTTGGTTGGCGATTGTAATTCCCAACAAATTGAGCTTGCTCAACTTGACCTTGCATGAATGGATTTCCCACCTGACAATCTTCACTCCTATGACTTCCATTACAATTCTCACAAAATAAAGTAGGAGCTTGAATCGAGTTTACCGCAAATTGGTTTGACTGAAGTTGCCTAGTAAGTGAGGCAACCTGTGCAGTCAACGCGGCTATTGAATCCACTTCATTAACTTTCATCACACTCCTCTGAGTCGTTCTCACACTGGGAAGTTCATAATGATTCACTGTCATTTCCTCCAATAATTCAAAGGCTTCACTCTCAGTTTTCTTCATAAATGATCCTCCTGCAGCTGCATCTATTGTTGTCCTAGTACCACCTCCTAATCCATTATAGAAGTTGTGCACTTGCATCCATCTAGGAAATCCATGGTGAGGACATCTCCTCAAAAGCTCCTTAAATCTTTCCCATGCATCATAAAGAGATTCTCCATCTTCTTGAAGAAAATTTCCAATCTCACTCCGGATCTTTGCTGTTTTTGCTGGTGGGAAGAACTTGGCCAGAAACTTTTGGGCAAGATCATTCCAAGTCTCGATTGAACCTGCTAGCAATTAGCTCAACCATTGTTTAGCTTGCCCCCTAAGAGTAAAGGGAAACAACCTAAGTCTAATGGCATCATCTGACACTCCATTCATCTTGAATGTATCGCAGAGTTCCAGGAAATCTGAAATATGAGAGTTTGGATTCTCATTCCTCAACCCACTGTAGTTCACTGAGGTTTGGATCATTTGAATAGTGGACGGTTTAATCTCGAAGTTATTCGCCTGAATTGTGGGTCTTTGGATTGCAGAATGTAACCCCGTTACATTTGGCAACACATAGTCCCTCAAAGTCTTGTTTTCACCCGCTATATTGTCCGCCATTTTCAACTTCTCTTGTGCAACACGCTCTCTCTTTTCCTTTCTGTTCTTTCGACAGGTACGTTCGATTTCGAGATTAATTGGAAGTAAGCTGCTACTTCCAAATTTTCGCATGCACTCTCTCTAACTCCTGCAATCAAAAGTGAAAGAACACAATCAATAAAAGTAAAACAAAACTCAGAGTAAGATTAAAGTTCTTGATTTCTGATATTAGTAAAGAAAAACAATCATTCCCCGGCAGCGGCGCCAAAAACTTGTTGTCCGAATTCGCAAGTGTACGAATCGTCCCAAGTAATATAGTTGGTAAGTACTAGTTATCGTCTCCACAGGGAATGAAAGTTACCAATTACCAAAATTCTAAACCTTAGTTTTATCTGAGCAATCAATTATCAGAGTTGTACGGGAAGTAAATATGCTATTGACTTGAGTAATTAAAAGAACGCAGAAAACTAAAGAAACAATTATGCTAATGTAGATGGTGGAGATTCTAGAGCAAAGATTTCATCGTTGTCTCATCCTATTCCTCATTAATTTCTAGTTATAAACGCTTGATCCTATGATTGTTGACAAGTTCTACTCGGAAGACTTGTTACTCTCTCTCTCGAGTAATAACAATATTCATTAAAATGACAATTGCCTATATCTCTATGACAATCAGAACAATTCAATTATTAAGATTGTAGAATTAAATTATGCCACAAAACCTACAAGGATATGTCTATCGCTCATATAAGTTAGGGAAAACAATTAAGGTTCGTCAACGAGAATTGTCTATCGACTTCAACGCATTGATAAAATCTCACACTAAGATTGGCCAAATCCTAACATGTACTTAGTAAGCATATAAGAATTTTCACAATCTAACAAGGAATCAAGCTCTTAACTATTGATCAATAAGAAACAGAAGTCAACAACGACTACATCAATACTCTAGATAAAGAAGTTAGTTCATGGAGAAAATCTCAACAAGGTTCATGTTCGGATGCATATCCGTTACAAGAGAAGTAAAAGATGAAATAGAGGAAAAGAAACAAGCCACGATGAATCCTCAATTTCCCTAGCGTAGCTCTCGCTGCGTTTGGGTACCCAGATGTCAAGAACTGCTTTCCCCGCTCTCTTCCGTCACTCTCCTCTTCGTCCACGTTCAGCCTCTCTTCACAAATAAGGAAAAATTCCTTATAAACTTAGGTCATTTGTCGTCGGAGCGCCTAGGCGCTCAGTTACAGCGCCTCGGCGCTAGGAGGATCACCGCTTCAGACTTCGTAGCGCCTAGGCGCTGAAAGGCAGCGCCTCGGCGCCAGGGGAATCACCGCTTCGGACTTCGTAGTGCCTAGGCGCTGAAAGGCAGCGCCTCGGCGCTATAGCTTCTGCCCATTTTTACGTTCGGGCGCCTCGGCGCTACAGCTCCTGCATTTTTCATCTGATCAGCGCCTAGGCGCCGAAGGGCAGCGCCTCGGCGCTACAGCTACTGCCAATTTCGTCTCATCAGCGCCTAGGCGCTACAGCTACTGCCAAATTCGTCTCATCAGCGCCTAGGCGCTAGGCTCTTTCCATCAATTTCAAGCTGCTTCGCCCCCTTTTCACTCTTTTGTCCGATCTTTATCCAACTTCCCTTCTTTCATCACCTACATGCAAAATAAACAACAATCAGACAGAAACAAGAGACAAAACGTCTTCTTACTCAATTAAAAACTCTAAAAACAACTTGCTTTACTAAGTCTAAATATCACTTAACACTTTTCATTCCAAGTCAAAACATATTCGAGTGCAATATCACTTCGTTCGTGAGAAAGTGGAGGAAGGAACAGTGGATATGCGTAAAGTTCAGACAAAAGAAAACCTAGCAGATTACCTGACAAAGGCAGTCAATGCGGACAAGTTCAATTGGTGTCGATCCTCGAATGGCCTAGCAGAAACATAAGCAACGTGAAGCTGGCAAGGTAGAAAGAAGAGTGTGGAGATTTGATTGCCAACTTGGTGGTTTTGTCATCCTACCAGATCGACGAGTCTCTGGTACTTGTGACTCAACTGGTTCTTGGATCTCGTGCATTGGTTCAGCTTCCGAAGAGTTGTCTTCAGATTCTTTCTCCACGTGTACTGTTGTTGTATCCTCTGAGCTTTCATTTATGGTGCTATCAGATGCTATTTGTTTCTTATCTTCCATAAAGATCACATCCCTGCTAATGATAACCTTGTGGGCAGTGGGATCCCACAGGCGATACCCCTTCACACCATCAGCATACCCCAAGAACAAACATTTCCTGGATTTTGGATCCAACTTTGTAGTTTCTTGGGCATTGTACATCACGTACACCAGACTTCCGAATATATGGAGGTTTGAATAATCAGTTGGCTTGCCAGTCCACATCTGCATTGGTGTCTTCAACTCAATTGCAGTTGATGGAGCACGATTCACTACATAATAGGCGGTATTGACTGCTTCTGCCCAGAAAGTTTTATCTAAGCCTGCAGCTCCTAACATTGGTCTTGTTCTTTCTAACAAGGTTCTGTTCATCTGCTCTGCCACTCCATTTTGCTGAGGAGTGTAAGCAGTAGTGAACTGCCTTTTAATACCTTCCCGATTGCAGAATTCTGCAAACTCATTGCTTGTATATTCTCCTCCATTATCTGTCCGTAAACACTTCATCTTCTTACCAGTTTGAAGTTTTATTTGCGCTTTGAATACTTTGAAGACTAAACACACATCTGCCTTCTTCTTGATAGGATACACCCAACACCTTCTGGAGTAGTCGTCTATAAAGGATACAAAGTACCTTGCTCCTCCCAAGGATATAACTGGTGCTTGCCATACATCAGAGTGAACCAATTCTAGAATATTTTTACTTCTAGAATTTGATGTGTTGAACTTTAATCGATGTTGCTTACTTGTTATTTGAATTTGGGAAAGGAAGATGATGTGATTTCCCAAATTGACAACCAAGACAAACCACATCATGACGAATTTCTTTAAAGATGGGAATACCATCAATAAGTTTCTTCATAGAAATTCTTTGCAACAATTGATAACCAACATGGCCCAACCGAGCATGCCAAAGTGTTGCATTATCATTCTGACATGTCTTTTCAACATATGCATCAGTTGCAGACAAAACATAGAGGGAATCTTTCCTCTATCCAGTAAACAAAACATCAACATCAAATTGTTTAATATTAGAAACAATTTTCACATCATCTGGACCAAAGAGAACATACCTCCCAGAGTCGGCAATCTGAGAGACCGAAACCAGATTCTTCTTTAAACCTGGAACATGATAAACATCTTCAAGAGAAATATCACCAACATTTGATGCACCATCATTAACGTTAACTTGCCCTTCTTGAACAACAGGATGTATGGAATTATCAGTCGTCGCAATGACTCTTCTTCCTTGATGGATACGTACATCAGAGAGAAGAGAAACATTTCCAGTTGAATGATGAGAACAACCAGAATCAACAATTCAATCCTCATTATAATCTATAAAAGCAATAGCATGCAAATTATTGGGTTGATCAATAACTTCAATTGATAAGCATTGTTCCCAAGTAACTTGTTCAGGTTTGTTACTTTCTTGTACAACATTTGTTTCTGCTTCTTTGAGAATCACCCGACAATTTTGTCTAATATGGCCGAATTTTCCACAACGTTGACACACCACCTTTACCCGACAATCACGTTTGATGTGTCCTGGCTTGCCGCACCTAAAACATTCTTTTAAATTTCCCTTGGACTGTCCTTCAACCTTGGAATCCTTGCCGTCATTTGAATAAAATCTTGGAGAAGAATTAACTCTTCCCTTGTTGAATTTGATGGCTAAATTCATTTTACTAAACCTGATTTACCGAAGGGTCTTTTAAGTCATTATTTAAACTTATTAGATTTTGTTGAATGGAGATTCTATTTTGCCGAGCTGGTAAAAAGGTGGTGGATATCACGTGGTTGGGTTTGTTAGAGGCCTAACAAATTCGGTTTTGCCCACAGCTGAAAGACGCGTCATGAGCTGTTGGCACGTGTGGGTTCTCATCTTCTTCAGCAGATCAATGGGTCTATTTTTGGCATGCAAATCAAAGTGAATCAGGAGAAGTTTTCTAGAGAGCTTTTGACAGAGAGGTTTTGAGGTGTGCATTCTTTGTAACAAGGGTTCTTGATCAATCCGATCAAATCCCTTGGGGTTTTGAGAGTAATCGGTGAGCTCTGCAACTTCGGTGAGTGTTCAGTGAGTTTTTTATTATCTCTCACTCGATTTCGCTCAAGTTTTTGAAGCAATCGAGCATTGATTGTAATCCTTCTCTCTGGTTGATTTGTGTCTCGTAAGAAGCTGCTGGTATCTCAATAATAGTGACTGAAAGTGGATGTAGACCTTTATTTGGTTGAACCACTATAAACTCTCTGTCTCCAATTTTCTTATCTCTTATTCTTTGATGTTCTGATTGTTCTTCTTGAGGCTATCATTTGTGTTTGTTCTGGTTAATCAGGTTGAAGATTATTAACAATTGGTATCAGAGCATCGGGTTGTTTTTATTTGCCGATTGATTCTTCACTCGGAGAATCGAAATGTCAACAAAGTTTAAGGTAGAAAGGTTTGGTGGCAAATGTGATTTCTCACTGTGGAAGAAGAAGATGAGGGCATTGTTAGTGCAACAAAAGGTGGCAAAGGCCCTTGCTGAATCTAATGATAAACCCGATTCCATGACTGATGAGCAATTTGTTGATATGAAAGAGATAGCTTATAGCACGATAATTCTCTACTTGGCAGTTAATGTGCTCAGACAAGTCAATGAGCAAACCACGACAAAAGAGGTATGGGCTAAGTTAGATGAAATTTATCTTACTAAGTCCTTGTCTAATAAACTTTATCTTAAGGAAAAATTATTTGGTTTCAAGATGGATACATCTAAAGATCTTGAACAAAACTTGGATGAGTTTAATAGGATTACTATTGATCTAAGTAATATAGGAGAAAAATTGGATGATAAAAACAAAGCCATTATTCTCCTTAATTCTCTGCCTGAATCATACAATGAAATTAGGAATGCAATTAAGTATGGTCGTGACAGTCTAACAATGGAAATAGTAATCAGTGCTCTTAGATCTCGAGATTTGGAAGTTAAAAAATCCACTTCAAAAGAGGGAGAAGCTCATTTTACAAGGGGGAGATCTGAAAAGAAGAATAACAGGGGAAGCAATGGTAGAGGAAAGTCTGAATCGAATAGAAGTAGATCTAAGTCTCCAGGTAAAGGCAAGAAATGCTTTTTCTGTCATAAAAAAGGACATTTCCACAGAAATTGTATTGAACTCAAGAATAAGAAGAAAATGGAGAATAAAATGGGTGAAGAAAGTAGCAATGCAAACATTACTGAGGGTTATGATTCAACAGAGGTTCTAATGGTTCATGAATGTTTGTATGCTATAGCAATTTCAGATTGGATTCTAGATTCAGGATGCTCATTCCATATGTCTCCGAATCGAGATTGGTTCCAAGATTTTGAACCATTGAATGAAGGAACTGTTCTTCTGGGAAATCATCATGAATGTAATGTTAGAGGCATTGTGTTGCGTGCTCAATGGTTAAAAGAAATATGCAATAAGAGAGCACTCAGAACATGCAAGCATACATGATCTTGCAGCAAGTAGTAAGTATTTTTTCATTCGTTTCCCACAGAGATTTATTCTTAGTCACTCGCAAAGTGTATTGTTAAGCAAGAATGGGTGGATTTGATGGGGTAGATTTGGTTTTAAGTTGCCTAATTACTACGAAATATGTAAAGGATCGATGCATAAACAAGTGCAAGTCAATGATAAACTCAAATGTAAAGAGAAGAGATTAATAAACGAAGAGAAAAATGGCTAAGGCAGAATTTTAACTAAAAGAATTGCGAGAACAGCAATTTTACCGCAATGTTACTAACAGCGAAAGTGTGTAAAATGTGGAAACAAGGGCTACTAACGACTCCTCTATTGGTTTTTTCACACGATTCTCAAGCATTAGATCAACTCACTATGCATAAAACTAACTCATTCTCATGTATCTTCCGATTTCATGCATCAGATTCTTTAGTTTACTCATGTCCAAGTAAGGTCTTAAGCATCTTGTTAAAGCAGTAAGTTATGATTTGTACTAGGAAAACGCCTATTCCTAGGTCGTTTTCTGGCTACCTTGAGAGGCTAGCATGAGTGTATGACTCTGAACTCTTACTCCTTCCAGAGGTTAGGAGTTCTTTGGACAAAATGGATGGCCAATCGAAATTGCCCGTGGGATGAAGCTTACATACAATCAATGCATTCGAGAGCTATCCTACATGCTTGGTTCACGTGTTTTAGCCTATAGTATTGTCATTAGCATGCCCCTAGGTTACTTAGTTACTCATGGATGTAGAGAGAATAGAAATATTAGATGAAGTAGACATGCTTAGAAGGAAATTAAAGACAAAACAGAAAGGAAAAACAGTAGGCAGAAATGGAAAAGAGAAAGTGCGAAATGATGAACTGTGCTTTGATTAATCAATTGTTTGAATGAACAGATGAAGACTTAAAGTTACTAACAGAAAGACAGAAAGCAACGAAATGGGATAGATTAACTAATGGAAAAGAAATAACAACAAACGGTGCTGGAAATAGGAAACTAAAACAGAAAGCAAGTAAGATGAGCGTGAACGCTTCGACGCAGTTGCCTCGGCTGAAAGGAGAGAAAGGTAAGCCCTGCTTGGATGAATCCAATCAGAAGAGAAGATGAATCTTCTCTCCTTCCTATCAGATATTCGACTCCAGCAGCTAAGCTTTCCAACCCAACAGACGGAAGAGAAAAACAGGAGAGAAATTGAGCTGTGAAGAGACTTCTACGCTTTCGGATGATGTTTCAACCCTCCACTTTGACCTCCTTTTATAGTATTTTGCAGGTGCGATTGGGCCAAGGAGAACCATCCATTCTCAACGTCGTACTTCAACGTGGTTGGAGGAGAAAGAACAAATCCCTGAAATATCGGATCACAACAGAAAAAGGTTAGCCAACTTACGGATTTCACTTGAAACATTGCGGTTTTAGCAATGTTTCCGCAATGCCTCCGCAATGCACAGTTTTCATTCTTCTAACTTCGTTTTTCATTCTTTTTCTTTCCTTTTGCATACAAGTCCTAATTTAGCTTCCTTCTTCTAATTCTCATAAATGAGCATAGATTCAAGCTAAATCCTATAAAAAATACTCACAAATGCACAACTTCCTAACACAAATAAGTCCTAAAATAGTCACTTTTGGAGACGTAACACATTGGCTCAATACACGTAAAAATGTTTGATAATCAAACAAGGATAATTCCTAAGGTAAGGTATGTTCTAGAGCTTAAGAGAAGTCTTCTCTCATTAGGGGTGTTTGACAGAGCTGGTTATGTATGTAAGACTGAAAATGGAGTCATGAAGATTATCAAGGGTGCAATGGTTAAATTGAAAGGTAAACTTATCAATGGCTTATACATCCTTGAAGGTTCAACCATCATAGGATCAACTGCTGTTGCTTCATTTAGAGAGCAAGAAAATGCCAAGTTATGGCATGGTAGACTCGGGCATATCAGTGAAAAGGGTTTAAATGAACTGAAGAGGCAGGGGCTGCTTGGTACATCTCAACTAGGATCGCTGGAATTGTGTGAGCATTGTGTCTATGGTAAAACTACCAGAGTGTCATTTGGTAAGGGCAAACACACTTCCACGACAATCTTAGACTATGTACATGCAAACTTATGGGGACTAGAAAAGACTCCTACTCTTGGTGGAGCAAGATATTTCTTATCCATTGTGGATGATTACTCGAGGAGAGTTTGGGTTTATCCCTTGAAAAGTAAGGATGAAACATTCAAAGGATTTGAATATTGGAAGATTCTTACTGAAAATAAAACTAATATGAAGCTGAAATGCCTGCGTACGGATAATGGCCTTGAATTTCTTAGTCATCAATTCAAGTATATATGTGCGAAAGAAGGTATTGAGAGACACTTTACAGTAAGGGGAACTCCTCAACAAAATGGTTTGGCCGAACGAATGAACAGAACTCTATTGGAGCGTGTTAGATGTCTATTATCTAATGCCAATTTAGATAAAAAAGTTTTGGGGTGAAGCAGTGGCTGCCTATTTAATTAATAGGAGTCCTTCATCTGCTATCAACTACAAAACTCCAATAGAAATGTGGACTGGAAAACCTCCAGACTTGTCAAACTTGAGGTTGTTTGGGTGTGTAGCTTATGCACATTCCAAGCAAGGTAAATTGGATAATAGAGCCAAGAAATGCATCTTCTTGGGTTATCCTCATGGGGTCAAAGGCTACAGATTATGGAGCTGAGAAAAAGGTGAAGAAAAATGCTTCATCAGTCGAGATGTTGTGTTTGATGAGTCTAGAATTGCCATGAAGAAGGTGGAGAAGACATGTACTCCTGTACAAGAAAAGAAGAAATTTTCTTTTGAAATGGAATTAGAAACTTCATCCATTGATCAAGGTGGAGTTTCAACTTCTGAAGAGGTAATTCATGAAGGTGGAGCATCTGATTCGAATGAAGATAGTAGTCTTCAAAGTGACTTCGAACCAGTAGCAAATGAGATCCATGAAGAAGTCTCTTCTCCTCTAGTGCAATCAACTGATCTTCAAACCTATCAGTTGGCCAGAGATAGGCAAAGAAGAGAAATCAAACAACCCTCGAGGTATGCTTCTGCTGACCTTGTTTATTATGCTTTGAATGTTGAGTTGGATCAAATAGATAATGAGCCTTTGACATATAAAGAAGCAATTGATTCTTCAAAGAGTACTAATTGGTTATTAGCTATGGAGGAAGAAATGGAGTCTCTGTATAAGAACAATACTTGGACTTTAGTTGATAAACCTTCATATCATAAACTAGTTGGTTGTAAATGGATTGACAAAATAAAACATAGTGTTGATACTAATGAACCAATTAGATAGAAGGCAAGGTTAGTTGCTAAGGGATTCACTCAAACTCAAGGTATTGATTATGAAGAAATCTTCTCCCCTGTGGTTCGTCATACTTCAATTAGAATTTTGTTGTCTTTGACTGTTGCTTTTGATCTTGAGTTAGAGCAACTTGATGTTAAGACCGCATTCTTGCATGGAGACCTTAAAGAAACAATCTATATGCAACAACCTGTTGGATTTGTTACAAAAGGTACTGAGGACAAGGTATGTTTGCTTAACAAATCCTTGTATGGTCTTAAACAATCCCCAAGACAATGGTACTTGAAGTTTTATTCGTTTATTATCTCTTGTGGTTTCTCTAGAAGCAAACTAGATCATTGTGTCTATCATAAGCATGTTGATAACAAGTTCTCTATTTATCTACTGCTATATGTTGATGATATGTTGTTGGCTAGTAAAGATATACAAGAGATTGAAAAACTTAAATTTCAGTTGAAAGGGAAGTTTGATATGAAGGAACTAGGTCAAGCTAGAAGGATATTGGGAATTGACATTAAAAGAAATAGATTGAAGGGAACTTTGAATTTATCTCAAGAAGTCTATGCTACTAAAATGTTAGCTAAGTTTCATATGGAACAATATAAGGGAGTGTCAATTCCTTTAGCAAGACATTTTAAGTTGTCTTGTAAACAGTCACCTCAAACTGAGGATGAAGAATTAGTTATGTCTCATGTTCCTTATGCTAGCGTTGTTGGTAGTCTGATGTATTTGATGGTTTGTACAAGGTCCGATCTAGCACATTCCATGAGTGTAGTGAGTAGGTTTATGGCAAATCATGGGATGGTCCATTGGCAAGCTGTTAAATGGATCTTACGGTATGTAAAGGCTACTCTTTCTCATGGTTTATTATATACACAAGCTGAAGCTAAACATAGTCACTTGTTGGGCTATGTAGATGCCGGTTATGCAGCTGATTGTGATAAGAGAAGGTCCCTCATGGGATATGTGTTTACTTATTTTGGGAACCTTGTAAGCTGGAAAACTTCACTACAATCTGTTGTGGCTTTGTCTACAACAGAACCTGAATACATTGCTGCCACAGAAGCTTTTAAAGAAGCTATTTGGTTGAGGGAGTTAACAAATGAGCTTGTTTTTTATGATAGTGTTGTGAGAGTGTTCTGTGACAGTCAAAGTGCTGTCTATCTCTCAAAGAATCAGACTTTTCATGATAGATCCAAGCACATTGACATTCGGTATCACTTCCTTAGAGACATTGTGAATGAAGGCAAGTTTACACTTGAGTAAATTAGCACTTTAGATAATGCAGATGATGCTTTCACCAAGTCTTTGCCACCAAGTAAGTTTGAGAGTTGATTAAGAACTCTCAAAATTTGTTATGTATAAGTGAAGTTTGAATATGGTTGCTATTTTTTGAGTTGTGCAGCTGGTTGTTTGAATTTACCTATCAAGGTGGAGATTTGTTGAATTTGATAGCTAAATTCATTTTACTAAACCTGATTTACTGAAGAGTCTTTTAAGTCATTATTTAGACTTATTAGATTTTGTTGAATGAAGATTCTATTTTGCTGAGCTAGTAAAAAGGTGGTGCATATCACGTGGTTGGGTTTGTTAGAGGCCTAACAAATTTGGTTTTGCCCACAGCTGAAAGACGCGTCATGAGCTGTTGGCACGTGTGGGTTCTCATCTTCTTCAGCAGAGCAATGGGTCTATTTTTGGCATGCAAATCAAAGTGAATCAGGAGAAGTTTTCCAGAGAGCTTTTGGCAGAGAGCTTTTGGGGTGTGCATTCTTTGTAACAAGGGTTCTTGATCAATCCGATCAAATCCCTTGGGGTTTTGAGAGTAATCGGTGAGCTCTGCAACTTCGGTGAGTGTTCAGTGAGTTTTTTATTATCTCTCACTCGATTTCGCTCAAGTTTTTGAAGCAATCGAACATTGATTGTAATCCTTCTCTCTGGTTGATTTGTGTCTCGTAAGAAGTTGCTGGTATCTCAATAATAGTGACTGAAAGTGGATGTAGACCTTTATTTGGTTGAACCACTATAAACTCTGTGTCTCCAATTTTCTTATCTCTTATTCTTTGATGTTCTGATTGTTCTTCTTGAGACTATCATTTGTGTTTGTTCTTGTTAATCAGGTTGAAGATTATTAACATCCCTCATGTTTTGCATAAAGAACAACTTCCACCTCAGAGTGAGTTTGCTTGTAGTTGCTAAAAATTTGTTTCATCAATGCTTCCTGATTTGAAAGAAAATTTTCCAACTCAATGATAGAAGGTTGATTTACCCAACCTTGTATCGATGAAATAAATGGCATAAACTCCTTTCGCAGTCCACGAATAAGATTGCGACGCACACGAGCATCACTAATAGGATCATCCTTGTCTAATTCTGAAATTTCATAACATAAAGTTTTAATTTTCAGAAAATATTCTGAAACCGACAAATTACCTTGAGTCCTTCCAGCAAGTTCGTTCTCCAAATATTGCAACCTCGTCGTGTTCTTTTGAGTGAACAGCCTTTCAAGTGTGTTCCACACTTTCTTTGGACAACTTACATCACGAACATGCTCAATGTACTCTTTGCCAATGGAAGTCCGCAAAGCAAATAAAGCTTTGCCACACTTGACCTTCCACTTTCTTCGTACCTCAGCGTTCTCCAGAGTATCTTCTGGAATTTCTGCATCATCACCGGAAACAAGATCCCACAGATCTTGCCCTTGTAGAAAAACTTCCATACATAGCTTTCAATAGCTATAATTATGACTGGTAAGCTTGTCAACACAAACACTGTTTCCACCGTTCATCTTCAACGAGTATTTAAACTCAAACACAAAACAAAGAACCGTGAAGCTCTGATACCATGTAACAAAACGAAGATAACGGAAGTGTGGAAACATGAGAGAAATTGCACGAAGGAAAGAATTGCTTCAATTGAATTCGATATCTGAATTGAAAACATTACAAACATTTTATAGGTAATTAATTAGTAAATTATTAACCCACTAACTACCCCACTAACCTTGTAATTCTCTACCATAATCCCATTATGCCACTACCGCATATTCTCCCAAATATAAGCCACACACATGTAACTATCCTAAATACATGGCACTAGCCTAAATAGGTGGCACCATAAGATTTAAAATAAATAAAAGAAATAAATGGTTGGTTTGCACTAATTTTTAACAGGGAGATTCAAACTTTAGACCTCTTGGTCATAGGTCATACATTATGTCGATTGAGCTATGCTCATATTGACAAAAATAATGTAAGTTTAAATAAAAAAAAAAGTACAGATATAGTCATATATGTTAATTTTGAAATTAATTAAAAAACTAGGTGGATAAATCGTGCACCTTGTCCACGATTTAGCTAAATCGTATTTGATGTTCACGAGTTGCAATCCTAAATTAAGTACATGGTAGCCAAATCGAACATAACTCAATTAGCATAAAGATGTGTTATCGATCATGAGATCTGAAGTTCGAATCCTCCAACTTCAAGTTAAAAAAAAATAAAAATAATAAAAACATAAATCGCGTATATGGTACACGATTTTCATAACCTAAACTTTCAAATATGTGAGCAAGTATAATCAGCTGCAAATGTTAACAAATACCATTTATGGATTAGTAGCTTCAGGCCATTTTTCCCCTAGTTTTTTTTGTGCCCATGTAATTTCATCCTTATACGAACATCAAGAAAATAGGAGATAGTGCTTTGTTGCACAATCGAACCAAGAAATTAGAGCTTGACGGAAACGTCTAATGCCATTGGGTGCATTGTGACGGATATTCGACTTGGATAGCCTAAGCCGATATTCCGATTTCTCTATTTCTTTGTGGTTAGCTAACACAGACTAAGGGAGCATGAAAATACTACCTAAGACTTCACTGAACCCTTGTTACCATGGCGATTAGGAGAGACACAACATCACTAATCTAATTAACGATAAAACATACAAGCAATCAAGAACGTCAATCCATTATGCAAGCATGCTCATAAGAATAAACATAGAAGAAGAAGATGCATAAAAAATATTCCGACCAAATAGGAAATTAAATGCTCTAAGTCTCAAATCCTTACAAAAAATCACAAATCCCTCCGTTCCTCCCAAAATCCCACACTTACCTTAGCCTTCCATGAAGTTTGGATGAATCCAAGCTCACATGGAGACTATGAAGTTCATACAACAAAGAAAATGGAAGAAAAAGTTTCAAACCGAGCTTCAATAGTGGAAAATTTGATAGAAAACGGATAGATAATCTACCCTAAAATCGGAGAAGAAGGTATATATAATCGTCGAGACAAAATATAGCACATAACATTTATTGTTTATAAAAGTTTGGCTTTTCACGATGAAACTCGTGTACCATGTACGCAATTTATGGTTGAGATTCATAAACATACAATCTAATTAAATTGTCGACATGCTACTGATTTATCCACCTATTTTTGCAATTAATTTTAAAATTATATTATTTCTGTAATTTTTTATTTAAACTATATTATTCTTAAAAAAAATAAAAAATAAAAAAAATAAAAAAATAATACTATATGTAATTAATATGTTCTGCCACATTTTATTTATGGGGCGTTTGGCCCCCAAGTGGGGTGGGGTGGGGTGGGGTGGGCTTAAATAGCCCACCCTATGTTTGGAGCTACAACTATATAAAGAGGGGTTGAGGGTTATTATAACCCCCGTTTTGCTACCGTGAACATTGTAGAACTCGGTGTTTTTTTTTCCACCCAATTTGTCGATTTTCTCTCTCTCTCTTTGTTTCTTTTTTCTTTCTTTTTTTCACCCAATTTACGGATTTTTCCTCTCTCTCTCTTCCTCACCTCACGATTCCTAATCTTCGATTTCATCTCAAATTTCTCTCTCCACCGACCGAAGCGTCTTGTGGTGAATTATTTGCGATTTCCTAAATAATATTTATTCTTTTAACTTTTAAAAAATTAATATGTAATATACATTTAACTATACAATACAACAAAAAGTTGTAGAAAAAAAATAAATTATCATAAACACATATTTCAAACTCCATGTTAAAGAAAACGGTATCCTAAACTCAGACTAAACAACTTTGCACCCCAAACACAGACTATTATAACCCACCAACTATAATAACCCACCATGCGCCTCAAACGCCCCCTTAAGGTTACATTTGAGTAGTTTCATTGGATAAGTATTTGTTTTCTATTTTTAGTTTTTGGTTTTTGAAAAACTGTCATTTTCTATTTTTTATTTTCTATATTTTGAAAACGTTTTTAAAGAGTTATTTAGGAGGGAGAGGTTGTTTTTAATATAAATTATAAAATAAGGGTTGTTTTGAAACAATTTCGAAAAAAGGGGTGAATTTTTTGTTTTATTAGGGGCGTGGTTCAACCCGAGCACTTTGACCCGTTCAATATTAGAGTAAATCACGACACGTGGCCCAATCGTATGGCGCCACGTGTCACTAAAAAAATGATTTCCATTTTTTTTCTCTTTTTTGTTTTTCGCTGCCTGCCCTTCCCTACGCGATTATTATTATTTTTTTTCTAGTTTTAATTTATTTATTTCAATTCTTCAATTTCTTTTTTTATCATCCGCACAATATTATCATTTATTTTTAATTAATCAATTAATCAATTAAAAATTTAAAATTTAAAATTACAATGATAGAAATAAATCAATCAAAACTAAATTATAAATAAATTTCTATAACTTTATATCTAATTATCTCAATTAAAATATTTTAAAATAAACTTAAACAAAACAAATTAATGCTCTAAAATATCAATTATCATATTGTTGGTTGAATTTTGTTATCAAATACTAAAGTTTTCTATATATAAGTTGTCCGTCTTAATTTTTTTTTTCTTTTTTTGAGATATAATTCTTGTTTTACATTGAATTTGAACTTGTTTGCTAGCAAGAAAAAAAAAAAATAGTGGAGGAAGAAGGACCAGAAGGGGAGGCAGAAATAATTATTTCATTTTTCTTTCTGTAGACCACATAAATAATTATTTATCAAGCGTATATAGAATCAATCAATTTCTATAATGGTTAGATTAATATAGTTTCAATTGTAAAAATTGAAAAACTAGTCAAATTGAAGATGGTTCAACTGACATAAAAATACGTTATTGATCAAGAGGTCAAGAGTTCAAATCTAACAAATTAAACTAAAAAAAAATAAAAAACTATTTTAAACATACTTTAATTAGTAAAGGTATATCACATTCAAACAAAAAGAATTTGAAAAATAATGTTATGCAGTTTATAATTATGACTTGTGAAATGGCCAAGCATGATAATTATCACATATACTTGAAATATCTAATTAATTTAGAAATTTATATATGTTTTGTATAACAATTATCATATCATATATATAAAATTTTAGCATTTACTAACAAAATTCAACTAATGATGATTTATGTTTTATAGCATTAATTTATTTTGTTTAAGTTTGTTTTGAAATATTTTAAGTGAGATAATTAGATATAAAATTATAAATATTGTTAAAAATTTATTTATAATTTAATTTGATTGATTTATTTTTATCCTTGTAATTTTAAATCTTCTATTTTTAATTGATTAATTGAAAATAAAGGATTGTTGTAAAACACTAGAACATTAACCACGATGGGAGAAGAAGAAAGTAGAGAAGATGTCTTCTCTATTCAGTTGTGATCTTCAAAAGTTACAATAACCAATATTTATAGGGTTTACAAGACCTAAAGAAGGTAAGGAAAGGGAGAAATTAAGGAGAAGATACAGGAGAAATAAAGAGGGGAAGTTAATGGGAGAAGATACATGCTATCTTAGGGACATCTTAAAATATTCATAACACTCCCCCTTAGATGTCCATAGTATATAGAATATATGCCTCGTTAAAACCTTATTAGGAAAAACCGAATGGAACAAAATCCTAGTGAAGGAAAAAGAGTACATTATTCATATACTTTAACAATTGTCTCATTAAAAATCTTGCTAGGAAAACCCAGTGGGATAAAACCATAGTCAAGGGAAAAAGAGTGCAACACATTTTCTCCCCCTCATGTAAACATTATTTGAGATCTTTGAATCGTCGCTTTCCAATGTTGTGTATCAACTTCTCAAATGTTGTAGTAGGTAATGCCTTTGTAAATAATTCCGCCAAGTTATCTTTTGAAGAAATTTGTTGAACATTGATGTCTCCTTTTGCTTCAAGGTCATGAGTGTAGAAGAGCTTTGGCGAGATATGCTTCGTTCTATCTCCTTTGATATATCCCCCTTTAATTTGAGTTATACATGCTGTATTGTCTTCATATAATGTCGTGGGACAATCTTTGTTAGAAGGCAAACCACATGTTTCACAAATATTTTGAGTCATTGATCTTAGCCATACGCATTCTCGACTAGCTTCATGGATGGCCAGGATTTCAGCATGGTTCGAGGAAGTAGCTGTTATTGTTTGCTTCATAGACCGCCATGATATGGCAGTTCCTCCATATGTAAATACATAGCATGTTTGAGATCTACCTTTATGTGGATCAGATAAATAACATGCATCTGCATAACCAACTAGTCCAAAATTCGATTTATTAGAGTAAAGTAAACCCATATCAATTGTCCCTCGAAGATAACGAAGGATGTTCTTAACTCCATTCCAATGTCTTTTTGTTGGAGAAGAACTGTATATAGCTAATAAATTGACTGAAAATACTTTATCTGGTCTTGTGTTATTAGCAAGGTACATTAGTGCACCTATTGCACTAAGGTATGGTACTTTAGGACCGAGAAGCTCTTTATTATCTTCTCGTGGTCGAAATATATCTTTCTTCACATCAAGTGAACGAACTACCATTGGAATGTTTAATGGATGTGCTTTGTCCATGTAGAATCTTTTTAAGATCTTTTCTGTATAAGTTGATTGATGAATAAATATTCCATTGGCTAAATGCTCAATTTGCAACCCAAGGCAAAACTTTGTTTTTCCGAGATCTTTCATCTCACATTCTTTCTTAAGATATTTTATTGCCTTTGGAAGCTCTTCGGGAGTTCTAATGATATTCAAATCATCAACATATACAACAATAATAACAAATCTTGATTGTGATTTTTTTATAAAAACACATGGACAAATAGGGTTATTTTTATACCCTTCTTTCAACAAATATCCACTAAGACGATTATACCACATTCGTCCAGATTGTTTTAGTCCATATAAAGATCTCTGTAATTTAATGAAATATAATTCTCTAGTATTTGAATTATATGATTCTGGTATTTTTAATCCTTCAGGGATTTTCACATAAATATCATTATCAAGAGATCCATATAAATATGCTGTGACTACATCCATAAGATGCATGTCAAGGTTTTCATGCACAACCATACCAACTAGATATCTTAATGTTATTGCATCCACCACAGGTGAATATGTCTCCTCGTAGTCAATACCAGGCCTTTGTGAGAATCCTTGTGCAACAAGTCTCGCTTTATATCTTGTAACCTCATTATTTTCATTTCTTTTTCTTACAAATACCCATTTGTATCCCACAGGCTTTACACCTTTTGGTGTCTGAACTACTGGCCCAAAAACCTCACGTTTTGAGAGTGAATTTAATTATGTTTGGATTTCTTCTTTCCACTTGATCCAATCTTTCCTGTGTCGACATTCTTCGACAGATTTTGGTTCAGAGTCCTCATTTTCGTTAATAATATCGTGAGCAACATTGTGAGCAAAAGTGTTGTCAACAACTATATCAGACCGGTTCCATCTTTTTCCTGTCATGACATAATTTATCGAGATCTCAATATTATCCTCTGGTATTTGATTTTCTTGAGTACTCATATTCAAGATTTCTTCTGAAATATCCACATTCTCAATTGAGTCATTTTCATTATTGATTATTCTTCTTTTCCGAGGATTTTTATTTTTGGAACCCATTGGTCTTCCACGCTTTTGGCGTGTCTCGGACTTATTAGTTGTGACTACTTGCTGTGTTGGGATGTCAATTTTAGATGGTGCATTTGCAGCTGGTATATATGACTTAGTTACTTTCTTAATATCTGTAAATGCATCTGGCATTTGATTTGCAATATTTTGCAAGTGAATTATCTTTTGAACTTCTAGTTCACATTGGTTATTACGGGGATCTAAATGAGATAATAATGATGCATTCCATGCAACTTCATTTTTCAACTTCTTAATTTCTCCCCCTAATGTTGGAAAATTTGTCTCATTAAAATGACAATCAGCAAAGCGTGTAGTAAATACATCACCCGTCAGGGGTTCAAGATATCTAATAATTGATGGTGAATCAAATCCAACATATATTCCTAGTCTCCTTAGAGGACCCATCTCAGTACGTTGTGGTGGAGCAATTGTAATGTATACTGCACATCCAAAAATTCGTAGATGGGAAACATTTGGCTCCTGGCCATAAGCTAATTGTATTGGAGAGTATTTATGGTAGGCTGCTGGCCTAAAGCGTATAAGCGAAGCTGCATGCAAAATCGCGTGACCCCACACCGATATTGGGAGTTGTGCTCTCATAATCATTGGTCTAGCAATTAATTGTAATCGTTTTATAAATGATTTTGCCAAACCATTTTGGGTATGAACATGAGCTACAGGATGTTCAACACTTATCCCAATTGACATGCAATAATTATTAAATGCTTGGGATGTAAATTCACCAGCATTATCAAGACGAATTTTTTTAATTCCACAATCAGGAAATTGTGCTCTTTAACTTAATTATTTGAGCGAGTAATCTTGCAAATGCAATGTTTCGACTTGATAATAAACACACATGGGACCATCTGCTGGATGCATCAATTAAAACCATAAAATATCTAAATGGTCCACTTGGTGGATTAATAGGTCCACATATATCTCCATGAATTCGTTCTAAAAATGTAGGTGATTCAAATCATACTTTAGCTGGTGAGGGTCTAATAATTAATTTACCTTGAGAGCAAGCATCGCATGACAATTCATTAGATTGAAGAATCTTTTGTTTTGTCAATGGATGTCCACGTGAATTTTCAATAATTCTTCTCATCATTATAGACCCGGGATGACCCAATCTTTCATGCCAAACAATGAATATATCTGGATTCATGAACTTCAGGTTCATGGTTGCATATGTTTCAATTACTCGTATATGAGTATAATATAATCCAGAAGAAAAAGCAGACAATGTTTCTACGGTACATTTTTCATGTGAAACAGCAGATGTAATATAAAGATACTCTATATTATTTTTACTATTAGTCTCAATATGATAACCATTATAACGTATATCTTTGAAACTCAAGAGATTTCTTTTTGATTTGCTAGAGTACAAAACATTATGAATGGATATTTTTGTTCCTCTAGGCAAGATGAGATTTGCTTTTCCAAATTCTTCAATCAAGTTTGCAGAACCTGATATTGTATTGACATTTGCTTCAAGCAATGTCATACTTTTTAATATTGTGTGCGTAGTTGCACTATCGGCCAAACATACATGTTCATTTTGTATCTTTGAACCATCCAAAATATGAGAAATGTTCATAATTCTTCATTAAAGAAAAAAAAAATTGATTTCAATAAAGCTAAAATAATAAATAAATAATACTGAAAAACAATCATCACATAAAATTCAAACTAAATTAGTAAGCACTATAGATATACTTAAAACATAAAACAATATTAGATTTCGAGATTCTAGTAATCAAAATAAGGATTTGTTACTCCTTCAATAGTGTCGATCTTCTCTTCAGGAGATTCAAAAAAGTCTGTAACATCCAAATGTGTCATGTTTGGAGGGTTAAATACATCATTTTGATAGGCAAAGTTTGCTTCCACTTCTTTCCCCTTTACCTTCAGTGAGGCTTGATAAAGATCAACTAAGTGCTTAGACGTACGACAGATACGAGACCAATGCCCTTGCATTCCACATCGAAAACATTGATTTTCAATGCTTTTAGAACTCTTATTTCGTGGAGTTTTTCCTTTATGATCATCATTATTTGTGGTTCTCTTGAAATTTGAATGATTATGGTGACCACCACGGAATGAATAATTATTCCTTCCTCTTCCACGGTCACGACCTCGACCTCGACCTTGACCACGATGATTAGAAGACACTGCATTCGCTTCCGGGAATGGTGTTGTTCCAGTTGGTCGAGATTCATGATTCTTCATCAATAACTCATTATTTTGTTCAGCCACGAGAAGACATGATATAAGTTCAGAATATTTTTTAAAACCTCTCTCTCGATATTGCTGCTGCAGGAGCATATTCGAGACATGAAAGGTTGAAAATGTTTTCTCTAACATATCTCCATCAGTAATTTTTTCTCCGCATAATAACAATTTCGAACTAATTTTGAATAATGCGGAATTGTAATCACTTACTGATTTAAAATCCTGCAACCTTAGGTGCATCCACTCATAACGAGCTTTTGGAAGAAAGATAGTTTTTTTATGATCATACCTTTCTTTCAGACTTTGCCATAAAATTTGAGGATCGTTTACCGTAAGGTATTCAATTTTTAATCCCTCGTGAAGATGATGGCGAAGGAATTCATGGTTTTTGCCTTTTCTTGATTAGAAGATGTATTCCCCGTTTTAATTGTTTCTCCAAGGTTCATGGCATCCAAATGAATTTCAGCATCAAGCACCCATGACAAATAATTATTTCCATCGATATTTAGAGCTACAAACTCTAATTTCGTAAGATTTGTCATGGAAAAAAAAAACTATATGTATAAAAAATGTTCTGATATTAGAAAATATAATAATTATATCAAACATCCATGATAATAATTTAAATGTATGCATGTCCTAAGAAATTGAAAAGAAGTGAAATCACAAAAATTAAATCCACAATATAATTTTGCCTTCAAAATATTCTTTATTTTTTTTGTATTATTATTTTGTTTGTACCAATCAAATTTAGGGTTAAGAAAACTTAAGTCTTTAATGAAATTAAATAAAATTTGACTAATTCAACCCCAGGCCAGTTCTCGGATAGAGGTGTTCCTTTTCAGTCAACTTAAGTATCTCACCCGAGTAACCTTTCTTAGATAGGGTTCCCTTATAGTCAATTTTTTATTTTAAATTCATTAATCTTTAATTAACTATTAATTACTAGATTAATCCATCTTATATCACATTAGATGAAAGGTTTAGTAATTTGCAAACCAACTTATATCATATCACATATATGAAATATCAACCTATATCATATCACATATATGAAATTAAAATATTCATCTAAATTTAGCTTTAGTTATAAATACCTCAAAGAAGAGAATGAACCAATTGAAGGGAATGAACTCCTTGGTAAACAATAACCTTCTCGTGTTCCTATTCCACGAGATCTTCCTCACTATGACTTGAACCCGGGACCGAGACTTGTGGGAGCCTCCTCAAAGAATATGGAGATAATTCTGGTGGTCTTTAGCGTTCTTCGTGTTCCAGTAGATCAGTGGATAGAGACTCGTGCTGATAACGTGTTGTAAAACACTAGAACATTAACCACGATGGGAGAAGAAGAAAGTAGAGAGGATGTCTTCTCTATTCAGTTGTGATCTTCAAAAGTTACAATAACCAATATTTATAGGGTTTACAAGACCTAAAAAAGGTAAGGAAAGGGAGAAATTAAGGAGATACAGGAGAAATAAAAGGGAGAAGTTAATGGGAGAAGATACATGCTATCTTAGGGACATCTTAAAATATTCATAACAAGGATAATATTGTGGGGATGATAAAAAATAAATTGAAGAATTAAAATAAATAAATTAAAATTAGAAAAATAATAATAATAATAATAGGGAAGAGAAGGGCAGCGGGAAAAAAAAAAAAAAAAAAAAAGGTGACACGTGGCGTCATACAATGATATTGACCGAGTGCGCGGGTTGAACCCGCGCACCCTAATAAAACAAAAAATTCACCACTTTTTTCGAAATTGTTTCAAAACGAACTTTATTTTCTAATTTATATTAAAAACAACCCCACCCTCCTAAATAATCTTTTTTTTTTTAACTATAAATAATTTTTAAAAGAATAAATAAATAAATAATTAAACAAATTTATAAACAAACGTACACTTTTTGAAAACAACAAATGTTTCTCCAACTTTTCTTTCTTAAAGCAAACTTTTCCCTATCAAGTTGTTTTTTCTTTTTTTATTTGTAAGTCACTTAACTTATCTGTTTCTCCAACATATCTATCTTTAAAATTATCACTCTATAACTTTTCTCTTTTTCTCACTCATTTATTTTTCTAAATAAAAAAATATATCTCTAACATTTCTATATTTAATTTTTCTCTCTGGTAATTTTCCATTCTACAACCTTTCTTTTCTATTTATAATTTCTCTCTCTTTCTCTAATATATCTTTACTCCCTCTCTCTCAAAGTTCTCATTTTCTTTCTAAAACTAATAATTATCTATCACTACTCTAAAAAAAATTATTTCACTAAACATATTCTCTCTAACGGTTAATAACAAAATTCGAACACCAAAAAAAAAAATGATAATCGATACAGAGAGTTTACCGGATTCACTAACGTTGCGTTAGCTACGTCCACAGATAGAAGAGAAAGAACAATTTATACTATTACAAAATATGAGAGATTACAGATTACCGAGGAAAGGAACAACAAAAGTCATTAGTGTTAGTTTAAGTTTGTTAGTTTAAGCTAAATTATTATTTGGTTTAGAGTTTACTCTATAAGGTAGGTTAGTCATTTTGCTACTACTCTATTTTGTATAAATAGGTCTATAGGTCTGTATTTTGTTCATACAATTCTAATACAATGTAATAGGTTTATATACGACAACATTCTAATAACTTAATACATAATAAATCAAAGCCCAATTCTCGAATACATAATCGAAAAACCCAAATCAGAGTTAGGCTTAGTGGGTCAAATAGCTTAAAGACATTCCAACACTAACTTTTAAAACTTTATTCGTTTCTCTAAATTTATTGTTTCATGTCTCTACGTATCTCTGGATGTATATTTTTATCGATCTCTCTAAATGTGTAAAAACGAAAGAAAAAGACTATAACGGTTATCAAACATGTTTGAGTTTTTTGTTCTTAAAAAATAACAATAATAAAAATATGCATAGTTTTTATTTTTTGAAAAGTAAAAATAAAAAATAAATGAGTAAATTAATTAAAGACACAATTATTATATAAATTATCTAAAGATAGATGAGAATATTGTTGCAGTAATACATCATCTTAAACATTCTCATCACTATTTAAATATTCTTAGACATTCTTATAATTTTTTTAACAATTTCTAGTCATCATCTCAATTCCTTAAATACAAACTGCCTCTCAAAAATTAAACTGATGAAAATATTGAGAGAAAGATAAATATTTAGAGAGAACTTTTTAAGAGAAAAATTAAGACGTAGGGAAAAAAAGACAAGAAAAGTTAGAGAGATATATATATATGTAAAAAAAAAATAAAAAAAATCATTTAATTAGTTAAAAATAATAATAATAAGAAGATACATTAAAAAAAACAAAAAAAACCCACTATTTTTCTAAGGACCGATTGCATGGATAACAATCATGCCCAAACTATTTGCAATTATAGCATAAAATATTTTACAAATAAAAAAAATAAAAATAAAAAAGTCTAATTCATCTAAAAAGACCAAAAAGCCCAAACATCCCAAAATCGGTCATTAATATCTCTAAACCCCAAACCTAAACCCAAAACTCTAAACCCTAAACATCAAATCCAGACCCTCAAACCCTAAACTTTGAACCATAAACCATAAACCATAAACCCTGACCGAACATTTCAATGCATAGCTAGCGTGAACCATAAATCATAAACTCTGACATGACACTTCAATGCATAGCTAGCGTGAAAGTGAAGATAACTCATTTTTTTAATTCTTCTTATTTATTTATTAATGGTAATACGAAAATAAAAAAAATTAAACTTTTAAAAAATTGTTATATCTTAAATTATTTTAGTCTAAACTACAATTTCTCTTTTTTGTAAATGGTTTCAAAACAGTTTGATTTCGTCAATTTTTTAAAAGAAAACAACCCCAGTTCTCTAATTAATTCTCGAAAGAATGTGACGAGATATAATATTTTTTTTTTTTTTTTTTTTTTTTTTTTTGTAAAATGCAAAAGAAAGGAAATATCGTAGCCATGCAGATCACACAACCTAAGATCAAAACAAATATCAATTTCGACCACACCAACAAACTCAACAATAAAGTACATATAATAAACAACTACCTCCATAACAATCAAATAAAATCTCTCTAATTTCTCTTTAAACCTTTCTTCTCATCCATTTACATTTACATTCTAAGTTCCAAACACCTTTTTTTTAAAAAATAAAGCATTTTCGAACTCAAATTTATTCTATAAATATTTTAATGGGTATAACAAAAATGAATTAAGTTTATAACCTGAAATACTATACTATATTTTAAATATACTTCTCCATTTTAAAATTTTAAATTCAAAATCTGAATACACTACCAACAAAAAATGTTGTTCTCATAATTTACACGGTTGGATCATAAAATTCAGAAAAAAAATTTAGATCTAAAATCTAGATTGCATACTAAACTCATATTTGGAGAACTCCGTGAATCTAAAAAACATAAAACATAATTTTAATCGAAAAAAAATTGAAAATTATCATTTCCAAATATTTGATAAAATATCTCCTTGTGTTCACATCTTCCTTTGTTGTCTCTAGCTGTTTGATGTCCTCATTTGTTGTTTTATTTTGAATTAGGTAAATTAGTCTGGTTTTAGTTGAATAGTTATAGTAATTATTATAGTACAATTTAATTTTTGTTGTCCAAAATTCTTTTATGATTAATTCAGGAGTGTTTAATCAATTGTTGAACCAAATTGACGCACTCATCAATCTAACAAGAGTAAAACTTTTTCAATAATAACATGTTCAATGTGTACAATTTATTTGTCATCATAATTACCAATTACGACTAGTCCTTTCCTTCATAAATTTGAGTAAACTTTTTTAATTGATTCTATTTGTGCGATAGATTAATTAATTTTTTTTTTTTTTTTTGACAATTTGTGGAGTGGAGAATCGAACCTCTGACATTTTGGTCACTAATCTATACAATATATCGGTTGAGTTGTGCTTGTTATAGTAATTATTATATTTCAATATATATTTTGTAGTCCAATTTTTTTTTCTTGATTAATTCGTTGTTCAGTCTAACAAGAGTAAACTTTTTCATTTCAATAATCACATGTTCAATGTGTACATTTTGATTTGTCATCATAAATTAATTACCAATTTACAACTAGTCCTTTCCTTTTCAAAACTTTTTGATTGATTCTATTTGTGTGATAGATTAACTTTTCCATTGCCTTAAAAAAAAGTTAAATTTAGTTTATAAATTGTATATGAAGTCTCTCATTTTTTTAAAAAAAAAAAAACTACATTCTTTAAGAAAATAGTTGTAATTCTATATGGTTCTAGTTTTTGACAAATGACTGATTATTTGATATATTGTCATAGACAAATAAAAAAAAGGTAACAAGTTTGATAAATATAAAGTAGAAAGATCTATAAATGAGATTTGATATCATCTTTAAAAAAAGAGTACATGTTGTTGTGCCACTTTATTTTTTCTCAAATTAATGAACATTTGTTTAATTTTAATAACAAGAACACGTTAAATTTACAATTTAATTAACTTAAAAATAAAAAAAGAATGATAATTAATCTAAGTTTGTTGGGTCCTTTTCATTCGTCTCTATCATGTTTCTACTTTGAATTAGACAAACTAATTTGCTTTACTTCGACCCCACTAGTTATTACTAGTTATTGTATGAGCTGATTATTGTAGTTTAATTCACTCCATATAATTGAGATAACAAGATGAATAATTGGGATAACGAAAGAAACGTCCATTTTTAATGAGTAATTTTAAAAAGAGGCTAAACATTTTTTTATTTAAAAAATAGTCAAATACTTGAATCTAAAACGATGTCTTGAACTAAAATATCACTCTAAATCCTAAATCTTAAATCCTAAATTTTAATCTTTTAAACCCTAAAACTTCATCTTAAATTTACAAAAACAAATTATTTAAAAAACAAATTGACATTTTTTTCAAAAGAGACTCCAATTTATAATTGAAGGGTTGTATTGATCCATTCAATAATTCAATTCAATAATAAAACAAATTGACCCACTATTTAAGGGTAGTTTGTAAGCCAAGTTATATATGAATTTTTTTTCTATCTGCATACTTCTTTTTAGAGGCATTACTTAATTAAGATTAAGGTTTTAAAAGGTTTTAAATGTTGGTGTCCAGGAAAATATGGAAGTTTCAATTTTATGAAAATGTCGATGGAAATATTGATAAAATGTCGATGTCGATAGATATTTTTGAAATTTTTTTAAAAATAATTTTTTTAAAAAAAATATTAAAATTAATAAATAAATATTTTGCACCGTTAAATGAGTTAAAATATATTTATTATAATATTATATTCACATTAGGTTATTGTTGTTGTTTTTTTAATATTTTATTGATTTTGTACGGTATAATGGAAATGTCGATTCATCTCTTATGTCGATGTCGAACTTATGAATATGTAAAAATGTCTATGAAAATATCGATATGTAGACGAAATTTGAAGACTTTGGTTAAGATTAAATGTGAATAATAATAAGAATAATAACAAATATTTTGATATTGATAAGCTTTAGTAGTAGATTTGATTGATCCTTGTGCAGATGTCATCTTTCCAACACCTGAGCATCAGAAACATCCAACAAAATTTTGAACTAATCAGTACCTTTGTCCACTTTGTTTCTTTTTTTGATGTGACCTTTGCTTTCACCCCAAGAAAAATAATTATTATTATTATTATTTATTTTTTTAAAATTTCTTTGGCCTTATCACTTCTCATGATGGAACTTTCTGGCAAATTGGACAAAGAAAAATAAATTAAAACAAACAGAGTTTTCAATCTCCCCATTTCTACTATTCTTTTAACAATTATTTTATTTTATTTTTCTTATCTCTATTTTAATTATATAATATTCATATAAAATAAGACAAAGAAAATGGAGACAGATGGTCAACAAGCATTGGCTGTCAGGAGGAGGGAAAGATTAGTTGGTCAAAGAAGCAGAGAGATTTGCAACCATTGGCAGGTACAAAAAAAAAAAAAAACATAATATATTTATATATATATATGTATATATTTCGAGTTCATAACATTAAATTTATTAATATGAAAGTTTTTGTACGTAACTGGTGATGACATTAATGTATGGAAAACAATATCCCCTAAACCGCGGCTGATGCTACTTTGCAAATCTTCGTACGGTATTTGTATAGTACAAATTATTGTACCCCCAAAAAAGAATTGACATTGATTTATACTTTATTTTTATTTTTTTTCCATTTATATATTTATGTAAGTCTATTAGTTTTTATCTTTTTAGTTAGTTGATTCATTAGAAGACTTTTTTTTTTTTTTTTTATCGGAACCACTTCTCTATTACAAAAGTAGTTTTCACTTTATTTTTGTTTTATTTAATTTTATAATAAAAAGTGATTTAAAAAAAAAACACATAGAAAAGTTTACATAAAGCCTAAAGCACTTAGTAAGTACTTTTTTTTCAAACGTGAATAAAGATAATGTTTAAAGCCATCTCATTAACTTTTAATATTTGAAATATTTTAAAAGCTCCTTTTAATTTCTAGTAAATATTTTATAATTATTTTGTAAGTGAGAGAATGGGAGTAGAGAGATTAGTGTGAGTAATTGTAAACTACTAATAAAACATGCATGCTAACGTTGAGCATATGTTTAATTCTTTACTCCACAGATAAAAAAGAAAGATTAACACTTTTTAAAAATAAAAAATAAAACAATCTGCATGAGAGAAAGAGATATTTTTGTAATAGAAACTACACATGTGAGAGAAAATAGTAAGAAAAAATATGAAAGATTGATTAGTGAAAAAATATGAGTATGATCTTACGTTGTGTGATGAAATGTTGAAGACGAAATGCTAAGTATAAGCATTTTGTTTAGTACAATATGACGATTGAATCTTTTATCTTAAATGAGATTGTACGTGTTAATTATCGTTGAGTTATGTTCACTTTGATACTTTAAGTATAAACACTTGATTAATTAAGAATAGCCCTCTCTAAATATTTTTAATTTTTTGATAAAATAATTTCACATTGTAACCAAGCTTAAAATATATTATTTAAATATATTTTTTCATAACGATTTATTTATAGTTTTTCAGTTTTTTTAAACTTACGATTGTTTTGTCAAATCTCAACGATATGTATTGTCTTCCTTTGAGGACGGAAGTTTAAATCACTACACCTCCATTATTAATTGTACTAAAAAAAAAAAAAAGTTAGGATTGTTTTTTCTGAATTTTATGATAAAATTTTCACATTTCTTTAAAGGGCCGGTTGCACAAACAACAATCAGACAAAAAATAATTACAAATTTAACAAAGTTTAATTTTTTTTTACAAATATGGCAAAAATAATAAGAATTTTTCTTCCTTTAAATGTATTTGGATTCTAAGTAAAAAAAAAAAAATAGTATTAACAAGAATAATAACTTAACTCTAAATTTACAAAATATAATATAATTTAATAAACACAGTAAATTCTTATTAAAAAAATAAACCTATTGATAAATTCAATCATGCACTGATATTCTGAAAAAAAAAATACTAATTACAAAAGAACAAAAAAATAACAATAATAACAATGAAGAAAACCAAAACGTGTTTATGATCATATTCCATAAAATATGTTTATATCCCACTTGATATTTGTTGGACAAGTGCCACCATCTGTTTGAGTTACTTTCAAGATTGAAAAAAAAAAAAAAAAAAATTGGTGGATAAAGAAGTTACTTTTTAAATATGTGTAGAAAATAAAAAAGTAAAGGAGAAATGGTAAAAAATTTAAAAATAAAAAGAAAAAAATCTTTCCTAATTAGAGTCTTTTAGATTCTTTACATTTATCAATTTAATTATCCATTTAAATTATTATTCATGCAAAGCTAAAACTTCATTAATTAAAATTTGTTGTGTGGTGGGACGGGAGTCTAAAAATTGTCTTACAATTTATATATAAAACAAATTAAAATATCGGTTGTGTCCCTGTATGGACACGTGCGATACGCCATGCCAACTCTACATCTCCCAAACGTGTGCGTGCGTAACGCATGGCCCCTACATGTGGTTCTTATTCATTCGATAACTTAAAGGTTATACAAATAACTCGGTAATTCAAACAATTCCGACTATCCACCTAATTGTAAGAGTTGAGCTGAATTAGAAATTTTTTCGACATAACCAAAATTCTGTTCGGTTTACGGGTTGAAATTTTTTGAGCTCGGTTCAACCTGAACCGAGCTGAATATATATATATGTGTGTTTTTTTAGGGTTTCATTTCACGCCTCAGACGCCTTTCCTTTCTTCTAGACATAAATACATATTTCACGTCAGTAACTTCATGACCTCATCTCACGTCATCAGCCGCCTCTTTCGTTCTCATCTGAAAGTCACAACAGCTGTCGCTCAACTATTCAATTGTAGTCGTTGCCTTTTCGGTCTCCGTTACTCCTCTCTTAGTCGACAACCGACAACCTAGTGACCCAACTCGAAAATATATGGGTTGGTCCAAAAACCAACTTCAACTCGACCCAACCCAATCCAACCCATGTACACCCTGCGACAACTTTAATTAACTTTTTCTAGTTTTTATTCTCGTCATTTTCTTTTGATTTTTCTTTAACCTTAGATCTCTTAATCTAAATCAAATAGAAACTTTATTTTAGCCTAATTTCCACATCATTTTCATCCACCTTTCCTCGAAAAAAAAAAAAAAATTTAATTGACCTTCTCTAAATTGATCTCTTCCAGTTTTACTTCATCCTCTCATTTCCACCCAACTTCTCCATTTAAAATAATTTTATATATTTTATTTTGATCATCATTACAAAATTATAATATTAACATAAACAATGTTTATATATTTTATTTTCCTTCGATTTCATAGCACTAATATTATATTAGAAATTAGAAATTGAAATATACACTACAATGTTTATAGAAAAAAAAAATCATAAATTAATGTTACTTTCATAGAATAAACGTTTTATAACCATCCCTAAACCATTATGTTTTAAGTGGTTTTATATTTTCGATGGTTAAATTGTGGATTTTTTTCTAAAAAAAAATCATATTGATGTTTAAAAAATATTTTAAGAAAAGACATATATATCATTTAAGAGGTCAAATGGTAGAATCACTCTATTTTGTTGAAAAAAAACTTAAGATTCAAAGGTTTATTGTTCACCCAAAGCATAGATTTCTAAATCCCAACAATAATTTGATTAAACACAAGTTTCTAAACCGGGTATTTTTCACGGATAACCCATCTTTCACTAAGTGATATGTCATTTGATCGTACCCTCATAAACTAATGAAAGATGTCCTTTTGTTGGTGTCATGAACATTATTCGCCACTTGAAAAGTCGATAGTATCCTCGCGCTCATTCCTCTCCAAATTCGCGATTCTGCTCTCTCCATCAATCATTTTCTTGCGATCCTCCCACAAATTTGATTTTAGGGTTTAAAAAAAATATTGTTGTTCTTCAAACCTCTATAAGAATGGAACTCCACGATGAAGTTGGAATCTGTGAGCAGTGAAATCGTCGAAGACGACGAAGCTTATGCATTGAATCAAAGGAAGAAATTGAAAGAAAAAACTCTGAAAATGAAGCTTATGCGTAGTCGGTGGCGGTGGTTCTATAAAGACGACCTCCTCGAGTTTTTCTCTCTCGTCGTATTAAAGGCGCCGTATATCTCAGCGTCTACCTTTATCAACACCGTGAATCTTGGAGAATCGCAAGAGTGAGGGAGAAAGCTTATCGAGATTTGGGGGAGGAATGTGCGCAAGAGTACTATCGACTCTTCACGTGGCGAATAGTGTTGATGACATCATCAAAAGGACATCTTTGATTAGTTTACAAGGGAAGGGTAAGATGACATTTCAAGTTCTAAGGAGAGGAATCTCTTCTAAACCTCAAAGTTGAAATTCATAAATCAAAAAGTTGAAACTAGTAATCATGAGGTTATTGCAATAGATTCGACAATAAAGAAGAATCTGTCTAGCTTTAAGATTTTACACAACATTTTACACATTTGGAGTGGATTGAAACATGAATGAATAGATAAGACAGTCGAAAATAGTAGAGGTAGCCAGGTAGGGAGAGGGTACAGCAGTGTTAGACAAGAGCAGTGGAAGCCACATGAAACTAAGAATCCGTGTCTTACATATGTGTACAAATACAGGGAGAGAAAGTGAAGAAAACAAAGGCCACGTGAAAAGGGCAATAATTTAACTGGGAAAACACAGCTTATAATAGCTTTTAAAAGCTTTAACTTAAAGTGTGTCAGCTCAGACAGAAAGAGTTAAAGAGTGTGGCTGGGGAAGCTTGTGGGTAATTGGATTCCTCACTCTGCATTCTGCACCACCTTTATTTCAGAGACAACCACAATATCTATCTCTTCTCCAACTTTGAGCTTTACTCTCTCATTTTCTTTCTTTTTTATTTTAGAATAAACGAAGATCGCTACTATAAGATTTTAACACATATAACTAAATTTAGACCGCTAAATTAAAATGAGCGGATTCAGGTAGGAATTTGTTCAATTCTTTGAAATTGAAGGATAATTTGTCGTCGTCTTGCTTCGTGGGATCGATTTCTAGCTTGAATCCGTTTAAGACCCAGTTACCCAAATGCTTGAACTTGAGGTCAAATTGTGGGGATGAAAAATAAATTCTCACACACACATACCGCTTCCATCTCCAAGTTTTTTGCTTTCCATGGGACCAAGCACCCGAATTATTTGAAGTTCATTTTGTGACTCTGTGTTTGTTTTAAACTTTTGGCTTTCCTTTTTAGCAATTGTTAATTTAGCATTAAACTTGAAAATTTAAGGAAAGCTACAACTAATTGAATAATCAGCTAAAAAACGCTAGTTTAGGCTAGTGCGCAATGACTTTTTCTACGTTGGGCTCACTTCTTCGAGTGGAGCCCAACTTATACAGGACAAGGTGTTGCTCGCTTTCTCACAGCCGCAAGTGACTTTACATTTATGTAGTGGTCGACATTCCTACGTGCTCCTTCTTCCCTTCTAGTCTATGAATACATGACAAATAAGCAAAATTTCTCATTAATTTTCATAGAGGAAGAATCTACAGAAAGATGAAGAGAAAACATGTTTTTCACTAAGAGTATTTTTGAAGGTCAAGGGTATTAATGAAAGTTTAGGGGGCGTTTGGCGTGTAATGTGTTTGGGTGAGTTTGGATTTTGAAGCCAAACCTATCTTTGAGAGGATGAGTTTCAAAACCATGGTTTTCAAACCCAAACCCGTTACTTTTCATCAGTTTTCATAATTATGGTGAGTCCCAACATTTTTCAATCAATTGTTTTCATTATTATGGTGGGTCCCATCATTTTTCTTCCAATTTCATCCCTCTAATTATAATTATATAGTTTTCTAATTATATTTATCTAAATAAAATTATTTTTTTTAATTTATTTATATTTAATCTAATTTACAATAGCTCAACATATGTTTAATTTTTTAGTTGTAAGATAAAATAAAATATTTGAGGCCTATATTAATATTTTTAAAAATAATATTTAATTTTTAAGTTAACAAATTAAAAATTAAAAAATAATAATTATTACCAATATTCAATTGATTTGAAAATAAAAGGTAGTTTTTCTCTAATTACAAAATTAGAATTTTTTTTTTTTCGTTTTATAATCCATGTGAAGCTTAACCTTATGAAATGTAGCTCATGAAAAATTATGATTTGAATCAAGATTTCCTTCCAATGCCACTTCTTCAAGTTCTTGAGTGTAAATTTCAGTTTGTATTTAAGAGATACATACTTGAGAATATTATCAAAATATAATAGTAGGTTGTTGTTTAATTCTTGTTTTCTTCCTTTTGTGTTTTTCATTTCATTTTTATTTTAATTCTTTATCTAACTCTATATTTAAAAAAAAATAAAAAAAAAAAAAAAAAACCGATTGACATGACATGTTATGTTTTTTGAGACGTTTGAATGAAACATTTAATTTTTTAATTCATTATCCAAATATATATTTGATTCTTGTAAGCAATGTTTCGATTGTTGGAAATAATTTTATTATTCTTAGACTATAGCATAAATTAAATGCTTCATTCAAACATCTAGAAAAAAAGTCACGTGTTGCATAAAAAATTATACAGTTCACAAAACATCCACTAAAAAATAAGAAGAAGAAAAGAAGAAAAAAAAAGTAGCGAAAGGAATTTTTTTTTTTTGTCCAAACCCGAGTTTCAAAACACTGCACCTGAAACACTGACTTCTGATTCCCAGGCTTCCCAACACTGCGCCCCAAACACTGTTTTCTGATTCCCAGACTTCCCAACACTACACCCCAAACACCGTTTCCTGATTCCCAGGTTTCAGAACCCTCCCAAACAAACCCACCGTATTTTGATTCCCAGGGTTCTGAACCCATTACGGGGGCCAAATGCCCCCTTAACGCTTTTCATTCATAATCTTAACATTAAGGGTATTTTTTATTTTTATTTTTAAAGTTCAATGGTATTATTGAAACGAAACTTTAACGTTTTCCATCCAAAATTTAACGGTAAATATTTTTTTTAACGTTTTTGAAGACCAGGGGCATTTTTGAAAGATTTTAAAGTTTATGAGTATTATTGAAACAAAATCATAGTTTATAAGTATTTTCTATAATTTAGACAATTTAAAAGTACAGTGACTAGAATGAAATCAATAAAGTAAATGAACACTTCAAACTCGGCAGCGGAAGCGTTGGAATCGTTCTTTTATTTATAATTGAATTAAAATACAATATATAACCTAATTTACCTTTGAAGAACAATAACTTTCTTATATTTCATCTCCACAAAACTTTCTTCACTATGACCTTCTCCATGAGATCTTCCTCTCGCTATGACTCGAGCACAAAATCAAGGTTTGGTGGAAACTTTCCTGAAAGAATGCAGAGGGTAAGGAATGTGTTTGGTCAATCTTTTGACTAAACCTAAATGTACTATTTACGGGGCCTTTAGGAATTAACTTTATTTAATAAAATACATTTTAATATCTGTTATATTAAAATATGTATTTTATATTCATTTGAATCTCGTTCTAATATCATAAAATTAAGGGGTTTCTACTTACTTAGCTTTAAGACTACTATGATTTTACAAATATGTACAAAAGTCTCATTTATTTCACAAATGACCAAATGTATTAGGAGTATTTCTTAAAAGTTGTTGTTCAATTACATTAAAATGCCTCATATAACTATCGAGATTTGTATGAAATAAAATAAAATAAATTTTAATCATTTAAGGTATAAATACATAATTTAATACAATCGTAAATCCAAAAATTAAGGCATTAATGATATTAATCAATTATAAGGTCATTTACTCTCCTCTTCAAGCAAAACTCTCTCTCCAAAATTGATTTATTTATTATTATTATTATTATTATTATATATTTTTTTTTTTTTGCATATATACATTATTATGCAAAACTCTCTCTCCAAAGACATATATACATAGTATAATCGAATATAATTAATATACTATCATGTGTTAAAAATATGTAATTAGTTATATATGGTGTATATATTTGTGTAAATAAAAATGTCATCAGTTTTAAACATAAGATTCAGTTAGACATGAAATATTTTCATATATATCGTATATATTGATAATATATATTCATACTTGATGGTTCATTTAATCATGGAATATTTTCATTTAAGTGTAAATGATAACTATTTAAAAGTGAAGAAATATGAACATAAGTTTCAGACGTGGTATATTTGAATATGAAAGAAATGTATGAACTTATGTTATGAATAATATTCACTAGAATAATAGAACTACCTAAAGAGTCGTTGAGTGTATAATATATGAGTTAGTATATATGATTTATAATATGATATATATTCATAATTGACTTCTTATTAAACAGACAATGTTATACTCAATTTCTAATTTGATATAATATAAATTAATATACTATCATATGTAATTATTATTATGCAATCCGTTATAAATGGTATATCTTTATATAAATGAAAATACCAACTATTGTAAACATAAGATTAAGTTATGTATGAAATATTTTCATATTTATGGTATATTATGAATATATTCTTTTTTTTTTTTTTTTTGATTACATTTGGGGTGGGGGGATTCGAACCACAGATCTCGTGGTCGTCAACTGATACATATGTCAGCTGAGCTATGCTCGCTTTGGATATTATGAATATATTCATACCTATTGATTTATTTGTACATTAAATATTTTTATATAAATAAATTGACTAAAATGGTGAGATTTTAGATGAAGACAAATTGACTAAAAAATCTAAAAATGTGAGATAAATGCTTGTAATTAATTGATACGAGAGAGAAGAAATTGAAGTATAAAAATTGTGGGATTATAAGATTTATAAATAATTCAAAATAAATGAAAAATGTAATTAATTGATAGGGAGAGTGAAAATTAAAAAAAAACATAATAGTCTTCCAATTTGGTGAAAACCTGTTTGTGAAAATGATATTATATTTGGACATTTTTTAAAATACGATTTTTAAGTAGATTACGATCACAATTTCTCTAAAAATTAAAATTAATCTTTTATAATATACATTTAATCAATTTGAATTTCATTCAAATTTCATATGTATATATAGTTTTCAATATTAATGTATTTAATACATAAACTATTTACTCTAATATTTAATGTATCAAATATAATAAATATATTTTTCTCTTCTACACCAATTTGAATCTCATTCAAATTTCATATGTATATATAGTTTTCAATATTAATGTATCTAATACATAAATTATTTCCTCTAATATTTAATGTATCAAATATAATAAATATATTTTTCTCTTCTATATTTAATATATCAAATATATTAAATATTAATTTGAATATTTCAAATTTTTGTAGCGTTATTATGAGCTAGCAAGGAGACCTTATGGACCTACAGATTTATAAGCTTCAATGATACAAAATTAATTAATTAACTTTCATTCATTAACTCTATGTCACTCCACTATAGACTTAGAGTTGCACTCTTATGCACTATAGGACAAGTTGTGTCCATGAATATAATCATTACATGTAAGCCAAAGCGAGCATAGCTCAGCTGGCATATGTATGACTTGATGACCAAGAGGTCTGTGGTTCGAATCTCCCACCCCCAATGTACTCAAAAAAAAAAAAAAAAAAAAAATCATTACATGTAAGTCGTCGATCCTTCTTGAGTTGTTCATAATTACAGTCGGGTCAAAAGTTATTCCTTGAACATAGTTATTCCTTGAACATGATCCTCCCGTATGTCAACAAGATACTCTTGAAGATTACGGTATTTAATTAATGCGAGGATTGAACCCATGACCTCTTAGTCACGGGCACAACCTTATGCCAATTGAGTTATGCTCGGTTTGGCTTGTCACAAGAAATTAGAAATAACTAAATGTTAAGATATATATTTTTACAATATGGGATGGAGATTCAAACCTCTAACTTCTTTGTCAATATTTTTTGTTTTAATTTGATGGAATAGAATATACAATTTACCTAAAATAAAAAAATAAAAAATAAAAAACTTAATTGTTTCCAATATAGTGCCTTCTTGACTCATTAACATATTGGTTTACTAACACTTAAAAAAAAAAAAAACTTAGAAACTTCAAAAAAATTGCCAGTTTGGATTCTTTTTTTAAATTACATTTAGTGATGGTAAGATTTAGTTCTGAAGCTAAATGGAGCATAACTCAATTAACATAAAGTTGTGTCATTCACTAAGAGATTAGAGGTTCAATCTCTCCACCCATATTAATTAAATACCTTTGAAGAAAAAAAAATTAGTTTTAAAAATAAAAATCAATAAAATTAAAAAAAAATTAAATGAATAGAGACATAAATAAAAAAAGACCAGACCAATAATAACCAAATATATTGGGACAACTAGATAGAGCGATAACCAAAGTCCAAAATTGATTGGTGTCCAATATGTATTTTTATTAGGAAAATGTCTAAAAACTATATTTAGTGTAATTAAAACACCAATTTTAAATTATTTCTAAAATTGTGCATTAAATACCAAATTTTATCTACCTGAAATTGTGCATTAAATACCAAATTTTAACTACCCTAAAATTGTGCATTAAACAAATTTGAACTAGTACTAAAATGGTGCTAAATAAGCAAGTTAAACAAAACATTCTCAAATTATTTGAACTAGTACTAAAATTGTGCTAAATAAGTGAACAAATCATTCTTAAATTTAAAAATTTAAACTCTTATTAAAACAACTTCTAAAATAGAGGGAGAATATTGTCCACAAAATCATACTCCATCAATTTAAATTAAAAAAATCTAAACTATGTGTATTAACGCCGGGCGAGAAGTGCAAATATTGTGTATTCGAAAAAATGGTTAATGCAGAAAATATAGTATATTTGAAAAACAAAAAATATAATTCAAGTGTTGATAAGAAACGCATGTTTATGGGTGCATAGTGTATTTGAAAAATAAACAATCATAATTTACTTGCATACACGGTATATATATATGCAGGTTCAAAACAAAAGGTGAAACTGTTGATAAATATAAAAATGTAGATACACTGTATGTAAATACAACTGTCACCAATTCAAAACATAAAATAGAAAACTCTAATGTTATTCGCCTTGAATTAATAGCGTTGAAAACGGAAGAATGTGATCTGAGTGAGGAGATATCTTCGTTTTTTTTTTTTTTCTCTTCTTCCTCTTTTTCTCCTTTCTTCCTCTGTTTTTTCATAAAAAAAATATTTTTTTTACGGGTCTCTCATTCCTTATCATCCTCATCTGATTTCAACAACAACCACCACATCTTCAAATCCACCGCCGCCCCACTTCCACTTCCACCACCGCAACCGCCTCTCACTGCTCCGACGACGATCACACAATCTCCTTCAACCTCGGCTCAGATGAAGACAATCAGAGGGACAAGATTATGATGGTGAAGACAACTGGGAACTGGAGATTTGAAATTGAAAAAACAACTAATACGTGGAAATCTTAGTTGTTTTAAAAACTACTTCATGAAAATTATACAAATGACAGTATTTTGGAAAAAAAATGAGAATATATTTTTAAAAAATAAAAATCCTATCTATTATTAAATGGTGAACTTGAGTTTCAAATATTCAAACCGAAAATCTAAAGTTTTGGGAAAATAGATGAAAATTACAAGAGATTTGAAAATAAGATTTAAATTTTGGAAGTTGAAGTAATTTTAGTGGCAGCCTGCGGGATACACGACCCTTGAAAAAGAAGGTTCTCCATATTAAGAGACAAAAAGGTCCGTTGAATTGTAGAGTTAGGTCATGTGACACTCGCAGGTGGACATTATTCAGATAATAATTTTTTTTGGACATTTTTCAAAACCCACCATTTGAAAGGGACGATTTAAAGAATTTCCTCTAGATAAATGATCATTTTTTTTTTCTCCAAACTGAACCTAGCTCAATTGGCATAAGGTCGTGCCCTTGATTAAAATGTCATTTTTTTTTAAAAAAAAAGGTAAAACCTATTATTTTATTTATTATTTTTTTTTGGAAAATGACCCATCCCTAGTTTTACACCGAATATAAAAAGAAATAATAAACTAAATTACTCATTAACTTGCAACCTAATCTAAAATTGAAAAAAATAATTCAAGTTTAAAATAAAATGTACTTATCATCAAGAAAAACATTTTGTAATTTAGCTAGCAAAATACGATGTAGTTTTCTATGAATAAAAAGAAGAAACACTAATAAATATAAGGTTACTCTCGAACTAAATGCTTTTGTGATTTAGTGTAAACATGGTAAAAACACAAATATATTGTATGTGAGAATTAAAGTCAATGTGTAGACAAAGACGTACATAAATTCATGGGCTACAAACACTTCGAACCACAAACCTTTTGGTCGTCAACACATACATATGTCAGATGAGCCATGCTCGCTTTGACATATGTGAAATAGATAAGTATACTCTAAATGGAAAAAAAAAAAAAAAATTAATCATGGACAATCACAAAACGGCTAAAAATGAAAATAAATTAATGTTAAGACTTAAAAAAGAAAAATGAAGTTGAACTTTGAGTTCTTGCAAGATCTTTGATTGTGTCCAACTTGTGTACACCAATCACGATTGAGAAGGGACATATTAAAAATGAAAGTAGTGAGAAAACAAAAAAAAATTGAAAACTTACATCCATTGTGCGTCTCTCCTTTAGTGACGATCGAAGAGCATTTTCTGTCTATGGTGAGAGACATGTTCGTTGATAACTGAAAAAACACGAAGTCATAAAAAAAAATTATGAATGTGTATGACACATTTGTAATTCACAATTATGAATGTGTATGACATATCTTGAAATTCACAATTATGAATTATGTGACATAACTTAGAGTTCCGAGTCAAATGTGTTTCAATCATGAAAACTCTAGAAGCTCTAATTGAAAACAACCAAGTTCAAAAAGATTTGTAGTTTGAGATATTGGCCAAATCCAAAAATAATAGATTAAGGAACTTAATCCAATCAAAATTGAAAAAATTCAAGCTCCATTTGATAACGCATTCAATTTTTTATTTTTATTTTTTGATTTTTTTGGTTCCTGTTTTCTGTTTTTTGTTTTTTGTTTTTTGTTTTTTGTTTTTTAAAAATAAAAAACATATATGTTTGATAACTGTTTTTTGTTTTCAGTTTTTAAAAAATAAAAAACTAAACTTGTTTGATAACTGTTTTTGGTTTTTAGTTTTTCAAAACAACAAAAGTTCAAATTTTGGATAATTACTATTTGTTTCGTATTTTTTTTATAAAATAAAAATTAAATTTTCTAAAGTAATGTTAATTTATTATAATGTAAAAATTGCAAGATTTGTCAAAATTTAATTACGGTACAATTATTTGATGAAATTGAAATTTTAGGATAAAAAAAGATTTTCTCTAAAATGTGTAGACATTCTTTAGTAGACGCTTATCATCCCTAAAGTCAGGAAAATAAAATATGTTGATTGAGTAAAGTGGTTAGGTATATTGATGTAACATTACAATAATATTAAAGTATAATATACTAGAAAAAAAATTATAATATATTATATTAATAATATTTTTATACAAAAAAAAATATTAATAATATTCTTTCTTTTTTAAGAATATACTAATAATATTAATGATAATTTTCGGAAAAAAAAAATATTAATGAGAATTTGATTCCAATTTCAATAATCAAATAAATATTTGATTTGAAATTATATCTAACTTGTTGACAATTTCAAAGAAAAAAAAAATTGAACTAATTTTTTTTTTTTTTTCGTTTTTAAAATTTGTTAGGGAATATAAAAACGTTTTCAAAATTTGAAAAACTAAAAATTGAATTGATTACCATACCAAACAAAAACAGAAATTGAATGCGTTACCAAACGACTCTTAAAAAAAATTTGGTTGGTTTCAACTAAATGAGAAGAAAGCACCACCAACCAAGATTCATCCTAAACATGAGACAATGTGGGTCATTTGCCTTCTTAATTTGTCAGTTAATTAGAATTTGATCTAACATTGAGGTAGAACTTAGAACTTAGAAGCCTAGGTATTTCCCTTTCAAATTTCTACTTTACAACTTTGGCAAGTGGACTCTCAGCTGTCCAAAGAAGCCCACAAAGCTAGGAGTACCATCTTCTTGAATCTCTTTTGTACTTCCAACATGGGCCTTTCAACATTTGTATGGATTTTGATGGAAAATCCTTGGCCAACTACAAGAATAATTAAAATGAAACTTGGAAAATTTTCAAAAATAACTAAGAATAAAAAACTGAATTGAAAAATTGCTAAGAAAGTTTCATATTTTCATCCCATGACTATCACAATTTTAGGGAATGAAGTTCATAATTATCATCCCAATTATACCCTTGGTATATACGTTTATTTACGAACAACCGACATAACTCATTTTAATTTTTTTTATATTTATTTTAATTTCTAACAATCAGATTCATTCATCCGTTTTTGAAGAAAAAGTTTCTAACAACTAGATCCATAAATTTTGAAGAAAAGAAAAAATCTCAACAACTTAGATTGAAAATGTTTAACACCAAAAAAAAAAAAAATACAAATTTATCTCACTAACAACACTCCTAGATTACCCTCCTACATTCATGCATTTTGAAAATAGGGGTTCATTACTTTTTTTCCAAAGTTGAAACGAGGACAATGTACAGAGACGAGAGTGAAGAGAGACTAAGATCCTTAATCACTTCGAAAATAGGTCATTTTGGGAGTCGGAATTTTCAGCTCAATTCAGGCGTTCAACGATGTAAAAGGTTCACATAGATAGTTTTTTTCAAAGTAGAGAGTTTCAAAGGTGAGAATCGATGGTTGTTTCAAATCGATTTAGAGGAGGGAATATTTGCAAATCTCTTAATTCAATGTTGCAGGTAATGATACAATTGATTGAACGTTTTCCCGGGTAAACTCAACATGCATACCAATTTTAATGTTTTTAGTATCATTTGTTCAATGCTCACGGATTAATGGTTTACGGTGTATATACACGCATATACTTCATATGATATACTTACATGTACATTGTTATAGATGTAACTACAAATATATACCCACACTAGAAGTTATCGAGGACCCTCATTTTTATAATTTTCTTACAACCGTCTATGAACATTTTAAATTTTTTAGTATCATTTGTTTAATGCTCAGAGAGTAATGGTTTATGGTGTATATACACGCATATACTTCATATGATATACTTACATGTACGTTGTTACAGATGTAACTACGAATATATACTCACACTAGAAGTTATCGAAGATGTCATTTTTATAATTTTCTTACAACCGTCTATGAACATTTTAGTTTTTATAAACATCAATATGCTGAAAATTTAATTGCTTATATAATTTTCTTACGGCTATGTTATACTTACATGTACGTTCACCAATTAATGGTTTGTATATATACACATATACTTCATATGATATACTTATATGTACATGTAACTTCGAATATATACACATTAGAAATTATCGAGAGGATTGTTATTATAATTTTTGTCACAACCTCTCTGAAAATTTTAGTTTAAAAATTAATTTGAATTAATATTCCAGATTAGATTTTATTGAATTTTGTTTACATGTTTCGATTTAATTGGTGGTTGTTATCTTTGGTTTGACAATATCTTAATTTTTTTATTATTTTTTACATGATTCACTCTTAAAATAAATCTTTATTTTTCTCGTGGATTCTTTTTGAATAAATCCTTATTTTCTCCTTCATTTTCTCTCGGAATAAATCTTCATTTTTTGTAGGGGGTTTGAGTTCAATACTCTAACGTTCACATTTTTTTGTTTTTCATTTAATTCTCGGTGATTAAATCTCTATTTTTTCAAGTAGTTCAACACTTAAATGCCTGAAGGGTAGTTTCGTCCAATTACATTCTAAAAAAGTTTCTAATTATAGAAGTTAGCTATTTTTCAACACAATAATTAGTTTAGCTATTTTTCATCTTGCATAGTCTCGTTTCAGCTATTCTTGTAGTTGCCCCATGAAACTATCCAAGTTGAAAAATAGCTAACATTTATAATTAGAACTTCTTTAGGATGTAGTTGAACAAAACTACCCTCAGACATTTAACTGTACCTACAAAAAAAAAAAAAGAGATTTAATCAGAGAATTAAATAAAAAATAAAGAATGATGAAACTCAAACTCCCTACAAAAAAGGGAGATTTATTCCGAGAGAATGATGGAAAAATAAGAATTTATTCGGAAAGAATACTGAAAAAAAATAAAGATTTATTTCAGAGAATTATGGAAAAAATAATAAAAAAATAAAGATATGGTCAAAACAAGAATAACAAACACGAATTAAATCGAAACATATAAACAAAATTCAATAAAATATAATCTAGAATATCTTAATTCAAATTAATTTTTAACTAAAATTTTCATAGACAGTTGTGAAAAAATGATAATAACGGTGCTCTCGATAATTTCATGTGTGTATATATTCAAAGTTACATGTACATATAAGTATATCACATGAAGTATATGTGTATATACATAAGCCATTAATTTGGTGAATGTACATGTCAGTATAAGATAGGCCATAAAAAAATTATATAAGCAATTAAATTTTCAGCATATTGATGTTTGTAAAAACTAAAATGTTCATAACGGTTGTAAGAAAATTATAAAAAGGACACCTTTGATAACTTCTAGTGTGGGTATATATTCGTAGTTACATCTATAACAACGTACAATGTAAGTATATCATATGAAGCATATTGATGTTTATACACCATAAACCATTACTATGTGAGCATTGGACAAATGATACTAAAAAATTTAAAGTCATAAATGGTTGTAAGAAAATTATAAAAAGGAGTGCTCTCGATAACTTCTAGTGTGGGTATATATTCGTAGTTACATCTATAACAATGTACAGGTAAGTATATCATATGAAGTATATGCGTGTATGTATACCATAAGCCATTAATCTGTGAGCATTGATGGAACTGAGGTCCTAAAGCAACCAGAGGCGCAGCGGAAAAAAGCCTAAACTGACTGAGGATCTTCAGCAATCAATAAGTAAGAAAACCGAGAGAGAGGAAAAACTACTAACACTTAGCATTTTCTTTCACCCGAGTCCCACTGGTAAATGTCATCCCGACCGGTAAACTTCTCGGTGTGCCACCGATAAACGTCATAAGTTTACACCAGTAAAAGGCACACCGGTAATCTTCACAAGCTTCGACCGGTAAAGAACATATCGATAAATTTACCTCGGTGAACCAAATACCAGTAAGCTTCACAAGCATACACCGATAAATGGTACACCAGTAAATCACGACTGGTAAAACCATACGAATAAATCAGTACCAGTAAATTCGTATCGATAAAACCAGACCGGTAAGCTACCACCGGTAAACCGGTTCAATAAGCTTCATTAAGCTTACACCGGTAAATCTAACCCGATAAGCTTCCATCGGTAAACCGGCTCGGTAAACTTCATAAGTTTACACTGGTAAACTAGTGGACTGGTAACCATTATCGGTCTGCTGCTTCGGTAAATCATTTACCGGTATACCCGACCGGTAAATAACGACCGAAGAGCGAGCGCCAAACGCTATCTCATAACGTTAGTCGAGCCACCGGTAAATTCCTATCGGTAAAACTCACCGGTTTACCGACCGATAAGCTTCACCGGTAAATTTACCAGTGAGCTCGAAAACACCAAAAAACCTTTTTTAGATTTGTCTTCTCGTCTCCGCAGCAACCTCCCCTGCAAAATCCTTTAAAGCACAGTCTGATCACGAGCAGCTGCGAGGACCACCCTCAGAGCAATCCCTGGTATCCTCGGGCTTAGTAGCGGAGTTGTGAGACTCCTTTGAGCAAAGGAGCTTTGGGAAAGGATGAGAATGAAGAAGAAGAAGAAAATGGCTTACATGAGAAGAAGATGAAGTTCAGTTTGAACTTGATGAACCATTCATCAACACTTTCAAACTTTCATCTCTCCAATTCTCATATATCTTCAACAATTGGAGAGCAGTTTGAGAGAAGATGAATGAACCATTTAATTCTTCAATTCTTCAAAAGACAAACCCTCAAGCTTTGCACCAAAACCTTGAGCACTTCTTCAAAATTCTTCGACCATTGAAGAACACCCATGGAGGAAGAGAGAGATAAATTTTTCAGTATTTCTCTTCATGCAAGAGAAACTCACCCATTCTTCCAAAAGCAAGCTTACCCGTTAAGTTTGGATTAGTCAACACGAGAGAGGTGTCAAACATGCAATGCATGTTTAAAACCACTAACATACATATAATATTATTTTAATATTTATTATAAAATTAATTCAGAATTAATTTATAAATAAATATTTAATAATAAATATATATATATATATATAAAATTAAACATTTTAATTAATTCTTTTATTATTTAATTTAATATCAAATATTAATTAAATAATAAGACTAACCCCAGTTTTCCGAAAACCGACTTTTCGCATATGAATCTCTATTCATATTTTCCTCCGAACACATATTTAAATCATATTTAAATAAGTCCAACCTCATGCTCAAAGCCGAATTTGAATTTCTCCAAATTCTTTCATTTGCATTGCTACACCGTTTTATCCGAGCTAACAAAGAGAACCTAAAGGACCTACATATCATGAGCTCCAACGATACGAGATTATCCGATTAAAATCTTTTAACCGAACTAATCAACATTCGTTAACCCCCAGAGACTCCACTATAGTCCGAGGGTTGCACTATCCTCTTTGTAGATATATTATGTCCTCTTTGATATAACCATCACAGGTGAGTCGAACCTTCACAGGTCGTTCGTAATCACAGCTGGGTCGTTTATACCGTTTAACCCCTACATTACCTGTTGTTCCTTAAGTACCACTGACATCTCTAATAAACAATTGATCTGTGGTCCAACCAGTAGACCAGACCCCTCTCTGGCCAAGAAGAGGGTGGACCCTTGTTCAAGACCTGGAGTCAGCTATTAAGGGAACAACCTCTCTACTAACCCTAAAGCGGGTATGAGTGAATTCCGTCTTGTGTACTATGTCCCCAGCCACCTATTCGAGTTTATCCCCAAGATGGTAGGCTTATTGAGTCGACGCTAATGGGCCACTCTCACCCGTACAAGTCAAAGGATACTCTCGAATAAACAGGAGTTCATAGCGAGCTCAGGATTGAGATCGAGTTACCTAGGTCATCATATGAAAAAGTCGGTCTCTTCAGTAAACGGTGTTATAAAGAGAGAGCGACTTGATTTCGCGGTTCAGTCTTATGCAAGCTCATTGCACAAGACGCCCTCGCTCGCACATTTCCATATTGAGTCGCATCCAATAGTGTTACCAGGATAAGGTACCCAACCTTATCCATATACTATAGACCATTTTGGCTGTATACTTGAACCTGATCCACATTCATGTCATACATGAGGTTCAAGTACTCAGACTTCGCCATGGGTGTTTGTTATTGGTACAGGTTAATGCAAACATGTTTCACTTTATTCAATAACACTTTACTGAATAAAACTCAATAGCACTTTATAGCTAAATAGAACGATTACAAACACATGTTTACAAACTACAAGTTTTAGGACATAAAACCCAACAAACATTGGACAAATGATACCAAAAAAATATTAAAGTTGTTATGCATGTTGAGTTTACTTGGGAAAACGTTCAATCAATTGTATCATTACCTGCAACATTGAATTAGGAGATTTGTCATCTTCCAAATCGATTTGAATCAGTCATCGATTCTCAACTTTGAAACCCTCAACCTTGAAAAAAAAACTATCAACCTTGAAAAAAAACTATCAACCTCAACCTTCTACATCATTGAATGCTTGAATTCATCTGAAAAATTCGACTCTCAAAACCTTTTATGATGCATTTTTGGAGTGAGTAAGGATTTTCGTCTCCCTCAACTCTTGTCTCTGTACATTGTCGTCGTTTCAACTCTGGAAAAAAAAATGAACCTCTCTTTTCAAAATGCATGAATCTAGTAGGATAATCTAGGAGGGTTGTTAGTGCGATGAATTTTTTTTTTTTTTCTTTTTTGCTGTTAAACATTTTCAAATTTAAGTTGTTGAGATTTTTTTCTTCTTCAAAAGGCATGAATGTGGTTGTTAGAAACATTTTCTTCAAAACGCATGAATCTGGTTGTTAGAAACTGAAAATAAATATTAAAAAAAAATTAAAATTGGTTATATAGGTTGTTCGTAAATAAACGTATATAGCAGGGGTATGGTAGGAATGAAAAATTTCAACTTCACCTCCTAAAATTGTGGTAGCTATTGGATGAAAATATAAAACTTTCTTAGCTATTTTTCGATTAAGTTTTTTATTTCTAGCTATTATTGATAATTTCCCAAAATCCTTTTAAATGTCTCTTTTGAGAGATGAAATTTCAAAAATGTCCAAACAAAAAATGTCAAATTTATGTCTTCACGTGATTGTCACATTATCAAAATTAATTATTGATCTGAGCATTTTACCCCTAGGTCAATCATACTCAACACTCTCCTATCTCGAATGATTGTGTATCCAACAACCCCTCTTAAGAATTTTCTTTCAAATCTTCATTCAAATTTTCTTTTCAAATATCAATTTCCAAATCTTTAAATATTGTGTGAAAATTGTTATTTGATAATCTACCATAAAATCTAATAGGTGACCAAATTGTAGTGCTACTTCACTACTGCCACCACACAAATTAGACAACCCAAGACGAAACAAATGACTTTTGTTGCTCAATTTCTAAATCTTTAAATATTTTGTGGGATTTGTTTGTAAAAAGGTTCATCTCCAAAAGCAAATGGTTTTTGTTGCTTAAATCTCTCTCCTTTACCTCATATTTTATGTCGTTCTTGTCAAAGCCACTCTCACTCTTGTTGAAAAATGGTTCACTCTCATCTACAACAAACCACCTCTTCATAATTTGCTCATTATTATATATTGTCTGCTTGTTTTCAGAACTAGCTTCAACACTCTAGGTACAACAACAAAAAATTGAGGATCTTGGATTTTTCTTTCTTTCTTTTTATTTGGAGGGTCGTCATGTTTCTTTTTCTTTGAAATGTCTTTCAAAACAAATTAGTGCTTTTAATATATCAAAGAATTAATAATGTATGACTATATTGAATTTTATGATGTTTTATAATTTGACTTGTCTTAGATATTTATAATAATATTCTACATTAATTTGTTTGTGGTCACTAAAGATGAAAGTTGCACACTATATAGGAGAAGGAAAGTTTTCTGTAACCCCGCGAGGAAGGAAAAACTAGATGTCGTCGGTCTCAGACGAAAGTCTCGATTCAGAGAGTATCGCCCACATGGTCTCCTTTTTGTCGGTGTGAGTTACGCTGTTGGAGAGGTTAAAGCGCTGTCGCGGGTTTCAGTTCAGTGAGAGGATCGGCGGGGGGCGAGTCTTTTTTTGGTAATAGTGAGGCGGTGGAGTTTTCCAATCTGTCACAGGTGGTTTAGCTTCTGAGGTAATTTCACGATGAGTCTTCAATTGAAGCTCAAATACACAGTATTTGATTATTTTTTCTTTTTTCAAATACACAATATTTTGATACTTTTTGACACATGAATACACAATTTTTTATACATGAGTTATGGTTTTTCCTTTTTTCGAATACACCGTATTTATCGCTTCCTAATGCATACACAATATTTATATTTATTGTCTTCTAATGCATACACAATATTTATATTTATTGTCTTCTAATGTATACACAGTATTTTTAGTTATCGCCTCTAATGCATACACAATATTTCTATTTACCGCCCATAATGCATACACAATTTCTCGTGCTCTTAATTCATTAACATTTTGAATACACCCATATTTAATCCAAGTCATCTTTAATTCTATTTTTTTTTCATAGATTCCCATTTTTTTTTAGGTTGAATCATTATAGAGATGGGAGAGTTAGTTGAAAAAAAAAATTCGAGATTTTTTTGCACTAAAATTAGGAGTATTTAAAAATTGTTGGATCAAGGGTACTTTAGTCCTTCATTATTCAACAAACACACACTAAAACTAGCTTTTGGTCATTTATACTAAATATTTTAGACTTCTATCCAAATGCCTATTTAATTTTTGACATTTCTCTTGTTATCCATCTGGTATCTTTGAACCCAATTTCTCATGTAAGGGTGATGAACCTTATTTACGAGTTATTTATCCCTATCCCTAGATTCAAGTTTATTCCTTGATTAAAAGGTATGTATTGTAGTTATTCTCATGCTTAAAGAATCCTAAACATGCAAAAAAAAGAAAGTCTTATGATTTTAGTCACGTTGTGTTAATTGGACTTATTTGAAGATAAAAGAGTCATTTTTGTTAAGAATTAAACGTTTTTGGTTGTTTTGTAGAAAACGATTGAAAATCCCCAAATGCGATCGCAATATTCGCAAGACAAAAACGTTATGTGGTCGCAAAGTACCCTTTGACTACGTACTTCAGCAGCAAGGAATCCGCAGGTCAAAACTACTCAAGCTGATTTTGCAATCTCCTCCCTACTTTCTGCATTTATTTCGGCAACAACTAACTGATTTGAAGTCTATGAAAGGCGTCTCCATTATCCTAATCTGAGAGTTGATCCCCATATGCAAAAGTTGGAGACGATACCATTGAGAAGAATCAAGAGGATTGCATGCTTAATTATCTAAGTTAAAATGGACCATAGAAATATAGGAGCAATTTCTTATACATCTAAAGGTACTTTGATACAAAGGATAAATATGAGATAAATATGATTCATTACATAAGGTAAAATGCACGCATGTGGGCGCAAACTGTCAACTTCTTTTACTTGGGGTAGAAATTCGATTGAATCTTACGTTTTCACTAGTATTTGTTATTTCAACATCACCAAACAACCTTCAAACTATTTCTTGTTACATTTGAGAAACAATTCTTACTTAATTCTGGATTATACAAATAGTCTCCTGGGATACGATACTTGAAATACATTACATTTACTACGTCTTGACAGTGTGCACTTGCACTTGGCTAATTTTTTTTCTTCAAAAGATTTCTATTTCATAAGCTTACACATGTTTAACTCATCAAGTTTTTGTCGCCGTTCCCGAAATTGTTTTAAACATTTTTCAATTTTAGTAAAGAATGTTATCCAAGTTGCGATTGCAACATCTCTTTTTCTGAAAATTTAACTTTGGTTTGCATTTCTCTTGCAGGTTAAAGTTGGTGTATGAGCAAAGTGTCTTTCCCTTTTTAGCAAGATCCCTGAGGTATAGAGAACATTTTTTTCGACGTTGTAAAGAACAAAGGTGAAAGAAAAGGGAATAGCAAGAATTGAGTAGACAGACAATCTTGTAGAAGCGGTTATTCTATAGCAACAACTTCCCATTGATCCACCTAGAGTCGACCCTCCTGCCAGTCCACCAAGAGGAGTAAATCATAATGGTGTTCAACCCTCACCAACAATACCTCCTCAGAACTCTATCTTAATTGCGTCGATTCTACGGACCGAGCAATCAGAGATTATGCGGCACTAATTTTTCAAAACCTAAATCTTGGAATACTAGAACCTCTCGTTGAAGCAAACCAGTTTTAATTAAAGCCTCTGATGTTCTAGATGCTTCAAAATGATAATCTTTATATTATGGGATAAATATTTTTGTGTTATGTTGTGCGTGAATGTATAAATATGCTGCAGGTTATGTTGTAGAATGTTAAGAAGTATGGAATAATGAGTGAAACAGATGAACACACACAAAACTTTACCTAGAGCACTAGCGCAAGTATACATTGCGCTTCAAAAGTAATACACGAAAAGTATTCCGAGATCGATCTAATGGAAAAAATATATTTAGTTTTGTCAAAATAGAAGATGAACACAAGCTACGCTACAATGTGGTAACCGATTAAAAATAAGTTAGTTTTGTTTCTTGCGTGAAGGTAAAATGACAGAAATCTGAAGTGAAAACATAAACAAACAAACATGATGATGTATGTGATGGATAAAGGCAATACTCGACTTGACTACCCCTATATTTCTCCTTTAATCATATGTTAATGTATATTTCACTGACTTGACCACTTAATCTAACGAGGTACTATGCTCTTTAATTTCTTAAGGAAATAATCATATTAAACACGCAGCGTAAGGTGTTGGAATCTTTCTTTGAATTTGTTTAGAATTAAACAATAAGAAGTAAGGTTAAGCAAAACATACCTTAAGTTAATACGAAGATCTTTTCTACTCCACAAAGCCTTCCTCTCTATGACTCGAACACCGGATCAATGAGTATGTGAGAACCTACTTGAAAGTAATTGGAAATAGGAGCAAAATTTTCGAGAACCCTTCTCTCTATCTTGAAATAGGCGTGTAACATGACTCCCAAATGTGTCATATTTTTAGTTATTTTAGGCAATCATATTCCGAGTAGGATAATATGTATTTTAATATCTATTATATTAAATTGCATATATTTTAACCATTAAATTATCCTACGATATATCTTCTTATATTTGAATTTCATTCAAATTTTATATATATATATTTTCCTTCAATGTATCTTAATACATTGATGAATTATTTTGATATTTGATTTATCCACTACTATAAATCTGGTCTTTATTGACGCATGACTTTTTTGTTTAGTTGACGCTTGTGTCAAAAAATTGTCAATAAAACACAATTTTCACCTTAAAATGAATTACTAATTAAAACAAGTATATTGGCGGTTAAACAACGTCAATTATAGCTTTATATTTAAGTTGACGCAATAAACCGCCAGTTTTAATTATTTTATTGACGGTATTTCCGTAGTTTTACGTCTTTTTAATTTAATCTCCACTTTTTACATTATTGACAGTTAAAAAATGTCAATAATTCCATTTCGTGATGGTGTTTACTCGTCATGTATTAGCAATTGTTTTATTTACGGTATTGTCGTAAATTTCCGTCTTTTTTGTTGGATCTCCACCTTTTTAAAAGAACCAACAATAAAAAGTCATTCGAAACGGCGTTGTTTTGTTGTTTACTAAAATTAGAAACGTTGACGGCTATAAACCGTCAATAATAAATGACAGAATTTAAAAAAAACATGTTTAGTGAAACCACGTCGTTTTATTTAGTTTTTTTAATATAAAAAATAGAAATCAAAACAATGTCGCTTTCATTTCAGCCTTAATTTCCTTTTTTCATTCCAAATTGTAATCGTTTTTTTAAGAATCCACCCGACTGCTTTCGTTTTTCTCTTTGGTTGTCATCCCGCTTTAAGCCTGTTGTTGTCGTCGACGTCGTCGACTTGAGTTATATTGTTGGCATCGTCGCCTTACGTTTTATCGTCGCCGCTTGGTATTTCTCTTAATCGTCTTTATTTTTTGTTCCTATTTTTTTATTTCTTTTTGTTTACAAGCGAAATTGTTTAGGCATGAGATTTCTTACTCTCTAAATTTATTTTCACAACCACAATAGTTTATTTTTGTTTTGTTTGGTTTTCATTGCTCACACTGGCTGGGTTTCAACACCACTAACGAAGCTCAAAATGAAAATTTGCTCTCAAAGAAGAAGAAGAAAATTCGTTGGAAATTGAAAGAGAAAAAGAATACCAGGCGACGACGACAGAACGCAAGGCGGCGATGGCAACAATATAACTCAAGTCGACGACGTCGACGACAACAACAGACTTAAGGCGGGATGGGGTTTCTTACTCTCTAAATTTATTTTCACAACCACAATAGTTTATTTTTGTTTCGTTTGGTTTTCACTGCTCACACTGGCTAGGTTTCAACACCACTAACGAAGCTCAAAATGAAAATTTGCTCTCAAAGAAGAAGAAGAAAATTCGTTGGAAATTAAAAGAGAAAAAGAGTTTGGAGTAATTGATTACCTTGAAGGGAAGAAACTACTTTCAAGGCTTTTTATTTTCTTCTGTCACTTTTCCTCATTGAATTTGAATATCTTTATTTTTCTTATCATTTTTCACTTGAAATATGTAAATGAAATTGATGTTGTATCATCGCTACTATAGGATAAAGAGATGGTCCATGTTTTATTTTCAACAAAATGGACTATTTTGAGCACATTGCAAGAAATGAGGTTGCTTAAAGGAGCATTGTGAGTGCTTTCAAGCCAATATTCTATTTTTTGAAAACTATAAGGGCATGGACTATAAGAAATTTGAAGGAAGTAAAAATAGATAAGCTTTTTTCCATGGTCATCATGTCAATGCGGTAATAATTGAAGTTATTGGATCCTCTGATTATGCTTGCCTTCCCATTTCAAAGAAAAGAAAAGGCCCAGAGTTATGCTTTGTGGCCTGACAGGGGAGGATCCCCCCTCAACCATACTATAATTTCATTGGGTAGTATCTTCAAAGCTCAATGATGGTTACGATTTTGACAATTATCTTTCTCTATTGATGGTTTAATTTTTAGCAATTAGTCCTGGAACCTTAATGAACTACCATTAATTGAACTGTTAGGGGTCGATACAAATATAATCAATCTAAATTCTACCAGATTCAGACAATATATATTTGATCTACAACACCCAAACCAGGTTATGGTTCCAAATCTAAAGGGAAATTAACAATTTGGAACTCAACAGTTTAAAAGAATTAGATAAACCAACCTAAAGCTTCTAAACAATAAGAAGAATATCAATCAAGATTAAGGGAAGAGAGAATGACACCGAATTTATACTGGTTCACCTAATGTTGGCTACGTGCAGTTCTCTACTACTTATGCAGGTTCCACTAAATCGTCAGGGAGAAGGTTACAATAGTTTACAAACGCTCAATGGTGATTTCTCTCTCTTTTCTCTCAAGGAAAAGGCTCAGGAATCACTATACAAGAACATACACTCAAAACTCTTCAATGGTGATGAAACACCCTTACAACAAACACACAAGAAAAACCCTCAAAAACCAAAAAACACTACTGCCTTCTTTTCGTCTTCGTAATTTTTTTTGCAACAGCCGCCAAAAAATCAAGTTGCCTAAATCAACTTCTTAAAATCAGCCAATAAAAAATAACCTAATTAGATTTAGGTTTCATTAAGATTGAATTGGGCCAAATGGGTATATGGGTCTACTTCGTTGATTTGGGCTCCATTTTTCCCAACAATCTCCCACTTGGAGACAAAATCAATCAACATGTCTCCTCTAAAAACGGTAGCAACTCCTCTCTACTCATGGAGAAGTGCAACTGAAGTTGCGCACAACTTCAGTTTGCCAACAGGAACGATCTTGGTAAACATATCAGCTGGATTCCACTTCCTGGAATCTTTTGAAGCACCAACGCCTCATCTTCCAAAACTGATATGATAAAATGGTACCTCACCTGTATGTGTTTCATTCTCGAATGAAACACTGGATTCTTTGTTAAATGAATAACACTCTGATTGTCACAATGCAAAGTCCCCTTTCCCAATTTCAAGCCAAGTTCTTCTAAGAAAGACTGAAGTCATATCATCTATTTACTTTCTTCAGTAAGAGCTACTATCTTTCGCAGTCTACAAACCCAACTAATTGCAGTATCACCTAAAGTAAAAACATACCCTATAGTACTTTTCTTTCCATCTATATTGCCTGCCATATTTGCATCAGCATAGCCATGCAGTTTAAAATCTGACTTCTTAAAATGCATAGCATAATCAGTTGGCCCTCTCAAATATTTGAAAATCCACTTCACAGCATCCCAATGTGATGCTTCCCTGGATTACTCATATATCTGCTAACAGCTCCCACTGCATGTGTAATGTCCGGTCTTGTACAAACCATGACGTACATCAGGCTACCTATAGCTAAAAGCATATGACACTTTAGCCATATGATCTCTTTCCAGCTTAGTAGTGGGTGAGTGCTCTTTAGATAATCTAAAATGACAAGCTAAAGGAGAACTCATAGTTTTTACATCTTCCATGTGAAATATGGCTAACATTTTTTTTACATACTCTTCCTGTGACAATGTCAATATTCCATCTTTTCTCACAATCCTCATTCCTAAGATTTGTTTGGCAGCTCCCAAATCTTTCATATCAAATTCTTTAGATAATTCAGCCTTTATCGTTAGAATTTCCTGTTTGTTTGCACCTGCTATCAACATGTCATCAACATATAGCAGTAAAATAATGTATCAGTTACCATGAGATCTTATGTAGGAACAATGATCTGCCTCACATCTCTGAAATCCACTCTTGGACATAAAATTGTCAAACTTCTTATACCACTGTCTTGGAGCCAGTTTGAGACCATACAAGCTTCTCTGAAGTTTTCAAATCATTTTCTCCTGTCCCTGTATTGTGAAACCCTATGGTTGTACCATGTAAATTTCTTCTTCCAAATCACCATGAATAATAGTTGTCTTTACCTCCATCTATTCTAGGAACATATCCTCTTCCACCACTATCGATAATACAGTTCTAATAGTAGTTAATTTAACTACAGGAGAAAATATCTCATTAAAGTCAATACCTTCTTTCTATTGAAAGCCTTTGACTGCAAGCCTTGCTTTGTATCTTTTGCTACCATCGGGCTCTTGCTTAATTCTGTAAACTCATTTGTTATGCAAAGTTTTCTTACCTCTTGGTAACCTAGCCAGTTGCCATGTCTGATTTGTCATAAGAGAATTCATCTCATCCTTCATGGCCAACTCTCATTTGATAGAATCTTTCAGTTGAACCGCCTCATCATAATATTCAGGTTCACCTTATAATTTAAACTAGAGGAATACCTCTGTGGTTGTCTAATAGTCCTGCTAGACTTTCTAGCTGTTATACGTGGCGTTCTCAGAACTTCAGCAGGTTCCACGACCAGTTCATTAGGTTCCACAAATGATTCCTCAAATTCCACAACTGCTTCCTCAGGAGTAACTGTATTCTGATCTTCAATTCTTGTGGTTCTGGTTTCAACCTCAGGAAGACTTATAAACTAAGTCTTCTCTTCATTGCTTTCATCCGACTCAGACTTTTCTGAATCAACTGTTGTTTTGTCTTTATACAAAACTTCTTCATTGAAGATCACATTCTTGCTTCTGACTATCTTTCTGCTTTGGCCATTGATAGCTCCATTTTGGAGCTATAATTATGTCCCTAATTCACGATTATTACATGCTTAATCTTGCTTTTATGTGTTAATTGCAGGTGTTCTCGGTGATGCGCCCTCGGGTGCGTTTCGACGCTTTTCGAGGCTTAATATCGCATTTTAAAGACCTAAGAACACCTCCGGGGAAGGACCATACAAAAATATGAAGATTTGGCGTTTTGGGAAAATTCAAGGCAAAATACCATGCAAAAACCGGAGAGCTAGCGTCGAGCGACAGCGTCGCGACGCTAGCTCGACGCTGCCAGAGCGTCTCGACGCTCCGAAGTCTGAGGCGTAAATTTGAAATTCCACCCGAGAGCAAGCGTCGAGTGACAGCGTCTCGACGCTCGCTTGACGCTGCGCGAGCGTCTCGACGCCGTCCCGATTGCGCGCACTGAATCTTTAGGGCGTAGCGTCGAGACGCTGCCCTAGCGTCTCGACGCTCCGACAGATTACTTAAGTTTTTGTCCGATTTTTAGCCGCAATCATCATCTCTTACCTCGGGCTCCGCACCAGATTTGACGTTTGAGAAGCCATTTCCACCATGGGAGAGGCTAGGAAGCTTGGAATGGAGCCATCCCGCATCACACACATCATGAGTGAGTAGTCTATAGCGTTTTTTACTCGGGATTGTAAAGGAATAATGTAGTTTGATCTTTTGGTGAGGTTGTTGAACAAAATTCTGTTTTGGCTTTATTGATTGATTGAATTAGCTTATGTTTCTTTGCCTATTCTATGAATGTGTTAGATTGATAGGACTAGACAACCTTGAATTCGAGCATGCTTCATTTGTTAAAGGTTTTGATGTCGTGCCTCTCTGAACCGCCAAGTAACAAAGATTGACGATACCATTGAACGCATAGGCTTCCTTGCGTTCTTGGCATTCGTCCTTCTCGAAATGGAATCTGAAATCGATACACTAATTTGGCGTCCAAATTAGATAATCGTCGTAGTTAGCTCGTTGCTATCGATTGGTCTTGGGAGAGCGTTGGCCGCCAATGTCCAATCGATATGCTTAATTAGCATAATTTATTATGTCTGATTAATATCCATGGAGCATGTCTGAATTAATTTATTGATTCGAGACGGGCTGCGTATTCGTTCAATTATTTAGCCATTATTTTCGTCAACCAATGATCCAAAAGCATGCTAATTCTATTCCCGATAGTCCCGGGTCGAACGCTCCGTTAGTTAAGTTTTCCCTATTTTGCGTTGTTCTCCGTTAGTTAATTAAAAACCAAAATTCCCCCACATTTTTTTTATTTTCATAGTTTGCAAATTTAATTAGGATTAAGTCAAATTCATTTATTTCCCTGTGGATCGACCCCGTTGCCACTAATCTACTAATAGTTCAGTGAATTCGGGTAAATATAAATTCATTTTGGCGGGTCTCGACAACCCGATGATTGGCGATAATTCGAAAATATCGTTACCAAAATTGGCGTCGTTGCCGGGGAACTAAGTGTAATTCGGCCTAATTTAGATTTAATTTGTAGATTTTTGACTTTTACTTTAAAATTTGCTTATTCTTTTATTGTTTGCAAGATTTGATTTGTTTGTTTAAGTGTGCTAGAGTGCCTAATTTTTGATTGAGAAAATGGAAGTTGACGATGAGGCTGGAGCCCCAAAAACACTCAGGCAGTGGGCATCGGTTGCTATGGACCACCAACCTTCTTGTATTTCCTACCCGGAAATCTGAGGTGAGTTTTTGCTTAAATCTGGTTTAATTGACCATCTGCCTTCTTTTTGTGGTGAAGCAGATGAAGATCCCTTTAAACATCTCAAGGCTTTTTAAATGACAAGTTCTGCGATGAAGCCAAGCGACATAACTAAAGATCAGCTCTACTTGAGAGCTTTTCCATTCACCTTGAGAGGCGAAGCTCGAGATTGGCTACATTACTTACCATCGGGAACCATCTTCACTTGGGAGAAGTTAAAGAGCATGTTCTTGCAAAGATATTTCCCAGCTTCAAGAGCCAGAGCCGTGAAAAAAGATATCTATAGTTTCAAACAGGAACTGAAAGAGGCATTTCACGAGTGCTGGGAGAGATTCATTAAGCTCTGCGAGAGATGCCCGAACCATCTGATAGCGGAGGCTGCGCTTATTCAGTTCTTCTATGAAGGTTTGCTACCGCACGACTGTCAGATGCTCGATGCATCGAGTGGAGGAGCCCTTTGGGAGAAAACGCCTGCGGAAGCCAGACAGTTGATCTCCAACATGGCTGAGAACCGTCGCCAATACGGGGGAAGAAATGAACAAGCTAAACTGTCGACCGACATAGAAGAGCTCAAGGAGAAAATGTCTCAGGTATTTGGCATTATTCATACGTTGCAAGAAAACTCATCTCAGGCTGTTCCTTCTATTTCAGGTCAAGCCCTTGAAGGCATGTTCAAATCATTTATGGAATCTAGCCAGGAGACCAGGTTGCAGATGCGATCGCTAAGCGATGGGTTCACGGAGATTAAGGACAGGATGAGTAAAATGGAATCCAAAGAGGAAAGCGTTAGTGCCATCAATCTCAGAAGTGGTAAAGAGGTACCATCACGGACCACTCCTGAGGACTCTAGCAAGGATACAGAGACATCTCAAGATAAGTGTCTTCAAACACCCTCTAAAACGGTTGTAGCTTCTCCTTATATTTCTATGAAGTCTTACACTCCCGTTGCTCCTTTTCCGAGTAGGTTGGTGAGGCCACCTAAGGAGGACGAGGACGCGGACGTCCTTGAGACGCTGAAAAAGGTTGGAATCAATATGCCGCTGCTTGAAGCAATTCAGCAAATCCCAAGGTACGCTAAATTTCTGAAGGAGATGTGCACCATGAAGAGGAAGGCTAAAGGTGCTGAGAGAGTTGTGGTAAGCAAGAATGTTTCTGCCCTGATAACACAAGGTATTCCAAACAAATGCCAGGACCCAGGTATGTTCCTCTTGCCATGTACTATAGGAGATAGAGAAATCGAGCACGCCATGTTAGACTTAGGAGCCTCAATTAATGTTATGCCATACTCAGTCTACAAGAGTCTCGATTTAGAAGGTATGCAGGAAACTAGTATTATTATCCAGTTAGCTAATAGGTCTTCTATTCACCCTTTAGGGGTGATTGAAGATGTGTTGGTTAGAGTTAAGGACCTGATCTTTCCTGCTGATTTTTACGTTATAAAAATGGAAGAAAACGCATCATCCACTACTTCAGTCCTGCTAGGTAGACCATTCATGAAAACTGCTAGGACTAAAATTAATGTGCACAATGGTACCTTGTCAGTCGAGTATGAAGGGAATGTGTTCGAATTTAATGTCTTTGATGCCATGAAACACCATGCTGATGTGCATTCTGTCTGTAAAGTTGATCTGATAGATACTTTAGAACAAGAAGAATGCATGATTGTTGTTGATGGGGACGACCCATTCGTTTTTACTGAAATTGTTGGCGAGGTTGAAAGTAGTGCGCCCATATTGTCTGACTCATCTGAACAAACTACTCTTGCTTTAGAGGCGTGCGAAAAGCCAACTAAAATATTACCATCTCTTTTGCAGGCCCCCAAGTTGGAACTTAAAGAGTTGCCGGGTCACCTCAAGTACGTATACTTAGGGGAGGTGGAGACACTCCCGGTAATTATCTCCAAGGAGCTTACATCGGAACAAGAAGGCAAGTTGGTGGAGGTCTTGAAAAAGAATAGAAGAGCGATAGGATGGACGTTGGCAGACTTGCATGGGTTGAGTCCAGTTCTGTGCATGCACAAGATTCGGCTGAATGAGGGAGCGAAGCCATCCCGAGAGCCTCAGCGGAGACTGAACCCAGCAATGAAAGAGGTAGTGTTGTCTGAGATACACAAACTCCTTGATGCAGGTATTATCTATCCCATTTCTGATAGCCAGTGGGTTAGCCCTATTCATGTTGTACATAAAAAGACGGGCATAACTGTTATTAGAAATGAGAGGGGTGAGTTAGTGCCTAAGAGAGTGCAAAATGGGTGGAGGATGTGTATAGATTTTAGAAAACTGAACGATGTGACTAAGAAGGACCACTTTCCTATTCCCTTCATAGATCAAATGGTGGAGCGTTTAGCTGGGAAGCCATACTTCTGTTTTCTAGATGGTTTTTCTGGGTTTTATCAAATTCCCATAGCCTAGGAAGACCAAGAAAAGACTACTTTTACATGTCCATTCGGAACTTACGCATATAGGAGAATGCCCTTCGGGCTTTGTAATGCTCCAGGGACTTTTCAGCGATGCATGATGAGCATATTTACTGAATTCGTAGACAAATGCATCGAAGTCTTTATGGATGATTTCACTGTATATGGGAGTTCATTTGAGGATTGCCTGTTTAACTTGTCTAGAGTCATGGAAAGATGCATTGAGACTAATCTCGTTTTAAATTTTGAAAAGTGTCATTTCATGGTCAGTCAGGGCATAGTCTTAGGTCACGTTGTGTCAGCTAAGGGGATAGAGGTGGATAAAGCTAAAATTGATGTCATATCTGATTTACCTTATCCCACGAATCTTCGGGAAGTGCGTTCTTTTCTTGGTCATGCAGGTTTTTACCGCAGGTTCATCAAGGACTTCTCGAAGATAGTGACTCCGATGACGAGCTTGCTGAAAAAAGATGTCCCATTCTGCTTTGACAAGGAGTGCAAGCTGGCTTTCGATGTTCTGAAGAAGTGCTTGACCAATGCACCCATCATCCATCCACCGCAGTGGGGGAATCCCTTCGAGATTATGTGCGACGCAAGCAATTATGTCGTTGGCGCTGTGTTGGGTCAGAGGATAGACAAGAAAAGCCACGTAATTTATTATGCCTCCAGGACGCTCAACTCCGCGCAGATCGGTTACACAACAACAGAGAAGAAGCTGCATTCCATTGTTTTCGCTCTTGATAAATTTCGGCCTTATATTCTTGGATCTAAAGTAATTATTTTTTCTGATCATGCAGCAGTTCGTTACTTGATGAACAAGAAAGACTCGAAGCCTAGGCTGCTCAGGTGGATACTACTACTCCAGGAGTTCGACGTCTCAGTCCAGGATAGGAAAGGATCAGAAAATACAGTTGCCGACCACTTGAGCCGCATTGTGCGTAATGAGGATGACTTGCCTCTGTATGATGAATTCCCTGATGAAGTCCTCTTCCAGGTGAGTGTGGAGATACCATGGTACGCCGACATTGTCAATTACTTGGTCACAGGTACGTTCCCATTCGACTTTTCATATAACAAAAGAGCTAAGCTGAGAAGCGAAGCCAAGTCTTATGTCTGGGAAGAGCCCGTTCTATGGAAATTTTGCGCTGACCAAGTAATTAGGAAGTGTGTCCCTAAGTCTGAGCATAAGTCCATACTTATATTTTGCCATGAATTTGCATGTGGGGGACACTTTGGGCCAACTAGGACAGCGAGGAAAATATTAGATTGTGGGTTTTTTCTGGCCATCACTGTTTAAAGACTGTTATGAATTTTGCAAATCATGTGATCAGTGTCAGAGAAAAGGGTCTATCTCAAGTAGGAATGAAATGTTCCAAACCCCTATTTTAACTTGTGAAATTTTTTAGGTTTGGGGTATGGACTTTATGGGACCCTTTCCCTCTTCATTTGGTTTTGTCTATATATTATTGGCTGTGGACTACGTGTCTAAGTGGGTGGAGGCTAAGGCCACAAAGGTCGATACTGCTAATGTTGTTTCCAGTTTTGTCAAATCTAACATTTTTAGCAGGTATGGAGTTCCACGAGCCATTATAAGCGATCAGGGGAGCCACTTCTGCAACAAGACGATCCAGGCCTTGATGAGGAAGTATGAGGTCAATCACAAAATATCTACCCCATACCACCCTCAAACCAATGGCCAGGCAGAGGTCTCCAATCGAGAGGTGAAAAGCATCCTCGAGAAAACAGTAAGTCCAGCGAGGAAGGATTGGAGTCTCAGGCTGGACGACGCTTTGTGGGCCTATCGTACGGCTTACAAAACCCCCATAGGTATGTCTCCCTACCGGATGGTTTTTGGGAAAGCCTGTCATCTCCCAGTGGAGATCGAGCACAAAGCTTACTGGGCCGTGAAGAAGTGTAATATGGACTTTGACAAGGCTGGCGAAGAAAGACTCCTCAAATTGCAAGAACTAGAGGAGCTTCGCCTGGACGCATATGAGAACTCGAAGATCTACAAAGAGAAGACCAAGATGTTCCACGACAGACGAGTCATTCGGAATTACTTCGAAGTTGGTCAGAAGGTCCTCTTGTTGAACTCCCGCCTGAGGTTCATGCCAGGTAAATTTCGTTCCCGGTGGATTGGTCCTTTTACTATAACTGATGTCCATCACTATGGTGCAGTCAAGATTCAGAGCCTAGATTCAGGAAAGGAATTCACGGTGAATGGCCAGCGACTGAAGATCTTCCATGAGGGAATGTCAGAGGACTTCGACGAGCATGCCTACTTGAGAGAGCCCGATTATGAGAAAGGATGAAATGAGTTTTGGTAAAGTCGAGCAATCGACTCTAAAAATTTGCGCTTCTCGGGGGCACCCAAGCTTGAACTGTACATGCTTTTTGTTTACTTTACTGTTTTTAGGATTAGCTTAGGTTCTTACTCTCATGTTGTGAGTTTTCAGGAAATCGATGGCTCGTCCTTGAAGATGGTTTGCAAAGGATCAAGCGCACTCTCCAACCCTCTAAGTCACAATTCAGGGAAGGTCTTCTTTCCTTAGAATTTTGACCGTGCCTATTTAGTCCAATGAGGACATTGTCCATTTCTAAGTTGGGGGTGGTGGGTTGTGTCTTACAGTGATTGTCGAGTTTAGTTGTGGAATTCTGATAAACGTGTCCTGTTATGGTGTATGCATGCTAGTCTGACTATGAAATTCTGTGATGTACTTCTAAGGCCTTCGTATTTGTATTTGCAGCGAAATTCAGCATGATTGCATTTGATAAGGCCATTTTGAAAAAAAATTCAAGTTATTTCCCTGTTTAAGCTTCGCATGTTAGCACTTTATCTTGGATCTGTGGGTTTAGGGTAGTTCTGTTTGTTTTGAAATTCGTTGTCACCCCGAAAGGCAACCTTAGGATGGGCTAAGATTCGTTCATGTTCGTAATTCATGTGCTCAAAATTTTAACATGATTTATAGGCTAAAAAGAAAAAGAATGCAAAAATTTATAAAAAGAAAGTAATCTCCTGAGGTGTTCCTCCTTCTTGAATTGCCTTAGTAGCCAGGGGCGGTCGTGTAACCCACGGTCGCCACTACATGAAAATGGTGCACAAAGAAGTGAACGCTAGTCCTTAAAAATGTGAATTTTGCCCGTAGTCAGATGCACTGTGCAATGAAATTGCAGGCAAGCTGAAACGAAAGTAAAATTGACATGTTAGGCGCTCATGGAGATAAAAAAAAAAAAAAGAGAAAAGATGTCTTGCGATCTATTACTTGCTTAGACGATGAATAGCCCTTAAACTGTTCAGTTTAGCCATAAGTAGGGGGAAGGCGAAGTTTTGGGACGGGTAGAGCTGTTCTAAGCCTGTAAGCATCTAAGATCGAGGAGCTAGATCCGAAGCATAAATAGGGAAGCATCTTTAAATTCTTCGAATTGTTCTTAACCAATGCATGCATGCAGCTGTTTCTTTCGAATACAAATGCCTTGTCGTTTCCAGTACTGAGAATTGAGTCCCTAGCATGCGTATTCGTTTTATTTTGATTAATCAGAATTCCACCTTGCTCGAGGACTAGCAAGATTTAAGTTGGGGGTGTTTGATAGCTCCATTTTGGAGCTATAATTATGTCCCTAATTCACGATTATTACATGCTTAATCTTGCTTTTATGTGTTAATTACAGGTGTTCTCGGTAATTCGCCCTCGGGTGCGTTTCGACGCTTTTCGAGGCTTAATATCGCATTTTAAAGACCTAAGAACACCTACGGGGAAGGACCATACAAAAACATGAAGATTTGGCGTTTTGGGAAAATTCAAGGCAAAATACCATGCAAAAACCCGAGAGCTAGCGTCGAGCGACAGCGTCGCGACGCTAGCTCGACGCTGCCTAAGCGTCGAGACGCTGCCAGAGCGTCTCGACGCTCCGAAGTATGAGGCGTAAATTTGAAATTCCACCCGAGAGCAAGCGTCGAGTGACAGCGTCTCGACGCTCGCTCGACACCGCGCAAGCGTCTCGACGCCGTCCCGATTGCGCGCGCTGAATCTTTAGGGCGTAGCGTCGAGATGCTGCCCTAGCGTCTCGACGCTCCGACGGATTACTTAAGTTTTTGTCCGATTTTTAGCCGCAATCACCATCTCCTACCTCGGGCTCCGCACCAGATTTGACGTTTGAGAAGCCATTTCCACCATGGGAGAGGCTAGGAAGCTTGGAATGGAGCCATCCCGCATCACACACATCATGAGTGAGTAGTCTATAGCGTTTTTTACTCGGGATTGTAAAGGAATAATGTAGTTTGATCTTTTGGTGAGGTTGTTGAACCAAATTCTGTTTTGGCTTTATTGATTGATTGAATTAGCTTCTGTTTCTTTGCCTATTCTATGAATGTGTTAGATTGATAGGACTGGACAACCTTGAATTCGAGCATGCTTCATTTGTTAAAGGTTTTGATGTCGTGCCTCTCTGAACCGCCAAGTAACAAAGATTGACGATACCATTGAACGCATAGGCTTCCTTGCGTTCTTGGCATTCGTCCTTCTCGAAATGGAATCTGAAATCGATACACTAATTTGGCGTCCAAATTAGATAATCGTCGTAGTTAGCTCGTTGCTATCGATTGGTCTTGGGAGAGCGTTGGCCGCCAATGTCCAATCGATATGCTTAATTAGCATAATTTATTATGTCTGATTAATATCCATGGAGCATGTCTGAATTAATTTATTGATTCGAGACGGGCTGCGTATTCGTTCAATTATTTAGCCATTATTTTCGTCAACCAATGATCCAAAAGCATGCTAATTCTATTCCCGATAGTCCCGGGTCGAACGCTCCGTTAGTTAAGTTTTCCCTATTTTGCGTTGTTCTCCGTTAGTTAATTAAAAACCAAAATTCCCCCACATTTTGTTTATTTTCATAGTTTGCAAATTTAATTAGGATTAAGTCAAATTCATTTATTTCCCTGTGGATCGACCCCGTTGCCACTAATCTACTAATAGTTCAGTGAATTCGGGTAAATATAAATTCATTTTGGCGGGTCTTGACAACCCGATGATTGGCGATAATTCGAAAATATCGTTACCAGCCATCCCAAAACCTAAAGCCAATCTCAGCACCGCCATATCCAATAAACTAATATTCTTGGATTTGGCATCTAGTTTACTCTTGTCTGCAGCATCAAGGAGACGGTAAGACACACAACCAAAAACCTTTAGATGAGAAAGGTTTACATGTTTACCGCTTCAGACTTCTTCAGGCAACTTCAAGTCTAGTGATATGGTCGGGCTCCTATTGATCAGATAGGTAGTTGTGCCGAGTACCTCTGCCCATAACATCTTAGGCAGTCTGCATGTAATCTCATGCTTCTGGCACGCTCGTTCAGTGTTCTGTTCATTCCCTTTGCCACATCATTCTGCTGCGGTGTCTCTGGAATAGTCTTTACCATCACAATTCCATTGTCTGCAGAATATCTTTTAAACTCCCCATCAACATATTCACCATCGTTGTCTGACCTCAAGTTTTTAACTTTTAGACCTGTCTCATTCTCAACCATAGCCTTCCAAGTTTTGAAAATAGAAAATACATAAGATTTATGTTTGAGAAAATAAGTCCATACCTTCCTGCTTGAGTCATCTATGAAGGTGACATAATATCTGGAACCACAATGGGAAAGAACTTCAACGGGCCCCCACATGTCAGTGTGTACTAACTCCAACTTTCTAGGTTTTCTCGTTGGGCCTATTTTTGAGAAGCTGACACGCTTCTGCTTCTCAAAGATACAACTCTCACACAACTTGTGTTCAACGACCTTTAGTCCCTGTAGCTTCCCTGCAGAGTGAAGAATTTTCATACCTTTTTCACTCATATGTCACAATCTGTTGTGCCATAAATCATTCTGACTCGAATGATCTACAATAACCACCATGTTCTTGTCATTGCTGTTGATATATAAAGTCTCTGACTTGCTTCCTCGAGCCACTAACATGGCACCTTTTGTAACCTTCCAGTTTCCTTTGCCAAAGGATACTTCACATCCTTCGTTGTCTAACTGCCCTACAGAAATCAAATTTTTTACCATATTTTGAATGTGACGTACCTTGAGAATTTTCCAAACTGAACCATTCGCTGTTTTCAAATTCACGTCACCAGTCTCAATGATGTCCAAAGGCTCTCCATCAACAAGATACACATTTCCATGATTTCCTGCAACATAATTTTCAAGAATGTCACGATTTCCTGTAGTATGAAATGACGCACCTGAATCTATCAACCATGTCTTATGAGCACTTTCCACTGCAAGAACTAGAGCATCATCTTGTATCTCATCTTCAACAACATTTGCACTGTCTTCGCTCCCCTCAGTTCGCTTTGGGGCCTTGCAGTTCCTTTTCAGGTGTCCAGACTTATCACAATTCCAACATTCAAATTTGCTATATCTGAACTTGCTTCCAGTGTTTTGCGATTTAACTTCGATTGCCATGACCTCTGTTATGACTCCTCCCTCTGTCCTTATTCAGCGTTGAACTAGAAGAAAAACCAACACCTGAGTTCTTTCTGTGAATCTCTTCTGCTATAACATAATTTCTAACCTGTGAAAGCTGCAATTTCTCTTTTCCACATGAATTAGAAAATGCAGTCTTCATGGTATCCCAACTATCAGGTAATGATCTCAACAACAATATTGCATTCTATTCATCAGTGAATTCTAAATCAACTACAACTAATTGGTTTATCAGCAAATCAAATTGATTTAAATGAGTAGTAACAAATGTACCTCCAGCCATCTTCAAACTAAAAAATTTGGTTGCAAGATGCAACTTGTTGTTTATTGATGGTTTTTCATACATGTTAGACAAATTTCATAAGTTCTGCTGTGGTTGTTTCCTTCACTACACTGATTTGCACATTCTTTGTCAAAGTCAAGCGAACCGTCCCCAGCACCTTTCTGTCCAACTTTTTCCATTATGCTTCTCTCATATCATTCGGCTTTCCATCCAATGGTAAATCTAATTCCTTGGAATGTAAATAATCCAATATTTGACACTTCCAAAAAGAAAAGTCTGATCCATTAAATATAACCATTTTCACATGATCTTCTTCTGACATCGTTCAACAACCAATTGCTCTGATACCACTTGTAAGGGGTCGATACAAATATAATCAATCTAAATTCTACTAGGTTCAGACAATATATATTTTATCTAAAACACCCAGTCCAAATCTAAAGCGAAATTAATAGTTTGGAACTCAACAGTTTAAAAGAATTAGATAAACCAACCTAAATCTTTTAAACAATAAGAACGATATCAATCAATATTAAGGGAAGAGAGAATGACACCGAATTTATACTGGTTCACCCAATGTTGGCTACGTCCAATTCTCTGCTACCAATGCAGGTTCCACTAAATCGTGAAGGAGAAGGTTACAAGAGTTTACAAACGCTCAATTGTGATTTCTCTCTCTTTTCTCTCAAGGAAAATGCTCATGAATCACTCTACAAGAACGTACACTCAAAACTCTTCAATGAAGATGAAACACACAAGAAAAACTCTCAAAAACCAAAAAACACTACTGCCTTTTTTCCTTCTTCGTAATTTTTTTTGCAACAGCCGTCGAAAAATCAAGTTGCCTAAATCAACTTCTTAATATCAGCCAATAAAAAACAACCTAATTAGATTTAGGTTTCATTAAGATTGAATTGGGCCAAATAGGTATATGGGCCTACTTCGTTGATTTGGACTCCATTTATCCCAACATGAACTCCATAAATGACACAAGGCTAAGAATACATGTATAGACTTAAAAAACATCTAAACCCTAAACCCTAAACCATAAACCCTTGAACTTTAGCTTTAAACTAAGGCGATAGAATGAACGGATTGTGTTGATAAAGTTTTGAGATTATCTTAATAAACTCATCACTCTTGGAGAGATAAAAGGTAAGTTGTTGTCTTGAATTTGTTCCTTGTTGTTCACTGATTTATGTTGTGATTGACATGATTTAATATTTCTCTCTGTTGGTGATGTGTCTGTTGATATGTTTGGGACCATGAATCTAATATGTTTGACTTATTTCTATTATGTTATATGCTTTATGGTTGAGAAGATGTATTCTATTGAAGGTAGGATGAAGGGCTCATTTAGAAACAACTTCAAATGATTTATAGATAAGTACACCCAAATGTGTTCTGGTTGGTGATAAGATTTTATTAGGGGTAACAAGAATAATGTCTAAAAGGAGAGATGCCAACATGAAAAATGTTTAACCCACTTTGATTTTGGAATAATGTTTAAACGCTAAATTTAGTAATTCAATATACACAAAAATGGACACAACTACCCTTCTTATATTTTCTACAATTTAAAGATAAATAAAATGGTGTTGTAAAAAAATGAAATTGTTGGGAGAAGAGAGAGGGAAGTACGTGATGGGAAGTTAACAGACGTTAAAAAGGAAAAAAAATAATTGACAACTAACCAGTCTCAATTACATGGTTATACACTTAACATACAAAAATGAATTCAACGTCCCTGTATACCTGAGGAAATGTTGTTGCTACAAATGGTTTTGCCACATTCAGGTGTATACAAGGCGGTATAAAAATCATGCCCTTCTTCGGTGAGTTGCTCCCTTCCTCCATTGAAGTGTTCACCAGATTGATCGATTCAAGTCGTATGTGCTCCCATCATCCAGTGAAGTGTATACAGTGCAATAATAACCCTCACAGCTTTTGAATCGGACAAATCGTAACAAATCGGAAACGCACGATTCAAAAACTCAATAAATAAATAAAAAAATCTGAAAATACCATGTTAGTAGTCGGAGAAAGCTCCGATTGGCAGCATCTCTACAAGAAAAATTGCTTTTAGCGACGAAAATAAAACGTCGTTAAACCCACTATTTCGTCGCTGAAGGTCTTTTGCGACGTAAAAATGGACGTCGCAAGAAACATCGTTGTAGGTGCGTCGCTCTAGACATTTAGCTACATTTTGGGCAAAACGTCGCAAGGCTTGCGACGACACAACAAAACGACGCACGTTTGCGACGCTTTTTACTTTTCGTCGCAAAGAATGTTTGCGACAAAAATTGTGTTTGTCGCACACTACTATAAATAATGACGGGTTTTACCCGTCATTGTTTATTCCATAATTTATTAAAGAAAATATTGTTGGCTGCCCTCGCCGGAACCTGAATGTTTACAATGCTCTTATTTCATTTAATCATAACTATTTCCAATACCATTTCTAACTATTCACAAGTCAATTCTTAAACATAAAGTCACAACAACAACCACTAATAATCCTCCCTCTTTAATCTTCAACCAAAATCACAAGTACAAAAAAAGATCACAATAAACATAATACACAATCACAACCCTCACTCTTATGCCAACTTAAGAGTTAAACAAATTTCTTCTCTTTCCAAACATAAGTAAAGTGACAACGACGAAGATAACTCCCAATATCCAATTTTATGTTTTATAACCTAATCAATATCAATAGTAAAAGCCGCAAAGTATCATTATACACAAATAAACATTTGTTGGTTATTAAAAGAGAGCAACCATTTAAAACACTTAGACAAACAAATCCAATGAGTGATGAAAACTTCCTAGCTCCAGCAATCATTCATTTGTGCATACCTTATTTCTTACGTTCGCAACGATTAAAAATGTTTGGATAAGTTATTGCGTGACAAAGCGACAATGAAAAATAGAAGAAAACAGCTCGCAGAAGAAATAGATGATAGAGCTGCGTGAGGTTGAAGATGAATCCTAAACTAAACTAACGAAGAAAAAAAAAACTGAATCAATCAGTATTGTAAAATTAGTCCTTGTATATAGGAATTACATTCTAATGAATAATGAACATTAATAATATTATTATTTATTAAAACTTATTTTATTTAGTTATTTAAATTTTAAAATATTCACTCTTCTAATTCTACCCTATTTAATTAATTAAATGTTTTGGAAAGAAAAAAAACCACCTAAATAATGAATATTAGTAATATTATTATTTTATTTAGTTATTTAAATTTTAAAATATTTACTCTTCTAATTCTACCCTATTTAATTAATTAAATGTTTTGAAAAAAAATATTAGAATCAATCAGTATCATCAAATTGACCCTTGTACATAGTGATTTCATTATATTGAATAATGAATATTAATAATATTATTATTTTATTAAAATTTATTTTATTTATTTATTTAAATTTTAAAATATTTTCTTTTCTAATTCAACCCTATTTAATTAATTAAATATTTTTAAATTTTAGTGTTTTCAACTTTATTGTTAGAGTTGATATCGTAATTTATGGAGTATTTTAAACCTTGAAATTAAGTAATCTTTTCATAAGTTATTTAATGTTTGGATATATAATTCTCTAATCTAAACTTTGCTATTTATATTTATATTTCAATATTATTTAACAAATTGAAACTTACAACGATACAATAAATTTTAATTTTGATACACGTTTTGATTTACCCATTTTTTTAGGTATATAAATCTAGGGTTTTTAGGGTGGGCAAAGAGTTTGTTGTTGCCTAATTTTAAGAACTAAATCATCGGGTTACACAAGTTGTAGTAAGGCGTTGGGGTGTGTCCATGGTTATACCCTACCAAAGGTGTGTAGGGCGGCCCCAACCTTAGGAATACATGGTGGTATACAGGGCCCCCAACCACATAACAGAATAAATAATGCAACTGATAGTCGGGGTTAACCTATTTTTTGAAGATTCCGATACAACTTCGTAGTAGGGAGACAGAAGGTTTCTTGAAGATTCAGGGGTAAAATTTGGAAAATTGTGAGACAATGTATAAATGTAGGGGGTGTTGTTGGTTTACAATCAGAAGTTGACTGATTGGCCCTCATTTGTAGGGTGGGCAGAGGGTTGATTTTTGCCTATTTTTAGGAAGTATTATATCGGAATTACACGGGTTGAGGAAGTCTTTGGGGTGTATCCATATATACCCCTACCAGAGGTGTGTGTGCGCGACCCCACTCGAAGGAATCCATAGAAGTATACAACGGCCAAAATAATTAACGGCAAAAATAACGAAGTTGTTTTTAACGGAAAATCACCCACATCATCCAAACACTAAACAAAATCTTGGTATTAAATTATTTAATTTCAAAATTAATTAATAGTGATTTTGAAAATAGAGAAAACTAATAGGGCTATAATAGGAAACAAAATAAAACAAACCTCTCTCTAAAATTAGAGTACAAATCATTCTTAACTTTAGATATTTTCCATTAACCCTAATTAAAACTAGACATTTTTCTTATTATCCCATTTTATTATGATGCAACAAAATTTGTACTTGAAAATTATCATTGAATTAATATTTTTGTTCTATTTGCTGAGAAAAATCTTTTGGAAATTTCAATTTATGTTCCGTTAATAATATGTTTCAAATGAGGTTTGTTGTGTGGTGGTTTCTCTTTTGTTAGAAATTTGAATGACATTTTGATTCTTCCTAACTAAATATTGGTATAATCATCCTTTTGAAATTATGCGAAGGGGTAAGAATGAATGTATATAATGGTTGGATTTAAAAAAATTAAATATTCTGAACATTACATCCTAATTTTGTTGTTTTAGTGTCTCTCTTAATTTTAAGTTTATTGTTCAAGTCTATGTTTATTGTTTGTCTTTGAACTTTTTATAGTGATTAAGAATTTATATATACTTACTTTTCCTCTACACAATTTCTTGACAATGAAACATTGACAAAGAGACTACGTTGAAGCATATTGGCATTGGATGCGGGATAATTATTTGTTTGACAACATATATATTTGTGTACAAGGTAACATATTATAATGATTGTTGATATATTAACTTAGAATATTTTACGTTTTCTTGTATAATAACAAAGATGGTTGGAGGTTGCCTTAGTTTTTTGTTTTGTATAAGTGCAACTTAACTAGGAATTGTTAGAGTTAATTATGTTAATTCATTAGACAATTCATATGATGCATGTTTGTCAACATTTGACTTATGCGTTATTTCTTATAAAACTTGTTAGATATGTGATATGCTTTTATGATACCTCTTCGTGGAAATTTTTTGTTGATTGGTTAATTAAAAATCTATTAATTTATTATTCTGCGTGATCCTGTTTCTGGATGAAAATTTGTATGAAGACCTAGATATTTATTTTGATATATGTTTTTGGATGTAAATTTGGTTGTTTAAACAATGGTATTATGTTGCTATATAGCCTTGTGTAAATGCAACTCTAGGATTGCTAGTTTTGTAATTGTTGGTTTGCAAGTTTATATATAAATAAGTGAGTCAATATTTGAATTGTTATATAGTTCTGCAAATGTTGGTTTGAGTTTGTTAGTTATTGTGTAAATGATGGTTGAAAATTGCTAGCTAACTAGTTGTGAAAATGCAAATTTGAGGTTGCTAGCTAGTTTGATATACATTCAGGTTGTAAAGAATGAATCAAAATGATCGGTCGATTTTATTTTTTTCTAATACATAAAGTTGACGACTAAAAAACGTCATAAAAATGTCATATTTGACGGCTAAAAAGCATCAATAAACCATTATGTTGACAGTTTATGTAGTTCACTTCATGGTAAAACAAAACATCAATAACATTGACGGCTAAAAATTTCAATAAAGAGATTAAAGTTGACGGTTTTTAGATACATTTGATTGCTAATAAACGTCAATGTTAAAATTCTTGACGGCCAAAAAACGTCAACAAATAGATAAACGATGACATTTATTAGCCGCCAACTATGATGGAAATGTTACGCTTTTGGATAGTTGACACCGCTTTAATTGATGGCCACAAAACGTCAACTATCGTGATAGTTGACATTTGTTTGCCGTCAATAAAAGACATATTTGTAGTAGTGATCAAATACAATAAACATGGTGTCCCTTATTTAATATATCAAATATATTAAATATTATTTCAAACTTACTTTCAACCAAAGTGATCATTGATGTTACTATGAGCTAGCAAAGGGGCCTTATGATCCTATCTATTAAAAGTTCTAATGATACAAAATAAATTAATTAAACTATTTAATTAATTAATTTGCATTCACTAACTATAGGTCTCCCCACCATAGACCTAGAGTTGCACTCTTATGCACCATAAGACAAGTTGTGTCCATCTATCTAATCATTACATGCAAGTCGATAGTCATTCATAATTACAGTTGGGTCAAAACTTTAAGTGTCATTGATTCTCTAATGAACAATTTGTTTATGATAAACAAAGTCTCTCTCGGGTCAGTGAGGGGTGAGGCACCATTGCCTCGAAATCAATACTTAACACTAAACAAAAACTGTGTTACTTGACGCTTTTGAAACGTCATGTTCGAATTTGCTTGACGCTTTCACAAGCGTCAAGTAATCGTCTGTCAAGAAAAATGTGGTTGAATCTTGACTTATTAGAAGCATCAAGATATGAAGAAAAAAACGTCAAATTTTACTTGCCTTGATATTTTTAAAACATCAAGTATTAAAATCATTAACTATTTGAAGCGTCAAGTAATCGTCTGTCAAGAAAAGTATGGTTGAACCTTAACTTATTGAAAATGTCAAGTTATTGTTTTTTTTTTAAAAATATATATATATATATATATATATATATATTTTGGAATATCATCCCATCTTGAATTTCCTGCATATTGTGTATTCCAAAAACTTCAAAATTGACACAATTCTGCAAAATTTCCACATAAACAATACACATTCAAGATCACCAAATATATCCATAAAAAACATCTTCACAATTGTCAAACTACACAATCAATTTCAAAATTACAAGAGTTATCAACTCATGAACTACTCCAAAATTACAAACTATCTATATCACTATATGTTTCTAGGTATCTTCAAAATGACAAACTTTGTCGATTTATAATGATCAATTCTAAAGAACAAAATATTTATACAAAAATAAATATGACTCTTCAAATACCCTGAAGTTGTCAAAAGATATTGTTTCAATGACTCTATATCATCCTAGCTTTAATTTGAGCTGCATATTCTACTTTGGAGACAAAAATACCCACGTCATCAACCATGAGTTGCCAACTACCAAAATTTGGCACCTTCAAAATCAACATTAAGTGAAAAAACAAGTTCGAGAACAATGTTAGACTAGTTATACAATTACATAGAACAATATACTCGAGAAAATTACCGAAAGGTAAAAAAGACCCCAAAGACATTGATAATGATGACACCATGTGCAAATCAATTGAGCTTCCAAACTTCTGTCAAATTCAACATCACTGTCTTCATTGGAGTACAAACTCAACATAATCAGAGAAGTTTCAAAAACCAAAATGAAAATCAATGATCAAAATTCTTGAATGAACTAGTAGAAAATATCATGATAAAAAGTAGTAGATAGAGAACAAACATTCAGTATATGAACTCACCAAGTAAAGAACAAGTCATTGCAAGTTTTCTTTAAACCTAGACACATTTTGGAGTTGATGACATTTGGAGAAATAGCACCATAAACAATGGAAAATCTTCTTTCCTTTAAATGTTTACACAATCAAACAAAAACCTCAAAACTTCCTCATCTAAATCACTTCTCAAATGTTTACACATCTAAATCTTCTTTCCTTTAAATGTTTACACATCTAAATGCCCAAAAATAAATCACTTCTCAACAAGCAAAAAGAGACACATCTTCAGACTTCAAAGTTCATCAATAACATGCTCAATGAAGCCAAGTTCATGTTATGAGTATAACTAAATGTAGTTTTCTGTTTTATTATTAATTGTTATAAGATTCAGTTAGGCTGTTTGTTACATATCAGTTAGCTTTTATCTTTCCTGTATAAATAGCAGTGTATCTTTCCTATTTCATTCAATGAGAAATATCTTCATAAATCTAGAAGATTTCATGGTATCAGAGCCCTAAATTGGACTCGCGTCTTTTTTTTTTCTCGATCCTTCTTCTTCGATTGACCGATAATGGCGTCCTCTTCAATTTCCTCTTTGAATTCTTCTGATCTTCACTCTCCAATCTTCTTGCTCTCCAATATTTGTAATCTGATTTCAATCCGATTGGACTCTTCCAACTATGTTCTCTGGAAATTTCAGTTTTCTGCAATCTTGAGGGCTCATCGACTTTTCGGCTTCATTGACGGATCTGTGCCAATACCTTCGCGATTTCTTCTGCCGACGGCTTCTACTTCCACGGAATCAGATGTTTCATCTACAACTCCTCCATCAAATCCTCAATTTGAGGATTGGATTGCTAAAGATCAAGCCCTAATGACGTTGATTAATGCTACCTTGTCTCAAACCGCCTTGGCTTATGTTGTTGGTTGCAAGAATTCTCATGAAATGTGGGCAACACTTGAGAAACATTATTCATCAAGCAGTAGATCAAATGTTGTTAATCTGAAGTCAGATCTCCAGACTATTGTGAAAAAATCCAGTGAGTCAATCAATACGTATTTTAAGCGTATTAAGGAGATTCGTGATAAACTTGCAAATGTTTCGACAATTGTTCATGAGGAAGATCTTCTCATATTTGCTCTCAATGGCCTACCATCTGATTACAATACTTTTCGCACATCCATGAGGACTCGATCTCAACCTGTTTCTTTTGAGGAATTGCACGTTCTTTTAGTTTCTGAGGAGTCTGCTCTGGAGAAGCAACTTAAGCGTGAAGAAGTTTTTCCGCAGCCTTCGACTATGGCTGCAGTTTCCTCCCCACAGTCATCTTACTCAGCTAACTATGGAGGTAAAGGTCGTGGACACTCTAGTGGTCGAGGCCGTGGAAATTCTGGTCGTGGCCAATCTGGAAATTCTGGAAATTTTGGAGGACGAGGTCGTGGTTTTTCAGGTGGATCTTCGTCTAATTTTGGTGGATCTTCGTCTAATTTTGGTGGTTCTTCATCCAATTTTGGTAGAGGTCAATCTGGCTCTTCTCATTCTGATGGTCGACCTCCCTGTCAAATTTGTAATCGTCATGGTCATGCTGCTTTGGATTGTTACAATCGGATGAATTATCATTATCAAGGACGCCATCCATCAATGCAACTTGCTGCTATGGTTGCTGTTCAAAATCAACAGTTTGCTTCTAATGCCTCGGCTTCCTCCATGCCATGGCTTGCGGACTCAGGTTGCAATGCTCATGTTACATCTGATTTGAGCCATCTTTCTTTGGCTTCTGATTACAGTGGAGAAGAACAAGTTTTTGTTGGCAGTGGGCAGTCCCTTCCCATCACTCATTCAGGTTTTGGTACTCTTCATACTTCTTCCAATTCCTTTGCTCTAAATAACTTGTTCCATGTTCCTTCTATCGCCTCCAACTTACTTTCTGTTCATCAACTTTGCATTGATAACAATTGTCTAATCATTTTTGATTCTGATCAATTCTTTATTCAGGACAAGTGTTCGGGCAAAATTTTGTTCCAAGGTCCTAGTGTGAATGGGCTTTATCCCATTCCCACCCGCTCACTTCCTTCTGCTGTGAATGCTCCACCACCTCCACATCCCATTGCTCATGTCAGCACTAAGTCTTCATCTTCTTTGTGGCATAATCGGTTAGGCCACCCTAGTCCTGAGATTCTTAATTATGTTCTTCATGTTCTAAATTTACCTTCTTGTCGTTTCAATTCTTCAATTTGTGAGCATTGTTTACATGGTAAAATGAGGAAGTTACCTTTTCCTCTTTCTTCCTCTGTTTCCTTGTATCCATTGGAACTTCTGCATACTGATGTATGGGGCCCTGCCCCTGAATCTTCTGTTAATGGACACAATTACTATGTTGCTTTTATTGATGATATGTCTCGCTATACATGGTTTTTTCCTCTTGCTCGCAAATCTGATGTTTACTCTGTTTTTCTGAAATTTAAGCCTCTTGTCGAGAACCTTTTTTCCTCTAAAATTAAAATCCTTCGTAGTGATGGAGGGGGAGAGTTTCTAAACAATAGTCTTCGCTCTTTTCTGACTACTCATGGTATCCTTCATCAAAAATCTTGTGCTTATACACCTGAGCAAAATGGTGTTGTTGAACGCAAGCACCGCCATATTGTTGAGAAGGCTTTAACTCTTATTTCTCAGTCTTCTCTCCCTCTTTGTTTTTGGCCCTATGCCTTTGCCGCTGCTGTCTTCACGATTAATCGCCTTCCTTCTATTGTTATTGGTCATCGTTCTCCCTTCGAATGTCTCTATGGTCGTCCTCCTGACCTTTCTCATCTTCGAACCTTTGGTTGTGCTTGTTACCCTCTTCTTAAACCTTACAACTCTCACAAATTACAGCCAAAGACCACAAAATGTGTCTTTCTTGGTTATCCATTAGATTATAAAGGCTATTTGTGTTATGACATGAGCAATGGTAAAACCTTCACTTCACGTCATGTTGTTTTTTATGAAACCATATTTCCTTTTGCCCAAACATCCACTTCACCTTCCTCTATTTTATCCACTCCTACCTATTCTCTTTCTTCCTTATTACCTCTTTTCTTTCCTTCTCTCACATCGACTGCCACTGCCACAGTTACTAGTTCTTCTCCTATACCTTTTAATGAGCCTAATATGCCTATTGCACCTACTGTTTCATCTTTTGAGATTTTGATTCCAGATGGTACATCTTCTGCTCGTGATGATAATGTCTCTTCAGTCAATAGTACACCTAATGTTGTACCATGTACTTCTACATCTTTATCTTGTGGAGATGATTTGTCTGTTGCTTCAGACTCATTGGTTATTAATAATCATCCTATGCAAACAAGGGGAAAATCTGGCATTGTTAAAAAGAAAGTTTTTGTTGCTTCAACTTCCTCCTTACCTTCTGCCTTTGAACCATCTTCATTTTCCAAGGCTATTAAATATTCTGAATGGCAGGATGCGATGCGTGATGAATATGCTGCTTTAATTCGGCAGGGCACTTGGGTTTTGACTCCGTTACCTTCTGGTAAGAGTGCTATTGGGTGTAAATGGGTTTATCGTGTCAAACGACATCCCGATGGTAGTATTGCTCGCCATAAAGCTCGTTTAGTTGCCAAGGGGTATCATCAAGAGGAGGGGATTGATTATGAGGAGACTTTTAGTCCTGTCGTTAAAAAGCCCACAGTTCGTATCATTTTTTCTTTGGCTGCTCAGTTTGATTGGCCTCTTCGGCAACTTGATGTTAAAAATGCCTTCTTACATGGTGAGCTTTATGAAGAAGTCTATATGCAGCAACCTCAGGGTTTTATCAACTCTCAGTATCCTACTCATGTTTGCAAGCTTCTTAAGTCTCTTTATGGCCTTAAACAGGCTCCTCGAGCTTGGTTTGAGTGTTTTACATCTTACCTCTTAACTCTTGATTTCAAAGCTTCTTGTGCTGATTCATCCTTGTTTATCAAGTCTACTAATGGGGTTGTAACCTATTTGCTTTTATACGTGGATGATATTATTGTAACTGGGAGTGATATTGGTTATGTTGATGTTTTGGTCTCTCAACTTCGCTCTCGTTTTGATATGACTGACCTTGGTACTCTTCGATACTTTCTTGGTCTTGAAATTAATCATACTACTGCTGGAATTTCTGTTTCTCAGACTAAGTATGCTCGTGATATTTTGTTTCGTTTTGGCATGGTCTCTGCTAAGCCGTGCAGCACACCTCTTGCTTTAAAAGATTCTCGGACTGATTCAGTTCTTTGTTCTTCTGATGATGCTCAAAGTTATCGTGCCATGATTGGAGCTTTACATTACTTAACATTCACTCGCCCTGATATTTCCTTTGCAGTTAGTAAGTTGTCTCAATATATGCATCCTCCATCTCTTGACCATCTTACTGCTGCCAAACGTGTGCTGAGGTACATAAATGGCTCTCTCACTTCTGGGGTGTTGTTTAAGAAGTGTTCCTCGGGCTCTCTCTCTTTGAATGCATTTTCAGATTCTGATTGGGCCGGTGATTCTCTCGATCGGCGCTCCACGACGGGCTATATTGTTTTTCTTGGTTCTAATCCAATTTCATGGGCTGCCAAGAAGCAAACTACTGTTTCTCGCAGTTCTACTGAAGCTGAGTATCGTGCCCTTGCTGTTACTGCTGCTGAATTATTTTGGTTACGACAATTGCTCCGGGATTTGGAGATTTTTGGCACTACTTCTCCTACTATATGGTGTGATAACTTATCAGCTATTCAGCTTGCCAAGAATCCCATTTTTCATGGACGAACCAAACACGTTGAAATTGATTTTCATTTTGTTCGAGAACGAGTTGTTCGGGGTGATATTTCTCTTCGTTATATACCAACTACATCACAACTTGCTGATATACTCACAAAACCTCTTACCAGTGATCGTTTCACTTCTCTCAAGACCAAACTTCTGCCTGGTTTGGCATCTGTTTGAGGGAGAATGTTATGAGTATAACTAAATGTAGTTTTCTGTTTTATTATTAATTGTTATAAGATTCAGTTAGGCTGTTTGTTACATATCAGTTAGCTTTTATCTTTCCTGTATAAATAGCAGTGTATCTTTCCTATTTCATTCAATGAGAAATATCTTCATAAATCTAGAAGATTTCAGTTCACAATCACTAACACAAATCCACCTAATATTTCCAACAAGTAAAGATACAAAACAAACAAAAAAAATCAACCCACCAAAAACATTCACGAGAAAATTAGAAAATTTATCATAAAAGAAAACTCAAAAGGAATCAAACAGAGAGGAAACACAATGAGAGAAACAAAGATAAACCAATGCCAAGAAAAATATCCAACAAAAAAAGAAACCAAAAGAAAAAAAATCAAACAATAATGACTTCAGTTCTACTCACCTTGTAATTAGTTGCTATGTAAAAAATGTACTGTTGTGCTCCGCAGAAAGTAGAGAAAATAGAATTCATGAAGAAGAAGAACACCAACATTTCCCCTAACACGTAACACGTAACAAACACCAAAATCAAATCACAATTTCAATCCAAATAAACAAAAAACGACGACAAAATAAGAAGTCTCACATGAATTAGAAGAAATTCTTATTCTTGCAATTTTGCAATAAAAAAAAAACTTTCAAAACTTTGGACAAAAAAATAATATATATATATATATATATATATTTTTAAGACATAACTTTCATTTCAATGACTGACATCATTAAATTGGTCTCTATTTTTTTTTTGCCTTTTTTTTTTTGTCTCAAACATTTCTTTGAAAGGGGAACCAAAGTTGACATTCCTGCATAAGATTCCTTCACTCTAATCTAATGCAAGGATCTTTCATGGTCTCATCATAATTTTTAGTACGATCAATAAATAAAGAGAGCTTACATATGAGATCGAAACGCCAAGCTGAGCGGTGTAAATGAGGGAGGAAAACTAGCGTGAAAGACTCGTTTTACCTCTTCCTCCCTTTTATGTTCCAACTTCAGTAAGACACCTAAAAATGGATTTCATTGTACATAATCTTCGTAGTAACTATCGCTTATCAAAGAAACAAACCTCTCGAGCCAAGGAAGCTGGTGTAGATCCTTCATCGTGTCGACATAAGAGTCTGTACATCGTGGGAGAGATTGATAAAAAATGAATATTATGAGTAGAAATAAGGACTAATATAAAAAAATTCGCTAAAATCACAAAGCTCAAAAGCTAGGAACCTATATCAATGAGGTATTTTGTAGTCCTGCTTTAAAAGAAAACCACAAATACAATAGACTATATTGCACCTATGATGACGACCATGATAGTTGTAAATAAAGTTTAAATGTAGAGATCAGATCATCACCAACTCCCAAACATCAAATTTTATTATAGTTTTATTTATCTATTTCAAGTCAACAAATGAATTGGTTTATTGGTTTTCATAAAACACAAAGCATGGACAAAGTTAGGGGTGATAGTCAGTTCGGTTTTCTCGATTTTGGGCCCAACTGAGAACCGAACCGACATCCTCAATTTTCTGAAAAGTGGAACCGAAACGATGTCCAATAAAAGATAAAACCGACAGTTTGGTTTTTGATCGGTTCGGTTCCTGGTCGGTTTGGTTTTTGTCACAAAGTTATAGAAAAGCATAATACCAGTGCATTGGTTTCCATGGAAATTTTATTATGGTTAATCAATAGTTTGCACGTTCAAAATGTCAAGGTACAATTGTTAACCATAGACATAAAATTCTATTATATATTTCCACAAATACAAATCTATGCATTATCCATATATCCATTAGCTCGGAAAATTAGGGCCCGTTTGATAACGTTCTCGTTTCTTGTTCCCTGATTCTTGTTCCTTGTTTTTTGAGAACTAGAAATAGGAACATGTTTGATAACTACTCGTGCTTCTTGTTTCTTGAAAAAACGAAACAGCAACAGAAACTTGTTTGATAACGTTTCTTGTTTCTTGTTTCTTGAAAAAAAAAATAAACAAAATAGATTGATAATTATTTTTTGTTAATTGTTTCTTTTCTTTATATTTTTTCTTTTTTATAGTTTAAATATAATTTAGTATACATAATATAAAAAAGATATAACATGCATTAAAATATATATATACATAAAAACTATCCAAAGTTTACATAATCGAATACAAATAAGTCTCGATGCAAAATTAAAAACAACCATAAAATTGTATTTATACTTCAAATGTTACCCAAATTTGATTTGGTATATGTTTTTGTGTGTTAACCGGGTAAGGAGACGTTTGTTTAAGAATAAGGAATTGAGCCTTCTACACACCAAAACAACATTCAATAACATTTTGGAGTGAGAAATGTCGGTAGTTAAACATTTATGGATGATGTCTCTTTTCTCTAAAATGTCGAAGTCGTTGTCAAATTTGTCTTTATTTGTTATGAACCGTGTTTTAAATTTTCGTCAACGTGTATACATCTTCATCGACATTTTCATGTATCAATGAACTTAATATCGACATGAGAGGTGAATCGACATTTCAATTATATTTTAGATAAATTGACGTTATATAACTAAAATATAATTATTGTGAATCTAATATTTAATAGTAAGAAAATTAAACTTATTTAAAAATCGTGAAATGCTTATTTGCAAAGTTTGAAATGTGGATGTTGATGGAAATATCGATAAATACTTGTTTTTTATTTTCAATGTCTCAATTTTATGGAAATGTCGATAAAAAAATATCGATAAGATGTCAATGTAGATAGATATTTATGAAAAAAAAAAAATTCTATACTTAAATTAATAAATAAACATTTTATGAAAATGTTGAAAAAAAAAATATCGATAAAATGTCGATGTGGATAGATATTTATGAAAAAAAATATATATTTTTTTAAAAATATATACTTAAATTAATAAATAAACATTTTAACGTAGCTAGATAGGATAAAAGACTTATTATAAATATTAGGTTCACATTACTATTAATATATTTGTTGACCGAGAAATTTCGGCCAATCAGCGGTCGCCACGTGTCTTCATTTTGGCCGGCGGATCGAATAAACTTAACCGAGCAAATTCGGTCATAGCTCAATTGGGCTCGAAATCGAATCGGGCTAAAAAGTTATTTAAATGGCAATTTGGCCCAAAGCCTAAAAATCCATTGGGCCCAGAACCCAAATGTCCATTGGACCCAAGCCCATTAGATCCAAGCCCAAGCTCATTGGATCCAGGCCCAAGCCCACCAGGCCCATGAGAACTCTATAAATAGAGAGCTCATTCTTCATTTTCAAGGTTCAGAAAATTTCTACTCCTAAAAGCTCAGAGAGAATTCCCAAACAACGAAGACTCCCTGAATCCTTGGAAGACTGAACAATCCTTCGAGAACAAGCTGCGAAGCCCTCGATCCAAATTCAACATCGAGAACAAGCTGCGAAGCCCTCGATCCAAATTCAACATCGAGAACAAGCTGCGAAGCCCTCGATCCAAATTCAACATCGAGAACAAGCTGCGAAGCCCTCGATCCAAATTCAACATCGAGAACAAGCTGCGAAGCCTTCGATCCAAATTCAACATCGACAACAAGTTGCGAAGCCCTCGATCCAAATTCAACATCGAGAACAAGCTGCGAAGCCCTCGATCCAAATTCAACATCGACAACAAGCTGCGAAGCCCTCGATCCAAATTCAACATCGAGAACAAGCTGCGAAGCCCTCGATCCAAATTCAACATCGAGATTAAGCTGCGAAGCCTTCGATCCAAATTCAACATCGACAACAAGCTGCGAAGCCCTCGATCCAAATTCAACATCGAGAACAAGCTGCGAAGCCCTCGATCCAAATTCAACATCGAGAACAAGCTGCGAAGCCCTCGATCCAAATTCAACATCGAGAACAAGCTGCGAAGCCCTCGATACAAATCCAACATCGAGAACAAGCTGCGAAGCCCTCGGTACAAATCCAACATCGAGAACAAGCTGCGAAGCCCTCGATCCAAATTCAACATCGAGAACAAGCTGCAAAGCTCTCGTTCCAAATTCAACATCGAGAACAAGCTGCAAAGCCCTTGAAACAAATCCAACATCGAGAACAAGCTGCGAAGCCCTCGAGATACATTTACATTTGAGAGAGAAAGAATCAGAGGATAAATATTAGAGATTGTAATCCACTACGCACTGATACATACAATACAAATACAAATACAAATTTCATTTACACGTGTCGAATCTCCATCCTTCGTTCGAAATCTCGTGTGAACAATATTCTCAAACAAAACAAAAATAAAAAGTGGCAAAATTCAAAATTAAAATAATATATAAAAAAATACTGTAAAATTAAGAGGAAGAAAAGAAAAGATAAAAAAAAAAAAAAAAAAAAAAAATTGCTACTTCTAGGATTTGAAGCCAAAACCTTGAATGTAAGGGACTTAAGTAAGTACACATCTCGCCAACATGCCAACCACATCATTTTGGTTTAAATAGGAACTGAAGTTTATAAATGAGAAAGAAACAGAAGAAACAACTTTTTGGTGTTTTTCAATTTTTGCCATTTTTTTAGAAACGCTTCTCAAAATTTAGAAACAAGAAACAGGAATAGTTATCAAACAAGTCTGTTTCTTAAAAAATGAGAAATAGAAACAGGAAACGGGAACGTTATCAAAAGAACCCTTAATTTTTCATTGTCTAAATTGTGAAAAGCAAAGGTCCAACACCACCAGCAAAATAAAGCTTTATGTGTCCACTTTTGAAGACAAAATCATTTAATTCAATAAAAAAAAAATTGAAACGATAAAACTCTGTATTGACTCAGTGCTCACCTGTTTTCTTGAGTTTCTCTCTAAAAGCAATAACGGGCCAACGACAACATTAAAACTCTTTGTTACTCTGATGTATGACTGCAGTAAGTAACAGAACCAACATCACAACAGAGGTAATAAAAAAATGCAACCAAACTCGATTGATATTAATATTTTACAGAGATTTTCCTAGCCGTCAATCCACATTCTTGAACACTCATTGTCATATAGAGATACAAGAATAAAATAATAGAAATCTTCCATCATCTCAACAAAGCAATTGAAAAATCCGAAAAGATGAAAACTCCTAGATTTTTCTTTCCAACATCCTAACTGAATCATTAACTCTTGTTATTCCTGACTCAAGGGTACCTCGCCTTTGCGTTCGATATGTTTGATTTGGTAGAATTTCTCACAAATTAACTACGGGAGGGAAATAAAAATTAAAATCAGAGAAAACCCCAAACACCATCAAATGAAATGTACCTGTAAGTAATGTTGGACATCTACAATCAGTTCTATAATTTCAAACCCCTGCTTCCATTGAAAATGGTCATAAGTGCCGATTAGTTTGGCTAAAAGAAAGCTAACATAAAGTTAACTGAGAAAAATAAAAGCTGCAAACAACCATCATGGGAGACGAAGGAATTTAATGTATATATCCAACATATTGCACCTCTCCTTCAACAACGAGATTCCGGCTGGTATTTATTTATATTTTGAGACTTAAACAACCCTAACAGTCTACAACAAAGATTCAAAAACCTCCACATGCCTTGAATCCAGAAAATTGTGAGTGAATAAACCCTAGAAGATTTGAGATGGAATACTGAGATAAACTTCTCATATTATGCGCAAATGAAAACTTACAAACTTTCCGTTAGAAAAGAAGATGAGAGAGAAATCAAATACCTGGAATCTTGATCATGCATGAGAGGGGAAGACAAAGAAGGGAGGCGAGGAGAACGAAGGGTTTCGATGAATCATGAAGGTCTGAGGAGAAGAATAGTCGATTTGTGCAAGAAAGCTAAACCCAATAAAAATATTAATTAATAAAATAAAAATAATAGGCGTTAAAATGGGTGACATTTCACATTTTTATTTTAACTTTTTCTTGACATTTTTGAAAGGTCAAGTTGCATGTGAGCGTGAAAAGTCTGAAAACTTCCGCTCTTTTTTGTTTTTCTTGACGTTTTTTTATGACCTCTGCTTTTTTTTTCCCTCCATATTCTTGACGTTTTTTTTAAGTTTAAGTCATACTTAACGTTTGTTCATAAAAACGATTTTTGTAGTAGTGTAAGGGAACTACTCTTCTACTTTTTCTATATGGGAAGGAATGAATTTTATCTTGTGAAAATTATGTTCCCAACTACCTATTCGGTCAAGTCCCCAAGATGTCATGCTTATTGAATCAGTTATAAATATCATTCTTACTCATGCAAATCAAAGGACGAGGCCTCATAGACAGAAGTTCATAATTCCCTCGAGATTCAGATCGAGATATATATGATTCTCTTGTGAAATATTAATCTTCTCAATAACAGATTTATAAAAAAAGATTATATATTATGTGGTCCAGTCTTATACAAACTCATTGTATATAAAATTTTCACTCACATGTCTCTGTATGAATGATTTGAATCAAATCATTTGTAACAATTATAAAGTAGGGTCAGTATCGGTCGTGTGACCAGGATAACGCACTCAATTTTATCCATATACTATAGACTCTTTATGTTATTTCTTGAACATTATCATCTCGTATGCCAACTACATATTGTTTAAGGTTATACTAATTGTTGGGAATGACTAGCCTATGCGCGGAAAAATGATGATCTTTTTACAAACCTTATCTTTTAATTTATTACTGTTTTACATTAATTGCAAAAACGTTTTTATTATTATGAATTCATTTAATTTTGAATTCATTTCTGTTAAAAAGTTTTTTGAATTAATTTCCTTTAAAACGTTTTTTGAATTAATTCTAAATTAATTTGATTTAATATCTTTATTAATTCTTAATTAATTTTGATTGAAACTCTCAAATTCTTTTCTCTATTTAAATGAAGTTTGAAAGGACTTTGGGGTATTCACTTTTCATTCACAAAAACTAATTCTGAGCATCGTACATTTGTCTTGATTACAATCCATCTCTCACGAGTGTACGTGAAAGTTGGATGTTGTGTTAACCTTGGGGAGCAACCGGCATAAACGATTCACACCGAGGTCGTGCCGAATTTTTTTGCTTTCAAGGTAGTGGTTTACCACGGCACAACAATTACCCTTCCGATTTCGTTTCGGCTGATCGACGACCAACAATTTGAAAGCAAAATCTACTTTTTATTTCAATGTCGATCATATTCAGAAAGAAAGATTAAAAGAGGAGATCATCCAGATCTGGGAGGGGTGTTTGGGTCTCAATCTAAAAGAAATCCAGTAGCTTCAAGCAGCCTATGGTGGGTCTTTTATATTCCATCAGGATGAACGAAGAAGAGGCCACGCTTCCAAGTATACTGTAAGTAAATTTTGATTTTGATGAAACTTTATTTTTATTGATCTTATTTGATTCTGCTCTATTGATGGGAATCAAAATCTCAAAATTTGATTTTGGTAAATGAGTTGGAAGTCTATAAGTCTCTTATATTTAATTATCAAGTTTTCTTTTGATAATTTTATTATATGTAATTGATTATAAAATTTGATTATGAGAGAAAATTTATTGAGTTCAAATTTGGAAAATGTGAAGTTTTAAATAGATGGTTTGTGGGTGTTTGTCTCGTGTTGCTTATGTAGAGTCTCAAAAGCATCAATTTTCTATAATCACTTGCTAATTGGCTTAATCTATATTTTGTATATGTGGGAGGATTCAATTGGTTGGCTAATTGTGGAGATACCAAGCATCATTCTCAAGTTCCCTTGGCAAATCATTGAGATATCAAGCATGGATTTAAGGAGATGTCTGAGGTATTCTAGATCTAATTTAATCCATTAAATATATGTTTATCATTGGTATATTAACATATATTTGAATTGGAACAAACTTCTATTTTCATGGAAGGAGGTGATAAATTTGGGAAATTAAAAGGTTAGTTTTGAATATTTTGTTGATCAATTATTAGTTTCTCAAGTATAGCTTAAATTTAGTAAGCTTGTCTTGATGTTGAATGAATTTTATATAAGTTGAGTTTCATGTATATATTTTGAAATGATATTTCAAATCTTTATATATCTTATAGGGGTGTAATTGGTTCGGTTCGACTCGGTTTGAGTGCTGAACCGAAACCGAACCGATAAAAATAGTGAAGGAAATGTGAAACCGAAACCGAACCGCCGGAGGTTGTGAACCAAACCGAACCGACCGATTAACCGACGGTTTAATCGGTTCGGTCTGGCGGTTCACCGATTAGTTAATTCAAAGAGCAATGGGCCGAGTTGGGTTAAGTTTAGTGGGCTGGATGATGGGCCGCTAATGGGTTATGGGCCCATTCTACTTTGTAGGAGTAAATAGTTCAAAAAATATTCATATTGTCACGCTCGAACTCAAGACATCTTGGTTGTAAGGCATCTCTAAAGCCACTGGACCGCTTACAATTATGGGTAATTCTTCGATTTATTATATATATATAGTAATCGATCGGTTCGGTTATCATCGGTTTTAAAGCATCAAAACCGAAAACCGACCGAATATATTCGGTTTTCTTAATATTCAAACCGAAACCGTCAACCGAACCGAACCGAACCGAAATTAACATCGGTTTCGGTCGGTTTTTCGGTTCGGTTCGGTTTTTTCGGGTTTCCCTTGCACCCCTAATATCTTATAACTATATGTGATTTAAAATAGAGGATCAAAACATGATGAATTTACCATATCTTTGAAATATGAGTGGCTAAACTGTTAGCTAGCTTTTGTTATTGATTCGTGAAAATTCAATCACTTACTTGAGAATAGATCTTTGAGTTGGAAAGAACTTTCTATGGCTAAATCAAAGAAAAACAAAATGGAAGATTGTGAGGCTTTTCCATAAATGGTTTTGATAGAAGATAATTGATTTGAGGGATAAAATTGATTACCTAATATATATTAGGCATGAGATGATTCTTTCATTCAATTCATTGGATGACTTTGTTGAAGATGTGTCTCTTTGTTCATTGTGATTCACATGATTATTATATTTCAGTTTAATATATAAATATAATTAACGAGTATATATTTATTCATGAATAGTGTGATTATGATGTTTATCATGAGAAAAATTGATTGATTAGAATCCATTAATTTCTTATCGTACTAAATATATTCTTAAATATATTGTGTGGACTTATGTTTTTAATATCTTGTTGATAGATATTATTGAAATGGCTTAAATTCGTTCAATTATGTGGAAATTTTTTTCGGGTGGTTAATTAGTTTCCCAAATACAGTTTAACCTATTGATGATTGGAATTGAATTAATTTTATTTAGATTGAATCTAATAATGTGAGATTAAAGATTTTTCAAATCTTTGTATATATATATGAGATGATGATTTATCAACTTTATTTCATGGGTATATTTGGACATAATATTCAATATATATTTTTCCATGACATGAAATAAGGAAAATAATAATATTATTATTGTTGTATTATGTTTCTAACATCAAATGTGATGTTATTTGAGAATTTTAATTATCATATTAGCATGTGATGAAAGTAATAATTATTATTATAGACAGAGCTCATGTATGTAGAATGACATTTTTGAAAATGATGAATATTGCAAAAGTTGTTTAGTGGTGCAACTTGAAATTGTGAAGGAATTAAAAGAATGAGGTAATGAGTATTTTTTTAATTGACAATATAAATGCGTGATTGATATCATAAATTGTCATATTTAAAAGTATTCAATTTGGCCATAATTTTTCATGAAATTGAAAAATATTATTAGTGATAATAATTTAGTTTGGCCTTAGAACAATATTGGTTTATTACCTAGCTTGTTGGTAGCAAGAAAAATTGTGCAAAATCTCTCATGTCTATGTGGAGCTCGTAGAAATTGATTATAATTTAAGATATTGATAGCTATGTAAAATGTGTGATATTTTATAAGGGTTATTTAAGATCTTGTTTGTTAATTATGCATGCATATTTTCATTGGTTGAAAATATGAACTTATTCATGCAAAATAATTTATCGAACATGTCTATGATCATGAAAAATGAAAAGAAAAATATTGTCTAATTTTTCTTATTATTGATTCATAGATAAGAACATCAAATATATAAATTGTGAATAACACATGTGAATGAGATGTTCCATGTATTGTGACATACAGATGCATTTGTGTTCTGATTATGTTGTTATGTGATTTTAAAATTTAACAACTAATGAATAAATGTTTTGGATAACATTTCTTGAAATATGCATATTATGTCATTATGAAGAGATATCATGAGCAATATATCTCTTATTGATAAAAATGTATTGATATAGTCATCATGTGAAATTAAATGAATTATTGGCGAAGTAAGAAATTTGTGATGCTCCCACTCATGTCTTATAATTTTTGTTATAGTATACATCAATTTATTGTGATGTTTATAATTTATGTATTCATGCATAAATATGTTTGAGAGATTGAAATATATTTTTAATATCTCAAATATGGGAGAGATAGTGATTAAAATCATTATTTAATGCAAAAGAAATAAAATCTTTTGATTTTTATGATGTGATACTAGATGTTAAGATAAGAAAAATCAAAATGGCTTTTCAGTATGTCAATAAGATTACATTGAAAAGCAAATTGCTAAAGTAATTTAATTCCTTTGATGATATTTCTGTAAGGCTAGTGTGAGTCTTAAGAAGAATAAGGAAGATATAGTGTTTCTCAATCTGAATAAGCAAAGATTATAGGTAGTGTCATGTGTTTGATGAACTATACTAGACCTGATATTGCATATGTTGTGAGTAAATTGAGTAAATACACACAAAATCCTGATAAAGATTATTGAATTGCTCTTCGTCGATTATTGAGGTACCTTAAAGGTACAATGAATTTATGTTTGCATTTTAATACTATGTGGAGGAGCTATTTCATGGAAATTAGCTAAGCAGACGTGCATAGCACGGTCCACCATGGAGTCCGAGTTCATAGCTCTCGAGCTAGCAGGGCAAGAGGTAGAATGGCTAAGAAGCCTACTAGGAGACGTACCATTGTGGGGGCGTCGTCTATACTGGTCTCCATACATTGTGATTCACAGTTGTTAAAGGTAGTGTTTATAATGGCAAAAGAAGACATTTACGCCTTAGACATGGAGCTGTGAAAGAATTGCTGAAGAGTGGAATTATCTCCTTGAAATATGTGAGGTCTGAGAGAAATCTTGGGGATCTCCTCACCAAAGGCCTAACAGGGAGAGTAATTCTAGAGTCTTCAGCTAGTATGAGACTCAAACCCTTAAAGTGGATCCATAGCCCTTTATTTGGGTGGTCTGAGTAAGACTTGATGGAACACTTGAAAGGTATCCATAGCCCTTTATTTGGGTGGTCTGAATACAGACTTGATGGAACTCCTAGAAGTCTTCATAGCTCACTTGTTGAGTGGTCTGAATACAGACTTGATGGAACTCTTAGAAGTCTTCATAGCTCAGTTGTTGAGTGGTCTGAGTACAGACTTGATGAAGCATTTAACGTGATTGTGAAGGTGTGGCCGCCTTCTATGAAAGAGTCTTCTAGAGCTTTCACGGTGACCCGAGGTTCGATGTGCATGGCCTTAAAAAGCACTTGATGTTGTATCAGTATCGCGGATTCAAGATAAAACATAAGGAATGGAGCGTGTTGTGTAGGGGTCTCAACCTTAATTGATGAAAGTTCAAGAGGAAACTCACTCCCTTCAATTAGGTTGTTGTCTCACTTCACTATGCAACAATTCAAATCGTAAGATATTGTTGTTTAAGCTTAGTATTTATTATTTGCTCAGATTTTGGTTTTTGTTTCATATTTTTTCCGTGTCATTCGTGGGGATTGTTGGGAATGACTAGCCTATGCGCGGAAAAATGATGATCTTTTTACAAGCTTTATCTTTTAATTTATTACCGTTTTACATTAATTGCAAAAACGTTTTTATTATTATGAATTCATTTAATTTTGAATTCATTTATGTTAAAACGTTTTTTGAATTAATTTCCTTTAAAACGTTTTTTGAATTAATTCTGAATTAATTTGATTTAATATCTTAATTAATTCTTAATTAATTTTGATTGAAACTCCCAAATTCTTTTCTCTATTTAAATGAAGTTTGAAAGGACTTTTGGGTATTCACTTTTCATTCACAAAAACTAATTCTGAACATCGTACTTTTGTCTTGATTTCAATCCATCTCTCACGAGTGTACGTGAAAGTTGGATGTTGTGTTAACCTTGGGGAGCAACCGGCATAAACGATTCACACCGAGGTCGTGCCGAATTTTGCTTTCAAGGCAATGGTTTACCACGGCACAACAATTATCCTTCCGATTTCGTTCCGGTTGATCGACGACCAACAATAATAACCTATGATTTTTATATAATGGATATTATAAATTACAAATAAAAATACAACAAAATATTTATCAAATAATTATTAATTAATTACGAGACTTTAGGTTATAAATCTAACACTTTCGAGCGGGTTATTTAGGTGAGAGGGGTAGTTTTTGAAACAAATTATAAAAAAGGGGTTGTTATCAAACTATTTAGAAGAAAGGGGTTGCTTGTTTTTTTGTCTTTTATGGACTACGCAGGTTGAAGACGCGCACCTCAGTGTGAACACAAAACTGAAGGCACGCATCTCAAAAATATTTGACGAATTCCAAACGTTGTTTGGGCAAAGTAAAAATTATGTTTATCCTATTTATTAATAAACAAACAAAATAATGAATGAATTTCTTTTTGCTTCAGTGGTTTGGTTGCATGTCTATCCAACAGTTTGGCCCAGGTTCGATTCTTAGCATTGTTTTATTTTTTCTTCAAGTTTAATACCACAGTTTTTTTTTTTTTTAAATTATTATATCATATGTTATTGCAATTTTATTTCTTCATATTCTTTAAAAAAAACAAATATCAATTTAAACACTTATTTGTAAAATAAAAATTATTATTATAAAAAAAAGTTAATTAATATATCGAGATAAATTGCACATTAATTTGTAATAATAGTAACTTCAAATTCAAATAAGTGTTGCAATTTTTATTGTTTAATATTCTTTAATTTGAAAAATGGTCAATCAAAATATTTTCATATCCTCATAGTTAGATTAAAACATGTCTAACACGACATTAAAAATTAACTTCTAAGCTGAAAAATCATGCAAATCTGTCATTGTTTAATGAGTCCACGAAACATATTTCTTTTGAAGTTTGATCGAGATTCATCACAATAATTGAAATGATTGAACATAATTTATTCTTCTTTAATTTACAATTCAAACTCAATGTTTAAATTCAAAATGATCGCTAGTCTTATTATTATTATTATTATTATTTTTTTATATTATGTATTATAATAATATTATCTAATTATTTTAGAATAAAAAATTATAAATAAAATATTTTAATAATATATGATATAATATTTTTTTTAAAAACTGTGGTATATAATATTTAAAAAAAAAACTGTGGTATTACCTTTCATTTTAAAGGAAGAAAAAATAAAACCATCACAAGAATCGAACCTCGGCAAAAAAGATTGATAGACATGCAATAAAACCACTGAAGCAAAGAGAAATTCAATCATTATTCTGTAATTTTTGTGTTCAATAAATTACAAAATAAATTCATTCATTAATAAATAGGATAAAAGTAATTTTTACATTGCGCAAACGACGTTTGGAATTCGTCAAATATTTTTGAGATGCGTGCCTTTAGTTTTGTGTTCACACTGGGGTGCGCGTCTTGAACCTGCGTAGTCCACAAAAAAATAACCCATTTTCTTCTAAATAGTTTGATAACAACCTCTTTTATATGATTTGTTTCAAAAACTACACCCCTCACCTAAATAACCCAGCAGTGCGTTGAGCAATGATAACCCTTGTATGTCTATATAAGATTCCCACATTTGATTAATATTGAATCCTTTTTAAATTCGTGATTGATTTATATCTTTATGAAACCTAGCGTATTATAACACTCTTGCTCTCATTCGATTTTTCCATGCACCGTAACCCTTTCAATACTCCAACGTAATACTACTTTCAATTGGTTGACTAAATAGACAGAAGCAATTTAAAAGAACACTCTCAACAAAAAGATTTAGAAATGTCAACTTAATTGAAATATTTATTATTATTAAATAAAAAAAATTATTTTTCTTACCAAGGATATGATGTTTATTTATTTATTTATTTATTTTTGGTTTAAAATTATGCTATTCATTTGTTGAACCATCAAACGAGGGTCAACCAAAAATGAGTAATATGAAAAATTCAATGATTAAAATAAATATTTTTTAAATTCAAAACACAAAATAAAATAAAAGATTTTATATATATATAGAAAAATTGTAACAGAGTTGAATTTAAAGTAAAATAATTAAAAATATAGCATCTTTTTTTAAATTTTACAATTTTTATCCCTAATAGTATTGTCTATCGCTGATATAGTAGTCTATCACCTCAGTTTTTTATAGAATTTTGTCGGTGTCTAGCACTGATAGTAGTCTATCAGTGATAGTCATATATCAACGATAACAGTCTAATATATCAGCGATAGCAGTCTAATATATCAGTGATAATCACTAATTGTTTTTGCTATATTTGTAAAATGTTTTAAATTTTCCTATTTTTGTCATTATTTTGAAGTTGATTGTATACAACCATATATATATTTTAGGGAAAAAATCAGCTTATACCCCTAAACTTTGAGGGTTGTATCAACTAAAACCCTAAACTAACGATCATATCAATTTAAACCCTGAACTTTCATAAGTGTATCAATTTACACCTTCTATTAGAACTTATTTAAAAAAAAAATCATTTAAAGGAGTGAAAACTTATAATTTTAACAATTAAACTCATAAACAATCAATTGTATGAAAGTTTAGAGGTTTAATTGATCAATTACAAGTCTCCACACGTGTGAAAACTAACATTTTTCTAATGGAGGGTGTAAATTGATACACTTATGAAAGTTCAGGGTTTAAATTGATACAATTGAAAGTTTAGGGTTTTAATTGATACAACCCTCAAAGTTTAGGGGTATAAATTGATTTTTTCCCTATATTTTAAGAAATTTTCATATCAGTTGATATTCGACAAATATATAATATAACCGTTGTGTACATGTCGGAGATGATTTCTTACTTTCTTTATTGGTATGTCTGAAATTCAACCGCCGCCGTCGGTGATGGATTTGAAACGACCGATGCGCCGCCGAATGAGGATGACTGTATTGAATTGTCATTTGAAAATAAGAGTTGGGTCAAACCCAAAGTTCTAGTTTTTTTTTTACTATATTGGTTTCTTTTCCTCTAATTCATAGTTGGATGAAAGTCCACTGTGTGTTCAAATTTGAGATTAGAAATCTTCAACCTTCAAAAATAAATTAGATAAAAAAAAAAAAAAGAGATTAGAAATTTTCATCCAATCAAATTGAGTCGTTTTGTATATATTGTCCATCCGAACATAATTCGATAAATTTACGATCTTTATTGATGTTAGAAGTTCGATGACCCACTCTATATTTGTTCAACTCAAAATATTGATAATAATAATATTTTGTACCATTAATTTTAAGTTATAAATTTCTTTTTTTTATTTCTTTTAACTTAAAGTAACAATTTAGTCTAGTTTGTAACGATTCTGGACTTTATATAGATAACAATTGAGTCTTTATACTTTAAAAATTGTAACATTTTAGTCTCTAGCATGAAGATTATTATTAGGATTTAATAGAATTCTTCATGGTAAGGATTTAATTGAGTCTCTGTACTTTAATTTTGTAACAATGTAGATCGATAAATTGATTGGAGAAAATGTGTATAACTATAAAAATTAAGTACTTACATAACAGCCAAATCGAGCCTAGCTCAATTCAATTGGCATAGAGTCGTGTCATTGTCTAAGAGATCAGGGGTTCAATCCCTTCCTCGCATTAATTAAATATCTTTTGCAAAAAAAACAATACTAAAAAAATACTTACATTAAAAAAAAAAATAGAATCTTTTAAATAAGAATTAAATTATTATAAAATTTAAAGTTTATAGACTAAATTGTTACAAAATAAAGTTTAGAGTTTTCATCACAATGTTCTTTAATTTAAATTTTTTAATAAAGAGATCAATTTACTATCTTTCGTCAAAAAAAAAAAAAAAAAAAAAATGTTAAATACAGAAATAAATAGTAAATTGATTGATTTTAAAACTGATCAATTTACATTTTTGTATTTAACATTTTTTTAATTTCTGTAAAAAACATTTGTAGAATTAATGTTATAAAATTAAAATAAAAAATTAGCTTATACTCCGGGAGATTGTAACGGAATCAATTTAGACTAAGGGTGTGTTTGGTTTAGATTACTAAGGCCCCGTTTGGGATTGTTGTGGAAACATAAAAAATAAATTTTAACAAAATCTTAATCGTTTTTGTTGTTTGGTAAAACAGATTTTTTTAAAATTTATATAAAAGCACTTTCTAAATTCTTTTTAAATTGTTTGATTTTGAGAATCTCTAAATAGTAGCATTAGCTTTTAGCTTCTCGATTAATCTAACGCATTACCTATTAAAACATCGTGACCATTCATATCCTTCCACATCCTTTATCCTTCCACCACGTCTTTCCTTTTTTTTATACAACTAATTTCTACTATGTTAGACACCAGTTGAGTTTTATATGAACATAAGTCAATTACATAAGAATATAAAGATTATTTCTAAGTTTTTTTTTAGTCATGATTTTCTTCTTAATTTGGATGGAAAAGTAGAAACAGAAAAAAAAATGGTCACCCAAAATTTGTTTTAGATACATGTCCTAACATTTTATCATATAAATCTCAACAAATATCAAAATATTATTTCTAATTTAAACTATAAAAATTATAAATAATTAAATTATAATCATTCATATATTAAATATTAACATATAATAATTAAATTATAATCATTCATATATTAAATATTAACATATAAATAATCATTCTCTAAGTATGTTTATTTTTGTTTTTACTGTCCAGCCATACCGATTTTGTTTGAATTTACCAAACGCTTTCACGTGCTTCTAAATTGAAATTTACCAAACACTAATCAGCTTCATATGACAGCTGATTTTTCTAAAAGCAAAGCTGAAAGCAATTATTTTAAAAGCTACCGCAATCTCAAACTGAGTCTAAGTGTTTAATTTTTGCAAAAAGTCATTTTGGATTAAATTGAAGTGTTTGGCAACCATCCAAAATGAATTTTTGGAGAATGAGTTTTTGAAATAATGCATTTTGGATGAACACACTTGTATTAACTTTTGAAAAAAATGTTTTTTTTGTTTAATTGAAAAACCTACTTAATTCTCATATTGTATTAAAATTACCAAAATACCCTCACACTCCTCTTTTAAATTTTCTCCACCAACCAACCTCCTTCGACCACCGCCGCCGACCACCACCTCCAAACTCCGACCACCACCGCCTAACTCCGGCCACCCGTAGCAGGCCACCGCCTCCCCACTCTGGCAATCCGTCACCCCGCTCCGACCACCCGACCCCGGCCATCCCCCCCGCCACCCGACCCCAACCACCGCCGCCGCCACCCCACCCCGACCGTCGCTGCCACCCGACCCCGACCACCACCGCCTCAACCTAGCCACCCGACCACCGTCGACCGCCTCCGCCACCGCACCCCGACCGTCGCTGCCACCCGATCCGAGCCACCGCCGCCACCCGACCCTGACCACCGCCGCCCCAGCCTGGCCACCCGACCCTCGCCGCCCCAGCCTGGCCATCCGGTGATAGCTCACAAAATGAGTTATCTTTAGGACCTATTTTATGCTAGTTTAGAGACTTACACGGTTAATTTCACGTTTAGATTTGATTATTTTATAGATATCGAGCATTTGGAGCAAACCAGAGCTTTTAGAAGATATATGATGAAAAATGAGCTAATATGATGCAAATACGAGATCCCAAGGGAAGAGAAGGAGGAAAATCAGCCAAAAACCCGAGGGACAGCGTCTAGACGCTGAAAATAGCGTCTAGATGCTCAAAATAAAAATATAATATAAAAATGTTCAAGTCCGTTCTTGGAAGAATAAGGCCATAATCTTTCTTTTAAATAGGATTTCCTCTGCTTAATGGATAAGCATTTGTTACCAATGGGGAATTCTTTCTCATCTAAAATTGAAAATTGAGGTGATTGGATTTGCACCAATAGAAACCATAAATTTGATCCACAATAAGAGGATTACACGATTAATTTCACGTTTATATTTGATTATTTTATAGATATCGAGTATTTGGAGCAAACCAGAGCTTTTAGAATATATATGATGAAAAATGAGCTAATATGATGCAAATACGAGATCCGAAGGGAAGAGAAGGAAGAAAATCAACCAAAAACCCGAGGGGACAACGTCTAGACGATGAAAATAGCATCTAGAAGCTCAAAATAAAAATATAATATAAAAATGTTCATCAGGTCTAGACGCTCAAAATAAAAATATAATATAAAAATGTTCAAGTCCGTTCTTGAAAAGAATAAGGCCATAATCTTTCTGTTAAATATGATTTTCTCTGCTTAATGGATAAGCATTTGTTACCAATGGGAATTCTTTCTCATCTAAAATTGAAAATTGAGGTGATTGGATTTGCACCAATAGAAACCATAAATTTGATCCACAATAAGAGGATTACACGGTTAATTTCACGTTTATATTTGATTATTTTATAGATATCGAGCAAAAACTAGAGCTTTTAGAAGATATATGATGAAAAATGAGCTAATATGATGCAAATACGAGATCCCAAGGGAAGAGAAGGGGGAAAATCAGCCAAAAACCCGAGGGGACACCGTCTAAACGATGAAAATAACTCAAAATAAAAATATAATGTTCATCGATGGGCTTGAACTCAAGACTGGGCACTGTATCAAAAAAATTTGGCTTCACCTACACCAACGCACCCATAAACATATAATGATACTAAAGCCCAACATGTGTTTACTTATATATCAGCCCAATTTGTTTTGCAGCTCCCTGTATCAACCCTAATGCACTAGCACTCAAAATATGATCTGAACCCATCAGATTTGTCTTATTTGCATTTTGGACGATTTTTACCTTAGAATTCCTTATAAATACATATTTTTGAATAGTTTTTTGGAGTCAATTTGAAGAGTTATTCTCAATTTCGAAAATACATAATTTTAAGAGTTGAAGGAGATTTTTGGGAGCAAAAAGAAGACAATTACATGTTCGGGATCGTGGCGATTGCAGCGGGAACGTGGAATCGACACTAGTTTTATTTCTTCTTCCCTTTTAATTTGTAGTTTCGTTATGAGTTTAATTTTGAGTTTATATTTTGTAATGTCGAACAAGATTAGTTAAACTCATTTATCTTAGGGATTGATGTAGTCATTAGACTCGTGTTTTGAATAATTTAGGTGTCTTTGATTGATTGTTTTTATTTTGATTCCTGCCTTTATGTGCTTAATGCTTATAATCTCTTGATCACAAATTATTTGTTTAATTGGTCTGAATTTACTCTGATAAGTTGTAATTTAGACTAAAACTTAATTGTTTGACTAAAGGGGTTCTGACAAGAAATTGATCGGTACTCCTTTAGAGGTTGTTAAATGAAGGGTCGTAATGTCGTGCATGTTTTTAAAAACTAGATGGATATATTGGTTCTATTTCATTGCATGAGATTTAATTGTACTCGAAAGATGCAGTTTTTATCTTTGACTTCCTGACTTATGATTTATTGCATGATTCTTAGTCGTTAATTAATTGATTCATTGGTCTAATTGGCGAAATCAACTCCCTAAGATATCTCTCTCCTTGTTGTTCTCCATCTTTTATTTTATGTTTTTATTTTATTTCAATCATATCATTTATCGTTTTATTTCTCTAAATAAAATTGGGTGATTGTATTCGCGATACTTAAGTGAACTAGAAAACCAATCCTGAGGACGATACTCGTATTTACATACACTATTTATTACTTGACCCGTACACTTGCGGTTTTGCACTGCATTAAAAGTGTGCAACACCCGACCCCCGCCGCCCCGGCCACCCGACTACCGTCGACCCGACCACCCGACCCCGACTCCGACCCCGACCCTGACCCTGACCCCGACCCCGACCTCAACCATTGTAGGATCGGTTGGCAACACTAGAGGGGTGAATAGGGTTGCCTAACAATTTTAAAACTTTTTCGAGAAATTAAGCTAAATTAGTTCAAAGCAAACTAATAGAATTAACACCCTAAAATTGCTAAAAATATGTAACAATTTTTCTAAGCATGCAACCTACTCAAATAAGTAAAAGGCAACGAAAAATAAAAGAGTAGAGAATAAGAGATGACATCGGAAATTTTTATAGTAGTTCGAAAATTCCTACTCCACTCCCCAAGCTCCTCTTGGGAATTTTACTGTTGTGATTCTCTTACGGGTGAGAATCAAACCGAACGATCACTCTTTTTGCGGGTTTAAGAGGAAACCACTACGAATCCTTTTGCAGGTTTAAGACCCAACCTATACTGATCTTTTTCGCGGGTTCAAGATCAAACCACAATGGTCCTTTTCATGGGTTCAGGATCAAAAACCACTCCAAATCCTTTTTCGGGTTCAGGATTAAACCGCCCACTCAATTCCCAAGGTGCACCCACACCTTATTACAAATCTCAATTGAAGTAATGATATAAAGTCCCCACAAAAATAAAACTCTCACACAAATCTCTCGCAATATAGAATAAAATTGAGCTGGGAAGAGATCAACAATGGTGGCTTAAGAGAGAAAAATTTAGCAAAATGATTGGGTAATTTGAAGGAGGAAAGTGGCTAAATTTGTAGGAAATTTTTTACTAAAATGATATTAAACCCGATTTAAAATTAGCCATTAGATCTAGGTTAAAAGATCCAAAGGTGGGAATTTAATGGTAAAAGAAAATATCATCAATGGTGATTTTTTAAAGGTTAATGGTAAAAGGAGAAGAGGGTTGGTGTGTTGGGGTGTTGTGCACGTGACATGGGTCGTCTTCCCAATCGTCCACGTCATTGGTCGTGTTTGAGTAAATATTTTCCCTCTTCTTTTGATCATAACTTCTTTGTTTGATGTTCGATTTATGCGATTGAAAATGCGTTGGAATCGTCTTTCCGAGCTCTACGTTACGAATACAATGAGAGCCATGTTTGCTATCACTTTCGATTCCACATCAGCAAAGTGCCACGTGTCAACGCCACATTGGATTTTGCCTTCAATCTTCTTTTGTCACTATCTTTCTTGTCTGAACTTGGATTCGAATGATTCAAGATGCATTAGAATCTTCTTTCTAAGAACTATGTTATGGATGTTGGTCGTCGATCAACCGGAATAGAATCGGAACGGTAATTGTTGTGCCGTGGTAAACCACTGCCTTGAAAGCAAAATTCGGCACGACCTCGGTGTGAATCGTTTATGCCGGTTGCTTCCCAAGGTTAACACATGTTAGTTAACTCAAAGCTAAAGTCTATTTTTAGTAAATTGCTATATTTGAAGTTAGTGGGGTAAGTATTGATATATTTAGAGTTAGTGGAGTAAGTGGCTATTTTTGTGGAGTTAGAGTTAGTGGAGTTAGTGGCTGTTTTTATGGAGTTAACTAAGCTATTTTAGCATTTAGAAAGTGTATTTAAGATCAGATTTTATTGAATGAAAATGTAGTAGTTGCATTCCCATTTCTCTTCTCTCTTAGAAACAACAGTGGTATCAGAGCTAAATTCTTAAGGGGCCTGTGAGTGAGAGTTAGTGAGATATCCCTTAGAGAAATCGAGTGATACACTTTGAGATTTGAGTGAGATGGAGTCAGGATCGAGCGGTCTTTCTTCACTGGCTCCACCAGTGTTTGATGGAGAAAACTACCAAGCATGGGCTATTAGAATGCAAGCCTACATGGAGGCTTGTGATTATTGGGAAGCAGTTGAGAGCGACTATGAGGTTGCTGCACTTACCGATAATTCAACAATCAACCAGATCAAGACTCACAAGGAGAGGGTCACCAGGAAGGCAAAAGCTAGAGCTTGCCTATATGCAGCTGTGTCTTCATCCATATTCAACAGAATTATGACCTTGAAGTCAGCAAACGAGATCTGGGACTTCCTCAAAGGTGAGTATGAAGGTGATGAGAGGATCAAGGGCATGAAAGTGTTGAACTTGGTGAGGGAATTCGAGAGAATGCAAATGAAGGAGTCTGAGTCCATTAAAGAATACTCAGACAAGTTGATTGCGATTGCCGACAAGGCAAGAGCATTAGGAACTGATTTATCTGACAATAGATTGGTTCAGAAAATTCTGGTTTCAGTTCCTGAGAAGTATGAAGCAACCATTGCTTCCTTAGAAAATACCAAAGACCTCTCTAAACTCAAGGTGATAGAGTTAGTAAGTGTTTTGCAAGCACAAGAGCAAAGGAGGTTGATGAGGCAAGAAGGAAGCATTGAGGGGGCACTGAAAGTCCGAATGCAACAAGGAGAAGGTGGAAGAGTGAAGAAGTGGAGAGGGAGAAAGGAAAGTGGCAGCAATAGCTCAGATTATGCTGTAAAGGATGATGAAAGTGCAGGTTTCAGCAAGGGCAGTGCATGCAAGCATTGTGGGAAACATAATCATCCACACTTCAGATGTTGAAGAAGGCCAGATGTGAAGTGTAGAAGGTGTCATTCAATGGGGCACATTGAGAGATTCTGTAAGGGATCTCAACAGCAAGGAGGAGCACATGCTGCAGTACAACAAGAAGAAGATCGACTTTTTGTGGCTACCTGTTTCTCATCAGTCACTCAATGTGACAGTTGGTTGGTTGATAGTGGGTGTACCAATCACATGACAGGTGACAAGGAGTTGTTCAAGGACCTTGACAAGTCATTCAAGTCAAGGGTGAAGATAGAAAATGGTGAGTATCTAGAAGTGAAGGGGAAAGGCACAGTGTCAATAGAGAGCTGTGCAGGAACCAAGTTGATTACTGAAGTGCTCCTAGTTCCTGAGATTGATCAAAACTTGTTAAGTGTTGGTCAACTAGTAGAGAAGAAATTCAAAGTGTTATTTGAAGAAGGAAAATGCATTATTTTCGATTCCAGTGGAAATGAGTTGTTCAAAATAAAGATGCAGCACAAGAGTTTCTTATTGGATCCACTCGAGAAGGAACAAATACCTTTCAAGTGTCAAGTGAGTGACACTGAGCTATGGCACAAGAGGTTGGGGCATTTTCATCAGAAGGGGTTGCAGTATTTGCAGAAGAATGAGATGGCAGTTGGAGTACCAGTTCTGGAGGAGCTGAAAGCAAACTGCAAAGCTTGTTTGACAGGGAAGCAAACGAGGTTGCCATTCAAGAAGTCAATTTGGAAAGCAACAGAGAAGTTGCAGCTCATCCACACTGACTTGTGTGGACCACAACCAACTCTCTCACTCAATGGTAGCAGGTATTTCATTATCTTTATTGATGATTATACCAGAATGTGTTGGATTTACTTCATGAAGCATAAGTCTGAAGTAGCTGAAGTGTTTCTGAAGTTTAAAAGATGGGTTGAGAATCAGAGTGGTTGTCAGATTCAGGTGGTAAGGTCCGATAACGGGACTGAATACACGTCACAAAGGTTCACTACCTTTTGTGAAGAAGTTGGAATAGAGCATCAGCTCACTGTTCCATATACTCCACAACAAAATGGAGTTAGTGAGAGGAAAAACATGAGTATTATGGAGATGACAAGATGCATGTTGCATGAGAAGAACTTGTCAAAGGAGTTTCGGGCTGAAGCAACAAATACATCCCTGTTTTTATTGAATAGACTACCTACAAGGGTATTGGAGAAGAAGACACCCTATGAAGTTTGGTTTAGTACTAAACCAAAACTGAAAAATTTGAAGGTGTTTGGTTGTTTGTGCTTTTCTCATGTTCTACAGGTGGAGAGAGACATGTTGAGTGAAAAGGCAAAAACAAGAATCTTTGTAGGCTATACCGTGATGTCCAAAGCGTACAAGATCTATCAACCTCACAAAAAGAAGATGGTGATTAGTAGGGATGTTCAATTCTTGGAGAATGAGGATTGGGACTCGACAGAAGAAGCAGAGGTGAAGAAACAAGAAGTTTCTCTGGATCCTTATGAACTGGTTGATGATGCACCAGTTAAAGGGACTAGACTGCTGAGTGAGGTATATGAGAGAAGTAGTGTGTAGTTGTGTTAGAAGCAAGCTAGATGTTTGCAGCATTTGAGTTAGGAGGAGTATGTTAGTTAACTCAAAGTTAAAGTCTATTTTTAGTAAATTGCTATATTTGAAGTTAGTGGGGTAAGTATTGATATATTTAGAGTTAGTGGAGTAAGTGGCTATTTTTGTGGAGTTAGAGTTAGTGGAGTTAGTGGCTGTTTTTATGGAGTTAACTAAGCTATTTTAGCATTTAGAAAGTGTATTTAAGATCAGATTTTATTGAATGAAAATGTAGTAGTTGCATTCCCATTTCTCTTCTCTCTTAGAAACAACAACACAACATCCAACTTTCACGTACACTCGTGAAAGAAGGATTGGAATCAAGACAAAACTACGATGCTCATAATATGTATTTGTCAATGAAAAGTGAATGAATCAAAAGTTCTTTCAAACTCCATTTAAATAGAGAAAAGTATTTTGGAGTTTCAATCAAAATTAATTAAGAATTAATTCAGATATTAAATCAAATTAATTCAGAATTAATTCAAAAAACGTTTTAAAAGAAATTAATTCAAAAAACGTTTTAACATAAATGAATTCAAAATTAAATGAATTCATAATAATAAAAACGTTTTTTGCAATTAATGTAAAACAATAATAAATTAAAAGATGATTTGTAAATAAAGATCATCATTTTTCCGCGCATATGCTAGTCATTTCCAACAATGGACACTTTGAAACACTAAAATCATTAGTAAATTAGAGGTTTGTTATCATCAAAACAAATGGTATGATTGAAGCTCATGAAGCTCATGAAGCTAACAATCTCCCCCTTTTTGATGATGACAAACTACTTCAGAAAAATATTCTCAAAATATAGAATATGAATAATAATATTGAAATATTTCAATTAGTGAGCATCACAAATCAATCACTAAACATCACATATATTTTTCTAAACAATTTCTCCCCCTTTTGTTATCGTCAAAATAACAATTAAAAGCAAAAGTTTCCCCTAAAGATAATAGACATGATAATCAATTAAAAATAAATAAATTTCCCCCTCAAAATAATAATCGAGTAAAACAATTGGTTGATTTAAGTTCTCCTAATAAATGAAGACAATAAAATGGAGCAAATATAAAATTTAATAAAAAATGAACTTATCAAAACATAACCTCAAATTCAAATGAAATCAGTGATCAATAAATCAATCAAATTCAGCTTCGATAAGCAACATAGTATTTAGACAAATAAATATGTTGCTCCCTCTAAACAAGTGAGTCATATAATGATTGCAAACCAGCAATCATCATCACAATTAATATTTTCAAAACTAAGCCAACATAAATTATCATTTTTAAGAGGCATTAACTCCCCCTAAAAATAAGCATACTCCAAAAAAAATATCCATATTAGACTCATGGAGTTCCATAAATCAATATGAAAAAATAATTTCAATTCTTATCACATTCACAATAAACTTAAAGATATTTTCAAAAGTGTAAATGACTACCAAAATATAAATTTCAATTCAAGTTATTTATCAATACACAATCAATCTCATAAAGAAATCAAACATTTAAGCAATATGAGATATCAATTATAAAAAGATATATAAAATATTTAACTATATAACTTCCCAAGTTTTTCACACCAAATACCAAACTATGATGATCAAATAAATATATAACATTCAAAAGTTTATTTCATGCAAAGATATATCAATAACATATTCAATACATTTTTATTTATAAAAAGAAACAAAAGGATATCAAATAAATGAAACATGTCAATAATCATTACAACCCAAACAAATTTCATTTAAGGACAAATTTAAATTTAATCTCACAACCAATAGGATTCATGAAAAGATAAATAAATTAAAACATTTTTCTTATTAATAGGAATTTAACAACTCTTTTTATGTCTCCTAATAACATTCAAGAAATCATCAAAACATAATGCTTAATAAAAATTATACATTAATTCAAGCTCAATAAAGCATTAAAACAATCTCAAAATATTTTTAAACTAACAATATTTAATACCAATTGTAAGAGTGAAGCTCAAACAACAATGTATCAAGTGATATAGTTAAAAAAAAAAATCAAACAATTACTTTCACAAATTAATAACTACAAATAAATCAAATCAATTGAAAAGATCATGCAGTAAACCACATAAGTTTCGAAAAGAAACTTAATCATCATTGATTCAACAAACCTATTTAAAACAAATTAAGGAAACTATTAAAACAAAAGAATACTCAATATTTCAGAAAATCAAGTATATTGGCTAAAAAATAAATTCAAAGACCAATAACTATAATATGTTAAAATAGATTTTCAATAAGAAACTTTCATATAATTTTAAAATTCAAATATCAAATCAATAAGGATTATGAATAAATTTGAAGTTAATTTCAAGAGCAGATAATAATATATTCTATAAATAAGCAAAACAATAAATATAAATGCCAAAAACAATATTCATAAATATCTAATGAATATTCAATCTAATCCACCATAGTGATAAATCATCAATCCAAAAAAAAATTGAAGTCAATATAATAAGTCACATTTCAAAAATACCAAAGTTTCAAAACATACCAACAATTCAATTTGTCAAACAACAATTTATATTGCCAATAATTCAAGAATATAAAATTCAAACTCAAAAGGCATATATCACATAAATATATTCAACTATCCATAAATAGCATTGATAAGAAAATCAATTCAATGTCACATTATAAAAATGTCAACTTTTCATTCAAACACTCCACTAATATCAAATTCAAATTAAAAAACAAAGATGAAAACATAAAAAAAAAAAAAAAAAATTATCTCAAAAATCATTTAAAAGATAAAGTTACCAAATAAAGATTTTTTTATTTTAAAGCACCAAGAGAGCCATGAAATTGCATTTGAATTTTGAATAATTTCCTTTTGAATATTGAGCACGTACACCTACAAAAAAAAGGATTTAACAAATAGTTTTTGGTACCCATACTTGTTTGGGTCCATGTAGGTTAATCTGAATCTTTGGAACCCATTTCTTTTTAGTTCCCGTATTCATAACATTTGTAGCATTTGATTTATGCAAATAACATGAATTTGATTTATGACCGAATTTGCCACAAGAGAAACAAGAAACATTATGCATAAATTTTCCATTCACATAATATCTATTCCTTTTCACATAAGTGTTCTTCTTATAAGTATTTTGAAATTTTGTTTTATAAGGAACATTTTGCTTTCCATAACTATTAAACACATTTTTCAATTAGTAACAATTTGGTCTAATATGACCTTTAATTCCACAATAATGACATGTAGGCACAAATCTTACATTATGAACAAATTTAGCATTGTGCACAATATTAACCTTAGCATGAGAATGATTTTTCACAAATTTAGGTCCATCATACTTATGCACAAATTTTGGTACATCATGTTTATGCACATTACATTCGGGTAAAACATTAGGCAAAATATCACTAAGAATAATAGAAGATGCTTTAACAAAAGTAGTTTTCAAACTAGATGGAGTAACACTCTCATCAACATAACCAATACCTCTTTTGTCATTTGAAGGTTTGTCATGTCAATAATTTTATCTAGTTTTTGTGCACCTATTGTCAATTTATTAATGAACTCTTTGGCACAATTAAGCTCCTTAAGAAGATTTGATTCTTTTTCTCTAAGAGTTTTAACAAGTTCATGCAATTCAAATATATCATGTTCAAGAAATTTAACTTTATCTAGTATAACACATTTTTTCTTCATCACACGAATTTTCAACATCATCATGCTTCACAACATTATTGAGATTTAATTTGAAGCATGCATTTTCTTCAACCAATAATTTATTTTCAACAATTAAGGCATTCAGGTCATTTTTCAAATCTAAATTAGATGGAGAATTATTTTTCTCATTTTCTTCTTTCACATTACTAAGCTCATGTAACAACTCATTATTCTCATATGCTAATTCAGTGTTCTTCCTTTTAAGAGCTATGTATTTAGCACCTAGCTTTTCAAAATCAAACTTAATTTCATTATAAGCATTCATAAGCTCAGTGTACGAAGGACTTTCGTTACTTACCTCCTCCTCGTCACTTTCATCATCGGTATGACCCATCAAGCACCAATGAGATTCTCGAAAATCTTCTTGCTTTGATTGGTAGAAATTCCTTTGATTTCTAGATTTAGAAATTCCTTTCACATCAAGAAAATCATTAGAAATACAAGATGAATATTTTATCGAATCATTAACTCTGATGTTTGTCATAAGCTCAAACAATTAAGTTTTCAAGTAGGATAATTTTCAAAAATAATTTTAAGGAAAATAATTTTCGAAAATTTTCTTCCAAAACAACACTTTTTCAAAAATAAATTAAAAACGAGCTACCCGTTCTGATTCCAATTGTAGGATCGGTTGGCAACACTAGAGGAGGTGAATAGGGTTGCTTAACAATTTTAAAACTTTTTCGAGAAATTAAGCTAAATTAGATCAAAGCAAACTAATATAATTAACACCCTAAAATTGCTAAAAATATGTAACAATTTTTCTAAGCATACAACCTACTCAAATAAGTAAAAAGGCAACGGAAAATAAAAGAGTAGAGAGTAAGAGATGACACCGGGAATTTTTATAGTGGTTCGGAAATTCCTACTCCACTCCCCAAGCTCCTCTCGGGTATTTTACTGTTGTGATTCTCTTACGGGTGAGAATAAAATAGAACGATCACTCTTTTTGCGGGTTCAAGAGGAAACCACTACGAATCCTTTTGCAGGTTTAGGACCCCACCTATACCGATTTTTTTCGCAGGTTCAAGATCAAACCACAATGATCCTTTTCACGGGTTCAGGATCAAACCACTCCAAATCCTTTTTCGGGTTCAGGATTAAACCGCTCACTCAATTCCCAAGGTGCACCCACACCTTATTACAAATCTCAATTGAAGTAATGATATAAAGTTCCCACAAAAATAAAACTTTCACACAAATTTCTCGCAATATAGAATAAAATTGAGCTTGGAAGAGATCAACAATGGTGGCTTAGGAGAGAAAAATTTAGCAAAATGATTGGGTAATTTGGAGGAGGAAAGTGGCTAAATTTATAGGAAATTTTGGCCTAAAATGATATTAAAGTCGATTTAAAATTAGCCATTAAATCTAGGTTAAAAAATCCAAAGGTGGGGGTTTAATGGTAAAAGAAAATATTGATTTTTCAAAGGTTAATGGTAAAAGGAGAAGAGGGTTGGTGTGTTGGGGTGTTGTGCACGTGCCATGGGTTGCCTTCCCAATCGTCCACGTCATTGGTCGTGTTTGAGTTAATATTTTACATCTTTTTTTGGTCATAACTTCTTTGTTTGATTTCCGATTTATGCGATTGAAAATGCGTTGGAATCGTCTTTTCGAGCTCTACGTTACGAATACAATGAAAGTCACGTTAGCTATCATGTCAGATTTCACATCAGCAAAGTGCCACGTGTCAACGCCACATTGGATTTTGCCTTCAATCTTCTTTTGTCACTATCTTTCTTGTCTGAACTTGAATTCGAATGATTCAAGATGCATTAGAATCTTCTCTGTAAGAACTATGCTATGGACACTTTGAAACACTAAAATCATTAGTAAATTAGAGGTTTGTTATCATCAAAACAAATGGTATGATTGAAGCTCATAAAGCTAACAACCATGACCCCGACCCTAACCCCGACCCTGACCCCTACACTGATCCCGGTCGCCCGACCCGATCCCGACCACTGCCGACCCGGCCACCCGACCCCGACCCTGACCCCTACACCTATCCCGGACGCCCGACCCTGACCCCTATCCCGGTCCCGGCCCCGACCCCGACCCTGACCCCTACACCTATCCCGGTCGCCCGACCCCAACCCCGACCCCAACCCCGGCCGCCCGACTCCGACCCTTATCCCGGCCCCGGCCCCGACCCCGACCCCGGTTGCCCGACCTCGACCGCCCGACCCTGACCCCGACCCCGACCACCGTCGACCTGACAACCCGACCCCGACCTTGACCCCTACACCAATCTCGGTCGCCCGACCTCGACCCTGACCCCTATCCTGGCCCTGACCCCGACCCTGACCCCGACCCCGAGCCCGGCCACCCGACCTCTGTCGCCTCGGCCCCGACCACTTGACCCCGACCCCCGCCGCCCCAGCCACCCGACCCCGACCCTACCACCGTTGGCCCGGACCCGGCCACCCGACCCTGACCACCGCCAGCCCCCGACCTGGCCACCCGACCCTAACCACCGCCAGCCCGACCGACCCCGAAACCGACCCTGACTCCGACCCTGACCCCGAAACCGCCCGACCCCGACCCCGACCCTAACCCCGACCGCCCGACCCCGACCCCTACCCCAGCCTCGACCCCGACCTCGACCGCCCGACCCCAACCCCGTCTCCGAGCCCAGCCTCGGCCCCGACCTCTACCCTGACCCCAGCTGCCCGAACCCGACCGCGACCGCGACCGCCTGACCCTAACCCTGACCCCGACCCCGACCCCGGCCGCCCAACCCTGACTCCGACTGCCCGACCCTGACCCCGACCCCGACCCTGACTGTCAGACCCCGACCCCGACCATCAATAATAGTAAACCCTAAATCCTAAACGAAAAATATAATTTTAAACTTATTAATTCATATTGGTTATTAATAATTGTCTCTTATAGTAATTTGACATTAAAAGAAACACTTTTAGTGTAGAGAAAACCGAACACACTTGCAAATAAAAATATTTTTGAGAAAATGTAACCAAACACGTGAGTCTTTTAATTATAAACATTTCTAGAAAAAATGTTTTAAAAAAAATGCATTCTTTGAAAAACATTTTTTAGTAGTCAATCCAAATACATCCTAAGTTGAGATTTCCATGAAATCTACAAGAATATATCTCTTATAAATTAAGGAAAGAAGTTCAAGATAATGGACAATTCTTGTCCCTCCATCTCAAATTTGAACGAAAATTTTCACATTCTAATATTTTATTAAATATGTATTTAAACTGAGCATAACTTGTAGTGATTACATGTACTCTTACTACGGAATTGTCACTTTATTGTACTAAAAAAAATATATGTACATTTATATTTTACAGTCATCTCAGCATTCATTTTTCAACAATTACAATTCACTACAAGTAAATTTACTTTCAACGACAATTTTTTAGCGACGCAAACAACTATTATTAGCGACACAGTTGAAATAAACGTGGCTAATAATTTCAGTGACATCCTAACCATGCGTCGCTAAAACTACGACTTTTAGCGACATCTTCATAAAGTCGCTAAAAGTTTTACCGCGTCATTTAAAGTAAATAATGTTTTCTTAATTAGAGAAAAACTCTTCCCCAATTAATTCACTCTCCCTCCTCCAAAAACTCATTCGACTTTCTCCCGCGCATCTCTTCTCTCCCCTTCAGTCTCATTCTCCATCTGCTATCCATCTCTCTCTGTCACCAATGTCGGTTTTTCCTTCACTATCGGCGAATGATCGTCTCTTTCTCTCCCTCTCCATCATCCCTACGTATTCTACACTGACGGTGAATAACTGTCTATCTCCTTCTCTTCCTTCTCCCTCTCTCTCCTGCAAGTTGTGAGCTTGCATCCCCTACTTTCTCATCTCTGATAACTGTGACGATCAACGATGATCTGCACGACAATGATTTGTGGTCGAATACCCATTGGATCTTCCTTCGTTATCTCCAGCTTTGTCGACAATGTGCTATGAACATTCGGCGACGACATGCTTGGCGTCGCTCGCCAACCTCGACGCCAACATGCTCCGACCATCGCAACGACATGTGTTGCATCTTCGATGGCATTGGTTTAGGGCTTTACTTGGTCATATCGATATGCTCGCAAGGTGTTCGATGAAATGCCAAAGTGTAAAATTAGGCAAATTTTCTATTGAACCTAACCTGTCGTTTTTTAGTTATAAATACGGTGTAATTCTTTGTGTAATTCTTCCTGAGTCCACCCTTACTATATTTTTTTGTTTAATTTCTAATTTTTTATGAAGATAGCAAATGGGTTGTATTTTTTTTTGTTTACTCTGAGATTTTTTTCTTGCGAACTTCAGATTTCATTTGGTTTCAAAAAGTGGGGAAAAAAGACAACAACAAAATGGCTACTGTAGAGTCTAATTCAATGAAGATTGAAAGAACTATTTCGATATATTGGAACTTGGGTATGTATATTGGCATCTTTCTTCATATCATTCTCCATAGTCTATGTGTTATCTATCCCTTTATTTATTATTTTATTTATTATTTTTTTTCATCGTGTATTAGATAATTGTGTGAGAAGCCACTTGAACGGAAGAAACGTGGTCAGCAGGCAGGATGCAAGATTTATCTTAAGAAAAGGAAAGCAAATTGGCTTAATTCGCAAAGTTTTTATTTATTTTTTATTTTTTTGTTCTCGTGTTCATCATGAGACTAACAGAAAAAATAAAAAAAGAATGTATTTTTGCATTTGCAGGCATTTTCTGATATCTCATTGGGTTCATCGATTGTGGCGGTAACTTTTATCTTTCATTTTGTCATCAAACATAAGAATAATAATTTGTTTTCTTTGTTTGCAATATTAGTACAAAATAAAGAAAAAGTAAAGTACCAATTATGAAAATGAATAAGATTAATTATGTTTTATAAGTTTTTTTTTTTTTCTTTTTTTTTTTTTACCTTTAGTATATTTAATTGTACAAGCGTCGTAGAAAGGAAAGAAGAGAAGGGTCGTAGAAAAAAAAGAGGAGAAGGGAGAGAGGCCAAGTGCCATGGAAAGGAAAGAGGAGAAGGGTCGTAGAAAGGAGAGGGGTGAAGGGAGAAAGAGAAGGGAGAGAGGCCAAATAGGGTTTCAAAAGCGGGTTGTTATTAAAACGTAAAATAAATTTAAAAAACACCTATTTCAACGCTAAATGCGTCGGGATAGCCTTATTTTATCCGACGCATTCAAATGCGTCGTAAAAACTATCTTTTACCTGGCGCTTGAATTGGGCGTCGGTAAAAATACCTTTTACCCGACGTCCGGTCCAAGCGTCGGGTAAAATGCGTCTAAAAAATAAAATTTTCTTGTAGTAATTGGTTCATGATACTGTCAAAGATAAGAATAATTCTCAATCTGTAATCGGTGTTGGGGAACAGGGAGGGTGAGAACATAGAAGCCTGATATTAATTTGAATTTTTTTTTCGGTATAGCTCCGTTATGGTGGGGATTCATAATTTTTTTTAAATAACTATAGGCTTTCAACGACGCATTAAAATGTGTCGCTGAAACTTAACTTTTAGTGACATGTTTGCTAATGCGTCGCCGATAAACACTTAATTTAACGGCATTTTACAGCGTCACCAAAAGGAACCTTAACGCGTCGTTATAATTTTTAGCGACGCGATCAACACGTTGCTAAAACTTAAGAAAGGCACATTTTTAACGACAGATGCAGCGACGAACCTTAACGCGTCGGTAATATTTTTAGCGACAAACCTCACACACTCTACGTCACTCGTTTTTTTGTAGTGATTTTTTTTTTAAAGAAACTATGACAAATTCTTTTAACAATTCTTTATTACTTGTAACTTCTTAAGCCTATGCGCGAAAAAATGATGATCTTTTTACAAACCTTATCTTTTAATTTATTACCGTTTTACATTAATTGCAAAAATGTTTTTATTATTAGGAATTCATTTATGTTAAAACGTTTTTTGAATTAATTTCCTTTAAAAGTTTTTTGAATTAATTTTGAATTAATTTGATTTAATATCTTAATTAATTCTTAATTAATTTTGATTGAAACTCCCAAATTCTTTTCTCTATTTAAATGGAGTTTGAAAGGACTTTTGATGTATTCACTTTTCATTCACAAAAACTAACTAATTCTGAGCATCGTACTTTTGTCTTGATTTCAATCCTTCTCTCACGAGTGTACGTGAAAGTTGGATGTTGTGTTAACCTTCGGGAGCAACCGGCATAAACGATTCACACCCAGGTCGTGCCGAATTTTACTTTCAAGGCAGTGGTTTACCACGGCGCAACGATCGATTTTCGGTTCTAATTTCCAACATCTTAAATGCCTTAAAAATTTCTATTTGAGAAAGTTATTTTACTGACTTATAAATTGAGATCATATTTTTCTATTGGAAAATATAGCTCACACTGTGAAATAGAAAATATGAAGGCATTTAAGTTTCTTAAAGGAAATTAAAGCCAGTTAAAATCACATTAATTAGATACATATTATGAGTTTTAAGATATATATAATATATTTGTAAATTGAAAATGTTTGAATCCCACTCCACTACATTGTTGGACTCAAAATACCAAATTTATACCATATTTATTTGTTTATTGAAATATGAATGATAAAGTACTAAACTAAATTTATTTACTTTGTAGAATATTATCTAGTTAGAAAATAAAAGCATTATTATAACAGGACATTTTTTTTTTCCATTTTTAGTTCAATATAGTTTTTTATAATATTACTTCCTCTGTTGTAAATTAGTCCTCAAGTTATCATAGAATCTATTATTTTGTTGTAGAATATTATTTCTAATTTTTTACTATAGTTGTAGTTATTAAATAAAAAAATTTCAAACCCCAAATTTACAAAATTTGTATATATATTTGATATAAATTATCAACTTAATACTAATTTAATTAGTTAAAGTGAATCTAGCTTAACGATTATGTCATTGTCTTCAAGTCAGAGATTCAAATTTTTAATAGGGTGGGTTGCACAAACAACAATCAGGTCCAAAATAATGATAAATTTAACAAAATTTAAAACATTTTGCAAATATGACAAAAAATCAGTGGCTATCACTGATAGACTGTTATCGTTGATATATGACTATCATTACTGACAGTAATAGTCACTGACAAAATTCTATAAAAAGTTGAAGTGATAGACTACTACGAGCCATAGACCATACTATTAGTAATAGAAATTGTCATTAAAAAAAAAAAAAAAAAAAAAAAAAAAAAAAAAAAAAAATATATATATATATATATATATATATATATATATATATTTTTTAATTATTTTACTCTAAATTGTGGGTTACAATTTTTCTTTTTAATATCCTATTAGTTGTAATGAAAAGAAAAATAAAAAATAAATTTATTAAATTAATGTTAAATTAAGATGATTGACTTTTGGGTTTCTATTCTCAAGCTTCCCAATAAATTGCTAGTGGTGCAATCTTCATCACCATGAGTGAGAGATTTTCAATTTTGCTAACTATTGAAATATCCTTTTTCCATCTTATCACAATTTTGTTTTAAAACCCATCATTTTATAAAGTCTAAATTAAGGGCTTTACAATAATGGACACCACCACCCATCATCATGATCTCTCTTTTTCAATGGGTCATTTGTATAATATCAAAGTGACATGTCACATGCCCTAACTCATGCCTTCCCTAACCAATTAAACTAGTGTATAGCTCGTGTCATTCCTTCACATATTCAAACAAGATGTTAAAATCTCGATGTTGACAAAAATATTGAAGACATGAAATTTTGATAGTCACTCGAGATTTCTTATAAAAATCATAAAAATAATTTTTTTATAGAAATATTTGAAATAATAAATAAAATTTTCACGATTTTTAAATTAAATTATAATTAAGTTTTGTACTTTAATTTTTTAAAGTTGTCTTGTAATAAATGTTTGAATTTTTAATGTGATGTCTAATAAGTGTCTAAACTTTTTACAAGGTGGTTAAATTATATATATATTTTTTTGTTCCATAAGAATCTTTAGACCTGGAAAAAATGGCCATTATCGACGGTCTGAGAGGTTATCGATCTTTTCCAACGCTGAGAGAAGATTTTTAGAAGTTGAATCTGATTGTTTGGAGGTTGTTCAACTACTTAATTGTCATGGTTGTGATCTAACAGAGATTTCCCCCTTCATCGGTGAAGTCCGTGCTCTCGGCGGAGAGGAATACATAGTGTCCTTCAGTCACACGCGTCGGGCCGGAAATGGAGTAGCACATCATCTTGCGTCTTCGACCGTGAATCTAAATTTTTCGAACCGATGGAAGGAGCCTGTTCCCATCAGATTTTCATTTTTGTCCAATTTGAAAGCCCAAAGAGCTTAAGGGGTTGTTTGGCCCCCGAGTTGGGTAGGGTGGGGTGGGCTTAAATAGCCCACCCCATGTTTGGAGCCCCAACTATATAAGTTGGGGCTGGGGGTTATTATAACCCCCGGGTTGCTACAGTGTTTACTGTAGCAGTTCTACGGTAGTTTGTTTGTTTTTTTTTTTCATTAAATTTTCCGGGTTTTCTTCTCTCTTTGTTTTTTTTCGAGTTTTTTTTTTCTATTTTTTTCACTCAATTTACCGATTTTTTCTCTCTCTTTGTCTTCCACACCTCACGATTTTTTATCTTCTATTTCATCCCAAATTTCTCTCTTCACCGAACCTGTCGATTGTTTGTGATTTCCTAAATAATATTTATTTTTTTAACTTTTAAAAAATTAATATGTAATATACATTTAACTATACAAATATAACAAAATGTTGTAGAAAAAAATAAACTAACATAAACACATATTTCAAACTCCATGTTAAAGAAAACTGTATTATTTCTCTCTCCACCGAGCCTCTTGTTGTCGATTATTTGTGATTTCCTAAATAATATTTATTTTTTTAATTTTTAAAAAATTAATATGTAATATACATTTAACTATATAAATAGAACAAAAAGTTGTAGAAAAAAAATAAACTAACATAAACACATATTTCAAACTTCATGTTAAAGAAAACTGTATTTTAAACCCACATTATACAACTCTGCACCCCAAACACAGACTTACTAAACCCAGACTATACAACTTTACACCCCAAACACAGACTATTATAACCCACAGATTTTTATAACCCACCAACTATAATAACCCACCCTGCGCCCCAAACGCCCCCTAAGTGTCGCACTTACTTTACCTTGTCAAAAAAAAAAAAAAAAAAAACTTTAAATCTAAAACAAACATAAATGAGTGACACAAAATTAAAAGTTTAAAGAGCTATTAAATACAATTCTAAAAATCTTGGTATAAAACTTGTAATCTAACAAAATTTTTATTAAGATAGTATAGGTCAATTATGGCGACTTTAAACTCTAGAGTTTTTTTTTTTTTTTTTTTTTTTACTTTTGATTTTTGACTTGTGACTTTTTTATATATATATATATATATATATATTTTACACAATACACTACAAATATTTAGCGAAATATTGTACACGAATTCAAATAGAGAGCATCAAATTGGAGTCTTTTTTTCAAATGATGTTATAAGTTTTTAGGCTCTAATTCCAACCTACCTTCTTGTCCACTAATTTACTAATTTTGAAGTCAAATCTTTTTTAAGAAGTCAAATGTTATTTAAATTTATATAATATATCATATTACAATAAGTCAACTAGACAGTCAGATTCTCGACTTTTTTTATTTTTTATTTTTCAAGAAAGAACAAGAAAAATGCATTTTGAAATTAGTTCTTTTTTTAAAACAAAAAAACAAAATCTACAAAAATAGAGGTGCATTTGTTTTTTTTTCTCTTAAATTTTAAATTGAAAATTAATTTTACAATATAGTTTTCTGTCTTATTAAAAAACACATAATTATAAAAGTAAAACTTTCAAAATTATTATTTTATTATTTTAATTTGTTTATTACATTCATTAATGTTTATTGTAAGTAAATTTACTGATATAATACTTTTATGTATGTTTTTAAAAAAACTAAAAACAATAAAGAAACTAGTGTATGTTTAATAAAGTAACCTTTCTTACAAATTTAAAAATAAAATAAAGAACGACAATTAACAAATATATATAAACCTTATAGTTTAGTTTACAAATATTGAATTAAAAAATAAAATATTTTTTATTACTTAAATATTAGAAAGTCGCTTCATTGATTAACTATTAAGTGAATTAATGTTTCTAAATAGTTAAAATATAGTTAAATAAAAAAGATTAAATTAATTAAACAACTATTTATAATAATTTATCAAAATGGATTTTTTTAACTCAATCTATAGTGTGGGTTATTGTTCAAACTGAGTTATTTTTTCGAATAAAATTTGTGTTTGATAACTCCTCTCCAAAAGTAAGAAATTATTTGAGAATATCACTAACGGTGTGACTTTTAATTTTACACCGTTGATGTAAGAGATAGAAATGACAAACATACTTCGATTTTTGTAAACAATGGTTTAAATTAAATGACAAACAAATGTTAAAACCTACGTCCGATAATTTTAAAGAGAGAATCACAATGTGACGACCTCCTTCAATAATTTATCCCAAATGTGTTGTAGATTTAAGAAGTTAAAGTCAACATAAACATGTTGTTTCGTTTGGTCAACAAATATTAAGTTAGGAGTGTAAAAAAAGAAATCAAACCAAACCTTCTAAACATTTATACAATTAAAATAAATGTACACAGTCCAAAAGCTTTTTATTATAATGAGTTTAATTAGAAATCACTCCTTTTTTTTTAAGAATAATTAATTAGTTAGAATTAACTCATATATTTTTTTAATTAATTAAAAATTTCATATAATCTCCATTTGTATAAAGCTGATTTGCCATTGCTTTTGAATACCATAAACATGATTTTAGTAGAATTTTAACCATTTTTTATATTTTTATTTTATAAAATGATTATGAATTAATTAATATAAAAATATTTTTTCAATTAGGTTAATTGGTAAAAGTCATAAATAATAACTTTAAAATGTAGTTTTCTTATCCTCATATACTCCGAGGTTGACATGATCACCATCCAATCATAATTTTTTATTTTAAATTTGATTTATTGCTTCTATATTATTTTTTTTATTTAAATTTGTGTGCTTTCTTTTTATTTAAATTAAAATAAAAAAAATTCACTATAATTTTTTTTAAAAAAATTATATCAGATGTCAATTTAGAGTAAAATAATTAAAAAATATAGCACTTTTTAAAAAAAATTGCGGATATGACAATTTTTATCACTGATAGTATGGTTTATCGCTGATACAAGTCTATCTCTGATAGTAGTCTTTTTTTATAGAATTTTGTCAGTGATAATAGTCTATCAGCGATAGAAGTCTATCACTGATAGAAATCTATCAGTAATAGTCATAAAGTCTATCAGTGATAGTCACTGATTTTTTGCCATATTTGCACAATATTTTAAATTTTGCTAAATTTGTAATTATTTTGGGCATGATTGCTGTTTGTGCACCCAACCCTTTTTTGTATGACAATTATTTTCCTTATCTAAATATATATATATCTAGACTAAACATAACATTGTAATTTATCTTATAAAAATTTTAAAATCAAATATCAACATAACATTTATACATTAGTTAATATTAAGCGTATTTTGGTTATTACAGTTAAGTTGTAATAATTTAACCAAACATTTTAATATATTTTTTCATCTTTAAATCTGGAACTTATCAAACACTAATCAACTTTACAACTTTATGTTACTTATGTTAATTATGATTTTTTTAACAAATAAAGTTGGATATTAACTATTTTAAAATGTGATAAAAATATGATGATGAAAAAAATAATAATAATAATAATAAATAAATGGAATTCAAAATAATGAATTGGATTAAAAATGGAAGAAAATAAAGTCAATGTAGCTCCTCCTCCTATATGTAAATTCAACTAGAAGTTGGCAAACCTAAAAGGATAAAACCAATAGGTGGGAAGAAACGTCGGTATTTCATGTCGGCGTCTTCCAAAAGCTAATGAATGCCCAAACGCCAAACCTTCAACTTGCTTCAACTTGTACTAGAATAGATATAAGTCAAATCTTTTTTTAAAAAATGGAATAAATTTGACCAAATCAACTTAATCGAGTCGAAGCTATATCTATCGAAGTATCGTCAAAACATCACCAAAATCGAAGTAGTGATAGAAATTTTGGGAGTGTATTGTTTTTACCTATTTATCGCTATATATCGACAATATATCGAAAACTTGGAAAGAAAAATGCAGATATTCGTAGATATTTTGTGGATATAATTTCGACCAAAAATCGTCAAACATGGTGAATATTTCGTAATTTTAATATTGCAGGTGACTTACTTTCAATTTGATGAAAATTCGCTTGTTTCAAGTATGGAAGAATGAATTTGGATAGTCAATATGACTATAACAACAGTAATAACTATGGTTATAGCTATAGTAATTATTGTTATAACAATAATAGTAACTATAGTCATTGGTTATGGTTCTTTTGGTAAAATAATGGATTTCATGAAAATACATTGATTTATATATGAGACCACAATTTTCTATTTTCAAGTGATGAAAACTCTGATTTACAACCTCTGCATTATCTTCATTTTTCATAGCATCCTCATTTGGATGAGACATGGTTTGACGAAAGGTATCTTCCTATTGGTTTAATTGGAGTCATTGTTGATCTCATGAGTGACATACTTCAAATTATGTCATAATATTTTAACGTACCATGAGTTGGGAGCAGTATTGTCGATATCAAACTAATTATATTAATGTTGGTTTAATACCTCAAAAGTCATCATCTTATAATTGAACTTTGTACTTGTATGATCTCAATTTTTTATCAATAAAGTATTTAAGTTCATATTCATTTTTCAGTTTTAAATATTATCTATTATTCTATTACTATTCATATTTGAATTCTAATTTTTGAAATATATGTTTAAAGTAATAGTGTATTACTTAAATAAGTTTGTTATAAAAAAATAAGTTTGTTATAAAGTTTTACAAAAAAAAAAAAAAAATCACAATATTTCTATCAATTTTCATGATATCTATGATTTTTATGGGAATATGTGTCGATATTCAAATATTCGTGGATATATCCGTAAATCTGAGTTACCGATAAAAATATTTTCGTCCTTGGTTTGAAGTGGTGTGTTTGAAACTATTTGTGTATTATTTATTTTGCAACGATATTTAACCCATGACCTCTTAGTCAAGAGCACAACCTTATGTCGATTGAGATATGCTTGATTTGACATACTAAATTGGTTTAAATATATGTAAGTTAGCTTTAGAAATGATTTAAGTCAATAAATTGAATTGACTCGGTTTGCTTATAGTCTTAACTTTCTTTCTAATAATAATAATTAGGTTTAAATCTTATTTTGGTACAACTATAACTTTATATTCTATTTTAGTACCCAACTTTCAAACATTATATTTGAGTTTCTAAATATTCCAAAAAAAAAAAAAATAATAATAGTGTTTGTAGTTAGGTTTTTTATAAGTTATTTAATAAAAAAGCTAATATTGGAAGTATTTTTTATTTTTTTAATACAACCAATGTGGAGATAGAGACTTGAACTTCTAACAAATAAAGTAATGTCTTAACGTGTGAAGTGTGTTTAATGTTGGTCAAATCCCTTTTTTTATTATTATTATTATTAATAATAATATTATTATTATTACTCGATCCCATAGATATCTATAATGCATATGTTATGGGTGAAAATGGACGGAGGGTCAAAACCCGAAACAAAAGCAAGCTCGGATGAGATCGAGAGATTGCCTACAAGAAGAAAGTTTACTGTTTCCTTTGGTCTTGAGTTCGAATCTAACTTCATACACATTTTGCACAAAATTTCTGCCAAACCGAACATAGCTCAATTGACATAAGATTGTGCCCGTGACTAAGAGGTCATGAGTTCAATCCTCGCATTAATTAGAATACTGTTGCCAAAAAAAAAAAAGTTGACGCCAAACCTAAGCCCACTGAAGTCCGTAGCGGGCAAAAAAACTCAACCTAAAGAAATTCGGAGAAGAGGACTCCTAAATCATCAGATGCTATATAAGTACAACACAATAGCTATAAAAAAGGTAACTCGAAATAGTTTACTAAAATACTAGTTTTCTCTAAGTTTGAATCTGACTTAGCCATCGGAGCGTGTGTGGCTACCACTACACCTGTGTTCATCTATTCTTTTTTGTAGGCTCGAAATAGCAAATTCATCGTTGATACCACGTGAAGATGAGGTGGTGCATTCAATCTACCCGAATTTTTGGTATATCAACCACGTTCATATTTGAAGCTAATATATAGTTGGATGTTAGGTTTCAAATCAAATTAGGTTTTATCAAATAATTAATAGGAAACAAACAAAAGCAGCTGCATAATTTGTTACGATAGAATCGAATAACAAAGAACAAATAAGTGCAAAAGAAAGATCGACACAAATTTACCTAGTTCATTAAAATTGTGTTAGCTACATTCACCGAAGAGAGAAAACAATATTATTACAAATGAGAAAATTACAAAATGATACTAGAGAATCATAACCGATTCAACCTATTCCAACCGAATTAAAACAAAACATTTGAATTAAAACAAAACATTTTACAAGCAGGAGAATTGAAAATCTCAAAGGACAGCAAGTAGGAAGTTTGTTAAAGCTTTCACAAGGGTTCGTTTGACCACAAATCCAAATGGTTGGCTAAGCTTCAATGCTTCATCATTCAACTTGCCGCACTTCCCATCCCCTCTTTCTTCTTCTTTACACACACACACTTGACACTCGCACATTCAAAACCATTTTTTATTTATTTTTTTATTTATTTAATGCTTTCGATTCTATTTTACTTTCTTTGGTTCATTTTGATTTTTTTTTTTTATATCGATTTTAATGGGTGTACTTTTAATTTTTATTGAAACTAATTCATGCATTTTCAAATTATTGGTTCGACGTGTAATTTTAATAATAACAAAAAAAAAAAAAAAAAAAAAAAAAAAAACGACAAAATAGTCCAATTTTAAAGGAAGATTGTAACAATTTAGAGTAAAATAATTAAAAACAAATAATTTTTTTAAATTTTTGACCGATATGACAATTTCTATCATGGTCTATCGCCGATAGAAGTCTATCGTTGGTAGTAGTCTATCACCTCAGTTTTTTATAGAATTTTAGTCTATCAGTGATAGTAGCTAGTCTGATAGTCATATATCAACGATAACTTTTATCAGTGATAGCTACTGATTTTTTTTTCATATTTGCAAAATGTTTTAATTTTTGTTAAATTTGTAATTATTTTGAGCCTGATTATTGTTTGTACTACCAACCCAACTTTAAAAGTATATGAATTTATAAAATAAATACTAACTAGTTTCTTAACCTAGATAATTCTCTAATACGCTTTAAAAGTAGATTTTAGTCAAACAAAACATTTTCAAAAATCAACGCTCTCATGTTTTTTATTTTCATCTCTTCTTTTTTTAATTTTGCATTTTATTCTCTATCATGTCCACAACTTGGCGAGTAAGTACCGATAATGTTGATAGGTATACCAACATTTAAATGGAGATGTGTATATATATTTTTTTAAAGGAAAAAAAAATGTGCTTATAAGCTTAAAAAAATAGAGTGGTTATATAATAAAATTGACATTTAAATTTTGATGATTTCTTAAAAGTAGGTATAAAATTGTTACCAATTTTAATGTATAAAGATTAAATTGTTAAAATTCAGAGACTAAATTATTTTAAAAAAAAATGAAAGCATGTATATCAAAGACATATTTGATAAGTATTTGATTTTTCAAAATTATGTTCGTTATTTTTTCACAATTTCTTACCCTCATTTAAATTTAGAAGATTGTAGAATTTAGTTATATAAAAATAATTAAATAATTAGACATAGTTAATATAAAATGTATTTAGAAATATTAATATAAAATAAATATTAACTTAAATTAATTTATATTATTTATTTAAATTAATTTATATTATTTATTTAAATAAATTTTATTGAATTATTAATTCATATTCATAATAGAATTTATATTCTCGCCAGAAATCACATAAAATACCCTTCTAACATTTATTTCTATTTTCATAAATATTTGATATCATTTCTATATTCTATCAAACATAGATATCTTTATGTTTATGTTTAGATATCTATAAATTTTTAAACCAAAGGGTTTGGGAGGGAATGAAAAGGGATAGCATTAGCCAGAAATGCGGTGGTTATTATTTTAATTTTTTTTTTAATTTTCAAAGTCAAAGCCAAGTTGGTTTGTTAGAATTATGATTATAAATAAATGGGTGAAAACACAGGCATTTTGGAGAAGTGCTCTTAGTTATTTTGAACGTGGATTTGTTTGGAAATCCAAAATCAAAAGAGAAGGCTTTAATTTTAGATCTGTATTATTATTATTCCAATAAGGTGGCGAATTCCAGTAGATCAGATAATAATACTAATAATAATACAGATCAAAACCAATGGCTTCTTCATCATCCAACTATGGCATTTCCTGGTTTCAATAGAGACCAAGAGACCTCTCTCATCGTCTCGACGCTCACTCACGTCGTAGCCGGTGAGGTCCCCTACGGTGGAGGAGGCGGTAGCGGTAGCGGTGGTAGCGGAACTTTCTCTGCTGGTTCGTCTTCTTATAGTTCCCACAAGAGAGGGCGTCAAGACCTGCAGGAACACCATTCAACCTCTCTCTCCACCGCATCTCATTCTTCCCCTGCTTTCACAGGTAAAATAAAACTATTTTTTTTTTTTTTTTAAGATAATAAATATTCAAAATAATACTTGCCTTCTACTGTGTCTGCCTATGAATCGTTTGACAACTAGTAGTGAAGAATGCAGAAAATATATAGATAGCTAGATTTTATCTTTTCTTTCGAGTTCAAACAATATTTGTGATTGGAGAATTCGAATCCTAACATTTTGGTCACTTTCATTAACCTGGGTGTCTAACTCTGCATAACTACTAGTGACAGCCTCCTCGAATAACTTCTCATCCTAAAATCAATTGGTGATAGGAGGAGTAGTAGCACATATGTTATATTGTGAGTGAGATCCCTTAACATGCCCCTCAAGATGGTGTCTTCTTTGGGTTCACCATCTTGAGTCTCATGTATGTTATATTGTGAGTGAGATCCCTTCATCTTTACCATGTAGGATTCTGAACAGAGTTTTCAGTGATTTTATATTAATTGTCATAATAATGCAGAAAGTGGAAGAAACGTGGTGGGAATGTACGAGTACGAGAGAGAGACAACAAGGAGAAACATGACAAGGGAAGAGGAGGGAAGAAGAAAATACAGAGGAGTGAGGCAAAGGCCATGGGGGAAATGGGCAGCGGAGATAAGAGATCCTTTTAAAGCCGTCAGAGTTTGGTTAGGGACTTTCGACACCGCGGAAGCCGCCGCAACAGCCTACGACGAGGCCGCCCTCCGCTTTCGAGGCAACAAAGCCAAACTCAACTTCCCTGAAAACGTCAGACTCCGACCATCATCCTCCCCGCCCCCCACCCAACAGGTCGTCGTTTCAGCTCATTCGCCTCTCAATCTCTATGATCATCAAATGCTCATGACATCGTCTTCGTCTTCGTCATCAAGGTCTGTTTATGGGAGCCAGAGAAATGGTGGTTACGGCGGCGAGGGGAGGTTTTCGGTGCCGGAAGTTAATGATAACAGCTCAACTGAATAGCGTAGCTTTTGCTGATGTTATATTTTCTTGTTTCATTTTCATAATAGTGTTTTCTTCTTGGAGTTTGACCCTTCAATCAAAAATGATTTGTTTTTTTGCTTTTTGTTCAAATCTAATTTTGACAAGTTTTGAGTTCAAACCTGTGTCATCTTGAGCTATCTTTTGCTTAAAGATGTCCACCGGGCACGGTTAGCGGTGTTGAGGATCCCACATCGAAAAGATGAAGGGACCTCACTCACAGTATAACACATATGAGTTCCTCCTCCTATCACCAATTGGTTTTAGGATAGAACTCATGATGTCTAATATGGTATCAGAGTCCACAAAGCGAGGGGGCATGTTGAGGATCCCACAAGGAACCTCACTCACAATATAACATATATGGGTCAGGACTGGAGCAAAAAGATTTTTCCCTCCATACTCTTCCATTCTCCACTTGAGATTGTCGCAAGAAAAATAAACATCTCTACTTTTATATTAAGTAGGTTTTATTTCGTTAATATATCATAGAATAAAAGTAGGTTTTATTTCGTTAATATATCATAGAATATTTGTTACATTTCAAATTTGGTAGTCGTTATGATTAGGATATAAATTTATTTTGTTTAGGTTTGAAAATCTAAACTTAATTTAATTATATTGGGAATAAAAAAAAATTAGAGGTTTGAATCTGGGTTTATACCAGAAGTGACAATTTATCAGATTTAATCAAAGTACCGAATTAAAAATTTTAAAATATCATATGATCAAATTCATAATTTAAATTATGATACAATATTTTGATTCCACAATTTTTATATATATATATATATATATATATATATATATATATATATATATATATATATATATTTTTGTCTCAACGTATTTTTATACAATATTTAATAATAAAAAAAAATTGCAAATTAGGCAGATTTCGATTCTTTGTAGACTTTAAAAAAAATAATAATAATAAGTACACAGTCCAACAAAATAAAATGTTATCGATTTAATGATATTTATTAAATACAAAATTCAAATTATTTTAGACATATTATAAGAATAATTATCATATAGAACTCTGAACACATTAAATCAACCGTTAATTGATATTTATTCTTTTTTTTTTAGGTCGGAAGTTCAAATCATCAACATGATATTTTATTTGTTGTACTCAAGAAATGGATCAAACTTGTTTATACCAATAAAACTTTTATTAAAATAAAATATTTTTTTAAAAAAGTAAATAAAATTAGAATAAAGATTTAATAGGTGACTTTTTTTTTAGGGCTGAAGTTCAAAGTTGAAGGATATGGTTTTAATTAATTGGCTTTATCCATATAAAGTTTCAGTTTAATTCAAAGATGACGAACGCCTCTCTGACTTATTTGGTATAAAAATTATAGTAATTCATATAAAAGGTCAAAACTGACCATTTACATTACAAAAATAATAAAATAATAATAATTTGACCTAAATATAGTACTCTAATTTTTGTGGTCCAAAATTGTTCATTAATATGCATCATTGACTTTGATAGCATATGGTGGATAAGTGTGCTGTCTTTAACATTAAATTAATATGTCCTATATTGACATAAAGTTATGTCAAGTCGAGTATAGCTATATTGACATAAAGTTGTGTCAGTCTTTGACTAAGAGATTATGAGTTCAACCCTCGTCTTAATAATAATAATAATAATAAATATATATATTATTATTAAAATATATATATATATAAAATAAATTGAATCTCAAAAGTAAAAAAGTCATGTCAGACATGATTTTTAGGCTAAATTATGACTGTCCTTACACACATAAGCAACAACCCAAGATGGGGGAGAATTTTTAGTACATCCTTGGTATGGAAAAACTACATACCACTACCTTTCAAAAAATGACAAGGCGAATTTCTAGTACATCCGTGGTATGGAAAACTGTCTTTCAAAAAATGACACGTGGCGAAATGGTTGTTTAACTGAGACTCACACTATTAATGGGTACATCTCACTCCAAAACATTGAGTGTGAATACAAAATAGTCTTTACTAGCTAACAATTGAGTTGGACCATTCGCTTCTCTGCAAACATGGGAGAAGAGCATGATGCCTCCTCACGAGTATAGAAAAATACATTGAACTTTGTCCTTTATTTTAAAAAATATTCATATTCTTTCAAAAATTGCAATATTACCATTGTTTTTTCAGATTTATTCCAAGTCAGCATCTCAGTCACCACCTCGTCGTTTCAGGTCACTGTCAAGTCAAATTTTTCGTCGAATCATTCTAACGAATGCCTATTCTAAAGATAGTTTTGAAACATTTATACAAGGTCAAAGGTACATTGCAACTTTTGAAAGAGTATGCAGGTATTTTTTAAACAAGTGACAAACTTAAGAATTTATTTATTTATCTATCTATTTATTTATTTATGGAGAATTCTAATCACAAATCTCATTAACATATTGTATGTCGGCTGAGCTATGCTCACTTTCATCAACTTACAAAATTTAAAATTTTGATCCATCAAATTAATAATTTATAATTTTAATTGGAGCAACATACAAAATAACATTTCTTTCTACAAAATATAAAGTATATCACTTAAATATCATAATAGTTATCATTCATATGTCATTTTTGTATTGTTGATCAAATATATCATTTCTTTTTTTAGAATGATAAAATATATCACTAATAGCCAACAAGAACGTAATTCAACTTGTCCTGATCTATCAACCAGTGATTATGAGGTTTTAGGCTCAATTCTTCACCTACATGTTGTCAAATATATATATATATATATATATATATATCATTAATATGTTATTTTTTAATATTTTTAATATAAACGGTATCATTCCTATGTCATTTTTGTATGATAAAATATATCACTAATATATAAGTTTTTACATTTTTTTCATTTTATTTGGGTAAAAAAAAAGGAAATAAAAAGTTTCTCTAGTTAGGATAAAACAATGAGAATTGGGTGTAGTCATAAATTAAAAATTAAAGTTGGATAAAGACAATAAAAATTTGAATTGATCAAACTTTGAAATTCTCTCTATGGGAAGGTATTATGAAATCCTTTTGCTTGGAATGTGAATCATAATCACATCCCATGATCATCGCTTGTACTCAATGATTGTTTGCCCATAAACAATTGTGACCATTGACTTTTGAAATTCACAATTGTTCTGAAAGGCATGTATTCTTGTCTCCTTGACTTTATAGTTCAAACTTTGATCAAGAAAAAATTGTGTATCATATAACCATTTCAATTTTATTTTTTGTTTTTAATTTTTAATTTAGAAGTTTAAAAAATGTTTTTCTCTCTCCTTTTTCTGACTTCTTAATGCTCACATACTCTCTTACATAGTCCAATTCAACCAAGGAACTTGTTATCGAAAATAAATCAGAAGAAGAATTGTTGTGTCGTGGATACCACTGTCTTGAAAGCAATTGCCGCACGACTTCGGTCTGCATCGTCTGTCATCGGTTGCTCCCCAAGGTTAACACAACACCCCTCACTGACGTCCACTCGTCGGGTAGAGATTGGACTCAAAAGAAAACTTCGATGCTCAGAATTCGTTTGAGAATGAGAAAGTGGATGTTTGAAATCCCCTTCAACCCCCTTTTAAATACATAAAAGAATTTGGGGGTTTCACAAAAATTAATTAAGAATTAATTTGGGAGTTTCAAATCAAATTAATTCATTATTAATTAAAAACCTTTTAACATAAATTAATTCAAAAATGTTTTAACGGAAATGAATTCAAAATTAAAGTGAATAAACGGAAATGAATTCATAACAAAAAATATTTTTGCAATTAATGTAAAATGGTAATAATTTAAAATAGGAGGGTTGTAAAAAGATATCTTTTTTTCGAGCATAGGTTAGTCATTCCCAACAATCCCCACGAATGACTACCACAAAGAAAATAAGAAACAAAAACCAAAATCTGAGCAAAAAAAGAAATAATAAGCTTAAAAACCAATATCTTACGATTTGAATTGTTGCATAGTGAAGTGGGACAACAACCTAATTGAAGAGAGTGAGTTGTCTCTTGAACTTTCATCAATTAAGATTGAGACCCCCACAACATGCTCCATTCCTTATGTTTTATCTTGAATCCGCGATACTGGTACAACATCAAGTACTTTTTAAGGCCATGCACATCGAACCTCGGGTCATCGTGAAAGCTCTAGAAGGAGACCCTATAATCTTTCATAGAAGGCGGTCACACCTTCACAATCACGTTAAATGTTTCATCAAGTTTGTACTTAGACCACTCAACAACTGAACTATGAAGACTTCCAGAAGTTCCATCAAATTTGTATTCAAACCACCCAAATAAAGGGCTATGGATACCTCTCAAGTGTTTGTCAAGTCTTACTAAGACCACCCAAATAGAGGGTTATAGATACACTTTAAGGGTTTGAGTCTCATACTACCTGAAAACTCTAGAATTACTCTCCTTGTTAGGCCTTTGGTGAGAGGATCTGCTAGATTTCTCTCTGACCTCACATACTCCAAGGAGGTAATTCCATAATTTTTTCACGGCTCTATGTATGAGGCGTAGATGTCTTTTCTTGCCGTTATACACACTGTTTTTGGCAATACTTATGACAGCTTGTGAATCACAATGTATTGACACTATTACAGACGCCCCCCATAATAGTACGTCTCTCAGTAGGCTTCTTAGTCACTCCACCTCTTGCCCTGCTAACTCAAGAGCTATGAACTCCAACTCCATGGTGGATCGTGTTATGCACGTCTGCTTAGTTGATTTCAATGAAATAGCTCATCCACCTAGTAAGAACACATATCCACTAGTCGAGGTGAACACATATCCACTAGTCGAGCTCACCTCGTCGTTGTGTGTCACCCAGTTTGCATCACAATATTCTTCTAACACTGCAGGAAAATTGTTGAAATGCAAACAGATATCTATTATACCTTTAAGGTATCCCAATAGTCGACGAAGAGCAGTCCAGTGATCTTTATCAGGATTATGTGTATATCTACTCAATCTACTAACAACATATGCAATGTTGGGTCTAGTATAATTCATCAAAAACATGACGACACTCCCTATTATTTTTGCTTATTCAAATTGAGAAACATTATCTTCCTTATTCTTCTTAAGACTCACACTAGCCTTACAAGAATATCATCAAAGTAATTAAATTACTTTAGCAATTTTTTCAATGTAATCTTATTGACATACTGAAAAACCATTTTGGTTTTTCTTATCTTAACACATCTAGTATCACATCAGTGAAATCAAACAATTTTCAATTTCTTCTACATTGAATAATGGTTTTAACTACTTTCTCCCCCACATTTTGAGATATTAAAAGTATATTTTAATCTCTCAAACATATTTATGCATCTCAGCAATAAATTTATGTATACATCAAAGAATGGGAAAACATGAGTGATCATAACATCACAAAATTCTTACTTCCCCAGTAATACATTTCATCAATAAGAAATAATATTTCTTCTGAAAACTCTTCATAAGGTCACAATATACACATTTCAAAAAATATAATCTAAAGCATTTCTTCATAAGTTGTTAAATAGAAAAAAAAAAAAAATCACATAACAACATAATCACACCACAAGTGCATCTCTCTATGTAACAATACATGGAACATATCAATCATATGTATTATTCATACTTCACACATTTAATGCTCTTATGTATGAATCATTTATAAGAAAAAATAGACAGTATTTTTCTTTTAATTTTTCATGATCATAGGCATGCTCAATAAAATATTTGACATGAATAACTTCATATTTTCAACTAATGAAAATATGCATGCATAATTGACCAACAAAATCTTAAATGACCCTTATAAAATATCACACATTTTTATACATAGCTATCAAGATCTTAAGTTACCATCAAATTCTACTAGTTACACGGATAATTGAGAATTTACACATTTTCCTACCCTCAATGTGTAATAGGTAAATAATGTTATAAGCACAAACTAAATCAATGGTCAAATTGAATACTTTTACCCACTGACAATTTATGATATCAATCAAGTACTTATATTGTAAATTAAAAATACTAATTACCTCATTCCTTCACAATTTCAAATTGCATCACCAAACAACTTTAGTAATATTTCACCATTTTCAAAATTGTTATAATCTATTGCTTCACAATTGCAAGCTGCATCACTAAACAAATTTAGCAATATTCATCATTTTCAAAATTGTTATTCTACATACATGAACTCCGTCAACAATAATAAATATTATTTTCATCAAGACTAATATGATAATTAGACTTCTCAAATAACATCACATTTGAGGTTAGAAACATAATACTAACAATAATAATATTAATATTCCCTTACCCTCATGTCAATGGAAAAACAATTTGATATAGTGAGCTAATAATAAACAAATATATACTCATTAAATATATATTGAATATTATGTTCAAACATAGCCCGGGCTAAATCAACAAAAAAAAATTAATCTCACAATATTGGATTTAATCTAAATAAAATATTCAATATCAATCATCAATTAAGTTAAACTATATTTGTGGAACTAATTAACTCATCAAACATATTCTCAATTAAAAGAAATTTGAATGAATTTCAACCACTAACTTGTTGAGATCAACTATATGCTAACAAGGTGATTGTAAACAAGTTCTAGTGATAAATCTTTTAATTTCCTAGATTTATCACCTTTTTCAATGAAAACAAAACTTCATACTCAAATATAAAAATATGTGAATCACCATTAACAAACAGTCAGAGCTCAACAAAGTCATTCAATGACTTCTTCATCTCAGCAAGAATTATTTCATGTCTAATATGTCTAGAGTAAACCAATTAACCACCACAATATCGTCAACACAATTGAACGAATTTAAACCAGTTATTTGATGAGATCAAATATAAAATTTCAATAATACCTATCAACAAGATAACAAAAAGCACAAGTCCACACAATATATTTAATACGATAAAAACTAATGGATTCGAATCAATTACCTCACTTTACCTTCTTAACTAATACTTTGGCATCATCCACTTTGACTTGCAGCTTAGCTTGAGTCAATCGAATTTTGCTCATGATAAACATCATAATCAAATTTTGTAGCCAATTGCATTAGTCCAAATAATAAAATTATCAAACGAGAATTTGATAATTAAATCTAAGTTTAAGAAAATTCTTCCCAACCTAGATTTCAATCATGGAAGCATGAACTTAGATTTTTGTCTTTTTAATCGGTGCAAACCCAAAATCACACAAGCCATCAAATTATTCTATTCTATAAATAATTTGTAGATTTTCTTATGCTGACTCATGTTATATGTCAAAGACTTCAATAAAATATATAGAGATTTGACGTATCTCTAATCTCAAAATTCATTTGGCAACATTAGAAAAAGGCTTAACTATTGTAGGTTCCAACCAATAAAATAAGGTTTAAAAAATAAATCTAATTGAGACTAAACAAATTAGCCTACAATTGAAGAAATAACCATTATGTAAATTATCTTCCATGAAATGAATTTAAATAACTTTAGTGACACAACACCCCAAAACTAGCAAATCAACACATGCAAATTCTCAGCATTTCACAGATCTTTTCCTTTGGATCTCCCATTACTGCTTTAGTTTACCCACATGCACCTTGTGCTTGGAGCAAATCCACAAAACAACACAAGCACTTCAATACATCAAATTATCTACTTCAATTCAATCATTTAAAATTCATCACCCATCTCACTCCTCATTCCCAAACAACACAAATGCCCCAAAAATTACACATGAACAAATTGCAGAAGCAAAGCGATTGAAGCATATAAAACAGTCATGAATTGAATTCAAGCAATAAAGAAAATAAGAAATTGGCCCAATTCATGGTGATACTCATAGGGTTCCTCGTCATTTTCTTCATAGCCAAATTTCATCTAATCTAAGAAACTGACCCGAGCAAACCTTGTCCAATATCGAACCAGATCTGGAAAAATATTTCTTGATTTAAATCGACATTGAAAAAACATCATAAAAATTGCTTTCAAATTGTTGTCGAAAATAAACCAGAAGAGGAATTGTTGCGCCGTGGATACCACTGCCTTGAAAGCAATTGCGGCACGATCCCGGTGTGAATCGTCTGTCGCCGTTTGCTCCCCAAGGTTAACACAACACCCCTCACTGACGTCCACTCGTCAGGAAGGGATTGGACTCAAGAGAAAACTTCGATGCTCAGAATTCGTTTGAGAATGAAAAAATGAATGTTTGAAATCCGCTCCAACCTCCCTTTAAATACATAAAAGAATTTGCGGGGTTTCACAAAATTAATTAAATTCAGAATTAATTAAAAAAATGTTTTAACGAAATTAGTTCAAAAATGTTTTAACGGAAATGAATTCAAAATTAAAGTAAATAAACGGAAATGAATTCATAACAAAAAAAACATTTTTGCAATAAATGTAAAATGGTAATAATTTAAAATAGAAAGGTTGTAAAAAGATCATCATTTTTTCGCGCATAGGCTAGTCATTCCCAACAATCCCCCACGAATGACTACCACAAAGAAAATAAGAAACAAAAACCAAAATCTGACCAAAGAAGAAATAATAAGCTTAAACAACAATATCTTACGATTTGAATTGTTGCATAGTGAAGTGGGGCAACAACCTAATTGAAGAGAGTGAGTTGCCTCTTGAACTATCATCAATTAAGATTGAGACCTCCACAACACGCTTCATTCCTTATGTTTTATCTTGAATCCGCGATACTGATACAACATCAAGTGTTTTTTAAGGCCATGCACATCGAACCTCGGGTCATTGTGAAAGCTCTAGAAAGAGACCCTATATTCTTTCATAGAAGGCGGTCAGACCTTCACAATCAGTTAAATGCTTCATCAAGTCTGTACTTAGACCACTCAACAACTGAGCTATGAAGACTTCTAGGAGTTCCATCAAATTTGTATTCAGACCACCCAAATAAAAGGGATATGAATACCTCTCAAGTGTTCCGGTCACAAGTGCATTCAGTGTTTATGTCTTTTCAAGCATATGTTCGCACTCAATTTGAACGAGAGATAAAAGGCTTTCAGTGTGATAATGGTAGAGAATATGAAAATACACCATTCCACAAATTTTGTGAATTAAATGGGATGCATTTTCGTTTTTCTTGTCCTCACACATCCTCGCAAAATGGTAAAGCCGAAAGAAAGATTAGAACAATTAATAACATTGTTCGTACTCTTTTGGCACACTCTTCTATTCCACCCTCTTTTGGGCAGGATGCATTGGAAATGACAACATATTTGCTTAATGGTCTTCCTATAAAATCTCTCTCTTGTCAAACTCCCACTAAAATACTCTACAAGCAAGATCCCACATACTCTCAGTTACGAGTTTCAGATGTTTATGTTACCCATTATTTCCCTATACCTCCATACACATAAACTCCAAGCTCGGTCTACGCCTTGTGTATTTTTGGGATATCCCTCAAACTATAGAGGATATAAGTGTTATGATTTATCAAATCGAAAAATTATAATCTCACGACATGTCATTTTTTATGAAATTACTTTTCGATTTGCCAAATCACATACTCTTTCACCCTCTATTTATGAGTTTTTGGATGTAGGGCTTCACCCCATTACTCTCCAACAACTTCACTCCCCTCCTGCCTCACCATTTCCTCAACACAACTCCTTCTCTCACCCATCTAGCGCCACCCTAATCCTGGTCATGATCACCCCATGGCCCACGACCCAAACAACCAATCCCCCTTCGCCCCGACCTTCCCCGCCTCCCCCTCTAGTTTTGTCACCTCAAATGACCACTTGTAGTCGTCACGGGATTTTTAAGCCTACACGACAATTCAATCTCAGTATTTCGACTACACTTTCCATTTCTCCCCTTCCTAAAAATCTTATACAAGCCCTCAATGACCATAATTGGAAATTAGCCATGTTGGATGAATATAATGCTCTAATTGAAACTAAGACGTGGGAGTTGGTGCCCCATCCATTGAGAGAACTGGTATGCCTTCCTGCAAACCATCTTCCACACTTGTCGATACTAAGTCCAAACTAAGTGCCTCGTCTGGTAATCTTGTTGATGATCCTACACATTACCGCATGATAGCACACACGGTGTGCTATCTTTAGAGTCTTTTTATCGCTAGTTTCGTTGTTTAAACGAGTACTTTCACGTTGACTTTCTTTTGTTTTGTAGAAATTGAGCAATTGGAACTAGATGGAGCTTTATGGAGATTAATGTTGAAAAAATGAGTCAATTGGGTGATTACGAAGAAGCCAAGCAAAGAGAAAAAGAAGTTCAAGCCAAAAATCTCGAGGGTAGAGCGTCGAGACGCTCCAAATTTCACATTCAAGTCATTTGTCCCGCAGAAGTAGCTTCGAGACGCTACAAACAGCCCAACAGTGCCATTCCCGTCTGTAGCGTCGAGACGTTGTGCCTAGCATCTCGACGCTGGCTTTTCAAATCTGAAGTCGACGCTGCGGCGTAGGGAAGTATAAATTTTTCTTTTTCCAGCCGACTTGAAGAGGCGTTTTTGGAGAGAAAAATCTCAATTTTCGAGATTCATCACACTTTGGAGAGAAGAAGACGACAATTGAAGCGGAGAAAGATATTTTGAAGCTGAAGTTCGTGGATATCGCTACGGGAACGAAGAACTACACGTGATTGAGTTTTATTCTTCCTCTCTTTAATACTTGTTTAATGAGATTTTTATTGTTTAAGACCTTTTTATTGTTGAACATGAGTAGCTAAACTTTTTATCTTGGGGATTGATGTAGCCATTAGTTTTGATGTTTTAATTAATTGAATGTCTAGCTTTAATGTTTATCTTCCATTCGTGCAATTATATTCTTAATGTTTATAATCTCCTCATCAAAGATTGTATGTTTTCATGGTCTGAATTTATGCTTGTGAAAGGGTAGTTTAGACTAGATCTTGATTGCATGACTAAGAGGAGTCCTAACATGAGAATGATTAGGGCTCTTTTAGAGGTTGTTTTAAAGAAGAGTTATTAATGTCTTGCATGTTATTAAAAACTAAATGGATATATTAGTTTGTGATGGAGCGTTATACGCAGCGGAAGCGATTTTGGACCGATGATACTCTAATTTCATCAATTTAACAAATAGAAAACATGCTGAAAACGACGGAAATAAGAAATTAGAAATACATACCCTTGTAGTTCCGAATTTCCTTAAGTCCGTCGGTCGTTCCTCGTCACGAACTCTTCCAGCCTCTTCTCACGAACGCCACGAGGACCACCCGAGGTAGTCCCGCTATCCTCGGTGCCGAACAACGGAGTTGTGGGACTCCGAAAACAAGAGAATAGAAGAAGAAACAAGGAAGGGAGATGAAGAAGAAGAAGAAGAAGGCAGAGAGAGAGAGGATTCAGAGGATGAGCTTTTCAACAATTGAAAAAATCCTCTAAAAAAAACGTAAAAACCAACTTCTCTTCGGTTTAAAAGCTTTGGCCAAACTATATATATTATTTAATTTAATATCAAATATTAATTAAATAATATGTTTAAACCCAGTTTTTCCGAAAAAATCGACTTTTTTCCACATGAATCATATTCATGTTTTACGTCATTCCCATATTTAAATCATATTTAAATATGTTCATCATCCTTCCATAAACCGAATTTGAATAATTCAAATTCTTTTTCATTTTATTTTCTCTTATACTGTTGCACGACGTTATCCGAGCTAGCCAGAAGAACCTAAAGGACCTACAGATCATGAGCTCCAACGATACAAGATTATCCGATCAAAACACTTTCAACCGAACTAACCAACATTCGTTAACCCCCGGAGACTCCACTATAGTCTGAGGGTTGCACTCTCCTCACTGTAGATATATTATGTCCTCTAATATAACCGTCACTGGCAAGTCGACCCTTTATAGGTTGTTCGTAATCACAGCTGGGTCATTTAAACCGTTTAACCCCTGCATTACGTCTTGTTCCTTAAGTACCACTGACACCTCTAATGAACAATAGATCTGTGGTCCAACCAACAGATCAGTTAACCCTCTTATCACATGAGAGTGTGAGCGCTCATTGTTCAAGCCCCGAAGTCAGCTATTAAGGGAACAACCTATCTACTAACCCTGAAGAGCGGGATAGGAGTGAACTCCATCTTACTACACTATGTCCCCAGCTACCTATTGGACTTTATCCCTGAGATGATAAGTAATTGAGTCGGCGCTAATGGGCCACTCTCACCCATACAAGTCAAAGGATAATGTCTAATAAGCAGGAGTTCATAGTAAGCTCAGGATTAAGATCGAGTTACCTAGGCCATCAAATGAAAATATCGGTCTTATCAGTAAACGGTGTTATAAAGAGAGAGCAACATATTTCGCGGTTTGGTCTTATACAAACTCTTTGCACAGGACGCCCTCACTCGCACATCTTCGTGTGAAACGATTCAGATCACATCGTTTTGTACAATACAAAGTGAGCCGCATCCAATAGTGTTACCAGGATAAGGTACCCAGCCTTATCCGTATACTATAGACCGTTTTGACTGACTACTTGAGCCTGATCCACAATCATGTCATACATGAGGCTTAAGTACTCATATTCAGCCAAGGGTGTTGGTCATTGGTATAGGTTAACCTAAACACGTTTCACTTTATTCCAGTAAACTCTTTTACTGAATAAAACTAATAACTCTTTATTCTAAATAGATTATTTACAAACATAAGAGTTTACAAACCACGAGTTTTAGGACATAAAACCCAACAAACTCCCACTTGGACTTAAATGTCCGTGGTGTACATGTTAGGTGGAGAAAACTAATATATCATATATGAGAAGTTTTCTCCCACTGTCCTCTCCAGCAACTCGGAGCCCTAGACTTTTCTAGGTGTCTCTCATACACTTTAGCCATGAGGGACATAGTAAATCAATCAGCATGAAGTACTACGAGGCTTTCCATGTGACCATCACATCTCCTCACAGCACTATCTGCGAGCTCAACTTATAAACCTATTGCTGCTTCACAAGCTGCAAATAGACTTAGCTACCTTGGAGGAATCAGCAATACAACTCTTGTATTCTACTCCTCTAAGTACAAGGACAAAACTTTAACCGGAATCCAATCTAATTGGACTAATAATACTGACAGCTCCCACTGCATAGCACATATCGGGCCATGTATCTCAAAAGATACATCTAACCTCCAATATGCAAATGCACTTGGGTGCATCTCGTATCCTCAAAGCTTGAGATGTCTCAGGAAACCATTTCCATAGACCATCAAATATTGACAACAACTTGTAAATAAAAGATTTTAGAGACAACACTAGCGATTTGTTCTTACGACTCAGATCAACCTGAATCCTTAGAACAAACTAAGCCTACCTCCAGATCAACTATTTGGGAGTGGGTCGCTAGTTTATGCTAAAAGTCAGAAGTGAATCCTACATCATTCTCAATGATTAGGACAAAATTACGGGAATATATTATGAAAGCTTTAACATTGATTAAACACTTGTCCAACAAGTTTTATCAATGTAATGTTCAAAACCATAAGATTTGAAAAACAAACCTTATAAATCAGAATATAGATGCTTATTTCAATTCATAAATGGATTGAAGAAGCTCGCAAACGATTTGCTCTTAATCCTGAAAAATGTATCTCCCTGGTTAAGACTAATAGATACTCTATCAAGATAGCTAGTCTTGATATCCATTTACCTTATCCTATCAAATAGAACAGGATAATGGATACGAGCATTCTATATAACTTACATCTGACAACAAGAGACGAAGTTAATACACAATTAACCACTTCTCTTCGGGACAGTCCCTTTGCCAGAAAGTCAAGCCTTAGAGGTTTTCACCTCATAGACTTGGTCTATTAACCCTTTGAAGATCCATGGCTTTGAGCCACTGGTTCTTGTTTATGAACTCACTGTCATCATCAAGCATGATAACCAGAGTCATAAAACATACTAATACAGCAGGCGGAATTATCTCATAATTCTCCCACTGCATTAGAACTTTCTCAACACTTGAGAAGAACCAGCATAACTAACAACCATTGTTAATTTATAATTTAGCTTTCAATATAAAATAAGATAAGTCATAACACTTTAGTTGTTACCAAGTTTAACAGAACACTACTTGTATACATCTTTTGTGAAATGAACCATTCATTTATAAAAACAAAAGATACTATATACATAAAGTGTTTAACAAAAACTTGAGTTTATAGACAATAATTACAACACTTGAAATTATTTCTATACAAACAACTATAAACAAGCAAGCTCCCACTATAGATACTGCGAAGACGTCTTCATAAGGCATCTTCGTCAAGAAACAAGCAGACAGGAACTAGTTTCCTGAAAAAGAATAACAAACATGATTAGTGGTTCCTGAATCAACATCCAGGTATGACAATCATAATCCACATAACATGTTTAGACAGAAGATAAATCATATTTACCTTGTCGTTCATTCTGTGCCTTTTTCTCCGCAAGGTATTTAGGGCAGTTACGCTTCCAGTGCCCTTCTTCACCACAATGAAAACACTTTCCACTGTGTGTAGCTTTTACCTTGCCTACAACTAGGGTTTTGCCCTTCCTGGCACTTCTCTTCTTCTTGTGAATAATCTTATTACTCACAGTAAGAGGTTCAGATTTAGTCCCAGACCCAGACCCTTTCTGGAACTTCACAGAAGTGGTAACATTTACCTCCTTCTCCTTTCCTTTCGAGGTATGCAGGGACTGATAAATCTGAAGCTCGTTCAGAAGAGACGTCAGATTGTATTCTATCTTGTTCATGACCATATTGGTCCTGAAGTGCAGGAAACTCTTCGGAAGAGATTCCAAGATAAATCCAACCTGACCTTGTTCGTCAACGGTTGCCCCATTTACTTCTGCAGTATTGAAGTACACCATCATATTAAGGACATGTTCCCTAACAGAGGTTCCTTCAGCCATATGGCAATTGTAAATGTGCTTGAGGGCTTCATACCTAAGAGATGAGGAAGGCTTTCCAAACATCTCTTGTAGTGAAGCCATGATTTCCTTAGCGGAAACCATCCCCTCATGCTTCCTTGACAAAACATCAGATATGCTTGCCAGGATATAAACTCGAGCTTTATCGTTAGCCCGAATCCAACCGTCATATGCTTCACGAACAGTTCGTGAGGCATTTGAACTAGGAACCGGAGGACACTCCTCCGTTAAGACAAATCTTAGGTTGTCGAGAACCAAAACAGCATTAAGGTTCGACTTCCACGTCCCAAAATTTTCACCGGTTAATTTGTCGTAAGCTAACAACTGTATAAAAGAGCTCGACATGCTGAAAAAAGAATGTAAAACTATTAGTGAAACGGTTTTAACCTATTTAAACCAATTAAGAGGTTTAGCAGCAAATAAAGTACCCAAACTCTTTATTTACTAACAACGATACTTTAGTAAGTCAGAATGGTCCCTACCGTAGGGTAGGTGAGCACTCCTTTACTAAATCAAGACATTCTTGACTAAATGCTATCACCAGAATAACTCATATTCCTATAGCATCTTAGTTATCGTTTTTGGTCTGGATTTACTAACTCCTTAGCAAATCCCGTAAGTGTGACCCTCCATTTTTAGAACGCACAGAACGGCCCCAACATAGCAACCGTATGGAATGTCAGTGTTGGGAATGGCCCTATGTTTCTTTATCCATAAATGGTGACTGAGGTGTTCGATCTCCCATGCCCAGCCCTCCGTTTGGATGGTGCCCCAAGGGCAGCCTGCAGGCGGAACATGGGAATCCCACGGTTCAATCCAACGGAGGAGACCACAGGAAGCACCGACGCACTTCCTTCTCCCACTTACTATAGACACTTACTCCATTCACCTTGCTATTGAAAGTTGCAAACACCACCCGTCTGGAGATGCCCCATATGGCATCATGAGGCCAAGCAAAATTCTCACGTTGTGAACTTTTAGGGAGTGCGTAGCAGGAGAGGGATATATCATATATTCCTTCTCAACACATCTACTAAGCATCGTGGATGGTTTTAGGGTAAACTACTCAGGTTTTATCTGGCTAAGAAAATAAAACCTTAAGTCTAGGTAAACTATTTACCTGAGATGTCTAGGTTATAAACTCTTTACTAACCTCACACCTCTCACGCATGCTCATAAAGCCTGGTTAACTTTACTCAAGTACCGGATCGTCCCCAGGTAGGAGGTGTTCCGTAAACCGTCAGCTTAAATACCTCCAACCTCGAACAGGATTTCACCGGGTGAGTTTCTCATAACCTTAGCATTTACGAGATTTCGACCTATTCATCTAATGAACCTGATCGAATCATTAACCCTAAATGAACATGCTCTTTTCTTTGTTATAGATTTTAAAAGTCTAAGTCATTTTTACAACACTTGCAAAAACTAGACTTACTAAAACAAACTTCTATATGCTTCTCAAAACAATTGCTAAGGCATGACAAGTTGAATATTTAACTTCATAATCAATATAACACTTATATCGATTATGTTCTTAAATATACAACTCCTAATTCATAAATTAATATAACACTTATATCAAATATTTATGAATTAAGCATGCATCCTATACATTATAACAATTATAACATACAATAATGCATCTTGGTTGGATGTTTAAGTTCATAATTAATATAACACTTTTATTAATTATTCTATTAAGCAAACAACAACTAATTCATGAATTAATATAACACTTATATTAATACTCATGAATTAAACATGCATCCAATATATTATAACACTTATAACCTATAATATGCATAAAACCAGGCTATGTTGTAAATTTAATTTCAGAATTAATATAACACTTATATCAATTATTCTATTAAATTAGCAACATTTAATTCATGAATTAATATAACTCTTATATTAATACTCATGAATTCCCAAATATGCATACTATATATTATAACACTTATAACATAATTTTAATGCATGGAGCATGCTTCCTATGGTGGGATTTTAAATCTATATGGCATACGATATGCACATAAAAACATGGATTTTAATTAAAACATACATTCGCAATGCATAATTAATTAAACACACTAAAGTGGATCGATTTTGGCATTTAGCAAGCAATAACTAATTTATTACAAGCTTGAACAACAAGTTAAATCTTGAGCCGACTTCGAACTCTTCGCACCGCTTTTGACCAGCTTGCTTCCTCCGAACGCTTCGGCCAATTTTTCTTCGAATTTCTCCTCGTAATGCCCAGAACGAGTTTGAACTTATACCGAACATTTCGGCGAGTTTCAAACTCAAACTTCTTTCACAAAGAAACCTATATGGACTCTAATGACTCTAAAAATACAGACTTTTTAGCACGCATTAAAGCCCATACATTCTCGGGCAATTACAAATAAGGAAATTCAAAAAGAAACTATGCCAAAATCGATATTCACTTTAGACATCCATTCAGAAACAATTTCTAATTAAAAAACCCACCAACTTAAATTGATGCAAATTGAGTTAATCACAAAATCGCTCTGATACCAATTGATGGAGCGTTTTACCGCAGCGAAACGCGATTTCGGACCGATGATACTCTAATTTCATCAATTTAACAAATAGAAAACATGCTCAAAAGACGGAAATAAGAAATTTAGAAATACATACCCTTGTAGTTCCAATTTCTTCAAGCTCCGCCGCACGTTCCTCGTCACGAACTCTTCTAGTCTTTTCTCACGAACACCCCGAGGACCACCCCAGGTAGTCCCGCTATCCTCGGCGCCGCGCAACGGAGTTGTGGGACTCCGTTAGAAGAGAAAACAAAAGAAAATAAGAAGAAGAGGAAGAAGATGATGGAAACAGAGGGCTTCTTCAGAGGGATTGGTTTTAAGCTTAAAACAGAACCATTTTTATCAAAAACAAAAGAACTTCCAAAGTTCATCCCACGAAGATAAGAAGAAGAAGAGATAAATATAAAGAAAAACAATTTTCATTTTGCTTTCAACAACCCCACTGTCATTTCATTTGGCCATGCCAAATGGCTGCCATGCAAAAGTAGCACATATATATATATATATATATTAAATAAAATTAATTCAAAATTAATTTCAAATAATAATAAATATTTTATTTATTAAACTTTTTAATAAATAAGATATATATATATTTAATTAATTAAACTTTTTAATTAATTAATATTATTTAATTAAAAATCAAATATTAATTAAATAATATGGCTAAACCCGGTTTTTCGAAAACCGATTTTTTGCACATGAATCCTATTCATGTTTTAGGCCATTCCCATATTTAAATCATATTTAAATATGTCCATCCTTCTTCCATAAACCGAATTTGAACAATTCAAATTCTTTTTCTTTTTCCCGAATTTGAACAATTCAAATTCTTTTTCTTTTCTTTTATACTGTTGCACGACGTTATCCGAGCTAGCCAGGAGAACCTAAAGGACCTACAGATCATGAGCTCCAACGATACGAGATTATTCGGTCAAAACTCTTTTAACCCGAATCAATCAACTTTCGTTAACCCCCGGAGACTCCACTATAGTCCGAGGGTTGCACTCTCCTCACTGTAGATATATTGTGTCATCTTGATATAACCGTCAACGGTAAGTCGATCCTTCACAGGTTGTTCGTAATCACAGCTGGGTCATTTAAACCGTTTAACCCCTGCATTACATCTTGTTCCTTAAGTACCACTGACACCTCTAATGAACAATAGATCTGTGGTCCAACCAACAGATCAATTAACCCTCTCATCACATGAGAGTGTGAGCGCTCATTGTTCAAGCCCCGGAGTCAGCTATTAAGGGAACAACCTATCTACTAACCCTGAAGAGCGGGTTAGGAGTGAACTCCAATCTTGCTGTACTATGTCCCCATCTACCTATTCGACTTTATCCCCAAGATGGTAGGCTTATTGAGTCGGCGCTAATGGGCCACTCTCACCCGTGCAAGTCAAAGGATACTATCGAATAAGCAGGAGTTCATAGCGAGCTCAGGATTGAGATCGAGTTACCTAGGCCATCAATATGTATAAGTCGGTCTCATCAGTAAACGGAGTTATAAAGAGAGAGCGACTTAATACGCGGTTCAGTCTTATGTAAACTCTTTACACAGGACGCCCTCACTTCTCACATCTCCATGTGGAACGATTCAGATCACATCGTCCTGTACAATACAAAGTGAGCCGCATCCAATAGTGTTACCAGGATAAGGTACCCAGCCTTATCCATATACTATAGACCGTTTTGACTGACTACTTGAGCCTGATCCACAATCATGTCATACATGAAGCTCAAGTACTCATATTCAGCCAAGGGTGTTGGTCATTGGTATAGGTTAAACCAAACACGTTTCACTTTATTCCAGTAAACTCTTTTACTGAATAAAACTAATAACTCTTTATTCTAAATAGAATATTTACAAACATAACAGTTTACAAACCACGAGTTTTAGGACATAAAACCCAACAATAACGCCCTCACTCGCACATCTCCATGTGAAACGATTCGGATCACATCGTTTTGTACAATACAAAGTGAGTCGCATCCTATAGTGTTACTAGGATAAGGTACCCAGCCTTATCCGTATACTATAGATCGTTTTGACTGACTACTTGAGTCTGATCCACAATCATGTCATACATGAGGCTCAAGTACTCATATTCAGCCAAGGGTGTTGGTCATTGGTATAGGTTAACCTAAACACGTTTCACTTTATTCCAGTAAACTCTTTTACTGAATAAAACTAATAACTCTTTATTCTAAATAGAGTATTTACAAACATAACAGTTTACAAACCACGAGTTTTAGGACATAAAACCCAACAGTATCTCCTTGGTTGAGACTAATAGATACTCTATCAAGATAGCTAGTTTTGATATCCATTTACCTTATCCTATTAGATAGAACAGGGCAATGGATACGAGTATTCTATATAACTAATATCTGACAACAAGAGATGAAGTTAATACACAATTAACCCCTTCTCTTTGGGACAGTCCATTTGTCAGAAAGTCAAGCCTTAGAGGTTTTCACCTCATAGACTTGGACTGTAAACCTCTTGAAGATTCATGGCTTTGAGCCACTGGTTCTTGTTTATGAACTCACTATCATCATCAATATGATAACTAGAATCATAAAACATACTAATACAGCAGGTCGGATTATCTCATAATTCTCTCACTGCATCAAAATTTTCTCAACACTTGAGAAGAACCAGCAAACCTAACAACCATTGTTAATTTATAGCTTCCAATAAAACAAGATAAGTCTTAACCAATTAGTTGTTATCAAGTCTAATAGAACAGATCAGTATACATCTTTTGTGAAATGAACCATTCATTTATAAAAACAAAAGATACTATATACATAAAGTGTTCAACAAAAACTTGAGTTTATAGACAATAATTACAACACTTGAAATTATTTCTATACAAACAACTATAAACAAGCAAGCTCCCACTATAGATACTGCGAAGACGTCTTCATAAGGCATCTTCGTCAAGAAACTGGCAGACAGGAACTAGTTTCCTGAAAAGAATAACAAACATTATTAGTGGTTCATGAATCAACATCCAGGTATGACAATCATAATCCACAAGATATGTTTAAACAGAAGATAAATCATATTTACCTTGTCGTTCATTCTTTGCCTGTTTCTCCGCAAGGTATTTTGGGCAGTTGCGCTTCCAATGCCCTTCTTCACCGCAATGAAAACATTTTCCACTGTGTGAAGCTTTAACCTTGCCGACAGTAGGGGTTTTGCCCTTCTTGGTACTTCTCTTCTTTTTTTGAATAATCTTATTACTCACAGTAGAGAGTTCAGATTTACTCCCTGACCCAGACCCCTTATGGAATTTCATAGAAGTAGCAACATTTGCTTCCTTCTCCTTTCCTTTAGAAGTATGCAGAGACTGATAAATCTGAAGCTCGTTCAGAAGAGATGTCAAATTGTATTCAATCTTATTCCTGACCAAATTGGTCCTGAAATTAAGGAAACTCTTCGGAAGAGATTCCAAGATTAAACAAACTTGACTGTTCTCGTCGAAGGTAGCACCATTTACCTCTGCCACATTAAAGTGGACCATCATGTTAAGGACGTGCTCCCTAACAGAGGTACCCTACACCATGTGCGAGTTGTAAATGTTCTTGAAGGCTTCATGACGAAGAGATGTGGACGGTTGCCCGAACATCCCTTGTAATGAAGACATGATTTCCTTCGCGGAAACAATAGCTTCGTGCTTCTTGGCCAAAACATCTGATATGCTTGCGAAGATTTAGACTCGGGCTTTATCATTAGCCCTAATCCAACCATCGTATGTTAAACGAACAGTTCGTGAGGCACTAGAACCAGGAACCGGAGGACACTCCTCCGTTAAGACAGATCTCAGATCGTCAAGAACCAAAATCGTATTTAGGTTCGACTTCCACGTCCCATAATTCTCACCAGTTAATTTGTCGTGTGATAAAAGTTGTATAAACGAACTCGACATGCTGAAACAGAATGTAAAATTATTAGTGAAACGATTTTAACCTATTTAAACCAATTAAAAGGTTTAGCAGTAAATAAAGTACCCAAACTCTTTATTTACTAACAACGATACTTTAGTAGGTCAGAATGGCCGCTACCGAATGGTAGTCGAGCACTCCTTTACTAAATCAAGACAATCTTGACTAAATGCTAATTCCAGAATAACTCTTATTCCTATAGCATCTTAGTTATCGTTTTTGGTCTGGATTCACTAACTCCTTAGTAAATCCCGTAAGTGTGACCCTCCATTTTCAGAATTCACAGGACGGCCCCAACAGTGCAACCGAATTTGAATGTCAGAGTTGGGAATGGCCCTGTGTTTCACTATCCATAAATGATGACTGGGATGTTCGATCTCCCATGCCCCATCCCTCCGAATGGATTGGTGCCTCCTAGGGTCACCTTGCAGGCGGAACATGGGGATCTCACGGTTCAATCCAATGGAGGAGACCGCGGGAAATACTGACGTACTTCCTTCTCCCACTTACTATAGATACTTACTCCATTCACCTTGCTATTGAAAGTTGCAAATACCATCCGAATGGGGATGCCCTATTGACATCACGAGGCCGAGCAAAATTCTCACGTTGTGAACTTTTAGGGAGTGCGTAGCAGGAGAGGGATATATCATATATTCATTCTTAACACTTCTACTAAGCATCATAGACAGGGTTTAGGGTGAATACTCAGGTTTTATCTGGCTAAGTAAATAAAACTTTAAGTCTAGGCAAACATTTTACCTGAGATGTCTAGGTTATAAACACTTTACTAACCTCACACCTCTCACGCATGCTCATAAAGCCGGTTAACTTTACTCAAGTATCGGATAGTCCCCAGGTAGAAGGTGATCCGTCAATTCATTTTTCTCTAACCTTAGACAGGATTTCACCGGGTGAGTTTCTCATAACCTTAGCATTTACGAGATATCGACCTATTCATCTAATGAACCTGATCGAACCATTTAAGCCTAAATGAACATGCTCTTATCTTAGTTATAGATTTTAAAAGTCTAAGTCATTTTTACAACACTGGCAAAAACTAGACTTTCTATAACAACCATCTATATGCTTCTCAAACATACATTCGCTAAGGCATGACAAGTTGAATATTTAACTTCATAATCAATATAACATTTATATCGATTATGCTCTTAAATATACAACTCTTAATTCATAAATTAATATAACACTTATATCAATTATTATGAATTAAGTATGCATCCTATACATTATAACAATTATAACATACAATATGCATCTAAAGTTGGAAGTTTAATTTCATAATTAATATAACACTTATATTAATTATTCTATTAAGCAAACAACTAATTCATGAATTAATATAACTCTTATATTAATACTTATGAATTAAACATGCATCATATACATTATAACAATTATAATATACAATATGCATCAAATCAGGGCAACCTATGTTGTATATTTAATTTCATAATTAATATAACACTTATATCAATTATTCTATTAAATTAACAAAATCTAATTCATGAATTAATATAACTTTTATATTAATATTCATGAATTCTCAAATATGCATACTATATATTATAACACTTATAACATATTTTCAATGCATGGAGCATGCTTCCTACGGTGATATTTTAAATCTATATGGCATACTATATGCACATACAATCCTGGAATTTAATTAAAACATACATTCGCAATGCATAATTAATTAAACACACTAAAGTGGATCGATTTTGGCATTTAGCAAGCAATAACTATTTTATTACAAGCTTGAACAACAAGCTAAGTCTTGAGCGGACTTCGAACTCTTCGCACCGCCTTTGACTAGCTTGCTCCCCCGAACGCTTCGTCCTATTTCTCTTCGATCTTCTCTTCGAATTTCTTAGAACGAGTTTGAACTAACACCGAACATTTCGGCCAGCTCAAAAACTCGAGCTTCTTTCACAAAGAAACCTTTATGGACTCTAATGACTCTAAAAATACATCTGTTTCAGCACACATTAAAGCCCATACATTCTCGGGCAATTACAAATAAGGAAATTCTAAAAGAAACTATGTCAAAATCGATATTCACTTTAGACGCCAATTCAGAAATAATTTCTAAATTAAAATACCCACCATCTTAAATTGATGCAAATTGAGTTAATCACAAAATCGCTATGATACCAATTGATGGAGCGTTATACGCAGCGGGAGCGATTTTGGACCGATGATACTCTAATTTCATCAATTTAACAAATAGAAAACATGCTCAAAACGACGAAAATAAGAAATTAGAAATACATACCCTTGTAGTTCCGAATTTTTTCAAGTCCGTCGGCCGTTCCTCGTCACGAACTCTTCCGGCCTCTTCTCACGAACGGCCCGAGGACCACCCGAGATAGTCTCGCTATCCTCGGTGTCGAGCAACGGAGTTGTGGGACTCCGAAAACAAGAGAAGAGAAGAAGAAACAAGGAAGGGAGATGAAGAAGAAAAAGAAGGCAGAGACAGGGAGGGTTCAGAGGATGAGATTTTCAACAATTGAAAAAATCCTCTAAAAAAAACGTAAAAACCATCTTCTCTTCTGTTTAAAAGCTTTGGCCAAACTTTATATATATATATATATATATATAATTATTATTATTATTAAAAATAATAATAATAATTTTATTTATTAAACTTTTAATAAATAAAATATATATATATAATTATTAATTAAACTTTTTAATTAATAAATATTATTTAATTTAATATCAAATATTAATTAAATAATATGTCTAAACCCGATTTTTCCGAAAAAAACGACTTTTTTCCACATGAATCCTATTCATGTTTTAGGTCATTCTCATATTTAAATCATATTTAAATATGTTCATCATCCTTCCATAAACCGAATTTGAACAATTCAAATTCTTTTTCTTTTTATTTTCTCTTATACTGTTGCACGACGTTATCCGAGCTAGCCAGGAGAACCTAAAGAACCTACAGATCATGAGCTCCAACGATACGAGATTATCCGGTCAAAACTCTTTCAACCGAACTAACCAACATTTGTTAACCCCCGGAGACTCCACTATAGTCTGAGGGTTGCACTCTCCTCACTGTAGATATATTATGTCCTCTGATATAACCGTCACTGGCAAGTCGACCCTTCAAAGGTTGTTCGTAATCACAGTTGGGTCATTTAAATCGTTTAACCCCTGCATTACGTCTTGTTCCTTAAGTACCACTGACACCTCTAATGAACAATATATTTGTGGTCCAACCAACAGATCAGTTAACCCTCTCATCACATGAGAGTGTGAGCGCTTATTGTCCAAGCCTCGAAGTCAGCTATTAAGGGAATAACCTATCTACTAACCCTGAAGAGCGGGTTAGGAGTGAACTTCATCTTACTACACTATGTCCCCAGCTACCTATTAGACTTTATTCCTGAGATGATAAGTTATTGAGTCAGCGCTAATGGGCCACTCTCACCCATACAAGTCTAAGGATAGTGTCTAATAAGCAGGAGTTCATAGTAAGCTCAGGATTAAGATCGAGTTACCTAGGCCATCAAATGAAAATGTCGGTCTCATCAGTAAACGGTGTTATAAGGAGAGAGCAACATATTTCGTGGTCCGGTCTTATGCAAACTCTTTGCACATGACTCCATCACTCGCACATCTTCATGTGAAACGATTCGGATCACATCGTTTTGTACAATACAAAGTGAGCCGTATCCAATAGTGTTACCAGGATAAGGTACCCAGCATTATCCGTATACTATAGACCGTTTTGACTGACTACTTGAGTGTGATCCACAATCATGTCATACATGAGGCTTAAGTACTCATATTCAGTCAAGGGTGTTGGTCATTGGTATAGGTTAACCTAAACACGTTTCACTTTATTCCAGTAAACTCTTTTACTGAATAAAACTAATAACTCTTTATTCTAAATAGATTATTTACAAACATAAGAGTTTACAAACCAAGAGTTTTAGGACATAAAACTCAACAGTTTTATAACATTGCATGAGACCAATTGTCCCCGTTAGAGTCAATTATTATTATTGTCCTTCTAGACTTATGGAAATTTGCATGAATAATCTATGATTTTTGATTGATTGAAACGTCAATCTATTCGGTGAAATCACGTCCCTAAGATACCCTTCTCCTGATTTGTCTCACTCGTTATTTTTATTTTTATTGCTTGATTACTTTGAGTTGTTACACCTCATCTTGCGATTTATTTCTCTAGATAAAATCGAGCGTTATTATTTATGATATTCAAGTGAACTAGAAATTCAATCCAGAGGACGACATTCGTATTCACATACACTATTTATTACTTGACTCGTACACTTGCGGTTTTGCACTGCATTAAAAGTGCGCAACACCGCAGTCTTGCTGGTGCTCTTCAGTATCTCACATTCATCAGACCAGACATTTCTTAAGCGCATTATTCGCTATATTCAGGGTACTATTCATCTCGACCTTCACATTTATCCCTCTTCGACGTCTAGCCTCATATCCTATACGGACGCCGATTGGGGTGGTTGCCCTGATACTCGTCGCTCGACGTCTGGCTATTGTGTGTTTTTGGGTGACAATTTGATTTTTTGGTCGTCTTAGCGACAACCTACGATGTCTAAATCTAGTGTTGAGGCTGAGTATCGAGGAATGGAAAATGTTGTATTTGAATCCTGTTGGATTCGAAATCTCCTTATGGAACTTCATTGTTCGGTCCCCAAGGACACTTTGGTCTATTGTGATAATGTTAGTGCGGTATATCTCTCGAGTAATCATGTTCACCATCAACGCACTAAACACATAGAGATGGACATTCACTTCGTACGTGAGAAAGTCGCACGAGGCCAAGTTCGCGTACTTCATGTTCCTTCTCGTTATCAGATTGTCGACATTTTTACCAAAGGACTTTCGCTCATACTTGTTGCGTGCTCAAATGTTTAAAAGAAATATGCAAGGATAGAGCACTCAGAACATGCAAGCATACATGATCTTGTAGCAAGTAATAAGTATTTTTTCATTCGATTTCCCACAGAGATTTATTCTTAGTTACTTACGAAGTGTTTTGTTAAGTGAGAATGGGTGGATTAAATGAGGTAGATGTGGTTTTAAATTGCCTAATTACTAAGGGGTGTGTAAATGATGGAAGCATAAACAAGTGCAAGTAGATAATAAACTAGAATGTAAAGAAGAGAACAATCAAACGAAGAGAAAAAATGACTAAGGCAAATTTTAACTTAAGGGAATTGCGGAAACAGCAATTATTTCGCAATGTTACCAACAGCCAAATGTGTGTAAAGTGGGGAAACAAGGGCTACTAACGACTCCTCTATAGGCTTTTTCACACGATTCTCAAGCATTAGATCAACTCATCATGCATCAAACTAACTCATTCTCATGTATCTTCCGATTTCATGCATTAGATTCTTTAGTTTACTCATGTCCAAGTAAGGTCTAAAGCATCTTGTTAAAACAGTAAGTTGTGATTTGTACTAGGAAAACGCCTATTCCTAGGTCGTTTTCTGGCTACCTTGAGAGGCTAGCATGAGTGTATGACTCTGAACTCTTACTCCTTCCAGAGGTTAGGAGTTCTTTGGACAAAATGGATGGCCAATCGAAATTGCCCGTGGGATGAAGCTTACATACAATCAATGCATTCGAGAGCTATCCTACATGCTTGATTCACGTGTTTTAACCTATAGCCTTGTCATTAGCATGCCCTTATATGACTTAGTTACTCATGGATGCTGATAGAATAGAAAGAGTAGATGAAGAAGACATGCTTAATAGAAAGTTAAAGACAAAACAGAAGACAGAAGTGATAAACAGAAAAGGTAAAGAGCTTGCGAAGTAATGGAATTGTGCGTTGATTAACCAATCGTTTGAACTAAACAAATGATGTCTTTGAATAACTAAAGTAAAATAGAAAGCAACGAAATGGAATAGAGTAGCAAACTACAAGGGAAATAACAACAAACAGCAATGGAAATGGAAAGCTAAGACAGAAAAACAGTAAATCCGAGCGTGATCGCCTCGTCGCAGACGCCTCGGCTGAAGGGGGAAGAAGGCAAGCTTTGCTTGGATGAATCCAATCAGAAGAGAAGACAAAACTTCTCTTCTTCCTCTCAGATTATCGACTCCAATAGTTGAGACCTTCAATCCAACAACCGGATGAGAAAAACAGGAGAAAAGACTGCGCTGAGAAGAGAGTTCTACGCCTTTCGAGTGTGCTTCAACCTTCCACTTTGATCTCCTTTTATAGTATTCTGCAGGTGCGATTGGGTCAAGGAGAACCATCCATTCTCAACGTCGTACTACTACGTGGCTGCAGGAGAAAGAATGAATCCCTGAAAGGTCGGAACAAAACAGAAAATAGTTAGACAACTTACGGATTTCACTTAAAACATTGCGGTTTTAGCAATGTTTCCGCAATGCCTTCGCAATGCACAATTTTCATTCCTTTAACTTCGTTTTTAATTCCTTTTCTTTCCTTTTGCATATAAGTCCTAATTTAGCTTCATTCTTCTAATTCTCATATATAAGCACAAGTTCAAGCTAAATCCTACCAAAAACACTTACAAATGTACAACTTCCTATCACAAATAAGTCCTAAAATAGTCACTTTTGGAGACGTAACACACCCCCAAACTTAAGGTTTTGCTCGTCCTCGAGCAATCTAAGGACTTACTTAGGCTGCTGTTTTAACTTCTTTAACCACTTGCTGACTCTCCTAAGTTCCTATCTATGGCAATGCTGTCCTGTGACACACTCCTAAGTTTAAACTAACTTCTCATTTTGCTTCTTCTGACTTCGCACGCCTAATGATCCTACTGTTTCATCAACTCCCCACGACTGATCTATTTGCTTCTGTCATATAGTGCAACTATCCCTAAGGTTTCAAATTCTACCTAGCTTTACCCTAGACTCAGTACATGCTTCTAATGTTTTACTTTTGAGCTACCTAGGATTCCTTAGAGTCATGCCAGTCTTAGTACAAACCAGTGACAGTAGTACATTTAGAGAACAACCTACACCCTGGCATCACTACATTGGACATACATTCATCTCCCTAAACAACCCTACAAGCTACAACTTTGTGCTCAGCTAATTGAGGATCAGAGTTCTTTTTTTTTTTTTTATTCAGGACACCCAAGCCACAAAGCTGCAACTCCTAGGTATACATTCTTCTTCCCTAGTTTTCCTTTTTTCTTTCTTACTTTGGTGGAGCCTCTCCTTTGGTTGCCTTTTGATGCAATGCCACTTGTGGGTTACACACTTGGCACTGATTACTCAGCAACTTTAAGAGAGACACCCCTCTTTATTCTATTTTTCATTTTTTTTTTTCAGTCATCATTTTTCAAAAGGAGAAGAAGAATGCTTATGCTTAAAAGGAGAGAGGAATGTTCTTAGGCCTAGGGTGGCCTCCCCCAAACTTAAACAACTCATTGTCCCCAATGAGTGTCTGAGGTGGCACACCCCCAAACTTGTCCTAGAAGCATCTAGTCTAGGGCAAAACAAAGAGAATCTAAAAATCCTAGGCATAGACAGAACATTCTTAAAGCAAATAACTTAGCAGCAGGAATTTCTAAAAACAGTATGGTAAGGACTTAAAGCTATGCATGCTGAGCAAATTAAGGAAGCTAAATTAAACTATCAAAGGTGCCTTAAGACACTCATCCAGCATGCTTATAGAAAGGCTATATAAGGTAGTCAAGAAAGCAGCAAAAGAACAAAGTTGAAACAGAACCAGCCTAGCTAATCAGTCAGTCAAAAGTATGCAATAACTAACAAAAATTGCGGTTTCCGCAATAATTTCGCAATGAATATACAGGGCAGATATATCAGTAAGCAGCCCCCTTTGCATGCTATTTCCAGTCATCTCAGCTATACAAAAAGGAAACTACAACATCCTACCTATTCAGATACCATCTAACTATACTAAGCTATTCTAAACAACCAAAATAAAGAACGAAAGACAGATCAAATATCGACTCAAAATACCAGAATCCACACAGTTTAACGAAAAGCAGTTTGATTTTTTTTTTCTTTTGATATAGGGACAGAAATACTCCCTTGAGTGCTCTTCAAACTAGCACTCAGACGTCCTCATCATCATCCCCCCGTGCTTTTGGAGGTGCCCATGGCGTCAGCAGGTCAGTGGGGAACTCAGGAAAGATGCAGCCCAACTGATCAGCAACATCCTTATCCCTCGCTTGCGCATACTCAGCCCATTGCGCCATCTTCTTCTGAAGGTCCATCAGGCAGGCCATAGAAAGGGATTGAGCTGCAGCCAGGCCGTCTAACTCAAACTCCATATTCCCTTTTCTGCGCATCCTCAGGCCTGTAGGCAACTCCAGATGCCCCGTGTAGGCCAGCTGCCTCTCCATCCTCTCGATTGGTACACCTGCACGTAAACACAGCTTAGTAATGGTGTTTGGAAAGAAAAGAGGGTCCTTACCTTTCTTGGCACAGTCTGCTATGGAGGCTGCAATAACCTCCCCAACATTGATTGTGAGGCCCCTCATGATCGCATATACCAGCAGCGATCTCCCTTGATTAATGGTGGTCTCGTGGGTCACTGGGGACAGACGCCTGCGCACGAAGGAGAACCAAACAGTTGCCTTCGCCGTAAGGGTTGCACTCATCAGAGTGTGCTTCCCATTGCGTGAGATCGTCCAAGCTGCCTCAGGCTGGCCTATGATGCGCAGAGCTTCCTCCAGGACAGCCTCAGTTGGTGCGTCTGTGATTCTTGCATAGTCAGTATGCTTCTGCCCCTTGAGACCATAGGCCTCATTAATAGCCTTGGCTGAAAAGTCAACCTCCAGCCCCCTCACCGTTGACAGGCCATCCTCAGGGTGCGTCAGATTGCATAGAAGTCGTACACCATGCTGGAGTAGGCGGGGATGGGCGGTCTGCATAGCTCTTCCCAGCCATGGTTGGTGATCCCTGCGCGCAAGAATTGCGGCAGGTCTGCCAATGCATCCAGGAACCCCTTCTCGTGGAGTAGGTCCCTCTTCCTCAGTTCAGTGCCCCTTGACTCGGCGTCAGAAGACACATACCTCACAGCTTGAGGCTCATCTTCGGGGTATAATTTGGCTTTCCCCTTGTCCCGTGCCTTGGCCGACTCAGCAGCTTCGACCTTCAGCCTCTTCAGTGAAGGCTCACCACTGACCTTCCTTTTCTTGGATTTCTTTGAAGCTTTCGGCCGTTTGGCCTTGACAACCTTGGGGGCTTTCTTCCTCAGTCGTGCCCTGGTGGTGATCTGTTGGAGGCAGTCCCCCAACGTTTCATCCATTGAGTCGTCCCCCTTTGCTGGGCTATTGGGGCATACTTCCCTCAAAGGAGAGAAGACCTCATCTTCCTCAGCCGTTTCTTCGCCCGACGCTGATTCTTGATGTTCTTCACTTGGAATTTCAGGCTCGGGCGTTGGCCATGATGGCGATGCCTCAGGGCTCTGCGGAGGTGGAGAGTGTTCAGAGCTTTGTGGAGATGGAGAAGGCTCGGGGCTTTGCGCTGGTGGAGATGGTTCAGGGCTCTGTCTGGCCGTCTCGTAGGATGGACGGCCACTTCCTGGACTCTCCACAGTGGGAGTCTTCTCCTTGACCGGCGCATCTTCGACAGCCATCTTCCACTTCCTCTTCTTGGGCGTACCTGCTGGTTCAGATGGACCAGCAGGGATCTCGGTCACCACCTTCCACTTCTTCTTGCGGATAGGAAGTTTAGCAGGCCGTTCGGGTCGCGTGGCTTCGGCATCTGCCAAGGCAAGTAATGCCTCTCTCGCAGCTGCCTCTGCGTCGGACGCCCTCTTCTTGGAAGCAGATCTTTCATCCCGTGTAAGCACCATTGTCGAATCGGAGAGATCTGGAAAGAGGAGTTGCAGAGAAAGAAGAAGATCGTTTTCTTGAAGTTTAACGAATGAAGGAAACGTACGGGCCACAGCTGTTCTAACGGCTATTTGTAATCAAGTGAATCCCAACGGCTATTTCTGTTGCGGTTTCAGCAAATCCACCGCAATTAAATGGCCGTTGGAGATTTTTCTTGATTTAAATGCCAATATTCTCTCAACTTAATCTTTGATTCGGCCCGATATCTTCCCCGATTCTTTACCCTTGATTCATCTCCTTGATTTCCTCTTTTGATCCCCTATAAAAAGAAATAAAATTAACATCAAATTCGTAATAAAAATCACACATAAACATACACAAATAACAACCGAAAAACAGCAAAAAATAAACTAAGGCATAGCCTCGCATGGACGAGCACAGTAATCACTCGTCCCCTCTCGGTCATATTTTCAAGTTTCAGCTAAGAGGAAGACCGAGAGAGTCTTCACATCTCCTTCCTCATAATAATGCTTCAATCGTGCACCATTAACCATGAACGGTTGCCCGTGCTGTAGGTTCCTAATCTCAATTGCACCATGAACAAACACGTTAGTTATAACAAAAGGACCTGACCATCTGGACTTAAGTTTGCCTGGAAATAATCTCAACCTTGAGTTAAATAACAAGACATGCTAGCCTTTCTTAAAGTCCTTAATCCTAAGTCTACTGTCATGCCAAATTTTAGTTTTTTCCTTATACATTTTGGCATTTTCATAGGACATATGTCTCAGCTCATCAAGCTCATGTAATTGCAGAGACCGCAATGTTCCCGTATCGGTCACGCAATAATTCAGCTCTTTTAGGGCCCAAAATGCTTTGATTTCCAATTCGAATGGTAAGTGACATGCTTTGCCATACACAAGTCTATAAGGAGACATACCTAGGGGTGTCTTATATGCAGTCCTATATGCCCAAAGTGCATCCTCGAGTTTAAACGACCAATCTTTTCTATTGGGTTTGACCACTTTTTCGAGTATGTTTTTAATCTCCCTATTTGATATTTCAGCTTGTCCATTCGAATGTGGATGATAAGGGGTGGCTACTCTATGTCTAACATTGTATTTAGCCAACACTTTTTCCATAGCTTTATTAATAAAGTGTGTCCCTTCATCACTAATTATAGTACGAGGTGTACCAAACCTAGTAAAAATATGTCTATTAAGGAACTTAATGACTGTTTTGGCATCATTTGTTGGACATGCTATGGCTTCTACCCATTTAGATACATAGTCTACAGCTACGAGTATGTAAAGGTTACCTGTTGATGGGGGAAATGGTCCCATGAAGTCAATGCCCCACACATCAAAGAGCTCCAACTCTAAGATGTAAGTGAGAGGCATCTCATCCTTTCGACTGAGGTTACCTGTTCTCTGGCATTCATTGCAGTTGTGTGCATGGTCGTGGGCATCTTTGAAGATCGTGGGCCAATAGTAGCCACTCTGGAACACCTTTGCAGCTGTTCTTTGGCCACCAAAGTGTCCACCATAGGGAGATGTATGGCAGTGCTGCAGCACAGACTTCGCTTCAGCAGCTGACACACACTTCCTTAGTAAACCATCTGCACATGTTTTGTAGAGTGTTGGATCATCCCATATGAATTTCCTAGCTTCATGTAGGAACCTCTTCTTTTCTTGTCCTCCCTTGAAAGTTGGTAGTACCTACGAGGCAAGGAAGTTAGCAATATCAGCAAACCAAGGTTCCTCATCGTTATCACGATGTGCTAACACAAAGACATGCTCATCGATAAAGGCATCAGAAATTGCGGTTTCCGCAATTTTATCGCAATTATGCTGCAATCTAGAAAGATGATCTGCAACCACATTTTCGCATCCTTTCTTATCTTTAATGTCTAGATCAAACTCTTGCAACAACAATACCCATCTAATTAACCTAGGCTTAGCATCAGCCTTCCTCATAAGGTACTTTAGTGCAGAATGATCAGTGTACACGATTGTCCTAGTGCCTACAATGTAATTCCTAAACTTCTCGCAGGCAAACACTACAGCTAGCATTTCCTTTTCCGTGGTTGTGTAATTACATTGTGCCTCATTCAGTGTCTTACTAGCATAGTATACAGGGTGTGTTAGTTTGTCAATCTTTTGTCCTAGCATAACCCCTACTGCATAGTCACTCGCATCACACAACATCTCAAATGGGAGGTCCCAATTTGGCCCTACTATAATAGGTGCTTTGACTAATGCTTCCTTAAGGGTTGTCCAGGCTAAGAAACATTCTTTTGAGAAGATGAATGGTTTATTTAGCTCTAGAAGCTCACACAAAGGCTTGGAGGTCTTGGAGAAGTTCTTAATGAACCTTCTATAGAAACCTGCGTGTCCTAAGAAACTTCTAATGGCTTTCACATTCTGAGGTTTCACTAACTTCTCTATTATTTCAATCTTGGCCCTATCGACCTCCACTCCTGCTCTAGACACTCTATGACCTAGGACTATCCCTTCTTCCACCATGAAGTGGCATTTCTCCCAATTAAGGACTAGGTTGGTCTCCTCACACCTAGCCAGGACTTGTCCTAAGTTCTCTAAACAGTTTGTAAATGAATCACCAAAGACTGAGAAGTCATCCATAAATATCTCTATCATGGATTCATCTAAGTCAGAGAAGATAGCCAACATGCACCTTTGGAACGTTGCTGGTGCATTGCATAAGCCAAAAGGCATTCTGCGAAAAGCAAATGTTCCAAAGGGACAGGTGAAGGTTGTCTTCTCCTGGTCCACAGGGTCTATGGTGATTTGGTTATAACCAGAATAACCATCTAGAAAGCAGTAATAAGCTCTACCAGCTATTCTATCTAACATCTGATCTATGAATGGTAAAGGGAAGTGATCCTTTTTTGTTTCTTTATTCAATTTCCTATAGTCCATACAGACTCTCCATCCTGTAATAGTTCTAGTTGGAATCAGTTCATTGCTCTCATTCACTACTACAGTCATCCCCCCCTTCTTAGGTACACATTGTATTGGACTCACCCACTGACTACTAGCTATAGGGAAGATTACACCTGCATCTAACCATTTTATTATCTCTTTTTTAACTACCTCCTTCATAGAGGGGTTCAACCTACGTTGGTGATCTACTCGGGGTGTATGCTCTTCTTCCAATATTATCTTATGCATGCAGTAGGAAGGGCTAATTCCTCTAATGTCAGCAATCGTCCATGCAATAGCCTTTTTATGTTGCTTAAGTAATAAGATCAACTCAATTTCATGCTTTTCACTTAGTTTGGACGAAATAATAACAGGCAGAGTAGCCAAAGCGAGCATGGCTCAGCGGGCATATGTATGTGTTGACGACCACGAGGTCTGTGGTTCGAATCCCCCCACCCCCAATGTACTCAAAAAAAAAAAAAAAACAGGCAGAGTATCATCACTTCCTAAATATGCATACTTAAGATGTGCAGGCAGTGGTTTTAATTCTAAGATAGGTGGATGCTCAATGGATGGTTTCAATGGATTCATGGATCTTTCAGTCAAATCAGTAGTCATACAAACATGCTGAGGATTATTCACAGGTATGTCCATTATTTCAGCTATGTTTAAGTCAGTTACATCTAATTGTACATAATCATTGGCATGCTTAGTTAACAACTCATGCTCAAGTTGTTCTTCCATTAGTGAATCTACTATATCCATACTTGCACAAGATTCAGAGTCAGAAGGATACCTCAGTGCTTTAAATACACTAAACTTAACCTCTTCATCATGAACCCTCATGGTGAGCTCACCTTTCTGGACATCAATCAAGGCCCTACCTGTGGCTAGAAATGGTCTGCCTAATAGGATGGGGACCTCCTTGTCTGCTTCATAATCCAGGATGATGAAGTCTGCAAGAAAAATGAACTTGTCAACCTTTACAAGAATATCCTCTATCTTACCTTCAGGGTAGGCTATGGATCTGTCTGCCAACTGCAAGGTGACAGTGGTGGGACGTGCTTCTCCTATTCCTAGCTGGCGGAATAGTGATAGGGGCATGAGATTTATGTTGGCTCCTAGGTCACAAAGAGCTCTGCCCACGTGCTTGCCTCCCAACTCCACTGGTAAGGTGAAGGAACCAGGATCCTTCTCCTTCTTTGGTAGCTTGTTCTGGAGTATAGCACTGCACTCCTCAGTGAGATTCACTGTTTCAAATTCACCAATAATTTTTTTGTTAGTGATTATATCCTTCAAAAACTTAACATAAGAAGGCATAGATTGCAAAACCTCTACAAAAGGAATATTCACATGCACTTGCTTAAGAATTTCTAAAAATTTGTTAAAGTGCACTTCCTGTTCTTGTTTTTTCTTTAGCCTTCGAGGAAATGGAGGTGGGGGCACATATGCAGGCACTTCAGGTCGCCTCAGGATAGGTGGAGGCCTTGGAATTTCTTCTAGCTCTTCTATGATTGGTTCCAGCCTTATCCTTGATGTGCTTGTTGGTGGTTGACCTTGGTTAGGCAGAGAATCCAGTGGAGCACTAGACTCTTCATTCTCTACTCTCTTTGGTGTTTCTCTAGCGTTGCTCACCAATGGTCTACCACTTCTAAGTTCAATTGCTTGAACTTGTTCTTTTCCATCTCTCCTTGGCACCTCAGTGTCAGCAGGTAGTCTACCTTGGGGCCTACTTTTGAGTTCATTGGCTAGTTGCCCTATTTGGTTCTCTAGGCTCCTAAGGGTAGCTTGCTGACTTTGTAGAGTGGCATCATTCTTGGCAATGTACTCCTTAAGTAAATTTTCTACAGAAGACCCTATTGGTTGGTTATATGGTTTTTGATACATGGATTGGTTATTTTGGGGAGTGAAACCAGGTGTTTCACTCGGTCTTGGTTGGTTGGGAGCTTGGTTAGTATTCTGTTGCCCACCCCAAGAAAGATTTGGGTGGTTCCTCCAACCAGGATTGTAAGTGTTAGAATAGGGGTTGTTCCTAGGCTGCTGTTGGCTTCCAACATAGCAGACTGAGGCTGGATTCCCAGGGCAGTATTCATACAAGTGCCCTTCCCCACAGAATCCACAGATTAGTGTCTCACCTTGACTTGTTTGTGCCCCCATTGTGATGGCTTCTGCGGTGTTGACACTGGATTGGAGATTGGTTTGAGCCATTTGTTTGACTAGGTTGGTCAGGGCATTTATTTGGTTGCTCATTGCACTAAGAGCATCCTTGTTTTGAGCTCTGCTTGGCTCTACTGGATCATCTGACCACCTACAGTGAGATGCTGAGATCTTCTCCAAGATCTCATAGGCTTCGTTATAGCTTTTAGAAAGCATGAAACCACCAGCTGAAGAATTCAGCACTTGCCTTGTGCTGGGGTTGCATCCTTTGAAAAAGACTTCTATTTGGATACACCATGGGATGCCATGATGTGGACATTTAAGCAGAAGGTCCTTGAACCTTGTCCAAGCTTCGTGAAGAGACTCATTTTCAGCCTGTTTGAACTTAATAATGTCATCACGAAAGTTCGAATTCCTATCAGGTGGGAAATATTTGACTAGGAATTTCTCAGCCAGATCTGTCCAATTGACAACTGATCCGGAAGATAATGAGTTTAACCACGTTTTGACTTTGTCCCTTAAGGAATAAGGGAAGAGGTAAAGCCTCAAAGCTTCTTGGGAAACTCCAGGGATAAGAAAGGTATCACTAACTCCTAGGAAGTTTCTAAGATGGTTGTGGGGGTCCTCATTTTCCACTCCAAAGAATTGTCCCACAGTGGACAACATTTGGAACATTACTGGCTTTAACTCGAATGAGTTGGCAGTAATTTCAGGACGGATTATGCTGGGGTTCAGCTCCCCAGGCATAGGTACTAGGTAGGAGAGGATGGCAATATCCTTGTCATTCGCTATTTCGATGGGATTGCGAGTGGTAGGTACCGGATTTGGGTCTGGTCTTTCCATTTCTTCTTGATAGAATTGCGGAGACTCTGCGGTTTCAGCAATTATTTGAGGTATAGAGGGTTGGTTAAAGAGACGTTTCTTAGCTCTATTTCTGGCCCTAAGTAATCTCTCCGGCTCAGGATTGAACTCTAGATCGCTACTTGAAGGCTCATTCATAAACTAACCCAATGGAACCTGCAAAAGGAATGAGAATAGATTAGCTCCAATAGATATTAAGATTTGTGTTTCTAACTTAACAAACTTTGTTTTCGCTAAACTAAATCCCCGGCAGCGGCGCCAAAAACTTGTTGCGTGCTCAAATGTTTAAAAGAAATATGCAAGGATAGAGCACTCAGAACATGCAAGCATACATGATCTTGTAGCAAGTAATAAGTATTTTTTCATTCGATTTCTCACAGAGATTTATTCTTAGTTACTTACGAAGTGTTTTGTTAAGTGAGAATGGGTGGATTAAATGAGGTAGATGTGGTTTTAAATTGCCTAATTACTAAGGGGTGTGTAAATGATGGAAGCATAAACAAGTGCAAGTAGATAATAAACTAGAATGTAAAGAAGAGAACAATCAAACGAAGAGAAAAAATGACTAAGGCAAATTTTAACTTAAGGGAATTGCGGAAACAGCAATTATTTCGCAATGTTACCAACAGCCAAATGTGTGTAAAGTGGGGAAACAAGGGATACTAACGACTCCTCTATAGGCTTTTTCACACGATTCTCAAGCATTAGATCAACTCATCATGCATCAAACTGACTCATTCTCATGTATCTTCCGATTTCATGCATTAGATCCTTTAGTTTACTCATGTCCAAGTAAGGTCTAAAGCATCTTGTTAAAACAGTAAGTTGTGATTTGTACTAGGAAAACGCCTATTCCTAGGTCGTTTTATGGCTACCTTGAGAGGCTAGCATGAGTGTATGACTCTGAACTCTTACTCCTTCCAGAGGTTAGGAGTTCTTTGGACAAAATGGATGGCCAATCGAAATTGCCCGTGGGATGAAGCTTACATACAATCAATGCATTCGAGAGCTATCCTACATGCTTGATTCACGTGTTTTAACCTATAGCCTTGTCATTAGCATGCCCTTATATGACTTAGTTACTCATGGATGCTGATAGAATAGAAAGAGTAGATGAAGAAGACATGCTTAATAGAAAGTTAAAGACAAAACAGAAGACAGAAGTGATAAACAGAAAAGGTAAAGAGCTTGCGAAGTAATGGAATTGTGCGTTGATTAACCAATCGTTTGAACTAAACAAATGATGTCTTTGAATAACTAAAGTAAAACAGAAAGCAACGAAATGGAATAGAGTAGCAAACTACAAGGGAAATAACAACAAACAACAATGGAAATGGAAAGCTAAGACAGAAAAACAGTAAATCCGAGCGTGATCGCCTCGGCTGAAGGGGGAAGAAGGCAAGCTTTGCTTGGATGAATCCAATCAGAAGAGAAGACAAAACTTCTCTTCTTCCTCTCAGATTATCGACTCCAATAGCTGAGACCTTCAATCCAACAACCGGATGAGAAAAACAGGAGAAAAGACTGCGCTGAGAAGAGAGTTCTACGCCTTTCGAGTGTGCTTCAACCTTCCACTTTGACCTCCTTTTATAGTATTCTGCAGGTGCGATTGGGTCAAGGAGAACCAATGTTTCCGCAATGTCTTCGCAATGCACAATTTTCATTCCTTTAACTTCGTTTTTAATTCCTTTTCTTTCCTTTTGCATATAAGTCCTAATTTAGCTTCATTCTTCTAATTCTCATACATAAGCACAAGTTCAAGCTAAATCCTACCAAAAACACTTACAAATGTACAACTTCCTATCACAAATAAGTCCTAAAATAGTCACTTTTGGAGACGTAACAATACTCTTCAATGATTTTCGAGATAGTCTTAGCGTACGACCACCTCTTGTTTCGACTACGGGGGTGTATTAGACTATGTTAATTGGTTGGATATTTTCCTTATGTACATTTTGTATATGTATTGAATGAAATGAATGAGAAAATGGAACAAAGTTATCAATCCTATTAGAAAACAAAGTTATATTTCATGTTTTCACATATGTGTTTGGTAACTGATTTAGAAATTAAATCTCAATTTAACTAATTCTCCCAAATGTGTTTGATAAGATTTTTATTAACAATAAAACAAGTTTTAATTATCAACTAAATATTATGTTAAATATAAACTATTGTTAATTAATTTATGAACATATTATGTGTTATAAATTTTGTATAATTATTATTTTACAATATCATATAATTTATAGTATATATATATATATATAACAAAAATAAATTGAGTTTATACTCTCAAATATTATATTTATTTAAATTTTTATCATTTTAAATATAATTTTGCATTTTAAAATTTTAAATTCAAAATCTCAATATACTGAAAACAAAAAAAATGTTGTTTTCAAAATTTACAACGATCACAGAATCTGAAAAAAGTTTTCAGAAACAGAATCCAAATTACATACCAAACACATATTCCCTGAATCTAAAATAATATAAAACAGAATTCCGATTACCAAACGAGTCTTATATATTTTAGGATTTTGTTAGTAGATTTTCAATGGTAAATTTTTCTAAATTCCTTCCAAATGAATTTTGTTAGTAGATTTCCAATTTGTAAATTTTTCTAGAGTCCTTAAATTTCTTGTTAGGTGGAAAGTTTTTTTTTCTTTTAAATCTCCTATTTTCAAAAGTACGGGATGAATCAAATAATCGGTGTTTAATTTTCTTTAATATATATTTTTAATTATCCTTTAATAAGATAGATTTTAATTATCCTTAATTTTGATTTTTTTTTTTTTTTTCCATCCTTCAATTTATGGGATTTTGGTTGTTTTAATTTGAATTTGAGATTTGTTTTAATTACTCCATAATTTATGATTTAAATCGCCTATTTTGTTGGGAGTAATTTTAGTCACTTATCAATCTTGATTAATATTCGAATAAATTATTTGTTAATTTATCCAATAAAAAAAATTAGTCATATTTCAAAACCCCATTTAAATTGAATTGGATCATTCCTTTTGTTATCTCAATTGAACTCGGTTTGGCAAATTTATTTTTTTCACTCCATTTAAATCGAACCTATGACCTCTGAGTTAAGGACACAACTTATATCAATTGAACTACTTGGTTTTGACAAATTTATTTTTTTCACTCCAAGTATTCTCTTTTCTATAAATAATATTTCTTTTTTCAAGAAGTCTAAACTAACCTGATCTCTGTTCAACCAGAATCATGTACGACTTAGTGACTAAAAGATCACGGGTCTGTTCCCCACCCCAAAATGTTATAAGAAAAAATAAAATAAAAAATAAAAATCATCTCTCTAACATACTCTTTCTCTAAATATGTTTCTTCTCACTAAATCTACTATTTTTTACTTTTCTCTTAAAAAATATTATTTCTCTTTAAAGTTTTATTTTCATACCTTCACATATGTTTTCTCTCTACCACATCTTTTTTTCTAAAAATAAAAACAGTTACCAACATGTTCAGCATTCTAAAAAAAAAATAATAAATTGTTATCAAACATGCAAACATGTATATTTTTGTTTTTGAAAAGTAGTAAGAAAATAGAAAAACCAAAAACATAATTAGTTATCAATTGAGATCTAAACTGTCAAAATGTAAAATAACTTGGGATAGTTAGAGGAATGTCCATTTTTAATAGGTAGTTTTAAAACAAGACCGATCTTTTTTTTATTTAAAGAATGGTCAAATACTATAATCTAAAACGATGTCCAGGTGGGCTGGGCTGCTCTAAAGCTTGATATGAGTAAGGCCTATGATCGGGTGGAGTGGGGTTTCGTGGAGGGCATGATGCTGGGGTTGGGTTTTTCTCCCCAGTGGGTGAATCTGGTTGTGCAATGTATGTCGTCTGTCAGGTACTCCTTTAACCTAAACGGGTTGCGATGTGGGGACGTGGTTCCGAGTCGGGGTCTCCGGCAGGGGGACCCTCTTTCTCCCTATTTATTTCTCCTGTGTGCGGAAGGGTTATCGCAACTTCTGCTCTTAGCGGAACGTGAGAAACGTATCTCGGGGTTGTCTTTGTCCCGTGGGGGGCACCCCCTTACCCACTTATTTTTTGCAGATGATAGTCTGTTGTTCTTCAGGGCCAACGAGGTTGAGGCTGGCATTGTGCATGGGCTTTTGCAAGAGTATGAAGCAGCATCGGGGCAACTTGTCAACTTTGATAAGTCTGTCATTTCTTTTAGTCGCAGTACAGAGGGGGCTATGCGGGATAGAGTGAGTCAGATCCTTCATGTGGGTCATGTTCCTTTCCATCGCCAATATTTGGGTCTCCCATCCTTTATGCCCCAGAACCGAGCCAGTACCTTCAGCTACATAAAAGAGCGGGTGTGGCGGCATCTGCAGGGTTGGAAGGGGAAGGTATTTTCTGTTGGGGGTCGGGAGGTTCTTCTGAAAGCTGTCATTCAGTCCATCCCCTGCTACTCGATGAATTGTTTTAGACTCCCTAAGGGGATTATTCAGGATATTCACCGGATCATGGCTCGATTTTGGTGGAGCGGGCAGGAGGAAGACAGACGAGTACATTGGGTGAGATGGAAATCTTTATGTCGGCCAAAAGGCATAGGTGGTATGGGTTTTAGGGACCTTGGAATGTTTAACCAGGCCCTCCTTGCCAAACAGTGTTGGAGATTGATACATCAGCCGTCGTCGTTTGTCTCACGAATTATGAAAGGGCGCTACTACGCAGATTCCGATTTTTTCGACGCACAGTTGGGATCATCCCCGTCCGCTATTTGGAGGAGTCTACTATGGGGACGGGAGCTGCTGGCATCTGGAGTTCGATGGCGGATTGGTAGTGGAGAAAGGGTGGGGGTCTACAGGCACAATTGGGTGCCATTGACATCTTGCTTACGTATTACCTCGCCGTCTACTTTACCTGTCCATACGAAAGTTTGTGAGTTGTTTGCCCCTTCTGGAGGTTGGGATGAGTCCAAACTTAGACAACATTTCCATCCGATGGAAGTTCAGGTCATTTTGACGATTCCGTCCAATCGTCGGCATACAGGGGATCAGGCAGTTTGGCATTATGAGGATTCAGGAATGTATACAGTGAAGAGTGGTTACCAAGAGGTGCAGAAACAGGCGTTGCATTACGAGGCCTCTGTATCATCGGTTGAGTCCTTGACGCAATGGTGGAAGGGGGTGTGGGGTATGGGTATTCCTAGCAAGATCCGAGTGTTTTTATGGCGACTTGGTCTTGACAGGCTTCCAACTCTAGATAATATGGGACGGAGAGGGATCGACATCCTTAATACTTGTGTTCTGTGTGGGAAGGGGGGAGAGTCCAGCCTTCATTTGTTTTGGCACTGCAAATTTTTTCGAGGGGTGTTGACGGCCTCCAAATTTGACTTCTTATTACAGTTTCGGCCGGAGGGCAATATTACATCTCTTTTATGGTTTATGCAGGAGAAGTTGGGATGGCATGAGTTTGAAGAGCTCTGTATTCTGTGGTGGTCGGTGTGGAATATCCGTAACCGGGCTTGTTTCACAGGGCATCGCTCTACGACTGACATTGGGGGTTGGGTTGCCATTTACTTGAATTCTTTCCGCGAAGCAAATCGGAGGGGTGTGGTGGAGGGAGCTACGAGGAGGGTAGACCGTGAGCACGTTATGTGGACGCCTCCTCCGCGGGGCAGGTATAAGGTTAATGTGGATGCTGGGTTTGTAGCTTCTGATGATAGGGCAGGAGTGGGGGTTGTGGTGCGCGACTTTCGGGGACAGGTAATGTTGGCGGCTGTTGCATGGTTTCCAAACGTGCGCAGTGTATTGATGGCCGAAAGTTTGGCGGCGGTCGAGGGTCTCTGATTGGCATGGGAGGCGGGTTTGAGTCCAGTTATATTAGAAACAGACTCCTTGCAGTTGTGTAATTTGTTTGAGGGGGTGAGTGAGAATGTGACGGAGGTGGGTATGGTAGTTGCGGATGCGTGTTTGAGGTACCCTCTTTCTTTCAGGGAGCAGTGTTGCTTTGTTCATAGAGAGGGGAACGTGGTTGCACATGAGTTAGCACAAATGGCTATGGGTCTTCGCCAACGGGTGATTTGGATGGAGGATGTTCCTCCTGAGATTGAGTCATTTTGTTTACGTGATTTGATTATGGTCTAGTTTGTATTGAGCTTTGCTCTTCAAAAAAAAAAAAAAAAAAAAAAGACATTTGGAAGGATTCCATTTCATCATTTCTTATTCTCATTCTCATAATAAAAAAATTAATAAAAACCATCCCTAAGAACATCATTTCTGCTCTCTTTAACCTAAATTCCACACTTATTTCAACTTTAAACTCTAAAAAGTAGGGATTAGTTTGATAATCATTTCAGTTTTTTGTTTTTATGTTATCTGTTTTTTTTTCCTATTTTTTTAAACACAAAAATCATATATGTTTGATAACTGGTTTTGTTTTCTATTTTAAAAATAAAAAATCACAACTTGTTTGATAACTGTTTTTGTTTTTCAAATTTTTTTTAAAAGAAAAAAATGTTTGATCATTTTTTTTTATTTTATGCTTTCTATAAAATGAATAGCAAATCATTTTATAATATTATTTCATCTAATATATGTACGGGCTAAAATCGACTCAAATTGTTTCGAACGTTGAACATCATTGACTGACAAATGTTCTATCTATATTCTTTAAAGATATTTTTTAAGAAATTAATTCAAAGTTCAAGAGTTAAAAAAAAAAAAAAATCAAAGTCGAGTATAATTGAAACATTTCTAGTTCAAGAATATTTTATATAATTTAATCTATTTTAAGAGTGTTTCCCTAAGAATACTTTAAATAAAAAAATAAAAAAAATAAAAAAAACTTTTTTTTCGTTTTTAATTTTTCTAAAGAATTTTGAAAACCAAAAACTGAATTAATTATCCAACACATTTTTTTGAACAGGCCCTAAATAATATCAATAGTGGTACTATTTGTATTCCCATCGCAATTCAAGTTTATTAAAAAAAAAAAACATATGGATTAAATCTTATTCTAATCTCAATTTTAGTTCATTTCATTTGTTCTCAATTTTAGTTCATTTCATTTGTCTTAAACTTCTTTTAGTTTATTTTTTCTCCAAGTCTATCATTATTCTACAATCAATTTTTAACAAATGAGTGATGAGTGATGATTTTAAATATGCAAACTAAAATATGGATATAAATTGAAGATACTAAGCCAACTTGAAGTCAGCAGTCATTGCCATCTACTTCTTCCCTTGGGTTGTTGTACTAAAAAAAAAAAAAAAGATTTGCCAAGTTATTTTCTCATTAAACAAACACTAAGATGGATTATTAACATGCTCCTATTGAGCCAATAATAATTATTAAACATATGAACGATGTGGCCTCAAATGATTTTGAATATGCATATTAATGTGCCTCTAATAATACGTTGTGTTACAGTGAAATGTGGGAGTATATTGTATATACATAACAATAGTACTTATTCCACTTAAGAATCCATTCATGGTTAGACATATATTATTTTATTTCATAACCCACCTTATGGTTTAGAATATTGAGAAGAACCAAAAGAGGGTTTTTTTTATGAAATTTCGAAAGATGACATTTTCAAAAAGTCATATTTGTTATTGAAACATGAAGACAGCATAACAGAACACAGTTTCAGACACAAGTTGAAAAATGAAGCATCCAACAAAATAATCCCAAACACACAAAACCTGAGGTTGAAATGCAAAAAGCATACTCCTAAACTCCATAAAATCGTAGCTGAATGTAGCAAACATAGCCTAAGAATTTAAACTACGTGAGGCGTTTTAACGTTGGACGCTACAAAAATAAGAAAAGTTGCATTGAGGTTGGTTCCGATTTCTAGTCGGTATTGTACAACAATCTTTACTTCCAATTCTAATAATAAAGCACATCAAAAGTTCTGTTCCTTACCACCAAAACAATCCACATCAGAAAAACGGGACTTGATAGATCTGTTGGGCACAACAGCTGATCATGCCGAATTCTGGGTGACCTGCACCAAACATTCATAATCATAAACATCCTGAAAACTACCTGATTTTGTTGGGTTAACAACCACATTTGGTCCTTACACTTCACTTGAAGCAAGGATTTAATACTTAAAAACGTCGCTGTATAACAATTTAGTCCCTTTTAGTTTAATATTTATAATAATTTAATCCTTAAACTTTAGACTTTAGTATGCAACGATTTAATCTTTGAACATTCAAATATGTAACGATTTAATCCCTACCATTAAAAAACTTGTCAGGATGTAATGATGGTTTGACATGACAACTACTTGAATCCCACGTGTTCAAAAATAAAGGCCATGTGTGCAGAAAAAATATATGACCTGTGAGTGAGATCCAGTGGCTACCATGTCAAATTCATATTACACCTCGATGGAATTTTCGGCAAGTATTAAATCGTTACAAATTTTAAACTTCAAGAACTTATTCGTTACACATTAAAGTTCAATGACTAAATTATACAAATTTAAAACTGCAAGAACTAAATTTGGTTTGTTTGTTTTTTTGTGAAATGTAAATATGAGGAGTGAGCAGTATACCGTTGGCTCATGGCTCGTAACCATCCTCAAACTTTTAGAGCAGCTTTGTGAACCATTGTCTCCTTGTGTATTTGGTGACAGCTCTTTTCAACAAGATCAAGCAGTTTCTCCAAGTTCATTGCCCATGAATTGAGAATGTCATTGCTGTCCTTCGATGTCTGGAAGCTAACAATGCCCATCGGCCTGTCGATCTTCGCCACTAATGCCTTGGACACAACCATTTCAGAAAGATGCTTCTCTGCTTCCTGAATGAAGAAAGGGCACAATATTAAGAAAACAGATCATGAGAGAAATAGGACTACAAGAGAGGAAAATTTACAAGTTTGTAGCATATCTACAAACCTGGAGGTTGAGACACAGTAGCTCTGCAAGTCTCTTCAATGTAATCCTCGAGTAATACTTCGACACGACAAGAATATTCTACAAGGAAAAAATACGTTGGATTACAATGACCATATGCACATGGCTAAACCATGTAAAGAGAGCAAAGGGAACATATAATACATGCTCAATTATCCTTTGTTTAAGATCTTCTGCAGCTTTTTCGACCAAAGAGCCGCCTAACAAGTTCTTTTCATTCTCAAACTCGTCCTTGTAATCATTCCATAAAGCTGTCCATTGGACGACCTCCATAGTAACTAGCTGTTTCAACAACAATCTATGACAAAGATGACGAAGAGAAGAAGTATCAACAAGCAGCACAACACAACAATATGAAAGAAGAGAAGAAGTATCAACAAGCAGCACAACACTATGAAATAAGCAAACCTATGCTAAATAGTATCAATCTGAAATTTCAATTCACTAGAAGACATGATACTTGAACAAGGAACTCAAATAGTTCAACTTTTATACATCCTTGTAAATGAAAATAAGCACCCAAAAAATGGAAGACATACCTGAAATTTGGGATCTCTGAAAGATTCTTATCTTCCAAGATGGAATTAAGAAGGCTTGACTGCATCGGATCGTGTGGTGCTAGAACTAGGTACCAACAGATTTTCCTCAGGACCTACAGTGATAAAATTAGACGAGCGCAACATAAATTGTGACTAACTAAAGGGGGAAAGAGCTTTACTGGTATCCACTGAGCTGAGTTTTCCTTGACAGACGGAATATCATATATTGATTTGTAACAGCGACAAATTTCAAGGTAATCCTTGTGATGGGAATAATACCTACAATGGATGATGAACAGACCTGTAAGAAGATTTCATTCGAAAAGAAAAGCAGATATGCAAAGCCTTCGACGCCAATGTCCCATGTTGCTCGTGCATGTGTTTAAAAATATTCATGCATACTTGGCTTAAATTCATTCATTATAAGGACAAGCCACTACTGTATTGATGGAAGAAAATGCATGCTTTACATTTAACAGAAAATGCTTCTCACTTCATCTAGTAAGAAACCTGACCCTTCTTGGTTCTGGGTAGCAAAGAACAAACGCCAATGTTTGCACAAATTTTCAAATAAATGAAATTGTAGGATAACTATGAAGTTTATTTATTTATTTTTGGAAAATTGAATTTCATTGTGAAAATGAAAGAATACAAAAGGGTATACATAAAGACAACCCAAAAAGGAGCTAAACCATAATTTTAACTAACTATACAAAAAAGAGGATTGGAATAAGGCCTAATTACAAAAATCCTTAGAGAATGACACCCAAAGAGATGCATTAAACCTGACAAGAAAAAAACGTCTTCTCAAAACCTCTCAACCCCTCTTAAATATTTTACTATTCCTCTCAAGCTAAAAGCCATGCAAAACAAAGAGAGAAATATGAATTTTATTAGTAATAGTAATTGAGTTCTTACGGTCTATAATAAATAATAATCATCTTAATCTTCTCTTGAATATAAACTTTGATTTGAGGGGTTATGAACTTATTCTTGGATCGAAGAGTTAAATCTTCAGCATTTTTTGCTTGGGAAGAAATCAATCAGTTTGTTCTCTTGGAGAACACTAAGAGCTTGAACACTAGAATCCTCTAGAATTTAGAGATTAGTCTTTAATGCTTTGAATCTTCAATTTATCTTCAAAAAGTATTCAAGAAGTATTTAGAAACTTCAAACTCTTATATTCCCTCTAAAGATTCAAAATGTCTCCTGAATGCTTAATGACCTCTTTTCCATGAGCAAGTGGGCTGGGGCTAGGGGCTAGGGGCTTGGGGCTTGGGGCCTTGGGCTTATTTAGCTTTAGAGCTAATTGCGATGAAGGCCTAATTTGGTAGGGCTAACTCATGACATCAAATAATCATAGGAAAGACACATGACACTATTTAATTTACCAATTTTATGTCTTTCAATTAAATTTAGGGTTTAGTGACACTGGTTAAATTCTAACTAGTCCCCATTTTAATGACCTGATTTTGTTAATGGTTTGAAATGATTATGTAGCATGATGTAATTGGTTAATATTTATCTTTCTGCAATTGTAGTACCAAAAAAAAACGGTAATAGTTTTATGGGGAGTTTAAATCCAGCAGAATTAAAAAAGTGTAATAATATCAATATTTGTGACAGCACATCAGCTGAGCTTAAATCCAAGGGTAATACAGAGTTTCTTATTTTGTAAGAAACCGCACTTTCATTGAGAGAAATAAAAGAATATACAAGGGCACACAAAAAAAAAAGTGTGAACCCAAACTATTAAAAGGACTTCAATCCAAAAGGACAAGACCAAGCTCATAATTAAAAAAAAAAAAAAAAAAGTCTTAGTGACCTACACCCGGAAGGAGGCATTTCCTTTTTTTTAGAAGAGAAACAATTTCAATCCGGAAGGAGACATTAACCTTAATCACCTCCCAAACCTCATATAATCTCTCCACCCCTCTAAAGATCCAATTATTCTTCTCAAGCCAAATGCCACAAAAAATTGCAAAGAAACTAGCATCTCACAACACTTTGCCCTCTCCCCCGAAAGGAGAATTCAGAAACACCTCCTCCACCATAGAACTACCAACTCTATTTTGAGCACCACATAAACCAAACGGCCTCATCCACCGACTCCAAAGGTATTGCGCAAAGTGGCAATCCCACAGCATGTGATCAAGGTCCTCCTCGTTCCGCCTACGAAGAATGCATCATTGCGAGTACAGCACGAAGGAAGAATGTCTTTGAACACAATCCATGGTATTAACTCTCCCAAGTAAAACCTACTACACAAAAAAACTAAACCTTCTTTGGCATTTTAATCTTCTACAGTGAGGAGAATACAGAGGCAGCTTGAGAAGGAAAAGGGGTAGACAAAATATGAAAAAAAGAATGGTAAGAGAAACCTCAAGAAGGATCGGGGTCCAAAACCTAACATCCCTTTCCCTGGAATCACATGTTGGTCTCGAAGAAGAGAAAGAAGACTCACCACTTCAGTCGCCTCTCTATTAGACAGAGGGCGACAGAAGGCTAAGGAAATCAAAGAAGATGAATCTAAGGTAGGAAAAACCGAGACCACTAGATGCAGCCTCTTGTTCAAGAGATGGTATAACCGCGGAAACAAAGCACATAGGGGCTATCACCCACCCAACAATCCTCCCAAAAATGAATCTTTGAGCCTTCCCCGGCGGAGAAGATAAGAAACTGAGAGAAAAAAAAAATCTAGAGGTAATAAGCTTTCCATAGGTTTTTGCTAAGGCCCCTAGAACCACCACCCGCAACCCACTCAAAAGGATAACGACCGTACCCACTCACAATAAACCTATACCACAACACGTCAGGCTCCATGAAGAACCGCCACAACCACTTTGCCAGAAAAGCCTTGTTTTGTAATCTCAAGCTCCCAGTTCCTAATCCCCCTAGTTCCATTGCTTTCAACACCACTTCCCATTTGACCAAGGATGAAGGAAAAATAGAGAGAAGCCTGGAGTTAAAGATTACTCTAAATAGAGCTTCAAACCTCTGAAAACTTTGTCCTCGAAAGTTATCTTGTTACCATCAAATCAAATGCCCCTAGATTGGCAAAGCATCTTTCTCTTCCAGGAGTAAGAAAAAATAGGTCATCACTTACCAAAATGAAGCAGCTGCTTCACATGTAAAAGACAACCAACAAATAATCTTGCTAACTTTGAGCCCTCCTCCCTCCCCCCCTCTTCCAAAACAGAACATAAGCACGGTAGTTGCAACATGCATGTAGCCCTCCTCCGAACTAGATCTAAAGACTTCACCAAGTCACCATTCCATTAACCCCAGAAAAATCAGCCAATTTCACCTTTTTATGGAGAGCCAAGAAGAAGAGGACTTATCCAAAAGAAATTCTTATTCTTTTAGGAAATAAAAAGGTCCTATTTAAAATAATAGTACAAAAACTTAAAATAACAAACAAAAGAAAAGTAAATATTAACTAATAAATGGTTAAATTGTTCTATATTACATTATTAGATATCACATTCTAGACCCTCAAACAAGAAGAAGGCCATCTAAAAGGCTCAAGGAGAACAAAGCCCTCGAGTAGGAGTTAGAAGGAGCCCAAGCAATTGAGTCTATGTACATCCTCCTACCACCGTACCCAAACTACAACTCAATAGGTAGGAGCAACAGAGTTCTAAGGTTTCCCTATAATTAACGTTTGCTCAAGAGCTCTGAGGTCTCCCTATAATCTTCATAATTTATAGACAAAACATTGCATAGTTGATTGAAGTTGAAGGGTCAATTAGAGATGGGACATTGCAAATTGTACACTGCACAAACATAAAACAAATTCAAAGAAGATAGTCTCATAGCATTGACTCTCCAGATATCCACTATGGGAAATATACCATTCACAATATTATAAGGGATATTACAAAATTTTATAAGAAAACTACAAGTTAAAAATGTAAACTGCCATTTACCTTATCATCAATTCATAGTAAATACGCTTCAACTCCATTAACGATGGAATATCAGCTGGAGCCTCCTCAACAATATTATCACCTTCTTTAGGTTTTTTCTTCTCTTTTGCAGGATCCACGTCAAAAACTCTTGGACTGATTTTCCTTGATAGGATCTGAGCACGAACATAATCCTGACGGTCTAAACACAGACGAACCTGCAATTAAGATCCAACATATGGTCTTGTCACAAAAATTTGAATAAAAAATCAAAACAAAGATTTCTAGATACAGATGAGTGCAAGAATAACTTATAACCAGATAAAAAGTAGCATACTTGTTCAAGAATGAATGCAATTTTCTCCGTTTTAGCCATGGCACCAAAAGTCTCCACCTGTGATTTCAATTATCAGAAACATAAACCATGGAACATGGGAAGATAGAAATGAAAACATTCTGGTTTTCGCCGAACTATATATAACACATACAGCAATTTCTTGCATCAAATCAGCAGCTTCTGCAATAAGCCCCTGTCCTTCTTTAATCTTTGCTAATTTCTTGATTAACCGGGCTCTCTCGATTTCCACATATATCTACAAAGCAATATGTTTAAACATAAAATATTAAACTAGGTACGGTTGAATGAAAAGTATTTACCTTCTTGAAGAAAATTTTGAAGCTAATACAACAATCTTACCTTTCCAGCAGACACATTGTTAAGCGTCTTGATAAGCTCTATTTTGGTCTCAACGTCTGGTGTTTCATCAATGTACTGCATTGCTTGTTGGACCATTGCAGTTACAGCCTAAATGGAAATCAAATAGCCAGCTGTAGGAAGTTCGAGTCTCAAAGAATAAAGAGTACCTGACTGGGAGGTCTCTTTGATATGAATTCAATAAACGACTTAACTAATGACTTAGAACGATGCTTGAATGAAAACAATCGAGTTTGTACGGGGCAACAAGAAACATGAGTGCAGAATAGTTCAAATCGGAAATGAGAGCTGAAGACGATTGAAGCACAGCTCCCCTCACGCGAAATGGTTGAAAGTGGAAATTAAAAAACACAATTTCTTATCCGCAAACCTGCTTGAGTTGTCCACGGCGTTTGGATAAGAGCACAATCTGGTCGTTGAGAGTCCTCCATGATTTTGCTTCAAAGCAGAGGTGTAAAATGTCAGTGGCGGCCTTCTTGGTGCCGGCGACTTCTCCGGCGAGCCGCATCTGCTTCTCGACATTGAGTAGCTGCTCTATGGCTGCCTCTAAATTACGCTCACCTTCCTGAAATTCCACAAGATCAAACATCGAATGCGAATCATTACCGGAAGTTATGGCAAGAGGAAGACCCAAAGAGATTCAGATCTGAAAATGAATTTAAAACTGCAACTACGAAAAAGTACCATTTCTTCAATTGGATTTGGAGATGAACCAATTGATCTTCGAGTTTAAACCCTATCAGATACAGATTAGAGAGAACTGTGAATCACAGAGCAAGCCCTTGGCAATCCGAAGTTAAACCCTAATTGAAGAAAGGCAGATTCCCGATGAGTTTTGTTCGCCAATGAACAAAACTTGTGCATGAAGAAATTCTCTTGCGGGTTCCGCAACTCGCCCTTATGTTCTAAAAAATTACCATTCGCCCACTTTTTTTTTCTTTTTTTTTTAATTACCTTTAGTGCCAAAACTTTTAAATCTATATAATTGATTAACTTTTACTTTTGTGTGAAGGAGGTCCCTAAATTTTAAAAATTGTTTAATATAATAATTTTTAATTTGATGTCTAATTGAGTTTCTGAACTTTAAAAATTGTTTAATAGATGAGCGTGTTTGAGGCACTAACTTGAAGTAAGGTAGACTGGGTTTATAACTCACGGTCAATAGGGTAACTACACTTACTAATTCAAGAGTATTTATTATCCAAAGACTATTATAACTCACCGACTACTATAACCACCAATTATTTTAACTGACTCAGTGCCTCAAATAGCTCTTTAAAGTTTAAAGACCTATTTGACACCAAATTAAAAGTTCATAGACTTAATAGACACTTTTGAAAGTTTAGGAACCAAATAGACACAAACCTGAAAGTTCAAGGACTAAACTTGTAATTTAAGTCTTTTTTTCCAACCGCATGTAAAATGTAACATTTTGATTGATGATATATGTCTAAGGATGGAAAATTTACTCACGAGGTCAGGTGCATGCGGGTCCTCGAACCGATTGTGTCAAGAAATCTTTGGTTTGATCGGGTACGAGACCAAATTGGAAATATTTAAGTTGGTCTCTAGTCAGAGATAGTGGCAGGGATGGGGAGGCATCCTCGTCCTGTCCCCGGCATCAATAAAAAAAAATATAACGTTTTGATTGATAATATATGTTTAGAGATGACAAAATTACTCACGGGGTCGGGTCCATGCGGGTCCTCGAACCAATCATGTCAAGAAATATTTGGTTTTATCGAGTAACGGGACCAAACTATGAATATTTAAGTATGGTCTCGGGTTAGTGATGGGGCTGGAATGGGGATGCATCCTCGTCTCGTCCCCGAGAAGCGAAATAAAAGGCAAAAAGTTTCTTCAAGTACATATTTTTGGCACTTAAGACTTGGCCACATTAATCTCAATAGGATTGAGAAATTGGTTAAGAATGGTCATCTAAGCCAATTAAAAGATAACTTTTTACCAACATGTGAGTCTTGTCTTGAGGGGAAAAAGACGAAAATATCTTTTACTGGAAAAGATCTTAGAGCCAAAGAATCCTTTGAACTCGTGCATTCGGACCTCTGTGGACCAATGAATGTCAAAACACGAGGAGGATATGAATATTTCATCAGTTTCATAGATGATTATTCAAGGTGCGGTTATGTTTACCTAATGCATCATAAGTCTGAAGCTCTTGAAAAGTTCAAGGAGTATAAGGCTGAAGTTGAGAACTTATTAGGTAAAACAATTAAGACACTTCGATCAGATCGAGGTGGAGAGTACATGGACCTGAGATTCCAGTACTATTTGATAGAACATGGAATCCAGTCACAACTCTCTGCACCTAGTACGCCTCAGCAAAATGGTGTATCAGAGAGAAGAAACATAACTTTGTTAGGTATGGTTCGATCGATGATTAACTATGCTCATTTTCCTGATTCGTTTTGGGGATATGTAGTAGAGACTGCTACCTACATTTTGAACAATGTTCCCTCTAAAAGTGTTACTGGAACACCTTATGAGTCATGGAGAGGGCGTAAAACTAGTTTACATCACTTCAGGATATGGGGATGTCTGACACATGTGTTGGTGTAAAACCCTAAGAAATTGGAACGTCGTTCAAAAGTATGTTTATTTGTAGGCTACCCAAAAGAATCAAAAGATGGATACTTCTTCGATCCAGAAGAAAATAAAGTATTTGTATCGACCAATGCTACTTTTCTCGAAGAAAAACACATGAGAGATCATCAACCTCGGAGTAAACTAGTATTGCGTGAAATTTCAAAAGAAGCTACAGATAGATCAACAAAAGTTGTTGATGAGATTGATCCCTCAACAAGAGTTGTTGATGGAGCTAATACTTCTGATTACTCACATTCATCTCAAGAGTTGAGAGTACCTCGACGTAGTGGGAGGGTTGTGCAACAACCTGACCGTTACATGGGTTTAGTAGAAACTCAAATCATCATACTTGATGATGAAATAGAGGATCCGTTGACCTATAAACCGGCAATGAATGATGTTGACAAAGATTAGTGGATCAAAGCCATGGACCTCGAAATGGAGTCGATGTACTTAAATTCGGTCTGGGAACTTGTAGATCAACTAGATGGGGTAAAACCTATTGGTTGTAAATGGATCTACAAAAGGAAACAAGACCAAGTTGGTAAGGTACAAACATTTAAAGCTCGATTAGTGACAAAGGGTTATACCCAGAGAGAGGGGGTAGACTATGAAGAAACCTTATGTCCTGTTGTCATGTTAAAATCAATTAGAATACTCATGTCCATTGCCACTTATTATGATTATGAGATTTGGCAAATAGATGTCAAGACAACCTTTCTGAATGACAATCTTGAAGAGAGTATCTATATGTCTCAACCAGATGGGTTTATAGTACAACATCAAGAACAAAAAGTTTGTAAGCTTAAATGATCCATTTATGGGTTGAAACAAGCATCTAGATGCTGAAATATAAGGTTTGATACTGCGATCAAATCTTATGGTTTTGAACAAAACGTTGACGAACCTTGTGTTTACAAGAAGATTGTCAAAACATCTGTAACATTCCTCGTGTTATATGTCGATGATATCTTACTCATTGGGAATGATGTAAGATGCCTGACTGACGTCAGGAAATGACTAGCAACTCAATTCCAAATGAAAGATTTGGGAGAAGCTCAATATATTCTTGGGATCCAAATAGTTCGGAACCGCAATAATAGAACATTAGTCATGTTTCAAGCATCCTATATTGACAAGATGTTGTCAATATATAAGATGCAGAATTCCAAAAGGGGTTTGTTACCCTTCAGGCATGAAATTCACTTGTCGAAGGAACAATGTCCTAAGACACCTCAAGAAGTTGAGGATATGAGATGCATTCTCTATGCATCGACAGTTGGAAGTCTGATGTATGTTATGTTGTGTACACGACTCGACATATTCTATGCAGTAGGAGTTGTCAGCAGGTTTCAGTCCAATCCTAGACTTATACATTGGACAACCGTTAAAAATATCTTCAAGTATCTTAGGAGAACGGGGGATTACATGCTCGTGTATAAAGGTAAGGATATGATCCTTACAGGATACACTGACTCTGATTTCCAGTCGAATAGAGATTCGAGAAAAGCAACATCAGGATCAGTGTTCACTTTGAATGGAGGAGTTGTAGTATGATGGAGTATCAAGCAAAGTTGTGTTGCTGACTCCACTATAGAAGCGGAATACGTAGCTGCCTGCGAACCAACAAAAGAAGTTGTATGGCTCATAATTTTTTTGAACGATTTGGAAGTGGTTCCAAATATGCAACTGTCTATCACCCTCTTTTGTGATAACAACGGAGCAGTTGCAAATTCAAAAGAGTCAATGAGCCATAAACGCGGGAAACATATTGAGCGGAAATATCATCTCATTCGAGAGATCGTCTAACAAGGATATGTTATTGTGAAACAGATAGCCTCTAAGGACAACATTGTTGAACCATTTACAAATGCTCTCACGGCTAAAGTGTTTGAGGGTCACCTAGTGAGACTAGGACTACGAGATGTATAATCTAGGGTAAGTGGGAGAAAACTATGGGTATGTGATGCCCTAGTTTATTGTATTTATTTATCTTTCTGAAAAACTCAATATTATGTATATATATGGATATATATATTTGTTACCACTGAAGTTTTAATCCAAGTGGGAGTTTGTTGGGTTTTATGTCCTAAAACTCGAAGTTTGTAAACGATAAATATATTTTATTACTAATAAAGTGTTATTGATGTTTATTCAGTAAAGTTGTTATTGAATATGTGAATTGCTTATTTCATTTTAGAAAACCCTAAATCCAATAAACTAAGATCCATGGCTATAACATGAGTACTTGAACTTTATGTGGAGACATAAAAGTGGATCAAGTTCGAGTAAATAGCCAAAACGGTCTATAGTATACGAATAAGGCTGGATACCTTATCCTGGGGACACTATTGGATGCGACCCATTTTATATTTAGTACAAACGATGTAATCCTGAATTGTTCATGTGGAGACATGCGAATGAGGCGTCCTATGCAAAGAGTTTGCATTAGACCCGACCAATAAATATAGTCACTCTTGCTTTATAACGTTGTGTTTACTGTTTTAAAGACTGACTATTTCAAAATGATGACCTAGGTAACTTGACCTTAATCTTGAACTAACTATGAACTCCTGTTTACTCGGGATTATCCTTAGATCTGCATGGGTGAGAGTGGCTCAACAACGCCGACTCAATAAGCCTTCTATTTCAAGGGTAAGACCGTATAGATACCTGGGGACATAGGGTGCAAGATGGATTTCACTCATACCCGCCTCTAGGGATAGTAGATAGGTTGTTCCCTTAAGTGCTGACTCCAGGTCTTGAACAAAGGGCTTCACCCTCTCATTGGCCTGAGAGGGACTCGGTATAGTGATTAGATCACATACCAATCGGTTTAATGATTGGATCACAAACCAATTGTTCATTAGAGGATCAGTGGGACTTAAGGAGCAAGATGTAAATATGGGGTAAAACACATATTTGACCCAACCGTAAATTACGAACAACCTGTGAAGGGTCAACTTACTAATCATGGTTATATCGAGTGGACAAAAATATATCTACAGTGAGGAGAGTGCAACTACTAGGCTATAGTGGAATGTCCTGGTAGTTAACGAATGTTGATTAACTGGGTTAAAAAGTTTAATCAGTTAATCTCAGATCGTTGGAGCTCATGATCTGTAGGTCTATGAGGTCTCCCTGCTAGCTCATATCGAACTAAACCTTAGAACAGTGTGACGAATGAATTTGAAGTGTTCGAATTCATATTAGGGAATAAGCGTTAAACGTCATAACGTTCAATTGCGAGTTGAACAATAGAGAGATGAAGATATTTAAATAAGATTTAAATATCGAAAATATGAATATAGATTCAAACTCAAGTATATCGGGAATGATCGAGTTTAGTAATGGAATTATTGGATATTAAATTTGAATTAATTAAATTGTTGAATTAATTATTTGAATTAATTTGTTCAAAGTTAGTCAAAAGTCAAAATGTTGACAATTGACTAAAATTTTGAAAGTCAAAGGTAAAATGTTGACTCCACTCAACCTTGAAAGTCAAAAGTCAATATGTTGACTTAAATTAGTGGAAAAATTTAATTTTTGAGTTAGTGGGAAAAATCATTTTTGATGTTTTTATGACTCAAACAATTTTGCTAGGGGTTAATCCCGCATCAAGCCACTAATCCCACTAAATTGAGTGGATTCTAGGTGTCATCCTAATGTTAACTCAATTTTAGATAATAGTACCTCTGGTCTTCTATATATACAAAAGGTTAATTAGATTAATCTGTTCTTAGCAATTTGATTAATTGTGAGAATTGTAAAGGACAATTTCTCTTTCATTCTCTCCAAATTCATCTTCAATTCCCTTCCAAATTAGTCACTTAAAGGATCTCACAATCCTATTCTAAGGCCGGAGAATAGTCGGAAAGACCCTCGTGTTGGTTCGTGACCGTTACGTTCGAAGATCGGGCTTGGAATCGAGAAGAATTTGATCTTCAAAAGTAATTTCTAAATTATTGTCTTTAATTTTCAAATTACATACTTTTTCCTTTGAAATTAACAAAATTAAAGTACTTAGATCTAAAATTGTGTCCGCTATACATGTCGAAACTCTTTCAGACCAAAGCTTGTGAGTATAGGAGAGATGCATTTTTTTGGCTTAACCCCTGGGTCATCTTTATACACTTGAAGCGAAAACTTTGTCCAAACAAATCACACATTTTAATATAATATATATTATAAAATATATATTTAACTAATTTAAATTTCACAAAATATATCCTTTCAAAAAAAAAAAAAAAAAAAAATCACAAAATATATATTTAATTATTTGCATCTCATTCAAATTTCATATATAATTCTTATTAATATATTTGATTTATTAATATATTATTCTCTTTATTATTTAATGTATTAAATACAATAAATATTTATCACCATCTATAAATTTTCTTTTAATGTATTTTAGTACATTTTTTTTTTAATGTATCTAATACATTAATAAGTTATTCTCGATTATATTTAATGTATCAAATATATTAAATGTTAATTTGAATATTTTAAATTTTATTTAATTTTTCTTTCAACGAAATTGATTATTTAATGTACCTACAACCTAATAAAAAAATTTTATGGACCTACGTATTATAAATTTAAACTAAATTAATTAATTAAACTCATTAATCATTCAAATTTGAATTGTACTATGAATATATGTTTAACCATCAAACTTGATTTAGTGGTCATGAAAGATTTTGAGACTAATAAGGCCTAGAGAGAATGAGATCAATTCTTGGTGAATTTACTACGAGATTCCTTCATAGCTCAATTGACATGTACTCCCTCTACCTTTGTGTGAACGTTTAAATTTTCATTGTTTTTTTTTTTGCAAAACTATTTAATTAAGGGAAATTGTAGTAAATGACAATTTAAGACTTATTGTTTGCAAATATAGCATGTTTTTAAAAAATTTGCGGATATAGCAATTTCTATCGCTGATATCTTATGACTGATAGAAGTCTATCGCTGATCACCTCAGCTTTTTATAGATTTTTGTCAATGATAATAGTCTATCAGAGATAATAGTCTATCACTGATAGAAGTCTATCAGTGATATAATAAAGTCTATCAGTGATAGAAACGAGTTTTTTTGCCATATTTGCAAAACATTTTAAAGTTTGCTAAATTTGCAATTAGTTTGGGCCTGATTGCTATTTGTGCAACCAACCCTTTAATTAATGTGGGGATTGGGGATTGAATCCATAACCTCTTAGGGCATGTTTGAGAGTGATTTTGGTATGACCAAAATCACTTCCCTTTCAAATAACCGAGCATGTTTGGGAGTAATTTAGTCAAGTGCACCCATCCCCTTTATTGTAAAAAACAAAAACAAAGATATGAATTATTAATTTAAGCTAAAGCGAGCATAGCTCAGCGGGCATATGTATGTGTTGACGACCAAGAGGTCTGTGGTTCGAATCCCCACCCCCAATCTACTCAAAATAAAAATTAATTTAAGCTATTTTAGAATTAAAATTAAAACAAATTAAAAGATTGGACATTGAATTGAAACTTTGGGGGAAAATTGAAAACGAATTTAAACCTAAAAATTTGGACAACATTTTATAATTTCATGTTATATTTAGTTTAGGCATAGAGCCGATAGTTTCCTTTGGTTTACCTAATGAAGCGGGTAAAAGATGCATCATCTATGAAGAACTTCACCCGGCGATTCCAACCAGCTGGGTTTTACGTCTATGTTGCTGGGCTTCTGAGTGCCGCAGCTCTTGTTTTCGCCATTAAAAATGGTAAACTGAACAATCTACGCCTCTTATCCTGGTCAGTGGGAGCAAGTTCGTCCGAGAAGCTTCGCCTGGTTCCTGGATTGCAAAATCTTGGGAACAATTGCTTTTTCAATGTGATTTTACAGGTATTATTACTTTCTGCAAATGGGTTTTCTTTTTGGGTTTACGAGCTTCTACGTTTATGAATTGTGGAAATTTCGTCAGGCTTTGGCTAGCTGCGTGTTTTTTCAACCTTTTCTTCAAAAGCTTGTTGAGGAATTTGAACTTCATGAGGGAATGGGTGAATCTTTACCACTTACGGTTTATTTGGCTGCACTATTAGAAGGTACTTTGAATTTTGTTCTCATTTTCTTTGAAGTGTGTTTAGGCTGTCTGGACTTTATACTCATGTTAGGCTACTCAATTTGACATATATAGATGCAATTCAGTTTTCCCAACTAGTGTTTCAAAGTAGTTTTAGAAATTGATGTTTTCTTTGGGGAATCTTTGATGCCACGTCTGTCTATCTTTGAGCAGTGATTGTATTTCCTTATAGTTTTCTAATCACTAAGTTTGCTTCTAACCACCATGGGGCCTAGTGGTCAATAATAAGGGCTACTCAGGATTTAATATCTTACGAGTTTCTCCGCCAATCAAATGTAGTTGGCCCGGACATTCACAAATATAAAACAAAAATCACCGAGTATGCTTTCAGAATTCGTACTTCATGTTGTATTTTTCAGTGATTGACTTTGTGACACAAAGTTATATTTTAATAAATTTTGGAGAAGTTTCTTTGTTATTGATATTGTCATCCGTTTATATAATGAAAATAATTTCTACAGAGCTAAGTGCAATTTCTCTAGAAAGAGTTGTGTTGAGCCCGCGGAAAGTAATGCTTGCAATGGCTTATTACACTCCAAATTTCAGTCTAACAAGCCAGCAGGTGTGGAGCAATGGCAGTTATATCTTTTAATTGTTTTCAGAGTTCATCTATGCGTTTCATGTCATTTTATTTTATCCTTTGGTTTGTAGGATGCAGCAGAAGCATTCCTTCATCTTCTTTCTTCATTAAAAGAAGAGATCTCAGATTATAATCATCCACATCAGTGTTCGTTAGTCGATGTATTGGCTTCAAATGGTAGGATTATTACTTCCAGGAGTAAGAGCCACATTGAACTTGAAAGATGGCAAGGCCACTTCCTTGTACCGTTTGATGGTATTCTTGGTAGCATCTTAACTTGTCAAAGTTGTTCTTCTCAGGTTTATTCTGACTTCATAACATTAAGTTCATAGGGTCTTCTGGGTTATATTTTTTGTTATTTCCTTATACTTGCAATCTTGAAACTATTATTTGACTCCCTTGGCAATAAATTTTTAAGGGATAAGTTTTTCTGTATGTTACTGGAATTGAAACATCTTATTAAGTTGGAGAACTTTAACTCATGATGGATTTTATCATTACCCTTTATATTCTCAATTTATTTTACTGTTCCAGTAGTTCATCTCTCTATATTTCTTATTTAGGCATTTCATTTTTTTGTACATTAACTGTTCTTTTTCCTTTTGTAGATCTCACTGAGTTTTGAATCCTTTCACAATTTGCCTCTTTCACCAGTGCTTAGGGGTGATTCTACTATTGTAAGTCTGTTGCCCATTATTCTTGTATGACATAGGTTCAAAATGCTTTTCCTGTACTTATAGGCATTTTCAAATGCAATAGTAGGTTTTTGGCTGTACGTTGCTGGATTGCTTAAAGCAGTTCTTTGCTGCTGAAAAGGTTGAGAATTATCGTTGCAGCTATTGTTGGCATAATGCTGGCGTGAAGTATCTGTCCTCAATGGGAGCATCTGAAGTAATTCGTTTACCTGGAATTTCATTTCTCTTTTTAGTTCGGGTTTTTTTACCTTTCTTCCCGTCTTCTGCCATGCTGTTTTTTCGCTATTTGTTACTGTGTTATTTCTTTGTCTAAACTGCTGCGGACTCCCTATTATACAGTAGCCTCTTCCTCATTTTTTAGTTTATGAGAGAGTAATTGCTTAGTAAGTGTTATGCTTTTGAAATTCTTTAGATGGAGATTGAAGAACTTATGAAGTGTGATGGGCAAGATTCTTGTGGTTGTGACAGACTTCTTCATTTATATAAAGTTCCATGGTCAAATAAGTTTTCATTCACTCTAAAACAACTCAGTATTGCTCATTGTCCAAAGGTATGCCTGCCAAACTTTTGTTTCACCATAAAACCTATACTATAAACACCGGGACTTTAGTATTCAGAAATTCGTGTAGTATTGCTCATTGTCCAAAGGTATGCCTGCCAAACTTTTGTTTCACCATAAAACCTATACTATAAACACCGGGACTTTAATATTCAGAAATTTGTGTAAGATTGATTCCATCAAATTTCAAGTCTTGCGCTAGATGTCATGTGGATGTTAACTGTACTCACCGATATTTATTTTACTTGCAGATTCTATGTATCCATCTAAAACGTGTTTCAATGAACGTGTTCGGTGACACAGTCAAACTTCAGGTATCAATTTTTTCATTAGTAACTTTTGACCCTTAAATTAGCAAATTTGTTGTAGAATGTGAATGACTTCATCTTCTAAACATTCTTTTCCTTGTTTGATTTTTCTGGTGTGAATCTCCATGATGATGATGAAAGGTGGCGAAATACTACACAGTTTTTTTTTTTTTTTTTTTTTTTTTTTTTTTTTTTTTTTTTTTTCTGTATGAAAATGAAGCATAGCCTTTTAATAAAGTTTTTCATTCATGTTCCTTAGGGCCGTATTTCTTTCCCCTTGATTTTGGACATGTCTCCGTACATGTTGACGGGAGTGGAAATAAAAGATTTGGAAGAACAACTTGGAGGGCAACATTCAACAAAAAAAAAACCGAGCCACGGTCTCGATTTCTTCAGAACGCAGTTCAATACCAGCATGCTGAAGTACATAAACGGGCTAACAGGAGAGGATGACTACCCTAGGAATCTAACCTCAGGTGAATCCATTTTCTCAGAACAATTAAAAGCTTCTACTGAAGAAACCAGTACTTCTCAAACTAGAGGCAGCTCAGAAACCTTGGATACAAACTTCAACTTGCACTCCAGTTCCCTGGTAGGTCTAAAGTTCCGATTGTTTTCACAGCACGAATAGTTGAAGTCCAATTCGACTTCTGCAATTGGCTCAGTTCACTCTTGAACCTCCCTGATTTCCCCCTTTGTAATTGCTTCTGAATATTGGTCTATTCTGAATTACCCTTATTTGGTGCTTGGTGTATTCACTTATCATACAGGAGAGTAGGATTTGGCAAAAAGAACCTTCAGAAACTTGTTTGTACCGACTCGTTTCAGTTGTTGAGCATTTTGGTCGAGCTGGGGGTGGCCATTACACTGTTTACAGAAGAGTTCAAGATTACCCGCGCGGACAGGATCACGACGCGCATTTGCAGGCTGTCCCGACAGAGTGGTTTCATGTATCAGATTCTGAAGTTCATCTTGTTTCTGAAGAAGAAGTTCTTGCAGGCGAGGCTACCTTGCTTTTCTATGAGAAAATGTAGAATGCTGGGTGCAACATATTCTATTCTGTTTCGAGTCTTGGAAGTCTCTAGCTCATCACATCATAATTGTTGTTCAAATGTAGCAAGGGATCTACTAGCCCATAGAATTAACAGAAAAAACTTAGATTTGAATTAGTAATGTATGTTACAGGGTAGGGATGAGTTTCAGTGTTTTTGGAGATCTTAAAAGGCATCATGATATAGTTTTATGGGGGTTTACTTGCATTCCCATAGGATCTTTAGGGTCTTTTTTTGTTCTCTTTTTTGGGATTTTTGTCCCAGCTCATTTCTTTCAATGGATATCATATATGAAATATGAATTGTGTTATTGGATAATTTGAAATATGAAAATTTTAACTTTGGTTCTGAATGCGTACTTGAAATTTTAAATTAGGTAAAAACTTAAAATAAATATATATATTATAGATTTCTAACACGTTGTTTTTCCTTTCTAAAATTTAATAATTTTCATAATTGTTTTTAATGTAAAACAATATCCCTTCACTTATTTGAAAAAAGAAATATATTTTCATGAATCAGAATTAACTTTAACACTTGAAGTGTAATCATCCTGGGTTGTAAGGTCCTTGGGTCTATTAATGCCTTCTCAGAGGGAATCGGTTTGGGTTGGTCAATCTATTTAATTTTATACATATTTTCAATGTTGTAGGGTTAGATAGTTTGTCTCGCGTAATTTGATCTGGACACTTGTGAATATATAAAAATAAATAAATAAATAAATACTTGAAGTGGACTTGTATAGTTTGAATATATAAAAATAAATAAATAAATAAATACTTGAAGTGGACTTGTATAGTTTGTATATGTTTTTTTTTTATAAATAAATAATACCATTTCATTCTTTATGGAAAAAAAAATACATCTTCATGAATGAAATTTAACTTTAATCGGGAGTCGTTTGTTTGTATAGGTCTCTACTATTTCTCTTTGAATTATACAACGTAAATGAATCCAAAGATATAATCCTCTAAAGACTTTATAATATAACAATTCTAAATTAAAATAAAATAAAATAATAATTTGAATAGAGAATGGAGAAAAAATGATGAATTTTATTTGGTTCCAACTCAGAACTATCCAATAAATATATAAATATATAAATAAATATATATATATATATATATATATATATATATATATATATAATAACAACAAAGTGAGCAAATAAAAAGTCAATGCTCAGTTAAAAGTTTGAGGAAGATCCAAAGTTTTGAAGAACATTATATTGAAGTTATTTTTGTATTTTAATGTATTTTTTTTTTTTGACAAAATATGGGGTAAGAATTTTAAGCTAGGGAGAGTACAATCTTTATAAGTTTTAATGTCTTTTAATTGCATTTTAATTGTCAAAGTGAGCATGACTCAGATGTATGTATTATGACAAAGAAATCTTTAATCCCTCCTCCCTACTCCCTACATCATCTATATATATATATTTTTTTTATTTCTCCTCCACCTCCTCCCTCCTCCCTACTCCCTACATCATCTTCTTCCTCCCATAATTGTTGCCGACTTTTTTTTTTTTTTTTTTTTCACTCTCCGTCTCACCTCCATCTCCCCCTTTCCCCCTTTCTCCCTTCCTTCTTCTTGTTTTCACAACAAAAAAAATAAAAAAATTCAGATTTGGAACGAACCCAAATCTATTATTTCCAGGGACTTCCAGTAGTGCAGTGAAAGTTCAAAATTTATCTATTTTTGAGTTGTGGCATGGAAGACTGGGGCATCCGTCGGATAGAGTGATAAAGTTAGTACCTACAATTAGTTCTAGTTCTGTTAGAAAGAAACTGAATAATGCTTGTCCTCAGACTAAACAAACTCGTGATAACTTTCCTGTTAGGGATAGCAAGGTCAGTCGTATTTTTGAACTTATCCATGTTGATTTGTGGGGTCCAAATACCAACACACCATCGGTCTTGTGGTGCTCATTATGTTTTGACAATAGTAGATGATTTTTCACGAGCTGTTTGAGTATATTTGTTGAGTAGCAAAATTGAAGTTTCTATAACTTTTCACTATTTTTTTGCCATGGTTGATCGACACAATTTGAGACATCTGTTAAAATAGTGAGGAGTGACAATGATACATAATTTAAATGCATGCTTGCCTATTTTGATAAAGAATGATATTCTTTTTCAAACTCCACAACAAAATGGGAGAGCATAGCGCAAACATCAACACATACTTATTAGGTTTTTTATGAAGACAAAACTATTTTATTTATATATATATATATATATATATATATATATATATATATATATATAAACTGACGCATGAGTTGGAAAGTAAAGAAATTATTAAGTTAGTTTTGGGCCAAGCCCATTTGCTTTTTCTTAGGTTATTTGACTGAGACATACCTATATGTTTTTTGTTTTGAAAAAAGTAAAGACTGAAGACCTGTGGCAGTAGCAAAATTAAAGGTATAATTTTGTGTTCAGTTTTTGTGTAGGCAGTAGCATTTCATAAAAATACCGTGAGTATTTTAGTGGGTGTTTCTCTTCTTTGTTTATCCCAAGCTATCGGGTTGTGGTACTTGGAAGCAAATAGTTATAGTTGGACTATTTGGGTGAGTTTTGTAGCGTGAGCTTGAGGGACCGATTGTAATCTCCATTATAGTAGAACCTGCAGTTGCAGAAGACTGGACGTAGTCCCGAGATCGGGGCGAACCAGTATATCTCTCGGTGTTGTTATCTTTTTCCCTTATCTTTTATTATTGTATTTTGTGACTGATTGGCTTTTGGATTCTAACCTGTGAAGTGGGAGGTTGAGATATATTTAGTTTATTCCGCATTTAATTATATCTCGCTATTTTTAATCCCAACAAGTGGTATCAGAGCTTTTGGTTCAGGAATCATGGGAGCGACGAATCCAAAAAGTTTCGAGGGAGTCACAAAATTTGATGGGGAAAATTTTGGTTATTGGAAGATGCAAATCAAAGATTTCCTAACCTGCAAGAAAGTGCACAAGGCACTGAAGGAGAGACCAGAAGGGATGTCAGATGGAGATTGGTTGGATATGGATGAACAAGCAGTTGCAAATATAAGGATGTGTCTGTCGATGGATGTGGCTAGTCTTGTAGCCAACGAGACTACTGCAATCAAGCTAATGGAATCGCTTACAAACAGGTATGAGAAACAGTCTGCCAATAGTAAAGCATATCTACTTAAGAAATTTTTCAACATGCAAATGATTGAAAATTCATCAGTTAATTCCTATATTAATGACGTTACCACTTTAGTTAATCAGTTGAAGTCTGTCAAGATAGCATTTACTGATGAAGTGTATGCTATTCAATTATTAATGTCTTTACCTGATAGTTGGGAAACGATGAAGACAGCAGTGTCTAATTCGACTGGAGATAACACTCTGAAATTTTCAGGGGTTTGTGATTTAGCTATAGCTGAGAAAATTCGTAGGAAGGGGAGTAGTAAAGAATCTACTGTAGGATCAACTTTAGCTTTAACTAAGGGTAAAGACAAAATTGATTATGAAGATAATAAATTGAATAGCAATAGGAAAAAGTGGAGTCATAGGAATAAAGGTAGAATGCTTTTACTGCCACAAGAAAGGTCACTATAAAAGTCAGTGTAGGAAACTAAAAGAGGATCATGAGATAAACATAGTTGATGATGCCTATGTCTGTGTTGAGAGTAGCATAAAGAGTAGTAACCACTCATCTGAATGGGTTGTAGACAGTGCAACGTCAGTTCACATAGCTTCAGATAGAAATTTGTTCACATCATTCACAGATGGACATCATGGTCTAGTGAGAATGGGTGATGGTAGAGTCTCCAAGACTTGTGGGATTGGGGATGTTAGTCTGAAGTCAGTATGTGGCAGTGTTCTGGTGTTGCGCAATGTCAGGTTTGTGCCTAGGATGAAAATGAATCTCATCTCTATTGGCAAGTTGGAGGATGATGGTTACAGTTCTGAGTTTGGCAGTCGCCAGTGTAAACTCAAGTTAGGATCCCAGGTAGTGGCAGTTGACCACAGAAATTCCACACTATATAGATGTCAGTTTAGTGTTGTCAAAAGATCAAAGAGACAGTGGATGCCAGTTAAAGCTGCAGATGGTAGGTGTAGAGGTACAGTTGACCCAGCAACAATGATAGCCAATTTTGATCAGTTAGATGAAGATCCGTCAGTTCAGAAACAATTGGGAAGTCCAAGAGAGAAAGATGATGGCTATCGTCAATCCCCAATTGTCAGACATTCGAATGAATTGATGAAGTCGCCTAGGCGAGTGAGGGCATCAAAATTGAAGACCAAGGCAGTTGCTATGGTCACATGTTTAGTCTCTAGCTTGACAGCAGACTTGAATAAAGGAGTCAAGTCATTTGCAGAATATATCTTCTTCGGGAATAGGTGTTCAAGGTTCAAGAAGATGTCAGTTGTTACCACTTAGCTGAAGTGGGAGTACGTGACTGTTCTTTATGTCTGGGGGACAGTTCCACGTAGCGAGCCCATACCTCAGGGCGAGCACAGATAAGCTACAATTATTTTTTCTGATGGTTGCTTGTTTTGTTAGTTTGTTGTTTTACAGGTTTTTTTGTTGAACCTTGGAGTTTACCAAGAAGATCAGAAATAACAGTTGTAGTGGGAGCAAAGCCTTGAAGTTTGCCAAGATGATCAGTTTATTTGCAGTGGGAGGCAAAATCGTCGTTTTGTCTCCAAGTGGGAGATTGTTAGGTTTTTTATGAAGACAAAACTATTTTATTTATATATATATATATATATATATATATAAACTGACGCATGAGTTGGAAAGTAAATAAATTATTAAGTTAGTTTTGGGCCAAGCCCATTTGTTTTTTCTTAGGTTATTTGACTGAGACATATATATGTACATATATGTTTTTTGTTTTGAAAAAAGTAAAGACTGAAGACCTGCGGCAGTAGCAAAATTAAAGGTATAATTTTGTGTTCAGTTTTTGTGTAGGCAGTAGCATTTCATAAAAATACAGTGAGTATTTTAGTGGGTGTTTCTCTTCTTTGTTTATCCCAAGCTATCGGGTTGTGGTACTTGGAAGAAAATAGTTCTAGTTGGACTATTTGGGTGAGTTTTGTAGCATGAGCTTGAGGGACCGATTGTAATCTCCATTATAGTAGAACCTGCAGTTGCAGAAGACTGGACGTAGTCCCGAGATCGGGGCGAACCAGTATATCTCTCGGTGTTGTTATCTTTTTCCCTTATCTTTTATTATTGTATTTTGTGACTGATTGGCTTTTGGATTCTAACCTGTGAAGTGGGAGGTTGAGATATATTTAGTTTATTCCGCATTTAATTATATCTCGCTATTTTTAATCCCAACAATACTTAATGTGACTCATGCTTTAATGTTTCAAGGCAATCTTCCTATTGCTTTTTGGGGAGAATGTATCTTGAATGCAGTTTATCTGATAAATCGTACTCCGTCAAGTGTCTTGAAAAATAAAACATCGTTTGAGATTCTATTTGGCAAACTTTGATGAGTTACATGTTTTCAGATGTCTGTGTTTTGCTCATAACCTGCAATCAAAAGAGAATAAATTTGCTCCACGTAGTCGAAAGTGTGTGTTTGTTGGTTATCCACATGGTAAGAAAGGGTGAAAGCTTTATGATCTCGAAACTGGAAAACTATTTGTCTCTCGTGATGTAAAATTTCATATGAGAATGAATTTTCCTATGCTGAAACTAGTACTCTTGTATCTTATGATGAAAATGTGGTGGATGCTAATCCTATTTTGGATGATATGAATAGTTTTTTTTTAATAGGAAGTAGTATCTCCTAGGACTGTTGATCATATCGATGAAGTTACAAGGTCTACTAGTGTTGCTAATGATATAAGGGCAGTTCAAGATGATGGTGCACCTTCAGATCCCACAACTACGACCATTGTTCTTCTAGAGGCAACTCACAATGAAAACGAGTTAATAAATGACGTGGTTGGTTTGGGTCGAGGTTTGCGAACCAAACGCACATCAATTCTTCTTTGTGACTTTGTTACTGAACCTACACGAATAGAGAGTCCATCCCTAAGTTCATCGACATCCACGAGACCCTCATATAATCCTTACTCTATAGCACATTTTGTGAATTGTGATAAATTTTCTGCGCGCCATCGTATATTTCTTGCAGTTGTAACTACAAGACATGAGCCTCGTAATTTTAATGAGGCTATGAAAGATGTTGGTTGGAGAGAAGTTATGTAGAAGGAAATATGAGCTTTGGAAGCTAATCAAACTTGAGTCATGAAAGTTTTGCCCCCAGAAAAGAAAACTCTTGAATGCAAATGGGTCTATAAAATAAAATATCATGCAAATGGAGAGATTGAACGACTCAAGGCTTGTCTTGTAATTTTTGGCAATCACCAGGTTGAGGGTATTGATTATAACGAGACTTTTTCTCCAGTGGAAAAAATGGTAACCGTTCGCACCTTCTAGCAGTTGTCGCTGCAAATAATTGAGAATTACATCAGATGGATGTTCACAATGCGTTTCTTCACGGTGATCTCGATGATAAAGAATACATGAAATTGCCACCTGGTTTTATAGGCAATACGTTAGGTATGGTGTGTCGCATCAAGAAATCTATGTATGGCTTACGTCAAGTTCCGAGGTGTTGGTTCTCTAAGTTGGTTGCTTCATTAAAGAAATATGGATTCACCTAGTTTTATTCAGATTACTCGCTCTTTACATTTCATTAGGGACATGTTCAACTTAATGTCCTCGTATATGTTGATGATTTGATTATATCTGGTAATAACTCTTCCGTTGTTGCTTCATTTAAGAAATATTTGGGTGAATGCTTTCACATGAAGGAATTGGGTACTTTGAAATATTTTCTTGGCATTGAGGTTGCTCAAAATCCAAAGGGTATTTTTCTTTGCCAACGGAAGTACACTGTCGACATCATTTTTGAAAATGAGAAAAACTTTCACTGCATACACTACTGGAAGTCCTCGGAAATAATAGAGTCCATCCTTCCATTCACTGACGCCAATCAGGCTTCCCGAGTGTTGGTCCTGTATAACACATAAAGAAGTAGTGAACCGGACAAAACAATTAGCATCATCAATTAATTGCGACACCGATATTAGATTTCATTGTAAAGTAGGTATAAATAAAACATGTTCAAGATGAGACCACCATCAAGAACAATTTGCCCTTCCATGGTGGCGAATGTTGTATTCCCATTGGGAAAACTGACAGGACTTGAAATAATAGTATATGCTTGGCTTAAATAATTCAAATTCCTGGTCACATGACGAGTCGCTCCGGTGTCAATAATCCAAGAAGAGGAAGATACACACTTACCTATCATATTATCCTGCTGATGTTTATCATATTCAACAAAATCTGAACCTGTTTAGGCTTGAGATCGACCAAAGCAGAAACTGAATCACCATTCGCAGATATCGGTGTGTTGTTACTCTCTGCAACAACACTACCTGCAACAACAACGTTAGCACGAGCGCCAGAACCTCGACCCTGACCTGTCGTTCCTTTGCCACCCGTCGAATGAGCCTCCCACTAGTCTGGTAGCCCTGGATTTTAAAATAGCTGGACACATCGTGACCAGTCTGTTTGCAGTGAGTACAAAACATGTAAGATTTTTCAGGTCTGTTGAACTTATCAGATCTTCCTTTTGGACGTGTGATAGCTCTAAAATAGAGCTATTATTATGTCTTTAATACTAGCTAAAAACCATGCTTAATATTGATTAAATGCCTTTTTGTAGGTAAATTCATGGTCAAGAGCTCGAGAAGTCCATTCATGATTTCCAGGGCAAAATCGGGTATTTTAGGAGTTTCGGGAAGTGTTCGGGTCAAAGAGTGAAGCCAAATGGAGCTTGGAGGTTAAAATTGGTGAAAATTGGGCTAACACCCGAGAGGGCAGCGCCCAAGCGCCGGCACGCAGCGCCTAGGCGCCCAACCGAAGCACCAGCCCAGATCGCGCAGCGCCTAGGCGCCCGTTATCAAAATCCCCAGATCGCGCAGCGCCTAGGCGCCCGACATCGTTCCAGACCCGAGAGGCCAGCGCCCCTGCGTTGGCTGTGCAGCGCCTCTGCGCGAAAACCCGAGAGCTCAGCGTCGCGGCGCCCGTCATAAAAACTTTCCAGAGAGGTTAGCGCCCAGGCGCTACCCCGATTACGCGCGCGCGCGCCCCTAGCGCCTTGGCGCCCAGTTATGGCGCCTAGGCGCTGGCCCGACGGAAAAATGGGTATAAATACCCATTTTTCTGATTTTAGGGCATTCTTCTTTGACTCTTCTCCTACCTTTTTCGAATTTTGTCCATTTTTAGCCATTTGTGGCTCTCTTCTCCACCTCCATGGATAGCTAAACAAGTAAGTGTTTGATTTCTAGTTTGGAATTGTAATCAATTTGGATTAAGGGGAGATTTGCCCCAATTTGTGTATGAATTAGATTGGCTTGCTTATTGCATCTTCTTCCTCGTTCTTCATCTAAATAGCTTGTGTAACTGATCAAGAGTGACGCCCGAGTCCTTATGCATGCTTTACCGTTAGAGATTAAGACGTATAATTGCCTCAATCGCTAGGTAACACGAATCTAAGCATGGGTATTTAGTTTGATCCCAAGTGACAGTTGGGGGTATAAATTAATTAACCTTCATGATAGATTTTGGGTAAGAGGAAAAATCGATTTAATCTCCGGGTTAATTTGTCGCAATGTTCCCGTCTCTGTCCGTTAATCATTTTAGGATTGATCACTTTAATTTGAGTAACTGTCAAGAACAATTAGAATTGCACTTTTCTAATTGTATCTTTGGGCCGTTTGAGTTAGAAATAACCAAACGAATGACGTGTTTTAATTTGGCTTTGTTGATTTTAATTTGTTTGTTTTTTTTAAAAAAAAAAAAAAAAATCTTTTGTTTGTACAGTTTTATTTATTTTTTCTTGAATTATTTTACCCGTTTCTTTTTGAGTTTTTGAGCGCAAATATTCTTTGAAAATCCAAAAGAAAGTGCAAAGATGGAGGTCGTGGGTAGTTATGAGCAACAAAGGACCTTGAGGCAACTTGCCGCAGTTGGGCTAGACTGGAATTCATCGAGTATATTGTATCCGGTATCAGCAGGTAACTTTGAACTCAAGGCTAGTCTAATTAACTCACTACCTTCTTTCTTTGGTAACGTAGATGAGGATCCCATCAGACACCTCAAAGCCTTCAAGATGGTGTGTTCGTCAATGAGGACCGACAATGCAACCGAAGCTCAGCTTTTTCTAAGGGCCTTCCCCTTCACTTTAAAGGAACAGGCGAAAGATTGGATGTATTACCTTCCACCTGGGTCCATCACCACATGGGATTAAATGCAGGGAATGTTCTTAGAGAAGTATTTTCCCCCTTCGAAGGTCGCCTCTCTCAGGAAGCAAATATGCGGTATCATGCAAACAGAAGGAGAGAACCTTTATGATTGTTGAGAAAGGTTTAATCGTTTGTGTGAGAGTTGTCCTAACCATCAAATAACCGATCAACACCTCATTCAACATTTTTGTGATGGCTTGCTCCCACGTGTACGACAGTTGATTGATGCTGCTAGTGGAGGTTCACTCATGGATAAAACACCTGAAGAAGCAAGGCAACTAATCTCAAACATGGCTGGAAATTCACACCAGTACGAAGGTAAAGGAAGCGAGTAAGACCGTTTCTCAAACGAGTTAAACGCGCTTAATGCTCGAGTGTCAGAAATCGGCAATGCAATGATCCGGTTAGCGGAAAATGTTTCTCAGGCTTCCGTGCAAGCTCAGACATCATTTTCAGGTAATTCTTTTGAAAATATTTTGCAAAGTTTTGTTTTAGCTAACCTGAAATTTCAGGAGGACACTCGGGAAAGACTCGATGGTTTTGGAACTATGGTGCAAGATTTGGGCAAGAAAATGTCTCATCTGACCGAAAAGGTAAATAAGATGGAAATTCAGAAAGCAGAACGCGCTAGTGCCATCGCCTTGAGGAGTGGGAAAGAGCTTCCCGCGAGTACCCCACCAGTGAAAGTCGATCATGGTCACAGCGAGCCAGTGGTGGAAGCTCCCGAACCAAGGTGGAAAAGGGGTAAACTTCGATCCTACATGTACTAGAGTTTATTTGCCTAAGGCCCATTTTCCTAGCAGGTTAGCGAGACCACCTAAGGAAACCTATGAGGAGGTATTTTCTCTTTGTCAGGTAAAAACGATTGATACACTTGCACAGAACGAATGCATGACTGTTGAGGATGGGGATGACCCATTATTTTTAGCTGAACTTTTTGATCAATATGAGTTGCATGAGCCACCCCTGACTGAATTTTGTGATTCAACTATTTCTACTTTGACAATTGTTGAGAATCCTGCTGAGATAATCCCTTCTACTTTGCCTTGCACTATAGAAGATTTATCTTGCATGCGCCCTTCCATCTGTGCATCTGTGAATGTTGGTCACCTTGGAAATTTTGATGTGATCCCTCCCCTAGTCGAGTCTTTATTTTCTGTTCAGTTAGTTGAGTCTTTTATTTCTGCTGAGTCAATTGAGTCTGCTTTTATTTTGTTTGAGTTTGTTGAGTCCTTCTTTCCATATATCAAAAAAATCAAAAAAATAACAACTCTGTCCGGCTACCTACAAAAGTCGAAGAGCTTGCTTCTCTTAGCAGGTTTTATAGATTCAAGGAAGAAGGAGCCGAAGAAGTACGAGAATTTCTACGTACCCTGACAGAGTGGAGGACAAGTCGAGCAATCGACTCTAAAAATTTGCGCTTCTCGGAGGCACCCGAGCTTGGACTGTATTTTCTGTTTGTTATTAGTTTACTTTTGTTGTTTATTTCTAGTTGTTTAAGTTTGTTGTCTTGTTTTCTTAGGTGAGAGAAGAGAAGTTACCATCATTGCGGATCCATTTCGAAAAAAAAAAATGAGGACACGCATCCCTTTCCACCGATCCCGTTAAAATTCAGGGGAGGTTCCTGTTCCCTTATTAATTTTATCGCTCTAACCGTTTTATCTGTTGGATTAGTTGCATTGGGGACAATGCAATGTTTTAGGTAGGGGTGAAGTTTAGTTTTGGACTTCTGTATAGTTTTTGTGCATGAATGCTCTGATTTTGAGATGTATGAGAATCTGAATGCATGTTGTCCGATGAGGACTGTCTGTGATTTACTCGTGAATACTTCATATTTGTGCATTTCAAATAAACCTTGAGTTGTATGCATATTTTGAGCTTATTTTAAAAATTTTCCGAATACTCTCTACATTCATCGAGCATACATCCCTCTTACTCTTGGTTCTGATAGGCTTAGAGTTATTTTATTTGATCTGAAAATTCGTTGTCACCTCGAAAAACATATTTAGGGAGGCTTGATGTGTTAGAATTTGTAATAACTCATTTGTTTTAAGCAAAAATCTATGCCTAAAATTTTTCAATTTTCAGTGAGTAAGAAGCATGAGAAATGTTCTTTCTTGAGGTGTTCCTCCTGAAGGGAATGAACTCTTCATTCCCCGCAGCGGAAGCGTTTGGAATCGTTACTTTGATTTATTTAGAATTAAATTAACATACAAGTTAAGCATATATGAAATTACCTTTGATGAACAATCATCTTCTTGTGCTCCTTTTTCCACGAGATCTTCCTCGCTATGACTCGAACACGGGATCAAGGCTTGTGGGAGCTCTTTGAAAGAATGAGAGAACAATTCTCTGCAGGTGAGTTGTGTGTGTTTGGCCAACCTTTTGGCTAAACCTAAATGTCTTATTTATAATAAGGCTTTTAGGAATTAATTTTATTTTATAAAATACATTTTAATATCTAATATATTAAAATATGTATTTTATATTTATTTGAATCTTATTCAAATATTATAAAATTAATCTTTTATAATATACTTTAAACCAATTTGAATCTCATTCAAATAACATATGTATATAGTTTTTAATATTAATGTATCATATACATAAACTATTTCCTCTAATATTTAATGTATCAAATACAATAAATATATTTTACTCTTCTACATTTAATATATCAAATATGTTAAATAATAATTTGAATATTTCAAATTTTTCTTTCAACTAAATTGATCCTTTTAGTGTTACTATGAGCTAGCAAGGGGACCTTATGGACCTACAGATTTATAAGCTCCAATGATACAAAATTAATTAATTAAACTCTTTAATTAATTGACTTTCATTCATTAACTCTAGGTCACTCCACTATAGGCCTAGAGTTGCACTCTTATGCACTGTAGGACAAGTTGTGTCCATGGATATAACCATTACATGCAAGTCGATCCTTCACGAGTTGTTCGTAATTACAGCTGGGTCAAAAGTCCGTTTTACCCCTGTAATTACATCTTACACCTTAAGTACCACTGATTCTCTAATGAACAACTTGTTTATGATCCAACCATAAACCAAGTCCCTCTCGGGCCAGTGAGAGGGTGAGGCCCCATTGTTCAAGTCCCGAAATCAGCACTTAAGGGAACTACTCATCTACTTTCCCTATATGGGAAGAAGTGAATTTCATCTTGTGAAACTTATGTTCCCAACTCCCTATTTGGTCAAGTCCCCAAAATGGTAGGCTTATTGAATTGGCTATAAAGGCCATTCTCACCCATACAAATCAAAGGACGAGCCCTCACAGGCAGGAGTTCATAACTCACTCAGGATTAAGATCGAGTCACATATGATCATCCTGTGAAATACTAATCTTCTCAAATAACGGATTTATAAAGAGAGATTATATATTTCGTGGTCCAGTCTTATACAAACTCATTGTATAGGATACCCCCACTCACATGTCTCTACATGAATGATTTGGATCAAATCATTTGTAACAATTACAAAGTGGGCCGTATCAATAGTGTTACTAGGATAAGGCACCCAACCTTATCCATATACTATAGACCCTTTAGGTTATTACTTGAACATGATCCTCCCATATGTCAACTACATACAGTTCAAGATTACACTAATAACCTTGGATTTTATTTATATAATGAATATTATAAATTGCAAATATTAATAATAAAATAATTATTAATTAATTACGAGGCTTTAGGGCATAAATCCCAACAATCTCCCACTTGCACTAAAGTCGGTGAGACATGTATCCTAGGGCATACTCTACACCCAACATGTTCTCCCACTTGCCCTAGTGAAGATGAGACATGTCTCGTAATCCTAGAGACATTCTAGGTGGCTTTCAAACACTTTAGCCTGGAAAGTCTTTTTATATAGATCAAAACGATTGTCAATTAAAAGTCATCTTGGTCCTACCACGATTCTTTCTCTCTCAGGATACCCTATATATTGATGTTATCTAAGTTCCTTAAGTTTAGCCATTACATAAAACGTTTTAGGCTTAACTATATCTGAAACATCTTTCAGACCAATAAGAAATTATTTGAGTTATGCAAGTTCTTTACTTCATAAGTAAGAACATTTAACTTGCATACCATACTCCATCATCTAGGGTAAACATAGATTTCCATAAATCTTTGTCAAAACCAGTGCATCTCGTAAAGATCAAATCTTTAACCTCATACACAAAAATATAATTTCTCAATTTATCCATAGATATTTTGAGAAAAGTTTTTATTTTTCTGTTCAATGGTCATACTATTGGGTTAACTAATAAATGCTAACCAATTTTACTGTCAAATGTCATGTCTCAAGTGTACATTAGATTTTCTCCCACTCAAACGTAGATAGTCAATCTTATGTTCTCAACATTTTGAAATGTCTTAGGACACTATTCCTTAGACAATCTAAACTTCATGTAAGAATGATACATTATCATTTTTTGAAGTACTACATCATATACTTGACAACAAATTTGTCAATATAAGATGTGTGAGACATAAATAACATTTTGTCCTCAAAAACTCTATTTTAGGACATACCCAGTAATTTAAATCATTCATTTGGAATTGGTTAGGTAGTCAACATTTTATGTTGGATTCAAATCTTACAACATTCACAATGGGTAATAAGTCATCCACATAAAATATGAGAAAATTTCCTAAGTAATTAATGATTTTCTTGTCTATACAATATTATTAATATTTATTCAAAGTCATAGTTTTTGATACTTTTATCAAACCTTACATTCAAAAATCTAGTGATCAAATTCATTTCATAAATGAACCTTTACTCCTTGCAAACCTTTTGCTTTTGATTTTTGAAATTGAACTCATGTAATTGATTTGTAAATGCATTCTTTAAGACTTCTTTTCAAAAAAAAGATTTCTTAAACCTTCACTTGACATATCTCATATGCAACTATGAATTAGGAAATGCTTATATACTCTAATATGACAACAAATGAGAAAGTTTATCCATAGTTTACTTTCTCCATCTATATTTGTCATTAGTCTTATTTTGAAGGTCTGTACCTTCTTATTTACAAATCTTTTACTTTTGTAGATATATTCAAAAGCTATGGGTTTTACCCCATCACGAATATCTACAATTTCTAGATAAAGATGAGTACATCTACTCTATCTCGAGATTTATGACTTTGGTCTACTAGTCTTTGTCATTGACCCTGATTTCAACTTTGAGGTCAAGAAGCCCTACATTTTGTCATCTAATTTGACAACTTAGGCTTCATATAAGCTCTTGTAACGGTCGGGTCATCTCATAACTCTCCGACTACGATGAGGCTTATCCAATTCATGACTAGGATCCATTTGACTATCAAATGTAATTAAATTGTTAACAACTTTTATTAACTATTTAGTGGCTTCACTTGGAACCAACTTTTCAACACTATTGAACATATTCAAGTTTCAACATGTATGCTTAAAACTCTCAAAACTCGAAGGGTTGTAAACTAACTTTACTACTCTTCTATAATCTCAAAGTTGTCTCATGGACACCTTTTAGATATAATGATGTTCACTATACAATCTATATTGTATATCCTAACAAGAGTCTGATAATGACGTGTAATTCTTTATTGTTCTGACCATGTCTAACAAGGTCTTGTTTCTCCTCTTACAACACAATTTCACACAATTGTACTTTGTGCTAGAGTTGAGATAAAATCTCACTTTCTATCAATTAGTCTTAGTACATAAGGTTCCTGTACTTTTCACTGTGATCTGATCATAGTGTCTTGATAGATTTACCTAATTGACCTTCAACTTGAGTCTTATATTCCTTGAACTTTTCAAAATATTCAGACTTATGTTGCATTAGGTTACGATACTTATTTCTTGAATAATCATCAGCTAGAGTGATAAAATATTCATCGGTGTTCTTTGGCCTGTAGGCTTTTCCAACAAAAACCTATGGATTATCTTGCATGAAAGGCAAGATCTTAAGACATATAAAGTAATTAACTCTAACATTTAGAGAATCACTTCGTAGTAGTCTTTTTATTCAAATTGATCAGAATCAATCTTGAATGCCAAAGACGGGTATCATATTTTAGGAGAATATAATTTGTCTTTATATTCTGGAATCTATAATCCTGAATATCTCACTGTGTAGTATTTTATATGTTAACAATTTAACACATACAAATTATTCTTATTTTTCGGCTGAACTTTTCAAACAATTTTGAAAATAAAAATTTAGTACTAAAATATTCATACTATATGAACATTTTATTAGTAATAAAGTTAGAGAAATTGAATTTCTCCTATGGTACTAAAAACATCATATTCAGCATTAAATAACAATTATTTTTTTTTATGGACATCTTAATGTCTCCCACTACATTAATTGAGATGGGTTTTCTGGTGCCAACAAGTAGAGATCATTCTACATCATTAAGTATTTTTCAAGAATTATATAAAGTGTAATGAAGAACAAATCTTAATAGTGGATCTGAATCTACTATATAAGTGGTAATGAAAAAATCTAGTAAATCAAATTTACTTTTATCCATGTTCTTCTTATAGAGGTATTTCATAAATTCCTCTTATTATGACTACTTTGCTAATTTAGAAACTATTTTCTTTTAGCTACAGTCATATGGTTTCTTTTCTTGGATTTTGGTAATACTTAATTTTTTAGATTATTTAGATAAATATCTAAATCTAGCTTTTATTGACTTCAACAATATCTCATATGTTGTTGTCATCTTCTTTATCTTCTTAGCTTGACATCTAATATGTCAAATAGAAAATTTGTATAAGCCATCTCGTTATATTGATTTATTAATCATGTGCTTCATGAACAATTCGATTAGCATTGGCAACAGGTTTTTGAGAACGTTTCTCAATAAAGACAAATTAAAGAAAAAAATTACATTGTCATTATATAGTATTAACATTATTTTTCCAAGTGATATTATTTTCTCAATTTGACAAATTAGCAACGAAAAATAAAATTGAGAGAAATAGACATAATATTGAAATATATAATAAAAATATTATTTAACAACATGCAATCAATATTCATTCAATTTCAGCATAGAAAACAAACAATTTGATAAATGAACCCTAAAACATTAATTTCTAATGCTATGATACTTTAGTGAGTTAGAACAGGTGCCGCCGTAGGGTAGGTCAAATGCTCCTTCACTAAACTGAGACAATCTCAACCAAGTGTTATCCCAAAATAACTCTTATTTCTATAACATTTAGTTACCATTAGTTTGGTCAAGAAAATCATTAACAACCTTAATGAGATCTTTGTAAGTGTAACCCATCATTTTAGATTTTATAATTTTATCCCAACAAGTGCCGCCGTAGGGTAGGTCAAGTATTGGAAATAAAATTACAATCCTATCCTTCTCAGGAGATTCACCCTGATATTGACCCATGTAAACACCTTCCGTAGGGGGACGGTCCAAAAGCCGCCGCGAGGCCCCACATGAATCTCACGTTGTGAACCAATGATAGAGACCGTAGGATATGTTGACACATTTTCTTTCCCACTTACTATTTAAAAATACTTTCTCAAGAGATTCACCCTGATATTGACCCATGTAAACACCTTCCGTAGGGGGACGGTCCAAAGCCGCCTCGAGGCCTCACATGAATCTCACGTTGTGAATCTATGGTAGAGACCGTAGGGTGATTTTGACATATGTCTTTCTCCCACTAAGTATTATGAAATAGGGTTTTCTATTACTTAGACAAAGTAGGCTAATCTCATTTATCTAAGTTTTTCAATCTACCCTTTCATAACCCTTATGTTGGTTGGATTGATTTTAATGTGAATTATCAAGTATATTAAACTATTTAAAACTAATCACATTATGAGCCTGCTTAATGAAATAAAATAAAATTTGACTAATTCAACCCCTAGGCCAGTTCTTAGGTAGAGGTGTTCCTTTTCAGTCAACTTAAGTACCTCACCCGAGTAACCTTTCTTAGACAGGGTTCCCTTATAGTCAATTTTTATTTCAAATTCATTAATCTTTAATTAACTATTAATTACTAGATCAATGAACTTAAGTTTATTTTAAGCAATGTTTTTAATCCTATTAAAAACTAATTCACCTTATGGATAATCTTGAATTTTTAACAATTTTAAACCCTTTAAAACAAAATTAAAGATTATCATATATTCTAATCTTATTAGAATAAAAGATAAACTAAATTCAAATATTTAAACTATTTAAAGAATGAATTAAATTATCTTTTAAATAAGGAAAAAAAAATTTAATCTCATTAGGAAAATATCCTAAGCTTATTTGGAAAATATCCTAGGAAAAGATTTTTCTCAATCTCATTGGAATTTTTTTTTTTTTTTTTTTTTTTCAATCTCATTGGGAAAAGATTTTTCCCAATCTCATTGGAAAAGATTTCCCAATCTCGAAAAAATATCAGAAAAGATATCCTAATCCTTATTAGAAAAATATGGATTCCTATTATGAAAGGAAGTATCCTAATTTAAAATTTCCAAATATAACAATTATATTGAAAGCTATGGAAATATAAACATATTAGGAAATCATCTAATCAAATTAGGAAGCATTTTAATCATAATATTCCAAATATAACACTTATATTAAAGATAATTAAAATGCATGATCATGCTTGACCTATGGTGGGATTTTAATCTAGATGACATACTTTATGCAACCAAACATAATTGAAAACATACATCAACATGCATAATTAAAAATAAAAAAAACGCAGCAAAATTGACCGGCATATTTGGCATATCCTAAGAAATTGAAAACTAATTTAAATTACAATAATTTAAATCCAAGACATATCTTGGTTTTTGAATTTCCTTCCTTTGTTGATTCATCAAAATTTAGAAACCCTAAAATTGTCTTGAGTATCCACCCGCCTTTGAAAAATAATATATGCTTCTCAAACCACCATATTGGTCAACTCAAACTCTTTCTGCAATGCATAGGCGATGGTGACAAATTGAAGACCCATTGTCCAAACAATTTGAAAAACTCTATTCTCAGTTACTCAATTCTAAATTGAGATTTTAATAAGAATTCATCAAATCAATTCAATTCGAGAAGACACTCAATTCCAAATTGAGATTTTAAAAAGAATTCATCAATTCAATTCAAGAATTAATCTTCAGCAGAATCAATGTCTTCACCGCCTAACATTTAAGCTAAATGAGTACACGCACTTTGTATTCATCACTTTGACTCACCTCAACAAATAAGTTGCATATGCAAATCAATCATTCTTTCAAAGAATCTTCACCGCCTAACGAAATCACAGTCGTCCGCCATCTTGTCTCCATCTCTTTGAAGAACAGATTAAATTACAAAAATCCTTAACCCTTATGGGTTTTACAATTTGATCTAATCAAAAGGTTTAAATCTAATGCCAATCAAATATGCCTAAACAATCAATTTTGCAAACCATATATATCACATATATATAAACTTAAAATACCCACCATACACAATTTTAATTCTAAACAAAACTCAAAGAAAGCTCTGATACCAATTGAAGGGAATGAACTCTTCATTCCCCGCAGCGGAAGCGTTTGGAATCGTTACTTTGATTTATTTAGAATTAAATTAACATACAAGTTAAGCATATATGAAATTACCTTTGATGAACAATCATCTTCTTGTGCTCCTTTTTCCACGAGATCTTCCTCGCTATGACTCGAACACAGGATCAAGGCTTGTGGGAGCTCTTTGAAAGAATGAGAGAATAATTCTCTACAGGTGAGTAGTGTGTTTGGCCAACCTTTTGGCTAAACCTAAATGTCTTATTTATAATAAGGCTTTTAGGAATTAATTTTATTTTATAAAATACATTTTAATATCTAATATATTAAAATATGTATTTTATATTTATTTGAATCTTATTCAAATATTATAAAATTAATCTTTTATAATATACTTTAAACCAATTTGAATCTCATTCAAATAACATATGTATATAGTTTTTAATATTAATGTATCATATACATAAACTATTTCCTCTAATATTTAATGTATCAAATACAATAAATATATTTTACTCTTCTACATTTAATATATCAAATATATTAAATAATAATTTGAATATTTCAAATTTTTCTTTCAACTAAATTGATCATTTTAGTGTTACTATGAGCTAGCAAGGGGACCTTATGGACCTACAGATTTATAAGCTCCAATGATACAAAATTAATTAATTAAACTCTTTAATTAATTGACTTTCATTCATTAACTCTAGGTCACTCCACTATAGGCCTAGAGTTGCACTCTTATGCACTGTAGGACAAGTTGTGTCCATGGATATAACCATTACATGCAAGTCGATCCTTCACGAGTTGTTCGTAATTACAGCTGGGTCAAAAGTCCGTTTTACCCCTGTAATTACATCTTACACCTTAAGTACCACTGATTCTCTAATGAACAACTTGTTTATGATCCAACCATAAACCAAGTCCCTCTCGGGCCAGTGAGAGGGTGGGGCCCCATTGTTCAAGTCCCGAAATCAGCACTTAAGGGAACTACTCATCTACTTTCCCTATATGGGAAGAAGTGAATTCCATCTTGTGAAACTTATGTTCCCAACTCCCTATTTGGTCAAGTCCCCAAAATGGTAGGCTTATTGAATCGGCTATAAAGGCCATTCTCACCCATACAAATCAAAGGACGAGCCCTCACAGGCAGGAGTTCATAACTCACTCAGGATTAAGATCGAGTCACATATGATCATCCTGTGAAATACTAATCTTCTCAAATAACGGATTTATAAAGAGAGATTATATATTTCGTGGTCCAGTCTTATACAAACTCATTGTTTAGGATACCCCCACTCACATGTCTCTACATGAATGATTTGGATCAAATCATTTGTAACAATTACAAAGTGGGCCGTATCAATAGTGTTACCAGGATAAGGCACCCAACCTTATCCATATACTATAGACCCTTTAGGTTATTACTTGAACATGATCCTCCCGTATGTCAACTACATACAGTTCAAGATTACACTAATAACCTTGGATTTTATTTATATAATGAATATTATAAATTGCAAATATTAATATAAAATAATTATCAAATAATTATTAATTAATTACGAGGCTTTAGGGCATAAATCCCAACACCTCCTTCTTGTGTTTCCCGTGTAATCAGGGGCGATCGTGTAACCCACGGTTGCCACTGCATGAAAGGGTGACTAATTGAAGTGAACACTTGTCCTTAAAAACGTGAAGTGAATTAAGTTTGACGTGTTAGGCACTCTCGAAAGAAAAATAAAAAGAAAAGGGTACAAAGTACCAAGGAAAAGAAGAAAAGAATTGGGCTAATTGTTTTGTTGCTCTTTCTGACCCGTTAAGCCATTAGACTGTTTTCAACGCTAGAAGTAGGGGGAAAATGAGTCTTAGGATCGATTAAAAGAATTCCGGGTCTATAAGAGCTAGAGTAAGAGAAGCTAAGCACACACACACATGAGAGAGTAGGATTTAGAATTTTGAAATGTTCTTAACTTATGCATACACTTGTTTGTTTTTCCGTTAGCATTAATATCTTGTGTTCACGAGTTTTGAGATTTGAGTCGTCAGCATGCAAGTCGTTTCTTATAAGATAAATCGAAGTATACCTTGCTCGAGGACTAGCAAGATTTAGGTTGAGGGTATTTTGATAGCTATAAAATAGAGCTATTATTATGTCTTTAATACTAGCTAAAAACCATGCTTAATATTGATTAAATGCCTTTTTGTAGGTAAATTCATGGTCGCGAGCTCGAGAAGTCCATTCATGATTTTCAGGGCTAAATCGGGCATTTTAGGAGTTTCGGGAAGTGTTCGGGTCAAAGAGTGTAGCCAAATGGAGCTTGGAGGTAAAAATTGGGCTAACACCCAAGAGGGCAGCGCCCAGGCGCCTAGGCGCCCAACCGAAGCACCAGCCCAGATCGCGCAGCGCCTAGGCGCCCGACATCGTTCCAGACCCGAGAGGCCAGCGCCCCTGCGCTGGCCGTGCAACGCCTCTGCGCGAAAACCCGAGAGCTCAGCGCCTAGGCGCCCATCATAAAAACTTTCCAGAGAGGTTAGCGCCCAGGCGCTGCCCCGATTCCGCGCGCGCGTGCCCCCAACGCCTTGGCGCCCACTTATGGCGCCTAGGCGCTGGCCCGACAGAAAAATGGGTATAAATACCCATTTTTCTGATTTTAGGGCATTCTTCTTTAGCTCTTCTCCTACCTCTTTCGAATTTTGGCCATTTTTAGCCATTTGTGGCTCTCTTCTCCACCTCCATGGATAGCTAAACAAGTAAGTGTTTGATTTCTAGTTTGGGATTGTAATCAATTTGGATTAAGGGGAGATTTGCCCCAATTTGTGTATGAATTAGATTGGCTTGCTTATTGCATCTTCTTCCTTGTTCTTCATCTAAATAGCTTGTGTAACTGATTAAGAGTGACGCCCGAGTCCTTATGCATGCTTTAAAGTTAGAGATTAGGACGTATAATTGCCTCAATCGCTAGGTAACACGAATCTAAGCATGGGTATTTAGTTTGATCCCAAGTGACAGTTGAGGGTAGAAATTAATTAACCTTCATGATAGATTTTGGGTAAGAGGAAAAATCGATTTAATCTCCGGGTTAATTCGTCGCAATGTTCCCGTCTCTGTCCGTTAATCATTTTAGGATTGATCACTTTAATTTGAGTAACTGTCAAGAACAATTAGAATTGCACTTTTCTAATTGTATCTTTGGGTCGTTTGAGTTAGAAATAACCAAACGAATTGCGTGTTTTAAGCGTTGTGTCTATGTATTTAGTTATCGATGAACCGAACGCCAATTGTGATCAATCCCATTCTTTGAAGTCAAACATGTTCATTTAAATTTGTTACTTCACAGTTTTATTGTTTAATTTTCCGTTAGCTACAATAATTTAGAGCTCCCTTTTAAAATCCAACTTCCCCTATTTTTACCGTTAGCAACTTAGAATTAATCTAGTTTGAATTAAGTTAATTCCCTGTGGTTCGACCCGGTTATCACTAAGTACAAGTTAGTCGGTATAATCGGCTTATAAATATTATTTTGGCAAGCCTCGACAGCTTGAAATTGGAGTACACTCAAAAGTCCACTACCAACGTGCTGCTTGCAAAGAAAAAGTCTGATGCTCTTCAGGAACAATTTTGTTGCGGGCCATATCATGAGAATTCTCCTCTTGAATTAAAGTCTGATAGGCACCATCTAACGATGATAAGGAATTCTGAGACAAAAGATTAGTCCTCATAGTAGAATATAAAGTATCATCAATCCTAATAAAAAAATTGATGAAATTTTTCTTCATCGCGATCCTTCACGAATTTACCAGACACATCATAAGAGCACAATCCACATTGGCAAGAATGTAATGGTTTAAGACGAGCAAGATCATCAAATAGACCCATCAATTTATTGTAGTAATCATCCATAGTCATAGATTTTGTTTGCTTACAGTTCATAATTGCCGACCTCAGCAGCTGAAAGCATGAACCATTAACAACACAAAACCTCTTCTCTAGATAATCTCAAAGTTTCTTTGCTTCATCGTGACAAGCAATCAATGTTGCAATCTTCGGGTCAATGCTCCTCATGATCCATGAAACAAGCATGAAATTTACAGTGTCCCAATCAAACATCTTTTTGTTTTCTTTGGGTTTGGAGATCGTCTCATCTACAAACACAAATGTTTTGCGAGCCTTCAACGAGAGCATCATTGCTCTTGACCACACACAATATAATTGTTCGATGTCAATAACACATGACTAATTAAATTTTCCGGTTGATCCCCGGAACCAAGATAATACGGATAGTGTGGGTAAATGTCTTCTTCTTTAAGGTAAATCTTTCACCAATAAGCTGGTTTGCCCGAGAGGTTAAGGGGGAAGACTTAAGATCTTCTGCACATAAGTGCGCATGGGTTCAAACCCCATAGCCAGCATTTGTTAATACTTATATAAATTATATTTTTCCCACCCCCACGTGTTTTAAAAGATTTTCTGCAGATTAAAAAAATTATCTTCCCCTGGAAAGTAGATGGCCAGAACTCGATATGCAGATCGGATCTCGGCGTCGGCGACAAAACCAGAGCTTCTTGACGCCCTTCAGATCTCGATGACGGCGAACGAATTACAACAGATCTGAAAAGAAAAAAAAAACTCGACGCCTTCGGATCCTAACGCCGGCATACTCCAACGGAGCGACGTTGTGCAACAGACTCCAACGGTAGGGGGAACTGCTAGGGCTTATTGTATTTAATTTGGTAGAGATTTTGGTTACTTTGATACCATGCCAAGCCAAATTTGTTTTCTCTTCCATTAGAATTAGATTAATATAAACATACAATATATTTTTGGGTTAAAACTCAAAGACAATACAAACTTAAACTATATACAAAAAAAAATGTAAAGAAAATATTTTCTAATAACAAATTTCATCTTGGACCAATAAAATAAAGAAATAATAATAAAATAAAATAAAATAAAAAGTAAAAAATATACACAAATGTGAGGGAGAAATTCATTAAAAGAAAAGAAAAAAAATTGGTGCTCATGAAAGGATTAAGCTAAGGGTGATTGCGAGTTGTGGTAGAGAGTGATATTTACACGGGAGAAGAATAATCTATCTTTCAAAGTTGTTCATTTCCTTGAGTAGTTTTCTTTTCTCATTGGAGGTGAAGAGAAGAGAGATAATGAAAGTCATTTTATTTAGGGCTTTGTTGGTACTTAGCCTTTACACTACTTTGATTTTACAAATATGTACAAAAGTCTCATTTATTTCACAAATAACCAATATTTTATAAAAGTTGGTGTTTAATTACATTAAAATCAATCATATAACTATTGCATTTTTTATGAAATAAAATAGAATAAATTTTAGGGAAATTGTGCACCGTAGCCCACTTAAAAATCGTATTTTCAAAAATGTCTAAATATAATATCATTTTCACAAACAGATTTTCACCAAATTGGAAGACTATTATGCCATTTTTAATTTTTTCTCTCCCTATTAATTAATTACATTTTTCATTTATTTTGAATTATTTATAAATCTTATAATCCCACCATTTTTGCACTTTAATGGCTTCTCTCTCCTATCAATTAATTACAAACATTTATCCCACCATTTTAGTTTTTTTAGTCAATTTGTTTTCATCTCACTTCAAGTAAAATCTCACGGTTTTAGTCAATTTATTTATATGAAAATATTCAATGTACAAATAAATCAATAGGTATGAAAATATTCATAATATACCGTATATATGAAGATATTTCATACATAACTTAATCTTATGTTTAAAATAGTTGGTATTTTCATTTATATAAAAATATATCATTTATAACGAATTGCATAATAATGATTACATATGGTAGTATATTAATTTATATTTGATCATAGCATGTATATATGGGTAGACAAATTAGAAATTGAATATAACATTGTCTATTTAATAAGACGTCAATTATGCCAAAGCGAGCATAGCTCAGCTGACATATGTATGACTTGATGACCAAGAGGTCTGTGGTTCGAATCCCTCCACCCCCAATGTACTAAAAAAAAAACAAAAAATTAAATAAGACGTCAATTATGAATATATATCATATTATAAATCATATATACTAACTCATATATTATACATTCAACTGTTTAGGTAATTCTATTATTTTAGTGAAATATATTCATAACATCTGAAACTTATGTTCATATTTCTTCACTTTTAAATAATTATCATTTACACGAATATACACCATATATAACTAATTACATATTTTTAACATATGATAGTATATTAATTTATATTCGATTATATCATGTATATATGTCTTTGGAGAGAGAGAGTTTTGCATAATAAATATATGAAGAAAAAAAATTCATTTTTGGAGAGAGAGTTTTGCTTGAAGAGAAAAGTAAAAGACTTAAAATTGATTAATATCATTAATGCCTTAATTTTTTGATTTACAATTGTATTAAATTATGTATTTATACCTTAAATGATTAAAATTTATTATAGTTATATGAGGGGTTTTAATGTAATTGAACAATAACTTTTATGAAATACTCCTAATACATTTGGTCATTGGTGAAATAAATGAGACATTTGTACATATTTGTAAAATCATTGTAGTTTTAAGGCTAAGTACGTAGAAATCCCTTTTAGGACATTAATGATATTAATCAATTCTAACTCCATTTACTCTCCTCCTCAAGCAAAACTCTCTCTACAAAAACGACATATATACATTTTTAATACAATTATAAATCCAAAAATTAAGACATTAATGATATTAATCAATTCTAACTTCATTTACTCTTCTTCTCAAGCAAAACTCTCTCTCCAAAAACGACATATATACATTTTTTTTTTTTTTTTTTGCATATAAACATTATTATGCAAAACTCTCTCTCCAAAGACATTATACATGGTATAATCGAATATAAATTAATATACTGCTATATGTTAAAGAAGATATGTAATTAGTTATTTTATCAAAAAGAAAAAGAAAAATGTAATTAGTTATATATATGGTGTATGTTCGTGTAAATAAAAATGTCACCAACATAAGATTGAGTTAGATATGAAATATTTTCATATATACCGTATATTGATAATATATATTCATACACGATGATTCATTTATACATAAAATACTTTTATACAAGTGTAAATGATAACCATTTGAAAATGAATAAATATGAACATAACATTCAGACGTGGTATATTTGAATATGAAATGAATATATGACTTTATGTTATGAATATATATTGATGACTAGAATAAAAGAACTACCTAAACAGTTGAATGTATAATATATGAGTTAGTATATATGTATAATTATGTATGCTTTATAATAGAGTATATATTTATATTTGGCTTCTTACAATTTCTAATTTGTCTACCGATAAATACATGGTATAATCGAATATAATTTTTTTTTTGAAACGGATAATCGATTATTAATTAATATACTACAATATGTAATCATTATTATACAATTCGTTATAAATGATATATTTTTCTATAAATGAAAATTCCAACTATTTTAAACTAAGTTATGTATTGAATATCTTCATATCATATATACCATAAATAAATGCTAAAATGGTGGAATAAATACTTGCATAAATACGTGTAATTAATTGATGGAAGTGAAGAATTAAAGTGCTAAAATCGTGGGAGTATGAGATTTATAAATAATTCAAAATAAATGAAAAATGTAATTAATTAATAAGGAAGAGAAAATTGAAAAGAGTCTTATAATCTGGTGAAAAGTGGAAATGCTATTATATTTGGACATTTTTAAAAATACGATTTTTAAGTACACAATTTCCCTTTTATTTAGGGGGCGGGCCATTTTGTGTTTGGGTGGGTTTGGTTTCAAAAACCAAACCCATGTTTGAACCGATGAGTTTGAAAACCATGGATTTGAACCCAAACTCATGAGTTTGAATTTTCATCCCTTCTCACTCCTCCAATTTTGTTTCTCTCCTTTCATTAATTTGACATTAACAATTTTATTCGCTATATGTCTATTCCTTTTTCCTATATATATATAAATATATATATTGTCCCATCTTATTCTATAAACTATCGGTGTTAGTATTTTTTTTTTCTTTAAGTTAAAATATATCTTTTTCTATTATAATATATTCTTTGTTATGTTTTTTTTTTTTACTACTTTCTAATATGAATATATTTTAATATTATTACAAAATTTTCATTAATAGTAATTAACGTTATATCCAAACTAAGGTTTTTTTTTTTAATTGTTTTTTCTCTCTATTATTTGTTTAGTTTATGTATTTTTCAACCATATTCTATAAATTAATGTTGTGTTTGTAACTTTTTTTTTTCTTTTATAATAATTTTTTTTAATTGAAATGTACAAAATTTTCGTAATAATGTATTTTTTTTTTCCTTTTTTCTATTTCTTGTTTTTTTGTTTTTGTTAAATATTTTTTTTTTATGTTTTGTTAAAATATATCTTTTTCCATAAAACTTTTTTCATCAATAGTAATATAACTTTTTTCCCCTCTTTACGCCAAAGGGTAGCCCAACGACATAATGTATTGCTTAGTGACCATGAAGTTCTAGGTTTAATCCCCACTCCATCATGTTGTTAATTTTTTTTTAAATGCTTCATTTTTTAAGTCCCAAAAGAAGTTTGCTCATGTTACATGAAGTCAGGTTTTACAATTCACAAAACAACCACTAGAAAATAAGGGTAAAAAAAAGAAACGAAATAGTTAAAGGAAAAGGAAAAAAGAAAAATAAATTGTTCAGGGTTCAGAACACTAGACCCCAAACACTGGTTTCTGATTCCGAGGCTTCCCAACTCTACCCCCAAACACAGTTTTTTGATTCTCAGGATTCAGAACCCGCCCTGACAAACCCCCAAGATTTTGATTCCAAAACAAGGGGCCAAACACCCCTTATTGTATTGCAAACCACCGTCAAAGTCAAAGTCAAAATTAAAGTCAATATATATATATATATATATATATATATATATATATATATATATATATTACTATATCTAAAAGGGCTAAGGGGAGAAACTTTATCTCTCCATTTTACCCCTTTCTTTTTCATCTTACGGTTAAAAAATGTAATTTCAAATGTTTAATTCAAAATTTTAAATGTTATTATTATTTTTTTTTCAATTGAAATTTACATTCTCAAATTTACATCCTCTTCATTTATTTTAATGAAATTTTAAATTTTTTTAACTGTTTCGTTCAAAATTTTAAATGCTATTTTTTTAATTCTTCAATTCAAATTTACATTCTCTTGTAATTTCAAATGTTTAATTCGGAATTTAGAATTTTTATTTTTATTTTTCAATTCAAACTTACATTCTCTTCATTTATTTTAATGGAATTTTAAACTTTTTCAATAGTTTCGTTTAGAATCTTAGACGTTATTTTGTTTATTTTTCAATTGAAATTTTCATTCTCATAATTTATTTTAATGAAATTTTAAACTTAATTAAATGCTATTTTTTTTCAATTGAAATTTACATTTTCATTTTTGATTGCGGAATAAATATTGAAATAAAAAACAAATGTAAAAATAAACCGCAAACTAGAGAAATAGAGAGTGAAAGAGGGAGAAATTTGAGGAAACTCAAATCTGCCATTCCTCTATCTTGACCTTCCTCTTTTTTACTAAGTCAATTTTGTCATTGACTCTTCATCTTCTACTTAACTCACGATTTAATTCATCTTCAATTTTAAATGTAGTTTGCTCTTCATCTTCCTTTAACTCACTTTAACCATTCATCTTCATTTTTAAATGTCATTATGTCTACATCATTCAAATTCTAAGAAACTTTTGGTATTTCACATACTTATTTGAATGTATACCCGTATATGACAAGTTTATTTGTTCATGGAAAGGAGAGAGTCAAGAGAAGAAATGGAAAATTTTACGAAATATACTATATAGCACCCGCCAATAGTAGTTGTGGAAGTGAAAGATGAAGAGGTGACGCGCGAACGAATTTCAGCAAAGCAATGGTTGTGGATTTCTAGCAAAAGAGGAATCTTTTCGTGGTGCGGTTGCGACTGAGAGTGGCCGCGACAGGTGACAAATGGTTTGTGGAGAAACAAAAGAAATAGATCAGAAATGTAATTGAGTTCAAAGTAGTGGGTGACGACTATAGAGAAAGAAAGGGATGAAGAAACGTATATGACAAGTTTATTTGTTCATGGAAAAGAGAGAGTCAAGAGAAGAAATGGAAAATTTTACGAAATATACTATATAGCACCCGCCAATGGTAGTTGTGGAAGTGATAGATGAAGAGGTGACGCACGAATGAATTTCAACAAAGCAATTGTTGTGGATTGCTAGCAAAAGAGGATTTTTTTCGTGGTGCGGTGGCGATTGAGAGTGGCCAACGTGGGTGGCCGCGACAGGGGACAAATGGTTTGTGGAGAAATAAAAGAAATAAATTAGAAATCTAATCGAGTTCAAAGTAGTAGAGGACGACTACACAAAAAGAAAGAGATGAAGAAAAATGTGAATTTAGAGTTTTATTTATTTATTAATGAATTTAGAGCTTTGAGTATGAATTTAGGGTTTTTGATGTTTAAAGATAAGAATGCTTATTATTATTTTTTTTTTTTTAATTATTATTATTATTAATGAGCTATGTTTAGTTTATATGGGACATTGAACGATGATGGGCCACAGCAAGACGTTTGTTTATATTTATTTTTAATAATTTTGTGTATTAAATTTAATATTAATTTACTTCATTATTATTATTTTTCTTATTTGAAATTTACTCTCATTTAATAGGATATTCAAATCTAAATTAATTATCGATAAATATAATAAATTTGAGTTTTTTTTTTTTTTTTTTTTTAATATAATAAACTTGGAAGCTTTGCTAAAATGGAATTCGTCTTAATTTTTTATTTTTTTTATTTTATGATATTCACTATTTATCTAATAACATTCATTTTTTAAAATTTATAATATATTTGAGTCTTTTATCATAGGGCTGGTTGCACAAATAGCAATCAGGCCCAAACTAATTACAAATTTAGCAAACTTTAAAATGTTTTGCAAATATGACAAAAAAACCCGTTTCTATCACTGATAGACTTTATTATATCACTGATAGACTTCTATTAGTGATAGACTATTATCTCTGATAGACTATTATCACTGACAAAAATCTATAAAAAGCTGAGGTGATCAGCGATAGACTTCTATCAGTCATAAGATATTAGCGATAGAAATTGCTATATCCGCAAAATTTTTAAAAACATGTTATATTTGCAAACAATAAGTCTTAAATTGTCATTTACTACAATTTTCCTTTTATCATACCCATTTAAATGATTCATTTTTTAGATAATTTTAATGATTAATTTATTTTTATAATATTGTAATTTTATTTTTAAAATTGAAAAATACAATCTTAACAATGTAAGTATTGTGAATGTTACCCTAGCTCTAACCAGTTAAGACATATAATTTCTTCTTCCACGATAAAACAAGAAATGATAAAATTTACTGTTATGTCATGTGCATTATTGTATTCCTATACAATTGATTTGCATTTTCTTTTAGGCATGTATTCTTAATTCAAATTTTATCTTTTAACTTTTATTACATCTAAGTAAAAGTAATAAAAAAAAATGGTTGTGTTGGGCCATGGTATTGATCACAACCCCATTTACTAAAAATTGATGTCCCTACAATTGTTAAAATATATATATATATATATATATATATATATATATATATATATATATTATAGAAATGGATATTATTCTTGAATTACTATGTTTTTTAATAAAATTAAATAAAATAGATCATTATTAATTTTTTTTTTTTTTGGTAGGAATTAATATAAAAAATTTAATACAAGTTTTTCATAAACACGAAAAATTAAACTTTATAAAATAAAATTAAACAAAATAATTTAAAATAAAAAGTTAAATAAATTAAACTTTATCCATTTTGTTCGTTTGGGGATCCGAAGTTATTCAAAGTGTTATAAAAGAGATAGACAAACTTTGCAGGAATTTCCTTTGGGGTGCTCATGGATGATAGGAGCAAGCTTCAGCTCACTTCTTGGGACAAAATGTGTCTTCCGAAACGTTATGGGGAGTTGGTTTCTGCGAGGGATCCAAGTAGAATAAGACCATGATTAGTAAGTACATTTGGGACATTACTGCCAAACTTTCTTTGGGTTAAGTGGGTTAACAGTATTTATTTAAAAGGACAAAACTTTTGGTTATACACAACTAGAGAGGATTCAAGTTGGTATTGGAAGAAGCTCCTCAAGCTTAGAGTGACCATTTCTAAAACCATGTTGCAGGCTGCTGAGACTAATGGAAGATTTATGGTAAGCAAATTTTATAAATCTCTTCTTGGAGTTGAGAAGGTTGATTATGCTCGAGTTGTGTGGTGTAGACTCTCGATTCCTAAGCATAAATTTATCATTTGGCAGATGGTAAATTCTCAGTTGTTGACTAGAGATAAACTTTTAAAGTTGCAAATCTCCATTGCTTCCCCGTATTGTCCGATATGTACTGATTTTTTGGAGAGTCATGACCATTTATTCTTTGTTTGTTCTTTCTCTGTTGCGTTATTAAAGATGGTTCATGGATGGTTGGGTTACACAACATGGCCTTTGATTTTTTCTGATTTGAAGCGTTGGATTGGACAACTGGGGTCTGATTTACAACATCAAGTGTTGTCTGCTGTCATTGTTGCGGTTGTCTATTTCATTTGGTGCAACCGAAATTTGTGTGTTTTTGAGCAGGACATTAATGTTGATTAAATTTGTTAATGAGTTGATTAAGCAGGACATTAAGGATAGATTTGGTTGTCTTGGTAGAAGAAAGTTGACCAATAGAGATAAGGTCCTTGTTAATGTTGTAACCAAATGGTAAGTTATGTCTTAGGTTGTGAGCTTTGTTAAATTTTGGTTGAATTTATGTTGTTTGATCTAATGAGAACCTATTCTTTCATAAAAAAAAAAAAAACTTGCTATAAACACTTTATCACATGATTGGTGGCAATTCAAACTCTGAGAGTCATAAAATGCTTGGTGTGTGTTTCAGTTGGAGACATTTTGTAATTGTGGCCGAAAAAGTCCCAACTACCAAATTGTTACGTTGGGGTGATTCTAATTCTGCATTTATCTGAGAAAAGAAAAAAAAAACATTTCTGAGAAAAGAAAAAAAAAACATTTAAACATATCCATATAAAAATAGGCCAACAATATAAAAGAAAAAAAGAAAAAAAAAAGAAAAAAAAGAATGAACTGAGAAATGTATTAAAAGATTTGTAGGAAGTAAAAAGTAAGATAAAAAAATATAAACACAAGAACAACCTCAAATTTGTCTAACTTTCATTGTTGAATCTACCCGTTCAAAGACCACTCATGGTTTAATTGCATATTTAATCCCTTTCTTGCATGCATGCATTTTCATTAATCATTGTTATTGTTATTAAACAACACTAAGGGAAAAGGTCTTAAGTTTATTTTGCAAAAAAAAAAAAAAAAACTAATTGCAAATTTAGCAAACTTTTTTACAAATATGGCAAAAAAAATTCATTTCTATCACTGATAGACTTTATTATATCACTGATAGACTTCTATCAGTGATAGACTATTATCACTGACAAAAATCTATAAAAAGTTGACGTGATCAGCGATAGACTTCTATCAGTCATAAGATATCAGCTATAAAAGTTGCCATATCCGCAAATTTTTTAAAAACATGCTATATTTTTAATTATCTTATCTTAAATTGACATCAGTTACAATTTCCCAATTTTATATATGGTATATATCCTTTTGTAGTCTCAAAATATGAAAAGACTAAACATATATAACACTATATAAAGGATTCAAAAGACGTGAACAAATTTATTGTGCAGTGTCAATATATAATTAATGACATCTTAGAGTTTTTTTGACATGTGGGGTGAGGAATAATTAAACCATAGTCGTCACTAGTCGATACATCATGCCAATTGAACTATACTTTTTTTTTTTTGAACGGTAAGCTATACTTTTGTAGGCCATGACATCTTAGAGTTATATATATATATATGATGTCATAGTCAATTGAGTTGTTGATGCTCTTATGGAGAGCTAGAAGCTTTGTGAGATGCAAACAAATGAATGTTCCACATCAATCCCAAAAGGGACATGAAGGCCCCTCCAACTCGGTGCTAGGGTTTAGGAAGATTAAAGACTTGCAATGGAGACCGAGAGAAGACAAATTAGTGGTAGCAAGTTAGCGACGAAACAAGAATATTGAGTGAGAGAGGTAAAAAGTTTAGTGACCACTACATGTGAATCCATAATATTTGAAAAAGTTGAAGTAATTACCGAGGTTATTTTGAAGGAACTTCTTACCTTCATTAAATAGTACCAAAAAAAAAAAAAATGGAGGTATTTTCCTCTCCACCACCTTTTAATAGAGTTTCCCTATGATATATTATTTTTGTAATTTTTTTTTCTAGAGATAAGTTATATATTAATAAAATTTCTCCCAAATTATTGACGAAAAAGGATGATTTTAATCTAAATAATATTATTATTGATTGAAAATGGATAGTAGAAACTTTTGATTGGCGAGAGTACAATATTGGCATGCTTCCTTCTATATGAAAATTTAGTGATTTTTTTTTTTTAAGCATTTCATTCGACTGTTTTTTTTTTTTTGTTCTTAAACGAGTTGGAAGCACTTTCCCTCTCAAATTAATATTTTGAAGAAATTTTTATATTTATCAAATTCATGAAACATTATTTCAATTTAATGAAGACTAATATCAATTATATGTCTATTTTTTTTTTTTCAAAGGTAATATATATTACGAAAAGCAAGCGAGAGGATCCCACAGTCCGAGGCCAAGGCACTCAAGAACCCAACAAGGAGACACGAAAACATCTCAAGAAAACAAGTCTCAAGGTGGAACACTAATAAACGTAGGGGCCATCAACACCCCTAACCACGAGGCACACCTATAAGCCATATCAGTCTGGACACTAATAAGAGCAGACTGAGGAGAACGGGTACTAGCCCCATGAACACGAGAGTTACGTTCTCTCCATATATGGTAAATGGCTGCATACCAAGCAAGCCTCCAAACATGACGCCTACGACGGTCACCCCGCCCTATGCCACATATCCAAGTCAACTCAGTAGACCATATACAACAATACGATGAGAGGAACGTCCCCACGGTAAAAGCCCCGTCCCCACCTGCTTACTGAACGTGCACTTAAAGAAAAGATGATCCCTCGTCTCCAAGGCATCTGAACACAACACATAACCTAACGGAGTCAAGGGATCCCAGGCATGAAGACGGACCCTAGTGTATAACCGATCCCGAATCGCCAACCACGCAATAAAGGCGTAACAGAGGCTATTACCCTCAAACCACAATAAGCTCGCCTATCTCACACAAACGCGCCGAGGCCGCACGATCTCCCAAACACTAGCCATCGAGAAGACATCAGACCTACCAGGGTCCCAAATAACTCGATCAGGCTGCAAGTTGGGAACTACTGCATGAACCAGAGGAAGCAATTCCTCCATCTCCCAAGTCACACGAGGCCATTGCTAGGATCCATCTGGGAGGAGAAAATCCGACACAAGGGCATGCTTCGCGCTCCCTACAACATCAACTAACCCTTCCTCAAACAGCTGATTAATGGGGCCTAGGAAGCCATGAGCCCGCCCAAACATGGCAACGCCGACCATCCCCGATGACAATCCAGATAAGCGGGCGAAACTGCTCCCGAAGATGGAAAATGGCCCGAGTACACCACGACAAACTGGCCAACACCCGAGCATACCAAAAGAAGCAACCACGAAGGATATAAGCATCAACCCAGGTCACCCATAAGGAGTCAAAACGCGTAAAAAGAAGCTAGAGGAGCTTCATGATAGCTGCCACACTCCAAGAACGAACATGACGGATGCCCAAACCTCCCTCGCTTCTAGGCACACAAATAAGCCCGACCGGGTTTTATTGAGAGTTGATTTCACCCATTAACATTTATTTTCTTTTGGTTTTATACATGGTTGATTTGGTTTTTCTTGCAAAAGCGAGTATGGCTCAACTGACATGAAGTTTGTGTTAATTACCAAGACGTTTGTGGTTCAATTTTTCAAGTGATACTACAAAATCCTTATTAATGCTCTAATGTAATATAATGTATTTTTCGACAATTAAATCTTCTTTACCCAATTTTGAAATATTTTTTTAGTTCAAGAATATGTAGAAGTGAAAATTCAAACCTACCTTTTGGTTGATATATATGCCTTAACCAATTCAACTCGCTATGGTTGGTGAAATGTTATCTCTTAAAAATCCACTAATCATAGAGAGTAACAAAAATTAAGGTATACAATACATGTTGATGTGTTGATCCATTTTTCATAAATAGGATAGATAGACATTAATTGTAGAGGCGGTGAAATGTAATCTCTTAAAAACCCACTAATTATACTGAGTAACAAAAATTAAGGTATAAAATAAATGTTAATGTGTTGATCCATTTTTCATAAATGGGATAGATAAACATTAATTGTAGAGAACCCACATTGAAAAAATGGAGGAACCTCACATTTTTTATAATATACATGAGTTACTCTGTAACAACCTGACTTTCTATGACATCACTCTAGGACTCTTACTAAGAGAATGATGTCAAAACTTAATAAATAATCGGGCAAACTACCCTAATGGTCTTCCAGGTTTGAGTTTGGTAGCACGTGGGTCCCTAAGGTTTTAAATCCAACAATTATACCGTTTGAATTTGGTTCGTTTTTGGTTCCTCCGTCAAAAGTGCTAATGTTGACGTGACACCTATTTTTAATTAAAAAGATTTTAAAAAAGATTTATTTTTTTTATTTTTTCTTTTTTCTTTTTATTTTTCTTCTTCTTCCTCATCTGATTATTTTTTTTTCTTTTTCTGGTTCTTCTTCTTTCTCTTTTCTTTTTCAACTTTTGATTTTTTTTTTTTTATGTTTTTTTTTCCTCCTTCCTCCTTCCTCCTCCTTTCCTCTTCCCTCCTATGGCGGTCGCGTCGCCGACGACTATTTTTTTTTCCTCGTTTTTTTCTTCCATTTTCTTCTCCCTCCTCCTCTCCATCTCCCTCTTCCTCTCCTTCTTCCCCTCCCCATGTTTAAAAAAAAAAAAAAAAAAAATCTGTAGATCTTTCTCACTTTTTAAAATAAGGATATCTATAGAAATGAGATCCCAAAAATAACCATTTACTATGATTTTCCTTTTTTTTTTTGTTCCTCGGCCCAACACTCATATTTTCACACACTTCACACACATTTTTTCATACAAATCCATAACACTATAGAAACTCTAGTCTAGTTGGAGGTTGCACTTGGTAGGGCTTTTGTCCCAAGGATCTGCACCTCAAGCAACAAGTGAGTTTAGTGTTCTTGGTTTACTTCCTTCCCGAGCACCCTGAAAAATGTAGACGAAAGGTTTTAGCATAGCTTAATCTTTTATTTTGTTTTCTTTCCTTCGTTACTCTTCTTTTTACAATGTGAGTTTTTCACGTTTTTACTTTAGATTTTGTTGTTATAAGATTTTCTATTACTCTTTTTTCTTTCTTATTGTTCATCCCCTATTTATTTACTTTTTACTACTCTTATTTCTTACCTTGTTGAGGATCCCACATTGGGAAGATGAAGAGGGACCTCACTCATAATATAACACATATCGGCTACTCCTCCTAACACCAATTGGTTTTAGGATGAAACCCCATGATGTCTAATATGGTATCAGAGCCCACAAAGCCCAAACGAGTATTCGGTCTAAAAATGGGATCCGACCCAAGATGGTGAACCCAAAGAGGCACCATCTTGAGGGGACATGTTGAGGATCCCACATTGGAAAGATGAGGAGGGACCTCACTCATAATATAACACATATCGGCTACTCCTCCTATCACCAATTGGTTTTAGGATGGAACCCCATGATGTCTAATATACCTTTCTTTTATTTACCAAAAAATTTAGAGTAGAGAGAGAATATGTGTTTTAACGTACCTTAGGGGAAGAGTTTCTTGCTTTCTGTCCTTCAAAAAAACAGTGATGAGAGAGGGAGAGGAGTTGAAGAAAAAATGAGAGAATATTCACTCTTCGAACCCTCCCCAAAGAACCCAATTTTGATCCTCAAATTTCCCTCATCGGATACGCCGCCCTCGTCGACGGCGACGACGCATCTTTCGTCAAATTAACCCACCCTGTATAAGTGTTTAATTTTAAAAATAATTTTTTTTAAAAAAAAATTGAAAGTTACTTTTTTTTTTTTTTATGGGCGATTTGCCACCATGACACTTTTTTAATAAATGCGAGGATTGAACCCATGACCTCTTAATCACGAGCACAACCTTATGCCAATTGAGCTATGCTCGGTTTGACTTTAAATTGCATGTTGCATATACATGTTTTTAAATAAACTTTTTTATCATATTAAAAAAGTTATTTCCAAATCTCTTAAATTAGTTTGTAACCAAAAAGTTATTTCAAAAGCTTTCTAATCCATTTTTTCTAAAAAAAAAAAAAAGTGATTTTTGATATTTCTAACCTTTTATAAAATATCTTACTATAGAATCTAGAAACATTTGAGATTCCGATTTTCTAAAATTCTTGAGGTGAGGGATCATAATTTTTGGGAGTCGGAATTTTTTATCCAAAGAAAAAATGAATTTATTATAAACAAAAAAATATTTTTGTTTTTTATAAAAAAAAACTCTCTTACGAATGACTATCCTAGGATGAAGTTTGAGAAATTGTAATATTCTTTCATATTCTTGAGGTGAATAATATTCCTAAGTATCAGGAATATTTTTACGATAGCCAAAATCAATGAATAATTTCCACTTATTTTGTGGGGCCATGACTTCAAATATTGAAGAAATGAAAGCTAAAATAAGACATTATATTAAAATATTTTTTCCAAGCAAACTTTTCTTTAAAGAACCCTTTCAATTCAAGATAAAATTTGGCCACGGTTTTTAACGGGTGTTGTGGGGTGCTAATACCTTCCCGCAAAATGACTCTTGAACCCAAACTCTGTTTTCGCATACCATTTTTTTTAATATAACTTTTCCTTTTTTTAAAAGTTTTTTTTTTTTTTGGTGCCTGATAACTCTCCAAAAAAAGCTGTTCTTAAGGCCCCAAATCCCATCATATACCTCACTCTGTGTTTATTTGATCTATTTATAGGTTTTGAGTGCATGACATCAAATAGTGCAAAAGGGAGGCAAAAAGGCGAAAAATGGAGGCATCAAGCGTAAAAGAGGAAGCAAGTATTCAACCAAACCCGAGAGTCGGGCGCCTAGGCGCTTGACAGATGCGCGCGCGGTGATTTTGATTTCTTTCGCCCGTAGCGTCTCGACGATGCCCTGGGACTATAAAATGCATTCTTTTCTTTTTTTTAGGTCATTCTCTATCTCCCCTATTATAAGAACTTCGATTTTTTTGGAGGCTTCTCTCAATTTTCTCTCTAGTTTCTTGTATTGGAGCTAAACTTTTGTAATTTTATCTTGATTTTCACCACGAGCAACTAAGGTAAGTGCTCTAATTTAAGGTTATGGATTATAACTTTGATGCAATTAGTGATGGTTAATTCTTAATTTATGACTTAGCATTTATTAGTTCAATGCTTCTTCTTCCCATGTTTGTATCAAATTAGCAAACATATATAATAAAGATTGACACCTTAGTTATTATGCATGTTAGATTGTTAAAGATTAAGATCTATGTTATGCCTTAATCGCCAAGTAACGAGGGTCTAAACATGACTAAGTAATTCGAGCCTAGGTGACAAAGGGTAGGGGTAGAGTTACTTAAGTTATATGGTGGACTTTGGGTTAGGGGACAAATCAGATTATTCAACAGAGTAATCCGTCGCAGTGTTCCCGTCACTAGCATTTAATCGTTTTAGAATTGATCACTCTAAGTTAATTAAATGTCAAGTTTAAATAGGATTGCATGATTCTAGTTAATTTATTGGGTTGTTTGCCACGGAGTTCCGAGTAAGCAAACTATATGCTTGAAATAGAATAACTAAGTATGCTAGAATCCCTATGATCTAAGTCACATCAAAGTAAATCTCGATCCCTTAAATTAGGAGCACATGTTACAATTTTATTTTCTACTCTTTAATTTTTCGTTAGTTAATTTTCTTAAAGTTTTGGTTTAACCAATCCTCCGTTTACTTTTGATTTTAATTTAGGCAAATAGAAATTAATTAAGACAGGCTAATTCAAGGTTCCCTATGGATCGACCTGGCTTCCACTGTCTACAAGCTAGAAAAGCGAACCAGTTATAAATATCAATTTGACGGGCCTCGACAACCCGTTTACCAAAATCATGTTGGTCAACTTGAGAATTTTGATTCAATCCCTTCCTTTGTTGAGAAAATGTTTACGTTGAATATCAATATGGCTTTAGAAAGCCTTCTAGCAAAAATGCATGATTTTGTTTTTCCTGAAGTTCATTGCATGCATGGTGTAGAAGTTTTTGCTAGAAACATCAAAAGATTTATTATTTTGCTTGTTGTGAATAATCTCTCCGATGAATCTTTTGATGATGAGCTAAAAATTATCAATCCTCCGACGCGGATCTTATTCGACAAATCATTGAGGATTAACTTACAGTGGTGGACACGTCGAGTATAACGACGTTAAAAAAATTGCACTTCTTGGGAGGCAACCCATGTGTTTTTCAATTCTTATCTTTACTTTAGTTTTTCTTTTCCTAGCTTAGTTTGTTTGTTTTATTTTGTAGGTGTTTGACCTAAAGGACAAAATAATTGGGCAAGGACCACTCATCTCCGAACATGGACCACACAAAATCAGGGGAGGTTTTATGTTCCCCTTACTTTTGTTGAATGAATTGCTTAGATAGGTTATATAATACATTAGAGACAATTTATTGTTTAAGGTTGAGGGTGGATGTCTGTGGAATTCCTCTAGTGTTTGAGCATGTGTTGATTTCTAAACAAGAGATGCATGAGATTTTGATTGCATGTTTGATAGCACTTTAGAAGTGCTAGTTTATTTACCTTAAGTCTTGTGAGTTTAATGAATTTAATGTGCTTTTATATTTTTGCTGAATTAAAGTGCTAAGGGTTGGATCAGGCAATTACGCTCGTTTGAAGCCTAAAAGAAGAGTTTTAAAGCCTAAAATTAACAAACCGAACCAACTAGTAACACTATATTTATTAACTAATCATTAAGGGTGGACATCGGTCGGTCGGAGTCGGTTTTGAGCGAAAACCGGCGCCGACCATTGACATGTCTGTTTTTGTCGGTCGGTTCTCGACGACTTTGAAGTATTTAGTAACACCGACCGACCGATCACGCAGTCGATCGATCGATTTTCATAACTCCGGCAAACAAAACAAAAAAAAACAGTGAGAAAGGTAGAAGAAAAGGAAAAAAATAAAAATAAAAGAAAAAAGAGAATGAGAGAGAGAAAAATAAAAGTGCCTTGGGAAGGGAAGAGGAAGAGTGTAAGACTTTGTTTTTTCTTCCCAAGGTACTTTGTGTAAGATTTGAAATAAGTGTAAGACAAAAAAATAAAAAAATATGCATTTCTATATATATATATATATATATATATATATATATATATATATATATATATATATATATATATTTTTTTTTTTTAATAATCGGTCGGTCGGTCGGTTTTGGCCTTTATTAGACTCTCCGACCGACCGACGGTCGATTTTTTCAATGGCAAAAACCGACTCCGACCGCCATTATTGAAAAACCGACCGACCGATGTCTGTTCGGTCGGTCGAGTTGGTTTTCGGTTTATTTGTGTCTACCCCTACTAATCATTTATTATCACTTTCTACTAATCATTTATTATCACAAAAGTGATTAGGGGTTTAATGGTGCAAGTTATGTTAAGGAAACAAGGTAGCTGAGTTCGAGTCATGGGGAGAACACTTAATTTCATATTTTTGTATCAAAAGTCATTCGGTCAACGTTTCCAGATTGGTCAACGCCGGAACAACCCTCAGATTTCATCTTTTTCATCAGTTTTTGTCCGATTTTAGATCTAATTTAGCCGCCACTGGTCATTCTAGAGAGAGAAAATAGTTTTAAGAGGATTAGCTTGGGTTTTGTAGTTTTTAGACTTTTGTAAGTAATTTTCTTTAACACTTAATTTCATATTTTTGTATCAAAAGCCATTCGGTCAACGTTTCCAGATTGGTCAACGCCCGAACAACCCCCAGATTTGCGGCCCAAACCCCCAGATTTCATCTTTTTCATCAGTTTTTGTCCGATTTTAGATCTAATTTAGCCGCCACTGGTCATTCTAGAGAGAGAAAATAGTTTTAAGAGGATTAGCCTTGGGTTTTGTAGTTTTTAGACTTTTGTAAGTAATTTTCTTGAAGATTTTGAGCTTTAATGATACATATGACGTTGGGAATCGTTACGGTGATGCTCGGCTAGGCTCGTAACGCTAATTTGGAGGTAAGTCGGGCTAAATTATGTAATTTTTGTGAGATTTTTCCATGATTGTTAAGTCATTCCTTAGTTAATTGCTTCCTATTTATTGTTTTAATTATGAGCATGCTTGTTTATCTAAATTGACAACTTAGTTTGCATGTATGTTCACTTCGCTAAAGCATGAAATTGCAATCCGTAATGGTTGTAATTGATTGCGTTTAAGTAGCATTTGAGGTTAAGCATGTTTGTGCTAATTAATTGGCTTTTCCAATTAATTTCTATAGTTTGCATGATAGTCCCTAGATTTAGGAAGGCGTTTAAATTAAATTAAGTTAATTAATTTAGTTTAATTGTTCTAATCAATCCTAGAGCTTAAGGCAACTAGTCAATCAGCATGGAACGCTATCGTGCCCAGCTAATTGGTTAGTTTAGAATTAATTAGGATGCTTTGTCGAATTAATTGTATTAAGGGACCTTAGAGGAAAATCTGACTGTTTCGGATTGGTCGATTAGGTTTTAAATTAAGAAATTGACGATTTATTTAGCTTTCAATGATCAAATTTTACATAATAGCCCGACCACGTCTCTAAATTGGTATCAGGTAATCTTCAATTAAATTCTCGTTTTACTTTATGCATTTAATTTTCTTTTTATGTTTTATTTTATTTACCAAGCAGATTTTAAAACCCTCTAGTTACATAATTTAAGATTTAATAGAGAGAAATTAATTTCGGCTCCCTGTGGTTCGACCTGGTCTGCTGTAGTTTATTACAAGCAGTTGATCGGTAATTATAAAATTTATTTTGACGAGTTTGACAAGCTCGATCAATGTTATTTGATGAGGACAATCTAGGATGCGCTTTTGATTCTTCCTATTTGCATATGTTGTTAAGCGTGAGAATGTATGCCTATTTGAGCCAAATTAAAAAACTTTCTTTTGACTTCCTTATACTCACTAAGCACATAGTCCTATTATCCTTGGTTCTGTAGGTTTATAATTGTCTTATTTGGTCTGAACTATTGTTGTCACCCCGAAAGATACATTTAGGGAAGCCTGATACACTAATGTTAGTGATGTTTCATGTAAGGAAATATAACAAAGTTATTTGCCTAGAGAAAAGAAAGAAGAAAAAAAAAAAGAGAAAAAAAAAAAATAAAATAAAACCTCCTGAGATACTTCTCCTTCTTAGAATCGCGACTAAGAAGTGAGTATTAGTCTTTAAATTGTGAAGCTTGCTTGTAGTCAGATACATTGTGTAGTGAAACTGCGGGTAAACTTGAAAGAACACTACAAGAAAACAGGGCTATTGCAGAGGGTTTTTTTTTAGCTATAGCAGCGGTTTTAAACTGCTGCAACACTTTTTGCAACACTTGAGAAACCCCTGGCTAAACCAGTGTTGAAAAGGATCTAGCAACACTTTTAGGGGGCGTTTGGCCCCCTGTTTTGGAATCAGAACCCTGGGAATCAAAAGACTGTGTTTGGGGTGCAGGGTTGGGAGGCCACGGAATCAGAAACCAGTGTTTGGGGTGCAGTGTTCTGAACCCCGGGTTGAACAGTTTCCTTTTTTTTTTTTTCTTTTCCTTTTACTATTTTGTTTCTCTTTTTTACCCTTATTTTCTAGTGGTTGTCTTGTAAATTATAAAATTCGGCCTCATGTAACATGAACAAACTTCTTTTGAGACTTAAAAAATGAAGCATTTAATTTATGTTATAGTCTAAGAATAAGAAAATAAATTGAACAATTTTCATACTTTGTACTCATAAAAAAAAAAAAAAAAAAATTATGAAATAGAATGAAAAATTATACCTTTTAAAAATTAAGAAAAACAAAAAAATAAAATAAAGGAAGAAAAAGTTTTTCTTTTTACAACATAAAAATAAAAATTACATTACTATTGATGAAAAAAGTTTTTATAGAATAAGATGGAAAAAGATATATTTTAACAAAAACATAAAAAAAAAAAAATATTTAACAAAACCAACAAAAACAAAAAACAAGATATAAAAGAACCAAAAAAAAATACATCATTGAATTGTACATTTCAATTAAAAAAAATAATAATTATTATAATAGAAAAAAAAAATTACAAACACAACATTAGCTTATAGAATACGGTTGAAAAAAATACATAAAACAAACAAATAGTAGAGAGAAAAAATAATTACAAAAAACCTTAGTTCGGATATAACTTACATTCCAATAATTCACTGCTATTACTGCTATTAATGAAAATTTTGTAATAATATTAAAATATATTCATATTTGAAAGTAATAAAAAAACTTAACAAAGAATACCATTTTTCATAATAGAAAAAAATATATTTTAATTTAAAAAAAAAAAAAAATTATATATATATATATATAAAAAAGAAAAAAATAGACATATAGCTAAAATTGATGACAAAATTGATAAAGAGATAAAATAGAAAATTGTTGGTGTCAAATTGATGGAGAGGGAGATAAAATTGTTGATGTCAAATTGAAAATTGATGAAGAGAGAGAAACAAAATTGGAGAAGTAAGAAGGGATGAAAACCCAAAACCATGGGTTTGGGTTCTAAACCCATGGTTTTCAAACTCATCCCTCCAAACATGGGTTTGGCTTCTGAAGCCAAACCCACCCAAACACGGGCCAAACACCCCCTTAAAAGTGATGGAATGACTTCTCACGACTGTTGCAATAGCACCTACCCTATTGCAACAATTTTGAAATAAATAACAACACTTTATAAAACAGTTGGAATGACTTTCACAACCGATGCAATAATACCACCCTATTGCAACACTTTTTAAAAACTGAATACCTTGTCATAGCTACTACAATTACACCCCTATTGCAACAGTTTTGAAATAAATAACAACACTTTTAAAAATATGTAAAGTAAACTGAAAGTTGAATTAATTATTAAACATATCCATTATTAGATATATTTTAAAGCCCATATACATGTTAAACACAAATCAAAGCTCAAACACTAAAATCGTGATTTGGAATGAATTTAACGAAAATATATATAATCATTCTAGTTCTTCCACAATAACTAAATAGGGATGATGCAGAAAAGCAGAAAGTTGATGATGCAGCCGGCCACGATCATGAGAAAGCGTCCGAAATAGGAATCAGCGAGAAAAGCAGAGATAATCAGAATGAAATTTGTGGCGGCAGTCCAGAGGAAGATGACATTGGAAGCATAGGCATAATTCATTCCATAAACCCTAGTCAAATAGAGTATTCGGCGTTAAACCCTCACTGGCGATCTTCTTAAGTGCTATATTAGCTGAAGATGAAGATGAAGAAAAAAAGTTAAGAAAAAAAAGATTAGCTCGATTCTATTCTACTACAGTTGATTATTATTACCGATTATGAAAGGCAAAGTTCTTGAGCCTCCTTTGCCATTGGAGGTGCTCAACAATGACTGTTTGTTAGAAATTCTAGTATTTATAATTATGTAGATATTAATTAATATTTAGTCTTTATTGACTTTATTTTATTTTTCCTTATTGTATTAGATCTTTTACTTTCCTTATTGTATTAGGTCTTTCTCCTATATAAGAAGACTTAGGATTCCACATGTCTAATAAGAGATTATTATTCTCCTAAATTTAAGATGGTATCAGAGCAGGAAACCCTAGCTCTTTAAAATCCTAGCCGCCACTTTCACCACGGCCGGAACCCTAGCCGCCGTTGTCGCAAGCACACTTCTACACCCACTTTTTTGTTCACGCGATGAAGATGAAGTTGGTTTTGTGAACCGATCCAATTTGGTTTGGTTTACTGCAATATTCGGTCAGGTTCAGTGGTTATTTGCTTGGTTTGGTTCAATTTTGGTTTATATTTATTATTTCCCATTAACTCACGATTTGATACAATGGCGAATGAGCAAATTCATCAAATCTTTAAATTGCTACCAACCAATTTATCATCTAATAATTCTTGTGTTTCATTGGCACAAACAGAGAGTTATCCTCAAGTTTTCTCTAGTCACACTTCTTCTCCGTGGATTATTGATTCCGGAGCTTCGGATCATATGACTAGTTCTTCTCATTTTTTTGACTCATACTCTCCTTCGTATTCTAATGAAAAGATTCGAATTGCAGATGGCAGTTTTTCTTCTATTGCAGGAAAAGGAACTATTAAATTGACTGAAAATATCTCCCTCCAGTCTGTCCTCCATGTTCCAAAATTAGCCTGTAACCTTTTATCTGTCTCGAAACTTTCTAGAGACTCTAACTGTCGTGTTATATTCTTTGAGTCTCACTGTGTTTTTCAGGATCAGGAATCGGAGAAGACGATTGGCACTGCTAGGATGTTTGATGGCCTCTACTACTTTAATGAAGGTTCTTTTAGCAATAAAATAACTCAGGGTCTCAGTAGTATTAGTTCTCTTCCTGTTAATGAACAAATTATGATTTGGCATCATAGACTAGGACATCCAAGTTTTCCTTACCTCAAACATTTATTTCCAAACTTATTTAAGGGAATTGATTGTTCCTCTTTTAATTGTGAAAGTTGCATTTTTGCAAAAAATCATCGTTCCACATATTTACCAAAACCTTACAAAGCTTCCAAACCTTTTTATTTAATTCATAGTGATGTTTGGGGTGCTTCTAAAATTAGGACTCATAGTGGAAAAAGGTGGTTTGTGACTTTTATTGATGATCATACTCGTCTATCTTGGGTTTTTTTAATGGAAAAAAAGTCTGAGGTGAAAGATATTTTTAAAAGTTTTTACAATATGATTGAAACCCAATTTCAAACCAAAATTTGTATTTTACACTCTGATAATGGAACAGAGTACTTTAATGAAGTTTTTGGTGATTTTTTGAAAGATAAAGGTATTGTTCATCAGTCTACTTGTCGGGATACTCCTCAGCTGAATGGGATTGCTGAAAGAAAAAATAGGCATTTACTTGAAGTAGCTCGGGTTATAATGTGTTCCATGCAGGTTCCAAAATATTTATGGGGTGAAGCAGTTCTCACGGCTACTTATCTAATAAATATGATGCCTAGTAAGATCTTGAATTTTAAAACTCCACTTGACTGCTTTAAACATATTTTTCCAACATCTCGCATATATTCTGATTTACCTCTCAAAGTTTTTGGGTGTACTACTTATGTTCATATACCTAGTCACTTTCGATCAAAACTTGATCATAGAGCTGTTAAATGTATTTTCTTGGGTTACTCTTCAAATAAAAAAGGTAATAAGTGTTTTGATCCTCAGACAAAAAAACTTTTTGTGAGCATGGATGTGTCTTTTTTAGAAAATCAACCATATTTTACCCAAAGTTCTCTTCAGGGGGAGAAAGCAATTTTGGAAGATAACTTCTGGGATGTTTCTACTTGTCTTCCTAGTCTTATTTTTCCTGATGTTACTAGTCCTTCGATGCCAAGTATAGAATCTTTTCAATCAGGGGGAGAAATACTACAAAATGATCCTATTGATCAAGTTCCTGAGTTACAGTTTTATACTAGAAGAAAATTCAATTAGAGTAACCAAGACCAGATAGTTGATCCTTCGCAGAGCCAATCTGAGACTCCGATGAATGAAACTGAAAATCTTGGTAATCCTTCCTTCGTTCCTACTTCTTCAATTATTCAAAATACTTTGCCAATTGTGTCTGATCTTGATGTTCCCATAGCCATTAGAAAAGGTACTCGAACTTGTACCAAATATCCTATTGCAAATTACATGTCATATCAAAATTTGTCAAATAGTCATAAAGTTTTCACTTCTAAGATAGATGACTTGTTTGTTCCAAGGAATATACATGAGGCCTTTTGGGTGACCAAAAGCAAAGCCATGCGGGTTTCGGCCCAAAGTGGACAATATCATATCATTGTGGAGGTCCGGTTTTCCTTAACAAGTGGTATCAGAGCCATGCCCTTAATCATATTTGTAAAAATCCTCGGGTGTCGAATAAATCCCAATAGTAATCCGTGGTATGAGCTTTATCGGAAAAGCGGTGGTGCTCCAGTGGAAGGAGTTTGCCCTAGATAAAAGCGCGCTCTATCGGAAAGGCGGTTGTGCTCCAGTGGAAGGAGTTTGCCCTAGATAAGAGCTAGACGGATAAATATGACAATTTGAGAGGAGGTTCTCGGTGGTACTTTGTTCGAGGGGAGGATTGTTGGACGACCAAGGTCCCACATCGGTTAAAATTAGAGGAAGATCATGGTATATAAGGAGGGACAATATTCTCCATTGATATGAGGCCTTAGAAGATCCAATTTGGAAAGTAGCAGTTAAATGGTGGTAGCCTGCCAGACTGGTAGCTAAAGGTTTCACTCAAACATATGGGATTGACGTGAAAAATGCCTTTCTAAATGGCGATCTTGAGGAAGAGGTTTTTATGAGCTTACCACCAGGTTTTGAAAAAGAATTCGGGTGGAGTAAAATTTGCAAATTAAAGAAAACCCTTTATGGTCTTAAACAGGTTTGAGCGTTTTGGAAAAGTTGTGTGTAGCTATGGATTTCTTCAAAGTCAAGCAGATCATACTATATTTTATAAACACTATGAGAATAATAAAATCTCAATTTTGATTGTCTATGTAGATGATATTATTCTCACAGGTGATGATGAAGTTGGTCTAGTTGATCTCAAGAAAAATCTTGCAAGTGAGTTTCAGATCAAGGACCTGGGACCGCTGAAATATTTTTTAGGGATGGAATTTGCAAGATCGAGGAAAGGTATCTTTGTTAATCAAAGAAAGTATGTCCTCGACTTACTCAAGGATACTGGATTACTTGGTTGCAAGGTAGCAGAAACTCCTGTTGAACCTAATCTAAAGCTAGAAGTAGCAAAAGTAGAAGAAATAAAGAACAAGGAACGGTACCAGAGACTTGTTGGAAGATTAATTTATCTATCTCATACACGCCCTGATATTGCATATGCCGTAAGCATGGTAAGTCAGTTTATGCATGCACCAGGACCAACTCATTTTGATGCTGTTTACAGAATTTTGAGGTATCTAAAAGGGACTCCTGGAAAAGGTATTTTACTCCAAAAACATAACCACTCCCAAGTAGAAGTTTATACTGATGCAGATTGGGCAGGAAGTATTACAGATAGAAGATCTACTTCTGGTTATTGTTCTTTTGTTGGTGGGAACCTGGTTACTTGGAGAAGTAAAAAACAAAATGTAGTGGCCAGGAGTAGTGCTGAAGCAGAGTTTAGAGCTTTAGCGCATGGAATTTGTGAAGGCATATGGATCAAAAGGATACTAGAAGAACTGAAGTTTTCTCAGACTAAACCTATACAAATTTATTGTGATAATAAGGCTGCCATATCTATAGCGCATAATCCAGTTCTACATGATAGAACTAAACATATTGAGGTTGACAAACATTTTATTAAAGAAAAGATTGATACAGGTGCAATATGGATTCCTTATCTTCCGACGACAAAGCAAATTGCTGATGTACTAACTAAGGGGCTTCCGAAGAAGCAATTTGATAAATTGATTGACAAGCTGGCTATGGAAGACATCTTTAAACCAGCTCGAGGGGGAGTGTTAGAAATTCTAGTATTTATAATTATGTAGATATTAATTAATATTTAGTCTTTATTGACTTTATTTTATTTTTCCTTATTGTATTAGATCTTTTACTTTCCTTATTGTATTAGGTCTTTCTCCTATATAAGAAGACCTAGGATTCCACATGTCTAATAAGAGATTATTATTCTCCTAAATTTAAGACTGTTCCATTATAGAATCAGAACCAGATAGAAAAATAAAAATCTAACTTCTCTATGAATTTGTCGATCTCACATTGGGGATAGCCGTCGACTCATTTTTGTGTGGAATGCAGGTTCAAAAATGACCCTTAAATTGAATGAAATCAAGAACGTGAGAATATCTCCAGCAACTTGACCACCCATGAACTTCAAACCATTGCCAAATCCATACAAACAAAAAAATAAGAGTTACAATCACTATTAGGGCAGAGCAAACAAAATCATAAGTTAGGAAAATCATGTTCTGTTTTCTCCAGCATGTTTAATTTGTAGAGCAACTCTTACCACATTGCCTCTTGTGATATTCTCAACCTTCATTCAAGGTTTTCATCATTTTAAAAATATGACAAGAGGGCGAAAACAACAAATAATTCAAATGAGAAGGGAGGAATATATATCTCTTACCATCTTTCTTTCGGCATCGACCACTGGAAGTCGGCGATACTTTGTCTGGAGCAATAATCTGCATTTGATAAATTAGAAGGAATGCTTCAAAGTTCAGCTGCAAAAAAGTTATGAAGAAAAGGAAACAGTGGAGAGAAGCATGTTTGAACCTAGCAGCGTCCTCAAGATCGGTAATTTCTCGAACAATAAGAGGTGCTGGTGTCATCAAATCACCGACCAACTTTTCGTTTGTTTTACTTAGAAGCCTTTGTATCGCGTTAAATGTCTACAAGGACGATTTAGGATTAGAGAAATTACTTGAGCAGAATATTTCCATTTCATGTCCAGCAATTGAAGTCAATAATAGATAAACATTAATTCTAATGATAAAAAACATGTTTCAGACTGATTTTGAACATGACAAAAGTGATTTTAACCATTTGAAAATCACTCTCAAACATGCCCTAATAGAGCAAGTACCTGTTTGTTCTGCGGTTTGTGTAGAGGGGGTACCCTCTTCTCTTTCCTCTTGTCACTATCGTTGGCAACCAAAAACAAGTTTTTAAAAACTACTTGTTTTTAGTTTTAAAGATTTGGTTTGTTTTTTGAAAACATTAATGGAAAGTAAACAAAACAAAGAAACTCATAAATTTATAGATGAAAATAATTTATAAACATAATTTTTAAAAATAAAAAACCAAATGATTATCGCCCGGGTCAAAGCAAAGAAATCTTATCTCAAAGAAGAACAAAAGCAGACGGTAAAATAAGCACTCACAAATTCACAATCAACAATAAGAAGGAGAAAGAGCAGCAACAAGTATTGGATATATAGGCACATCAACCCCATTTGATAGGAGTGTTGTTGGTACATTTCAAGCAAAGCACTAACAAAGGAGAGAGAAGAAGAAAAAAAAAAGGAAAAAGAAAGAAAGGGGAAGAAAGAGAGAAAAAAATGGGATTAATGCCAAAGTTTTAATTTTGGACACAAACTATTTACTCTCATAATACAAACTTCAACTACTAGAAGATGTAAAGAAAATTAATTACCTTTGCATCTTGCAAATATTCTAGCACAGCACCAGTTGTCTCGTTAAGCCCTATAAACGCTTTCATCAGAGTGCTTTCATTAATAAATTATACAAGTAAATTCTTTATAGAATTTTACGTAATTCTATAAAGATGAATCCAAATTCCTCTTTTCTAGAGAAAACTACTTTGAAGCTTGTTTAATATCCAATTTGTACAATGTATAAACCAACCTTATAATACCACTCATTCTTTGACAAATCCCTTATTGTTTCTCCATCAACCATCAATTCAATTGGCCCATGAACTCCTACATCAACATTCTCAAAGTATGCTCCATAGTTCTGCAGAGCATTACCCAATATTCAAAATTCTAAGTTAGTATTGAAGGGTATTTAATTTAATTTGGGTGTACTTACAACTAATCCAACTGTGGCACTTAGTAGGACTATTTGGTTGAATCCATGCCTTAGGTTCATTGGATGATAAGTTTATAGAAGTACAAATACCTTTTACATGGAAAATCATGGCAGACACTAGCAAAAGAACAGTTGCCGGCCATTTCTCATGCATCCTCCAATTTACCAAAACTTAGCGAAAAGAGAAAAAATAAATTAGACATTGGTACATAGCATACGAAAGCAACTAATTAAACAAATCGACATGAACACATAGAGCTTAAGAAACTTCACCTGGTCATTTTGATCAGCAACCTTCACAAAATCACTGGACTGCAAGAAGCCTCGAGAAACACAAATCGCTTAAGCAACTTCACCTGGTCATTTCCCACATCCAACATATGTTTGCTTCATTTTCACAACCAGAGAAACACACGGGACTGCAAGAAGCCTCGAGACAAAAATATCAATAATAAGTAGTCAAGACGAGTACAAAATAAGATAAATATCAATAAGCCACATTCATGGATGTGAAGTTATGTGAGTACCTGAATTTAAGTAATAACCAAATCGCTTCAGAACCCAGATGGTTCATAAAACTAAAACAAATTGAGAAATGGCCTAGAACCAGATGACCATAGTTACCAAATCTAGCAAGATTACGTTTATACAAAGAAAATTTATACCAAAAAATCAACCAGATTCCTACCATAGAGCACCAACTAGGCATAAGACAAAGAAAATAATAAGGTTCTCTTTACAAATGATAGATCTGCAAGCTCCCACAAATAAAAAACAACAACCATAAAGTTGAAACATATTAGCAATTTAGCACTAACATTTTAGAGTTAATAGTACAACAACTAGAAACACCAAAAAGAGAGGTATTAAACTACTTATCATCAAGAAAGTCTTTAGAGAAGCATTAAACTACTTAATCATCAAGAAAGTTTTTAAAGAGGTATTAAACTACTTATCATCAAACTACTTATCATCAAGAAAGTCTTTAAGTTTGAAATTTGTATCATTAAGGAGACTCGTGAGAACTTGTCCTTCATATGTTATTCCCCGATGCATTGACTCCTTGATCCTACTAACAAGTTAAAATAAAGTATTAAAATTACATTAAATAATATTAAAATTGTATTGTTAAAATAAATTATTATATGTATTATACTTGTTCTTAACTACTATCCAAAGATGTCCCACTAGTACCACCAACTTGCATACTACTACTTTGTTCCAAGATTAAAAGAATTTTTTTCATATCAGATCGCATATTTGCCACTTCTAACTCTAATTTGGTTAGCCTAAATCCTGCTTCTGCAGTTTGATGGTCTTCTATATCTGTCCCAGAATTGATTTCCACCCGAGCAAATCGATGAGATTTAATTTTAAGTACCTCGGTTGGAGTAGGTCCTAATCCCATTCCACGAACACGTCCTGAATGTTCTTTACCTAAGACTTGCTCAAACATTTCCACTTGCTCAAACCTTTCCACTTCTACGTCATTCCCATTTGTTTCCATATATGCTTGAAACTTCTCCTATTAAGTAGTAAAATTAAAACTAATAAATTATAAAGTTACAAAAATTGAAATTTCTTGGACTTACCGCAATTTTAGCACATTCTTCAGTCAAATAACTTTCATCCTTTCGTTTATGAGCTCCTAGATAGACCTCTACTCTAGTGGGATCTCTTCAAAGTTTTTCTTTCTATTATCAGTATACACATCTTATTAATATATATGAGAATCATAACTTGTTAAGAAACAAAATTATATATAGAGAGAATTACCATCTCATATGCTATTCGAGCTAAACTTTTTCTTCCACCTGAATGAGTAAATTTCTGTTTCTTTCGAATCTTAGTATTTCTTGCACTCCGCCTATGTCATATAAGTAAACATATAAATGTAAAATTAAATAAAATAAATAATTTTAATTCAAAAAATATATAAATTTTAATTCAAAAAATATATATAAAAGAATATTACCATTCCTTCGGAAGAATACCAAAAAGAGACCATGCCAGCCCATTGATCTTTTGGTATATTGTTTGGCTTGTGTTTTAAGCATTCATTTTCAGTATCATATTTTGAAACATAGGATCCTCGTAAATGACACTTATAACCACCTCACTTCCTAGATAATGAGGATAAACACCATTTTCTATTTTTTTTCTTCCAGAAGAGTGAACTTTGTCTGAAACAATAAAAAGGTAAATGAGTATATGCAAAAATCAACATTATAGATATGCATAATATCATCTCAACATATATAATTTTGTCCATATACCTTTAAGATCCCCCAAATTTCATCCTTATATATCTTGGGCACTTTTCTCGTCATAATGGAGAGGGCAAAGGTTGGAAGATCTTCCCACACCTCCTAACAAGTTGCCCAAAATAGTAGAACCAACTTTTATAGGTTGGTTAGAACAGTTGAACTCAACCACTATCCTATGGCCTTTTGGTAAATTCCATATATCGGACATACGTGTTTGACCACGTTTCTTATGTATTCTAGATGAATCTATTCATAATTTAGGGTTGTATCAGGACTCATCATTTTATATATTCTTTAAATTAAAATAGAAAATTAAATAAGGGAAATACCTTCTACATCAGCATCATCATTAACTGTGAAGTTAGCTTCAGTATCAACAGTACCTTTAGGATCTTCCAAATTACTAGAATTTGTTTCTAAAGATGTAGGCTTTGTAACGACCACAGGACGATGACGTCTTTTTGAAGACATTTTTTTTCTCTGAATAAAACATTAGTAACAAACTTATAATTTAAAAATATATCATTTAAACACATTAGTAACAAACTTATAATTTAAAAATAAATTATTTAAACAAACTAGTATGTAATAAAACATACCTTGCAATTTCCAAATAATTTAATTGGTTGCCTAAGAATCAAAATCATTATTATTATCGTTGATGTCTTCAATGTCATCAACATCTAATAAATGAGTTATGGTGATTCCATTTACATCATTTCTAACTAAATCTAAACTGGCATAAGCATCATCATAAACATCTTCCAATGAAGGCATATTGGATGACAGAGTCTCACGAGAATTGTTACTCTCAATTTCACTTGGCAGGTTTCCCATGTCAAATAAATCACGAGGTTTGGTATGAACTACAACACTCCATGTAGGTTCTTTTGGATCTGGAATGTAATAGACCATTTTGCTTGAGATGCAAAGATAAAAGGCTCGTGTCCCAATAATTCTCCTGTATGAACTAAACGAGAAAAATTCACCAAAGTGAAATTATACATGTCAACTTTTTTTCCAATGCCCATAGTTGGATCTACCCAATCACATTTGAACAAAACAACTTTGAACCAATCATAATAGTTTAATTCGACAATATCTCTTAAAATCCCATAGTATATAACCTCTCCTACTATTGGATTCCTATCTCGAGAGCTAGCATAACTAACGTCTATTTTATGTCTTCATGAATACATCTTTATCCTTTGTACGGAAGGCAAACCCATTAATGTTATACCCATCATACTTTTTTACAACTTTATTGGGACCTCGAGCAAGCCACCTAACTTCTTCTGAAACTGTATCTCCTAATTTTGAAACCTGATATAGGAATCAACAATCAAACATAGATGTTGAAGATATATTTCATATAAAATAGATGAAATAAAGTTTTTATATATATACATACATGTGTTTGAAACCAATCATGAAATGTTTCATTGATAATTTTATCAATTTCATTTTGAGATGGTCGACGACTGCGATGGAGTCTTTTCACTAACGCCTCATAGTCTCTACATATTAGAGTACTTGTTTAAATGGAATTTTCATCCTAATTTGACATAAAAAATTAAAAAATATAACAAAAAGTTACCTACGAAAGATGTTTGTTAGTTCAAAGTTGAATAAAACATATATATGCGCTTGTACCCAAGAGATTTCATCGAGACTCCAATTTATTCCACTTTTAATTGGTCTTCCTAACATTGGAAATAAAGATGAACTTTGTACTTCACTTTCTGAAATCAAGTCATAATTTCTTTTGGAACGATTGAATATTGTTTCTACATCGTTCAAATATAAAGAGCAAAATGTTGCACACTCATCTATCACATAACCTTCAGCTATAAAACCTTTTGGATGTGCTTTGTTTCTAACATATGACTTGAGTTTTCCCAAATACCTATTCAATATTGTTTATGTAAATTAGATAAAATAAACATAATGATAAAGAAGATTTAGAAATGTGAAGTTCATAAGTACCTCTCGATGGGATACATCCACCTATATTGAACAGGACCAGCAAGTTTAGCTTCCTCAGGTAGATGAACAATTAAATGGACCATAATAGTAAAAAATGACGGTGGAAATATTCTTTCAAGCTGACAAAGTGTGATGATGATACGAGACTGAAGTTTGATAAGATCATCCATATGGAGCATAGGAGAACACAACTCTTTAAAAAAATAGCACAATTCAATCAAAACAGAGTTAACATGTTTTGACAACACAATTCGTAATACTATAGGTAAAAGTTGCTTCATAATGATATGAGAGTCATGATTTTTAAGCCTGGTCAATTTTTTTTGCTTAAGATCTATACACCGAGAAATATTTGAAGCGTAGCCATCAGGAACTTTGATGCTTTTAAGCACACGACAAAAGATATCTTTCTCTCCAGCAGTCAATGTGTAGCACGCTGGAGGTAAGTAGGATTTATTTGGTCCATGAGCTTGAGGGTGAAGTTCGTGTTTTATACCCAATAATTTAAGGTCCAACCGAGCATCCAAATGATCCTTAGTTTTATTTGGGTCATTTAACAATGTTCCAAGTATGTTGTCACATACATTTTTTTCTATATGCATTACATCCAAATTGTGACGAATGATTGAATTCCCAATAAGGAAGTGAGAAAAATATGCTTCTTTTTTTCCAATATTGCACATTATCTACTCCGCGTCTCCTTTTCATTACATTCGATGTACTTTTCCCTAAAACCAGTAATTGTTGAAGTACTGTAGAACCTGTCAGTGGTATAGGGGCCAACTGATCTTCAATAGAACCATCAAATCTCAAATCATAACGAAATTGATTACCTAAATCTAAAAACCTCCGATGACCCATGAAGCAAAATTTCTTGCAGTTCTTTAATCTTAATGAGCAAGTGTTGAACCCACAGGAAGGACATGCATATTTAGAACGAGTATTCCATCCAGATAAATTATCATAACCAGGAAAGTCACTGATAGTCCACATGAGAGTTGCACGAAGCATGAACATTTCTTTTCCAAATGCATCATAGGTAGGAATACTAATATCCCACAACTCTTTGAGCTCATCAATTAGTGGTTGCAAGTATATATCTATATTATTTCCGTGCATTTTAGGACCAGGAATTAACATAGAAAGAATTAGATATAAGGTTGTTTCATACACATCCAATGGGGTAAATTATATGGTAGAAGCAAAACAGGCCACATGCTATAACTAGAACTCATAATCCCAAAAGGATTGAAGCCATCACTTGCTAATGCTAATCTAACATTACGAACATCTGATGCAAATTCAAAATATTTCATGTCAAATGTTTTCCATGCCTCTGTATTTACTGGATGTCGTAAAACTCCATCTTTTGTGCGTCCTTCGTCATGCCATAGCATGTGTTCAGCAATTTTCGAAGACATATACAACCTTTGTAATCTACTCTTTAGTGGAAAATAGCGCAATATTTTGGCAGCCTTCTTTTTCCTTCTCTTTTTCTTTGATTGTGTCTGTGTTACTTCTTCAGACTCCTTTTCTTTTTCTACCCATCTTGAAGTACCACAAGTGGTGCATGATTCATTTTCTAATTTATCTTTCCAATATAACATGCTTATTAGAACACACATGAATCTTTTCGTATCCAAGTCCTAGTTTATTTATAAATTTCTTTGATTCATAAAAACTTTTGGGCAACTGAATCCCCCCTGGAAATGCTTCCGATAATAAGTCAAGAAGTAATGAAAATGACTTATTACTCCAACCACTCATACATTTAATATGGTAGAGACGCACGATGAATGAAAGCTTAGAAAATTTCTTACATCCTGGATACAACTCACTATTACAATCTCTAAGCAGATCATGAAAATTTGATGCATCAATATTTGGACTTTCTCTAGTCAACGACTCAACATTCTCACCCACTTCTTCAGATGTATTCTCATCTAAATATCCAAAAATATATCCCAGCATGTCATGCATATTATCACACTCATGTACAGTAGATTCATTTAATAAATGATCTTGGCCAGTTGAATGATCCAAAATAGATTCACCATGAAAAACCCAACAATAAGTATAACCTCGAGCAAATCCATTACACACTAAATGATCATATACATAGCCTCTGTTCAACCAAAATGTATTCCCACATTTTTTACAAGGGCATAATATATTTTCATCTTGAGATGTTTTCTCAAAGGCAAAATTCAGAAAAGAATTGATCCCGTCAAAATATTCTTTACTAACTCTAGATTTTTCAATCCAACTCTTGTCCATCGAGATGATTAATCTAAAATATTAATAATAAGTAGTCAATATTTTTAAAAAATAAAATAAGGATAGAGATAAATACTAGTAAACAAATTTATTACATAACAAACAAGACTAATAGCTACCATAACTGCAGGATAACTATACCACAAATTTATTCTAAAACAATAATGATAATGAAACATGAGACTTTTTAGTGTGAGAATATGATACATTGTTATTTTTGTTCTCATCACCTCCCTAGGGAGATTAATTAGATAAGAATATTTTTTGGGCATAACCCTCGCTTTTGGTTCCACCCAAAAGGCCTCATACCAATAGAGAATGCCATCGTTCTTCCTTATATACCCATGATCTTCCCCTCTCCTAACTAATGTGGGACTTTGGTCGCACTCCTCGCACTCCCAACAATCCTCCTCTTTGTTCGGCACTTGAGGATTTCATCACACGGCTGAGTTTGGGGGCACGGCTCGATACCACTTGATAAGGAAAATCGGACCTCCACTTTGGGCATGCATGATATTGTCCACTTTGGGCATGCATGATGGCTTTGCTTTTGGTTCCACCCCAAAAGGCCTCATACCAATAGAGAATGCTATCCTTCCTTATATACCCATGATCTTCCCCTCTCCTAACCGATGTGGGACTTTGGTCGCACTCCTCGCACTCCCAACACATTTCTAGATAGAGTTATTTTTTCTGACCCAATTTACTGTTCGGTTCATGTTTGTTACTTTGTTAGATTGCATTTTATACTTTTCTTCCACATTTGTTTTCAATTTAATTGTGTTAGTTTCCTTTGTGAAGTCTGGGGCCAGTTGTTTTATTTTAAATTTCAATTATTATAAAGTTATAGACTAATTGTATGACAATCAAATCCCTTGAAGTTGATATGCTGGTGATATTATTTTTTATTATAAGGTCGTCCAATTTTTCAATGTATCTTTGAGTCAATGACACAATGTGAGCAATTCCAGAGTTCTGGTACTTATTCAGCTGTTAACTGATGGGGAACTGAAATCTGAAAGGTCATCTTCTTGTTTATGATGTTTCATTTTCTGTTTTTCTTTAAAACTTATGCTGATACTTGTTCGCGTCGTTGTTATTTTTTTTAATATATATACATATATATATATCCAGTGGGTTAAACTGATTGGGTGGTTTTAATTTCAAATTTAAAGGCCTAGCTTGGAGCTTTCGTGAGCCTTGGATCTTCGCGTCGTTGTTCTATAATGGGGGGGGGGGGGGGGGGGGGGGGGGTAAGTAGCACCAACTATTCCTAGAAGAATAGCTAAACATGTGCATTGACATTATTTTTCCAAAAAAGTTATACCAAATGCTGGTGGAAGTTTTATTCATCTTATTTTCGTTTCAATCACTGGTTCATGTTGCACATTTCAAATTACATTGATCTAAATGTGAAAACATACAAGAAATGACAAGCAAATAGATCAACAGCAAGAAGCAAAAATCCAGGAGATGGTGAACAATTAGAAGGCCAATACTAACCAACTTCAAAGTTCCAGAAACCTAGATCTAGAAAAGTCAGAAGAGAGAGATCAAACTGCACGTCCCCACTTGAAATAGCATTCCCAACCAAAAAAAAAATCATTAAAGAATTTGGGATATATGATGCACAAGATTCAATAAGACAATTACTAAATATATATATATATATATATATGAATTTGGGATATATTATAGGCATGTCACCGGATATGATGCACAAACATGAAGGAAATACCAGTTTAGGAAACATAAGCAAAGTAAATTATGTCCATGATACTACACATTTAAAAGTCATGCTCACTTTTTCAAGATCAAAAAACATGGTTTTGAACAATTAATTCCCCAGGGAATTGAAGCACCCATTTCTCTAATGGCAAGAAGGATGCAAAAAAAAATTCCTATCTATAAGGGCTGAAAAGATCTATAATACTTGATTCATAAACTCTTTTTTCCTGACTCAATAGCCTCCTTACCTCTCGAGATACAATCTCGTATCTGGGGCAGACAAACAGTCCCTTGGAGCTAAATGGGGAGCATGGAATTTTGCTAGCTTGAGAGCAATTCTAAAGGAAAAGGTGGGGAGTTCTAATGGGAATTACGGAAATGGATTGCAATCTATGCTTAATGACAGTTTATATAAAGCGAAGTCCAATAAGACGAAGACGCAGACAAGGAGAAGATGTAGAGATTTAATTTTCAAAGAATGCTCCTATCTAAATTTATGCTTAATACAGTTTTCATACCGAATTGACAAAAACACATGTTGAATGACACAAACACAAACTCATGGATAATTAATAAAAAAATAATAAGTAATAAACTCATGTTTAATGACAGTTTTCATACCGAATTGAAAGTACCATAGATAAAATTAGCAAAGTCGGAAGAGTATGCATATCGAATTGAAAGGGCGGAGAAAGAGGAAGAAAATGATTAGGGATGAAGCCAACAAGCTTGGGAGAAGCTTTATGGTGAAACAACGGCGGAGGAGTCAGGATTCTTGGTATTAGGGCTAATCCGTGTTTGATCTTCTTCTTCAAGAAACTCGAAACTGAAGGAAGGATGCGCCGGACATGAAGAAAATCATGTTCATATACATTCGTTGGTCGAGTGTGAAGGCTAATGATCGGAGATTTGAAGAAGATGATTGGAGATTTGGAGAATGTGTGAGGGATTTAGTTGGTGACTGTGAGGCTTTCGTTGGTGAGTCTGAAAATCATGAACCCTAAAAAATGAAAAATCGTGAGAGCATAACTTCTTATTTCTCTATCTCTCTAATTAAAGAACCCACCCACTTTTGCTTTGTCAAATTGAAAAAATAATAATTAATAATAATAACAACTATTTTTATCTTCCAATTAAAAGCATGGGCTGATCCATTTTAGGGTTTCAATAAAAAATAAAAAATGAAAAATCGTGAGAGAATAACTTTTGTTTTGTCAAATTGAAATTTATGAAAAAAAAAAACAAATTACGCATTTCAAAAAAATAAAGTCTGAGGGTTAATCTTTCGTTGTAAAAATAATTCAGTTAGCTTTTTGTTACGAAGAACTGTTGCGATTTTATTAACTTTTGCAACACTTTCTAAACCGCTGCAATAACTCTGTTTTCTTGTAGTGGAAGGTAAGCTTGACATCAAAGACCCTTTTGGAGAAGAAAAGAAACAAAAAAATTGTTGAAGAAAATAAAATGAGAGTACAAAGTACCTCAAATAAATAATAGACCCTTTATGACTTATTGTTCTCCCTAGTGTTGAAAAGCTATAAACTGTTCTTATCGCTAGAAGTAGGGGGAAAACGAGCTCTAGGGTTTCATAAGATTTTTCCGAGCTTATAAGGATTATGATAGGTTAGGCTACGCACACACACGTAAAGGATGATGAATTTAATTTTAAATTTCTCATTTTGAGCATAGATTTGACTGGTTTTCTTCCCTTGCAAATACTTTGTTATCAAAATCATTGAAGTTAGAGTCATTGAGATGTAATTGTAATTTCATTGAGATAGTTTAGAGGTTTTCCTTGCTCGAGGACTAGCAAGATTTAAGTTTGGGGGTATTTGATAGCTCTTCAAAAGAGTTATTCTCAAGGTTCTAATTCCCATCATATACCTCACTCATGTGTGTTTATTTGATCTATTTATAAGTTTTGAGTTTATGAGAGCACGAAGGAGTCCATGACATCAAATAGTGCAAAAGGGAGGCAAAAATGCGCAAACAGAAGCATTAGGCATAAAAGAGGAAGCAAGTATTCAACCAAACCCGAGAGTCGGGCGCCTAGGCGCCCATTTCAAGTGCCTAGGCGCTTGACAGACGCGTGCGCGCGGTGATTTTGCTTTCTTCCGTCCGTAGCGTCTCGACGTTGCCTTGGGGCTATAAAAGGCATCATTTTCTATTTTAAGTTATTTTCTACCTCCCCTATTGTAAGAACTCCGATTTTTTGGAGGCTTCTCTCCATTTTCTCTCTAGTTTCTTGTATTGAAGCTAAACTTTTGTCATTTTATCTTGATTTTCACCACGAGCAACTAAGCTAAGTGCTCTAATTTAAGGTTATGGATTATAACTTTGATGCAATTAGTGAGGGTTAGTTCTTAATTTATAACTTAGCATTTTATTAGCTCAATGCATCTTCTTCCCATATTTGTATCAAATTAGCAAGGATATCTAATTAAGATTGACACCCTAGTTATTATGCATGTTAGGTTGTTAAAGATTAAGACCTATGTTATGCCTTAATCGCCAAGTAACGAGGGTCTAAGCATGACTAAGTAATTCGAGCCTGTGTGACAAAGGGTAGGGGTAGAGTTACTTAAGTTTACATGGTGGGCTTTGGGTTAGGGGACAAATCAGATTATTCGACAGAGTTCGAGTAATCCGTCGCAGTGTTCCCGTCACTGGCATTTAATCGGTTTAAGATTGATCACCCTAAGTTAATTAAGTGTCAAGTTTAATTACGATTGCATGATTCTAGTTAATTTATTGGGTTGTTTGCCACAAAGTTTTGAGTAAGCAAACTGTGTGCTTGAAATAGAATAGCTAAGTATGTTAGAATCCCTATGATCTAAGTCACATCAAAGTAAATCTCGATCCCTTAAATTAGGAGCACATGTTACAATTTTATTTTATGCTCTTTAATTTTTCGTTAGTTAATTTTCTGCAAGTTTTAGTTTAACCAATCCCCTTGTTTACTTTTGAGTTTTAATTTAGGAAAATAGAAATTAATTAAGAGAGACTAATTCAAGGTTCCCTATGGATCGACCAGACTTTCATTGTTTACAAGCTAGCAAAGCGAGCTAGTTATAAATATCAATTTGGCGAGCCTCGACAACCCGTTTACCAATGCACAATCACACCGTAAAAAAGATTGGTGGCGACTATTTTTTATTTGTTAAAATATTCTTTTTTTTCGAGGACGTAGATCGCTCCGCGTCGCAGGCATGTGGCGTCACAAAGAATGAAGGATTGAGGAACGAGGTTAAACAGTGGATCCAACATGCCATTAATGCTCAAAGGCAATTAGGGGAGGTGAAACGGAGTTTAAAGAGAAGTCAAAATTGGAAAGAGACAAAAATTCTTTGAATGCTGAAGCTATTCAGATGAGGAAGACAAATAAGAAATTGTAAAGAGAATTCGATGTCTTGCACAACAAGGCGAAAGCTCAAAAAGTGCACATCAAAGGCCTGAATCGAGAGTTAGGAAGATTCAACAATGGGTCAAGCCTGGGTCTTTGATTCTTTGGGCCGAGTCGAGCCGACTCGACCTAATGATGAGGCTGAATTGCTCTAATATAATATAATGTGTTTTTCAACACTTAAATCTTTAGGGAATTGAGAGGAATGTCTAGATTAAATAACCCAAAATTAAAAATGTCTATATATTCAAACTATTTGCACTCTATGTCAAAAGTGATTTTAGGGAAAAGGGTGCACATTTCGTTATGCCCATTATAACCCCATTGTTTTTCAACTACTTCATATTTTAGAATTATTTAATATTAAAATAAAAATAAAAAACCAAAAATAATTTCATTTATTGGTTTTGGACTTAACGATTTGTGGTGGTGATATTTTTCCGTTTAGATCAAATTTAGGTATGTACGCGTGTATACCCATTCAGACTAATTGAGCGTCTCGCAGACTACCATGTGTGTATATGCATGCACCTACACTTGCGAACGAGAGATAAAATGCTTTCTGTCAGAATATGACAATGCACCATTCCACAAATTTTGTGAATTAAAATGGGATGCATTTTTCGTTTTTCTTGTCCTCACACATCCTCGCAAAATGGTAAAGCCGAAAAAAATATGTGATGACAGCCCGTACTCTTTTGGCACACTCTTCTATGGCACCCTCTTTTTGGCATCTTGCATTGGAAATGACAACATATTTGCTTAATGTTCTTCATATACAATCTCTCCTATCAAACTCCCACTAAAATTCTCTACAAGTAAGATCTCACTTACTCCCAGTTACGAGTCTTCAAATGTTTATATTACCCAATATTTCCCTCTACCTTCATAAATAAACTCCAAGCTTGGTCTACGTCTTGTGTATTTTTGGGATATCCCCCAAACCATAGAGGATATAATTGCTATGATTCATCAAATCAGAAATTTATCATCTCACGACATGTCATTTTTTATGAAATTACTTTTCCATTTGCTAAATCACATTCTCCATCACCCTCTATGTATGAGTTTTTGGATGCAGGGCTTCACCCCCATATTCTCTCCAATAACTCCACTCCTCTCCTGCCTCACCACCTCTTCAGCCTAACTTCCCTTTCTCACCCAACTAGCGGCACCCTAATGTCGGCACCCCAAACAACCATTCCCCCTTCACTACCACCTCTTCCGCCTCCCCCTTCGATTTTGTCACCTGAAATGACCACTTGTAGTCGTCACAGGATTTTTAAGCCTAAATGACAATTCAATCTCAGTGTTTCGACTACACCTTCCATTTCTCCCCTTCCTAAGAATCTCATACAAGCCCTTAATGACCACAATTGGAAATTGGCTATGTTGGATGGATATAATGTTGGGATTTACGACCTAAAGCCTTGTAATTAATTAATAATTATTTGATAATTATTTGTAATTTATAATATTCATTATATATAAAAATCCAAGGTTATTAGTGTAATCTTGAACAATATGTAGTTGACATACAAAAGGATCATGTTCAAGGAATAACCTAAATAGTCTATAGTATATGGATAATGTTGGGTGCCTTATCCTGGTAACACTATTGATACGACCCACTTTGTAATTGTTACAAATGATTTGATCCAAATCATTCATGTAGAGACATGTGAGTGTGAGTATCCTATACAATGAGTTTGTATAAAACTGGACCACAAAATATATAATCTCTCTTTATAAATTTGTTATTTGAGAAGATTAATATTTCATAGAATGATCATATATGACTCGATCTTAATCCTGAGTGAGTTATGAACTCCTGCCTGTGAGGGCTCGTCCTTTGATTTGTATGGGTGATAGTGACCTTTATAGCCGATTCAATAAGCCTACCATTTTGGGACTTGACCAAATAGGGAGATGAGAACATAAGTTTCACAAGATGAAATTCATTCCTTCCCATATAGGGAAAATAGATGAGTAGTTCCCTTAAGTGCTGATTTCAGGACTTGAACGATGGAGTCCCACTGATAACACTCTAAAAGTGCTAATTTATAGCTCCTAAGTCTTGTGCGTTGAAGGAATTTATTGTGCTTAAACTATATATTTTGTTGAATTTAATTGCTAATAGTTGAATCAGACCATTGCATTAGTTTAGAGCTTAAAATAATGTTTTAAAGGATTGATAGCCCACAAAATGAGCTATCTTTATGAGTTATTTTATGCTAGTTTAGAGGATTAAACATGTACTTTCACGATTATATTTGATTATTTTGTAGATATCGAGCATTTTGGACCGAACTGGGGATTTAGAAGTTTTGCGAGGAAAACTAAGCTATTTGGAGTTTCCAAGTGACAAAAAGAAGAAGATTTGGTCAAAAAACCCGAGAGCATAACACCTAGGCACTTCAAAATAATAATAATAAAAAAAACAATGTCAGGCCTTAAACTCAAGCCGCACGCACACAAAGAACTTCCCTGCAGTGCTCTACCAACTTGACCAAACAACTACTATGATGATAAATCCAGCGAAATTGAATTTATTCTTCAGATTAATGTGAAATTTCAGCTCCGTAGAATGCGTGTCACACCTGATCGTCGTCCGCCCAGACCTGTTATCATACGATTTTTACCTAAATTTCCATATAAATACATATTTTTTTAGGATTTCTTGGGGAGCCGATTTGGAGAGAGTCAACCCCAATTTCGAAATTACATACTTTTTAGAGTTTGAAGAGATTTTTGGGAGCACAAAATACAGATTTACATGCTCATGATCGTGGAGATTGCAGCGGAAACGTGGAATCGACACGTGTTTTATTTATTCTTTCCCTATTAATTTGTATTTTTGTCATAGGTTTATTATTGAGTTTATATTTTGAACCATTGGATATGATTAGCTAAACTTTTTTGACTTGGAGTTTTGATGTAATCGTTCCTTGAATCATATTTTTTTTAATTAATAGTTGGTATTTTAATTTTATATTGGTTGTGAGAATTTTTCTGACCTTAATACATGTTAGGATTTGGTCTTTCTTTGTATGAATTTTATATCAATGATTTGAGGTTGAGAGACGATTATTATTGATGATCCTGGATTGTTTTCCCTGATTTATACATGAGATAAACATATCCTTGTAGATTTTGTGACAACTATAGTTTTACATTCTTCATATTTGGATTGTCTGAATTGCAATAGAAATATAGGTAATTTATTTTTCAAAGAATATTGTTATTGCTCGAGAGAGAATACCAAGTCTATAGGTAGAACTTGTCAACAATTTAGAAATTAAATAATTTCAGCTTTTAATGAACGAAGAATAAGAGGAGATAACGGTGAAATCATTGTTCAAGTCAATTCCTTAGGACACATCTCTCCTTATTGTTCTCCATATTTTCTTTTATGTTTTTGTTTTGTTTCAATCATATTCTTTTATTTTCATTCTCTAAATAAAATTGAGTGATAGTATTCGTGGTAATTAGGTGAACTAGAAAACCAATCCTAATGACGATATCTGTATTTTCAATACACTAAAACTTGACCCGTACACTTGCGGTATTTTATTGCACTAAAATTGCACAACAAGGATAATATTAACAAATGGTTCTGAATGCTAATAATATGTAATTAATTAATATTTTTCTAAAAGTGATGAATGGTTTGGTGGTGCGAGAGGACTTTGGCATATCGATGGGCCTGAGTTTGAGTCTAGAGGAGGACAACAATTTCATATATTTTTGTAATCACAGCCCCAAGCGTCGAGATGCTGCAAACCCGAGAGAAAAATTGGCCACAACGTCGTTAAGCTACGAAGACGCGTGCGAGTTTCGTCTTCCGTCCGAAGCGTTGAGATCGCTGCCTGAATTTTTTAGGTCATTCTCTCATTCCCCTTTCCCCCATTTTCCGATTTTTTAGAGAAGAAACCCATTTTCTCTCTACTTTCTTGTATTGAAGCTTAATCCTTGGTTGTTTTGGACTGATTTTCATCACGAGGAACTAAGATAAATGCTCTAATTTAAGGTTAGAGAATAAATCTTTGATGCAATTAGTGAGGGTTAACTCTTAAATTTCTACTTAGCATTACTTTTAAGAATCTTCTTCTCCCATTTGTATCCAATTAGCATGTATCTTTGATTCGGTTGACGCCCAAATAGTTTATGCATGTTAGAATGTTAATTACATTAGTGATGCGGTTTTAAGGTTAGGGAATAAATCTTTGATGCAATTAGTGAGGGTTAACTCTTAAATTTCTACTTAGCATTACTTTTAAGAATCTTCTTCTCCCATTTGTATCCAATTAGCATGTATCTTTGATTCGGTTGACGCCCAAATTGTTTATGCATGTTAGAATGTTAATTACATTAGTGATGCGGTCGCATCTTCTAATCGCCAAATCGAAAGATTAACTTAGGTGTTCCAAGTTAAATATCCGTCATAATTTTCCCGTCACTAGCAATTAATCAATATGGAACGATCGCCTCCGATTGATTAATTGTCAAGTTTGATTGAGATTGCAAAGTCTTAATCAATTATTTGAGATTGTTTACAACGATAGTTCCTAGTAGGCAATTTATGTGTGGAATGTTTTAGCTAAGTATGTTTGAATCTCTATGATCTAAGTCGCATCAAAGTAAATCCTGATCCCTTAAATTAGGAGCACAAGTTAGAATTTTATTTTCTGCTATTTAATTTTCTGCATGTTTTATTTTTAGTTTTCTTTAACCAATTCCCCCATTTATTTATTGTTTTATTTAAGAAAAATAATAGTTAATTAGGAGAAGCTAATTCAAGGTTCCATGTGGATCGACCCGACTTCCGCTGTCTACAAGTTAGATAAGCAAAACCAGCTTTATAAATGTAATTTGGCGGGCCTCGACAACCCGTTCACCACCCACCCTCTCACTGGCTCAAGAGGAAATTGGTTTATGGTTGGATCATAAACAGGTTGTTCATTAGAGATTCAGTGGTACTTAAGGTGCAAGATGTAATTACAGGGGTAAAACGAACTTTTGACCCACCTGTAATTACGAACAACTCGTGAATGATCGACTTGCATGTAATGGTTATATCCATGGACACAACTTGTCCACAGTGCCTAAGAGTGCAACTCTAGGCCTATAGTGGAGTGACTTAGAGTTCATGAATTAAAGTTAATTGATTAATGAGTTTATTCAATTAATTTTGTATCATTGAAGCTTATAAACTTTGTAGGTCCATAAGATCCCCTTGCTAGCTCATAGTAACACTAAAAAGATCAATTTAGTTGAAAGAAAAAAATTGAAATATTCAAATTAATATTTGATATATTAAATGTAGAAGAGGAAAATATATTTATTGTATTTAATAGATTAAATATTAGAGGAAGTAGTTTATGTATTAGATACATTAATATTATAAACTATATATACATATGAAATTTGAATGAGTTTCAAATTGGTTAAATTTATATTATAAAAGATTAATTTTATGATATTTGAATGAGATTCAAATAAATATAAAATACATATTTTAATATAATAGATATTAAAATGTATTTTATAAAATAAATTTAATTCCTAAAGGCCCTGTAAATAAGATCTTTAAGTTTAGCCAAAAGTTTGGCCAAAAACACTTTTCACTCTTTCGCAGAGAATTGTTCTCTCAAACCACTTCTTTCAAGGAGGCTGCCACAATCTCTTGGTCTTGTGTTCGAGTCATAACGAGGAAGATCTCGTGGAAAATAAACACAAGAAGATTGTGGTATTCAAAGGTAAAATATTGCTTAACCTTATATTTTAATTTAATTCTAAATAAAACAAAGAACGCGTCTAACGCTTCTGCTGCGGGGTTTGAAGCGTTCATTCCCTTCATATAATGCTCTAATTAAAACTAAGACGTGAGAGTTTGTGCCCCGTGCATCTAATGCATGCTAATATCATTCGTAGTATGTGAATTTTCACGCACAAGAAGAATTCTAATGGTGATTTTGAGAGGCATAAAGCTTGTCTTGTAGGTGATGGTCGCTCACAACAAGTTGAGATTGATTGTGATGAGACTTTCAGCTCGGTTGTCAAACCAGCCACCATTTCGACAGTCATCAACATTGCTTTGTTCAAATCTTGGTCTCTGCATAAGTTAGATGTTAAGAGTTCTTTTCTTCATGGCAATCTTGAAAAAACTGTATACATGCATCAACCTGTTGGTTTTCGAGATCCTACTCGCCTGATCACGTATGCGTATTGAGGAAATCCCTCTATGGATTGAAACAGGCTCTCTAGGATTGGTACCAATGGTTTGTAGATTATGTTTCCACCATGGGGTTTTCGTACAGTGTTTTCGATCATTACTTATTTGTCTATCGCCAGTGTCTGGATATGACTTATATTTTGCAATATGTTGACGACATCATTCTTGCCTCATCTTCTGATACACTACGACAATCGATTATGTCTCGTCTCAATTCTGATTTTTTCATGAAGGATCTTGGTTCTCTGAGTTATTTTCTTAGCATTGCAGTAACTCGTCACTCTACAAGATTGTTTCTTTCCCAACACCAATATGCAAAAGAGATCATTGAACGAGTTGATATGTCTTCCTGCAAACCATCTTCCACACATGTTAGTACTAAGGCCAAACTAAGTGCCTCGTCTTGTAGTCCTGTCGACGATCCTACGCATTACCGTAGTCTTGCTGGTGCCCTTCAGTATCTCACATTCACTAGACCAGACATTTCTTATGATGTCCAACAAGTTTTTCTATTTATGAATGACCCGAGGGAACCCCACATGCATAGTTTTAAGAGCATTATTCGCTATATTCAAGGTACTCTTCACCTCGACCTTCACCTTTATCCCTCTTCGACACCTTGCCTCATATCTTATACAGACGTTGATTGGGGTGGTTACCCCGTTACTCTTCACTCGACGTCTGGCTATTGTGTGTTTCTTGGTGAATATTTGATCTCGTAGTCGTCTAAACGACAACCTACGATGTCTAAATCTAGTGTTGAAGCTGAGTATCGAGGAGTGGCAAATGTTGTATATGAATCCTATTAGATTTGAAATATTCTTCTGGAACTTCATTGTCTGGTCCCTAAGGTCACTTTGGTCTATTGTGATAATGTTAGTACGATATATCTATCGAGTAATCATGTTCACCATCAACGCACTAAACACGTAGATATGGACATTCATTTCATATGTGATAAAGTCGCAAGAGGTCATGTTCATGTGCTTCATGTTCCTTCCCATTATCAGATTGCCGATACTTTTACCAAAAGACTTCCGCTCATACTCTTTAATGATTTTCGGGATAGTCTCAGCGTACGACCACCTCCCGCTTCGACTACGGGGGTGTATTATATTATGTAAATATTTATTTATTGCATATTTACGCATTTAGTCTTTTGTACATATTGTATATATATTAAATGAATGAGAAAGGTAACGGAAGTTATCAATTCAACTAATATTTGTTGACGTACAAAATAGTTCTATTAAATTGAGGGCCTCTACATTTTGATCGCCATTAACATTTGATAACCTTTTACTATCTATAAATAACAAAATACATTTTGTTTACGTAATTTTATTTCATTAGAGAATAGACTCAAATTTGGTTCATGAAAAATGAAACTATTTGACTAATACATTTTATTCCTAAACTCAAGTATGACTCAAAGGGCTAGATTTATCATTTGTAATGTAACTCCATTTAAGTTCATAAGGTTGAATCCCTCTTCTTTATTTACAATGTAATCTTTTTTAAAAGTAATTTTAATTAATAGAAGAATTTTGGTAACAAGTAGAAATTGTTGGAACTTGAAATTTAGGAAAAAAGTTAAGGTTAGAATACCAATGGTTTCTAATCTTTGGTGTAACTTACGAAGTAAATTCTAGAAATTGAATTTGTAACATTCGTAACTGTAGACAAACACAGTGTATATGGTTGTTTGTCAGTTTTCTATAACTGATGTGTTTATTAACAAATACAGTGTAACTGGTGGGCTATCGGTTTTCTACAACTTATGTATTTATTCATAAATACAGTGTAACCGGTTGACTATCAATTTTCTACAACTGGCGTATTTATTCACAAATACAGTGTAACCGTCGTTAATTATAATGTACTTATTGTGGTTGTTTCAGTTTTGGAGAGTTACGATTTGTACTACTACAAATAGTAGCTTGATTCTCCATTTGAAGAAAACCAAAAAACAGAGTTTCGTATCCAAAAAATTTGAGCTTCAGTCCAAATTTTTAGTTTTCTCCTTCCTTTGATTTTCTTGATTTTGGTTTTTGTTGAGAGCGAGTATTTAAGAGTTCTTCTAGATTCGATAGTTCGAGGTTGTTCTTCTACCAGAGTTAGTTGTTGTATTCTGCTAAGACAATCGCTGTAGTCTGCAAGCAACCCGTGCAGAGCGAATAATTGTCTTTAGGTCAGCGCTTTTGAAGTTTACCTCGACTTTTGATCATTACATTCTTCTATTTTGCAGGTTCCGATCAATTGAAGGTTTTGCTATCGTTGATATGATTATCTACGACCATTGAAGTTTATAATCATCTCTAATATGATTTATTTCTTGAGTTATATAATTATTGTTATATATAGTGTATGTAATGTTATCTACATTGTATCCATTTTTAGCCTGTTATGTGTAATCTATTTTCTAGTGTTACACAGTTTCTGTATACAATGTCTCTAATTTTTTATACACTATAATTATTTGTAGATGGTTACGGTGTAATACGTGTGTTAATGCTTTCCAGCTTATAAATACAGCGTATTATCTAACAATTTGAAGACAATTGTTCGCTGATTTGATGGTTGCAAGCACCAACAACGTTGTTGATGGTTCGATGTTGCTCCTACACATGTTGAAAAACTAAGAAGTTCAAGGGAGAAAAGTTTAAAACATGAAAGCAAGTGAGATCGGAGCGCATGGGTGTCCACGAAGAAACCACTTCAAAGTCATAATATTGATGGAGCGTATAACGCAGCGGAAGCGGTTTTGAATCGTTGATACTCTAATTTCATCAATTTAACAAACTAGAAACATGCTCAAACAACGGAAATAAGAGAAATTAGATATACATACTCTTGTAGTTCTAAATTCTTCAAGTTTTGCCGCTCGTTCCTCGTCACGATCTCTTCGAGTCTCTTCTCACGAACGCCTCGAGGACAACCTCCGGTCGTTCCGCTATCCTCGGTGCCGAGCAACAGAGCTGTGAGACTCCGTAAAGAAGAGAAAAGAAAAGAAAAAGGAAGAAGAAGGAGGAGAGGAAAGAATGAGAGGAAATTATCTGGTTTTAAGGCTTTGGTAATGAAGAACTCAAGTACAAAATGTAAAACTCAAACATTTGAGTTTTTCCAATTCTTAATTCTTCAAAAATCCAACCTATTGAATACCCAAAAATGCACTTACTTAAAACCATATATATATATATATATTAACATATATCTAATATGTGTATTTATATATATTATTTTATAAAATTAATTCACAATTAATTTTAAATAATAATAAATATTTTATTAATTAAACATTTTAATTAATAATATATATATATATTAATTAATTAAACATTTTAATTAATTAATATTATGTAATTCAATATCAAATATTAATTAAATAATATGGTTAAATCCGGTTTTCCGAAAACCGACTTTTTGCACATGAATCCTATTCATGTTTAAGACCATTCCCATATTTAAATCATATTTAAGTTCATCATTCTTTCAAAAACCGAATTTGAACAATTCAAATTCTTTTTCTTTTTTCTTTTTTCTTTTTTCTTTTCTCTTATATTGTTGCACGACGTTATCCGAGCTAGCCAGGAGAACTTAAAGGACCTACAGATCATGAGCTCCAGCGATACGAGATTATCCGGTCAAAACTCTTTTAACCGAACTAATCAACATTCGTCAAACCCCCGGAGACTCCACTAGAGTCCGAGGGCTGCACTCTACTCACTGTAGATATATTATGTCCTCTTGATATAACCATCACTGGTGAGTCGATCCTTCACAGGTCGTTCTTAATCACAGTTGGGTCATTTAAACCGTTTAACCCCTGCATTACATCTTGTTTCTTAAGTACCACTAACACCTCTAATGAACAATTGATCTGTGGTCCAACCAGCAGATCAGGTCCCTCTCTTGCCAAGGAAAGGGTGGGCGCCCATTGTTCAAGCCTCGGAGTCGGCTATTAAGGGAACAACCTTTATACTAACCCTAAAGAACAGTTTAGGAGTGAATTCCATCTTGTTGTACTATGTCCCCAGCCACCTATTCGAGTTTATCCCCAAGATGGTAGGCTTATTGAGTCGGTGATCTGGCCACTCTCACCCGTGCAAGTCAAAGGATACTCTCGAATAAATAGGAGTTCATAGCGAGATCAGGATTAAAATCGAGTTACCTAGGCCATCATATGAAAAATTCGGTCTCTTCAATAAACGGTGTTATAAAGAGAGAGCGACTTGTTTCGAGGTTCAGTCTTATGCAAACTCATTGCACAGGACGCTCTCGCTCGCACATCTCAATGTGAAACGATTCGGATCACATCGTTTTGTACAATACAAAGCGAGCCACATCCAATAGTGTTACCAGGATAAGGTACCCAGCCTTATCCATATACTATAGACCGTTTTGACTATCCACTTGAGCCTGATCCACAATCATGTCATACATGAAGCTCAAGTACTAATGAATCGCCATGGGTGTTGGTCATTGGTATAGGTTATTCTAAACACGTTTCACTTTATTCCAGTAAACTCTTTTACTGAATATTTACTGAATAAAACTTAATAACTCTTTCTTACTAAATAGAGTATTTACAAACACAGCTATTTACAAACCACGAGTTTTAGGACATAAAACCTAACAAACTCCCACTTGGACTAAAACGTCTGTGGTGTACATGTTGGTCGAGAAAATGAAATATCTCATATCTCAAGTTTTCTCCCACTGTCCTACTCAATAACTCGGAGCCCTAAACTCTTTAGGTGTCTCTCAAACACTTTAGTCGTGAGAGACTTAGTAAACACATCAGCATGAAGTGTTGTGAGGCTTTCCATGTGACCATCACATCTTCTTAGAGAACTATCCAAGAGTTCAACTTATAAACCTTTTTGCTGCTTCTGAAGCTGCAAGAAATTTAGCTATTACCGAGGAATTAGCAATACAACTCTTGTATTCTATTCCTCCTTAGCATTGAGACAAAACTCTAGCCGCGTAAAACTGACAACTCCCACTGCACAACACATATCGGGTCATGTATCTAAGAAGGCATACATCTGACCTCCAATATGTATGCACATGGATGCATCTCATATCCTCAACGCTTGAGGTGTCTCAGGAAACCATTTCCATAGACCATCGAATATTGACAACATTTCGTCAATAGAAGATTTTTAGAGACAGCACTAGCGATTTGTTCTTACGATTCAGATCAACCTGAATCCTTAGAACATACTAAGCCATATCCAAATCAACTATTTGGAATTGGATCGCTATTTTATGCTTATCAGAGAAGTGAATCCTACATCATTCTCAATGACTAGGATATGAATTATGGAAATTTATTATGAAAGCTACAACATTGATAAACACTTGTCAAACAAGTTTTGTCAATTTAATGTTCAAAGCCATAAGATTTGATCACAATATCAAACCCTATAATTCAGGATTTAGATGCTTGTTCCAATTCATAAATGGATTGAATAAGCACGCAAACCATTTGCTCTTAATCCTGAACAATAAATCTCTCATGTTGAGACTAGATAACTAGTCTTGACATCCATTTACCTTATCCTATCACATAGAATAGGGCAAGGGATACGAGTATTCTATTTAAATATCACTTGACAACAAGAGATGAAGTTAATACACAATTAACCCCTTCCCTTTGGAACAGTCCCTTTGCCAGAAAGTCAAGCCTTAGAGGTTTTCACCTCATAGGCTAGGTCTATAAATCTCTCAAAGATCCATGGCTTTGAGCCACTGGTTCTTGTCTATGTACTTAACGTCATCATCAAATATGATAACTAGAGTCATACGACAAGCCAATACAGTGGATCGAGTTATCCCATAATCCTCCCACTGCATTGAGGCTTTCTCAACACTTGAGAAGAACCAGTTGTATTAACAACCCTTGTTAATTTAATTATAGGTTCCAATAATCTTTAAGCAGTATGTCTTAACACACTAGTTGTTTTCGAGTTTAATAGAACACAGAGTATAAATCTTTTGTCAAATGAACAGTTCATTATCAAAACAAAAGATATCATATACATGTGTTCAGTTCAAACTAGAAATATAGACAATAATTACATCATATGAAATTATCTCTATACAACAACTACATAAAGCTCCCACTCGTTCAGCTACGAAGACGTCTTCATAAGTCATCTCCGTTGAGAAACCGACTATCAGGAACTACTTCCTGAAAAGAAAAACAAACATGATTAGTGATTCCTGAATCAAAATTCCAGGTATGACACTCATATTTCACTAAACATGTTTGGACAATAAATCATATTTACCTCGTCATTCTTTCTGAGCCTGCTTCTCAGCAAGGTACTTGGGGGCAATTGCACTTTCAATGCCCATCTTCACCACAAAAGAAACATTTTCCTTTGTCAGAAGATTTTACCATGTGAACATTAGGGGCTTTACCCTTCCTCCTGCTTCTGTTCTTCTCCTGAATAATCTCATTACTCACAGAAGCGACTTCAGACTTACTCCTTGACCCCGACCCCTTTCAGAACTTCTTAGAAGTGACAACGTTTGTCTCCTTCTCATTTCCTTTTGAGGTGTGCAAGGACTGGTAAATCTGAAGTTCATTCAGAAGAGATATCAAGTTTTATTCTATCTTATTCATTACCATGTTGGTTCTGAAATGAAGGAAACTCTTCGGAAGAGATTCCAAGATAAAACACACTTGACCATTCTCGTCGATGGTAGCACCATTTACTTCCGCCACATTAAAGTGGACCATCATGTTAAGGATGTGTTCTCTAACAGAGGTACTGTTGCGTGCTCAGTGTGTATGTAAATTAGATGTGAAGAGCACTCAGATCATGCAAGTATACATGGTCTGCAGCAAATGATAAGTATAATTTATATCGATTTCCCACAGAGACTGAGTTGAGTGACTAGCGATTTGATGTGTGTTAAATTAGATAAGGTAACAAGAAATAAATGGATTTTGGGTTGAGACACGAATTTATAACGGGTGCAAGGAAAATGCAAGGTTAACATACAGCAAATAAGTTGAGGAGACTACAATGTTTAAAGATTAGTATTGCGGGATTCGCAATACTTTCGCAATGGATTCGCAATAGATTAAAAGACTGATAAAATACTAAGGTAAAGGCAGAAAGTGATATTGCGGTTCTCGCAATATTCTCGCAATAAACTATCAACGATTAAAATCTAAAATGAAGACAACAAGGTTGGCTTAAGAGTCCTCTATAGGCATTTAACTATGATCATTCAACAGTAATTTAACATCTCATGCATCGTCTTAGCTAGATCTCATACATCTTCCGATTATATGCATTAGATTCTTAGATTACTCATATCCAAGTAAGGCTAAAAACCTATTTATAAATGCATGCTAACAAACGTGCTAGGAGAATGCATATTCCTAGGCCACTCTCTTTACTACCATAAAAGGCTAACATGAATGAACGACTCTGAATTCTTACTCCTTCCAGAGGTTAGGAATTCTTTAGACAAAATGGATGGTCGGTCGAAATTGTCCATGGGATGAAGATCACATTCATGCTACTTTACATGCTGAATTCACATAAGCATATCCTACAGATTCATCTCTAGCAAACCTCTATAAACTTAGCTACTCATGACTTTAGAACTCAACAAAATTAATTGACTACTCATGGAATGAAGAACTCAACAAAACTAATTGATTGAAAGACAATTAAATGAAGAACTCAACAAAACTAATTGATTACTCTTAAAAGGCAAATCAAATAACAATTCGTAAAGCATACATACGTCAATCCGAAGGCAATAGTTAAAGGGAAAAACAGTAGATGATCCGAAACAGATCTTAAAGGAAATAGTAGCTAATTCGGAAAGCGATTTAAAGAAAGCAGTAATGTAGTGAAGATCTTCTAAGCCGTGATTCGCCTCGGATGAAGGAGAAGATTAGCTGATCTTGGGAAAGAATTCAATCAGAAGAGAAGATGGTTCTTCTCTTCTTCCTTTCGAATTATCGACGCCAAGGGCTTTCGTTTCTTCGATCCAACAAACAGGAGAAAAGGAATTTCGTCTTCGGGTTTGGCCTTTGCCGATTCTCTTCACTGTCGAGATGTTTATGGATTCAATTCCCTTCTTCATCTAGCTCTTTATATAGCCTCCATAGGTTCCATCAGCTGCGGATCTCCATCCAACTTGAGGTAACAACCTCACACGTGGCAGTTGCAGGAAGAGGTGGCGGCTGGAAAAACGCAGCAGCGAAGACCAGGATTGCGATTGCGTTGCGATAGCAATGCTCTAATTCCAGCTTTCCTTCTTCTGATCCCATTGCGTTCCTCGTAAAACTTCAGCAATGTATCTACAAGGCATTAATTAGACATTTTTGCATCACTTTGTACACTTATTCGTAGCTTTTTCACATAAGCCTTAAATTAACATCATTTCACAAAATGTCACGATTAGACACATATTATGCTTACTTCTAACTAAAATGCTCAAAATATTTCATGAATATCACGTATTTAAAGTCCTAAATAACACTCATTTGGAGAGGACGTGTTCTCTAACAGAGGTACCCTCCACCATGCAGTAGTTGTAAATATACTTGAGGGCTTCATATCGAAGAGATGAGGACGGTTGTCCAAACATCCCTTGGAATGAAGACATGATTTCCTTCGCGGAAACCATAACCTCGTGCTTCTTGGACAGAACATCAGATATGCTCGCCAAGATATAGACTCAGGCTTTATCGTTAGCCCTAATCCAACCATCGTATGCTTCACGAACCGTTCGTGTAGCATTCGAACCAGGAGGTGGAGGACAATCCTCCGTTAAGACAAATCTAAGGTCGTCTAAAACCAGAATTGTATTCAGGTTTGACTTCCATGTCCCATAGTTTTCGCCATTCAATTTGTCGTGCGCTAATAGCTGAAAAAAAGAACTCGACATGCTGAAAACAAAATGTAAATCTATTAGTGAAACGGTTTTAACCTATTTAAACCTATTAAAGAGTTTAGCAGCAAATAAAGTACCCAAACTCTTTATTTACTAGCAACGATACTTTAGTAAGTCAGAATGGTTGCTGTCGACTGACAGTCGAGTCACTCCTTTACTAAACCAAGACATTCTTGACTAAATGCTAACTCCAGAATAACTCTTATTCCTATAGCATTTTAGTTATCGTTTTTGGTCTGGATCTACTAACTCCTTAGTAAATCCCGTAAGTGTGACCCTCCATTTTTAGAATGCACAGAACGGCCCCAACAGTGCAACCGACTGGAATGTCAAAGTTGGGAATGGCCTTATGTTTCTTTATCCATAAATGGTGACTGAGATGTTCCGACCCTCATGAAACGACCCTCCGACTGGATTGGTGCCTCCGAGGGCACCTTGCAGACGGAACATGGGAATCTCACGGTTCAATCCAATGGAGGAGACCGCAGGAAGTACTGACGTACTTCCTTCTCCCACTTACTATAGACACTTACTCAATTCACCTTGCTATTGAAAGTTGCAAACACCACCCGACTGGAGATGCCTCAAATGACATCATGAGGCCCTACAAAATTCTCACGTTATAAACTATAGGGAGTGCGTAGCAGGGGAGGGATATATCATATATTCCTTCTCAACACATCTACTAAGCATCCTAGACGATGTTAGGGTAAATACTCAGGTTTTATCCGGCTAAGTAAATAAAACCTTAAGTCTAGGCAAGCAATTTTACCTGAGATGTCTAGGTTATAAACACTTTACTAACCTCACACCTCTCTCGCATGCTCATAAAGTCGGGTTAACTTTACTCAAGTACCGATTAGTCCCCAGGTAGGAGGTGATCCGTCAATTCATAATCCTCCAACCTAGACAGGATTTCATCGGGTGAGCTTCTCATAACCTTAGCATTTACGAGATATCGACCTATTCATCTAATGAAAAAGATCGAATCATTTAACCCTAAATGAACATGCTCTTTGTCTTTGTTATAGATTTTAAAAGTCTAAGTCAATTTTACAACGCTTGTAAAAACTAGACTTTCTACAACAACTTCTACATGCTTCTCAAACATGCATCACTAAGGCATGACAAATTGAATATTTAACTTCATAATCAATATAACACTTATATCGATTATGCTCTTAAACATACAACTCCTAATTCATAAACCAATCTAACACTTATATCGATTCTCATGAATTAAGCATGCATCCTATACATTATAACACTTATAACATACAATATGCAACTAATGTTGGATCTTTAATTTCATAATCAATATAACACTTATATCAATTATTCTATTAAGCAAACAACATCTAATTCATGAATTAATATAACTCTTATATTAATACTCATGAATTGAGCATGCATCCTATACATTATAAGACTTATAACATACAATATGCATAAAGCTAGGACAACCTATGATGTACGTTTAATTTCATAATTAATATAACACTTATATCAATTACTCTATTAAACTAACAACATCTAATTCATGAATTAATATAACTCTTATATCAATACTCATGAATTCTCAAATATGCATACGATATATTATAATACTTGTAACATATTTTTAATGCATGGAGCATGCTTCCTACGATGAGATTTTAAATCTATATGACATACTTTATGCATATACAAACATGAATTTAATTAAAACATACATACGCAATGCATAATTAATTAAACACACTAAAGTGGACCGGTTTTGGCATCAAGCAAGCAATAACTATTTTATTACAAGCTTGAACAACTAGCTAAATCTCGAGCGGACTTCGAACTCTTCGTACCGCCTTGGACAAGCTTGCTCTTTGAACCGCCCAGAACGAGTTTGAAATTGCACCGAACATTTCGGCGAGCTCAAAACTCGAGCTTCTTTCACAAAGAAACCTATATGGACTCTAATGACTCTAAAAGAATACAGACTCTTCAGCACACATTTAAACGCATACATTCTCGGGCATTTACAAATAATGAAATTAAAAAAGAAACGATGCCAAAACCGATATTCACTTTAGACGTCCATTCAGAATAATTTCTATATTAAAATACCTACCAAGCTTAAATTGATGCAAATTGAGTTGATCAAAATACGCTCTGATACCAATTCATGGAGCGTATGACGGAGCGGAAGCGATTTTGGATCGTTGATACTCTAATTTCATCAATTTAACAAACTAGAAACATGCTTAAACAACGGAAATAAGAGAAATTAGATATACATACCCTTGTAGTTATAAATTCTTCAAGTTCCGCCGCTCGTTCCTCGTCACGAACGCCTCGAGGACCACCTCCAGTAGTCTCGCTATCCTCGGCGCCGAGCAACGGAGTTGTGGGACTCCGTAAAGAAGAGAAAAAAAAAGAAAGAGGAAGAAGAAGGAGAAGAGGAAAGAATGAGAGGAAATGATTTGGTTTTAAGGCTTTGGTAATGAAGACCTCAAGTACAGAATGTAAAACCCAAACATTTGAGTTTTTCCAATTCTCCGAATTCTTGAAAAATTTAACCTATTGAATACCCAAAAATGCACTTACTTAAAACCATATATATATATATATATATATATATATATATATATATATATATATATATATATATATATATATATATATATTATTTTATAAAATTAATTCACAATTAATTTTAAATAATAATAAATATTTTATTAATTAAACATTTTAATTAATAACATATATATATATATATTAATTAATTAAACATTTTAATTAATTAATATTATTTAATTCAATATCAAATATTTATTAAATAATATGGTTAAACCCGGTTTTTCGAAAACCGACTTTTGCACATGAATTCTATTCATGTTTAAGACCATTCTCATATTTAAATCATATTCAAATATGTCCATCATTCTTCCAAAAACCGAATTTGAACAATTCAAATTCTTTTTCTTTTTACTTTTCTCTTATATTGTTGCACGACGTTATCCGAGCTAGCGAGGAAAACCTAAAGGACCTACAGATCATGAGCTCCAACGATACGAGATTATCCGGTCAAAACTCTTTTAACCAAACTAATCAACATTTGCCAAACCCCTTGAGACTCCACTATAGTCCGAGGGTTGCACTCTCCTCACTTAAACCGTTTAACACAGCTGGGCCATTTAAACCATTTAACCCCTGCATTACATCTTGTTCCTTAAGTACCACTGACACCTCTAATGAACAATTGATCAGTGGTCCAACCAGCAGATCAGGTCCCTCTCTTGCCAAGGAGAGGGTGGGCACCCATTGTTAAAGCCCCGGAGTCAGCTATTAAGGGAAGAACCTTTCTACTAACCCTGAAGAGCAGGTTAGGAGTGAATTCCATCTTGTTGTACTATGTCCCCAACCACCTATTCGAGTTTATCTCCAAGATGGTAGGCTTATTGAGTCGGCGATCTGGCCACTCTCACCTGTGCAAGTCAAAGGATACTCTCGAATAAATTGGAATTCCTAGCGAGCTCAGGATTAAGATCGAGTTACCTAGGACATCATATGAAAAAGTCGGTCTCTTCAGTAAACGGTGTTATAAAGAGAGAACGACTTATTTTGCGGTTCAGTCTTATGCAAACTCATTGCACAGGATGCCCTCGCTCGCACATCTCAATGTGAAACAATTCAGATCACATCGTTTTGTACAATACAAAGCGAGCCGCATTCAATAGTGTTACAAGAATAAGGTACCCAACCTTATCCATATACGATAGAGCGTTTTGACTATCCACTTGAGCCCGATCCACAATCATGTCATACATGAAGCTCAAGTACTCATGAATCGCCATGGGTGTTGGTCATTGGTATAGGTTATTCTAAGCACGTTTCACTTTATTCCAGTAAACTCTTTTACTGAATAAAACTTAATAACTCTTTATTACTAAATAGAGTATTTACAAACCACGAGTTTTAGGACATAAAACCCAACAAATATATCATCAAACGTGATCTGAAGGATACCATGATGGGATCTACTAAATTTGTTAAGAAGACAACATGGATGCCGTTAAACGTCTTTTGCCTACAATATTTCAAGGTAATTCTGGGAGACATAAGACATGAAGTACAAACTTAAATATGTTCTACAAAACATTTCCTAATTGGAAAATTCTTGGATTGATACCAATTTGGTAATCAATAAGGTGGAACGACAATTATCATTAGTGATTTTGCAAAGTGTGGAATTGCTAATTAAGGAACAATTCCATGGTATCGTTGTGATTGAGAAGTTGTCTTCTTTGTGGAAGAAATTTAAGAAGTATCTCAAACACAAATGAAAGATGTTGTCCATGAAGAATCTTGTTGCAAGACTTCAAATTAAAAATGACAACAGAAAGGGAGACAAAAGTTTCGCTAAAGATTGAAATCTAAGCCCACATTGTTGTAGTTTAAAGGAATGACAATGTAATTGTGTCATGTATGAGGTATTTGTGGTCTCTGACACCAAAACATGGTGGATTAATATCGATGCTTATAGGCATGTTTGTGGGGACAATTCTTTGTTCACCACATATGAGAAGTTAGCCGATAGTGATAAGTTGTACATGGAAAATGCTTCAATTGTCTCTATGGAAGGCAAAGGGAAGGTCCTGCTGAATTGGACTTCTAGAAATATACTTACTCCAACATGCCAAAGATTCGAAAAATCTATTGTCAGGTTTCAAGTATTTATTTGAATCATATATTCTGAGAACAGGGTATGTATGTGAGAAATGACTATTTGAATGATGTGTTAAAATTTATATGTATTTACACAAGTGCCCAAGAACGGAAATTATAACAACTCTTCTTCTTATATTGTTGAGTTGTGTGACGTATGATGTTCTTGTTGGGGCATGCCAATTATTGTTCTTAACATAGAATGATAAGTTTAAAACTATTGACTAAGTTTAACATTGATAATAGAAAAATACAAAGTTTGTGTTTAATCAAAGTTTGTTAGAAAGTCGTTTCCATTTGTGGCAAGAAGTAATTAAGGGCCCGTTTGATAACGTTCTCGTTTCCCGTTTCCTGTTCCCGTTTCTCATTTTTTAAGAAACAAACTTGTTTGATAACTATTCTCATTTTCTTGTTTCTAAATTTTGAGGAATGTTTCCAAAAAAGGAGCAAAATGTAAATACAAAGTTAGTTTTTTGGCATACTAATGCCCAAAATGTGCTTTTCTTTCGGACTTCATGGCTTGGAGGCCAAGCTAGGTATTTTGTTTTTTTATATTTGTTTATTAATTTTTCAGAATTGTTTTATATATTATTTTGAATTTTAAATGTTACAATATATATTTTATTTTGTTTTTTATATTTATTTATTAATTTTTCAGAATTGTTTTATATATTATTTTGAATTTTAAATGTTACAATATATATTTTAAATTTGTTTTTAAAAAAAAGACAATATATATTTTAAATTTTTTTTATATATTTTATAGCAACATTTAAAATTCAAAATATTTATATATTTTGAATTTTATTGCCATATATATAGAGTTAGTTGAATAAACAACAATCATGCCCAAAATAATGTCAAATATAGCAAAATTTAAAACATTATTTTGCAAATATGGCAAAAAAATCAGTGACTATCACTGTTGACCGAGAAATTTCGGTCAATCAGCGGTCGCCACATGTCTTCATCTTGGCCGGCGGATCGAATAAACTTAACCGAGCAAATTCGGTCATGACTCAATTGGGCTCGAAATCGAATCGGGCTAAAAGTTATTTAAATGACAATTTGGCCCAAGCCCAAATAACCATTGGGCCCAGAACCCAAAAGTCCATTGGACCCAAGCCCATTGGATCCAAGCCCAAGCCCATTGGATCCAGGCCCATGAGAACTCTATAAATAGAGAGCTCATTCTTCATTTTTAAGGTTCAGAAAATTTCTTCTCCTAAGAGCTCAGAGAGAATTCACAAGACTCCCTGAATCCTGAAGACTGAACACCACTCCAAGTTCAAACACCTGAAGACTTCACCGCTACGCGAAGCCCTCGATCCAAATTCAACATCGAGGACAAGCTGCGAAGCCCTCGATTCAAATTCAACATCGAGAACAAGCTGCGAAGCCCTCGATCCAAATTCAACATCGAGAACAAGCTGCGAAGCCCTCGATTCAAATTCAACATCGAGAACAAGCTGCGAAGCCCTCGATCCAAATTCAACATCGAGAACAAGCTGCGAAGCCCTCGATCCAAATTCAACATCGAGAACAAGCTGCGAAGCCCTCGATTCAAATTCAACATCGAGAACAAGCTGCGAAGCCCTCGATACAAATCCAACATTGAGAACAAGCTGCGAAGCCCTCGATACAAATCCAACATCGAGAACAAGCTGCGAAGCCCTCGAAACAAATCCAACATCGAGAACAAGCTGCGAAGCCCTCGAAACAAATCCAACATCGAGAACAAGCTGCGAAGCCCTCGATACAAATCCAACATCGAGAACAAGCTGCGAAGCCCTCGAAACAAATCCAACATCGAGAACAAGCTGCGAAGCCCTCGAAACAAATCCAACATCGAGAACAAGCTGCGAAGCCCTCGATACAAATCCAACATCGAGAACAAGCTGCGAAGCCCTCGATACAAATCCAACATCGAGAACAAGCTGCAAGGCCCTCGATACAAATCCAACATCGAGAACAAGCTGCGAAGCCCTCGATACAAATCCAACATCGAGAACAAGCTGCGAAGCCCTCGATACAAATCCAACATCGAGAACAAGCTGCGAAGCCCTCGATACAAATCCAACATTGAGAACAAGCTGCAAAGCCCTCGATACAAATCCAACATCGAGAACAAGCTGCGAAGCCCTCGATACAAATCCAACATCGAGAACAAGCTGCGAAGCCCTCGATACAAATCCAACATTGAGAACAAGCTGCGAAGCCCTCGATACAAATCCAACATCGGGAACAAGCTGCAAAGCCCTCGATCCAAATTCAACATCGAGAACAAGCTGAAAAGCCCTCGATCCAAATTCAACATCTAGAACAAGCTGCAAAGCCCTCGAAACAAATCTAACATCGAGAACAAGCTGCGAAGCCCTCGAAACACATTTACATTTGAGAGAGAAACAATCAGAGGATCAAACATTAGAGATTGTAATCCACTACGCACTGATACAATACAATATACAAATACAAATTCAAATTTCATTTACACGTGTCGAATTTCCATCCGTCGTTCGAAATCTCGTGTGAACAGATTGGCACGCCCGGTGGGACCTCTCTACCTCTCATCTCTTTCCCTCATCTCAAAGACAAGTGAAGTTATGTCGTTCAAAACTCTTTCAACAACCGGTGTCATGAACAACCCCTACACGGGTTCTACTCTCCACGATTGTCCACATGATTTTGTCACAATTGTGAGCGGGGTAATGACATCGTCAGGGGCATCTACCAGTGACAAACGAAGTCATGTCGTTCGAAATCCTACAAACGAAGGATCTGATCAAGACTGTGATGAAGATAAGATCTTTTGAAATGTAATACTCCTTAACGTAAGAGTATAAACTACATGTTGCTCCTGGCCCGCATGAGCTTAAAAGGTGAACGGCCCAAAGTTTAAAAAAAAAAAAAAAAAAAAAAAAAAAAAAAAAAAAAAATCGATCATTTATCATGTAACCTGAACTACGTTATGACTTGATCCCTTCCATCTAAGGGTACGTAGGAAACTTAAAGAAAAAAAATATATATATACTTTAAGTTCAGTCACAACAATAAAAAAAAAAAAGGGATTACATTCCATTTGAACTACGATATGACTTGATCCCTTCCATTCAAGGGTACGTAATCGATGTTCGAACTCAAGAGCAAAAGAAGCAATGATAGTACCAATTCCACTACGCCAAACAAGCTTCATTATTACTATTTGACTTCAGATTGTAATATTTCATTCAGCTTGTTATTAGGCCAAATCAAATTTCCATTACTGCGCTACTAATATCCAAGTTCAGTTGCAAGTTTGCGCATCTCCAAGTTTTGCTGCGTTGCGCATCACCAAGTTCTGCTGCAAGTTTGCGCATCTCCAAGTTCAGCTGCAAGTTTGCGCATCTCCAAGTTCAGCTGCAAGTTTGCGCATCTCCAAGTTCAGCTGCAAGTTTGCGCATCTCCAAGTTCTGCTGCAAGTTTGCGCATCTCCAAGTTCAGCTGCAAGTTTGCGCATCTCCAAGTTCAGCTGCAAGTTTGCGCATCTCCAAGTTCAGCTGCAAGTTTGCGCATCTCCAAGTTCTGCTGCAAGTTTGCATCATCTCCAAGTTCGATGATGCAGTCATCTCAAAGTTTGTTGTTGCTCCAAGTTTGTTGTTACTGCATCATCTCCAAGTTCGTTGTTGCTGCATCATCTTGCATCATCTCCAAGTTCGCTGCTGCTGCATCATCTTGCATCATCTCCAAGTTCGCTGTTGCTGCATCATCTTGCATCATCTCCAAGTTCGCTGTTGCTGCATCATCTTGCATCATCTCCAAGTTCGCTGCTGCTGCATCATCTCCAAGTTCGTTGCTGCTGCTGCATCATCTCCAAGTTCGTTGCTGCTGCTGCATCATCTCCAAGTTCGTTGCTGCTGCTGCATCATCTCCAAGATTGCTGCTGCTGCATCATCTCCAAGTTTGCTGCTGCTGCATCATCTCCAAGTTTGCTGCTGCTGCATCATCTCCAAGTTCGATGATGCAGTCATCTCAAAGTTCGATGATGTAGTCATCTCAAAGTTCGATGATGCGCCTGCATCATCATCGCGCGCCTGCATCATCATCGCGCGCCTGCATCATCATCGCGCGCCTGCATCATCATCGCGCGCGCCTGTTTAAGAAAATTATCTAAAAATATGTATAAAGGTGGACTTGAACCCAAGACCAAAGAAAACAAAGGTTCTACATGTTCCACTTTGCCAAAGAAGATTTATTGTTACAATTTATCTTTAGATTGTAATACTTCATTCAACTTGAAATTTAGGTGGGTTCTAAATTTCCTTCCATAATCTTGACCTTAAGTTCAAATTTTCGAACTTCATGTCAAAATTGATTGGAATCCCAAAATTATACCAAGTCAAATTTTCATTCAAGCTAAATTTCCAGCAAAACCCAAAATTTTCCTAAAATTAAAATTTTGGGCATATTCCAAATTTTATTTCCAAGCGTGATTTAGAGTCAAAAGTTATCTAAATCCGAGTCTCAAATCAAATATGCCAAAATAAAATTTTCAACACTTCTACTCCGAATTCAAGCCAAACTTCAAGAAAATATCATAGTTTTTCCTAGAATTAAAATTTTGGGCATATTCCAAATTTTATTTCCAAGCATGATTTAGAGTCAAAATTTATCTAAATCCAAGTCTCGAATCGAAATTGGCGGTTTGGGTATACTCCAAATTTTATCCCACTTCGAAATTGGAGTAAAGTTCAAAGTCAAATCCTATTCAAAATTCAATTGGGCAACTCCAAAACTCTACTCTGCATCCAAAATGGAATTAAAGTAGAACACAAGAATCTACTAAAGTTCAAGTCAAGCTTCTGCCGAATAAGAAAGATCAAAATTGTAAATCCAATTCATATTTTTTGGTCAATTGACATAGAAAGATGTATCAATCAAAAGAATTGATTTATGGACCAAATTTCATATTTCGATAAGATTGATATGTCGAGGCAGATTCAAAATTAGGGGTGTCCTACATTTCAATTTCAAAATTTAACTTTTCCGAGACTCACCCACACGTACATGTGCATAACTCTCGAAAAAGGGGGCATTTGTTGACCGAGAAATTTCGGTCAATCAGCGGTCGCCACATGTCTTCATCTTGGCCGGCGGATCGAATAAACTTAACCGAGCAAATTCGGTCATGACTCAATTGGGCTCGAAATCGAATCGGGCTAAAAGTTATTTAAATGACAATTTGGCCCAAGCCCAAATAACCATTGGGCCCAGAACCCAAAAGTCCATTGGACCCAAGCCCATTGGATCCAAGCCCAAGCCCATTGGATCCAGGCCCATGAGAACTCTATAAATAGAGAGCTCATTCTTCATTTTTAAGGTTCAGAAAATTTCTTCTCCTAAGAGCTCAGAGAGAATTCACAAGACTCCCTGAATCCTGAAGACTGAACACCACTCCAAGTTCAAACACCTGAAGACTTCACCGCTACGCGAAGCCCTCGATCCAAATTCAACATCGAGGACAAGCTGCGAAGCCCTCGATTCAAATTCAACATCGAGAACAAGCTGCGAAGCCCTCGATCCAAATTCAACATCGAGAACAAGCTGCGAAGCCCTCGATTCAAATTCAACATCGAGAACAAGCTGCGAAGCCCTCGATCCAAATTCAACATCGAGAACAAGCTGCGAAGCCCTCGATCCAAATTCAACATCGAGAACAAGCTGCGAAGCCCTCGATTCAAATTCAACATCGAGAACAAGCTGCGAAGCCCTCGATACAAATCCAACATTGAGAACAAGCTGCGAAGCCCTCGATACAAATCCAACATCGAGAACAAGCTGCGAAGCCCTCGAAACAAATCCAACATCGAGAACAAGCTGCGAAGCCCTCGAAACAAATCCAACATCGAGAACAAGCTGCGAAGCCCTCGATACAAATCCAACATCGAGAACAAGCTGCGAAGCCCTCGAAACAAATCCAACATCGAGAACAAGCTGCAAGGCCCTCGAAACAAATCCAACATCGAGAACAAGCTGCGAAGCCCTCGATACAAATCCAACATCGAGAACAAGCTGCGAAGCCCTCGATACAAATCCAACATCGAGAACAAGCTGCAAGGCCCTCGATACAAATCCAACATCGAGAACAAGCTGCGAAGCCCTCGATACAAATCCAACATCGAGAACAAGCTGCGAAGCCCTCGATACAAATCCAACATCGAGAACAAGCTGCGAAGCCCTCGATACAAATCCAACATTGAGAACAAGCTGCAAAGCCCTCGATACAAATCCAACATCGAGAACAAGCTGCGAAGCCCTCGATACAAATCCAACATCGAGAACAAGCTGCGAAGCCCTCGATACAAATCCAACATTGAGAACAAGCTGTGAAGCCCTCGATACAAATCCAACATCGGGAACAAGCTGCAAAGCCCTCGATCCAAATTCAACATCGAGAACAAGCTGAAAAGCCCTCGATCCAAATTCAACATCTAGAACAAGCTGCAAAGCCCTCGAAACAAATCTAACATCGAGAACAAGCTGCGAAGCCCTCGAAACACATTTACATTTGAGAGAGAAAGAATCAGAGGATCAAACATTAGAGATTGTAATCCACTACGCACTGATACAATACAATATACAAATACAAATTCAAATTTCATTTACACGTGTCGAATTTCCATCCGTCGTTCGAAATCTCGTGTGAACAATCACATTTTGCAAATATGGCAAAAAATTAGTGACTATCACTGATAGACTGAAAGAGTGCATATCAAAAAAGCGGAAGCAATTTGGATTAAAAACACTCTAATTTCATCAATTTAGCCATACAAAAAAGCATGCTCAAAGCTGGAAAAAACAGAGAAGTATGAACACATACTTTTGTTGCTCAAATTCTCCAAACTCGTTGCTTGTTTCTTCTCACGAACACTTCGTGGACCACCTCTAGTGTCTTCCCTACTATCCTCGGGCCTTGGAACGGGTTGTGGGACCCTAGATTGAGAGAAGGGAGAGAGGTAAAAAACATAGAGTTTAGATTTTTTTTGTCCAAAATCTTCTTTCCCCTTTTTGTTTCTTTCCATTTAAAGGCACCAACAAGCTTCATTAAACTTGCTTAACATGACTCCACACAAATGGAAGGGATTGGCCACATAATAGGTGTCCAATTTTTGGGTAATTTTGAGCATGATATAGGTTAGTCACAAAACCACTTCAAAAACTCAAAAATTGGCAAAACCCACCATTCTCCAAATTGATAATTATTTTGTTATAAAAATTAATTCATAATTTTTTTTTTAAAATTCTTAATTAATTAATTCAATTTTATTATTTAATTTAATATCAAATATTAATTAAATAATTGGACCAATCTCGATTTCTAAAACCAACCTCTCGAACATGAATCCTTATTCATGTATTAGACCGAACCCATATTTAGAATCACATTTAAATATGTTCATCTCTCTTCCTTATTTGTTTAATTCATAATTAAAATATGATACGTTAAGTATATCGCATATAATTAACGTTTACTCCCAAAATCGAATTTGAACAATTTCAAATTCTTTTCTCTCATATTGTTATAAGGCTTAGTCCGAGCTAGCAAGGATGACCTAATGGACCTACAGATCATGAGCTCCAACGATACGAGATTAACCGACCAAACTCTTTAGCCTAGCTAATCAACATTGGTTAACCGCCGGGTCACTCCACTAAAGCCCAACGGTTGCCAACTCCTCACTGTAGATATATTTCTGTTCACTTGATATAACCATGATTAGTAAGTCGATCCTACGCAGGTCGTTCGTAATTATAGTTGGGTCTAATAAACCGTTTTACCCTTGTAATTACTTCTTGTTCCTTAATTCCCGTTGATCCTCTAATGAACAATTCGTTTGTGGTCCAACCACCAAATCGAATCTCTCTTGGGCCAATGAGAGGGTGGGGCCCCTTACTCAAGACCTGAAGTCAGCACTTAAGGAAACAACCTTTCTACTAAACCCTAAAAACGGGTAGGAGTGAATTCCATATCGCAGGATTATGTTCCCAGCTCTCTACCCGATTTTATCCCCAACATGGAAGGATTATTGAGTCGACGATCTCGAGTCACTCTCACCCATGCAAATCAAAGGATAATCCCGAATAAACAGGAAGTCATAGCGTGCTCAGAATTTAGATCGAGTTACCTAGGTCATTATATGAAAAAGTCAGTCTTAACAGTAAACGACGTTATAATGTAAGAGTGACTTATTTCGCGGTCCGGTCTGATGCAAACTCATTGCATAAGACGCCCCCACTCGCATGTCTCCACATGAACGATTTATGATCACATCGTTTGTACTATACAAAGTGGGTCGCGTCCATAGTGTCCCCAGGATAAGGTACCCAGCCATATCCCTATACTATAGACCATTCTGGCTATTACTCGAACTTGATCTACATTCATGTCTTCACATGAAGTTCAAGTATACATCTTATAGCCAAGGGTTCTTAGTTTATTGGATTTGGGTTAAAAGAACGCAATTCATTTTATTCAATAACACCTTTACTGAATAAACCTCAATAACATCTTTATTGCAAAATATAATATATATTCAGTTTACAAACCACAAGTCTATATAGACTGTTATCGCTGATATATGACTATCACTAATAGACTACTATGAGTGATAGTCACTGACAAAATTCTATAAAAAAGACTTAGGTGATAGACTACTACTATCAGTGATATAAATTGCCATATTTACAAAAAAAAAAATTAAAAAGTGCTATATTTTTAATTATTTTACTCTAAATTGACATAGGTTACAATTTCCCATATATATTTATATGTTTAAAATATATATATATATATATATATATATATATATATATATATATATTTATATTTATTTTTAGTACACTTGAACAAGCTAAAATTTTGAATATATAAATTTTGTTCATTAAAACATGCCTATAGTCTCATAGAGCTATAAAATTGAGTTGGATCCGAAATCATTTAAGTCGGGATGATTCGAGTGAGAGATGACATTGAAGATCAAATTTGTGTAATATTTAAAGGATAAAAATAATTTTATTAGTAGATAATGTAGACTTTTGATAATTTTTTTTTATATATATATTTTAACACATGTTATATATTTTTTTTATATTATATAACTAAATTATATTTAAACTATAAAAAAAAGATAAAAAAAACAAGAAACAAGGAACAATTATCAAACAAGTTTTTTTTTTTTTTTTTTCTGATTCTTTTTTTCAAGGAACAAGAATCAGGAGTAGTTATCAAACATGTTTCTGTTTCGAATTCTCAAAAAATATGAAACAAGAAATAGGGAACAAGAAACTGAAAACAGGAAATAGGAAACAGGAACGTTATCAAACGTGCCCTAAGTTACTTTATTTAATCCACAATGATGTATATGACATGAGAAGTACCCCATAAGAGGTGGTAAAAGATGAGTTGTCACATTCATTGATGTTGGTAGGAAATATTGCTATGTAGAATTATTACATAGTAAATATGAGACCTTAGATGTTTTTTTAAAACATATAAGGCCGAAGTTGAAAATCAACTCGAGAGGAAAGTAGAGGTGCTTAGATCAGATAAATGTGGTTTAATATGATCATCATCACTTTATGAATTATGTGAAGTTAATGGTTTAATTCATCAAACTACAACACCTTATACATCACAACAAAATGGTATAAGTAAAAGATAGAACCAAACTTTGAAGGACATGTTTAATTGCATGTTAAGTAGTTCATGTTTACCCCATAATTTGTGGGGGGAGGTTTTGCTTACAGCAAATTTTATACTAAATAGAATTTCACATCAGAAGACTGATATGTCGCCTTATGAAATGTGAAATAGTAAGTTGCCCTCATATAATATGTTGAAAGTGTGGGTGTAACGACCTGAACTTTAGGTAAGAGAAATTTAATTAGTTGTTATTGTTATCGGGCTCGTTAGTGGGTTTAACTGGTTGATCATGTGGAATTTGGGCTTAAAAGGAATTGAGCTTAGGTTTGACCAAGTCAACTAGGTTTAATTGTTTTGAAAGGTAATTTAAAATAATAGGAAAAATTATCCTAGTCCCTGATGTTTGAGTTTAGTAGCATTTGGTTCCCCAAGATTTCAAACTCAACAATTTTACCCCCAAGGTTTGTATTTGGTGCGTTTTTTGTCCCTCAGTCAAAATTTTGGTTAAATCCTAACAGAATGCTGTCGTGACACCTATTTTTAATTAATTTTTTTTTTTAATTATTAAAATTATTTTCAAAAATCATTTAATTATTTTTATTTTTCCTTCTTCTTCCTCCTCTTCATCAGTTTTCCCACTATTTTCCTCAATTTCACACCATGGCGGAAGACGATGCACCATCACTTGCAGCATATTTGTGGCGGCTCCCTCTCTTCGAGCGACGAAGCATAATCAACGACGATTCTTAGATGGCGGCGACGAGACCACGACCCACGCACAGACCTCCAATCGGCGCTCGACGACGGTTACAAAATTCTAGATCGGAAATGCTCTAAACCTTCTTGAAATCTCCAAATCTGTCATGACATTTTTCAAACTGAAATCTAAAATTTTGTTTTAATTCCACAAAAAAAAAAAAAAAATCAATCTTGAAGAAGGGGACAAATGGAATTAGAGGAAGAAAAATAAAGGAAGTAGGAGAGAGAGGCGGACGGCGACGACGAGGGCGGCGGGCGGCGACGACGAGGGAGGCGGGCGGCGACGACGAGGGAGGCGGACGACGTCGGCGGCGGCGGAGTGGTGGACGACGAAAATCATTGATGGTGAAGGTATAAGACGCAACAGGAGGGAGAAAAATAAAGAGAAGAATGAGGAAGAAGATATAACAAATGAAAATGAAATAAAATATATTTTTTTAAGTTTAATAATTAAAAAGTTAGAAAATATATTTTTTTAATAAAAATTATGTGCCATTAGAAAAATTAGAAAATATATTTTCAAAATTATGTGCCATGTCATCAATCCATTAGTAATTAACAAAAAAATTGACTGAAGGACCAAAATTTTCACCAAATACGAACCTCAAGGGTAAAGTTGAGTTTGAAACCCGAGGGACCCAAATGCTACCAAGCTCAAACCTTAGGGACCATTAGGGTAAGTTTTATAAAATAATAATAATAAAGTAATTAATTAATTAATTAAAATAAAACAAAAAAAGATTAACTAAATAATATTTTTTAAAAAAAACCCTTCTTCATTTTCGAAAGTCAACCCCTCTCTCAGATTTTCTCCCTCACTGTCGTCATCTCTCCCTCAACTCCATCTCACTTCCTCAACTCCAACCACCCACGTCGTCGCCGTCGCCGATGCTCTCTCTTCCCCTTTGCTCCATTTTGCCCAGTCGCACGCCGCATGTCGCCGCCCTTCCTCTCTGTCGCCCAGCCGCACGTCGTCGCACTTCCCCTCTGTCGCTCTCCGCCTCTGCTCGCCGACTGTCCTCGCCCTCGCCCTTGCCGCCGCCGACCTCCGCTCTGCTCCTCCCTCGTTGCATCATCCTTCCTCCAATCTCCGACCATTCGGAGTAAGTTCAGCGGGTTTCGAATCTCCTTTCGATTTTTCTTTTCTGATTTACTTATGCTGGAGAAGCTCTAACGCTTGAAACTTTTGCATATAGTTGGCGTTGTTCTTTTAATCGATAAATTGAGCGTTCTAAGCACGTTGTCTAGCAGGAGCTAGAAAATTTGTTAGTATCGTTTCATTGGGTAAGAAAGTCCCAAAATCTTTGTTCTTGGTCTATTTAGAATGTTGTTTTTTTTTTTTGAGTTATAAGGGTTGAACCTCATCGTGCTTAAGGTCGACCGATTCTTGGAGATTGGAAGTCAAACGTTGAGGTAGATAGCAGTTGGGTAAATCTCCTAAGCACCTTTATCTTCGGTAAATTCCCAGTAGCTTTTGACCCTAGCTTCACCATTAATTTTAAGTCATGTTATAGCTAGGTTGGGTTTTAAACTTTACAAGTCCGGCTGGAGGACTACTCTTGCTAGAATTAGAGTTGAAGGTAAGTAACTTTACTACTGGTTAGCCTTCAGTCTAGGTTGGAAACTCTTGTTTGAAATGTAGATGATAATTAATGCAAGCTTGTTTTATGTTAAAGATTTTATTCATGTGATGTGAGATTGATGTGAATGATGTCATGAACAAGTTATGTCTTTATTGTGACGAACTTTATGTTATGGCTATGCATGAATTTCGATTATGAAGTTTTAATGTAGCTAGAATGAAGTGTTTATGAATGTGATGTATGCTGAAATATGACAGTTAATGCATGAAAGAAAATTACTCCATGTTGCATCATTTCTAGTATCTAAAATGTTTTAGGTGACACCCATGCATTTGCGTGTGACATATGAGTCATGAGATTGTAAAATAGCTACCCTCAATTTTCTGTAAGGTTTGTCTCCATGAAAGTGATGCAGGTTTAGGGGTTCTAATCACATGAAAGTGATATGCTTAGAGCTGGTGGGTGTGAAAGTGATGCTCACCTATGCATGAAAGTGATGCATACCTGGAGGTTGGCGTGCATGAAAGTGATGCATGCCTAGAGGGTTTGTTGCGTGCTCAATGTGTAAAAGAAATAAGCAATAAGAGAGAGAGAGCACTCAGAACATGCAAGCATACATGATCTTGTAGCAAGTAATAAGTATTTTTTCATTCGTTTTCCCACAGAGATTTATTATTAGTTACTCGCAAAGTGTGTTGTTAAGTAAGAATGGGTGGATTTGATGGGGTAGAATTGGTTTTAAGTTGCCTAATTACTAAGGAATATGTAAAGGATAGATGCATAAACAAGTGCAAGTCGATGATAAACTCAAATGTAAAGAGAAGAGAATAATAAACGAAGAGGAAAATGGCTAAGGCAGAATTTTTAACTTAACAGAATTGCGAGAACAGCAATTTTACCGCAATGTTACTAACAGCGAAAGTGTGTAAAATGGAGAAACAAGGGCTACTAACGACTCCTCTATAGGCATTTTCACACGATTCTCAAGCATTGGATCAACTCACTATGCATCAAACTAACTCATTCTCATGTATCTTCCGATTTCATGCATTAGATTCTTTAGTTTACTCATGTCCAAGTAAGGTCTTAAGCATCTTGTTAAAGCAGTAAGTTATGATTTGTACTAGGAAAACGTCTATTCCTAGGTCGTTTTCTGGCTACCTTGAGAGGCTAGCATGAGTGTATGAATCTGAACTCTTACTCCTTCCAGAGGTTAGGAGTTCTTTGGACAAAATGGATGGCCAATCGAAATTGCTCGTGGGATGAAGCTTACATACAATCAATGCATTCGAGAGCTATCCTACATGCTTGGTTCACGTGTTTTAGCCTATAGTATTGTCATTAGCATGCCCCTATGTGACTTAGTTACTCATGGATGTAGAGAGAACAGAAATATTAGATGAAGTAGACATGCTTAGAAGAAAATTAAAGACAAAACAGAAAGGAAAAACAGTAGGCAGAGAAGGTAAAGACAAAGTGTGAAATGATGAATTGTGCTTTGATTAATCAATTGTTTGAATGAACAAATGAAAACTTAAAGTGATTAACATAAAGACAGAAAGCAACGAAATGGAATGGCCTAACTAATGGAAAAGAAATAACAACAAAACGGTGCTGGAAATGAAAAGTAAAGACAGAAAGCAGTAAAATGAGCTTGAACGCCTCGTCGCAAACGCCTCGGCTGAAGGGAGAGAAAGGTAAGCCTTGCTTGGATGAATCCAATCAGGAGAGAAGATGAATCTTCTCTCCTTCCTATCAGATTGTCGACTCCAACAGCTGAACCTCTCAAACCAACAGACGGAAAAGAGAATGAATGGGAAAGACTGCGCTGCGAAGAGACTTCTACGCTTTCGGATGATGTTTAAACCTTCCTCTTTGACCTCCTTTTATAGTATTCTGCAGGTGCGATTGGGCCAAGGAGAACCATCCATCCTCAACGTCGTACTTCAAAATGGATGGAGGAGAAAGAACGAATCCCTGAAATATCGGATTACAACAGAAAAAGGTTAGCCAACTTACGGATTTCACTTAAAACATTGCGGTTTTAGCAATGTTTCTGCAATGCTTCCGCAATGCACAATTTTCAATCTTTTAACTTCCTTTTTCATTCCTTTTCTTTCCTTTTGCACACAAGTCTTAATTTAGCTTCCTTCTTCTAATTCTCATATATAAGCATAAGTTTAAGCTAAATCCTATCAAAAACACCTAAGATTGTACATCTTTCTAAGATAAATAAGTCCTAAAAAGGTCACTTTTGGAGACGTAACACACCCCCAAACTTAAGGTTTTGCTCGTCCTCGAGCAATCTAAGGACTTGCTTAGGCTGCTTTTTTATCCTCTCTAACCACTTGCTGACTCCCCTACATTCCTATCTATAGCAGTGTTGTCCTGTGACACACTTCTAAGTTTACAACTATCCTCTTACTTTGCTTCTTCTGACTTCGCATGCCTAAAGCTCCTACTGTTTCATTAACCCCTTACAGCTGATCTACTTGCTTCTGTCATATCGTGCAACTATCCCTAAGGTTTCAAATTCTACCTAGCTTTACCCCAGACTCAGTACATGCTTCTAGTTTTTACTTTTGAGCTACCTAGGATTCCTTAGAGTCATGCCAGTCTTAGTATTAACAGTGACAGTAGTACTTTTAGAGAACAACCTAAACTCTGGCATCACTACATTGGACATACATTCATCTCCCTAAACAACCCTACAAGCTACAACTTTGTGCTTAGCTAGTTTGAGGATCAGAGTTCTTTTTATTCAGGACACCCAAGCCACAAAGTTGCAACTCCTAGGTATACATTCTTCTTCCCTATTTCTTCCTTTTTCTTTCTTACTTAAGTGGAGCCTCTCCTTTGGTTGCCTTTTGATGCAATGCCACTTGTGGGTTACACACTTGGCACTGATTACTCAGCAACTTAAGAGAGACACCCCTCTTTATTCTATTTTTCATTTTTTTTTTCAGCTCATCATTTTTTGTCAAGGAGAAGAAGAATGCTTATGCTTTAAGGGAGAGAGGAATGTTCCTAGGCCTAGGGTGGCCTCCCCCAAACTTAAACTACTCATTGTCCCCAATGAGTGTCTGAGGTGGCACACCCCCAAACTTATCCTAGAAGCATCTAGTCTAGGGTAAAACAAAGAGAATCTAAAAAGCCCTAGGGATAGACAGAACATTCTAAAAGCAAACATTACAGCAGCAGAAATTTATAAAAACAGGCAGGGAAGGACTTAAAGATACGCATGCTGAGCACTTTTAAGAGGCTAATTTAAACTATCAAAGGTGTCTTATGACACTCATCCAGCATGCATTTAGATAAGCTATATAAGGTAGTCAAGATAGCAGCAAAAGACAAAATTTAAACAGAACCAGCCTAGCTAAACAGTCAGTCAAAAACATGCATTTACTAATAAAAATTGCGGATTCCGCAATTATTTCGCAATGGATACAGGGCAGATATATCAGTGATCAAGGCTCCTATGCATGCTCTTTCCAGTCATTTAAGCTATACAAAAAGGAAACTAAACTAATCTACCTATTCAGCTACCATCAGACTACACTAAACAAATCTAAACAGCAGAAATAAAAAACTAAAAACATATCAAAATTTAACTCGAAACAGCAGAATTCACATGGTTCAACGAAAAGCAGTTTGATTTTTTTTTCTTTTTCTTTTGTAGGGAACAGAAAATACTCCCTTGAGTGCCAATCAGCCTAGCACTCAGATGTCCTCATCATCATCATCCCTCCGTGGTCTTGGAGGCGCCCATGGAGTCAGTAGGTCCGTGGGGAACTCAGGAAAAATGCAGCCTAATTGGTCAGCAACATCTTTATCCCTTGCCTGCGCATACGTGGCCCATTGCGCCATCTTCTTCTGCAGATCCATCAGACAGGCCATTGACAGAGACTGAGCAGCAGCCAGGCCATCTAGCTCGAACTCCATGTTCCCCTTCCTTCGCATCCTCAAGGCAGTAGGCAACTCCAGGTGCCCCGTGTAGGCCAGCTGCCTCTCCATCCTCTCGATTGGAACCCCTGCACGTAAGCAGAGCTTAGTAATTGTATTAGGAAAGAAAAGTGGACCCTTACCCTTTATGGCGCAGTCAGCGATTGAGGCTGCAATGACCTCGCCAACGTTGATTGTGAGGCCTCTCATGATCGCATAGACCAGCAGCGATCTACCTTGGTTGATGGTGGTCTCGTGGGTTACTGGGGACAGCTTCCTCCGCACGAAGGAAAACCAGACAGCTGCCTTGGCTGTGAGGGTAGCACTCATCAGGGTGTGCTTCCCATTGCGTGAAACTGTCCACGCTGCCTCAGGTTGGCCAATGATCCGAATTGCTTCCTCCAGGACAGCCTCTGTTGGCGCATCAACGATCCTGGCATAGTCAGTGTGCTTTTGCCCCTTGAGGCCATAGGCTTCATTGATTGCCTTAGCTGAGAAATCCACCTCGATTCCTCTGACCACAGATAGGCCATCCTCAGGGTTCATCAAATTGGCGTAAAAATCATACACCATGCTGGAGTAGGCGGGGATGGGCGGTCTGCACAGCTCTTCCCAGCCATGATTGGTGATCCCTGCGCACAAGAATTGCGGCAGGTCTGCAAGTGCGTCAAGGAACCCCTTCTCATGCAGCAGGTCCCTCTTCCTTAATTCAGTGCCTCTGGACTCAGCATCAGAGGACACATACCTCACAGATTGAGGCTCATCTTCAGGGTACAGCTTGGCTTTCCCCTTGTCCTTTGTCCTGGCTGATTCAGCAGCCTCGATCTTGAGCTTCTTCGGGGAAGGCTCACTACTAACCTTCTTTGATGAAGGCTCACCCCTGGCTTTCTTTTTCTTGGTCTTCTTCGATGCCTTTGGCCGTTTGGCCTTGACAACCTTGGCGGCTCTCTTTCTCAATCTCGCCTTGGTTGTGATCTGTTGGAGGCAATCCCCCAATGTCTCCTCCATCGAATCATCCCCCTGCGCTGGGCTCTCGGGGCTGACTTCCCTCAAAGGAGAGAAGACTTCTTCTTCCTCAGCTGCTTCATCGCCCTGCGCCGATTCTTGATGCTCTTCATCTGGAATTTCAGGTTCAGGCGTCTGGGAGATGGGTGATGCTTCAGGGCTCTGCGGCGGTGGAGATGGTTCAGAGCTCTGTGGCGACGGAGATGGTTCAGGGCGTCGCGCCGGTGGAGATGGGGAATGGCTTTGCCTGGCCGTCGCGTAGGATGGACGGCCACTCTCTCGACTCTCCACAGAGGGAGTCTTCTTCTTGATTGCTGCGTCGGCCACAGCCATACTCCACTTCCTCTTCTTGGGCGTTCCTGCTGGTTCAGATGGTCCAGCAGGGATCTCCGTCACTACCTTCCACTTCTTCTTGCGAACAGGGAGCTTGGGAAGGCGTTCGGTTCGTGCGGCTTCAGCATCCGCCAAGGCAAGGAGTGCCTCTCTCGCAGCAATCTCAGCGTCGTCGGCCTTCTTCTTGGAGGCGGATCTCTCAGCTCTTGTTAGCACCATGGTGGAATCGTAAGAATCTGGAAAGAGGGATTGCAGAGGAAGAAGGAGAGAGCTTTCTTGGAGATCAGGGAATGAGGGAAACGTACGGATCAGAGCGCTTCTAACGGCTATAAGTAATGATGGAAATCCCAACGGCTATTTCTGTTGCGGATTTCGCAAATCTACCGCAATTAAATGGCCGTTGGAGATTTCCTTCGTTTCAACTGCCCATATTTCCTCAACGTAATCTTCGATTTGGCCCAATATCTTCCCTGATTTTTAATCCAGGATCCATCTCCTTGATTCCCTCTATCGATCCCCTATTACAAGAAATAAAATCAACATCAAATTCGTAATTAAAATCACACAAAAATATACACAAATCGTAACCGAAAGAAAAGCAAAAAATAAACTAAGGCATAGCCTCGCATGGACGAGCACAATTATCACTCGTCCTCTCTCGTTCTTATTTTCACGTTTCAGTCAAGAGGAAGGCCGAGAGAGTCTTCACATCTCCTTCCTCATAATAATGCTTCAATCGTGCACCATTAACCATGAACGGTTGCCCTTGCTGCAGGTTCCTAATCTCGATTGCACCATGAACAAACACGTTAGTTATCACAAAAGGACCTGACCATCTGGACTTAAGTTTGCCTGGAAATAATCTCAACCTTGAGTTAAATAATAAGACCAGCTGGCCTTTCTTAAAGTCCTTAATCCTAAGTCTACTATCATGTCAAATCTTAGTCTTTTCCTTATACATTTTAGCATTTTCATAGGACATATGTCTAAGCTCATCAAGCTCATGTAATTGCAGAGACCGCAATGTTCCCGCATCGGTCACGCAATAATTCAGTTCTTTTAAGGCCCAAAACGCTTTAATTTCCAATTCGAATGGTAAGTGACATGCTTTGCCATACACAAGTCTATAAGGAGACATACCTAGGGGTGTCTTATATGCAGTCCTATATGCCCAAAGTGCATCCTCGAGTTTAAACGACCAATCTTTTCTATTGGGTTTGACCACTTTTTCGAGTATGTTTTTAATCTCCCTATTTGATATTTCAGCTTGGCCATTCGAATGTGGGTGATAAGGGGTGGCTACTCTATGTCTAACATTGTATTTAGCCAACACTTTTTCCATAGCTTTATTAATAAAGTGTGTCCCTTCATCACTAATTATAGCCCGAGGTGTACCAAACCTAGTAAAAATATGCCTATTAAGGAACTTAATGACTGTTTTGGCATCATTGTTTGGACATGCTATGGCTTCTACCCACTTAGACACATAGTCTACAGCTACAAGTATGTAAAGGTTACCTGATGATGGGGGAAATGGTCCCATGAAGTCAATGCCCCACACATCAAAGAGCTCCAACTCGAGGATGTAAGTGAGAGGCATTTCATCCTTTCGACTAAGGTTACCTGTTCTCTGGCATTCATCACAGCTGTGTGCGTATTCGTGGGCATCCTTGAAGATCGTGGGCCAATAGTAGCCACTCTGGAACACCTTTGCAGCTGTCCTTTGGCCACCAAAATGTCCACCATAGGGGGCTGTATGGCAGTGCTGCAGCACAGACTTCGCCTCAGCAGCTGACACACATTTCCTCAGCAAACCATCTGCACATGTCTTGTAAAGTGTAGGATCATCCCATATGAACTTCCTAGCTTCATGCAGGAACCTCTTCTTTTCTTGTCCTCCCTTGAAAGTTGGTAGTACCTGCGATGCAAGAAAGTTAGCAATGTCAGCAAACCAAGGTTCCTCGTCGTTATCACGATGTGCTAATACAAAGACATGCTCATCGATAAAAGCATCAGAAATTGCGGTTTCCGCAATGTTATCGCAATTATGTTGCAATCTGGAAAGATGATCTGCAACCACGTTTTCGCATCCTTTCTTATCTCTAATGTCCAGATCAAACTCTTGCAGCAGCAATACCCATCTAATCAACCTAGGCTTCGCATCAGCCTTCCTCATAAGGTATTTTAATGCAGAGTGATCTGTATACACGATTGTTCTAGTGCCTACAATGTAATTCCTAAACTTCTCACAGGCAAACACTACAGCTAGCATCTCCTTCTCAGTGGTTGTGTAATTACATTGTGCCTCATTTAGTGTCTTACTAGCATAGTATACAGGGTGTGTTAGCTTGTCAATCTTTTGTCCTAGCATAACCCCTACAGCATAGTCACTTGCATCACATAACATCTCAAAGGGAAGGTCCCAATCTGGTCCTACTATAATAGGTGCTTTGACTAGTGCTTCCTTAAGGGTTTTCCAAGCTAGGAAACATTCTTTAGAGAAGATGAATGGTTTGTTCAGCTCTAGAAGCTCACACAAGGGCTTGGAGATCTTTGAAAAGTTCTTAATGAACCTTCTATAGAAGCCTGCGTGTCCTAAGAAACTTCTAATGGCTTTCACATTCTCAGGTTCCACCAACTTCTCTATTATTTCAATCTTGGCCCTGTCGACCTCTACTCCTGCTCTAGACACTCTATGACCTAGGACTATCCCCTCTTCCACCATGAAGTGGCATTTTTCCCAATTAAGGACTAGGTTGGTCTCCTCACACCTAGCCAGGACTTGTCCTAAGTTCCCTAAACAGTTTGTAAATGAATCACCAAAGACTGAGAAGTCATCCATAAATATTTCAATCATGGATTCATCTAAGTCAGAGAAGATTGCCAACATGCACATTTGGAACGTTGTCGGTGCATTGCATAAGCCAAAAGGCATTCTGCGAAAGGCAAATGTTCCAAAAGGACAAGTGAAGGTGGTCTTCTCCTGGTACTTGGGGTCTATAGTGATCTGGTTGTATCCTGAATAACCGTCTAGAAAGCAGTAATAAGCTCTACCAGCTATCCTATCTAACATTTGGTCAATAAATGGTAAAGGGAAGTGATCATTTTTTGTTTCCTTATTCAATTTCCTATAATCCATACAAACTCTCCATCCTGTAATAGTCCTAGTTGGAATCAGTTCATTGCTCTCATTTACTACTACAGTCATCCCCCCCTTCTTAGGTACACATTGTATAGGACTCACCCACTGACTACTAGCTATAGGGAAGATCACACCTGCATTGTTAAGTGATATTTTGACGTATTAAAGCAAGGTGTTTCTAGAGTTTTAATTGAGCAAGAAGACGTTTTATCTCTTGTTTCTATCTAATTGTTGCTTATTTTGCGTATAGGTGAAGAAAGAAGGAAGTTGGATGAAGATCGGAAATAAGAGCGAAAAGAGGGACAAAGCAGTTGGAAATTGAGGGTAATAGCCTAGCGCCTAGGCGCTGCCTTTCGGCGCCTAGGCGCTGATGAGAAGAATTGGACAGAAGCGTTAGCGCCTAGGCGCTGCCTTTCGGCGCCTAGGCGCTGATGAGAAGAATTGGACAGAAGCGTTAGCGCCAAGGCGCTGCCTTGCGGCGCCGAGGCGCTGATCAGATGAAGAATGCAGAAGCGATAGCGCCGAGGCGCTACCTTTCAGCGCCTAGGCGCCCAAACGTAAAAATTGGGCAGAAGGTATAGCGCCGAGGCGCTGCCTCTCAGCGCCTAGGCGCTACGAAGTCTGATGCTGCTATCCCCCTGGCGCCGAGGCGCTGCCTTTCAGCGCCTAGGCGCTACGAAGTCCGAAGCGGTGATCCTTCCTAGCGCCGAGGCGCTGTAACTGAGCGCCTAGGCGCTGCGACGGAAAGTGACCTAAATTTATAAGAGGGTCGGTGACTATTGGGAGGACAAGGAGAGCGTGGACGAGAAGGAAAGTGACGAAAGAGAGCGGAGAGAGCCGATCTTGATATCCGAGTATCCAAACGAAGCGAGAGCTACGCTAGGGAGATCGAGGATTCATCGTAGCTCGTTTCTTTTCATCTATTTCTTCTTTCAATTCTCTTGTAACGATTATGTTTCCGAACATGAATGTTGTTGAGATTTTCTCCATGAACTAACTTTTCTATCTAGAGTATTGATGTAGTCGTTGTTGAATTCTATTTCTTATTGATCAATAGTTAAGAGTTTGATTCCTTGTTCGATTGTGAAAATTCTTATATGCTTACTAAGTACATGTTAGGATTTGGCCAGTCTTAGTGTGAGATTTTATCAATGCGTTGAAGTCGATAGACAATTCTTGTTGACGAACCTTAATTATTTTCCCTAACTTATATGAGAGATAGACATATCCTTGTAGGTTTTGTGGCATGATTTAGTTCTACAGTCTTAATAGTTGAAGTGTTCTGATTGTCATAGAGATATAGGCAATTGTCATTTTAACGAATATTGTTATTACTCGAGAGAGAGTAACAAGTCCTATGAGTAGAACTTGTCAACAATCATAGGGTCAAACGTTTATAACTAGAGATTAATAAGGAATAGGATAAGACAACGATGAAATCTTTGCTCTAGAACCTCTATCATCTTCACAAGTATAATTGTTTCGTTTAGTTTTCTGCATCATTTTAATTACGCAAGTCAATAGCATATTTACTTTTCGTACAACTCTGATAATTGATTGCTCAGATAAAACTAAGGTTTAGAATTCTGGTAATTAGTAACTTTCATTCCCTGTGGAGAACGATAATCATACTTACATTACTATATTACTTGGAACGATTCGTACACTTGCGATTTTGCACAACAAGTTTTTGGCGCCGCTGCCGGGGATTGGTAATTATTTAGTTTCACCTAATATTGTGGAGAACCCACTCGGTCTTACTTTAGAGTTTTATTTTTTTTATTTTTTTATTTTTTTTTCTTGTTATTTTCTTGTTTTTGTTTTGTGTTTTTGTCTTTACATCCTGACTATATATATTTTTTTTATTGGTGTTTGCATTTATCTGAAAGCCTAAGTTTAGTTCTTTATTTTATTTTTATGGCTTTTAATAATTATGGGTGGTCTTATAGGGAGTTTCAAACCACCCAAGAACCAACACCATCCTTCAATTCATACCCTTTGAACTACACCTCTTATGACAATGAGAATTATAATGATAATTATGGCTTTCAGGGATATCAAATGCATGATTATTATCATTCTGAATCTATGAGTTATGAAAATTATTTTTATGATAATGATGAGGGCATTCAGAACCAAAATGTTTACTCTCCCAACAAAATTGATTTAAAATCTGCCTTGGAAGCCAATCAAACTTTATTGCAAGAGTACATTGTTGAACAACGAGCTAGTTGTTTACTCATGAGTGAGTCGAGAGAAAAACTTAATACCCAAATAGAAGCTCTTACAACAAGATTCAATTCTATAGGATATCAAGTTAGTCCTGACTCACTAATAGCTTTACAAGAAGAAAATTGTGTTGATGTCAATGAGGCCGATAATATAAAAATTTGTGAAGCCATAGACATTGAGAGTGAGGATGAATTGGAGACTTTTGAGTCATGTCAGGATGAGGTTTGTGAGATAAAGAAAGAAAATGAGTCTAATGTGGAGGAGGAAATTCAGATTATAGAGTATGAGGCTGAAAAGTCTCACCTTATTTTATTTCCAGAATTTCCTCTTAAAGTTGATATTTCTTTTCTTTATTCTCACGAATCTTGTGGTTGTGATTTTGATTTTTTGTATTTTTCTTCTTTTATTTATTTAAATAAAAATAACAAAAATATTTATTCTTCAGGTACCCATGAGAAACAAGTGAGCCTACTAAACTTAGTAGGTAACATCGATTCAAGCAAGAAGGGACCGAAGAAAATAGAGGAGTTTTATGTACCCTGACGCATAAAAATTTCTCCCGTCTAGCTAAGACGTTAAATAAAGCGCTTCTTGGGAGGCAACCCAAGTTTACATTCTTTAAGTTTTTCAGTTTTTTGTTATTTTTTTTATTTTGTTGTGTGTCGTGGTCCTCATGTTTCTGTTTATTTATTTTTTGTAGGAGCAAGATCACTATCAATCTCTTCCATAACTCTACTGCCAATGTTGACTCTCTCATTTATCAGGGCAGTATTATCCACTCTTGTATTTTATTTGTCCTTCGCATTACTTAATAGTTTATACATTGAGGACAATGTATGTCTTAAGTTTGGGGGTGAAAATATTTCACTTTGAGTCCTGAATAGCATGATTTTGAGCTTAAATTTTAAATTTTGAGCATGCTCTTCATGATTGAATCTTTGTTGCATTGCTTGTGGTTAAGACAACCTAGGAAGTGTTCTAAGCATGATAATCGGAAATTCTTGGACTATGAGACCATGCTTGTAAACAAAGTAAATTTTTTATTTTTGAGTCCCTAATGATATCATTGAATACTTTGTAAGTTAAATGTGCATCTTTGTTTTGAGTTTTAAGCATGAGAGGGATAAGCATGATTAGTTTTTCGTTGAAAATATATGATGGTGTCTCTTTGAGTTGTTGAATGAAGAATGCATAGGATTTTATGCCAAACTGCCCTACTTTTATGTGAGTTTTTGAGCCATTTAGCACTCCATTACATCGTGCTTTACTCTTTTAAATTGTGTGATTACCATGCATGATTGATTTTTCTAGAACTTGCTTTGTTATGCATGTCTGGAATCTCTGAATTGATTTGAATGCTTTAATTTCACAAGGGCAATTAGGTAAAACCACTTTTAGCTTTCTCAAAGAGCCTACCTTTGACATAATCCTTAGAAAGCCAAATTTTGAGCCTTAGACCTGTTCATTGGAAAATTACCACATTACAAGCCATAAATCCATTTGTTTGTTGTTTTCCTTTCTTTGCACCTTAAAGTGAAGAATTATATTTGCTTACCACATGAAGTTTCAGTTAAAAAAGAGAGAGTTGATCATTTGTCAATACACTGGTCAAAGGGAAGCATATCGTTCGTAGCTTCTTTTAGAGAGACAAAAAAAAAAATAGAAAGAGGAAAGAAAAGAAAAGAAAAGAAAAGAAAAAGAAAGCGAAAAATATGTATTGAAAAAAAAAAAAAAAAAAAAAAAAAAAAGAAGCAAAATAGTTCATTACGTGAAGGGAAGTTAATGCTTCAACAAAGTAAAAAAATGATCATTGTTCAAGAGTCGAAAAATTGAGCTTCATGTGAAAAAGTTTTATAATTCTTCTATTATAGTAGCTTAAAATTTCCATCCATCTACCCTTACCTAAGCCCAAGTACAACCAAAATGAGACCCTTGAATTTTTTTTGCATTCATTCTATTCATCGACGATGAAGATGTGATATATTAGCAAGTTTATGGTGAAAATCTTTTATGTTTTGGTTCGAGTGTTTATCCTATATTTACCATAAACAGCTGAGAGTATTGAGTGAAATTCTGTGAGGGTGTTAGGTCTTGTGCATTCAAATTTGGTAACTCGATGAGATGTTTGAGTTTTTGGTACAAAATGTAGCCTATGAATGCTTATTTTCTTGATTGTCACTATGACTCAAGTCATTGATGTGTGTTTAGTTTTATTTGGATTCATAGATATCAAGGGAAGATTAATTTGTGCACACTCATGCAAGAGATACAATGAATTGTTTTTAAATGTGAAATGATGGGTTGTGGTTTAATATGTCCTTCAATTGTGGATTATTTGTTTTATGAACACTGAGGTTTGAGTCACTTGCATGCATTTGTTGATTTAATTAGTGGTCTTGTTTTATTTTGCTCGAGGACTAGCAAAAACTTAAGTTTGAGGGTATTTGATAGCACACAAAATGAGCTATCTTTATGACTTATTTTATGCTAGTTTAGAGGATTAAATGTGTACTTTCACGATTATATTTGATTATTTTATAGATATCGAGCATTTTGGAGCAAACCGGAGAATTTAGAAGCTTTGTGGTGAAAACTAAGTTTTTTGGATGAAATTTGAAGTTCCCAAGTGACCAAAAGGAAGAAAAATGGTTGAAAACCCGAGAGCATAGCGCCTAGGCGCCCATTCCGAGCGCCTAGGCGCTACAAAATGATGAAGAAAAAAAAATAAAATGCAAAAATGTACAAGTTGAGATTCGAACTCAAGCACTCAGCAAGCCCAAACAGCACTACACCAACTCAGCCAAACACTATATGTTGTGATTAATCCATCGAAATAATATATGTATCCTCCAGATCAACGTGAATTTCAGCTCCGCAGCTGCATCAAACTCAATGGACGTGCGCCGCACTCGATCATTGCCCGCCCAGATCTGTTTCCATCCGATTTTGACCTAAAATCCGATATAAATACATATTTTTATGTAGGTTTTTGAGAGCCGATTTGGAGAGAAAATCTCAATTTCAAAATTACATCATTGTTGGAGTTTGAAGAGATTTTTGGGGAGCACAAAATACAGATTTACATGCTCGAGATCGTGAAGATTGCAGCGGAAACGTGGAATCGACACGAGTTTTATTTCTTCTTTCCCTTTTAATTTGTAGTTTTTTTTATGGGTTTATTTTGAGTTTATATTCTGAATTATTGAACATGATTAGCTAAACTCTCTTGACTTTGAGCTTGATGTAATCGTTCTTTGAATTTTATTCTTCTTAATTAATAGTTGGGATTTCAATTTCATATTGGTTGTGAAAATATTTCTAGGCTTAATACATGTTAGGATTTGGCCATTCTTTGCATGAATTTTATATCAATGATTTGAGGTCGAGAGACGATTATTATTGATGATCTGAATTGTTTTCCCTGATTTATACATGAGATAGACATATCCTTGTAGATTTTGTGACAATCATAGTTTTACGTTCTTCATATTTGGATTGTCTGAATTGCCATAGAAATATAGGTAATTTACTTTTCAAAGAATATTGTTATTACTCGAGAGAGAGTAACAAGTTTATAGGGTAGAACTTGTCAACAATCTAGAAATTGTTTAATTCCATCTTTTGATGAATGAAGAATAGGATAAAATAACGGTGAAGTCATTGCTCAAGTCAATTCCCTAGGACATATCTCTCCATATTGTTCTCCAAATTTTATTTTATGTTTTATTTTAATTTTGTTTTCTATCATATCATTTGAATTTCATTCTCTAAATAAAATTGAGTGATAGTATTCATAGTAATTAGGTGAACTAGAAAACCAATCCTGAGGACGATATCCGTATTTTCAATACACTATATTAAAACTTGACCCGTACACTTGCGGTATTTTATTGCACTAATTTTGCACAACAACACCTGCCCTTGACACTCTATGTCCTAAGACAATCCCTTCATCTACCATAAAATGGCACTTTTCCCAATTTAGGACTAGGTTGGTCTCTTCACACCTAGCCAGGACTTGTCCTAGGTTCTCTAGACAGGTTTTAAATGAGTCCCCAAAGACTGAGAAGTCATCCATGAATATTTCTATTATGGACTCATCCAACTCAGAGAAGATCGCCATCATGCACCTTTGGAAAGTTGCCGGTGCATTGCATAAGCCAAAAGGCATTCTGCGGAAGGCGAACGTTCCAAAAGGGCAAGTGAAGGTAGTCTTCTCTTGATCCTTAGGGTCTATAGTGATTTGATTATAGCCAGAGTACCCATCTAAAAAACAGTAGTAGGCTCTACCAGCTATTCTGTCTAGCATCTGGTCAATGAATGGAAGAGGGAAATGGTCTTTTTTAGTTTCTTTATTTAATTTTCTGTAATCCATACATACCCTCCACCCTGTGACAGTCCTAGTTGGAATCAGTTCGTTGTTCTCATTGACTACCACAGTTATTCCCCCCTTTTTAGGTACACATTGGATGGGGCTAACCCACTGGCTACTAGCTATGGGGAAAATTACTCCTGCATCTAACCACTTTATTATTTCTTTCTTCACTACCTCTTTCATAGAGGGGTTTAACCTACGCTGGTGATCTACCCTAGGTGTGTGTTCTTCCTCTAGTATGATTTTATGCATGCAATAAGAAGGGCTAATGCCTCGAATATCAGCAATAGTCCATGCTATAGCCTTCCTATGTTGCTTAAGCAGTAAAATTAAATCAACCTCATGCTGTTCACTAAGCTTAGAAGAAATAATTACAGGCAGCGTATCATTTTCTCCTAGATATGCGTATTTGAGGTGAGTTGGTAGTGGTTTCAGTTCTAACACAGGTGGATGCTCAATGGAGGGCTTTAACGGATTTACAGTTCTATCAGTTAAGTCCATAGTCATACATACATGCTGAGGTCTATCTACAGGCATATTCATTATGTCAGATACATTCAGATCATCTACATCTAATCCTACATATTCGTTAGCATGCTTGGTTAATAATACATGCTCTAATTGTTCTTCCATTAGTGAGTCAACAACATCAATGCTAGCACAAGACTCAGAATCAGAGGGATACCTTAAAGCTTTGTAAACACTAAATTTTACCTCTTCATCATGAACCCTCATAGTTAACTCACCTTTTTGCACGTCTATTAGTGCCCTACCTGTGGCTAGAAATGGTCTACCTAGCAGGATGGGAACCTCCTTGTCTGCCTCATAGTCCAGGACAATGAAATCTGCAAGGAAAATAAATTTGTCAACTTTAACTAGAATATCCTCAATCTTACCTTCTGGATATGCGATGGATCTGTCTGCTAGTTGTAAAGTGACAGTAGTTGGACGTGCTTCTCCCATTCCCAACTGGCGGAATAGGGACAGGGGCATGAGATTTATGCTGGCGCCCAGGTCACAAAGCGCTCTGCCCACATGCTTGCCTCCAAGTTCTACAGGTAGGGTGAAGGAACCAGGATCCTTCTCCTTCTTGGGCAGCTTGTTTTGGAGGATGGCACTGCACTCCTCGGTGAGGTTTACTGTTTCAAACTCACCAATTATTCTTTTGTTAGTAATAATGTCCTTCAAAAACTTTACATATGAAGGCATAGACTGTAAAACTTCTACAAAAGGAATATTCACATGCACTTGCTTAAGTATTTCTAGAAATTTATTAAAATGAACTTCCTGTTCCTGTTTCTTCTTAAGCCTTCGAGGGTATGGAGGTGGTGGCACATATGCAGGCACGTCAGGACGCCTTAAGATAGGTGGAGGCCTTGGAATTTCTTCTACGTCCTCTACAATTGGCTCTAGCCTGGCTCCTGATGTGCTAGTTGGTGGTGGACCTTGGCTTGGCAGAGATTCCAGTGGAGCACTAGACTCAGTGTTCTCTACTCTCTTTGGTGTGTCCTTTGTAATGCTCACCAATGGTCTTCCACTCCTAAGTTCAATGGCTTGAACTTGTTCTTTGCCATCTCTCCTTGGTACCTCGGTATCAGCAGGGAGTCTACCTTGGGGCCTACTTTTAAGTTCATTGGCTAATTGGCCTATTTGGTTTTCCAGGCTCCTAAGAGTAGCTTGCTGGCTCTGAAGAGTAGCATCATTCTTAGCTATATATTCCTTGAGTAGGTTTTCTACAGAAGATCCTACAGGTTGATTGTAAGGTTTTTGGTACATTGACTGGTTATGTTGGGGAGTGAAACCAGGTGTTCCACTCGGCCTTGGTTGGTTGGGATTTTGGTTAGTGTTTTGTTGGCCACCCCATGACAGGTTAGGGTGGTTTCTCCAACCAGGGTTATAGGTGTTGGAGTAGGGGTTATTCCTAGGCTGCTGCTGACTTCCTACATAGCAGACTGAGGATGGATTCCCAGGGCAGTATTCATAAGGGTGCCCTTCCCCACAGAATCCACAGATTGGTGCCTCGCCTTGACTTGGTTTGGTGCCCATTGACATGGCTGTGGCGGTATTGGCACTGGTTTGGAGATTGGCCTGAGCCATTTGCTTGACTAAGTTGGTCAGGGCATTTATTTGGGTGCTCATGGCGCTTAGAGCATCCTTGTCTTGAGCCCTAGTTGGCTCTACTGGATCGTCTGACCATCTACAGTGAGATGCTGAGATCTTCTCCAAGATCTCATAAGCTTCGTTGTAACTCTTGGACAACATGGAACCTCCAGCAGATGAATTTAAGACTTGTCTGGTGCTGGGGTTGCATCCTTTAAAGAAAACTTCTATTTGGATACACCATGGAATGCCATGGTGTGGACATTTAATGAGAAGGTCTTTGAATCTAGTCCAAGCTTCGTGAAGAGACTCATTATCAGCTTGTTTAAACTTTATGATATCATCACGAAAGGTTGAATTCCTATCAGGTGGGAAGTATTTGACTAGGAATTTTTCTGCTAAATCTGTCCAATTGCGGACAGATCCTGAGGGCAATGAATTTAACCATGTTTTGGCTTTGTCCCTCAAAGAGTAAGGGAAAAGATATAGCCTCAGGGCTTCTTGGGAAACTCCAGGGATTAGGAAGGTGTCACTAACTCCTAGGAAGTTCCTAAGGTGGTTATGGGGGTCCTCATTTTCTATTCCAAAGAATTGTCCCACAGTGGACAACATTTGGAACATCACTGGTTTTAACTCGAATGAGTGGGCAGTGATTTCAGGACGGATTATGCTGGGGTTCAGCTCCCCAGGCATAGGTACTAGATATGACAGAATGGCACTATTCTTGTCATTCGCTATTTCGATGGGGTTGCGAATGGCTTGTGCCGGATTTGGAACTAGATCGCCCATTTCTTTAGTTTCAGGTGTGGTTTGAGGTATAGGAGATTGTTTAAAGAGACGTTTCTTTGCCTTATTCCTAGCTCGAAGTGATCTTTCAGGTTCAGGATCGAACTCTAAATTACTATGTGAACGCTCACTCATAAACTACCTTAATGGCACCTGCAAAAGAAATGAAACAGATTAGTTTCACTCAATGATAAACTTGATTTTTCAAACTTAACAACTTCGTTTTCACTTAAAATAAGTCCCCGGCAGCGGCGCCAAAAACTTGTTGCGTGCTCAATGTGTAAAGATAAATATGCAAACAGGAAGAGAGAGCACTTAGAACATGCAAGCATACATGGTCTCACAGCAAGTAGTAAGTATATTTCATTCGTTTTTTCCACAGAGACTCATTTTTAGCTATTCGCGAAGTGTGAATGTTAAGAAAGATGGGATGAATTTGATGGGGTAAAATTGGTTTTTAATTAACTACTTTTTGCTGAATGTGTAGAGGGATATAACATAAACAAATTAAAGTTAAAACTAGACCTAAAGGACAAGAGATGGAATTAATAATCGAGGAAGAAAACAGCTAAACAGAATGATAAAAAGGCAGAATTGCGAGGACCGCAATGTTTCCGCAATTAAATGGCAGCGAATCTGATTAAAACGGGGAATTAAGGGCTACTAATGACTGTCCTATAGGCATTTTATTACGATTATCAAGCTTTGGATCAACTCTCTATACATCAAACTCACTCTATCTCAAGTATCGTCCGATTCCATGCATTAGAGACTCAAGTTTACTCGACTTCAAAGTAAGGACTTAAGCATCTTGTTAAAACAGGAGTGTTCAGTTTGTACTAGGGAAACGCCTATTCCTAGGCCGTTTCCTGATTACCATGAAAGGCTAGCATGATTATATGACTCTGAACTCTTACTCCTTCCAGAGGTTAGGAGTTCTTTGGACAAAATGGATGGCCAATCGAAATTGCCCGTGGGATGAAGCTTACATACAATCAATGTTCGAGTGTTGAACTGACTACTTGACTCACGTTTTTTAGCCTATAATTCTGTCATTAGCATGCCCCTAAGTGAATTTAGTTACTCATGGATATATGAAGAACAGAAAGGGTAGATAAAACAGACATACTTAGAAGAGAAATGTGCTTAAAACAGGAAGCAAAACCCGTAGCAGAAGAAAGTATAAACTGTGAAGTGCAGAAACTTACTTTGATTAACTTGAATGTTTGAATGACAAAGGAAAGCTTTAAAAGGAATGAATCCAAGGCAGACAACAACGAAAAGCAATAAGTAAATTACTAAACTAAGAACAACAATGATCAGTAAGGGAAATGAGAAGGAAAGAACAGAAAACAGTAAAGGATTGCTGAAAACTTCGTGGCAGTCGCCTCGAATGATGGTGATGAGAATTCAGCCGTGCTTGGATGAATCCAATCGAGAGAGAAGAAGAATCTTCTCTCCTTCCTATCAGATTATCGACTCCAAAAGCTGAGAACCTCACTCCAACAGACGGCAAAGGAAAACAGATGGAAATGGTGGACTGCAAGAAGACTTCTGCGCTTCGAATTGATGACTGAACCTCCGACTTTGACCCCCTTTTATAGTAGTTTGCAGGTGCGTTTGGGCCAAGGAGAACCATCAACCTTCAACGTCATATATCAGAATGGATGGAGGAGAAAGAACGAATCCCTGAAAAGTCGGATCTAAACAGAAAATGATCAGCCAACTTACGGTTTTAACTTGAATAATTGCGGTCACCGCAATTATTCCGCAATTCATTTGCAATGGTTATTTTTTCATTCTTTTCCTCGGTTTTCAACCCTTTTTCTACCTATTGTGCATAAGTCCTAAATTAGCCACCTTCTTCTAATTCTCATATTAAAGCATAGGTTTAGGCTAAATGCTAACAAAAACACCTAAATGTGTACATTTTCTTAAGCTAAATGGGTCCTAAATAAGTCACTTTCAGAGACTTAACAACTATCAATTTTCTACAACTGGTGTATTTATTCATAAATACAGTGTAACCGGTTGGCTATCAGTTTTCTACAACTGAAGTGTTTATTAAAAAATATAGTGTAATTGTCGTTAATTACAGTGTACTTATTGTGGTCGTTTCAGTTTGAGAGAGTTACGATTTGTACTACAACAAATAGTAGCTTGATTCTCCATTTGAAGAAATCCAAAAAATCACGAGTTTCGTATCCCAAAAATTTGAGCTTCAGTCCAATTTTTGAGTTTCCTCCTTCCTTTGATTTTCTTGATTTTGGTTTTTGTTGAGAGCGAGTATTTAAGAGTTCTGTCAGATTCGGTAGTTCGAGGTCGTTGTTCTACTAGAGTTAGTCTTTGTGTCCTACTAAAGCAATCGATGTAGTCTGCAAGCAACCTGTGCAGAGCGAATAATTGTCTTCAGGTCAGCGCTTTTGAAGGGTGCCTCGACTTTCGATCATTACATTCTTCTGTTTTGTAGGCTCTGATCAATTGAAGGTGTTGTTGTCATTGATATGCATGATTATCTACGACCATTGGAATTATATAATTATTGTTATATAAGTGTATGTAATGTTATCTACATTGTATCTATTTGTAGCTAGTTATGTGTAATCTATTTTCTAGTGTTACACAATTTCTATATACAGTGTCTTTACTTTTATACACTGTAATTATTTGTAGATTCGTACGATGTAATTTGTGTGTTAGTGTTTTTAGCTTATAAATACAACGTATTATTCAAAATAGAAATTAAATTAAATCTCATATTATTGTACAAGAGCTCTGTTTTTTAAGCACACTAGGTTTGCTAAATACAATATAGACATCATTTTATTTAGTTAAAACAAATGGGGCATGAGGATTTGAACCACCGACCTCATGGGAGAGAGTACATATCAATTATCGATGAACTATGTTCACTTTGACCAATATAAGCATCGTTAATATCATGCTCTATGCTCTTGTTGTCCTTGATTTAAATGGCAACCCTCAAAATATACTCAAACAAAGAAAACAGTTAAAATATAAAATGGAAATGCATATGAAAGGTTAATTTATCATTTGGTGTGAAAAAATGCATGAAATTAATTGGAATGAATCATAATACTATGATATGTACCTACATCTATAAATACTAGGTACAAGTACTTAAAAAAAAACATGCAATTTTTTTTACAATAATGAATCTTTGATAGTAAAAGTCATGTCAACATTAACATAACTCAACGGTAATTGATACGTGTACATATTGTTTTGGCCGAAGATTCAAAACTTCATACCGTATTGTTTGTTAAGTGGTTGAGATGTATTTATTGGAACTTAGTGAACTTGAGCAACAATTACTAAGAAGTGAAAGAGAGTAGTTGGAATGGTGAAATATGATGGTCCTACAAAATTTGCAAGAAAAAAAAAAATCAACTCAAATAAATTGGAAGATCATCATTTTAAAGTTTGTTTTGGTAAGGAAAATCTCAAAAGGTTGGGTGAGGAAATAGCCATATAGTCCTAGTTTTATGCAAGTGTGGTACATGAATGGAAAAGTTTCTTTGTTTTTAGAATCATATCATCTCATGTATCTCAATGATTTTTTAAATCATAACGTTGTAAATGGAAAGTCCACATTGACCCATTTCTCTCTTCTTTCTTCCACTGCCATTCAATTATGTGACCATTTTTTTTTTTTTTTTTTGGTCGAGAATATGCTTTCTCCTCCAATTTAGGATTTAATATTTAAGATTTAAGGTTTACAGTTTAATATTTTTTTGTTTAAGGTTAAATATTTAGGATTTTAAGTTTAATATTTATGGTTTATTAACATTTAAGGAAAATTCTAAACTTTAAACTGCAATTCCAAAATACTAAAATTCTAAACCCCACTTTCAAAGAAAAAACATTCTCGAAGAAAAAAGAACACAATTTGAGAGTTAAAAAAAAAAATTGACACGTAGAGCGACCGCCAAGCCAAGTATTACTCAAAAGTTAATATAGCCTTTAGTTTTGCACTTTTGTACTTTATCCCCTAATTAAAAAGACACAAACACAAGAAGCTTAGAGAATCACTTCTCTTTCCTTAAGTTCATTGGAGGTGGATTATAAAAGGGGCCTAAGTTTTTCATTTTTTCTTTTGTTTAGGAGAAAAAAAGGGAACAATTAGAACAGTGGAAAATGTTAAGGAGTTTGTAAGCATAAAGGAGTTACCACATTATGCATTGAAAACAACAGCAGGTTAATTACATTTGAATTCTCTATCTTCCTACAAGTGGAGTAGACTTACCTTTGAGATTGGAATATTGTATTTTTTATTTTTTTTTGCTAGTAGAACAACAGCCTATGAATGATTTTTTTTTTTTTTTTTTGTAAGTGATTTAAAAAAAAGTGATTTTAAACCATTAGAAAGTAATTCCAAACATGCTATAAGTTGTTTTCTTAAATGCAAAAAAAGGGTTAAACTAGAAATATCATTATTGTTTCACCTAAAATTCATTTAATTGAGCAAGCTTGTGTAGCCATTCACAAATCAATTCCTATGGAGACACATGTTGCAATGTGTGTACCTTGCACATTACAATAATTGCTTCACATTATTTACATGTTTCCTTATTTCTAATTCACCCTTTTCTCAAATTAGAAATTAAACTAATGGTATTTACACATATTTTCCATGGTAAGTTTATAATTAATTACTCTCCTGTACCAAATTGTTTACATAATTAGATCACATTCCTTGGTTGAACTAAAATAGTAAACCATATTAAATAGTTACACATGTGTGTTGTGTCCCCATATTATTAAAATTTCCAACATCAAATAAAGATCAAATTATATATTTAACCAAAATATAAAAAAAATAAAAAATTGAAAGCATACTTTGGATTTTGGATTTGAATGGAATTTGTAGTAACATATTGACATTATTAGACATCATGGGGTTCCATCCTAAAACCAATTGGTGATAAGAGGAGTAGGTCATGTATGTTATATTGTGAGTGAGATCCCTTCATCTTTCCGATGTGGGATCCTCAACATGAGTCCTCAAAATTGTGCCTAATTGGGTTCACCATCTTGGGTCGGATCCCATTTTTGGACCGAATACCCGTTTGGTCTCCGTGGGCTCGAATACCATATTAGACATCATGGAGTTTCATCCTAAAACCAATTGGTGATAGGAGGAGTAGCTCATGTATGTTATATTGTGAGTGAGGTCCTTTCATCTTTCCGATGTGGAATCCTCAACAGATATGATGTATGAACTAGCTCCAAGAAGTTTTAGGTTCAATCTCCACCCCACATGTTGTCAGGTCATTTTTAGATCGAGTTCATTCCATGTCGAGATAAATATTTTATATATTGATAATTATTCAATCTTAAAAAAAAGGGACAAGATTGAAACACATGCACATGTATGAAACCCGAGTGTTTCATGTTTTGCTTATATATTCCATTTCTGTATAACTCATTACTCGAAGCTTCATTTTAACAAAAGAAAAAGAAAAAGGGAAATGTAAAATATCATACAAATTAATAATGAAATAAAACTCTTTGGATTTGAGTTTTGTAGAAATAAGATCTCAGTTGTGGATTGGAGGCTTCTTAGACGCTGGAGTATAATCCATAGCCACCAAATCATCAGTGCTTGTAAAATGTTCTTCACCATGAACTTTAAGATCATCATTTACTTTCTTATTATTATGATCATCATTTTCAATCTGAGCCACTCCCAAACTTCTTGCTGCTGCAAATAACAAATCAATACCGAAATCCCGATCAGCGATTTGAATCGAACTTTGTATATATGACTCGGGTTTTGAAAGAGAAGGAAGAGAACTTCATAGAGTCAGTTTTATTTTTTATTTTTGATGATTTGATAAAGAATTAAACTTTTTTTTTTTGACAACATGTTGGGGTGGGAGATTGAACTTAGGATCTCATTATCATTAAGCATACAAGCGATAAAGAATTAAACTTATTTAAGTCTTTCTGTGGTTTTTTTATATCTAAAAAAAAACATGCTCTTTGATTATGGTTTTGCTCGAAGTTAAGTTTGTTAAGAGACCATTTCCTTTTTGTTTTGTTTTTTTTTACTTGCTTAAATCTTTCTGGATTTTCAAAAGTAGATTATTAAATAAATAAATTGATAGTAACCAAATTTAATGGTTTTTTTTTTTTTAAAGTTTACATACTCGGCAAACTATGCCATGAAACTTACAGACTTTTTCTTTTTTCTTTTTTTGTTTTTTTATATATTACAAATGTGGGTACCGACATTTGATTCTCTAACTTCAAGAAAAGAAGTACACATCAACCGTTTTGCTATGCCTCACTTTTGACACTTAATATTGTATTAAGAAATATATGTTGTTATGTTTGGAATATATCTATGTATGACACACCTTTCAAATTTTCCCAAATGATAACACACTCTATATATATATATATATATATATTTTGAAATAAAATGATAACTTTATGCATCTAATCTAGCTTATATATGTACAATACAATATATTCCACGAGAGAAAATTAAAAGATCCTATCTTGTTTATTATAATGGATAAATTAACAAGTATTACATTAAAAAAAAACATAATAAGATATTGCAATAAGAAAAAATTGTAAAACTTAATCTATATTTTGAAACCACAAAGATAATCAAATGTGAGAGAAAATCACAAAACATGTTCCAATATTTTATCATAATCCACGAGTTAATATGGTTAGAGTTAACCTAATTTTTGAAACTCAAAACAAAACTAGAAGAAAGAAAAAAGCACACACAAATCGATATGAGATTTATCGTAATCGATTAGTTGACATTAACCAATACTCAAAAACACAAGAAGAAGAAAAAAAGACATTAGATAGAGAAATATATACCAATAGATGTGTGCGAGAAACAACAAAGAAAGACGAGAACGAGGGCGAGGACGAGGATGCGTTTGCATGGAAGCACAGCCATTGGTGACTAGCTAGTGTTTTGCCTTTGATTTTTGTTCTTATGATGATACAAAAAGGAAGGTTTGTTGTTGTGTGAAGAAGGTGTTGAAGTTGAGGAGTTTTTTTTATAGAGAGTTGAGAAGTTGATTAGAAGTTGAGTACAAAGGCACATGTGGAGCAGCCTAAAATTTGTAACATTCAAAAGAAAACAAAACCTATGGTGTTGTGAGTCCATGTCAATGTTTTGTGAGTGTCTTTTGATGAAAGTGATGTGCTTTTGTGGTTGAAGACATAAGCCTTTTGTAATTGAAATTGAAATTTGGGGTTTGAGAATGTGGAGTGTTTAAAAACAGCCAAATTAGGCCATTCATTTTGATAAAAACCTACATTTTTAGCATCTTATGAGTAATTACCAAAACAAAACTTAACAAACCCATTATACTTTTTTCCCAATAACATTTCTTCTAATTTCTTTTTCTATTATTTAGAAATTTTCAATTTTGATTTTTAATCTTCTTTTAAAAGAAAAATGTTGGAGAGCATGTTATTAATAGAAGTATAGTGTAGTGCATAAGAATATGAATTTATTATTTGAAGTACGTGGGACATATCCATCCAATAACTCAAAATCTTGCCGACATCAGATAATACTTAATCATAGGTAAAAACTTGCCTACATGGAATAATAATAATACAAATTTGTGAAGAAATTAAAGAGTTCGAGAAAAGACAGAGACATATGGATAGTATGGAGAGACCGAGACTTAGTTTAGGGTTGCGGTAACTTTTTAAATAATTGCTATCAAATGTGCTTTTAGAAAAATTAGTTGTTCTATGAAGCAAATTAATGTTGGGTAAATTTTAACTTTAGATTTGAACAAATTGGTTACCATGTTTGGTAATGAATATTAAATGATTGTAATTTAGCTATAATGACTAAAATAGACATATTATTATTATTATTTTTTTTTTATTTTTTTTTTAATTTATAATTTTTTAAATAATTATTTGAAATGTTATATCATTTAAATTTATATTAATATTCTGTTTGCCCAATTATTTGTTAAGTATTAAGGAAAATATTTGTAGCTTAAGAAAAAATAATATTATTTTTAAAAAAATAATTTCATTAGATTTATTAATTAAAAAATGGGACAGTTAAAAAAAAATAATAATAATAATAATAAATAAAATAAATAAATAAATAAAAATTATATTTATAGCAACCATTTTTTAACTTTGCATATATAACAAAAATAAAAAATCAGTGTGATGACATAACTCCATACAATCAGTAGGCAATCAGTAGCCATCAATGATAACATGAGAACCATATAATCACTAGACAATCAATGATAATATGAGGACTATATGGTCCATATGTTAGTAATTTAGCTTATATTTTGCTATTGTTATCACTAATTGCTATTGATTAATGATCATTATGTTAATCACTAATTGCCTACAAAATATATGATTCTTATATTATTACCGATTGCTAAATTTTGCTAAATTTTGCTATATTTGCAAACTCTAAAGAGTATAGCTAACTTTGCGATTATCTTAGTTTATTTTGTTATTCATTATAATTTTCCTAAAAAAAATAGGAGATAAAATTTAGTTTTTTTTTTTTTTGTGAAAAAATACTAAATATAGAAAATCAATAAAGAAAATATTGATAATTGATAATTTTTTAAGAAGGTTATTCTTAGAGAATAATAAAATTTCCTAATTCATCTAAGTGAGTGATATATGAGGGAACTAAAAGAATTAGGAGAGGATTAAAATCAAGTGAAGGAGGGAGAGAATAGAGGTAAGCTTCAACTTTTTTTATTTTTTTTTTAGTTCAACCCCTCATATTTCATGGTCGAAATCTTTACACCAAATAGCTAAGCTAGGCTCGATTTGACAGTCTTTGACTACTTGTGCAAATCAATTATTAGAAATGAAAATTAAATATACTAAATATTTTAATTTTAAATGTAGTTAAAACATGTCATTTGATTCCTAAAGTTTGTACAACTTATCACTCCTCACTTATCTCCAATAATGTTATGAATGTTTTAATTTCATCCTTAAGAATGTTACAAAATAGACTTTTCAATCAAATCCCCACAAAATAACATCTATGAAATTAAACAAAATAATTGCATGAGATTTAACAATGTCCTATAGTAATACCTAGCTTACTAGATGAGTTTTCTTTTTAATAAATTGAAATAAGAAGATAAATACCTCACTAGGTGGATTTTTAACGTAGGTAGGCTTGGTTAGGTTTTAAAATTGATTAGGGTTAAGGTGATATTTGACATTAAAAAAAGTTCACTCTCATATAGAAATAGCTTTCTAATTATCATCCTATATCATTATTCTTGCCAACCTGAACATTACTCAATTGACATGAATGTAAACTAATGGCCAAGAGGTCAAAGGTTCGATTCTCCACCCATCGTTAATTATTATATATTCGTAAGTGTTCAGACCAATTTAAGCACACCTCAAATAATCTTACGGGACAGACCGTCTGACCCTACAACATTTAGTTGTCTAGAAAATTCGTAAGAAATTAATTCTCAGGTAGGTGACCACCAATGATTGAACTAATTCCTTCTGAGAGAGTTTTAATAGTCTCAAGACTCTTTATCATATTATTGTTACTTCTTTTCTTTTCAAAACCTAGAGGTAGATTAAAACACAAAAAGAAATCAACACCTAATCTTTTAACAAAATACAAAATCAAAAGCAAAATGGTTATCAAGAGCAACTTTCAAAATGAGTTGGAAATCTTAACCAACAAATAATTGCTAAGATTAGAGTGAGGATAGATATATATGTGGCTATGTAGAACCTTGAAATGATAGTACTAATTAAACTCAAATCAAATGATTTAATATAATATGTTTAATCAAACTTTTAAATATATATATATATTTTTGCAAAGGCAGTTTTAAATATTTTCTCATCAACCTCCATCAACTTGAATGATCACAAGAGAAATTGATGAAACCCAAATGTCATTGTTTGTTGTTCTCTAAGACACACATGTTTGAAAGAGTTTATGGTTCAATATTACATAAAGTACTAACTCTAATTAACTTCAATGATCTAATTAATGATGGAAAAAGAAAACAAAAGAAGAAGAAAAAAAGGGTTTTTGTAATAATAATAAATATGTTTGGTTTTTTATTTAAATGGTTTCATGTGCAATGGCCTGAGGTGTGTGGGAAATAAGGGAACATCTTTGAGGCATACAAGATTTGTAGGCCAAACCAAAACACCCATTTCAAAGACTTAGCATCAACAGCACATACAAACTTCCCATTCAAGTGCCCAATATTCATTGATCTAGCACACCAACTTGAATAAACCATGTGTGGTTGGTTTTTATCCATCAACTCCTCTTTAACCTACCATAAAAATATTATTCACTGTGCCATATTTGCTTTGCATAAGATGCATGGTATTAAATTTTCGTCGACATGTCGATATTTTCATCGACATTTTCATATATTCATAGGTTTGATATCGACATGAGGGATGAATCGACATTTTCTTTATATCGTACAAAATCGATGAAATATTAAAAAAACAACAAAATAGAACCTAACATGATTATAATATTATAATAGGTATATTTTAACTCATTTAAAAGTGTATAATGTTAATTTATTAATTTAAATATTTTTTTTAAAATTATGTTTAAAAATCTTTCAGAAATATTCATCGACATCAACATTTTATTGATATTTTCATTGACGTTTTCATAAAATTGAGACCTCGATATTTATTTCCGTCGACATCGACATTTAAATCCTTCCTTAAATGGTACTTTTTTTTCTAAAATATTTTTAGATATGAGTTTTTTGAAAAGGTAATTGCAATTTTTTTTATTGTTTAAAATATTGATTTGTTAAGCTTCTGTTCATATAAAAATTTGATTTTGATTTTATGTTTTATAAAAACTATGCATACATGATACATCTGATTTTTTTTTTCACTCTTTAAAATTACTTTTAAAACCTTAGTCAAATTTTAAAATAAAGGAGGTTTAAAAAAAAAATTAGATTGGAAAATATAGAACATTATTAATTAAAAAAAATATATAAATATTTGTATAAAAAAATTTATCAAAAAGGCTTTGAATAATAGTAATTGGATTGTTTTTTTTTTAATTTCTATTATGACAATTGTTAAATTTACATAATTGATTTGGCTCAATTTGTTGTATAGTCGTACGTTTTAAATTGTGAAGTTTGAGCTAAAGTGTCATGTGAGTTTGTTTCTTTGTCGCAACATATAGTTTTGCAAAAACCACATAAACCCATATTTCGACTAAGAAAATTACAAACTTATTTAACCTAAATACAATAAATATATATATATATATATATAGTCTATAATACATAAACATAACTCAACAGACACATAAACATAACTCAACAGATCAAGAGATAAGAAATTTGAATCCCCACTTCAAATGTTGTTGAACTAAAAAACAATACAACCTATATTAAATATTAGTGTTATATATGTGCCCATTTCGTTTTTTTTTTCTTCTTTTGAGTTCAACAACATGTAGTGATGTGACCTATTTCTTTAAAGGAATTGTGTCGAATTTAGTGACATATTTTCAAAAATGTCCAAAGATTTTACAATTTTCATGTTTATATTTGAGTATATATTTACTTACCAATATGCAACTCATTAAGGTTCTCCCAATATATAATAATTACTTTGACTATCCATGATGATTAAGTTTCCCTCTCCATTTTGTTTCATAAATTATAGAAATATAATAATCATATGTTTCTGTCTCCATAAATATTAATCTTTATTATTTTCTTCATATTTTTCACGATTTTAGCATACATTTTATTCAACTAGGTTTTCCACGATTTTAGCATACATTTTATTCAACTGGGTTTTCCACGATTTTAGCATCAGATTTTCGTCTCTAATTTATTGTCGTTCACTATCTCCATTTTTCTTTTTTATTAGATTATTGTACGCAACAATTAATATATACTATGTATATATCTTCATATGTACTCTATCAATAGTATATACCTCTATATATACACTTATCACCAATATATATACTTCATATATATTACATACATACTTATAGATAATATGTATTTTTTATATATACTCATCATATATACTTATATATACTTCTATATGAGCATATACTCATATATATTGCATACATACTTAATTATAGATAATATGTTTTGTGTTTTTAGAAGAAAAAAAATATGTATTTTTTATATATACTCGCCATATATACTTATATATATTTTATATATGAGTATATACTTATATATACTTATAGATAATATGTATTTATTTTAGAAAATATATGTATTTTTTATATGTACTCACCATATATACTTCATATATGAGTAAATAGTGTGGAGAGATGAAATTTTTGAAGTGTGATTATGAGGAGAGAGAGAATGATTTTAATGAGGAGAGAAGAGCGTGATTAATGTGAATTTTTGGATTTTAATATTTTTCCTTAAATGGGTTTATATCTTATTTTATTTTATTTAAATGTTAGAGCGATACGAGGGATTTAAAAATAATTGAACCTTTAAGTTTTATGAAAAAACTCAAATGTAGTTCATCATTTGTTAAAAAAAATAGAAATTTTGGACAAAGATGAAAAACCATAATAAATTAGAGATGGTTTATGTAGTTATCCCATTTCTTTATAGGATCATACATATTTAGATACACAAAATTAGCTGGGCTAAGGAAAACATTCTAGTGATAACTACTAATAATTGATAAATGTTTTATTATTATTTTTTTAAAATAAGAATGTTTTACCTAAATGAATTTCCATTTTATGTAATAATCATTGATTTACCTAATAAAAAACTAGTTTAAATATTTATTAACTACAAGGTGAAATGTTTGTTTTAGAGTATAATATTCTAGTAATCATAGAATTGATTAGAGGTTTATTGATAACTAAATATATATATAAAGGGAGAAATTAGGTCATTAAATGAAGGATGGGCAAAATGGCAACACAAGTGGGGGCTACCATCATCTACACATGAAAGAGGGAATAGTGAAATAACTAAAAATAGTGTGAGAATCACGTGGGTGAGATGGTGTCTTCAGATGGGTGGGCCTTATTGGTCTCTTTCTAAAACATTTTTATTTTTTTATTCTCCCAATATTTCTCAAAATTTACACAAATGTTACAGATAATTATATTTAAACCTTTACAACTATTAATACTTGTTAAATCGATCATAGCTTTATACAAGAAAAAAATCTTCATGACACGAGAGATGATAACTCTTAAATATAAAGATTATTTATTTCGGAGTCAAGCTTATTCCTTGCACTTTTAGATACTTTTTGATGTTATTTCATGGAGGCAAGAATGAAAAAGATACATATTTTTAACATTGTCTAACTTTTTGTGTTTGATTGATTAAGTGTAAAAAAAGCTAAACATAGGGAAGAATTATTAAGTTTTTTTTTTTTTTTTTTTTTTTTTTTTTTTTTGACAACACGTGGGATTGGAGATCAAATTTAGGACCTCTCGAACTCTATCAGTTGAATTACGCTCTGCAGAAGGATTATTAAGTTTTCAGTATTTTTGTGCAAGAGTGCATCGAGAAGCCAATATGTGGCAGCAACTTAGGCAAGAAATCTCCAAAAAAAAAAAAATTATGCGTGGTTAATCAGTTATAAAAAGGTTGGTTGCGAGGTGCATAAATGTAAAATGCAATACGCAATAACAAGACTAACACGGTAGAAAAATAGACATAAAAAATCGTAATATTAATTGATACGAAATCCTAGTGAATTGGATCAAGAACTCTTTAGTTATACGAAGCTATAAATCACAAACATTAAAACTTTGTAATACATTTAGTTTCACCCCAAGATGAAGAGAATAATATAAATACTTTTAGATCGAATATCCAAAGATGAGTAACCTGAACTGAAACACTTCACTATTAGATTGATCAAGCTTAATAGAATGCTTCTAAAACATGCAAGACAAACAAGAAATGCAAAGATAACAAAATAGCTCTGCCAAAGCGAGCATAGCTCAGCTGGCATATGTATGACTTGATGACCAAGAGGTCTTTGGTTCGAAACCCCCCACCCCCAATGTACTAAAAAAAAATAACAAAATAGCTCTCAACGATGGAAATGCTGCAATGGAGTTTTCAATTCAAATATCAAAGTTATGTTTTATATTAAACAAGGCTAATCCATTTTATTGACAAGAAAATCAGCCAAAAGACTTCTTAACTCCCTCACATAAATGTTAATATGAAAAGTGATCTTGAAATATCAAACGGTGTCTTGATATTCTAAAAAACATCTTTGAAAATTTCTAGTATCATCAATAAAATATAAAAATATAAAAAAAAGATGTATCATCAATAAAATATAAAAATGGTATACTAGTAATACAATATCAAAAAATTTAAAAAATATCATATTTACAAATTATTTATTTGTGTAAAATATTTACAAATATGCCAACACATTTTACTACCCACTACCATTATCCTTTTAAATTCCTCAGCTTTTCATAGATTTTTGTCAGTGATAATAGTCTGTCAGTGATAATAGTCTATGAGTGATATGATAAAGTCTATCAGTGATAGAAACGAATACGATTTTTTTTGCCATATTTGCAAAACATTTTAAAGTTTGCTAAATTTACAATTAGGTTAGGCCTGATTGTTATTTGTGCAACCAGCCCTCTATTGTAATCTATTTCAATATTTAAAACTATCCATCATTTAATATTTTGTTCATTTATCTAATAAAAAAAGTCCAAAAGAAATTAAGGATGTAAATATAATAACATAAACCAACAAAATTGGATGGTTTGGCTACTAGAAATGGACCATAAAACTTATCTCACAAGAATTATTATCAATTATTGAACTAATCATTGTCCAAACCAAAATTTATTCAAAATAAATCGAACATGTAATTCCATAGAATTAGAACAAAATCAATGATTTGAGGAAAATGCAAAGCAACGTCAATATTATTTTTACAATAAATGTTTACTATCAAACCAGGGAGGATCTAAAATACACGCATTTTACCGACAAGAGCATAACTCAACTTGCATGATGTATGGATTAGTGACTTTAAGGTCCTAGGTTCGATGACTCACCCATATTGTAAAAAAAAAAGAAATTACATGCATATTTTTGCCACATTATAAAAACATTATTTCCTCCCTTATTGAACTAATTTTCAATAATAAATACTAAGAATAGAAACTCAGCCACGCCAAACATTAGCCTAAATTTTGGACTCGATTTTCATAATCTTCCTGAAGAGTTCCTTTGGTGCTGCAAATTAAAGAAAGTAATAAGAAAATATAAATATATTGGACAACAAAGTTGAATAATAATATAATTAAAGTTTAAATAACATTTGTATTATAACATAAAGTTGTATTTTTAATCGTCAACGAAAACATAACTCATTTGGTTAAAACATATACCCTCGACCAAAAGTTTGAGTTTGAGGTTCGATGATGCAATCTTTTGTGCTCTAAAAAAGTGTTCCATTTTTATCCATCAACTTTCAAAGGTTTATTTAAAGTCTCTAAAATTTTAAAAACAAAATAACTATAACTTTCAAAATATCTATCTAGACCTTAACTCTAAAAAAATAACCATTTTGGTCATTATTATTTTACTTTACTGCTTTATGTGTGACTTCAATACTTACCCAAAACTCACTTAAATACTTACCCAAAACTCACCTAAACTAACCTATCTGAATTCAATACATGCTCAAGTTAACACATTAATACACATACTCAAAGTCATATAATCAATTTGTTAAAAAGCACAATAAAAGTAAGAACCAAAATGAGGCATTTTTTTTTTTAATATTGCACATTTCAAAACAATTTATAAAAATATACCAAAAACCAAACTATTTAGTATTTATAAAAATATTGTTGTTTCAAAAACACATTGTCTTTGTCTTAGATAAAAGTACTTTCCAGCCATACTTATTTCGAGATGTTGGCGTTGCACATTGTCTTTTGAAAAGACGATGTGTATTTAAAACAACAATATTTTTTATAAATAGTTTGCTTTTTTGGTATATTTTAATATTAAGTATTAAAAATTACAATATTAAAAAAAACACCCCAAAATGACTATGATTTGAAGTTCAAAGACTTAAATAGACATCTTGAAAGTTTAGAAAAAGAATAAAAAAAAGTTAATTTATGGTTTAAAACTTTAGGACCAAAATAGAATGATTTTAAAAGTTGAATAACAATACGAGATTTAAACTAAAAAACAAAAAAAAGAGAAAAATGTTATAAAAGAGCAAAAACTGGTAAACTTACCCGGCAACCCAGTAAACCTCTCGTATTGTTCATATGCCTGTCCAACAAACATCTCCAAACCAGTAACGATCTTGGCTCCAGATTCTTCAGCGTCCTTCAAGAGTCTCGTCATCACCGGGGTGTAAACAGCATCGAACACCAATGAATAATATCTTAAAGCATGCTGCAAAACGAACCAGAAGAATTTAATTGAAGCTGAGATTATTAATCAACTACAACCATCTTTTGTTATGGACTTCGCCGAGTATTGCACACCGAACACGTCTAGGACTTACGAGTAATGTAAAAGTGTTTAGAAAATGTCAAAAACACTTTAACCGCTTTGTGAGAAAGCACTTGTAGAGTGGCTTTGGCTCGACTGTTTTGACCAGAAAGACTCGTTAGCAATCGACATGACACCATTGAGAGACCAACCAGGTAAAGAGAAAAAGAGGTGAGAAGAGGGTTCAGAGTGAAAGATGGATAGAGAAAGCCATTGTTATCTTATCAATCAACTAAAATTTCGAATTAAAATATCTCTGTATACAAGGAAAATTGTCTGCCTTTAAACTCACCTCAGAATTTTCACTCATCTAGAATTATTATTATCTGAGATCTACAAATTTCATACTCTCAGTTGTGCTCGTAGAAAATTCAAATCTAACATAGAAATGGATAGCGTGGTTATGGAGTGCTTCTAAGGTATTTTATAATGGTTCTTATAGGCTTGTCATCCTTATATCTCTCTTCTAGAGGAAGTTCAAAAGTTCTCTCTCTTGAAGGAGTTTTGAGGAGATATTTCTCAAATCATTTCCCAATTTCCCCCTTCAAAGTTTTTCGATGGTGCCTCTTGACCATACTTTAGTAGTCTTCTTTGAAAGTTTCAAGGGCTAACGATCCAAAATAGAAACCTGTTGGTTTAAGATATTGACGACTTCCAATAAAATAAAAAAGAAAAAAAAACAATCTTAAATACACACTCACTCACACACACATCATTGGTGGCCACAAACCTTAGAAATTGGTGTTTCCTCAACTTTTGGTTGCATTCCTATAGATGTTGTGTTCGCGAGAATCATATTCTCCTCTGGATGGAAATTATCCAAATCAGCAAGAGTAACAGCATCAGCTCCAATGGTCTCCGCGAGTTCTTTTGCTCGTTCTTTAAGCACAATGCGGGAAAATGTCAAAATTTGTAACTGTGGATTAAATAAGTACTAGAAAGGGTACAAAAAGAACACTTGCAATTAGTACCATAGACATCATAAATTGATAAGTAGTACCATAGACATCATAAATTGATAAACTAATCGTGATCATTTCGAAACTACCAGCTACCAAGATGTGAAATGTTCTTCAAAAGATATGTGGAAAGGATCCAATCTCAAAATTAGGCAATGGGACACTTGAGTGAGTTTGGCATGCCCTTAAAACTGCTTAGGTGAGAGTGTTTTTCTAAAAGATCGGTAGTGTTTGGAAGAGCAGTAAAAAACACTTTTAATTAGTTAAAAGTACATTTTTAAACCTTCAATAATCAAAAGTTTTTTGAGAAATTCTAAAAACAGATTAAAAAAAACACTTATACTGCTTTTTGGTAAAGTATTTAATTACTTTTCTTCCAAAAATGTTGATTAAAAAAGTGCTTCACTTAAAAACCCTTTCGGCAAAAAGCATCCTAAACTCATACAGGTGAGATGACTTTTAGAAGGGTAAAAAGTGGTCTTAACCTATTAAAAACGCTTTTCAAAATTTTCATAACATATGATTAGATAATCAAAAGTGATTTTGAAAAATCTATAAATGTGAAAAAAAATACTTCAAATACTTTTAGGAGAATTACATCGTTAGTGTTTCCTCCAAAAGTGTTGGTAGAAGAATTACGTACTTTTTTGAAAAGTCATCACAAACTCACCCTACTCACCCTAAACGCTTCTTTTGACTGGGTTTTGGTTAAGAAAGAGTTTGCTAAAAAAGCTCCTCATTTATGCCCATAACTTTATTTTGAATACTGTAATATCGACACCCCTTGTATATACAAGTTTCCATCAAGGGAAGACTTCTCTCAGGAGAACCATTGAGATGGCTTTATATCATCAAATAGCGAAAAATGTATAGAAGGTTATTACAAGAAATGACGCTATAAAAGATAACAGCCAAGGAACAAGTGATTATCAAGAAAGACATGTGAAAGATATGAGCTAACCATATGTACGATTGGCAATCACAACTTTAGCTCCTTTCTCTTTCGCTCCATAGGCAAGTGCCTTGCCTGCTCCACCAGCACCAATGACAACGAATAGCCTGCCAGATAAGGGTGAGCCAGATTGAGTGCTACTAGTGTAGGGACCTGTAAAATGAAGAATGGATCAAAAGAAGGAGAAAAATGAACTATAAATGAAACTAGAAAATATGGTGAAGCAAACTCTACGCACCTCGTAGTTTTTCCTCAATAGCAGAAATAGCACCAACATAATCCGTGTTATAACCGCATAATTTTCCGTCGTCTCTTCTTATAATGCAATTAACAGCACCAATTGACTAATGTATTGAACAAAATGTACACCAGTCACACACATAACTAGAGAAAATAGACACCCAGCCAGACTTTGATTTCCCCAGCAAAAGCAATGAAGCAAGATAACTTCTGCATCATCATAACAACTCAATTACCTTTGCCACTGGATCAACCTCATCACAGAACTTTGCAGCAGCCTCTTTATGGGGAATTGTACAGCTGCATTTCAAATATATTTACTAATCAAAATATTATAAATTGAACAAGAAAAACTATTTGGTTTTCTTTTTCTTTCCCTTTTCACACGCTGATTAAATTAGACAAGAGATGACAATCTACATAAAAAAAATCATACTGGATAAATTCCCAATAACTGTATTGAATAAAATACTAAGAGTTGACTACTACCATATGAGAGACTCTCGAAATTGTAATCTCAGTGAAATAGGAAAGGCAAGAAAGATTTAATTCCAAATATACATATCACAATGAACTTTCATTAGTATGTATTTGATAAAGCATTGAACCTGAATCCAGCAAAGTCTGAGGAAGAGTAAGTTTGGAGAAAGTTTACTATGTCATCCACCAAGAAATGTACATAAACCCCATTGAAACCTATTGACTTGAATGCCTCGTTGAATAACAAGGGTGATTTGCTGTGGCCCACAGGCTTTCCAATGATTCCAAATACTTTTGTATCAGGCCCTATCTGTCTGAAATTGTATAAAGTTAAAAGGTCTTCAATTGTTGGTTGTCCAGGAGCTGAAACAATTCCGGCCTCGAGGGTTGCAAAAGTAAGATACCCACCAAATTTAGCACAAAGTATCCGTGAAATCAAGCCTCTTTCTCCCATTACAAGCCCTATTACTGGAACCTGAATTCACACAGGCGTTAGTGAATATTACCTTAATAACATACAACTTACAAGGAACCTACCCTATAAATATAACTTCTGAAGGTGTAAAGCTTGAGTTGAAGTCCTCAGTAAAATTAAAAAATAAATGATAGAATAAATGCAGCTTTAACTCTTGGCATTCAAAGTATCACGGCATTCCAAAGTCAGATTGATAGTATAACACTGGCTAGTTAGTTTTCTAATAAAAATATTCTAAAGCTAATTAACACCAAAAACTTCCAATAGCTGCATACTGCAACATTCCTGGTCTAAGATATACGAATTATGAAGTAACTGACAGGAATTGAACTACAAATGAAGCAGTCAACAAGAAAAAGAAGTTTCCAACTTAGGTTTCTTCACTGCTCCATTACTTCCTTTTGAAAAATATGGCCAAATAATTTGCAAGCCTTGATTTCCAGCTAATAGGATATAGAATAGCTATCAACATAATGTAACTTTCAGCATGTAAACCAATAGGGATGACATGATTTGGAATAAAATGCATTAAACTCAAGCATGAAGTGCTTACTTGTGAATGCACAATTATGTGAATAATGCGTGATACATCAGTGATATCCAAGGCAGTTGTTGCAATCTTCACAATATCAGCTCCACTTTCTTGAATTCTTGCAACAAGCTTACCAAGATCCTCTAAAGATGGAGTTTCTTGATAATTGTGAGAAGAAACAATAACTTTGAACTTTTCCGGCTTCTTTCCACGAATGGAGTCGTTGAACTCACGAGCAACCTACAATAAGAGAGTGGATGGCAAAACTATTTATTTTCTATTATCCAATTAACTTGTTTTGGAAAGGAAACACTATGAATGAAGAAAAAAGCAATGTATAAAACTCAGAGAAGGAAAGATAAGAGATATTCTCAAGTGTATAAAACTATTTATTTTTTATTATCCAAATAACTTGTTTTGGAATGGAACACTATCAATGGAGAACAAAGCAATGTATAAAACTCAGAGAAGGAAAGATAAGAGATATTTCCAACATAAAGGCCAAGAGAGAATTAAATGAAAGAAAAAAGGGAAAGATTTCACAGTTAAGAAGATTGCAAAAAAGACACCCAATTGGCAAAGATTTGCATCAAATCAAAATTACAAAATCCCTTGAATAAGGTGCACCAAGTACAAGTGAAAAATGTAACTAGGTCCTAGAAAATTTCATGACATTCCTTTGCAAAAAAAAATCATGACATAATTCAATCCATTGGAGAACTCTTTGGTTTTTCCCAAATCAACGGTCTCTGAAGGAGTGCCATCACTGCATTAGTCTTAGACCAGATAAATATCAAAGATTTGAAAAGGCTTATTCCAGCAAGGAATTTGATTCGATTTTTTTTTCTTTTGATCCCCACAAGCATTTGATGTTTCTACGATCAAGATATTGTATGAGCTATTTTCAACCTAGTTGCTCAATACAACAATCTATAGCTGAGAGGACTCCTTGAACAACCATTCACCCATGACGCATTTGTCAACTTGGGATCACACGGCTCAGATTAGACAAAGCACACCCCTGCTTGGCATACCCAATTCTAGGTATCCCTCAAGCTCAGCATATGATAGCATGTCAAACATGCAATCCATCCTTATCCAGCTACGAGCTAAGTGTCAAAGGTCTCAAAGCACGTACTTGGCACTAGACAGCTCATTTTTTTTCTTCTTTTTTGTTTTTTAATAAGAAACAGTGACATTTCATTGAACGAATGAAATCAAAAGAGGATAAAAACTATCCAGTAATTACGAAAAGCTTCTTCAATTTGCAATAAGAGAAGATAACCTATAATCACTAAAAGGATGGATCAATTTACACCAATTCATAGCATAAAATAAATAGAGGTATAAAGTGTGGGCCGTGGGGAGAGGTTGCTCCTTGTCCGTGAAGGTGCGGGAATTGCGCTCTAACCAAACCAGCCAAAGGAAAGCTCTCACAAAATTCAACCACATGATCTTCTTGTCTTTCTTAAAAGGATGACCAACCAATATATTCTACAGTTGCAATATGCAACTCATCTCGGTAAAGGTTTATAAAATCCATGTTTTTTTTATTTAAGCAACAAAATTGAGCACAAATGTTATTATGTGCCGACTAATGCAGTATTTCATGAGCAATTGGTATGAGAATCCCTGTTAGCAGATAATTAGTCAAAATTTACAGTAAGATTAAAAATCTAGTAGAACCAAGACCTATTTTGCCAGAGTTCTTTGAAAGAAATCAAGAATAAAGTTCAACAAGAAGTTAAAGGATATTGATTGCTTGAACTGCTTATACTACTTTCAGTTAGAACGCAAGCATAATTTAGCCAAAGAAGTATGAACCACGTTGCGGCTGCATTAAACAAAAATGCTATTTTAGTAGTACGTAAGTAACCTGAAGTTCCACATCGACATAATCAGCTCCCAACTCCATGGCTAATCGAAGTACCTCAAGCCGTTGATTTTCATCGCCATCATATTGACCACCTTCCCACTTTGGCCTAGGAAAAAAAATTAATTAATTAAACTACATGCCTTGTGCTAAAAATCTATTAAAACTTGAAAACTAGAATTACATTTTGCAGTTAATTGAGTTTTGCAAACCTTCATGTCTTAGTGCATTCATTTGATAAATTAAAAGAGAAGGAGAGTCAGCAACTTTAATTTTTCAAATGAATATTAAACTTAATGTACGTAAATAAAGGATCCACTTAGGATTAGAGATGAAATTAAAAAACCAACACGCCAATGCATAAATGATGTCGTGCTGTTCCATAGTTCCTTTATGTGGGGGGGTCTTTAAACCCAGGTGCGTCGTCCCATACTTGGCGCCAATGACCTTTCTCCATAGTGCATCTTTTTCAACGGAAAAATGCCAGAAAAATGCCAAATCCACTTCGCTAAGAAGGATTGATTCCTTTGCTTAATACCGAAAATACCAAGCCCTCCTTCATATGAAAGTTGCACCTTTTCCCTCTTAAGGAGGTGTAAACCTCCATTCTCCTTACAATTTCTGAAAACTCTTTCCAATAATCTTGGAAGGCAAGGAGAAAAGCGAAAAGTAGTATATAGGGAGATTTGAGAAAGTAGCATGTAAGAGGATGAGACGACCTCCCTTGGAGATGTGTGTGTTTCGCCAGACATATAGATGTCTTTTCACTTTCTCAATAATAGGAACCCAAAATGTTGATGAGAATCATCGATGATCCCCAAAATAAGTGTTCCACCAGCTTCCCATTTTGCACCCGAAATCCATAGGACTAATCCACGTAGAAGAACGAAGCAAAACAGATTTTTCTGTGCCTTAAAAACTTTTGTGATTTTTACACGAGCCCATATGGAGTTGCACTGAAGAATAAAATTATTTTTTTAGAGGGGCAGTCGCATAAGAACTGTAAAGGCCTCCTGAATGGATCTAGGAATAGTTTCAATAAAATGAAAAATACAAAAAAATTATTGATCTACTAAATAGCCAAGAAAGAACAATGATGGAATAGATGATCAGCCTCTTTATTTTCTTTCTTTTTGTTTTCATCACATGCATCAGTTAGGAGAGAGAGATCTACTGTTACATACATCTGTTGGACAGTTTATCTATAGTATCAATACAATACCATCCACAGTTAGAGCCACAAGAAGACCTTGCACTTTTAGAGTTTCCAAGTAACTTGATAAGAACAGAATATTGCTCAAAGGTCCCCCACTCAATATCAAGAGAATAGATTTTACTGAAATGAGTCCTGAATTTTCCTAGGTCCCCAAGATATCATACCTCAAATCAGTTAGTCTTTCCCAATTGATTTTCTCCAACAGGTGAACCCAATCTCCCATTTACCAATCATCAAAATCTCTTACAGGATTCAAAGCCCAGTCATTACCTCCAAAGTTCCAATTTTAAATAATGGAAAGTCCTTTAGAGGAAAAGGAATTATCAGAGGAACTTCGTCTTTCCAAGAAGCCTCCTAAATTTTAATTTGAAAGGCACCACCAAGTGAAAGTTTAGAGAAACCGAGAACCAAATTTCTGAATTCAGCAATTGAAAACCAAGGGCTGCATGAGCTACTACACTAGCAAGGGCTATTAAACCAACCAGAATAGTGACTCCAGTATTCTTTTCACAATAAGTTATGCCAAAAGGAATGGACCTTGTTCAATGAACCTTCAAACCCATTTGGTAAAAGGAACACATTCTTATTTCACATATTTCCAATCTCAACTTCACGCTTTTCTATGGAAGAGAAGAAATCCTCCAATTGACAAAATGGGTTCCCCATTCAATGGCTTATGACACTATAATCACCTTGTTAACTATTATCCCTGACATGTCAACTTAAAAGTGCTGGAAACTCTTCAGTATTAGTGTATGACATTGCTTCAAGTTAGTCAGTTAAGTCTTAAGTTATTTAGCATTTATCTTTTTGTACCTTATTCATATATAAAAGGACTTTCCTGTATCAGATGCTAAAGACTATCACTATTTTACCAGCAATAAAAAATAGTATACAAATGAAAAGTAACTCCATCCAAATGTTTAACAAAATACACCAATTCAAATCCAAATTCAGTTTTTAATTAGTATCTTTCCAATTATCTTTCATTAACTAGATCTTCACTAACTGAACTCCAAGAAACGAAACTGATTCTATGAATAAAATCTCATTTACTTATGGAAACAAGTATAGTTTGATCAAAGATAGATTCCAGTGGAAAACCTGTAAGTAATTAAAGTAGGCAATGGGCATTCTTTTATAAGAGTCTTGAGATCCTTTTGAGGATTGAAAACCTTCAAACTATCCAATCGTATCTCCACGATGTCGGCGCCACTAGTCTTTGCCTTTTGTGTATCAGCAATCATCAAATCCGCCGAATCAGCCATTATGGGAACACATACTAGTGATGAATTTCTCTTCATTTCTTTGCTGTCCATGACCGAGAGGGCAGTTGATAAATCGAGCTGGAAAAAAGAACCAGAGATTAAAAAAGGAAGAAGAAAAATGAAAGAGATGCTTATAAATCCAATTAAGTAGCTACAACAAGCATAATCAAACCATAATAACAACCCCATTTGACAAAACACAGACACATAAAAATCCATACAAAAAAAAGGGAAAAAATATTCATATTCGTTTACTTTAATCCACGATTTCGTGAGTTTGACAGTCAAACTATCAACTATTCCGACTTCCAAAAGAATTTCTACTTTACCAACTTTTTCTCAACATGGGAATATATCATTACCAAAATTACTCATAAATAAACATGAATGAAAACACTGAACACTGATTGGAAATTGAAAAAATGCTACAGTACAGAAAAGAAAAACATGGAATCATGCGATCTAAGAAATGGGGTAAGCTCAAAAACTATGAAATTGGGGAAAATCAACATGGAGATAGTAAATTAGAGTGCAAATTGTGCAAAACAAGAAAGGAGATGAAAACGGAATGAAAATCGAGAGGAAAAAAGCAGAGTAAAGAAGGGGATTGAGTAAGAACCAGCAGTTTGTGAGAGTGTTTTTGGTGGTATGAAAAGATGGGAGTGCGCGAGAGAGGTTTAGATGAAGAGCAACAGAGGCGGCGGGGTTGAAGGTGGGTCTACTTCGCCAAATGGCGAACTACGGTTGGTCATATTTGGAATCCTTCTACGATGTGTGCTTAAAGATGACACCCTTTTGTTGGGAGAACTTTTCAAAAACATTTTTCTCGTTTTGAAAAGTGTATATTTTTTTATACCCTAAATTATAAATTTAGGATCTCAACTTTTATATTTGTGTCTAAGAGGTGTGAACCATCAAATTTAGATTCATCAACTTTAAAAATGTCAAATATTTTATTGGTCCATGAAATTTACATTTTTATCTAATAGATTCTTGAATCTTAAAAATGTCAAATAGATCTGAAAACTTTCCACTTAGACCAACACAAAAAAAAAAATGTACGAAGAAGCACCACAATTGAATGAAGGAGGGCACTTGGAGTACTCGACCTTGCCCACCAATCACGCCACAACTTGAACATCCAGAGGCGAATCTAGGAATTTTCGTCAGGAGGGACACAATTACAAGGGGGAATTGCAAAATTTGACCCGATTTCGAAAAGGTCTGTCAAAATTGACTTGAAATTGAAATTTTAACAGCGGTCTCACATTTTCAATTTCACTAGGTTGTGAAATTTCGTATGTGCCCCTCTTCTTCTATCATTTCTTCTCTGATTTTTTTTTTTTTTTTTTATCTTCTTCCCTTCATTTTCTTGTAAGTAGTCAAGGATTTCTTTTTTTTTTCCTTATCTTCTTTCCTTCTTCTTTGTAAGTAGTCAAAAAAAAAAAAAAAAACTCACTCATTTTTCAGAAATCTGTAAACTCAAAACCCGATAAAGAAAATCAAGTCTTAAGATTTATTTTTGTTAATCGGGAAGGAAAAAGTTACATGATCGTTTTGATTTTTTTTAATTGTAAAATTTGGAGAGAAAATGGTAAAAGAGAGGAGAGAAAGATGAATGACAGAGGAGAGAAGGATGAAGAAGGGTAAACATAATTTCATGTTTTAAAAAAGTTGAAAAGGTGGGCCCACTTTTAAAATTATTTCAATTTCAGGTCAATTTTGACAAATCTTTCTCAAATCGGGTCAGATTTTGCAATTCTTCAATTCCAATAGAGTTAACGACAAGTTTAGTCCTTAAATTTTTCAATTTATGTCTATATAGTCTTTGAACTCCTTCAAATTTTAATTGTGTATAATAGATCCTAAACTCTTAATTTTTTATCTAATAAAGACATATTAGAACATTTAAGATATTAAGGGCCCGTTTGATAACGTTCCTGTTTCTTGTTCCCTGTTTCCCGTTTCTCGTTCCATGTTTCTTGTTCCCTGTTTTTTTAGAACCAGAAACAGAAACAAGTTTGATAACTAGTCCTGTTTCTTGAAAAAAAGAAAACAGAAACACATACTTGTTTGATAACGTTTCTTGTTTCTTGTTTCTTGAAAAAAAAAAAAATAATAGAAATATCGTCATGTTTGATAATTTTTTTTGTTAATTGTTTCTTTTTTCTTTTTTCTCTTTATGTTTTATTTTTTATTTTTTATAGTTTAAATAAAATTTAGTATACATAATATAAAAAAGATATAACATGCATTAAAAAAAAAAAACAACCATAAAATTGTATTTATACTTCAGATGTTATCCAAATTTGATTTGATTTGATATATGTTTTTGTGTGTTGACAGAGTAAGGAGACGTTTATTTAAGAATAGGGAAGCGAGTCTCCAACACGCCAAAACAACGTTCAATAACATTTCGCAGTGAAAAAATTTCGATAGTTAAACACTTTTCCCTACCTCGAGGATGATGCCTTCCTTGCTCTAAAATCTCGAAGTCGTTGTTATTCGTCATTGTTTGTTATGGGTCATGTTTTAAATTTTCGTTGACGTGTAGACATTTCTACGTGTCAATGAGTTCAATATCGACATGAGAGGTGAATCGACATTTCAATTATATTATAGATAAATTTATGTTATATAACTAAAATATCACTATTTGTGAATCTAATATTTAATAGTGGGAAATTTAAACTAATTTAAAAATATTGAAATGCTAATTTGCAAAGTTTAAAGTGTCATCCTCGATGAAAATATCGATGTGAATGGATACTTATTAAAAAAAAAAAAAAGTTATAATGAGGATTTGAAACCACGACCTCATAGGTGAGGAGCTTATTTGGGTGCTTCTCTTGCCAATGAACCAACACTCATTTATCATCATTTTGGGAACAGATTAATATAAAGAGAAACGAAACTGGGAGAAACACCTTTTTGAAGTTTCTCAAATTTTGCCTTTTTTTTAGAAACGTTTCTCAAAATTCAGAAACAAGAAACGAGAATAGTTATCAAACAAGTCCGTTTCTTAAAAAATGAGAAACGGGAACAAGAAACAGGAAACGGGAACGTTATCAAACAAGCCCTAAACGTTTTGTTAGACATTAAATTAATGGGTCCTCGACTTATTTGACATTTTAAAAAAATTCATGTATCTATTAGATACAAAATGGCCAACAAGAGCATACGGCATGATGTATCGCCACGGCATGATGTATCGCCTAGTAACCATGAGGTTCTAGGTTCAATCCCCACCCAACATGTTGTCAAAAAAAAAAAAAAAAAATACAAAATTACAATTTTCAAATGTAATTGGGTCCTCAACAATTGATTTTTACGAAGAAAAAAAACTAATATGCATAAGACCTATTAGATACAAAATTAAAGTTAACGAATCTAATTGAATGACTTAATTCTACATCCACATAAATATAATTTTAAACATTTATATATAATATTTATATTAAGTAATATTAATTCAAAAATAATAATTTTATCAAATTGAAAAACAAAATAAAAAATGCAAAATTTTAGTTGGCGAGAGAGTCTGTAATCAAGGAACTTGTGGTTGGTTTGCAATAAAATGAAATCTATATGCCTACAAAGACAACAGACGCTCTCAACTCAATAGTTTTGAACTCAGGGCACACCAGGCTAAGTACTTACAATCGTGCCCCTTACCATCAAACTAAAGGATACTCTTGTTACATTTTCCGATTTTGTATATACAAATATATAAAACGTGGTTATATTTTATGAATTTTATAAAAGTAATAATTTTAGGGGAGGCACGTGGCTCCACCTTTGTGACATCATTAGCTTGAAACTAATCTCGGTTAGATCAGAATAAATTCCATTCAGAAGGGCGTGATGAATTGGGTAAGAAGAATCGTCAATCCCTCCAGAATCATTTTCATTTCAAGCAATTTGATATTCTATTTTCTGGTAATTTTCTTTGCCTCAGTGGAGATCAAAGAACCATAGGAGTCACGAACAATCCAGTTGATCTCGTCGTCGCCTATGGAATCGCACTAGGAGGTATTAATTTGATTTTCCAAAAGATTGGAGAAGGGGAACACCACTATAACATAAGGGAGAATGTGTGAATAGAGACAGCTCACAATATATTTCTCATTATATTGATCAAAGGGAAAAATCCCAATATATAGATTTACTGTACGAGCTGAGTCAAATAAAAGTAAAACTAAATTACCCAAGAATAGGGCTTAGGGTTGTAACTGTAACGACCCGACTTTCTACTTACTTTTTATTTTATTTTAATGACGTCATCGTAGGACCGTTACTACATGACGTAAGAACCTCGATAAATAAAAGAAAAACTTTATTTAAGAATAATTAGGAAGAGAAATAATAAATGTTCAGAACGTCCCTAAAATCAATACAAATCCACCTGCTTCGGGATTCCCTTAAACTTATAAAACGAAATTAATGAGTACTTTTAAGGGGAGATTAAAACCAAAACTCAAAGTTCAAATCACAACGAAGGTGATCTAACTCCACAATTAAATAAAAGAAAATAATGAATGCAGAAGCTCGGACTCTAATCCCATGGCGTCATCAATAATCCACCTCGTCACACACCATGTACGTTCCTGTCATTACCTGAAAAAGAGTTTTAAGGAAAGAATGAGTATTTTATACAAAATACTCAGTAAATAACCTCACTATCGTAGTCAAGCTATGGAATGACATGAAGACATGAATATACTGAAAACTTTAAACGGTGAGACCTAAACTTGTATCATACAATTTACCAACCCATTCCTATCCTTCTAAATGTGTATCAATTTCATACACATCCGTCTCAGATGCATCATTTTCATGCACAGAGAACTTTCTAGGTATGCATCGCTTTCATGCACAGGTGAGCATCACTTTCATACTCCCCAGCCCTACACACATCACTTCCATGTGATTAGAGCTCCTAAACCTGCATCACTTTCATGCAGAATAAAACTTACAAGGAATGGGGTAACTATATTACTCTTATGATTCATAAATTTCATCCTTACTTAGGGTCACACCTGTCTTATTATGATATTATAATTGATACCACATGGAGTAATTTTCTCTCATGCGTAAATCTCATCTTTCAGCATGCATTACATTCCTGAATACTTCATCTCAGCTACATTTAAACTTATGAACGAAACTCACCCATAACCATGACACACAACTCATCGCTATACAGACCTAGTGTATTCAATCTCTCGCTAGAATTTCTAAACTTTCCAACAACATCACGTCAACAGATGACAAGCACTTCAAAGCTAATTCACATCAACAGATAACCAGCACTTCAAAACTAATTCAGCTTAACAGATAACAAGCACTTCTAAGCAGATTCACATCAACAGATAACCAGCACTTCAAAGCTAATTCAGCTTAACAGATAACAAACACTTCTAAGCAGATTCACATCAACAGATAACCAGCACTTCAAAGCTAATTCAGCTTAACAGATAACAAACACTTCTAAGCAGATTCACATCAACAGATAACCAGCACTTCAAAGCTAATTCAGCTTAACAGATAACAAACACTTCTAAGTAGATTCACATCAACAGATAACCAACACTTCAAAGCTAATTCAGCTTAACAGATAAAAAACACTTCTAAGCATATTCACATCAACATATAACAAGCACTTCAAAGCTAATTCAGCTTAACAGATAACAAACACTTCTAAGCAGATTCACATCAACAGATAACCAGCACTTTAAAGCTACTAAAACATCGTACTCCACGTTCAAACAAAAATATCAACTTATCTCGAAGGTTATCCCGTAGTAAGGTTACTTACCTAAAGATGAGTTCGACGAGATGACTAACAAATTGCTAAGAAGGCTTCTTGTCTCAACCTACGCACTCCCGACTCACCATCCCTTATAACCTAAATTACTTCAATCCGAACTTGGCCTCAACACCGAAACAGAGGGTTTCCAAGGTCAAGACAGATCGTAGAACAACACGTTCGAAGACTAAGTCCGCAAATCTAGCGTTAGAACCGAGCGGATATTGGGTCTCGAAACTAGGCAGAGCGTTTGAAAAATCGTTGTCGCTCAAACTGCTCCACCGTCGGAGAACGAGACAAGCGATCGCCAGAAGTACTACCGCGAGTGAACTCTTGGGCTGAAGTCGACGGAGGTCGGAGAGGAGAGGCGTGCACGGCGAAGGTCAGACGAGGGGCGGCGTGCACGGCGGAGGTCGAACAAGGGCGGCGTGCACGGCGGAGGTTGGACGAGGGGCGACAGAGCGTTTCTTCGTGAAGGGGGGGGGGGGTTGGTCTCTCTTCGCACGGATGAAGAAGAAGAAGATCCGTTCTTCTTTTTATTTATTTTTTTTATTTTCTATTTTATTTTTTGTTAGGTTTTAAATTATTTTAAGTTTACTTAATTAATTCATAAGCCCAAAAATAACCAAACACTTTTCAAAACCCACAAACTCTACTTTGACTTAGTCAAACTCATAAGCCTAGTCCATTTTGCAAGCCCAATTTCATAAGATCAAGTCATTTAACCCACTAACGAGCCCGATATCAAAATTTAATTAAATAAAAATACTCTTACCTTGAACTCAGGTCGTTACAGTAACAGCCCAAGACAGATTCACTCAATTATAATCAGAATATATTCTATTTAGTGAGCTTTCTTAACACCCTTGCAAGCCAATGGAGGATGGAGAAACGACATTGAGCTTGTTCTTGAGTGGGAGAAAACTCGATGCTGAGAGAGGTTTAATAAAGATGTCTACAATCTGTGTTGTTGTTGGAAGATGATAAACACATAGTTGTTTTTGCAAGACCAAATTTCGAACAAAATATATGTCTATTTCTACATGCTTAGTGTTGGAATGCCTTGAAACTGTTATGACTCTCTACGACTGCTTCGATACGGAACGCCCTGGTGGGAGTATGGAGGCAGCGTCCCTAAAGGAAAAATTATGATTTGGGTTTTAACCCATTTTGTATTAGGTCATTAGAATGGTGTTATATATAAACCTTCTAATGACTTCAGTCGGCCCCTAGTATGTAATTTGTGATTCTCTTTTATTCATAATAATATTGTTCTCTCTCTTTCTGCCTGTGGACGTAGCTAACACGACGTTAGTGAACCACGTAAATATGTGTCGATTTTCTTTTGCACTTTTGTTCTTTGTTATTCGATTCTATCGTAACACTTAGTACGAGAATGCAGAACATGATTTGAGATGTACAACACTCAAATTATCACACGAAGCATTGATGGTCGATCAAGAGTCAGCAGAAGATCAGAGTATAAGAATCGTAACCATATCATTTCAATAGAAGCATGAGCAAGACTTCTATATTTAGCTTCAGTACGTGAACGAGATATGATGTTTTGCTTATTGGATGCACATTGAATCAAGTTCCCGCCAAAATATACACAAAATCCATATGTAGACTTTCGATCATCAGGATCAGATGCCCAATCGACATCAACATATCCTTGAAGTTGTAATGTGTTTGATTTGCGAAAAACTAACTCACGATCCACTCTAACCACTCAGATATCGAAGGATTCGTTTGACAGCCTGTCAATGAAGGGTAGTAGGGGAATGCATAAATTGTCATACCTTATTGACACTATAGGAAATCTCAGGTCGAGTGAGAGTCACATATTGCAAAGCACACATTGTACTCCTGTATAACCTGACATCAAAGAACTTTTCACCATGATATGCCGATAGAACTGAACCACTGATCATTGGAGTCACTATACCTTTGGCCTTATGCATCTTTGTTTTATACAAAAATTCAGATTTATACTTGCTTTGGGAAAGAAACAATGCGCCTGAGGGAAAAGTAGAAACCTCAACACCTAAAAAAACTCAACAAACCGAGATTCTTAAGAGGTTGTTTGGGGCATTGAGTGAGTTAAAATAATGGGTGGTTATAATAGTCTATTAATAATAAATACTATTGAAGTTAGTGCAATTACTTTATTCACTGTGGGTTTATAATAGTCGGTGGTTCAAACGTGGACTGAGTTATAATAACTTTGGTGGACAGTTGAAATAACTCAGTCCACCAAACTCCAAGTTGGTGCCCCAAACACCTCCTAAGAGAAAAGCAGTAAGCGTATTAGTTGTTCAATGGTAGAAGAGTTATTTCCAGTAATGACTAAATCATCAACATACACCAAGATGTAACATTTAAACCCATTTCAATGAAAAATCAATAGAGAGACATCGACTTTGGAATTAACAAACCATGAGAGTGCAAGAAAACGTTGAGTTTCTCAAACCAAGCACGAAAGCTTGTTTGAGTCCATACAGAGCCTTTCTTAATCTAGAAACCATATTCGGGTGAGTGAGTGAAACCATGCCAAGTGACTGTGACATAAACACTTCCACATTTAGATAGCCATGAAGGAAAGCATTGTTGATGTCAACTTGTCGTAGAGACCAACCATAAGCTAAAGCCAAAGTAAACATAATCTGAATTGTAGTCGGTTTAATTATCGGTCTCAAGGTCTCAACGTAATCCAGATCAACCGTTTTATGAAATTCTTGAGCAACAAGTCATGTCTTATAACGAGCAATAGACCCATTAGAGTTCAGTTTGATCTTGAACACCCATTTGCAACCAATAATCTTCTTATCAGTAGCTGAAGATTCTAAAACTCATATATCATTAGACATCAAGGCAATATATTCTTCCCTCATTGTTGTTACCCAATGTTCACATTTAAGAGTCTTTTTGACATTAGGTGGTTCAATCTCAATATATTCAACTAAGAAAATCGTTCGGTAGTAAATACCATATTTTGCTTATGTAACCATAAAGTGTTGATAGACAACTAGTGGGCATGCAAACACTGGTGGATGATCTGAGTCTGAAACATTGGTCGAAGAGGCAATAGGAAAATATGGAGGTTCAATGGGTGGAGTAGAAAACGCGGAGAAACCAGACACATTTGGTGAAGGAGAAGTCAAGATGGAGGGGTCTCGTGAGGAGGAACATGAGGATAAATGGAAATAGGACAATGGTTGTTAGTGATGTGATAAGTCTTTGGTAGATGTGGACAAGAGTTCATTACTATCATGGAAAACTAGGAGAGATACATCAGACCTGTCAATGTATGTACTTGGGGCATCCGATTGAGAGGATTGGTGAGATGATCAATGAGGGACAAGGGGTAAATAATTTGTTACCATGGGAGAGGCTGCATTTTCTAGTGGAGAAGCATATAAGAAGGAAGATGTGGGAAAGACAATCTCATCAAATATAATATGTCTCGAAATAAATAATTTATCAGACGAGGCAAGGCATTTATAACCTTTGTGAAGGGTACTATAGCTAAGAAAGAGACACAAAGTAGAACGTAGTTCATTTTTGTGGTTATTGTAAGGTGATAACATGTGAAAACATGTTATTTTACTCTCTCATTTCAATCATTTTTCCTTCTAAACTTAGAGTCAAGATAAATTTATGCATGATTTATTGTGTAAAAGGCTTTATATTCACAAAAGGTGTTGAATCTAACAACATTTGTATTTTTAGGCAAATAAAGGCAAAAATGGGAGCTTTGCGCCTTCTAAAATCCACATTTGAAGATCATGCGCAATCCAGCTACAGTAGAGGCATCTTAAGGCCGAAGAAGCGTAGAAGAAGTCTTGTAAAGAAGAGCAATGGAAATCACACTGCGGTAGGAAATTGCGAAAAGTAGAAGGAGCAATGCGCAATTCGTATGTCTGCCATAAAGCAGATTCCTTTTAGCGCGCGTTCATCCCCGTCGCCTTTAGAAAAAGCATAAATGTTTGCGCATAGGAGAGAGAAGATTTACGCATATAAATAGAACACTTTCATTGGAGAAAAATATACAAGGTTGGAGACCGAATTTTATGTTCATTCTTCGATAGTTTTTTAGAGACATTCTTGGGAGAGTTGTGGGAAGTTTGGGAGAGTTCCTTACAGAGTTTTGTGAGAGAACTTTCAAGGAGGAGAAGTTGAAGAACGGATTTTCCGGAAGGAGACTCTTCTCATCAACCTTCGTCGGAGCTTTCGCCCATCTTCTTCATTTTCTTCTACCTTTGTCTTCACTTTTCTTTATTAAAGTGTTCATAGTTTAGCGATTTAGTTTAATCTTTCTTGCATTTGTTATTTACCTTGTTCCAAACCTTGTTATTTCTTATTTAAGTATGTTAATGAAGATGTATTCTTTTCATATCTTTTCTCTAAGCATGAACTAAGTTACCTTGCGAGGGTTGGTTCATTCAAAGCTTGAGAAAGCTATGCATAAGTAGAGTTTGTAGGAAAAACGCATGGTATAAAACTTTTGTTGTGTGGGTCTTTATTCAATTGGTTAAGTCTGCTTGATCACCCGATTTAAGTAGCAACATGTGTGGATATTGAGAGGGTCGCACATGTGAAAAACCATATAACTTATGAGCATTGACATCGTGTCAGGATTCATTAGAGATATTGCGTCCACTCATAACTAAAAGAGTTTTCTTCCTCGCACTTCTGCATGCAATATTATAGTAATGCTTATGTATGCGCATGTAGGTTGTTAATCCAATTGCATCGAAAGAGCGCATTTGCTAAATGTTCTGGTCTAGGTTTCAATCCATTTGCGTGTGCTCACATACTTTACACATTGCATAGTGACTTCAAGTGGACTGATAACTTCATTTTGGAGCTATTAAATACTTCCTTATTATGGCTAAAGTCCGCGTTTAATTGTATAATTGATCTCGTTTGTAGGAGAAATGCGGCAAAGAGCTCGTGCGTCCATTGGACCCGTTCGAGAGCTAAAAGCGGAGTTTTAACGCCCCGGGAGTGCATCGGGAAAGGACAAATCGATCCGAGAAGAAACGGACCAAAATTGCCTAGGAGAGGCAATTTTTCCAGCCCCAAACCCGAGAGCTAGCGTCGAGACGCTAGCTCGACGCTGTCAAAACCCGAGAGCTAGCGTCGACTGAGAGCGTCGAGACGCTAGCTCAACGCTGCCAAGGCGTCGAGACCCTGCTGCGGCGTCGAGACGCTCCGGAGGAGGCGCGCGCAAGGAATCATCGGGCCAGCGTCGAGACGCTGCCCTAGCGTCTCGACGCCATCGCGAGGCGCGCGCGAATTACTTAGGGCGTAGCGTCGCGACGCTGGCCTAGCGTCTCGATGCTACGTCGATTACAGAAGCTAAAATGACGATTTTCTGCGCGAATTTCATTATCATCTTCATTACTTAGGCGATTCTTCTTCTCTTCCTCTCGGTTTTTCTCCTATTTTTCCTTAAGCTCAGCAATTGTTGGCTTGTTTATGAGCTCTTCCCTTGTATCTTGTTGATGACAACTTCCATGGCTTACCTTGGAGCGGAATTGACAACCCGTTCCATGGACGGCTAAGGTAAGGGTGAACGGTTTGGGAAATATTTGAGGAATTTTTGTTAGACGCTTTTAGTTTTGATAATCTATGCCTTGATTATATTTTGGTGGCTGTTTGTATGCATTTGTCTCTCTTGCTTAATCCTATGCATATGTTAGAATTTTACGATTGACACTCGAACCTTCTAGCATGTTGTGAATGTTAAAGAGTAGCGATGTCGTGTCTCTCACTGCTCGACTAAGTAACACAGATTGATAAAACTAAATCGGAGTATCGAGTCGTGTATGATGGTTGTTGATTGCATACAACGTTTGCGGGCAATCAGTTAGCAATTAAATTACATGCTTGAATGTTCGTCGCGGTTAGCTAGTGACTACCTAGAATAAATTTGGGGCTGATCACCTTAATGCAATTTTAGGTAATGTTTAATTGGAACTGTGTGGTCTGATTAATTTCTATGGAGCCGGTTACCTTGGGGCTTCTCGGGTAACCGTCCGTGTGTACTACAAACTGTTTGCCATGAATTTTGTATTAAATGATAAACTGAAGTTGTCTAACAATTAATCCCGAAAATCCCCAAACCGTGCACGCGTCTCTCTATTTTTATTCTTCCGTTAGCGTTTACTTGCTTTCTTGCATGCTGAAAAATCCCCTCGTTACAGAAACTTAATCAATTAATTAATTTCAATTTTGATATTAATTTCGGTCATATCTTCTCCTTGGATCGACCCTGTTACCACTTGCTGCAAAGCCTTGGTTATAGGCTTATAAATTGTATTTTGGCAAGCTTCGACAGCTTGAGATTGGCGATAATTCAAAATATCGTGTACCACCCCGAACCAACTCTCACTCTTTCTCATTATTAAAATTTCGTTACTCTTTCTCATTACTGCATATTTTTACACTTTACGGATATCAAACTCCAACCAACTTCATTATTATTCACGGTTACAAAACCAATCATAGTTGTTGTGCATGTTGTGTAGCTTGTTTAAAACTGTAAATTCACATCTCCTCCCTATGTTTGATCTTGAAAAATATTCATTCCACTTTATTACTTGGCGAGGTTAAGTGTGCACTTGAGCTTATATGGGTGATAAGTTGTGTGTAAACTCTTTTGTATGTGAATATCCATCTTACACATCCTCATGCATACTCCATATTTCACACCCCCCACAGCTCTAACTCACCAAACACATCACGTTTTCATATTGTTGGTATCAAGTTCTTGGCACCACTATCATAGATAAGCATACACACGTGTTAAGAGCACTCATAAGGCCTCAAAGTTGGATAACATAGACGACAATTTTTTTTAAGGAAAGAATAATTTGGTTGTGTGCCAAACAACTTTTCTAAAGGAGAAACGTGTTAATGGATTATAGTTGTAAGACAGTTTATTAAGTAAGCAGTAGTGGAAAAAGCATCATCCCAAAATTCTAATGATAAAGAAACACGAGACGAGAGGGTGAGACCCATGTCCGCTCAACTATTCCATTTTGTTGGGAAGTATAGGGATATGTTAGTCTATGCTCAATACCATTGGATTTAAAAGTGTGCGTGTTAAAAGTCTTCTTAGAAAATAAGAGTCCAAACGCAAGTGCACGCTGTCAATAAGTAATAAAGTATTGAAGTATTCCAAGATATCATATTCCCAAGAGACTATTTGTGAAGTTCAGTTTTAGTTGAAGAAAATGCTTTCAAATCGAACCAAAGATAACCGGTAAAATATTTTGAGTGATTGTTGGTAAACGTTTTATAAAAGCTTTAAATAAACAAGGGATCCGATCAAGTTTCAACCACTAAGTAGAGTGTTCAACTCAACACGCCCGCTTAGCCCACTGCTTTACTATGGACTGTGAATCAATCTCTCATTCGACCTCTGTGAGTATACATGTAGGAGTCTAAGCCATTAAATCACTATTTCTAGGGCACCAATGCGAACTTAGATAAATAAAGCATGTAATTCTTTAGTGTTCTATGTTCTGCCTTATTCCTAAGGTCACGTGACGCCATATTTTTAGGCTCTTTGTCCCGTATTCCCTCATGAAATTCATAATAGTGCACAAGTCTTCTCAGTGCTCGGACTCAACAAGCATATTGACTTAAGTAGCTAATTCAAAAAAACAAGATAACAGTAAAATCAACAAAGGAGAATAATAAAAGTGTGGGGGCATCAATCAGTCACATTTGTCAAACTAACTCATCCTTAGCCACAATATTGAATGCCTCAAAATAACTTAGCTAAAAGAAATACTAGGAAATTTCATTAATATACAAATCGTTTAATAAATGGAACTAAGAATTAAAGAACAATGCTAGAAAAATAAAGACAACAAAAGTAAAATTTGGAAAGTAAGCGGAAGGTTCCTAAAGAAACATAAAGTCACTCTAGGGTCTCCCTCTCTAGCTGAATTCACCTTTCAAGGTGAATTTAAATTACATTCCTCGCTTAAGGGTGCATGACTAAGTACAGATGTCGATCCTAAGAGAGACTGTCGAGCATGAAGGCTGAAAGTGTTCTTGAGTGGTGGTGATGGAATGGTTGATTCTTCCTCCAGAGAGGTTCGATTCCCCGACAAGCCGAATGCCTTGAATCTATGATTTGTGGCTCCTTTTATAGGCTTAAAATAGGTCGAGGAGCTCCAAAAATATTTTTAGCAACTAACCGAGGGATTCTTGGAGTCAATAACTAAAAGTAGTTGCAAAATAGACTCGTCAAAGTTGTTTCGTGAAGTCCACGTTGACTTGGTCTATGGCACAATGCGGCCACATCATAAAATGTCTTCCGAGCAATGTGTTGCGCAATTTTGTGCAATGCAATACCGCAAGTGTACGAGTCAAGTTTTAATATAGTGTATGAAAATACAGATATCGTCTTCAGGATTGATTTTCTAGTTCACTTAAGTACCGCGAATACAATCATTCAATTTTATCTAGAGAAAGAAAGCGATAGATGATAGGATTGAAACAAAATAAAAACATAAAATAAAAGATGGAGAACAACAAGAAGGGAGATATCTTAGGGAGTTGATTTCACCAATTAGACCAATAAATCAATTAATTAACGACTAAGAATCATACAATAAATCATAAGTCAGGAAGTCATATGTAAAAACGGTCTCTTTCGAATACAATTAAATCTCATGCAAATTATAAAACTAACATATCTGTGTAGTTTTTAATAAGCTGCAAGCATGGGCGAATTCAAAAAAATTTGTCAGAGGGGGCACAATTCAAATAAGGTTAAATTATAAATTTTGGATTTGTGTTTATACCGTTCATGGACTTTAAAAGGTATGTAATAGGTTCTTAAACTTTCAATTTTGTATCTAATAGATCCATAAATTTTCATTTTTTTTTATCTAATAGAAACATATTCTAAATTCTAAAAAAAAAAATGTTCTATTCAATATAAACTTTAATTTTGTGCCTAATTAATCCTCAATCTCTTCGACATTTTTTTTTAAAAAATCACGTATATATTAGATATAAAATTAAAACTATCTAATAAGAACAACTATGTTTTAAAAGAAAACAAAACAAATATGCCTAAGACTTATTAAATACAAAATTGAAAGCTCCTGAATGTGTTAGACATTTTAAAGTTCAAGAATTTAGTAGACACAAAATTGAAAATTTAGAAAGCCCTAAGGGGCCGTTTGGTTTGAGGATTTGCAGATGCCTGGGAATAGAAGATGCCTGAGAATGAGATGTATAAGAATAAGATGTCTGGGAATCAATGATATCTGTGTTTGGTGCTGGGAATGTCATCAGATTTCCGTGAGAATAAATGATGTATGTGTTTGGTGCTGCACGGGAATGTCATCAGATTTGCAAATAAATTTTAAATAATTAATTGTTGTTTATTTTATTTACCAATAAATCTTAATAATTATGTTCAACGAAAGATATTTAAAATTATACAAAATTTTAATTATAATTAATTAAGCAATACAATAATAAAATTGAAGAAGTAATGATAAAAGTTATATAATTCAAAAACCAAATATAATCTATCTATTACTAAACATAGGTTGGTGCACAATACTTGACAACCTATGCGATCGCACATCTTAAATAAAGAAGCTACTGAAATCGATTTAACAAAAAAAAAAAAAATAATACACAAACTTAAAATTAGAGTTTGAAATTGATTTAATAATAATAATAAAAAAAAACTTAGGAAGAAGAAACGTTGTAAAAAAAAAAATGAAGAAGAAGATTAAAAAAAAAAAAAAACCAATGGGAAGAAGAAGACATGGACAAGACATCACCATGGCTTTTAGAGAAAGTCGTCTAAAATGGAGGGCATCAGAAAAGTCATACTTCTGATGCCTGGGCTACAGCTATGTCCGGGCATAAATGCTAAGACGCCAACCAAACGTGGGAATGGCCATCAGAAAACCATTCCCATCCTGATGCCCACCCTCAAAGACGCCAACCAAACGGCTCCTAAGACATTATTTAAACTTCAGGGATCTATTAAGCACAAATTTAAAATTTGAATGACTAACTTTATAATTTTACATTCATATATATATATATATATAATATTTATAATAGAAAATATTAATTTTAAAATTATAATAAATAATTACTTAAATATGTAAATAAATAATGAAATTGGAAATATTTATCATTTTGTAAAAATAGAATTAAGTCTTCTTAATGGTTCTAAACTAATTTATTAAAGATTAAAACATTTATATATAATTCTAAACTAATTTGTTTAAATATTAAAACATTTATATATAATTCTAAACTAATTTATTAAACATATATAAACATCCGGATCAATTCCTTGTCAGAAACTCTCCAGTCATGCAATTAAGTTCTAGTCTAAATTACAACTTATCAATTTAAATTCAGACCAATTAAACAAATAATCTTTAGCTAAGAGAGTATAGGCATTAAGCACATAAAAGTATGAATACAAATAAAAACAATCAATCAAAGACATTTAAATTAATCAAAGCATAAAGTCTAATGGCTATATCAATCCCTAAGTTAAATAAGTTTAGCTAATCATGTTCGACATTACAAAATATAAACTCAAGATTAAACCCATAACAAAACTACAAATTAAAAAGGAAGAAGAAATAAAACTAGTGTCGATTCCACGTTTCCACTACAATCTTCGTGATCTCGAGCCTGTAATTGTCTTCTTTTTGCTCCAAAAAATCTCTTCAAACTCTTAAAATTATGTATTTTTGAAATTGAGAATGACTCTCCAAATTAACTTCCAAAAAACTCTTCAAATAAATGTATTTATAAGGAATTTGAGGGTAAATCGATTATGGCAATTCTGTGGGGCAGAATCTAGTGTAGCGTGCATCTATAGAGATCTTGATGCATATGCGGGTTGGAAATCAGGCTACACGAATGAATAATTAAATACGTTGGGAAAAAATAACAAATTAGTGAGTTGGTCGTGTTGGTGAACTGTAGGTTGGAAATTTGCTTGTTCAGCAGTTTTGAGTTTGAGCCCTGTTAGCGTAAATTTTACATTTATTTTTATTTTGAGCGTCTAGACGCTATCCCCTTTCATCGTAAATCTTCTAATAGGTCCTAAAGATTGTTAATTTTGTAAGCTATCACAACGCGGTCGAAAAATGGTCTTCAGAACAATGCGGCCACATAAAAAAATGGTGGGATCGCCCAATGAGGACAAACGTCGACCCCAGAGGGTCGGCCTAAGAAGTGAAAGTCGATCTCAGTTAAGGGATCGGCCCCAAACGAGATCGGTTGACCCATAACGAGCGACGACCGACCCCTAAGGAGGGGTTGGCCTTGCATGGAAAGGCCAATCCCCAATAGGATCGGCCGAAGGGGATATGCGTCGACTCCTCGGGGTCGACTCAGTAAGACAAGTGGCTGACCTAGTCAATTGAAAACCGCCCCCTCCGAGGCCGTTACACATCCATTAAATTCCCGAGAGTTACTATTGATGGAGCGTCGATGGAACGCAGCGGAAACGATTTTGATCATGGACACTCTAATTTCATCAATTTAAACAAAACGGAAACATGCAAAAGCGATGAAAAAGAGAAGTTAGAACACATACCCTTGTCGTTCGTATTTCTCCAAATTCACCGCCAGAAGCTCCTCACGAGCTCACCGAGCCTTCTTACGAAACGTTCGTGGACCACCCACGGTAGTCCCGCTATCCTCAGGCCGAGAAACGGAGTGGTGGGACTCCTTTAATTCAAGAAAAGGAAGAAGAAGCTTCACTGAAGAAAAACCATTTTTCAACAGAAGCAAAAGCTGAAGAAGACGGAGATAGAGAGAGAGAATCAAAATTCTCAAAACTCAATTTGTATACCCCTGGTTTTTTCAAAATTGAATCAAATTCAATTTGAAAGTTATCTTTTTCATTTTTACTTACTTCTTAAAACTACTTCTGTCCTAATCTTTTTTAGCCCAAAGTTACGTAACATATATATATTTATATATACTTTAACATGTGTCTTGCTGCATGCAAGACACATGTATATATATATATATATATATATATATAAATATATAATTATTATTATTATTAAAAATAATAATAATAATTTTATTTATTAAACATTTTAATAAATAAAATATATATATATTTATTAATTAAACTTTTTAATTAATAAATATTATTTAATTCAATATCAAATATTGATTAAATAATATAACTAAACTCGGTTTTTCAGAAAAACCGACTTTTTTCACATGAATCTCATTCATGTTTCAGGCCGATGCCATATTTAAATCATATTTAAATATGTCCATATTTAAATCATATTTAAATATGTCTATCCTTCTTCCACAAACCCGAATTTGAACGATTCAAATTCTTTTCTTTTCTTTTATACTGTTTCACGGCTTTATCCGAGCTAGCCAGGAGAACCGTAAGGACCTACAGATCATGAGCTCCAACGATACGAGATTATCCGGTCAAAACTCTTTCAACCGAACTAACCAACATTCGTTAACCCCCGGAGACTCCACTAAAGTCCAAGGGCTGCACTCTCCTCACTGTAGATATATTGTGTCCTGTTGATCTAACTATCATCAGTAAGTCGATCCTTCACAGGTCGTTCATAATCACAACGGGTCATTTATACCGTTTAACCCTTGTATTATATCTTGTTCCTTAAGTACCACTGACACCTCTAATGAACAATTGATTTGTGGTCCAACCATCAAATCAGATTCCTCCCTGATCAGGAGAGGATGGGCCCATGTTCAAGACCTGGAGTCAGCACTTAAGGGAACAACCTCTCTACTATCCCTTAAAGCGGGTAGGAGTGAACTCCAATCTTGCTACAACTATGTCCCCAGCCACTTATTCAATCTTATCCCCAAGATGGTAGGCATATTGAGTCGGCGATCTGGCCACTCTCACCCGTACAAATCAAAGGATAAAGTTGAATAAACAGGAGTTCATAGTAAGCTCAGGATTGAGATCGAGTTACCTAAGTCATCAAATGAAAAAATCGGTCTTTACAGTAAACGGTGTTATAAAGAAAGAGCGATTTTATTTCTTGGTTCGGTCTTGTGCAAACTCATTGCACAGGACGCCCTCACTCACATGTCTCTACATGAAACGATTCGAATCACATCGTTTTGTACTATACAAAGTGAGCCGCGTCCAATAGTGTCCCCAGGATAAGGTACCTAGCCTTATCCCTATACTATAGACCATTTTGGCTGTCTACTTGAACTTGATTCACATTCATGTCACACATGAAGTTCAAGTACTCACACTACAGCCATGGGTGTTAGTTATTGGTATAGGTTAATACAAACACAATTCACTAAAATTCAATAACAACTTTATTGAAATATAATATATACATTCATTCAGTTTACAAACTACGAGTTTTAGGACATAAAACCCAACAACTATTCATTATAAATACTTGCTTAATGTTTAAATGCTAATGAAACGACCATGGAAATGGTCTATAAAAGGGGAAGAGGAATAAAAGAAAAATGTATGCTAAAATACTGTTGCGTGATTTATTGCGTACCGCAAGTGTACGGGTCAAGTTTTAATATAGTGATTTAAGTAAAGAGTATCGTCCACAAGATTGGTTTTCTAGATCAATTGAGTACCGTTAGGTACTAACCACAAATTTTATTTAGACTAAAAAGACTTTGAAATTGAGTGAAAATTAAATGATTGAAAAGTAATGGGAAACCTTTTAGGAGAGAAAACCTAGGGAATTGATTTCATCGAATAGATTCATGCTCAATTAATATATTAATCCAAAAATAGTCATGCATACAATTATAAGCCAAGAAGTACAAAACTCATAAAAGACTCGCTAGAGCTCTATTAATTATCTTCCCTTAATATAAAACCAACATGCTTGTCTAGTTTTAATAGAAAAGAAAGGCATTAAGCAACTTCTATTATCGGCCTCTAAGAGAATTCTTCATTTTCATGCAAGAATTTACAAGTAGTCAAGTGTTTGAGTTCTACTCTAAAATCTACTCTTTCAAGCTAGAATTAAAGCAATCAACAATTTATACTTTGGCCAAAAGATAAAAGCATTAAGCAAACAAACACAAGAACAATTGTTGCAATATGAAGAACATTAGATTAATCAAACATGAAAACTAAAACGATTACATCAATCCCCTAAGTAAAAGTCTAGCTACTCATAATCACTAAAATCATGCTTAGACAATGTTTAGAATCCATAAAATAAACAATAAAATCAAAGGTAAAAGGAGAAAAACTCTTGTCGCGTGCCAAGCCTCGTTCCCGATGTGATCTGCACGTTCCCGAGCCGCCGAATCTCTTCTTCCGCTTTCTAGAGTGTCCCTCACACCTTTCTAATGAGTGTATTTCGAAATTAGTGTTCAAATCTCCCAAAAATTGGCCTCCCCCATCGAATGGAGAAAAATATACATTTATAGGAAAAATCGGCGTAACGTCTCAAAATGCGGAATGTATAGCAATAGCAGCTGAGTGGCGTGGTGGTCTGGGTGCTCCTTTGGTGAGCAGTGTGCGAAGCTTGTGCATCTTTTATTTTTATTTTTTCTGTGAGGGAGAGCGTCGAGACGCTGTCCCCTCGGGAATTCTAGCTTGAAAACTTCATTTTGGAGCGTCTCGACGCTATCCCCTCGGCTTTTTTTGGCTTGATTTCTTCTTTTTCTTGGCTCTTGGTCATAAAAGTTCATATTTTAAGCTAATTTGTCATGCCATAACTTCTAAAAAGCTTTGGTTTCTCCAAATGCTCGAAATCTACAATTTAGATAAATAATATCATTAAAACAATCATTTAAACTCCAAAACTAGCATAATAAAGGCACTAAATATAGCCCATTTAGTGTGCTATCAAACACCCCCAAATTTTAGCTTTTTCTAGTCCTCGAGCAAAATAGAACAAACCATTAAATGAATTAATGAATGCATGCTCGTGACTCGAACCTCGGTGTTCTAAAGAAAAATAAACCACAAAAGAAGACATATTAGACCACGACCCATCAACAATAAATTTTTAAAAATCAAAACATTTTATCTTTTGCATGTGTGCTCACTTTTCTTCCCTTAATATCTATAAATACCAATAAAACTAAACACACATTAATAACTTGAGTCATGGTGACAATCAAGAGATTAAGCAATCATAGATTTCAATTTTATAACAAAAAACTCAAGCATCTCATAAAATTACTAAAATCGAATGCACAAGACTTGATACCCTCACATATAATCACTCAAAACACTCAACTGTTTAGGGCATATGAAAGATAAACGCTCAAACCAAAACATAAGAGACATTTACCATAAGCTTGCTAATATATCACATCTTCATCATCGATGAATTAGATTGAATGTAAAACTTCAAGGGTCTTGCTTTGGTTGTAATTGGGCTTAGGTAAGGGTGGATGGATGAGCATTTTAAGCTACTAGGTTGGAAGAATCATAAGACTTTACCACATGAAACTTTCTTTTCTTTTTCTTTTCTCAATTTTTCTTTTATTTTCCTCTTTTCTTTTGTCTTTAAAAGAAGCTAATGGAATGAATGCTTCATTTTGAATATTCTATTAACACCATTCAATTTTTTTTTCTTTGGATGGATTGACACATCTTGTGGTAAGCACTTATAAATCTTCCATTAAGGGTTCAAAGAAAGGAAAACAACAAGAAAATGGGTATAAGGCTTGTAATGTGGTAATTTTCCAATAAAAAGGTTTAAGGCTCAAAATTTGGCTTTCTAAGGATTATACCAAGGTAGGCTATTTAAGAAAGTTAAAAGTAGTTTTACCTAAATGCCCTTTGTGAAGTTAAACATTCAAGTCAAATTCAGAGATTCCAGACATGCATAATAAAGCAAGTTCTAGAAATCTCAATCATGCGTGGCAATCACTCAATTTAAGAAGAATAAAACACCGTGTTAAGGAGGTGCTTATTGGCTCAAAAACTCACAGAAAAGCATGATATTTTGGTATCAAATCTTATGCATTCTTCATTTAGCAACAAAAAACGAGACACCATCATAAAACTTTTCAAAGAAAAATCTAATCATGCTTATCTCCTTTATGCATTAAAACTCAAACTAAAGATGCATGCTTAGCTTACAAAGTACTCAAACATATCAAAAGGGACTAAAAAATAAAATTTTCTCCGTTAACCAGCATGGTCTCATAGTCCAACTAAAATAAAATATCAAACTTTAGAACACTTCCTAGATTGTCCTAATCACGAGCAATGCAATAAAGATTCAACCATGAAGATCATGCTAAAAAAAAATATAAAATTCACCTAAAACATGCATAGTTCCACCCCCAAACTTAAAACATACATTGTCCTCAATGTATAGTCAATAATATGCAAAGGACAAGAAAAAATAGATAGGGGATTTGAAAACTTCCCTGAAATGCAAGTGAATCCAATCTTCTGAGATATGGAGAAAAAATTGTTGATCAGGCTCCTAAAGGAAAAGTAAAGGAATATAAGGACAAGATCACGCCACAAAAGAATTAAACAAAAGAAAACAAAAAAAAACAAACTAAAAAACTGAAAAATAAACTTGGGTTGCCTCCCAAGAAGCGCTTTGTTTAACGTCTTTGGCTAGACGAGGCTCATTAAATGTATCATGGTGGTCGCTTGCCCATGTGTTTCACCTCCACCTGTTTCACCTGTTCATTCTCATTGTCTAAATCCAGTTTATCTAAAATATCAGAATTGACCATAAATTGCTCAAACTCATTAGAAATAGAATCAATCATGTCCACACGAAAACAATCACTTTCTTCTTCATGGAATTTCATAGAGTTATATATATTGAAAGTTACCTCTTCATCGTTCAATCTTAAAGATAGCTTACCCTGTAGTACATCGATTAAAGCTCGTCCAGTGGCTAAGAAAGGTCTTCTCAAAATGATTGGGACTTCACTGTCCTCCTCCATGTCTAGCACTACAAAATCTACAGGGAAGATAAACTTGTCAACCTTAACCAATACATCTTCTACAATACCTCTAGGATATGTGATAGATCGATCAGCTAACTGAAGAGATATGTGTTGGGTTTTATGTCCTAAAACTCGTAGTTTGTAAATTGTTTGAATGAATAAATAAATATTATATTTCAATAAAGTTGTTATTGAATTTTAGTGAATTGTGTTTGTATTAACCTATACCAATAACTAACACCCATGGCTGTAGTGTGAGTACTTGAACTTCATGTGTGACATGAATGTGAATCAAGTTCAAGTAGACAGCCAAAATGGTCTATAGTATAGGGATAAGGCTGGGTACCTTATCCTGGGGACACTATTGGACGCGGCTCACTTTGTATAGTACAAAACGATGTGATTCGAATCGTTTCATGTAGAGACATGTGAGTGAGGGCGTCATGTGCAATGAGTTTGCACAAGACCGAACCAAGAAATAAAATCGCTCTTTCTTTATAACACCGTTTACTGTAAAGACCGGTTTATTCATTTGATGACTTAGGTAACTCGATCTTAATCCTGAGCTTACTATGAACTCCTGTTTATTCAACCTTATCCTTTGATTTGTACGGGTGAGAGTGGCCAGTTCGCCGACTCAATATGCCTACCATCTTGGGGATAAGATTGAATAAGTGGCTGGGGACATAGTTGTAGCAAGATTGGAGTTCACTCCTACCCGCTTTCAGGGTTAGTAGAAAGGTTGTTCCCTTAAGTGCTGACTCCAGGTCTTGAACATGGGCCCATCCTCTCCTGATCAGGGAGGAATCTGATTTGATGGTTGGACCACAAATCAATTGTTCATTAGAGGTGTCAGTGGTACTTAAGGAACAAGATATAATACAAGGGTTAAACGGTTTATATGACCCGTTGTGATTATGAACGACCTGTGAAGGATCGACTTACTGATGATAGTTATATCAACAGGACACAATATATCTACAGTGAGGAGAGTGCAGCCCTTGGACTTTAGTGGAGTCTCCGGGGGTTAACGAATGTTGGTTAGTTCGGTTGAAAGAGTTTTGACCGGATAATCTCGTATCGTTGGAGCTCATGATCTGTAGGTCCTTACGGTTCTCCTGGCTAGCTCGGATAAAGCCGTGAAACAGTATAAAAGAAAAGAAAAGAATTTGAATCGTTCAAATTCGGGTTTGTGGAAGAAGGATAGACATATTTAAATATGATTTAAATATGGACATATTTAAATATGATTTAAATATGGCATCGGCCTGAAACATGAATGAGATTCATGTGAAAAAAGTCGGTTTTTCTGAAAAACCGAGTTTAGTTATATTATTTAATCGATATTTGATATTGAATTAAATAATATTTATTAATTAAAAAGTTTAATTAATAATTATATATATTTTTATTTATTAAAATGTTTAATAAATAAAATTATTATTATTATTTTTAATAATAATAATAATTATATATATATAAATATATATATATATATATATATATATATATATACATGTGTCTTGCATGCAGCAAGACACATGTTGTATATATAAATATATATAAGTTACGTATGTAACTTTAAGTTGGGCTGATAAGAATGCAGAAGAAGAGAATTGAGTTTTGAGTTTCAAAAACAAAATTGAATTTGGATTCAATTAAGAGCAGGGGTACTCAATTAAGAGAATTGGATTCTCTCTCTCTACACTATCTCTCTTCTTCTCCTTCAGCTTCTGTTCTGTGAAGAAAAATTGTTTTTCTTTCAGTGGAGCTTCTTCCCTCTTTTCTTGAATTAAAGGAGTCCCACCACTCCGTTTCTCGGCCCGAGGATAGCGGGACTACCGTGGGTGGTCCACGAACGTTTCGTGAGAAGGCTCGGTGAGCTCGTGAGGAGCTATTGGCGGTGAATTTGGAGATTTACGAACGACAAGGGTATGTGTTCTAACTTCTCTTTTCATCGCTTTTGCATGTTTCCATTTGTTTAAATTGATGAAATTAGAGTGTCCATGATCCAAAATCGCTTCCGCTGCGTGCCATGGGCGCTCCATCAATTGGTATCAGAGCGTTTTTGGCCACTCAATTTCAATCAATTTAAATTATGGTGGGTTTTATTTTAGAAATTGTTTCTGAATGGAATTCTAAAGTGAATATCGATTTTGGCATAGTTTCTTTTGAATTTCTTTATTTGTAATTGCCCGAGAATGTATGGGCTTTAATGTATGCTAAAGAGTCTGTATTTTTAGAGTCATTAGAGTCCATATAGGGTTCTTTGTGTAAGAAGTTTGAGTTTGAAACTCGCCGAAATGTTCGGTGTAATTTCAAACTCATTCTGGGCATTACGAGGAGAAATTCGAAGAAATTTTGGCCGAAGCGTTCGGAGGAAGCAAGTTGGTCAAAGGCGGTGCGAAGAGTTCGAAGTCCGCTCAAGACGTGGCTTGTTGATCAAGCTTGTAATAAATTAGTTATTGCTTGCTAAATGCCAAAATCGATCCACTTTAGTGTGTTTAATTAATTATGCATTGCGAATGTATGTTTTAATTAAATTCCATGTTTGTATGTGCATAACGTATGCCATATAGATTTAAAATCCCACCGTAGGAAGCATGCTTCATGCATTGGTAATATGTTATAAGTGTTATAATATATCGTATGCATTTTTGGCAATTCATGAATTTTGATATAAAAGTTATATTAATTCATGAATTAGTTGTTGTTAATTTAATAGAATAATTGATATAAGTGTTATATTAATTATGAAATTAAATATACAACATAGGTTGCCATAGTTTTATGCACATGGTATGTTATAAGTGTTATAATGTATAGGATGCATGTTTATTCATGAGTATTAATATAAGAGTTATATTAATTCATGAATTAAATGTTGTTTGCTTAATAGAATAATTGATATAAGTGTTATATTAATTATGAAATTAAACATCCAACATTAGATGCATTTTGTTTGTTATAAGTGTTATAATGTATAGGATGCATGCTTAATTCATGAGAATTGATATAAGTGTTATATTAATTTATGAATTAGGAGTTGTATATTTAAAAACATAATTGATATAATTGTTATATTAATTATGAAATTAAATATTCAACTTGTCATGCCTTAGTGATGCATGTTTGAGAAGCATGTAGAAGTTTGTTGTAGTAAGTCTTAGTTTTGCAAAGCGTTGTAAAATTGACATAGACTTTTAAAATCTATAACAAAGACAAAAGCATGCTCACTTAGGGTTGAATGTATCGTTCCGTTTCATTAGATGAATAGGTCGATATCTTGTAAATGCTAAGGTTACAAGAAACTCACCCGGGGAAATTCTGTTCGAGGTTGGAGGTATTTAAGTTGACGGTTTACGGAACACCTCCTACCTGGGGACCATCCGGTTCTTGAGTAAAGTTAACCCGGCTTTATGAGCATGCGTGAGTGGTGTGAGGTAATAAAGTGTTTATCACCTAGACATCATAGGTAAAAGTTTGTTTTACCTAGACTTAGGCCTTATTGTCTTAGCCGGATAATGCCTGAGTAATTTACCCATTCCGTCTTAAAATACTTAGTAGAGGTGTTGAGAAGGTATATATGATATGTCCCTCTCCTCCTACGTTCTCTGTCAAGTTCACACCGTGAGAATTATGCTCGGCCTCGTGATGTCAATAGGGCATCCCCATTCGGATGGTATTTGCATAATTCAAGAGCAAGGTGAATGGAGAAAGTATTTATAGTAAGTGGGAGAAGGAAGTATGTCAATACATCCTGCGGTCTCCTCCATTGGATTGAACCGTGAGATTCCTATGTTCTGCCTGCTAGGTGCCCACAAGTGGTACCGATCCATTCGGAGGGCCGTTTCATAGGAATCGGAACATCTCAATCACCATTTATGGATAAAGAAACATAGAGCCATTCCCAACTTTGACATTTCCATTCGGTTGCATCGTTGGGGCCGCCCTATGAATTCTAAAAATGGAGGGTCACACTTACGAGATTTGCTAAGGAGTTAGTAAATCTTGACCAAACAGCGATAACTAAGATGCTATAGGAATATGAGATATTCTGGTATTAGCATTTAGTCAAGAATGTCTTGATTCAGTGAAGGAATGCTTGACTGCCCCTCGGTAGCGACCATTCTGACCCACTGAAGTATCGTTGCAGTTTAATAATGAGTTTTGGGTACATTATTATTCTTTGCTAAATTCATGATTGGTGTGTAAATTAGGTTAAAACTTTTTCACTAATATTTATTCATTCTCTTTTCAGCATGACTAGCTCTTTTATTCACTTACTAGCTTCCGATAAGTTAACCGGCGATAACTACGCGACCTGGAAATCGAACTTGAATACGATTCTCGTTCTTGATGATCTCAGGTTCGTCTTATCAGAGGATTGTCCTCCCCCTCCTAGCTCGGATGCGACTCGAACTGTTCGAGAAGCATATGATAGATGGACAAGGGCTAATGATAAAGCCCGAGTCTATATCTTAGCCAGCATATCTGATGTGTTAGCTAAGAAGCACGAGGAGATGGTTTCTGCTAAAGAAATCATGTCTTCATTACAGGAGATGTTTGGACTTCCGTCCTCATCGGTCTGTCATGAAGCCCTCAAATTCGTTTACAACTCTCGCATGAAGGAGGGAACCTCTGTTAGGGAGCATGTCCTTAACATGATGGTCCACTTCAATGTGGCGGAAGTAAACGGAGCTATTATAAATGAGTCAAGTCAAGTAAGCTTTATCTTGGAATCTCTTCCGAAGAGTTTCCTTCAGTTCAGAACCAATTTGGTAATGAACAAGATAAAGTATAATTTGACTTCTCTCCTCAGCGAGCTACAGACCTATCAGTCCCTACATACTTCTAAAGGAAAAGAGAAGGAGGCAAATGTTGTCACTTCTAGGAAATTCCAAAAGGGGTCGTCTTCAGGGAGTAGGTCTGAACTTTCTTCTATTAAGAATAAGAGTATTCAAAAGAAGAAGAAAGATAAAAGGAAGGGAAAAGCACCTGCTACTGCTAAGAGCAAGAGTAGATCTGCAGACAAAGGAAAATGTTTCCATTGTGGTGTAGATGGGCACTGGAAACGGAATTGCCCAAAGTATCTTGCAGAGAAAAAGGCTGAGAAAGAAAGACAAGGTAAATATGATTTACTTGTTGTTGAAACATGTTTAGTAGAACATGATTGTCATACCTGGATACTTGATTCAGGAGCTACTAACCATGTTTGTTCTTCTTTTCAGGAAACTAGTTCTTGGCAGCCACTTTCTCGCGGTGAGATAACTCTCAGAGTTGGAACTGGAGAGGTTGTCTCAGCTGAAGCAGTGGGAGCTGTAAAGTTGTTGTATAGAGATAGTTTCATTTTACTAGAAAATGTACTCCTGGTTCCTACCTTCCAGAGGAATCTTGTATCTATATCTTGTTTGTTAGAACAGTTGTATAAAGTATCTTTTGTTCATAATGAAGCGTTCATTAGCAAAAGAGGTGTACGTATTTGTTCTGCAAAACTTGAAAACAACTTGTATGTGTTAAGACCAACCGAAGCCAAAGCTATTTTGAACACTGAAATGTTTAAAACAGCTGAGACTCAAACTAAAAGGCAGAAACTTTCTCCAAGTACTTATCTTTGGCACTTAAGACTAGGTCACATTAATCTCAATAGGATTGGGAGATTGGTTAAGAGTGGTCTGCTAAATCGTTTAGAGGACAACTCTTTACCGCCATGTGAATCTTGTCTTGAGGGCAAAATGACCAAACGATCTTTTTCTGAAAAAGGTCATAGGTCCAAAGAACCTCTAGAAATCGTGCATTCGGATCTCTGCGGTCCTTTGAATGTCAAAGCACGAGGAGGGTATGAATATTTCATCAGTTTCATTGATGATTATTCTAGGTACGGTTATCTTTATCTAATGCATCATAAGTCCGAAGCTCTTGAAAAGTTCAAAGAGTATAAGGCAGAGGTTGAGAACACATTAGGTAAATCGATAAAAACACTCCGATCAGATCGAGGTGGAGAGTATATGGATTTAAGATTCCAGGACTATATGATAGAACATGGAATAGTATCTCAACTCTCAGCGCCAGGAACACCACAGCAGAATGGTGTGTCCGAGAGGAGAAATAGAACCCTGTTAGACATGGTTCGATCTATGATGAGTTATGCTCATTTGCCTAGTTCGTTTTGGGGATATGCAGTAGAGACTGCAGTATATATTTTGAACATGGTTCCCTCTAAGAGTGTTTCTGAAACACCTTACGAGTTATGGAGAGGGCGTAAAGGTAGTTTACGTCACTTCAGGATTTGGGGGTGTCCGGCACATGTGCTAGTACCCAATCCAAAGAAGTTGGAACATCGTTCAAAATTGTGCCTATTTGTAGGTTACCCCAAGGAAACGAAAGGTGGTCTATTTTACGATCCTCATGAGAACAAGGTACTAGTATCGACTAATGCCACGTTCTTAGAGGAAGACCACATGAGAGATCATCAACCGTCGAGCAAAATTGTTTTGTCCGAATTTTCCAGGAAAGCTACAAACGGATCAACAAAGGTTGTTGATCAGGCTGGTCCTTCTCAAGAGTTGAGAAAGCCTCGACGCAGTGGGAGGGATGTAAGACAGCCTGACCGCTACATCGGATTGTCTGAAACTCAAGTCGTCATACCTGATGATGGCGTTGAGGATCCATTGACCTTTAAACAGGCAATGAATGACATAGACAAGGACCAGTGGCTTAAAGCCATGGATCTCGAAATGGAGTCTATGTACTTCAATTCGGTCTGGAATCTTGTAGACCAACCAGATAGTGAAAGACCTATCGGTTGCAAGTGGATCTACAAGAGAAAACGAGACCAAGCCGGTAAGGTGCAAACCTTTAAGGCTCGACTTGTGGCAAAAGGTTATTCCCAAAGAGAAGGGGTGGACTATGAAGAAACCTTTTCTCCTGTTGCCATGTTAAAGTCGATTAGAATACTCTTATCCATTGCTACATTTTATGATTATGAAATCTGGCAAATGGATGTCAAGACTGCCTTTCTGAATGGTAATCTTGAGGAGAGTATCTATATGGCTCAACCAGAGGGATTCATACTTCAGGGTCAAGAGCAAAAGGTTTGCAAGCTTAATCGATCCATTTATGGATTGAAGCAAGCATCTAGATCCTGGAATATAAGGTTTGATACGGCGATCAAATCTTATGGCTTTGAACAAAATATTGACGAACCTTGTGTTTACAAGAAAGTAGTCAATACTGTTGTAGCTTTCTTAGTCTTGTACGTAGACGATATACTACTCATTGGGAATGATGTAGGGTTCCTAACTGACGTTAAGAATTGGCTAGCGACCCAATTCCAAATGAAAGATTTGGGAGAGGCTCAGTTTGTTCTAGGGATTCAAATCATAAGGGATCGTAAGAACAAAGTGCTAGCGTTGTCTCAAGCATCTTATATTGACAAGGTGTTGTCAAGATATTCGATGCAGAATTCCAAGAAAGGTTCGTTGCCTTTTAGGCATGGAATTCACTTGTCTAAGGAACAGTCTCCTAAGACACCTCAAGAGGTTGAGGATATGAGACGAATTCCCTATGCATCTGCAGTTGGTAGTCTCATGTACGCTATGTTGTGTACACGACCCGACATCTGCTATGCAGTAGGAATTGTCAGTAGGTTCCAGTCTAATCCAGGATATGATCACTGGACAGCCGTTAAACATGTCCTCAAGTATCTTAGGAGAACGAGAGACTATATGCTTGTGTATGGCGCGAAGGATTTGATCCTTGCAGGATACACTGACTCTGATTTTCAGACTGATATAGATTCGAGGAAATCTACATCAGGATCAGTGTTCACTCTTAACGGAGGAGCAATAGTATGGAGGAGTATAAAGCAAGGTTGTATTGCTGACTCCACCATGGAAGCTGAGTATGTCGCAGCTTGCGAAGCAGCGAAGGAAGCTGTATGGCTTAGGAAGTTCTTGACAGATTTGGAAATTGTTCCAAATATGAACTTGCCAATCACCCTTTATTGTGATAACAGTGGTGCAGTGGCAAATTCTAAAGAACCTAGAAGCCATAAGCGTGGAAAGCATATTGAGCGGAAATATCATCTCATCAGGGAGATAGTGCAACGAGGAGATGTGATCGTCACACAGGTAGCCTCGGAGCACAACATTGCTGATCCGTTTACTAAGTCTCTCACGGCTAAAGTGTTTGAGAGACACCTAAAAAGTTTAGGGCTGCGAGCTGCTCAGTAGGACAGTGGGAGAAACTTTAGATATTTGATATTCTAGTTCTCTCGACCAGCATGTACTCCACTGACGTTTTAGTCCAAGTGGGAGTTTGTTGGGTTTTATGTCCTAAAACTCGTAGTTTGTAAATTGTTTGAATGAATAAATAAATATTATATTTCAATAAAGTTGTTATTGAATTTTAGTGAATTGTGTTTGTATTAACCTATACCAATAACTAACACCCATGGCTGTAGTGTGAGTACTTGAACTTCATGTGTGACATGAATGTGAATCAAGTTCAAGTAGACAGCCAAAATGGTCTATAGTATAGGGATAAGGCTGGGTACCTTATCCTGGGGACACTATTGGACGCGGCTCACTTTGTATAGTACAAAACGATGTGATTCGAATCGTTTCATGTAGAGACATGTGAGTGAGGGCGTCATGTGCAATGAGTTTGCACAAGACCGAACCAAGAAATAAAATCGCTCTTTCTTTATAACACCGTTTACTGTAAAGACCGGTTTATTCATTTGATGACTTAGGTAACTCGATCTTAATCCTGAGCTTACTATGAACTCCTGTTTATTCAACCTTATCCTTTGATTTGTACGGGTGAGAGTGGCCAGTTCGCCGACTCAATATGCCTACCATCTTGGGGATAAGATTGAATAAGTGGCTGGGGACATAGTTGTAGCAAGATTGGAGTTCACTCCTACCCGCTTTCAGGGTTAGTAGAAAGGTTGTTCCCTTAAGTGCTGACTCCAGGTCTTGAACATGGGCCCATCCTCTCCTGATCAGGGAGGAATCTGATTTGATGGTTGGACCACAAATCAATTGTTCATTAGAGGTGTCAGTGGTACTTAAGGAACAAGATATAATACAAGGGTTAAACGGTTTATATGACCCGTTGTGATTATGAACGACCTGTGAAGGATCGACTTACTGATGATAGTTATATCAACAGGACACAATATATCTACAGTGAGGAGAGTGCAGCCCTTGGACTTTAGTGGAGTCTCCGGGGGTTAACGAATGTTGGTTAGTTCGGTTGAAAGAGTTTTGACCGGATAATCTCGTATCGTTGGAGCTCATGATCTGTAGGTCCTTACGGTTCTCCTGGCTAGCTCGGATAAAGCCGTGAAACAGTATAAAAGAAAAGAAAAGAATTTGAATCGTTCAAATTCGGGTTTGTGGAAGAAGGATAGACATATTTAAATATGATTTAAATATGGACATATTTAAATATGATTTAAATATGGCATCGGCCTGAAACATGAATGAGATTCATGTGAAAAAAGTCGGTTTTTCTGAAAAACCGAGTTTAGTTATATTATTTAATCGATATTTGATATTGAATTAAATAATATTTATTAATTAAAAAGTTTAATTAATAATTATATATATTTTTATTTATTAAAATGTTTAATAAATAAAATTATTATTATTATTTTTAATAATAATAATAATTATATATATATAAATATATATATATATATATATATATATACATGTGTCTTGCATGCAGCAAGACACATGTTGTATATATAAATATATATAAGTTACGTATGTAACTTTAAGTTGGGCTGATAAGAATGCAGAAGAAGAGAATTGAGTTTTGAGTTTCAAAAACAAAATTGAATTTGGATTCAATTAAGAGCAGGGGTACTCAATTAAGAGAATTGGATTCTCTCTCTCTACACTATCTCTCTTCTTCTCCTTCAGCTTCTGTTCTGTGAAGAAAAATTGTTTTTCTTTCAGTGGAGCTTCTTCCCTCTTTTCTTGAATTAAAGGAGTCCCACCACTCCGTTTCTCGGCCCGAGGATAGCGGGACTACCGTGGGTGGTCCACGAACGTTTCGTGAGAAGGCTCGGTGAGCTCGTGAGGAGCTATTGGCGGTGAATTTGGAGATTTACGAACGACAAGGGTATGTGTTCTAACTTCTCTTTTCATCGCTTTTGCATGTTTCCATTTGTTTAAATTGATGAAATTAGAGTGTCCATGATCCAAAATCGCTTCCGCTGCGTGCCATGGGCGCTCCATCAATATGATGGTAGGTTGCACCTCCCCCAAACCTAGTTTCTTGTATACAAATAAAGGCATCAAGTTAATGCTAGCTCCTAAATCACATAAAGCTTTATAAGGAGAAGAAGAATTTCCCATAACACAAGGGATAGTAAAACTTCCTGGATCTTTTAATTTCTGAGGCAACTTTCTCTGAATTATGGCACTGCATTCCTCATTAAGGTTGATTGTCTCGTAGGCCTCCAGTTTCTTCTTGTTGGACATGATGTCTTTCATGAATTTTGCATAATGTGGCATTTGAGCAAGAGCATCTGCAAATGGAATATTAATATGAAGCTTTTTAAATATGTCTAAAAATTTAGAAAATTGAGATTCAGGCTTTTTCTTTTTAAACCGCTGAGGATAAGGAATAGAGTTAGGAACAAAAGGCACAGGAGACTTAGTAGATTGTTCAGCTTTAGGTGATGCAGTAGTCTTCTTTTGTTCTTCCTCAACCTGAATAAACACATTAGTAGATGGCTCTAGAGTGAACTCTTTTTCTGTAGACTTCTCAACAGGTTCTTTTGCAACCTCATCCGCCAGCCTTCCACTTCTTAATGTGATAGCCTTGCAAGTTTTGCATTGCTCCCTTGGATTTACCTCAGTGTCACTAGGATATTTACCTTTATGGAGACTATTAATAGATGTGGCCATCTGACTCATTTGTACCTCCAAATTCTTTATGCCCGCTCCCTGACTAGTCATTGTGTTTTCCATTTGGTTGGCTCTATTTCTTGATTCTGTAACGAATGCTCCAACCAATTCTTCAAGGGATGACTTCTTTTCAGGCTGTTGAGAAGTGGATGCAAAACTTGGTGGAGGCTGCAAAATATTCTTAGTATTAGCATAGGAAAAATTCTCATGATTTCTCAAACCTAGATGGTAGTGACTAGGAAGATTATTTTGCATCTGTTGGCCTCCATAGTTTAAATTTCTATTGTTCACATATTGGGTCTGTTCCAAGTTGTATTCCTCACCAGATGGAGGGGTATGAGATGCTGCTAAGGCTGCAATAGATTGAGTGACGCCTATTCCTGCAAGTTTGTTCATTGCATTAGTAAGAGATGCAATTTGAGCCTTAAGGGAACTTACCTCATCCACCTCATGGAGGCCATCTACTGTTTTATAATTGGAGCGTTCATTTGGCCAATGATAGCTCGTAGTTTCCATCTCCTCTAATAGTGTACGAGCTCCATCTACAGTTTTCTTCAGGATAGTTCCTCCAGATGCTGCATCTACAATTGTCTTAGTTTGTCATGTGAGTCCATTGTAAAAAAATTGAATTTGTAGCCAATCTGGATACCCATGCTCAGGACACTTCCTTATTAGTTTCTTGTATCGCTCCCATGCTTCAAACAACTGTTCACCTTCATTTTGTCTGAAGGTTCCTATCTCATTTTTAAGCTTCGCAGATTTAGCAAATGAGAAAAATTTAGTCAAAAATGTATGTGCCAACTCCTCCCAAGTGGTGATGCTTCCTGGTTGTAATGATTCTAGCCAATCAGTTGCTTTTTCCTGTAAAGAAAAAGGAAAAAAGGCGTAAGCGAATTGCATCAGTAGAAACACCATTAATCTTTACCGTGCTAGAAATTTCTTCAAATGGGAATTGGGGTCTTCAGTGGGACGGCCCCTGAATGCATTGTTCATGGCCATTTGAATAAGTTCTGTCTTCAATTCAAAATTGTTGGCATCTATAGGTGTGAGGACTATCCCAGATTGATTAATGTCAAATGTGGGCTGGAAATAGTCCATAATGGTCTTGTTCTCTTGTACGACCATATTTGGTTGTGCCATTGATTTGTACTTCTCTTTATGGATTTTTCGATTTCTCTCGCAAGTCTTTTCTATCTCAAGATCGAAGGGAAGTAAGGAAACTCCCTTGTCCTTTCGCATAAACTGAAACACGAACCTGACAAGAAAAACACAAATAACAGAAAATTAATAAAAAATAAAAACAATCTAAAGTAAGATTTGTTGAATTTTTCACAATATCAATTGATCTAAAAATGTCAATCCCCGGCAACGGCGCCAAAAACTTGTTGCGTGATTTATTGCGTACCGCAAGTGTACGGGTCAAGTTTTAATATAGTGATTTAAATAAATAGTATCGTCCACAGGATTGGTTTTCTAGATCAATTTAGTACCGTAGGTACTAACCACAAATTTTATTTACACTAAAAAGACTTTGAAATTGATTGAAAATTAAATGATTGAAAAGTAATGGAAAACCTTTAGGAGAGAAAACCTAGGGAATTGATTTCATCCAATAGATTCATGCTCAATTAATCTATTAATCCAAAAATAGTCATGCATACAATTATAAGCCAAGAATTACAAAACTCATAAAAGACTCGCTAGAGCTCTATTAATTCTCTTCCCTTAATATAAAACCAACATGTCTGTCTAGTTTTAATAGAAAAGAAAGGCATTAAGCAACTTCTATTATCGGCCTCTAAGAGAATTCTTCATTTTCATGCAAGAATTTACAAGTAGTCAAGTGTTTGAGTTCTACTCTAAAATCTACTCTTTCAAGCTAGAATTAAAGCAATCAACAATTTATACTTTGGCCAAAAGATAAAAGCATTAAGCAAACAAACACAAGAACAATTGTTGCAATATGAAGAACATTAGATTAATCAAACATGAAAACTAAAACGATTACATCAATCCCCTAAGTAAAAGTCTAGCTACTCATAATCACTAAAATCATGCTTAGACAATGTTTAGAATCCATAAAATAAACAATCAAATCAAAGGTAAAAGGAGAAAAACTCTTGTCGCGTGTCAAGCCTCGTTCCCGATGTGATCTGCACGTTCTCGAGCCTCTGAATCTCTTCTTCCGCTTTCTAGAGTGTCTCTCACGTCTTTCCAATGAGTGTATTTCGAAATTAGGGTTCAAATCTCCCAAAAGTTGGCCTCCCCCATCGAATGGAGAAAAATATGCATTTATAGGAAAAACCAGCATAGCGTCTCGAAGCTGCCCTTAAAAACGCGTGAAAACTGATTTGGAAAGCCAGCTTCGAGACGCTATAGCTCGATGCTAAAGGTATATGTATTAGAAATGCGGAATGTATAACAATAGGAGTTTAGTGGTGTGGTGGTCTAGGCGCTCCTTGGGTGAGCAGTGTGCGCGCGCCTAAGATAGAAATCAAGCTTGTGCATCTTTTATTTTTATTTTTTCTGTTGAGCGTCGAGACGCTGTCCCCTCGAGAATTCTGGCTTGAAAACTTCATTTTGGAGCGTCTCGACGCTATCCCCTCGACTTTTTTGGCTTGATTTCTTCTTCTTCTTGGCTCTTGGTCATAATAGTTCATATTTTAAGCTAATTTTTCATGCCATAACTTATAAAAAAACTTCGGTTTGCTCCAAATGCTCGAAATCTACAATTTAGATAAATAATATCATTAAAACAATCATTTAAACTCCAAAACTAGCATAATAAAGGCTCTAAAGATAGCTCATTTAGTGTGCTATCAAATACTCTCCATTTACCTAGATTCTTTTCCTATTCAACTCTCTCTCTCATTTGGTATTACAGGTCATAGCTCGTTCCACTCAAAATATGAAATTCACCGTTGGTACAAAAAATCGGTAACAACAATATGAATTACAAAGATTCATATTCTGCAAACTAATTTTCAATCATTCACCGTTACGAGTATACTTTATGATAATTATGGTAAATAAACAATAAAATGAAATTACTAATATATCTTTCTAGAAAAAAAAAAGATTAAATGCATTATTACCATCTAAATTTTGTCAACAGGAGCATAGTTCAACCAACATCAATATGAATTAATGACCAAGATGTGCGACGTTCAATAATCTTCACATTAATTAAATACATTCGCAAAAAAAAAAAAAAGATATATCACCAATAATCTAATATATCCTTTGCAAAAAAAATAATTAATCTAATATATCTTCAACCGTTTTCTTTTCTTTTTTTTTTTTTTTTTTTAGAACAAAGCTTAAGCAAGAGTAATATCACTTCAAATAAACGACTCAATCCCAACTACATTCTCACCCAGAGTCAAAGCTAGTTTTGGTATGACTAGTTTTGCTAATATATATATTTTGCAATGGAATAATTTTTTTTCTTCAAACTTATCAGTTTGATTAGCATTTTTCCATATTTTTGAAAGAAAAAAGCTATTGTTTTTTTTTTATTATTATTTATTTAGCTTGGCTATGGTTTTAAAAGATATCATTCTACTTTATACTAATCCGAGTAATTTTCCTAAAAAAAAATAACATGGAGTTATTAGTCCTTCTAGTTCTACTCCTTTTAATTTTTTTTAAAAAAAAAAAAAAAAAATCATTATAGCGAGCATGGTTCAAACTCATACGCCTTAAATTTAGGGGCAATTGCAAAAATAGCAAAAAAAATAGGCTAATGGCATTTGTAGCAACTATGTTTAGTTTTTGCATATATAGCAAAAAAATCAGGGTAATCACGTGTTAATCAAGTGGTAATCATTAACTTAAAAGTTGAAAAGTCGAAAATACCCTCTCCATTATAATCACGGATTAATCACTACCCTAAATGATTGCAAGCTGATACACCTATGCTGATACACCTATGCTGAACACACCCGATACACCTCCGCTAATACACTGATACAAATCTGATATATTTTTTTCATTTTTTTACCTTAAAAAAATTTAAGCGCATAAAAATTAGTGTTAAGCCCAGCCCAAACGAATAAATTAAAGCCTCATTTATTAAAATTGGAAAGCCCCTCTCCATCACTTTAATCACCTCATGCCTTTAAACTCTAGAAGTAATTTTACATCGATTCATCTCCCTTCAACGTCGATTCCTCTCTAATCAACATCGATTCATCTCCCTTCAACATCAAGATTCCTCTCCCTTCAACATCAAGATTCCTCTCTAATCAATCGATTCCTCTCCCTTCAACATCAGGATTCCTCTCTAATCAACATCAGAATTCCTCTCTAATCAACATCGATTCATCTCCCTTCAACATCAGGATTCCTCTCCCTTCAACGTCGATTGATCCTCTCTTATTTCGTTCATCTTACCAACTACAAGGTAGCTTACTGATTTACTTTAGCATACGGTTTATTTTCCACTTTTTGGTTTTTGTATATCACTCTTGTCTAGAAATTAAATGAAGCTGAATGTCGATTTATGATTTACTGTTAAGGTAGCTTACAATTTGTTGTTCATCTCACCCTTTTTTTGGTATGCTCCACGTTTCCTTCCACTACGACCTTTGTCCTCTTCCTCTCTTACACATATATTTTCTTTTAAAAAAAATTGTTTTGTTTTGTTTATAACTAGTCTTCTAATTTTGAAGAGAGGTCTAGCTTGGGATGAAAACTACATAACTTTCCACTTGATAATGATACATCTGTGTGATTGCCTACTGATTGTTTTTGTCGATTGCATATTGATTGCTTTTGCTGATTGCCTACTGCTTTTGTTGTTTGCCTACTGATTGTCTACTGATTGCTTTTGCTGATTTCCTACTGATTGCTTTTGCCGATTGTATACTGATTGCTTTTTGCTGATTGATTGCCTACTGATTGTCTACTGATTGCTTTTGCTGATTGCCTACTGATTTCCTACTGATTACTTTTGCTGATTTCCTACTGATTGACTACTGATTGCCTACTAATTGTCTATTGATTGCTTTTGTTGATTGCTTTTGCTGATTGTCTACTTATTGCTTTTCCTGATATCTTATTGATTGCCTACTGATTGCTTTTGTTTTTTTTTTCATCAATTGAAGTGTCACTGTCATTTGTAGCAACAATTCAATTATGAAGGTCGTCGTAATCGCGATTCAGCTCCAGCAGAGGGAGGTAGACCTCTGCCGGTTTCGGCGGAGCAAAATTTCTGGTGAGGAAACGATCTAAGAGCAATTCCACACTAACCGAATGTATACAGTTTTCCGGTGGAGGGGAAGACGATGATGGCGATTTCAGCCCCGCACAGAACGGAGAGTTCCGTCGCCTTGTTGTTGTTGGGTTTTATGTCCTAAATCTCGTGGTTTGTAAACTGAATGTATATTCTATTTTGCAATAAAGTTGTTATTGAGATTTATTCAGTAAAGTTGTTATTGAATAAAATGAATTGTTTTTACTTTTAACCTAACTCCAATAAACAAAGAACCCATGGCTATAGGTTGTATACTTGAACTTCATGTATGACATGATTGTGGATCAAGTTCAAGTAATAGCCAGAACGGTCTATAGTATAGGGTTAAGGCTGGGTACCTTATCCTGGGGACACTATTGGACGCGGCCCACTTTGTATAGTACAAACGATGTGATCCGAAATCGTTCATGTGGAGACATGTGAGTGGGGACGTCCTATGCAATGAGTTTGCATAAGACTGAACCGCGAAACAAGTCGCTCTTTCTTTATAACTCCGTTTACTATAAAGACCGACTTTTTCATATGATGACCTAGGTAACTCGATCTGAATCCTGAGCACGCTATGAACTCCTGTTTATTCGGGCTTATCCTTTGACTTGTATGGGTGAGAGTGGCCCGAGATCGCCGACTCAATAAGCCTACCATCTTGGGGATAAAACCGGGTAGGTAGCTGGGAACATAGTCCTGCGAGATGGAATTCACTCCTACCCGCTCTGAGGGATTAGTAGAGAGGTTGTTCCCTTAAGTGCTGACTCCGGGTCTTGAACTAGGGATCCCACCCTCTCATTGGCCCGAGAGGGACTTGGTATAGTGATGAGATCACATACCAATCGGTTTGGTGGTTGGACCACAAACCAATAGTTCATTAGAGGATCAGTGGGACTTAAGGAACAAGATGTAATTACGGGGGTAAAACGGTTATTTTGACCCAGCTGTAATTACGAACGACCTATGAAGGATCGACTTACGAATGATGGTTATATCAAGAGGACAGAAATATATGTACGGTGAGGAGAGTGCAACCCTTGGACTTTAGTGGAGTCTCCGGGGGTTAACGAATGTTGGTTAGCTTGGTTAAAGAGTTTGACCGGTTAATCTCGTATCGTTGGAGCTCATGATCTGTAGGTCCTTTAGGTTCTCCTGGCTAGCTCGGATTAAGCCGTGTAACAATATGAGAAAAAAAAATTGAATTTATTGAAATTCGGTTTTGGAAGAATGATGGACATATTTAAATATGATTTAAATATGGGATCGGTGTAAAACATGAATAGGGATTCATGTGTGATGATTCGGTTTAAGAAACCGGGATTAGTCTTATTATTTAATTAATATTTGATATTGAATTAAATAATAATATTAATTAATTAAAAAGTTTAATTAATGATAATTTATTTTGCTTATTAAAATTAATTATGAATTAATTTTAAAATGACAAAATATTACAAGTGTGATTATAAGTCAAAGTGGAATTATCCATGTTGAGTGGATTTATCCAAGTTGAGTGGGTTTATCCAAGTTGTGAAGTGGATTGTGAATCACCAACAACATGCATATAAACTCATCAATTTTGGAACACTTGGTTGAAGACTAATCCATCCAATTTGAGGTGTCATGCTAAGCAAAGACTTTGTTGCATGTGAATTGCCTATAAATTGGATGAAGTTCAAATGGTTTGAAGTTGATGAATTTTCAAAGAGTTTGAATATTTGGATGAGCATGAAGAGTTCATGTTACTTGAGAAATTAGAAAGCTAAGTGTTAGACTTCTTCTCACAAAATCCTCATCATCTTCATCTTCCAAACTTTTTCTTTCATAAAGGAGTCCCACCACTCCGTTGCTCGGCCCGAGGATAGCGGGACTACCGGAGGTGGTTCTCGAGGAGTTCGAGGGAAGCTTCGAAGGGTTCGTGAGGAGATTCGAGCGTTGGAAGAGAAGTCTTTAGAACTACAAGAGGTATGTGTTCTAATTCATTTTATTTCAAAGCTTTGTGCATGTTTCTTATTTAGCTAAATTGATGAAATTAGTGTGCCAATGATCCGTCTCGCTTCCGCTGCGCTACATGCGCTCCATCAATTGGTATCAGAGCGTTTTTTGGTCACTCAATTTGCATCAATTTGAGCTCGGTGGGTATTTGTTTTAGAAATTTATTTTTCTGGGCGTCTAAAGTGTTTTCCGGTTTTGGCATATTTTTTTGAGCTTTTATTTGTACTTCGTTTTGTAATTGCCCGAGTGTGTATGGGCTTTAATGTGTGAAGAAGAGTCTGTAAAAAATTCGGAGTCATTAGAGTCCATATAAGCTTTCGATTCGAAGACAGAAGCTCGGGTGTCGGAAAAAACAGCATGTTGTTTTTTGCTGTTTTTTTTTTCTGCAAAATTCCAGCACAACACCGGTTCAGCGCAAGGTGGAAGAAACGGTCCGGTTCGGTCCTCGGGCGGTCCGGTTCACTGAACGTCAGACCGGGTCCTTGTTCTTCACCCTCTGGAGGTCCGGTTCAGCGTTCGTTTGGTCCGGTTCGGGTCGTTATTGGTCCAGTTACGGGCTGTTGAAGTCGGGACAGCTGTTATGGACCGGTTCAGTTTTTTTGAAGTTTTGTAGTTGCTGTTTTTTTGGCCGGTTGAAGAAAATTCAAGCTGGTTCGTGGCGGTTTGAAGGGTTCGGAAGCGTCTCAACTTAGTTGATGAATTATTATTGTAATAATTTAGTTGCTTGCTTGTCCGTGATGCCAAAACCGGTCCACTTTAGTGTGTTTAATTAATTATGCATTGTGAATGTATGTTTTAATTAAAGTATCTTGTATGTGCATAAAGTATGCCATATAGATTTCAAATCCCACCATAGGAAGCAGGTTGCATGCATTGAAAGTATAATATAAGTGTTATGTTGTATAGTATGCATGCTTAATTCATGAGAATTAATATAAGTGTTATATTAATTTATGAATCGGATGTTGCTTGTTTAAAAGTAAAATTAATATAAGTGTTATATTAATTGTGAAATTAAACATACAACATAGTTGCCTTAGTTGAATATAATTGTTATATCCTTGCTTGGGAAGCATGTTATAAATTGAATGTAATGGTTATATTCTAGCTTAGGAAGCATGTTATAGAATGTCTTTGTTTTATAAAGCGTTGTAAAATGAGATAGACATTTAAAATCTATAACAAAGATAAATGCATGCTCACTAAGGGTTAAAGAATTCCAATGCGATTAGGAATTTAGTATCGATTAGTTTTAATAGTTAAAATAGGTCGATATCTTGTAAAGCTAAGGTTACGAGAGAACTCACCCGGTTTGATCCTGCACTAAGGTTGGAGGTATTTAAGATGACGGTTTACGGAACACCTCCTACCTGGGGATCGATCCGGTACTTGAGTTAAGTTAACCCGGCTTTATGAGCATGCACGTGAGAGGTGTTAGGTTATAAAACGTTTATCACCTAGACATCTTAGGTAAAAGTATGTTCTACCTAGACTTAGGTTTTATTGTCTTAGCCGGATAATGCCTAAGTAAAACTTTACCCAAACCATTCTAAAATACTTAGTAGTGGTGTTGAGAAGGTATATATGATATATCAATCTCCTCCTACGTTCTCCGCAAAGTTCACACCGTGAGATTTATGCTCGGCCTCGTGATGTCAATAGGGCATCCCCATTCGGATGGTGTTTGCATAAATCAAGAGCAAGGTGAATGGAGAAAGTATTTATAGTAAGTGGGAGAAGGAAGTATGTCAATACATCCTGCGGTCTCCTCCATTAGGTTGAACCGTGAGATTCCCATGTTCCGCCTGCTGGTTGCCCATAGTAGCACCGTCCATTCGGAGGGCCGTTTCATGGGAGTCGGAACAACTCAATCTCCAGAAATGGATAGGGTCTCTTAGGTCCATTCCCAACTCTGACATTTCCATTCGGTTGCACTGTTGGGGCCGACCTCTGAGTTCTGAAAATGGCGGGTCACACTTACAAGGATTACTAAGTTGTTAGTAGATTCTTGACCGAAGTAGCGATAACTAAGGTGCTATAGGAATATGAGTTATTCTGGTATTAGCATTTAGTCAAGAATGTCTTGGTTTAGTGAAGGAGTGATTGACTGCCCCTCGATAGCGGTTGCTCTGACTCACTGAAGTATCGTTGTTGCAAATTAATAATGATTTTTTGGGTACATTATTACTTTTGCTAAAATTCTTGATTGGTTGTTAAAAATAGGTTAAGTTCAATTCACTAATAGAATTCATTCTTTTCAGCATGTCTAGCTCGTTTATCCAATTACTAGCTTCTGATAAACTAAACGACGATAACTACACGACCTGGAAATCGAACTTGAATACGATTCTTATTATCGATGATCTTAGGTTTGTCTTAACAGAGGAATGTCCTCCCCCTCCTAGCTCGTCTGCAACTCGAACTGTTCGAGATGCATTTGACAGGTGGACTAGGGCTAATGATAAAGCCCGAGTCTACATCTTGGCCAGCAATCCGATGTGTTAGCTAAGAAGCATGAGGTAATGGTCTCCGCTAAGGAGATCATGGATTCATTACAGATGATATTTGGACAACCGTCCTCATCGGTCTATCATGATACCCTCATGGCGAGCAAAGCTGAGAAGAAACAACTAAGTAAATATGATTTACTCGTTGTTGAAACATGTTTAGTGGAACATGATAGTTCTGCCTGGATACTGGATTCATGAGCCACTAACCATGTTTGTTCTTCTTTCCAAGAAACTAGTTCCTGGCAGCTGCTTGCTGAAGGTGAGATAACTCTCAGGGTTGGAACAGGAGAGGTTGTCTCAGCCAAGGCAGTGGGAGCTGTCAAGTTGTTATATAGAGATAGTTTCATTTTACTTGAAAATGTACTGTTGGTTCCTAGCTTTAAAAGGAACCTTGTATCTATCTCTTGTTTACTTGAACATTTGTATAAAGTATCTTTTGATTTTAATGAAGCGTTCATTAGCAAAAGAGGTGTACATATATGTTCTGCGAAACTTGAAAACAACTTGTATGTGTTAAGACCAACAGAGGCAAAAGCTATTTTAAACACCGAGATGTTTAAAACAGCTCAAACTCAAACTAAAAGGCAGAAACTTTCTCCAAGTACCTATCTTTGGCACTTGAGACTAGGCCACATTAATCTCAATAGGATTGGGAGATTGGTTAAGAGTGGTCTCCTAAATCAGTTAGAGGACAACTCTTTACCACCATGTGAGTCTTGTCTTGAGGGCAAGTTGACCAAACGATCTTTTTCTGAAAAAGGTCATAGGTCCAAAGAAACTCTAGAGCTTGTACATTCAGATCTTTGTGGTCCGATGAATGTTAAAGCACGGGGAGGGTATGAATATTTCATCAGCTTCATTGATGATTATTCTAGGTACGGCTATATTTACCTAATGCATCATAAGTCCGAAGCTCTTGAAAAGTTCAAGGAGTATAAGGCAGAGGTTGAGAACACATTAGGTAAAACGATTAAAACACTCCTATCAGATCGAGGTGGAGAGTATATGGATTTAAGATTCCAGGACTATATGATAGAACATGGAATAGTATCCCAACTCTCAGCGCCCGGAACACCGCAGCAGAACGGTGTGTCCGAAAGGAGAAATAGAACCCTGTTAGACATGGTTCGATCTATGATGAGCTATGCTCAACTGCCTAGTTCGTTTTGGGGATATGCAGTAGAGGCTGCTGTATATATTTTGAACATGGTTCCCTCTAAGAGTGTTTCAGAAACACCTTATGAGTTATGGAGAGGGCGTAAAGATAGTTTACGTCACTTCAGAATTTGGGGGTGTCCGGCACATGTGTTGGTGCCCAATCCAAAGAAGTTGGAACATCGTTCAAAATTATGCCTATTCGTAGGCTACCCCAAGGAAACGAAAGGTGGTCTATTTTACGATCCTCAGCAGGACAAGGTGCTTGTATCGACAAACACCACGTTCTTAGAGGAAGACCACATGAGAGATCATCAACCTTCGAGCAAAATTGTTTTGACCGAACTTTCCAGGAAAGCTACAGATGGGTCAACAAGAGTTGTTGATCAGGCTGGTCCTTCTCAAGAGTTGAGAATACCTCGACGTAGTGGGAGGGATGTGAGACAACCCGACCGCTATATGGGTTTAACGGAAATCCAGGTCGTCATACCTAATGACGGCGTTGAGGATCCATTGACCTTTAAACAGACAATGAATAACATAGACAAGGACTAGTGGCTTAAAGCCATGGACCTCGAAATGGAGTCGATGTACTTCAATTCGGTATGGGATCTTGTAGAGCAACCTGATGGTGAAAGACCTATCGGTTGCAAGTGGATCTACAAGAGGAAACGAGACCAAGCCGGTAAGGTGCAAACCTTTAAGGCTCGACTTGTGGCAAAGGGTTATTCCCAGAGGGAAGGGGTGGACTATGAAGAAACTTTTTCCCCTGTTGCCATGTTAAAGTCGATTAGAATACTCTTGTCCATTGCCACATTTTATGATTATGAAATTTTGCAAATGGATGTCAAGACAGCCTTTCTGAATGGCAATCTTGAAGAGAGTATTTATATGGCTCAACCAGAGGGGTTCATAATTCACGGCCAAGAGCAAAAGGTTTGCAAGCTTAATCGATCCATTTATGGGTTGAAGCAAGCGTCTAGATCCTGGAATATAAGGTTTGATACTGCGATCAAATCTTATGGCTTTGAACAAAATGTTGACGAACCTTGTGTCTACAAGAAAATAGTCAATTCTGTTGTAGCTTTCTTAGTCTTATATGTAGATGATATCCTACTCATTGGGAATGATGTAAGGTTCCTGACTGACGTTAAGCAATGGCTAGCGACCGAATTCCAAATGAAAGATTTGGGAGAGGCTCAGTTTGTTCTAGGGATTCAAATCGTAAGGAATCGTAAGAACAAAACGCTAGCGTTGTCTCAAGCATCTTATATCGACAAGGTGTTGATACGATATTCGATGCAGAATTCCAAGAAGGGTTCTTTACCTTTCAGGCATGGAATTCAATTGTCAAAGGAAGAGTGTCCTAAGACACCTCAAGAAGTTGAGGATATGAGACGAATTCCCTATGCATCAGCAGTCGGTAGTCTGATGTACGCCATGTTATGTACACGACCCGACATATGCTATGCAGTGGGAATTGTCAGTAGGTACCAGTCCAATCCAGGATATGATCATTGGACTGCCGTTAAACACATCCTCAAGTATCTTCGGAGAACGAGGGACTATGTGCTCGTGTATGGCGCGAAGGATTTGATCCTTACAGGATACACTGACTCTGATTTTCAAACCGATAAGGATTCGAGGAAATCCACATCGGGATCAGTGTTCACTCTGAACGGAGGGGCAATAGTATGGAGGAGTATAAAGCAAGGTTGTATTGCTGACTCCACCATGGAAGTTGAGTATGTTGCGGCTTGCGAAGCTGCGAAAGAGGCTGTATGGCTTAGAAAGTTCTTGACGGATTTGGAAGTTGTTCCAAATATGAATTTGCCTATCACACTTTATTGTGATAATACTGGTGCTGTGGCAAATTCGAGAGAACCAAGAAGACATAAGCGTGGAAAGCACATTGAGCGGAAATATCATCTCATCAGGGAGATAGTGCATCGAGGAGACGTGATCGTCATGCAGATCGCCTCAGAGCACAATATTGTTGATCCGTTTACAAAGTCCCTCACGGCTAAAGTGTTCGAGGGGCACCTAGTGAGTCTAGGACTACGAGTTGTACAGTAGGATAGTGGGAGAAAATCCATGGAAATATTTGATATTCCAGTTTTTCTCATCCAGCATGTAATACTCCACTAACGTTTTAGTCCAAGTGGGAGTTTGTTGGGTTTTATGTCCTAAATCTCGTGGTTTGTAAACTGAATGTATATTCTATTTTGCAATAAAGTTGTTATTGAGATTTATTCAGTAAAGTTGTTATTGAATAAAATGAATTGTTTTTACTTTTAACCTAACTCCAATAAACAAAGAACCTATGGCTATAGGTTGTATACTTGAACTTCATGTCTGACATGATTGTGGATCAAGTTCAAGTAATAGCCAGAACGGTGTATAGTATAGGGATAAGGCTGGGTACCTTATCCTGGGGACACTATTGGACGCGGCCCACTTTGTATAGTACAAACGATGTGATCTGAAATCGTTCATGTGGAGACATGTGAGTGGGGGCGTCCTATGCAATGAGTTTGCATAAGACTGAACCGCGAAACAAGTCGCTCTTTCTTTATAACTCCGTTTACTGTAAAGACCGACTTTTTCATATGATGACCTAGGTAACTCGATCTGAATCCTGAGCACGCTATGAACTCCTGTTTATTCGGGATTATCCTTTGACTTGTATGGGTGAGAGTGGCCCGAGATCGCCGACTCAATAAGCCTACCATCTTGGGGATAAGACCGGGTAGGTAGCTGGGAACATAGTCCTGCGAGATGGAATTCACTTCTACCCGCTCTGAGGGATTAGTAGAGAGGTTGTTCCCTTAAGTGCTGACTCCGGGTCTTGAACTAGGGATCCCACCCTCTCATTGGCCCGAGAGGGACTTGGTATAGTGATGAGATCACATACCAATCGGTTTGGTGGTTGGACCACAAACCAATAGTTCATTAGAGGATCAGTGGGACTTAAGGAACAAGATGTAATTACGGGGGTAAAACGGTTATTTTGACCCAGCTGTAATTACGAACGACCTGTGAAGGATCGACTTACTGATGATGGTTATATCAAGAGGACAGAAATATATCTACGGTGAGGAGAGTGCAACCCTTGGACTTTAGTGGAGTCTCCGGGGGTTAACGAATGTTGGTTAGCTTGGTTAAAGAGTTTGACCGGTTAATCTCGTATCGTTGGAGCTCATGATCTGCAGGTCCTTTAGGTTCTCCTGGCTAGCTCGGATTAAGCCGTGTAACAATATGAGAAAAAAAAAATTTGAATTTATTGAAATTCGGTTTTGGAAGAATGATGGACATATTTAAATATGATTTAAATATGGGATCAGTGTAAAACATGAATAGGGATTCATGTGTGATGATTCGGTTTAAGAAACCGGGATTAGTCTTATTATTTAATTAATATTTGATATTGAATTAAATAATAATATTAATTAATTAAAAAGTTTAATTAATTATAATTTATTTTGCTTATTAAAACTAATTATGAATTAGTTTTAAAATGACAAAATATTACAAGTGTGATTATAAGTCAGAGTGGAATTATCCATGTTGAGTGGATTTATCCAAGTTGAGTGGGTTTATCCAAGTTGTGAAGTGGATTGTGAATCACCAACAACATGCATATAAACTCATCAATTTTGGAACACTTGGTTGAAGACTAATCCATCCAATTTGAGGTGTCATGCTAAGCAAAGACTTTGTTGCATGTGAATGGCCTATAAATTGGATGAAGTTCAAATGGTTTGAAGTTGATTAATTTTCAAAGAGTTTGAATATTTGGATGAGCATGAAGAGTTCATGTTACTTGAGAAATTAGAAAGCTAAGTGTTAGACTTCTTCTCACAAAATCCTCATCATCTTCATCTTCCAATCTTCTTCTTCCAAACTTTTTCTTTCATAAAGGAATCCCACCACTCCGTTGCTCGGCCCGAGGATAGCGGGACTACCGGAGGTGGTTCTCGAGGAGTTCGAGGGAAGCTTCGAAGGGTTCGTGAGGAGATTCGAGCGTTGGAAGAGAAGTCTTTAGAACTACAAGAGGTATGTGTTCTAATTCCTTTTATTTCAAAGCTTTGTGCATGTTTCTTATTTAGCTAAATTGATGAAATTAGAGTGCCAATGATCCGTCTCGCTTCCGCTGCGCTACATGCGCTCCATCAATTGGTATCAGAGCGTTTTTTGGTCACTCAATTTGCATCAATTTGAGCTCGGTGGGTATTTGTTTTAGAAATTTATTTTTCTGGGCGTCTAAAGTGTTTTCCGGTTTTGGCATATTTTTGTGAGCTTTTATTTGTACTTCGTTTTGTAATTGCCCGAGTGTGTATGGGCTTTAATGTGTGAAGAAGAGTCTGTAAAAAATTCGGAGTCCTTAGAGTCCATATAGGCTTTCAATTCGAAGACAGAAGCTCGGGTGTCGGAAAAAACAGCATGCTGTTTTTTGCTGTTTTTTTTTCTGCAAAATTCCAGCACAACACCGGTTCAGCGCAAGGTGGAAGAAACGGTCCGGTTCGGTCCTCGGGCGGTCCGGTTCACTGAAAGTCAGACCGGTTCCTTGTTCTTCACCCTCTGGAGGTCCGGTTCAGCGTTCGTTTGGTCCGGTTCGGGTCGTTATTGGTCCAGTTACGGGCTGTTGAAGTCGGGACAGCTGTTATGGACCGGTTCAGTTTTTTTGAAGTTTTGTAGTTGCTGTTTTTTTGGCCGGTTGAAGAAAATTCAAGCTGGTTCGTGGCGGTTTGAAGGGTTCGGAAGCGTCTCAACTTAGTTGATGAATTATTATTGTAATAATTTAGTTGCTTGCTTGTCCGTGATGCCAAAACCGGTCCACTTTAGTGTGTTTAATTAATTATGCATTGTGAATGTATGTTTTAATTAAAGTATCTTGTATGTGCATAAAGTATGCCATATAGATTTCAAATCCCACCATAGGAAGCATGTTGCATGCATTGAAAGTATAATATAAGTGTTATGTTGTATAGTATGCATGCTTAATTCATGAGAATTAATATAAGTGTTATATTAATTTATGAATTGGATGTTGCTTGTTTAAAAGTTAAATTAATATAAGTGTTATATTAATTGTGAAATTAAACATACAACATAGTTGCCTTAGTTGAATATAATTGTTATATCCTTGCTTGGGAAGCATGTTATAAATTGAATGTAATGGTTATATTCTAGCTTAGGAAGCATGTTATAGAATGTCTATGTTTTATAAAGCGTTGTAAAATGAGATAGACATTTAAAATCTATAACAAAGATAAATGCATGCTCACTAAGGGTTAAAGAATTCCAATGCGATTAGGAATTTAGTATCGATTAGTTTTAATAGTTAAAATAGGTCGATATCTTGTAAAGCTAAGGTTACGAGAGAACTCACCCGGTTTGATCCTGCACTAAGGTTGGAGGTATTTAAGATGACGGTTTACGGAACACCTCCTACCTGGGGATCGATCCGGTACTTGAGTTAAGTTAACCCGGCTTTATGAGCATGCACGTGAGAGGTGTTAGGTTATAAAACGTTTATCACCTAGACATCTTAGGTAAAAGTATGTTCTACCTAGACTTAGGTTTTATTGTCTTAGCCGGATAATGCCTAAGTAAAACTTTACCCAAACCATTCTAAAATACTTAGTAGTGGTGTTGAGAAGGTATATATGATATATCAATCTCCTCCTACGTTCTCCGCAAAGTTCACACCGTGAGATTTATGCTCGGCCTCGTGATGTCAATAGGGCATCCCCATTCGGATGGTGTTTGCATAAATCAAGAGCAAGGTGAATGGAGAAAGTATTTATAGTAAGTGGGAGAAGGAAGTATGTCAATACATCCTGCGGTCTCCTCCATTAGGTTGAACCGTGAGATTCCCATGTTCCGCCTGCTGGTTGCCCATAGTAGCACCGTCCATTCGGAGGGCCGTTTCATGGGAGTCGGAACAACTCAATCTCCAGAAATGGATAGGGTCTCTTAGGTCCATTCCCAACTCTGACATTTCCATTCGGTTGCACTGTTGGGGCCGACCTCTGAGTTCTGAAAATGGCGGGTCACACTTACAAGGATTACTAAGTTGTTAGTAGATTCTTGACCGAAGTAGCGATAACTAAGGTGCTATAGGAATATGAGTTATTCTGGTATTAGCATTTAGTCAAGAATGTCTTGGTTTAGTGAAGGAGTGATTGACTGCCCCTCGGTAGCGGTTGCTCTGACTCACTAAAGTATCGTTGTTGCAAATTAATAATGATTTTTTGGGTACATTATTACTTTTGCTAAAATTCTTGATTGGTTGTTAAAAATAGGTTAAGTTCAATTCACTAATAGAATTCATTCTTTTCAGCATGTCTAGCTCGTTTATCCAATTACTAGCTTCTGATAAACTAAACGACGATAACTACACGACCTGGAAATCGAACTTGAATACGATTCTTATTATCGATGATCTTAGGTTTGTCTTAACAGAGGAATGTCCTCCCCCTCCTAGCTCGTCTGCAACTCGAAATGTTCGAGATGCATTTGACAGGTGGACTAGGGCTAATGATAAAGCCCGAGTCTACATCTTGGCCAGCACATCCGATGTGTTAGCTAAGAAGCATGAGGTAATGGTCTCCGCTAAGGAGATCATGGATTCATTACAGATGATATTTGGACAACCGTCCTCATCGGTCTATCATGATACCCTCATGGCATCTGAGAAGAAACAACTAAGTAAATATGATTTACTCGTTGTTGAAACATGTTTAGTGGAACATGATAGTTCTGCCTGGATACTGGATTCAGGAGCCACTAACCATGTTTGTTCTTCTTTCCAAGAAACTAGTTCCTGGCAGCTGCTTGCTGAAGGTGAGATAACTCTCAGGGTTGGAACAGGAGAGGTTGTCTCAGCCAAGGCAGTGGGAGCTGTCAAGTTGTTATATAGAGATAGTTTCATTTTACTTGAAAATGTACTGTTGGTTCCTAGCTTTAAAAGGAACCTTGTATCTATCTCTTGTTTACTTGAACATTTGTATAAAGTATCTTTTGATTTTAATGAAGCGTTCATTAGCAAAAGAGGTGTACATATATGTTCTGCGAAACTTGAAAACAACTTGTATGTGTTAAGACCAACAGAGGCAAAAGCTATTTTAAACACCGAGATGTTTAAAACAGCTCAAATTCAAACTAAAAGGCAGAAACTTTCTCCAAGTACCTATCTTTGGCACTTGAGACTAGGCCACATTAATCTCAATAGGATTGGGAGATTGGTTAAGAGTGGTCTCCTAAATCAGTTAGAGGACAACTCTTTACCACCATGTGAGTCTTGTCTTGAGGGCAAGTTGACCAAACGATCTTTTTCTGAAAAAGGTCATAGGTCCAAAGAAACTCTAGAGCTTGTACATTCAGATCTTTGTGGTCCGATGAATGTTAAAGCACGGGGAGGGTATGAATATTTCATCAGCTTCATTGATGATTATTCTAGGTACGGCTATATTTACCTAATGCATCATAAGTCCGAAGCTCTTGAAAAGTTCAAGGAGTATAAGGCAGAGGTTGAGAACACATTAGGTAAAACGATTAAAACACTCCGATCAGATCGAGGTGGAGAGTATATGGATTTAAGATTCCAGGACTATATGATAGAACATGGAATAGTATCCCAACTCTCAGCGCCCGGAACACCGCAGCAGAACGGTGTGTCCGAAAGGAGAAATAGAACCCTGTTAGACATGGTTCGATCTATGATGAGCTATGCTCAACTGCCTAGTTCGTTTTGGGGATATGCAGTAGAGGCTGCTGTATATATTTTGAACATGGTTCCCTCTAAGAGTGTTTCAGAAACACCTTATGAGTTATGGAGAGTGCGTAAAGGTAGTTTACGTCACTTCAGAATTTGGGGGTGTCCGGCACATGTGTTGGTGCCCAATCCAAAGAAGTTGGAACATCGTTCAAAATTATGCCTATTCGTAGGCTACCCCAAGGAAACGAAAGGTGGTCTATTTTACGATCCTCAGCAGGACAAGGTGCTTGTATCGACAAACACCACGTTCTTAGAGGAAGACCACATGAGAGATCATCAATCTTCGAGCAAAATTGTTTTGACCGAACTTTCCAGGAAAGCTACAGATGGGTCAACAAGAGTTGTTGATCAGGCTGGTCCTTCTCAGAGTTGAGAATACCTCGACGTAGTGGGAGGGATGTGAGACAACCCGACCGCTATATGGGTTTAACGGAAACCCAGGTCGTCATACCTAATGACGGCGTTGAGGATCCATTGACCTTTAAACAGACAATGAATAACATAGACAAGGACTAGTGGCTTAAAGCCATGGACCTCGAAATGGAGTCGATGTACTTCAATTCGGTCTGGGATCTTGTAGAGCAACCTGATGGTGAAAGACCTATCGGTTGCAAGTGGATCTACAAGAGGAAACGAGACCAAGCCGGTAAGGTGCAAACCTTTAAGGCTCGACTTGTGGCAAAGGGTTATTCCCAGAGGGAAGGGGTGGACTATGAAGAAACTTTTTCCCCTGTTGCCATGTTAAAGTCGATTAGAATACTCTTGTCCATTGCCAAATTTTATGATTATGAAATTTTGCAAATGGATGTCAAGACAGCCTTTCTGAATGGCAATCTTGAAGAGAGTATTTATATGGCTCAACCAGAGGGGTTCATAATTCACGGTCAAGAGCAAAAGGTTTGCAAGCTTAATCGATCCATTTATGGGTTGAAGCAAGCGTCTAGATCCTGGAATATAAGGTTTGATACTGCGATCAAATCTTATGACTTTGAACAAAATGTTGACGAACCTTGTGTCTACAAGAAAATAGTCAATTCTGTTGTAGCTTTCTTAGTCTTATATGTAGATGATATCCTACTCATTGGGAATGATGTAAGGTTCCTGACTGACGTTAAGCAATGGCTAGCGACCGAATTCCAAATGAAAGATTTGGGAGAGGCTCAGTTTGTTTTAGGGATTCAAATCGTAAGGAATCGTAAGAACAAAACGCTAGCGCTGTCTCAAGCATCTTATATCGACAAGGTGTTGATACGATATTCGATGCAGAATTCCAAGAAGGGTTCTTTACCTTTCAGGCATGGAATTCAATTGTCAAAGGAAGAGTGTCCTAAGACACCTCAAGAAGTTGAGGATATGAGACGAATTCCCTATGCATCAGCAGTCGGTAGTCTGATGTACGCCATGTTATGTACACGACCCGACATATGCTATGCAGTGGGAATTGTCAGTAGGTACCAGTCCAATCCAGGATATGATCATTGGACTGCCGTTAAACACATCCTCAAGTATCTTCGGAGAACGAGGGACTATGTGCTCGTGTATGGCGCGAAGGATTTGATCCTTACAGGATACACTGACTCTGATTTTCAAACCGATAAGGATTCGAGGAAATCCACATCGGGATCAGTGTTCACTCTGAATGGAGGGGCAATAGTATGGAGGAGTATAAAGCAAGGTTGTATTGCTGACTCCACCATGGAAGTTGAGTATGTTGCGGCTTGCGAAGCTGCGAAAGAGGCTGTATGGCTTAGAAAGTTCTTGACGGATTTGGAAGTTGTTCCAAATATGAATTTGCCTATCACACTTTATTGTGATAATACTGGTGCTGTGGCAAATTCGAGAGAACCAAGAAGCCATAAGCGTGGAAAGCACATTGAGCGGAAATATCATCTCATCAGGGAGATAGTGCATCGAGGAGACGTGATCGTCATGCAGATCGCCTCAGAGCACAATATTGTTGATCCGTTTACAAAGTCCCTCACGGCTAAAGTGTTCGAGGGGCACCTAGTGAGTCTAGGACTACGAGTTGTACAGTAGGAAAGTGGGAGAAAATCCATGGAAATATTTGATATTCCAGTTTTTCTCATCCAGCATGTAATACTCCACTAACGTTTTAGTCCAAGTGGGAGTTTGTTGGGTTTTATGTCCTAAATCTCGTGGTTTGTAAACTGAATGTATATTCTATTTTGCAATAAAGTTGTTATTGAGATTTATTCAGTAAAGTTGTTATTGAATAAAATGAATTGTTTTTACTTTTAACCTAGCTCCAATAAACAAAGAACCCATGGCTATAGGTTGTATACTTGAACTTCATGTATGACATGATTGTGGATCAAGTTCAAGTAATAGCCAGAACGGTCTATAGTATAGGGATAAGGCTGGGTACCTTATCCTGGGGACACTATTGGACGCGACCCACTTTGTATAGTACAAACGATGTGATCCGAAATCGTTCATGTGGAGACATGTGAGTGGGGGCGTCCTATGCAATGAGTTTGCATAAGACTGAACCGCGAAACAAGTCGCTCTTTCTTTATAACTCCGTTTACTGTAAAGACCGACTTTTTCATATGATGACCTAGGTAACTCGATCTGAATCCTGAGCACGCTATGAACTCCTGTTTATTCGGGCTTATCCTTTGACTTGTATGGGTGAGAGTGGCCCGAGATCGCCGACTCAATAAGCCTACCATCTTGGGGATAAGACCGGGTAGGTAGCTGGGAACATAGTCCTGCGAGATGGAATTCACTCCTACCCGCTCTGAGGGATTAGTAGAGAGGTTGTTCCCTTAAGTGCTGACTCCGGGTCTTGAACTAGGGATCCCACCCTCTCATTGGCCCGAGAGGGACTTGGTATAGTGATGAGATCACATACCAATCGGTTTGGTGGTTGGACCACAAACCAATAGTTCATTAGAGGATCAGTGGGACTTAAGGAACAAGATGTAATTACGGGGGTAAAACGGTTATTTTGACCCAGCTGTAATTACGAACGACCTGTGAAGGATCGACTTACTGATGATGGTTATATCAAGAGGACATAAATATATCTACGGTGAGGAGAGTGCAACCCTTGGACTTTAGTGGAGTCTCCGGGGGTTAACGAATGTTGGTTAGCTTGGTTAAAGAGTTTGACCGGTTAATCTCGTATCGTTGGAGCTCATGATCTGTAGGTCCTTTAGGTGCTCCTGGCTAGCTCGGATTAAGCCGTGTAACAATATGAGAAAAAAAAATTTAATTTATTGAAATTCGGTTTTGGAAGAATGATGGACATATTTAAATATGATTTAAATATGATTTAAATATGGGATCGGTGTAAAACATGAATAGGGATTCATGTGTGATGATTCGGTTTAAGAAACCGGGATTAGTCTTATTATTTAATTAATATTTGATATTGAATTAAATAATAATATTAATTAATTAAAAAGTTTAATTAATTATAATTTATTTTGCTTATTAAAATTAATTATGAATTAATTTTAAAATGACAAAATATTACAAGTGTGATTATAAGTCAGAGTGGAATTATCCATGTTGAGTGGATTTATCCAAGTTGAGTGGGTTTATCCAAGTTGTGAAGTGGATTGTGAATCACCAACAACATGCATATAAACTCATCAATTTTGGAACACTTGGTTGAAGACTAATCCATCCAATTTGAGGTGTCATGCTAAGCAAAGACTTTGTTGCATGTGAATTGCCTATAAATTGGATGAAGTTCAAATGGTTTGAAGTTGATGAATTTTCAAAGAGTTTGAATATTTGGATGAGCATGAAGAGTTCATGTTACTTGAGAAATTAGAAAGTTAAGTGTTAGACTTCTTCTCACAAAATCCTCATCATCTTCATCTTCCAATCTTCTTCTTCCAAACTTTTTCTTTCATAAAGGAGTCCCACCACTCCGTTGCTCGGCCCGAGGATAGCGGGACTACCGGAGGTGGTTCTCGAGGAGTTCGAGGGAAGCTTCGAAGGGTTCGTGAGGAGATTCGCGCGTTGGAAGAGAAGTCTTTAGAACTACAAGAGGTATGTAATCTAATTCCTTTTATTTCAAAGCTTTGTGCATGTTTCTTATTTAGCTAAATTGATGAAATTAGAGTGCCAATGATCCGTCTCGTTTCCGCTGCGCTACATGCGCTCCATCAGTTGTAAAATTCGGTGCGACGTTTGGAGAAGGTAATTTGTTGGCTGGACTTCTTATCGAGCCTTTTGATCTCAATCTTTCGACGGCCGGAGGATTTCTTCTTCATCGTAACTTTGGATTTTTTCAACCGTTGGAGAAAGAAAAGGAAAATCAAAATATGGACGTGAGACTCAAACGTAGACATATATATATATATATAAACATAGATATATATATATATATAGACATATATATATATAGACATATATATATACATATATATAGACATATATATATATATATACATATATATATATACATATATATATATATATATATATTTTAAATTATTTATTTTATATTATTATACGTACTTTGTATAAATTACATTTTATAGCTATAAAAATTAAGTAGGCTAAGTACATCATTTAATATGCATAATTGTAGTTTTAGCTAAATTTTCCTCATAAGGGTAAATTAGGAATATATAAAAAACGAAATTCAAAATTTGGAAATTTTGCCATATTTGCAAAACCAATAAAGTGTAGCTAAATTTTCAATCAGCCTAATTTTTTTTTTTTTTTTTTTTGCTATTCATTATAATTTCCCTTAAATTTAACCTTACTAAAAAAAACATATATGTCATATTATGATCTAATTCTCTTCTATATATATATTTATGAATATGAAGATGGCATCAAATCATGTACTTTCATTTCCCATTTTCAAAATGTCTTCAAATAATAAATAATGAGAGAGAAAGAGATCAGATATTTTTTTTTAGCTTACAAGAGAGAGATTAAAACTATAGTAGAAAATATCATATCATTTAAAAAAGAGCATCTTATATAACCATCCCTCACATACATATTTTGCAACTGGAACTGGAACTTGAGCCTTTTGTTTCCTTCCTCATATGTGTATAAACCATAACACAAGAAATACATATAATTCCTCTCAAAACATTACCAATTATTTCAATTTTCACACACATTTAGTTTGCTAATTATGGATTGGATGGTTCTTCCTCGCCGGAGTATAATCCACCGTCACCAAATCATTACCGTTTTCCAACGCTCCGCCATGGATTTCGGCGAGCGGATCTTCTTCGCTTCTGCTCGTCGCTTCTAGCAAAGTTCGTCCAGCCAAACAACCTAAAACACCATGTAATAACAAGAAGAGTCGCCAATTTTTTTTAAAAAAAATGGTTAATTTGATTTGAAATTGAGTTTAAAAGCAAAGACATTAGAGTTTTTGATAGTGTCACCTGTGGTTGTGATGAGGAGAAAGAAAAGAAAGAGGAAATTCAATAGCTGAAGGCATGAAAGGGCTGATGCCTTCTGAAGAGCCATCTTTTTGCAATATTAAATTTTTGTCAAGAATTTGCATTATATATAGACTTTGGATTTTGTCTGTATGTATAATTATTTTTTTGAGCTATATTATTGAAACTAATAAGTGTTATTTCTCAAAAATTGTGTGTGTTATTTGACCTCTTACGTTTAAATGATCAGTATTCATTCTGTTACAGGTTTTTCCTTTGATATAATGTTTCATCTCTTTGAAACCACAAAACTACATTTGCTGTCTTTCTCTCTCTCTTTCTCTCTCTCAAATATTGATATTTTTAAATCTACTTATAATTTTATTTCATGATTTTTTTTTTTTTATTATTGAAATATATTTATTGAACTTTTTCAGTGTGTCTAGCTCATTGGTTTTGACTTCAAAATTGTTTAATAACTCTCACAAGTTTGGAAAATTGTAGAACTGATTCGATATTTTGGTCTGTTCTGCTGACATCATCATTTATTTTAAATATTATTTTCTAGCTCTAGTTGTGGGCGCGAATTGAATCTCGCTCTAGCTGCGGGCGCAGGTTGGTCTCGAATCTAGAAAAAATTACTAGAGCTAGAAAATAATATTAAAAAAAAAAATGATGATGTTAGCAAAAGGTCAATTTGACTTATTTTTTAAATTTGAATTAGTTTGACAAACGAGTAAAAATAGGGGATCAATCGTACCATTATTCCTCAAAAGTTTCTAATTTTGTGTCCGAGTGTAATGATCTATTTCTTTTTTATCTAATAAATTTATGACATGTTTGAGATTATTTGGTATAATTTGCAGACTTATTAGGCACACTGAACGGTTAGGGTTTCTATAAAACACAAAATTTAATTTTGTATAAAAAATGTTTTAAATTTTTAAAATATTGTTTTTTTATGGTACAAATGCGGTTGTAATCATGGACCCTTGTAATAGTAATTTGGTTGTCTTATGAATTATGCTCGAATTGATAAGTTGAGAGACTTAGGGTGTGTTAAGTTGAGAGACTTAGGGTGTGTTTGGTTTAGATTAAAATAATGTATTTTGGAACTAACTTTTGAAAAAAAATGTTTTTTAGTGTTTATTTGAAAAACCTACTTAATTCTCATATTGTATTAAAATTATCAAAATACTCTCACACTCCTCTTTTAAATTTTCTCCACCAACCAACCTCCTTCGACCACTGCCGCCCCTCACCGACCATCTCCGATCGCCGCCGACCACCGCCTCCAAACTCCGACCACCAACGCCCAACTCTGGCCACCCGTCGCAAGCCACCGCTTCCCCACTCCGACCATCCGTCGCCCAGCTCCGACCACCCGACCCCGACCACACGACCCCAGCCACCGCCGCCGCCGCCACCCGACCCCAACCACCGCTGCCACCCGATCCAGGCCACCGCCGCCTCTCGACCCCGACCACCGCCGCCCCAGCCCGGCCACCCGACCCCGACCCTGACCCCTACACCGATCCCGGCTGCCTGACCCCGACACCGACCCCGACCCCGACCACCGCCGCCCCAACCCGACCACCCGACCTTTGTCGCCCCGGCCCCGGCCACCCGACCCCGACCCTACCACCGTTGGCCCGAACCCTACCACCCGACCCCGACCACCGTCGACCCTATCACCTGACCTGACCCCAGCCCCGGCCCCGACCCCGACCCCAACCCCGGGCACCGCCGCCCCAACCCGGCCACCCGACCCCGACCCCCGCCGCCCCAGCCACCCGACCCTGACCCTACCACCGTCGGCCCGAACTCGGCCACCGACCACTGCCGACCTGGACCTCGACCGCCCGACTCCGAAACCGACCCTTACCCCGACCCCAACCCCGACCCCGACCCTGACACCGACCCCGACCCTAACACCGACCCCGCCCACCGCCGCCGCAACCCAGCCACCCGACCCCGACCGTACCACCATCGGCCCAGACCCGACCACCACCGACCCGGACCCCGACCCTGAAATCGACCCTGACACCGACCCCGACCACAGCCGACCCCCGACCCGGCCACTCGACCTTGACCACCGCCGGCCCGAACACCCGACCTCGACCCCGACCCTGACCCTGGCCCCAACCCCGACCCTAGCCTCAGCCCTGACCCCGACCCCGACACCGACCCCGACCCTAACCTTGACTGCCCGACCCCGACCTTGACTCTGATGGAGCGCATGTAGCGCAGCGGAAGCGAGACGGATCAATGGCACTCTAATTTCATCAATTTAGCTAAATAAGAAACATGCACAAAGCTTTGAAATAAAAGGAATTAGAACACATACCTCTTGTAGTTCTAAAGACTTCTCTTCCAACGCTCGAATCTCTTCACGAATCCTTCGAAGCTTCCCTCGAACTCCCCGATAACCACCTCCGGTAGTCCCGCTATCCTCGGGCCGAGCAACGGAGTGGTGGGACTCCTTTATGAAAGAAAAAGTTTGGAAGAAGAAGATGGGAAGATGAAAGTGATGAGGATTTTGTGAGAAGAAATCTAACACTTAGCTTTCTAATTTCTCAAGTAACATGAACTCTTCATGCTCATCCAAATATTCAAACTCTTTGAAAATTCATCAACTTCAAACCATTTGAACTTCATCCAATTTATAGCCAATTCACATGCAACAAAGTCTTTGCTTAGCATGACACCTCAAATTGGATGGATTAGTCTTCAACCAAGTGTTCCAAAATTGATGAGTTTATATGCATGTTGTTGGGGATTCACAATCCACTTCACAACTTGGATAAACCCACTCAACTCGGATAAACCCACTCAACTTGGATAACACTCAACTTGGATAAATCCACTCAACATGGATAATTCCACTTTGACTTGGATAATCACACTTGTAATATTTTGTCATTTTAAAATTAATTCATAATTAATTTTAATAAGCAAAATAAATTATAATTAATTAAACTATTTAATTAATTAATATTATTATTTAATTCAATATCAAATATTAATTAAATAATAAGACTAATCCCGGTTTCTTAAACCGAATCATCACACATGAATCCCTATTCATGTTTTAGACCGATCTCATATTTAAATCATATTTAAATATGTCCATCATTCTTCCAAAACCGAATTTGAATAAATTCAAATTCTTTTTCTCTCATATTGTTACACGGCTTAATCCAAGCTAGCCAGGAGAACCTAAAGGACCTACAGATCATGAGCTCCAACGATACGAGATTAACCGGTCAAACTCTTTAACCAAGCTAACCAACATTCGTTAACCCCCGGAGACTCCACTAAAGTCCAAGGGTTGCACTCTCCTCACCGTAGATATATTTCTGTCCTCTTGATATAACCATCATTAGTAAGTCAATCCTTCACAGGTCGTTCGTAATTACAGCTGGGTCAAAATAACCGTTTTACCCCCGTAATTACATCTTGTTCCTTAAGTCCCACTGATCCTCTAATGAACTATTGGTTTGTGGTCCAACCACCAAATCGATTGGTAAGCGATCTCATCACTATACCAAGTCCCTCTCGGGCCAATGAGAGGGTGGGATCCCTAGTTCAAGACCCGGAGTCAGCACTTAAGGGAACAACCTCTCTACTAATCCTTAAAGGCGGGTAGGAGTGAATTCCATCTCGCAGGACTATGTTCCCAGCTACCTACCCGGTCTTATTCCCAAGATGGTAGGCTTATTGAGTCGGCGATCTCGGGCCACTCTCACCCATACAAGTCAAAGGATAAGCCCGAATAAACAAGAGTTCATAGCGTGCTCAAGATTCAGATCGAGTTACCTAGGTCATGATATGAAAAAGTCGGCTTTACAGTAAACGGAGTTATAAAGAAAGAGTGACTTTATTTCGCGGTTCAGTCTTATGCAAACTCATTTCATAGGATGCCCCCACTCACATGTCTCCACATGAACGATTTCGGATCACATCGTTTGTACTATACAAAGTGGGTCGCGTCCAATAGTGTCCCCAAGATAAGGTACCCACCCTTATCCCTATACTATAGACCGTTCTGGCTATTACTTGAACTTGATCCACACAATCATGTCACACATGAAGTTCAAGTATACAACCTATAGCCATGGGTTTTTTGTTTATCGGAGTTAGGTTAAAAGTAAAAACAATTCACTTTATTCAATAACAACTTTACTGAATAAAACTCAATAACAATTTTATTGCAAAATAGAATATATATCCAGTTTACAAACCACGAGTTTTAGGACATAAAACCCAACAGACTCCGGCTGTCTGAACCCGACCCGACCCCGACCGCCTGACCCTGACCCCGACCACCCCGATTGCCCGACCCTGACCCCAACCCCGTCCCTAACCGCCAGACCCCTACCCCGACCTCGACCCTAACCGCCAGACCCCTACCCCGACCCCGACCGCTAAACCCCGACCCCGACCGCTAAACCCCGACCCCGACCATCAACAATAGTAAACCCTAAACCCTAAACGCCAAATATAAATTTAAACTTATTAATTCATATTGTTTATTAATAATTGTCCCTTATAGTAATTTGACATTAAGAGAAACACTTTTAGTGTAGAACAAACCAAACACACTTGTAGATAAAAATACTTTTGAGAAAATGTAACAAAACACATCAGTTTTTTAATTATAAACATTTCTAGAAAAAATGTTTTTAAAAAAATGCATTCTTTGAAAAAACATTTTTTTAGTAGTCAATCCAAACACACCCTTATTAAGCACACAATTTAAATGTTATGAACTTTGATAAAAACAAGGGACCTTCCACATTAGTATGATATTGTCCACTTTGGACATAACTTTTCATGACTTTGTTTTTTGTTTCACCTAAAATATACTGTACCAATAGAGAATAAAATTATCCCCACTTATATATTATGTATTTATCATGACTTCCCTAACCGCAAAACTTTGTTTAAACCTAATATTTATTAGACATTTTCAAAAACAAAAACTTATTAGTTATATTACCTTTGTAATTTAACCTAAAAATATGATACAGAGATGTTATATTAAACAAATTATTGAGAGTGGAATTATAGCGGTGGCCACACTATAATATTACTCTCTCATAACTATTAGAGTTATAATAATAGAAGTATGTTGAATAACTTGTTCATTATATTAGACCATATAATTCTCTAAGAAAAAAACAGATTTGCCAACTTATTAGTAAGAGCTCCTACTTTTTTATGTATTTTTAGTGGTTAAAAAATATTGATTTTTTATTTTTCGAGAAGAAAAATACAAAACAATAACACAAACTAGAAAAATAAAAGTCATAACAACTAAATAGAAAATTTATCTCCTTCGACGAGCGCAAATAGTCACGGTGAAAAATCATCCCACCACTCCTGAATGACGTCTTCAATCATAATCCAACGTGCAATTGTATCGAGTACCTGATAAAATTCACTAATTTATTAAATATGATGTGTAAATATAAATAGATGATTACAAATTATAAACCACATAAAAAAATAGTGGGTAGGAATTTCTACCTACCAATATGTTGGAAAGGTTTTTTTTTTTTTTTTTTTGCTATCTCTCAATATTAGAATTAATAAACCAATGTGTGACATAATAGAAGTTACAATAATAATTGTTTTTCTTTCACATGCATGAAAATTGTAGAAAAATAATGAAGAATATCTCACTTCCATCTTGATTCTACTGTTTTATAGGTTGTCATGTTTGTAGTGTCTTGCAATAATTAAAATCAATATTTTTTTTTTTTTTTAAAAAAAATTTGAAATGAAAATAGCTATAATAATAATGTTCCCTTCCTCTTTGTTTTTGGGAAAAACACAATAAAAGAAAAACAGACAGTGTGACCTTTTAACTTCAGATTCGGAGGTTTTAATGTGTTGTAAGAAGACATGTAGAGACAACTAGGGAACAACTTCAAGCATTTAGGATTTTTTAGGGCACAAGAGGAATCATATTTTTACATCTTTTGTAACAATTTTTAAAATCTATATTTCAGCTTATAAACTTTCAAAAAAATTAAACATTATATTTAAGTATTATTAAAATTAATGAAACTAGAAAACTAACTTATTGAATGTTGCATTTTTATAGATAAATCTCAATCTTTTAAATAATATATTAAAATTAATTATATGGTTCATGACCTTTTCTTTTAATAGAGTTTGGGACCAATGGTATGAAAATTTAGAATTTAAAATGAAATTTAAATCAAATATGGTAATATTGGTTTTTTTTTTCTTTTAATATAATATTATTGTAATACTATGAAGTTTTATTTCTATTTTAAAATAAATTGACAGTAATAAGAGTGATTATGAACATATTATATCAATTATTTTATTTAAACAACAAACTAATGGAGATGCTAGAAGGAAAATGACATTTAGTGTAGGTAAGGCCTATGAAAAGGCTAGCTATAGGGCAATGGTGCAGAGACATTACAACAACTAAAATGAGTTTTACATAATTTTACAAACCCAAGGGTATCTAGAAAAACAAAGGTAGGGTAAATGAATAGTAATGCAGGTACGTCTAAAATGAGTTTTACATAATTTTTTAAAATTATTTATTAATTATTATTTTTTATTTTTTATTTTTATTATATATATATATAACCAGAAGTACTTACAAGTTCCAAAAGACTCGAAAAACAGTTGAGTTGTATAAGCATGTTTTAATTGGTATTGTTCCAAAAATGTTTATATAAAAAAAAAAGTACTTCACTTGAGAGAATTACTTTCAAGTGTCTGTCTCAAAACTTGAGGCAATTTGATTTTAAAGATCCCAAAATAAAATTATTGGGACTTTTGGACCCCAAAATTTTAAACTCAATATTTTAGATTTTGAATGTGAATTGTTTAAAATACTCTTACTTTTAGGACATGAAGTTACAATTTTGCCTTCCAGTCATTAAATTGAATAGACTTTGTTTCTTCGACATTTTAGGTTTCAGATTTTTAAGTTTCAGTTTTGGGGTTGTCGGTAAGTTCTGTTGTATCTTCTTGGGACACATTTATATTTTTCTTGAGTTTTTTGGGAGAAGATATGAAGTTTCATGTTGTTGGCTGAGAACGAAGACGAAGGAAGGAGATGAAGTCTGGTAAATTTACAGATAGGTTTTTTCGGACCGGTAAATTTACAGATGAGGAAATTCGTTTTCCATCATATGTAAATATACCGGTTGGAAAAAACCTACCGATAAATTTACCGGTCTGGACTTCATCTCCTTCAACAAGTCTGAAAATAAGCATTATGTTTTTTACAAGTGGGAATTCCAGATCGGTAAATTTACCGGTAGGTTTTTTCCGACCCGTACATTTACAAATGAGGGAAAATAAATTTCCTCATCTGTAAATTTACCGATTTGGAATTCATCTTCTTCCTTCTTCTTTGTTCCCAGCCAACGCCGTTTTTAACCTAAAAAAACTCGTAAAAAACTTTCTTTTTCCTAAAAAAAACAACACAACATGTCGAAAATCTTTAAAATCTTAGCGATTAACAAAATTATTGATTGAAAATTAAAAATCTAAATGTTGAAACCCTAATATCTCGAAGAAATGAAGGAAAGAGGGAATAGTCGTTTGCCCACCGATTGAATAAATGAATATGAAGGAAAGAGGGAATAGTCGTTTGCCCACCGATTGAATAAATGAAGAAGGAAGAAAAAATTGGACAATCAGAATTACAAGTTTGAAAGGTACAAAGATGAAGAAGGAAAAATCGCAGTTCAAATGTTTTTTTCTTGCGCGGTGAAGGAGGGGTCTATATAGTAGTAGTAAAAGTATTTTAGACAATTCACACTTAAAATCTAAAATATTGAGATTAAAATCTTCGAGCCCAATAATTTTGCTTAGATCTATAAAATCAAATTGCCACAAAACTTACCATTAGAAATAGGGCTTGGAGTTCTGAGAGTGACTTTTGCTTAGGTTTTGATTTTCCATTTTTAGTCTTTAATTTCATCATTATTGATTATATGACTGATTTTACTGTGTTTTTTTTCTTCTTTTTTTTAAGGGAAAAAATTAAAAATTAAGAAGAAGAAAAAAGAAAAAAGTTATTCTTTAGGGAAGATAAATTTGATTATATTTTATATAATTGGTGCACTTTCAAATTTTCTACATATTTATTTTTAGTGACTATAGGGATATAGTTGAATTGTACTTCATTTTAATATATCACTTGGAGTAAAATACTAGATTTAGACTTACAAAATATGAGAGCTATAAGGAAAAGAACCTAACACATACTTTATAGAGTGTATTTTAATTTTTTCATAAGGAAATTAGAATTGAAGTTCCTCTCTTATGATTTGAGGAAAATAATAATTGGAATAATTCTATAAATTGTTTTTTTCTAGTTCAATAGAGGTAGGAGATAAGTTAACAGAGTCAACTTAATCTCTCACCAAGTTGTTTTTGTTTTTGTTTGTTTTTTTTTTTTTTTAGTTCAATATAAAACTAAACTACTATCAAATGACTCAATTTAGGGAGGTTGAAGCTATACTTTTTTTTATACTTTTTTATAGAAATTTATTAGTACAAGAACTAGAACTATTCTCCTTGCTTTTATTGTTACATTCTTATGTTTAAGCTTATAAAATTATTTTAGTATAATTATCTAGATTTAACCTACTTCACAAAATTACTCTACAATCACATAAGAAAACAACCATGAATCTCATTATCCATTCTAAAACACTTTTTTTTTATATCTTTGAGTCAACTTATGCATATCTCGACTAATCTTACAGGACATGCACACTTTTTATTTATTTATTATATACGGAGTGTACGAGTCAGCTTACACGCATCTTGACTAATCTCACGGGACAGACCGTCTGACCCTACAACATTTGGATGCTAAATTAAGGAAACCCGTAAAAAATACATTCTTATAGTAGGTGACCACCAAAGATTAAACTCAATCTAAGAGGCAATAAGGGGCCGTTTGGTTGGCGTCTTTGAGGGTGGGCATCACGATAGGAATGACTTTCTGATGGTCATTCCCACATTTGATTGACGTCTTAGAATTTATGCTCGGACATACATTTAGCCCAGACATCAAAAGTATGAATTTCTGATGGCCTCTGTTTAGACGACTTTCTTCTTCCCAATTTATTATTTTTTATTATTTTTTTTTTGTTAAATTCATTCAAATCTCTAAGAGGTATGTGTAATTTTTTTTTTTTTTTTTGTGGTTAAATCGATTTCAGTAACTTCTTGATTTAAGATGAACCAGAATCGCATAGCTATACGATAACTAGCAACATTTAATTTTATTATTCTACTAAATAATTAGAATAAAAAATTTATATAAATTTATTAAATACATTTGTTTGAGGAGAATTATTAAGATTGGTTACTAAATAAAATCAAAGAAATTATATAGTTATTAATGAATGAAGATTAAATTAAAATCTAATTGCTTACCATTATTTTTGGGTTGGTTGCACAAACAGCAATCAAGCCCAAACTAATTGCAAATTTAGCAAACTTTAAAATGTTTTACAAATATGACAAAAAAATTCGTTTGTATCACTGATAGACTATTATCACTGACAAAAATCTATAAAAAGCCGAGGTGATCAGCGATAGACTTCTATCAGCCATAAGATATCAGCGATAGAAATTGTCATATCCGAAATTTTTTTAAAAACATGCTATATTTTTAATTATTTTATTATAAATTGACATCTGTTACAACTTCTCATTATTTTTAATAATTCGACTTAATAAAATGAATTAACTAGCAACATTTAATTATTTATAATTTATTTGCAAATCTGACGACATTCTCATGCAACCCCAAACACATACATCATTTATTTCCATGGAAATCTGATGACATTTTCATGCAGCACCAAATACAAATATCATGTATTCCCAGACATCTCATTTTCAGGTATTTCTTATTCTCATACATCACCAAATCTTCAAACTAAATGGCCTCTAATAGTTCTGAGGCCCTTCATGACCATTATGTCAACCATCTAAAAGGATATTCTAAAACACTTTGTTTATTAAGTTTAACAAAAGTAGAGTTTCAGATAGGACTTTCAACGATATGAAAAGTGATAGGAAGTCTTATCTATATCCCGCCAGAATTAAAGTCATAAATTTTCATGGAAAGAGACAAAATGTTACATTTTGAAATTTAAAAATTTAGTACAACAAATAAAAACATACAAAAAAAAATTTAGGACAACAAATAAAAACATACAAATTTAAAATTTGAATTTTTTTATATAACTTTTTGTATAAACAATAATCTGGGACGACGCCAATAAGAGCATAGCTCAACGCCATGATGTATCGCCTAGTAACTATGATGTCCTAGGTTCTATTCCCCACCCCAACATGTTGTCAAAAAAAAAAAAAAATAATAATCTGGGACGACGGATCCTTTCTATCTTTAGTTATGCTTGAATATACCTACTAAAACTTGACATTACACCCTCGCATTTTTAATTATTTTATGATTTGAACTCACCCATCACAATTCAAACTACAATGAATAATTAGATATGATGGAAAGAAAAAAGATGATGATGGTGATAAATTGGTGATAAATAAGCTTAATATGTTATGTGATAAATGATATTATAATATATATTTTTTTTGAATAAATGATATTATAATTAATGAAAGGGAGAAGAAACAAAAACATTAATGGTTAACGACCAAAAATATGTTAATTCGAATCCCCATATTGTATTAAAAAAGAAACATTGATGAATAGAGGAAGTCAACCGACAAGAATGGGACTACATGTCGTCCGACAAGAATGGGACTACATGTCGTTTTCATTTAGGGCATTGCATGGAATTATGCGAGAGTACGGAAACAAAAGTGGGACGCACTGCCAACATCGGACCCCTTTTTTTTTGCCTTCACTCTTTAATTATTTTATTTGATTTTTTTTTTTTTGTTAATTAGTTAAATTCGTTTAAAGACAAAAACCATTAACGCTGTTTGGGAAAAATTGCCTTAAGACCATTTATTCACTAATTAGGTTGTTAATTAAGACAAATTTTCTCTTGTTTTAGTGATTTAAACAGATTTAGCTAGGTTCATTTATTTAAATTACCAACATATTTCTATGTCGGTTTGGATTTTTTAGAATATGTCGGCTTATAATTTATTATGAATATATGATTTATATTTTTCCCTCATTTATTGAAAAATATATATATTCCTTTTTCATACTATTGGAGTTGTATTGCTTATTATTTTTATTTTTTTACAATGCTATTTTAATTAATGCAAGAATTGAATTCAGGAGTTCTTAGTCACGAATACAACCTTATACCAATTGAGCCATGCTCGAATTATTATTATTATTTAAAAAATAAAGGTTAATAATGTTATAATTAGTTCATAAGCTATACTCAAATGTTATAATTATGTATTAACTTTCCTAAGTTCACTCCATCCTTTTAGCTTACAAGAAAAACAAAAAAGAGAGCAATTTTTTTCATAATATTGTAGGTACTACGTCTCAATGTTCTAAAAGAATCTTTTAATCTCAGAAAATCTAGCTATAAAATAATTAAAGGGTAACTAGAAGAATGTCTAAAATATAGGAGACCAACCTGAAAAATGTCTAACTCCCTTTTTTATTTAAATTATGTCTAAACTCTATATTTAGTAAGACAACTTATATCCAACTGGACGAATCTACCCTCTTACAATTTTCACTAATTTTGAGAATGAATAAAAATAATCTTTAAAAATGTAAATTGTTGGGAGAAGAGAGAAAGAAGTTATGGACAGAGACTGAGACGTTAAAAAATGGAAAAAAGAATTGACACTTATCCAATGAGAGTGTAACATGGTTATATCCGACCCCAAATAATTAACTGTATACCTAAGGAAGTGATGCAGCGACAGACGCATCCATCGCGCGAGGTGTATACATGGTTGCACACATCGTATTAAAGGGAAGGCAACTTGTTGGCCAACCACTTACAGATAAATGAGAAATCATAACAGACAAGTCTATATACCTGAGGAAGTGATGCAGCTGCAGACGCATCCACCGTGGGAGGTGTATGTTGGGTTTTATGTCCTAAAACTCGTAGTTTGTAAACTGTTTGAATGTATATATTCTATTTCAATAAAGTTGTTATTGAATTTTAGTGAATTGTGTTTGTATTAACCTATACCAATAACTAACACCCATGGCGATAATGTGAGTACTTGAACTTCATGTGTGACATGAATGTGGATCAAGTTCAAGTAGACAGCCAAAATGGTCTATAGTATAGGGATAAGGCTGGGTACCTTATCCTGGGGACACTATTGGACGCGGCTCACTTTGTATAGTACAAAACGATGTGATTCGAATCGTTTCATGTAGAGACATGTGAGTGAGGGCGTCCTGTGCAATGAGTTTGCACAAGACCGAACCATGAAATAAAATCGCTCTTTCTTTATAACACCGTTTACTGTAAAGACCGTTTTTATTCATATGATGACTTAGGTAACTCGATCTCAATCCCGAGCTTACTATGAACTCCTGTTTATTCGACCTTATCTTTTGACTTGTACGAGTGAGAGTGGCCAGATCGCCGACTCATTAAGCCTACCATCTTGGAGATAAGATCGAATAAGTGGCTGGGGACATAGTTGTGCGAGATGGAATTCACTCCTACCCGTTTTAAGGGTTAGTAGAGAGGTTGTTCCCTTAAGTGCTGACTCCAGGTCTTGAACAATGGGTCCATCCTCTCTTGATCAGGGATGAATCTGATTTGATGGTTGGACCACAAATCAATTGTTCATTAGAGGTGTCAGTGGTACTTAAGGAACAAGATATAATACAAGGGTTAAACGGTATAAATGACCCGTTGTGATTACGAACGACCTGTGAAGGATCGACTTACTGATGATAGTTATATCAACAGGACACAATATATCTACAGTGAGGAGAGTGCAACCCTTGGACTTTAGTGGAGTCTCCGGGGGTTAACGAATGTTGGTTAGTTCGGTTGAAAGAGTTTTGACCGGATAATCTCGTATCGTTGGAGCTCATGATCTGTAGGTCCTTACGGTTCTCCTGGCTAGCTCGGATAAAGCCGTGAAACAATATAAAAGAAAAGAAAAGAAAAGAATTTGAATCGTTCAAATTCGGGTTTGTGGAAGAATATGGACATATTTAAATATGATTTAAATATGAGATTCGTCTTCAATATGAATTGGATTCATATGCAAAAAGTCGGTTTTCGGAAAACCGGGTTTAATTATATTATTTAATTAATATTTGATATTGAATTAAATAATATTAATTAATATATATATTTTTTATTAATTAAAAAGTATAATTAATAAAATAATTATTATTATTTTTAATAATAATAATATATAAATATATATATATATATATATATATATATATATATATATATGTGTCTTACATGCAAGATGTAAGACACATGTATGTTATATATTCAAGGTATATATATAAAAGATCAGATCAAAAAAAAAAAAAAAAAAAGGAAATAAAAAGCTCAGTGCCTTTTGGGGTACACTATTTTTTTAATTGAAATTTGGATTTCAATTTTACTTCTCCGTCTTCTTCCTCTGCTCTCTGTAAAAAAAAAAGAAAAAATAGTTTTTTCTTCAGTGAGCTTCTTTCTTCTTTTCTCTTGTAAAAGGAGTCCCACTACTCCGTTTCTCTGCCCGAGGATAGCGGGATTACCGGGGGTGGTCCACCAAGATTTCGTGAGAAGGCTCGTTGAGCTCGTGAGGAGCTTCTGGCGGTGAAAATTGAAGAAATTCGAACGACAAGGGTATGTGTTCTAATTTCTCTTTTTCATTGTTTTTGCATGTTTCCGTTTGTTTAAATTGATGAAATTAGAGTGTCTATGATCCAAATCGTTTCCGCTGCGTGCCCTGCGCTCCATCAGTGTATACATGGCTGCACACAGCGTATTAAAGGGAAGGTAACTGGTTGACCAACCACTTACAGATAAATGAGAAATCGGAACAGACGAGTCTGTATACCTGAGGAAGTGATGCAGCTGCAGACGCATCCACCACGGGAGGTGTATACATGGCTGCACACAACATATTAAAGGGAAGACAGCTGGTTGACCATTTGAAATTACGTTTCGTTTTTCCATGAATTTGAAATAAGGACATTTAGGGGCTCAATGCAGCTACAGACGTGTATGTGACTTGTTGTAAACCTCTCTAATTTCTCTACTCAACACACACAAATCTTGGGGTACACAATCCTTCGAAAACGAATACACAGGAGGTTCCTTCCCCGAAAACGCATACAAAGAGTTCTCCAAACGCGGAAACAACACGCATTCGACGACATTCTTCAACCTACAATTTATACAAGCATACGACATCCTTCGACAGCATCATCCGACGACATCTTTCTACAAGCATACAACAGAACTCCGAAATTGGTAAGCGTGTTTATCCTCTCTCGCATTTCTTGTTCCCGTCTATTTTTTGAACGATGAAGTAAAAGGTTAGTGTTAGTTTAGCTATGAAGTTTCAATTTAGGAATCTAGGGTTTTAGCTTGCGGAACTAGACAAAATTTTTTTGAAGAGGGTGATTTGAATTAAGATTGCAAGCTACTTGATTTTTTTTTATTTTGAATAATATATGGTGTACATGTTTTTGAGGGATTTTGTTTAGTTCCCAGATTTTAAAGAATGTACGGTTAGAGGGGAAAAAATAAAATAAGTAAAATAATTTTAAATAGCATTTTTAAACTCTCACCACATAACCATGAATCTCATATCTTATTTGAGCATTAAAATATGTAACCTCCAGCTAAAATATAGCTATGTGAGCAGTTTATGAATTGAACTCCTACTCAAATTAGAAAGGGTCTCTCTAAACAACTTAAGAATAATGTTGATTTAGTTTATTTATTAATTTTTTCAAATGTAATTTAATTTGTAAATTTTTTTTTTTGCAACGGTATTTTAATTAAAGCGAGGATTGAACCCATGACCTCATAATCACGGGCACAACCTTATGCCAATTAAGCTATGCTCGGTTTGGCATATCTCTATAAATTTTAGAAACATATATTTACATCATATTGTGTTTTTTCTTAAATAATTTTTTTTTCCAACATATCTAATAAGTTTTTGAACATTTAATTTTGTGCTTAATAGATCACAAACTTTAAAAAATGTTCACTATATTTTTCAACTTTCAATTTTGTATCTGGTTCTCAAATATTTAAGTTTTAGTCTAATATATCTTTGTCCGACATTTTTTAAAATTCACGGATTCATTAGAAGCCTATTGTTTATGTTTAAAGTTTAGAAACTTGTAAGATACAAAATTAAAAATTTGGTGACCTATTACAGACTTTTTAAAGTTTAGAGACCTAATAGACTCAAGTTTTAAAGTTCATGGACTAAACTCGTAATTTATTTATTTTTATAGCTAATAAGACATCGAGATAGGCTAAATTATATGATTATATTAAGTTTATTTGAATTTAGTCAACTTTTGATTCACTTACCTTAGTTTTTTTTAAGGTCAATATAATGTGTAAGTGTGAATTCAAACGATTTTTTTGTGATATATTTTTTTTTTTTATATATATTTACATAAAAAAAATTCCCCCCACCTGAATGTCTGGATCCTCCCCTGCATGCAACAAAACAGAAGAATTACTTCGGTTTTGTTTTAGGTCAAAATTAGATCTGAAGAAAGGAGAAAGAAAAGGAGGCGAAGCTCTCTCCGATTTTTTTGTGTCATGGAGAAGAAGGAGAAGAATCAGAGGAAGATGGAGATCAATAGTATTAGAGGAAGATGGAGATCAATAGTATTAGAGGAAGATGGAGATGAATAGTTATATGGTTTAGTTATATCAAATAGCCACAAACCACCTCAAATCCAGCAGCTCTTTTATTCAAAGTTCATCGGGGTTTTACAGAGAATTTCTAGATAAGTTCTATTCTATGTATCTATTTTCTCTCTCTTTTAGTTCATACAACAAATGTATATATAAGGACTTTGTTCTAGGAACACTATTTGTTTTAGATGTATAACCATATTTAGTTATTTTACAAATCTCTACCTTAAAACATGAAATTTGTTATGTATTTGCAACTTCTCATTTTTTCTATTTGTTCCCGTACAAATTGATATTTAATATAATATGCTTTGTACGATTGTGAAATTGTTGATTCTTAGATAGATGGATTGTGCTCTGATTGTCACAATATATGCTTACTGTTTTCTGTATGATTCCATAGTCTTTTAGTAAACCTTGGAGCCACGAGATTCTTTTATTGCTTCTGACAATGCTATGAATTCAACTTTTGTAGAGGAGAGAGCTACCACTAATTGAAGGGTAGCTCTACAACTTAGGAGATTTCCCCCAATTAAGAATAGGTAACCGGCGAGCTTTTTTGAAATCCTATCTTTGTCATGTAATCATCAAACTTCTGATACTTGCATCTAGGAGATTGTTTTAAACCATATATTGACTTGTTTAATAAACAAACATAATTCTGCCAGTTCACCATGTAGAAAGGCCATTTTCACATCAAATTGATCTAATTCTAGATCATATTGAACCACTAAAACAAGTAGCATGCGAATTGATGTTTGTTTAACAACTGGTGAAAATATCTCAGTGTAGTTAATTCCATGTTTTTGTGTATAACCTTTAGCTACTAACCTTGCTTTGAATTGTGGTGGCTGAACTCCTTGTATGCATTCTTTGTATTTATAGATCCATTTGCATGATATAGGCTTGAATCCTTTAGGTAGTGGTTTGAGAGTTCATGTCTTGTTCTGTTTTAAAGAACTCGATCATTTCTTCATTCATGACTTCTATCCACTTCTTTGCATTAGATACACTTATAGCTTCATTAAAAGTGTTAGGTTCTATTTCATTTAGAAAATCACTTACATTTAGTGTCATACTAACACAATCAACCTCATCAAACCTTGCTAGAGGTGTGATGACCATTTTTTGTCTATCTCTTGCAAGTTGATATCTCTTTAGATTAAGATTTTATAGCATAGATTCATGGTCTTCAAGTTTTACTAGGGATTCTTATAGCTTCTCTTGAGAACTCTCTCCTTCATCTTCATAATCTGATAGATGAGGGATGGTACTTGTCAATTTAGGTTGCTCCACCTCAATTTCAAGTCTAGAGGTTTGATCTGTGCTTGTTGTCTTACTCTCCCTTTCCATAAACATTTCTTATTCTCTAAATGTTACATCTCAGTTGTTTATGCATCTCCTTTCAGTGGGATTCCAAAGCCTAAAACCTTTAACACCTTCTGCAAATTCAACAAACATGCATCTTGTTGCTCTTGGCTTCAACTTACCTTGGCTTTGATGAACAAATCTCACACAACCAAAGACTCTTAGATTGTCTAGGTTTGGAGGGTTTTGGTCCATTTTTCCTCTGGTGTAAGGAGTTGTAGAGAGCTATGTGGGCACCTATTTAAGGTGTACACTGAGTAGGATGTTGCTTCAACCCAAAATTTCTCAGGTAGCATTGCATCAGACAATAAACACCTAACTATTTCCACCATATAATAGTTATATTGAGTCTTTCAGCTACCCCATTCTGTTGGGGTTATACCTCACTATTCAATGTCTAAGAATCCTCTGTTCTTTGCAGAAAATTATCAAAGTCTTCATTGTAAAACTATAGGCCATTATCTGTCCTCAAGCATTTCACACGCCTAGAGGTCTGATTTTCAACAAGAGTCTTCCATTCCTTAAAATTGCTAAAGCTTTGATCTTTAGTCTTAAGAAAATAAACCCAACTTTTTCTAAAGTAGTCATCAGTGATTGAGAGAAAATATCTTGATCCAGTGATTGAGGGTGTAGGTGCTGCCACCCCCCACCCCATAAGTATAAATGTATATAGTCTAGAATTCCCTTAGTTATATGTTGAGCTTTAATAAATCTATGTCTTGTAGACTTTCCCAATATACAATGGTCACATGCTTTGACTCCAATGCTTATCTCTTGAGGCAATATATCTTGCTTAGATAGAGTTTCAAGTCCTTTGTTGCTTATGTGTGAGAGTCTTTTATACTAAAGATCTCCTTCATCCATGCTGTCATTGGTAACAACTAGGGCAAATTGTACCATTTGCACATCCATTATCACACATATAAACCATTCATTTTAACACCTACCAGCACTATCTTAGAGTCCTTCTTGACTTCAAATGTTCCCCCTGAGTCTCCAAATCAAACATTCCTAGGGAAATCAAATTTCTTTTGAGTTTAGGAACATGTCTCACATTCCTTAGGAGCTTCACGGAACCATCTTGGAACTTGTTGCGTGCTCAGTGTGTATGTAAATTGGATGTGAGAGCACTCAGATCATGCAAGTATACATGGTCTGCAGCAAGTGATAAGTATAATTTATATTGATTTCCCACAGAGACTGAGTTGAGTGACTAGCGATTTGGTGTGTGTTAAATTAGATAAGGTAACTAGAAATGAATGGATTTTGGGTTGAGACACTAATTTATAACGGGTGCAAGGAAAAATGCAAGTTTAACACAAAGCAAGATAAACTAAAGGAAACTATGATGTTGACAACTAGTATTGCGGGTCTCGCAATACTTTCGCAATGGATTCGCAATGGATTAAAAGGCTGATAAAAGACTAAGGTAAAGACAGAAAGTAATATTGCGGTTCTCGCAATATTCTCGCAATAAACTCGCAACGATTAAAATCTAAAATAAAGACAGCAAGGTTGGCTTAAGAGTCCTCTATAGGCATTTAACTATGATCATTCAGCTCAACGCATTTCGGGGAGAACCAGCTAGCTCTGGGTTCGAGTGACATTTTACCCCTAACCACAACTCATCCGTTGATTCTTCAACATCAGTCGGTTCGAATGCAAGCAAGGTCGCTTGCTTACTCTCCGTTGGCGGCAAGGAAGGAGGCATTGGAAAGAAGACTAGACCATACTAAAGTCAAGAGGCATTAGTAAATTAGCATCTCATGCATCGTCTTAGCTAGATCTCATACATCTTCCGATTATATGCATTAGATTCTTAGATTACTCCTGTCCAAGTAAAGCTAACAACCTATTCATAAACACATGCTAACAAACGTGCTAGGAGAATGCCTATTCCTAGGCCACTCTCTGTTTACCATGAAAGGCTAACATGAATGAACGACTCTGAATTCTTACTCCTTCCAGAGGTTAGGAATTCTTTAGGCAAAATGGATGGTCGGTCGAAATTGTCCATGGGATGAAGATCACATTCATTCAATGCATTCATGCTACTTTACATGCTGAATTTACATAAGCATATCCTATAGATTCATCTCTAGCAAACCTCTATAAACTTAGCTACTCATGACTTTAGAACTCAACAACATTAATTGATTACTCATGGGATGAAGAACTCAACAAAACTAATTGATTGAAAGACTATTAAATGAAGAACTCAACAAACCTAATTGATTACTCTTAAAAGGCAAATCAAATAACAATTCGTCAAGCATACATACGTCGATTCGAAAGCAGTAATTAAAGGAAAAAAACAGTAGATGATCCAAAACAGAACTTAAAGGAACCAGTGGCTAATTCGGAAAGTAATGAAAGAAAGCAGTAAATGGGTGAAGAATCCCTAAGCCACGATTCGCCTCGGATGAAGGGGAAGAATAGCTGATCTTGGGAAGGAATTCAATTAGAAGAGAAGATGGATCTTCTCTTCTTCCTTTCGAATTATCGACTCCAAGGGGCTTTTGTTTCTTCGATCCAACAACCGGGAGAAAGGATTTTTTTGTCTTCGGGATTGGCTTGCCGTTTTCTTCACCGTCGAGTTGAGATGTCTTTCCCTTCTTCATCTGGCTCTTTATATAGCCTCCAAAGGTTCCATCAGCTGCGGATCTCCATCCATTTTGAGGTAACTGATGGAGCGCCCATGGCACGCAGCGGAAGCGAATTTGGATCATGGACACTCTAATTTCATCAATTTAAACAAAACGGAAACATGCAAAAGCGATGAAAAAGAGAAGTTAGAACACATACCCTTGTCGTTCGTAATTCTCCAAATTCACCGCCAGATACTCCTCACGAGCTCACCGAGCCTTCTCACGAAACGTTCGTGGACCACCCACGGTAGTCCCGCTATCCTCAGGCCGAGAAACGGAGTGGTGGGACTCCTTTAATTCAAGAAAAGAGGGAAGAAGCTTCAACTGAAAAAACTATTTTTTTCACAGAAGCAAAGGAAGAAGAAGAAAACAGAAGCGGGTTCTTCAAATTGAATTCACAATTCAATTGTGAATTGTGAACCCAAATCTCCACTAACATATTTTCTTTTTCCTTTTTTTTTTTTTTTTTTTTTTAATTGATCAGATCTGACGAAGCACATATATACTAAGTATATATCTTACATGTGTCTTACATATTGCATGTAAGACACATGTAAATATATATATATATATATTATTATTATTATTAATAAAAATAATAATAATTATTTTATTAATTAAACTTTTTAATTAATAAAAATATATATATATATATTAATTAATATTATTTAATTCAATATCAAATATTAATTAAATAATATAATTAATCCCGGTTTTCCGAAAACCGACTTTTCGCACATGAATCCTATTCATGTTTTCAGACCAATCTCATATTTAAATCATATTTAAATATGTCCATATTTAAATCATATTTAAATATGTCTATTCTTCTTCCACAAACCCGAATTTGAACGATTCAAATTCTTTTCTTTTCTTTTATACTGTTTCACGGCTTTATCCGAGCTAGCCAGGAGAACCGTAAGGACCTACAGATCATGAGCTCCAACGATACGAGATTATCCGGTCAAAACTCTTTCAACCGAACTAATCAACATTCGTTAACCCCCGGAGACTCCACTAAAGTCCAAGGGCTGCACTCTCCTCACTGTAGATATATTGTGTCCTATTGATATAACTATCATCAGTAAGTCGATCCTTCACAGGTTGTTCATAATCACAACGGGTCATTTATACCGTTTAACCCTTGTATTATATCTTGTTCCTTAAGTACCACTGACACCTCTAATGAACAATTGATTTGTGGTCCAACCATCAAATCAGATTCCTCCCTGATCAGGAGAGGATGGGCCCATTGTTCAAGACCTGGAGTCAGCACTAAAGGGAACAACCTTTCTACTAACCCTTAAAGCGGGTAGGAGTGAACTCCAATCTTGCTACAACTATGTCCCCAGCCACTTATTCAATCTTATCCCCAAGATGGTAGGCATATTGAGTCGGCAATCTGGCCACTCTCACCCGTACAAATCAAAGGATAAGGTCAAATAAACAGGAGTCCATAGTAAGCTCAGGATTGAGATCGAGTTACCTAAGTCATCATATGAATAAACCGGTCTTTACAGTAAACGGTGTTATAAAGAAAGAGCGATTTTATTTCTGGTTCGGTCTTGTGCAAACTCATTGCACAGGACGCCCTCACTCACATGTCTCTACATGAAACGATTCGAATCACATCGTTTTGTACTATACAAAGTGAGCCGCGTCCAATAGTGTCCCCAGGATAAGGTACCCAGCCTTATCCCTATACTATAGACCATTTTGGCTGTCTACTTGAACTTGATTCACATTCATGTCACACATGAAGTTCAAGTACTCACACTACAGCCATGGGTGTTAGTTATTGGTATAGGTTAATACAAACACAATTCACTAAAATTCAATAACAACTTTATTGAAATATAATATTTACATATTCAAACAGTTTACAAACTACGAGTTTTAGGACATAAAACCCAACAAACTCCCACTTGGACTAAAACGTCAGTGGAGTACATGCTGGTTGAGAGAACTAGAATATCAAATATCTAAAGTTTCTCCCACTGTCCTACTGAGCAGCTCGCAGCCCTATACTTTGTAGGTGTCTCTCAAACACTTTAGCCGTGAGAGATTTAGTAAACGGATCAGCAATGTTGTGCTCCGAGGCTACCTGTGTGACGATCACATCTCCTCGTTGCACTATCTCTCTTATGAGATGATATTTCCGCTCAATATGCTTTCCACGCTTATGGCTTCTAGGTTCTTTAGAATTTGCCACTGCACCGCTGTTATCACAATAAAGGGTGATTGGCAAGTTCATATTTGGAACAACTTCCAAATCTGTCAAGAACTTCCTAAGCCATACAGCTTCCTTCGCTGCTTCGCAAGCTGCGACATACTCAGCTTCCATGGTGGAGTCAGCAATACAACCTTGCTTTATACTCCTCCATACTATTGCTCCTCCGTTAAGAGTGAACACTGATCCTGATGTAGATTTCCTAGAATCTATATCAGTCTGAAAATCAGAGTCAGTGTATCCTGCAAGGATCAAATCCTTCGCGCCATACACAAACACATAGTCTCTCGTTCTCCTAAGATACTTGAGGACGTGTTTAACGGCTGTCCAGTGATCATATCCTGGATTGGACTGGAACCTACTGACAATTCCTACTGCATAGCAGATGTCGGGTCGTGTACACAACATAGCGTACATGAGACTACCAACTGCAGATGCATAGGGAATTCGTCTCATATCCTCAACCTCTTGAGGTGTCTTAGGAGACTGTTCCTTAGACAAGTGAATTCCATGCCTAAAAGGCAGCGAACCTTTCTTGGAATTCTGCATCGAATATCTTGACAACACCTTGTCAATATAAGATGCTTGAGACAGCGCTAGCACTTTGTTCTTACGATTCCTTATGATCTGAATCCCTAGAACAAACTGAGCCTCTCCCAAATCTTTCATTTGGAATTGGGTCGCTAGCCAATTCTTAACGTCAGTTAGGAACCCTACATCATTCCCAATGAGTAGTATATCGTCTACGTACAAGACTAAGAAAGCTACAACAGTATTGACTACTTTCTTGTAAACACAAGGTTCGTCAATATTTTGTTCAAAGCCATAAGATTTGATCGCCGTATCAAACCTTATATTCCAGGATCTAGATGCTTGCTTCAACCCATAAATGGATCGATTAAGCTTGCAAACCTTTTGCTCTTGACCCTGAAGTATGAATCCCTCTGGTTGAGCCATATAGATACTCTCCTCAAGATTACCATTCAGAAAGGCAGTCTTGACATCCATTTGCCAGATTTCATAATCATAAAATGTAGCAATGGATAAGAGTATTTTGATCGACTTTAACATGGCAACAGGAGAAAAGGTTTCTTCATAGTCCACCCCTTCTCTTTGGGAATAACCTTTTGCCACAAGTCGAGCCTTAAAGGTTTGCACCTTACCGGCTTGGTCTCGTTTTCTCTTGTAGATCCACTTGCAACCGATAGGTCTTTCACTATCTGGTTGGTCTACAAGATCCCAGACCGAATTGAAGTACATAGACTCCATTTCGAGATCCATGGCTTTAAGCCACTGGTCCTTGTCTGTGTCGTTCATTGCCTGTTTAAAGGTCAATGGATCCTCAACGCCAACATCAGGTATGACGACTTGAGTTTCAGACAAGCCAATGTAGCGGTCGGGCTGTCTTACATCCCTCCCACTGCGTCGAGGCTTTCTCAACTCTTGAGAAGGACCAGCCTGATCAACAACCTTTGTTGATCCGTCTGTAGCTTTCCTGGAAAATTCGGACAAAACAATTTTGCTCGACGGTTGATGATCTCTCATGTGGTCTTCCTCTAAGAACGTGGCATTAGTCGATACTAGTACCTTGTTCTCATGAGGATCGTAAAATAGACCACCTTTCGTTTCCTTGGGGTAACCTACAAATAGGCACAATTTTGAACGATGTTCCAACTTCTTTGGATTGGGTACTAGCACATGTGCCGGACACCCCCAAATCCTGAAGTGACGTAAACTACCTTTACGCCCTCTCCATAACTCATAAGGTGTTTCAGAAACACTCTTAGAGGGAACCATGTTCAAAATATATACTGCAGTCTCTACTGCATATCCCCAAAACGAATTAGGCAAATGAGCATAACTCATCATAGATCGAACCATGTCTAACAGGGTTCTATTTCTCCTCTCGGATACACCATTCTGCTGTGGTGTTCCTGGCGCTGAGAGTTGAGATACTATTCCATGTTCTATCATATAGTCCTGGAATCTTAAAACCATATACTCTCCACCTCGATCTGATTGGAGTGTTTTTATCGATTTACCTAATGTGTTCTCAACCTCTGCCTTATACTCTTTGAACTTTTCAAGAGCTTCGGACTTATGATGCATTAGATAAAGATAACCGTACCTAGAATAATCATCAATGAAACTGATGAAATATTCATACCCTCCTCGTGCTTTGACATTCAAAGGACCGCAGAGATCCGAATGCACGATTTCTAGAGGTTCTTTGGACCTATGATCTTTTTCAGAAAAAGATCGTTTGGTCATTTTGCCCTCAAGACAAGACTCACATGGCGGTAAAGAGTTGTCCTCTAAACGATTTAGCAGACCACTCTTAACCAATCTCCCAATCCTATTGAGATTAATGTGATCTAGTCTTAAGTGCCAAAGATAAGTACTTGGAGAAAGTTTTTGCCTTTTAGTTTGAGTCTCAGCTGTTTTAAACATTTCAGTGTTCAAAATAGCTTTGGCTTCGGTTGGTCTTAACACATACAAGTTGTTTTCAAGTTTCGCAGAACAAATACGTACACCTCTTTTGCTAATGAACGCTTCATTATGAACAAAAGATACTTTATACAACTGTTCTAACAAACAAGATATAGATACAAGATTCCTCTGGAAGGTAGGAACCAGGAGTACATTTTCTAGTAAAATGAAACTATCTCTATACAACAACTTTACAGCTCCCACTGCTTCAGCTGAGACAACCTCTCCAGTTCCAACTCTGAGAGTTATCTCACCGCGAGAAAGTGGCTGCCAAGAACTAGTTTCCTGAAAAGAAGAACAAACATGGTTAGTAGCTCCTGAATCAAGTATCCAGGTATGACAATCATGTTCTACTAAACATGTTTCAACAACAAGTAAATCATATTTACCTTGTCTTTCCTTCTCAGCCTTTTTCTCAGCAAGATACTTTGGGCAATTCCGTTTCCAGTGCCCATCTACACCACAATGGAAACATTTTCCTTTGTCTGTAGATTTACTCTTGCTCTTAGCAGTAGCAGGTGCTTTTCCCTTCCTTTTATCTTTCTTCTTCTTTTGAATACTCTTATTCTTAATAGAAGAAAGTTCAGACCTACTCCCTGAAGACGACCCCTTTTGGAATTTCCTAGAAGTGACAACATTTGCCTCCTTCTCTTTTCCTTTAGAAGTCTGTAGGGACTGATAAGTCTGTAGCTCGCTGAGGAGAGAAGTCAAATTATACTTTATCTTATTCATTACCAAATTGGTTCTGAACTGAAGGAAACTCTTCGGAAGAGATTCCAAGATAAAGCTTACTTGACTTGACTCATTTATAATAGCTCCGTTTACTTCCGCCACATTGAAGTGGACCATCATGTTAAGGACATGCTCCCTAACAGAGGTTCCCTCCTTCATGCGAGAGTTGTAAACGAATTTGAGGGCTTCATGACAGACCGATGAGGACGGAAGTCCAAACATCTCCTGTAATGAAGACATGATTTCTTTAGCAGAAACCATATCCTCGTGCTTCTTAGCTAACACATCAGATATGCTGGCTAAGATATAGACTCGGGCTTTATCATTAGCCCTTGTCCATCTATCATATGCTTCTCGAACAGTTCGAGTCGCATCCGAGCTAGGAGGGGGGGGACAATCCTCTGATAAGACGAACCTGAGATCATCTAGAACAAGAATCGTATTCAAGTTCGATTTCCAGGTCGCGTAGTTATCGCCGGTTAACTTATCGGAAGCTAGTAAGTGAATAAAAGAGCTAGTCATGCTGAAAAGAGAATGAATAAATATTAGTGAAAAGGTTTTAACCTAATTTACACACCAATCAAGAATTTAGCAAAGAATAATAATGTACCCATAACCCATTATTAAACTGCAACGATACTTCAGTGGGTCAGAATGGTCGCTACCGAGGGGCAGTCAAGCATTCCTTCACTGAATCAAGACATTCTTGACTAAATGCTAATACCAGAATATCTCATATTCCTATAGCATCTTAGTTATCGCTGTTTGGTCAAGATTTACTAACTCCTTAGCAAATCTCGTAAGTGTGACCCTCCATTTTTAGAATTCATAGGGCGGCCCCAACGATGCAACCGAATGGAAATGTCAAAGTTGGGAATGGCTCTATGTTTCTTTATCCATAAATGGTGATTGAGATGTTCCGATTCCTATGAAACGGCCCTCCGAATGGATCGGTACCACTTGTGGGCACCTAGCAGGCAGAGCATAGGAATCTCACGGTTCAATCCAATGGAGGAGACCGCAGGATGTATTTACATACTTCCTTCTCCCACTTACTATAAATACTTTCTCCATTCACCTTGCTCTTGAATTATGCAAATACCATCCGAATGGGGATGCCCTATTGACATCACGAGGCCGAGCATAATTCTCACGGTGTGAACTTGACAGAGAACGTAGGAGGAGAGGGACATATCATATATACCTTCTCAACACCTCTACTAAGTATTTTAAGACGGAATGGGTAAATTACTCAGGCATTATCCGACTAAGACAGTAAGGCCTAAGTCTAGGTAAAACAAACTTTTACCTATGATGTCTAGGTGATAAACACTTTTATTACCTCACACCACTCACGCATGCTCATAAAGCCGGGTTAACTTTACTCAAGAACCGGATGGTCCCCAGGTAGGAGGTGTTCCGTAAACCGTCAGCTTAAATACCTCCAACCTCGAACAGGATGTCCCCGGGTGAGTTTCTTGTAACCTTAGCATTTACAAGATATCGACCTATTCATCTAATGAAACGGAACGATACATTCAACCCTAAGTGAGCATGCCTTTGTCTTTGTTATAGATTTTAAAAGTCTATGTCAATTTTACAACGCTTTGCAAAACTAAGACTTACTACAACAAACTTCTACATGCTTCTCAAACATGCATCACTAAGGCATGATAAGTTGAATATTTAATTTCATAATTAATATAACAATTATATCAATTATGTTTTTAAATATACAACTCCTAATTCATAAATTAATATAACACTTATATCAATTCTCATGAATTAAGCATGCATCCTATACATTATAACACTTATAACAAACAAAATGCATCTTATGTTGGATGTTTAATTTCATAATTAATATAACACTTATATCAATTATTCTATTAAACAAACAACATCTAATTCATGAATTAATATAACTCTTATATTAATACTCATGAATTAAACATGCATCCGATATATTATAACACTTATAACCTATAATATGCATAAAACCATGGCAACATATGTTGCATATTTAATTTCATAATTAATATAACACTTATATCAATTATTCTATTAAATTAACAACAACTAATTCATGAATTAATATAACTTTTATATCAAAAATCATGAATTGCCAAATATGCATACGATATATTATAACACTTATAACATATATTCAATGCATGAAGCATGCTTCCTACGGTGGGATTTTAAATCTATATGGCATACGTTATGCACATATACACATGGAATTTAATTAAAACATACATTCGCAATGCATAATTAATTAAACACACTAAAGTGGATCGATTTTGGCATTTAGCAAGCAATAACTAACTTATTACAAGCTTGATCAACAAGCCACGTCTTGAGCGGACTTCGAACTCTTCGCACCGCCTTTGACCAACTTGCTTCCTCCGAACGCTTCGGCCAAATTTTCTTCGAATTTCTCCTCGTAATGCCCAGAACGAGTTTGAACTTACACCGAACATTTCGGCGAGTTTCAAACTCAAACTTCTTTCACAAAGAACCCTATATGGACTCTAATGACTCTAAAAAATACAGACTCTTTAACATACATTAAAGCCCATACATTCTCGGGCAATTACAAATAATGAAATTCAAAAGAAACTATGCCAAAATCGATATTCACTTTAGAATTCCATTCAGAAACAATTTCTAAATAAAACCCACCATAACTTAAATTGATTGAAATTGAGTGGCCAAAAACGCTCTGATACCAATTGATGGAGCGCCCATGGCACGCAGCGGAAGCGAATTTGGATCATGGACACTCTAATTTCATCAATTTAAACAAAACGGAAACATGCAAAAGCGATGAAAAAGAGAAGTTAGAACACATACCCTTGTCGTTCGTAATTCTCCAAATTCACCGCCAGATACTCCTCACGAGCTCACCGAGCCTTCTCACGAAACGTTCGTGGACCACCCACGGTAGTCCCGCTATCCTCAGGCCGAGAAACGGAGTGGTGGGACTCCTTTAATTCAAGAAAAGAGGGAAGAAGCTTCAACTGAAAAAACTATTTTTTTCACAGAAGCAAAGGAAGAAGAAGAAAACAGAAGCGGGTTCTTCAAATTGAATTCACAATTCAATTGTGAATTGTGAACCCAAATCTCCACTAACATATTTTCTTTTTCCTTTTTTTTTTTTTTTTTTTTTTAATTGATCAGATCTGACGAAGCACATATATACTAAGTATATATCTTACATGTGTCTTACATATTGCATGTAAGACACATGTAAATATATATATATATATATATATATATATATATATATATATATATTTATATATTATTATTATTATTAATAAAAATAATAATAATTATTTTATTAATTAAACTTTTTAATTAATAAAAATATATATATATATTAATTAATATTATTTAATTCAATATCAAATATTAATTAAATAATATAATTAATCCCGGTTTTCCGAAAACCGACTTTTCGCACATTAATCCTATTCATGTTTTTAGACCAATCTCATATTTAAATCATATTTAAATATGTCCATATTTAAATCATATTTAAATATGTCTATTCTTCTTCCACAAACCCGAATTTGAACGATTCAAATTCTTTTCTTTTCTTTTATACTGTTTCACGGCTTTATCCGAGCTAGCCAGGAGAACCGTAAGGACCTACAGATCATGAGCTCCAACGATACGAGATTATCCGGTCAAAACTCTTTCAACCGAACTAATCAACATTCGTTAACCCCCGGAGACTCCACTAAAGTCCAAGGGCTGCACTCTCCTCACTGTAGATATATTGTGTCCTATTGATATAACTATCATCAGTAAGTCGATCCTTCACAGGTTGTTCATAATCACAACGGGTCATTTATACCGTTTAACCCTTGTATTATATCTTGTTCCTTAAGTACCACTGACACCTCTAATGAACAATTGATTTGTGGTCCAACCATCAAATCAGATTCCTCCCTGATCAGGAGAGGTTGGGCCCATTGTTCAAGACCTGGAGTCAGCACTAAAGGGAACAACCTTTCTACTAACCCTTAAAGCGGGTAGGAGTGAACTCCAATCTTGCTACAACTATGTCCCCAGCCACTTATTCAATCTTATCCCCAAGATGGTAGGCATATTGAGTCGGCAATCTGGCCACTCTCACCCGTACAAATCAAAGGATAAGGTCAAATAAACAGGAGTCCATAGTAAGCTCAGGATTGAGATCGAGTTACCTAAGTCATCATATGAATAAACCGGTCTTTACAGTAAACGGTGTTATAAAGAAAGAGCGATTTTATTTCTGGTTCGGTCTTGTGCAAACTCATTGCACAGGACGCCCTCACTCACATGTCTCTACATGAAACGATTCGAATCACATCGTTTTGTACTATACAAAGTGAGCCGCGTCCAATAGTGTCCCCAGGATAAGGTACCCAGCCTTATCCCTATACTATAGACCATTTTGGCTGTCTACTTGAACTTGATTCACATTCATGTCACACATGAAGTTCAAGTACTCACACTACAGCCATGGGTGTTAGTTATTGGTATAGGTTAATACAAACACAATTCACTAAAATTCAATAACAACTTTATTGAAATATAATATTTACATATTCAAACAGTTTACAAACTACGAGTTTTAGGACATAAAACCCAACAGTAACAACCTCACACGTGGCAGCAGCACGAAGGGTTGGCGGCTGGAAAAACGCAGCAATGAAGACTGGTATTGCGATTGCGTTGCGATCACAATGCTCTGTCTCCAGCTAATCTTCGTCTGATTCCATTGCGTGCTTCGCAAAACTTCCGCAATACATCTGCAATGTATAAATTAGACATTTTTTCACCAATTCGTACACTTTTGCCTAGCTTTTTCTCATAAGCCTTAAATTAACATCATTTCACAAAATGTCACTTTTAAACACACATTATGCTAAATTCTAACTAAAATGCTCAAGAGATTTCATAAATATCAAGTAATTACAGTCCTAAATAACGCTCATTTGGAGATGTAACACACCCCCAAACTTGAGTTATTGCTAGTCCTCGAGCAATACAAAGGCTTACTTTCCCTTCTTTGCCTAGCTGCTACCTCTTGTCCTTATCTCTACCTAACTACTTGCTTATTCTCTCGGCTTACTATCAAAGGCATTGTTGTCCTGTGACACCCTTCAAGCTAAAACTAACTTCATGTTTTGTCATTCTGAATTCCCTTGCCTTTAAAACCTTCAGTTTTTACTAACTCCCTATCGTTTGGTTTATCTGCCTATATCATCAAGCACACTGTGCAGTCATCCCCAAGCTTTAAAATTTACCTAGCTTGAACTCAACTCAGTACATGCTTCTAAGTTTTTATTCTTTTGTTACCTAAGAATCCTTAGAGTCATGCCATGCTTAGAACAACACAAGTATCAGAGTACAGAATCCATAGAACAAACTAAACCATGGCATCACATCTATTTTTAGGACAGACACTCATCTCCCTAATCAAGCCTTCCAGTTACAGCCCTGTGCTTAGCTAACTTAGGATCATAGTTCATTATATAGGACATATAAGCACCTAAGGCTGCAACCTTTTGGCATACATCATTCTTCTTTGTTTTCTATATATCACTACAACAAAAATTGTGTTACTTGACGCTTTTGGAATGTCAACTTTGAATACACTTGACGTTTTTTTTCTCTTTCTTGCACTGTTTTCTTTCCCTTAAGTATGCCTTTTGATGCAGTGCCCCTTGTGGGTTACACAAGTGGCCCTGATTACTCAACATTCCTAAAGAAAAGCCAATGCTTCATTTTTTTTTTTTTTTTTTTTTTTCAAAGAAGGACAATGCATATCTTACTAAGGGAGAGATGAGTGTTGCTAGGACTAGAGGCTGCCTCCCCCACACTTGGACTTCTCATTGTCCCCAATGAGAGTATGAGGTGGCACACCCCCAAACTTGTTTTAGAAGCATCTAGTCTAAGTTAAAAATAGACAGAAGTTAAATATCCAAGGGATGAAATGACTCTCTTAGTTCAGATAACACATCAACAGAGACTTATTAAAAACAAATGGTAAGGTCTAACAGGGTCACATGCTTATCAACTTATGAAGCTACTTCAATTTTAAAGAGTGTATTCGACACTCATCCAGCAAACTCAATAAACAGACCACATAGAGACATCACAAATGCAACCAAGTAGAGTTAAGGACAGAAAATAACAGAAAGTCATTACGCAATAATAGCATGCTTGGAAGGGTTTTGCGAAGTACGCAATGAAATTGCAATGAAAATAATAGAACAGATATAACAGTGATCAAAGCTCCTAACTATGCTACTCTATTGTGGCCCATGGGGCTTGTGGAAATTTAAAAACAACAACACAGAACTACAGAACTAACTGTGCTAAGCTAATTTAAACTATTCTCAACGAAACTAATCTACTGACATTGAAAACAAACAGCAATTTTTTTTTTTTGGGGGAGGGGGGGGGGTAACCAGTTACAGAAAAGCAGGTTTGAGGGAGATAAGAAGTACTCCCTCGAATGCCGTCAAACCATGACATTCATTCATTTCCATCTCCTTCTTCTTCATCACTCTTCTCCACACTTGGAGGCATCCAAGGGCTTAACAAACCAGCAGGGAATGTAGGAAATTCGCACCTCAGATGCTCAGCTAACTCCATATCCCTTGTGAAGGGAATGAACTCTTCATTCCCCGCAGCGGAAGCGATTGGAATCGTTACTTTGGTTTATTTAGAATTAAACTAAAACAAGTTTAAGCATATTATGTTACCTTTGATGAATCATCTTCTTGTGTTCCTTTTTCCACGAGATCTTCCTCGCTATGACTCGAACACGGGATCAAGGCTTGTGGGAGCTCTTTGAAAGAATGAGAGAACAATTCTCTGCAGAAGGTGAGTAGTGTGTTTTGCCAACCCTTTGACTAAACCTAAATGTCTTATTTATAATAAGACTTTTAGGAATTAATTTTATTTTATAAAATACATTTTAATATCTAATATATTAAAATATGTATTTTATATTTATTTGAATCTTATTCAAATATTATAAAATTAATCTTTTATAATATACTTTAAACCAATTTGAATCTCATTCAAATAACATATGTATATAATTTTTAATATTAATGTATCATATACATAAACTATTTCCTCTAATATTTATTGTATCAAATACAATAAATATATTTTACTCTTCTACATTTAATATATCAAATATATTAAATATTAATTTAAATATTTCAAATTTTTCTTTCAACTAAATTGATCCTTTTAGTGTTCCTATGAGCTAGCAAGGGGACCTTATGGACCTACAGATTTATAAGCTCCAATGATACAAAATTAATTAATTAAACTCTTTAATTAATTAACTTTCATTCATTAACTCTAGGTCACTCCACTATAGGCCTAGAGTTGCACTCTTATGCACTGTAGGACAAGTTGTGTCCATGGATATAACCATTACATGCAAGTCGATCCTTCACGAGTTGTTCGTAATTACAGCTGGGTCAAAAGTCCGTTTTACCCCTGTAATTACATCTTATACCTTAAGTACCACTGATTCTCTAATGAACAACTTGTTTATGATCCAACCATAAACCAAGTCCCTCTCGGGCCAGTGAGAGGGTGGGGCCCCATTGTTCAAGTCCCGAAATCAGCACTTAAGGGAACTACTCATCTACTTTCCCTATATGGGAAGAAGTGAATTCCATCTTGTGAAACTTATGTTCCCAACTCCCTATTTGGTCAAGTCCCCAAAATGGTAGGCTTATTGAATCGGCTATAAAGGCCATTCTCACCCATACAAATCAAAGGACGAGCCCTCACAGGCAGGAGTTCATAACTCACTCAAGATTAAGATCGAGTCACATATGATCATCCTGTGAAATACTAATCTTCTCAAATAACGGATTTATAAAGAGAGATTATATATTTCGTGGTCCAGTCTTATACAAACTCATTGTATAGGATACCCCCACTCACATGTCTCTATATGAATGATTTGGATCAAATCATTTGTAACAATTACAAAGTGGGCCGTATCAATAGTGTTACCAGGATAAGACACCCAACCTTATCCATATACTATAGACCCTTTAGGTTATTACTTGAACATGATCCTCCCGTATGTCAACTACATACAGTTCAAGATTACACTAATAACCTTGGATTTTATTTATATAATGAATATTATAAATTGCAAATAATAATAATAAAATAATTATAAAATAATTATTAATTAATTACGAGGCTTTAGGGCATAAATCTCAACAATCTCCCACTTGCACTAAAGCCAGTGAGACATGTATCCTAGGGCATACTCTACACCCAACATGTTCTCCCACTTGCCCTAGTGAAGATGAGACATGGCTCATAATCCTAGACATTCTAGGTGGCTTTCAAACACTTTAGCCTGGAAAGTCTTTTTATATAGATCAAAACGACTGTCAATTAAAAGTTATCTTGGTCCTACCACGATTCTTTCTCTCTCAGGATACCCTATGTATTGATGTTATCTAAGTGTCTTAAGTTTAGCCATTACATAAAACGTTTTAGGCTTAACTATATCGGAAACATCTTTCAGACCAATAAGAAATTATTTGAGTTATGCAAGTTCTTTACTTCATAAGTAAGAACATTTAACTTCATATCATACTCCATCATCTAGGGTAAACATAGATTTCCATAAATCTTTGTTAAAACCAGTGCATCTCGTAAAGATCAAATCTTTAACCTCATACACAAAAATATAATTTTTCAATTTATCCATAGATATATTGAGAAAAGTTTTTATTTTTCCGTGCAATGGTCATACCATTGGGTTAACTAATAAATGCTAACAAATTTTACTATCAAATGTCATGTCTCAAGTGTACATTAGATTTTCTCCCACTCAAACGTAGATAGTCAATCTTATGTTCTCAACATTTTGAAATGTCTTAGGACACTATTCCTTAGACAATCTAAACTTCATGTAAGAATGATACATTATCATTTTTTGAAGTACTACATCATATACTTGACAACAAATTTGTCAATATAAGATGTGTGAGACATAAATAACATTTTGTCCTCGAAAGCTCTATTTTAGGACATACCCAGTAATTTAAATCATTCATTTGGAATTGGTTAGGTAGTCAACATTTTATGTTGGATTCAAATCTTACAGCATTCACAATGGGTAATAAGTCATCCACATAAAATATGAGAAAATTCCACTAAGTAATTAATGATTTTCTTGTCTATACAATATCATTAATATTTATTCAAAGTCATAGTTTTTGATACTTTTATCAAACCTTACATTCAAAAATCTAGTGATCAAATTCATTTCATAAATGAATCTTTACTGCTTGCAAACCTTTTGCTTTTGATTTTTGAAATTGAACTCATGTAATGGATTTGTAAATGCATTCTTTAAGATTTCTTTTCAAAAAAAAGATTTCTTAAACCTTCACTTGACATATCTCATATGCAACTAGGAAATGCTTATATACTTTAATATGACAACAAATGAGAAAGTTTATTCATAATTTACTTTCTCCCACTATATTTGCCATTAGTCTTATTTTGAAGGTCTGTACCTTCTTATTTACAAATCTTTTACTTTTGTAGATATATTCAAAACCTATGGGTTTTACCCCATCACGAATATCTACAAGTTCTAGATAAAGATGAGTACATCTACTCTATCTCGAGATTTATGACTTTGGTCTACTAGTCTTTGTCATTGACCCTCATTTCAACTTTGAGGTCAAGAAGCCCTACATTTTGTCATCTAATACAACAACTTAGGCTTCATATAAGCTCTTGTAACGGTCGGGTCATCTCATAACTCTCCCACTACGATGAGGCTTATCCAATTCATGACTACGATCCATTTGACTATCAAATGTAATTAAATTGTTAACAACTTTTGTTAACTATTTAGTGGCTTCACTTAGAACCAACTTTTCAACACTATTGAACATATTCAAGTTTCAGCATGTATGCTTAAAACTCTCAAAACTCGAAGGGTTGTAAACTAACTTTACTACTCTTCTATAATCTCAAAGTTGTCTCATAGACACCTTTTAGATAGAATCATGTTCACTATACAATCTATATTGTATATCCTAACAAGAGTCTTATAATGGCGTGTAATTCTTTATTGTTCTGACCATGTCTAACAAGGTCTTGTTTCTCCTCTTACAGCACAATTTCACACAATTGTACTTTGTGCTAGAGTTGAGATAAAATCTCACTTTCTATCAATTAGTCTTAGTACATAACGTTCCTGTACTTTTCACTGTGATCTGATCATAGTGTTTTGATAGATTTACCTAATTGACCTTCAACTTGAGTCTTATATTCCTTGAACTTTTCAAAATATTCAGACTTATGTTGCATTAGGTTACGATACTTATTTCGTGAATAATCATCAGCTAGAGTGATATGAAATATTCATCAGTGTTCTTTGGCCTGTAGGCTTTTCCAACAAAAACTTATTAATTATCTTGCATGAAAGACAAGATCTTAAGACATATAAAGTAATTAACTCTAACATTTAGAGAATCACTTCGTAGTAGTCTTTTTATTCAAATTGATCATAATCAATCTTGAATGCCAAACACGGGTATCATATTTTAGGAGAATATAAATTGTCTTTATATTCTGGATTCTATAATCCTGAATATCTCACTGTGTAGTATTTTATATGTTAACAATTTAACACATACAAATTATTCTTATTTTTCGGCTGAACTTTTCAAACAATTTTGAAAATAAAAATTTAGTACTAAAATATTCATACTATATGAACATTTTATTAGTAATAAAGTTAGAGAAATTGAATTTCTCCTATGGTACTAAAAACACCATATTCAGCATTAAATAACAATTATTTCTTATGGACATCTTAATGTCTCCCACTACATTAATTGAGATGAGTTTTCTGGTGCCAACAAGTAGAGATCATTCTACATAATTAAGTATTTTCCAAGAATTATATAAAATGTAATGAAGAACAAATCTTAATAGTGGATCTGAATCTACTATATAGGTGGTAATGAAAAAATCTAGTAAATCAAATTTACTTTTATCCATGTTCTTCTTATAGAGGTATTTCATAAATTCCTCTTATTATGACTACTTTGCTAATTTAGAAACTATTTTCTTTTAGCTACAGTCATATGGTTTCTTTTCTTAGATTTTGGTAATACTTAATTTTTGAGATCATTTAGATAAATATCTAAATCTAGCTTTTATTGACTTCAACAATATCTCATATGTTGTTGTCATCTTCTTTATCTTCTTAGCTTGACATCTAATATGTCAAATAGAAAATTTGTATAAGCCATCTCGTTATATTGATTTATTAATCATATGCTTTACGAACAATTCGATTAGCATTGGCAACAGGTTTTTGAGAACATTGCTCAATAAAGACAAATTAAAGAAAAACATTTTACACGGTCATTATATAGTGTTAACATTATTTTTCCAAGTGATATTATTTTCTCAATTTGACAAATTAGTAACGAAAATTAAAATTGAGAGAAATAGACATAATATTGAAATATATAAAAAAATATATATATTTATCTAATAACATGCAATCAATATTCATTCAATTTCAGCATAGAAAACAAACAATTTGATAAATGAACCCTGAAACATTATTTTTTAATGCTATGATACTTTAGTGAGTTAGAACAAGTGCCGCCGTAGGGTAGGTCAAATGCCCCTTCACTAAACCGAGACAATCTCAACCAAGTGTTATCCCAAAATAACTCTTATTTCTATAACATTTAGTTACCATTAGTTTGGTCAAGAAAATCATTAACAACCTTAATGATATCTTTGTAAGTGTAACCCATCATTTTAGATTCTATAATTTTATCCCAACAAGTGCCGCCGTAGGGTAGGTCAAGTATTGGAAATAAAATTACAATCTTATCCTTCTCAGGAGATTCACCCTGATATTGACCCATGTAAACACCTTCCGTAGGGGGACGGTCCAAAAGCCGCCGCGAGGCCCCACATGAATCTCACGTTATGAACCAATGATAGAGACCGTAGGATATGTTGACACATTTTCTTCTCCCACTTACTATTTAAAAATACTTTCTCAAGAGATTCACCCTGATATTGACCCATGTAAACACCTTCCGTAGGGGGACGGTCCAAAGCCGCCTCGAGGCCTCACATGAATCTCACGTTGTGAATCTATGGTAGAGACCGTAGGGTTATTTTGACATATGTCTTTCTCCCACTAAGTATTTTGAAATAGGGTTTTCTATTACTTAGACAAATTAGGCTAATCTCATTTATCTAAGTTTTTCAATCTACCCTTTCATAACCCTTATGTTGGTTAGATTGATTTTAATGTGAATTATCAAGTATATTAAACTATTTAAAACTAATCACATTATGAGTCTGCTTAATGAAATAAAATAAAATTTGACTAATTCAACCCCCAGGCCAGTTCTTAGGTAGAGGTGTTCCTTTTCAGTCAACTTAAGTACCTCACCCGAGTAACCTTTCTTAGACAGGGTTCCCTTATAGTCAATTTTTATTTCAAATTCATTAATCTTTAATTAACTATTAATTACTAGATCAATGAACTTCAGTTGATTTTAAGCAATGTTTTTAATCCTATTAAAAACTAATTCACCTTATGGATAATCTTGAATTTTTAACAATTTTAAACCCTTTAAAACAAAATTAAAGATTATCATATATTCTAATCTTATTAGAATAAAAGATAAACTAAATTCAAATATTTAAACTAGTTAAAGAATGAATTAAATTATCTTTTAAATAAGGAAAGAAAAAATCTTGAAAATATCCTGAACTCATTTGGAAAATATCCTAAGGGAAAAGATTTCCCAATTTTCCCAATCTAGGAATAGATTTTCAATTTTACCAATCTTATTAGGAAAAGATTTCCCAATTTTCCCAATCTTATTAGAAAAAGATTTCTCAATCTCATTGGAAAAGATTTCCCAATAGATTTCCCAATCTCATTGGAAAATATTTCCCAATAGATTTCTCAATCTCATTGGAAAAGATTTCCCAATCTCATTGGAAAAGATTTCCTAATCTCGAAACAATATCACTCTAGGAAAAGATATCCTAATCCTTATTAGAAAAATATGGATTCCTATTATGAAAGGAAGTATCCTAATTTAAAATTTCCAAATATAACAATTATATTAAAAGATATGGAAATAAAATCATATTAGGAAATCATCTAATCAAATTAGAAAGCATTTTAATCATAATTATCCAAATATAACACTTATATTAAAAATAATTAAAATGCATGATCATGCTTAACCTATGGTGGGATTTTAATCTAGATGACATACTTTATGCAATCAATAAATTTAAATCATACATCAACATGCATAATTAAAATTAATAACACAGCAAAATTGACCGGCATATTTGGCATATCCTAAGAAATTGAAATCTAATTTAAATTACAATAATTTAAATCCAAGACATATCTTGGTCTTCAATTCTTTCCCTTTTCAAAATTTAGGGTTTCAGAAACCCTAAAATATCTTTTCTATCTTTATTGGTTGTCGACTGAAAAACCCTAGCCTCACGCTACATGCAATTTGGGACCCATGATATTTCGATTTTCATCGGCTTCAATGAACTTAAAATTTTCCAAAAGGTTTACGAAACCAGCGTCATCCTTTTGAACTTATTGAAGACAATCATATTGAATTTCAATTTTACAAATGAAGCGAATGTTCCATGCGCAAAAGGAATTAAACACCTCACAAATTGCAATGAAGTAGCTCAATTCGTTTTGCAAAATCATCTTCACCGTGATTGAAGTCCATTAAGTCTCCCACTTTGCTTTGTGTTCACACATCAGCAATATGAAGACAAAAAACAAAAACTTGCTGTTATATGCTTGCCCAGACCAACGCGAGTGGACCCTTTTGCTTCTTCTTTCAGTAAAACATAAATTACAAAAAAAAAATATATACCCTAAACTCTTTTAGAGTTTTACAATTGATCTAATCAAAATCGATAAATCTAATGCCTCAAATATGCCTAAACAATCAATTTGCAAACCACATATATGATAAATTAAAATACCCACCATACATGACTTTTAATTCTAAACAAAAATCAAAGAAAGCTCTGATACCAATTGAAGGGAATGAACTCTTCATTCCCCGCAGCGGAAGCGATTGGAATCGTTACTTTGGTTTATTTAGAATTAAACTAAAACAAGTTTAAGCATATTATGTTACCTTTGATGAATCATCTTCTTGTGTTCCTTTTTCCACGAGATCTTCCTCGCTATGACTCGAACACGGGATCAAGGCTTGTGGGAGCTCTTTGAAAGAATGAGAGAACAATTCTCTGCAGAAGGAAAGAATGAGAGAACAATTCTCTGCAGAAGGTGAGTAGTGTGTTTTTCCAACCCTTTGACTAAACCTAAATGTCTTATTTATAATAAGACTTTTAGGAATTAATTTTATTTTATAAAATACATTTTAATATCTAATATATTAAAATATGTATTTTATATTTATTTGAATCTTATTCAAATATTATAAAATTAATCTTTTATAATATACTTTAAACCAATTTGAATCTCATTCAAATAACATATGTATATAATTTTTAATATTAATGTATCATATACATAAACTATTTCCTCTAATATTTATTGTATCAAATACAATAAATATATTTTACTCTTCTACATTTAATATATCAAATATATTAAATATTAATTTGAATATTTCAAATTTTTCTTTCAACTAAATTGATCCTTTTAGTGTTCCTATGAGCTAGCAAGGGGACCTTATGGACCTACAGATTTATAAGCTCCAATGATACAAAATTAATTAATTAAACTCTTTAATTAATTAACTTTCATTCATTAACTCTAGGTCACTCCACTATAGGCCTAGAGTTGCACTCTTATGCACTGTAGGACAAGTTGTGTCCATGGATATAACCATTACATGCAAGTCGATCCTTCACGAGTTGTTCGTAATTACAGCTGGGTCAAAAGTCCGTTTTACCCCTGTAATTACATCTTATACCTTAAGTACCACTGATTCTCTAATGAACAACTTGTTTATGATCCAACCATAAACCAAGTCCCTCTCGGGCCAGTGAGAGGGTGGGGCCCCATTGTTCAAGTCCCGAAATCAGCACTTAAGGGAACTACTCATCTACTTTCCCTATATGGGAAGAAGTGAATTCCATCTTGTGAAACTTATGTTCCCAACTCCCTATTTGGTCAAGTCCCCAAAATGGTAGGCTTATTGAATCGGCTATAAAGGCCATTCTCACCCATACAAATCAAAGGACGAGCCCTCACAGGCAGGAGTTCATAACTCACTCAGGATTAAGATCGAGTCACATATGATCATCCTGTGAAATACTAATCTTCTCAAATAACGGATTTATAAAGAGAGATTATATATTTCGTGGTCCAGTCTTATACAAACTCATTGTATAGGATACCCCCACTCACATGTCTCTACATGAATGATTTGGATCAAATCATTTGTAACAATTACAAAGTGGGCCGTATCAATAGTGTTACCAGGATAAGACACCCAACCTTATCCATATACTATAGACCCTTTAGGTTATTACTTGAACATGATCCTCCCGTATGTCAACTACATACAGTTCAAGATTACACTAATAACCTTGGATTTTATTTATATAATGAATATTATAAATTGCAAATAATAATAATAAAATAATTATAAAATAATTATTAATTAATTACGAGGCTTTAGGGCATAAATCCCAACACCTTCCTTGAGAGTACTCAGCCCATTGGGCTAGTTTTCTCTGTATGTCCATCAAGCCGGACATGGACATGGACTGAGCAGCTGCAAGACCATCCAACTCAATCTCCATATTGTCCTTCCTTCTCATCTTCAGATCACTGGGTAGCTCTAGGTGGCCGGCATAGGCCAACTTCTTCTCCTCTTGTGTTACAGCCACACCTGCGTGAAGACACAGTTTGGTAATGGTATTGGGGAAGAAGAGTCTGCCCTTCCCTTTCTTTTAACATTCAAGGATTGAGGCTGATATGATCTCGCCCACATCAATGGTGAGCCCTTTCATAATTGCATACACCAGCAATGACCTCCCCTGATTAATGGTCGTCTCGTGTGTGACAGGGGATATCCTTCTCCGAATCAAGGTGAACCAAATGGCTGCCTTGTCCTTAAGTGCTGCACTCATTAATGTGTGCTTCCCCTGTTTAGAAACCGCCCACGTTGCCTCAGGCTTGCCTATCATACTCAATGCCTCCTCCAGGACTGCCTCAGATGGTGTGGCCATGATCTTTGCATACTCTGAATTCTTATGCTCTTTGAGAGCATAAATTTCATTGATCGCCTCGGGGGGGAAGTCTATCTCAACGCCTCTGACCACAGAATAACAGCCTTCGGGGTGCGTGAGGTTGGCGTAGAAGTCATAGACCATTTCTGAGTAAGCCTGAATTGGTGGCCTACACAGCTCGTCCCAGCCATGATTTGCGATGCCTGCGCGCAAGAATTGCGGCAGGTCCGTAGGAGAATCCAAAAATCCTCTTTCTTGGAGGAGATCTCTTTTCATTAACGTCATACCTCTATCCTCTGCAGCCTTAGACACATACCTCTCAACTGGAGGTTCATCTTCTTGAAACATCTTTCTTTTCCCTTTTGCTTTTTCCTTGGCCTTGGCTACCTCCACAGCTTCCGTCTTCATTTTCTTGGCAGGGGGTTCAGATTCGACCCTCTTTTTCTTAGCTTTCTTTGAGGCCTTCGACCTCTTTGCCTTTATGATCACAGGAGTCCTTTTCTTAGGCACCGATTCTGCCTGTTTCTCTAACCCAGCCACCACCTCGGCAACCACTCGCTTCATGCATTCATCTAGAGTCTTGTCCATAGAATTCCTTCTCCCCAATTCTTTCGCAACAGGGCTTTCGTCCCTGGTGGGAGAGATGACTTCCTCTCCTTCTTTCGCATCACCAATCGAGGTGGATGCAGAATCTGGATGTTCTATGGGAGAGGCCTCAGTCTCCGATTGTTGTTGTGTGGAGGCAAGACTTTGCATGGCAGTCTCGAACGACGGCCTGCTGTTGGTGAGAATTTCCTCATTCGTGTCTGCTCTGATCTTGGTTCTAGGATCCCGTCCAGCCGTGACCTTCTTTTTCCTCTTCGCAGGGATCTTTCTTGGCTCAGATGTGTTGGCAGCCTCAGCAGCTGCTAGAGAAATCAACGCATCCCCTGCCATGGCAGTGTCTTCTGCTGTGGGGGATGGTTTCGTTGGGGTCGAGCTTGCTGTTCGGGTTGAAAGTATTGTTACTTCTTGGAGGTAAAGAAACGAAAGTTTTTGAGAAGAAGGAAAAAGAGATTCGGTTGAGAGCTCGAGGGTTTTGGGATTTGTGAATGGGAATGAGCTGCAGGCTTTCCTATTTATAACGGTTTGCGTAAATAAAGGCTACGCCTTTGCGAACTTCGCAACGCATTCGCAATGCCTTTAATCTCACCTAAAATCTCTCACAAAATCTTTAAAATATTATCGTTGGGAATTTATTTCTCAATTTGACGTCTGCCGCAAGATCTGAACAATAAAAATCTCTAATCTTCCCCGATTCTCCCTACATCTTCTCTTAACCTCTTGATTGATCCACCCATTTTCCGTTAGGATTTTCAATCATCAACCTTCTAATCAACATTAAAACAACTTTAATTAGTTTCAGAATTTTAAAACACTTTAATAAAAATAAAAAAACAGTAAATAAACACAATTATTTCGCATTCCTTCAACTTTTGAGCACAAGGATAATTCCAATAAACGCCCTTGCTCATCTTCCCTTAATTGCCTTTAAGCCTCGGACAAGAGGAGTGTTCTCACATCCCCTTCCTCATAATAGTGCTTCGGCCTTGCACCATTCACCATGAACGGCTGGCCTTGTTCCAAATTTTGGATCTCAATTGCACCATGAACAAACACATTAGTAATTACAAAGGGACCAGACCAACGAGACTTAAGCTTGCCAGGAAACAACTTCAATCGTGAATTAAATAATAAAACATGTTGGCCCTTTTTAAAATCCTTTATCCTAAGTCTACTATCATGCCAAATTTTAGTTTTTTCCTTATACATTTTAGCATTCTCGTATGACATGTGTCTTAGCTCATCTAGTTCATGCAATTGCAGAGACCGCAATGTTCCCGCATCGGTCACGCAAAAATTTAACTCTTTTAAAGCCCAAAAAGCTTTGTTTTCTAATTCAAGGGGGAGATGGCATGCTTTTTCATATACTAACCTATAAGGAGACATTCCTAAAGGTGTTTTATATGCAGTTCTATAAGCCCATAGTGCATCATCTAATTTAAAATACCAATCATTTCTATTCGGTTTTACAACTTTTTCAAGTATACTTTTGATCTCTCTATTAGAAATTTCAGCTTGCCCATTTGAATGGGGATGATAGGGTGTTGCCACCCTATGCCTAACATTATACTTAGCTAACACCTTTTCCATGGCTTTGTTTATGAAATGTGTTCCTTCATCACTTATGATGGCACGTGGTGTGCCAAAGCGTGTAAAAATATGCCTATTCAGAAATTTTACAACTGTCTTAGCATCATTTAAAGGACATGCAATTGCCTCAACCCATTTTGAGACATAGTCTACAGCTACTAGAATGTAAAGATTACCAGCAGATGGTGGGAATGGACCCATGAAGTCAATACCCCATACATCAAAGAGTTCTAACTCTAAGATGTATGTTAGAGGCATCTCATCCTTCCTACTGAGGTTACCTGTTCGTTGGCATTCATTGCAATTGTGTGCGTAGCCATGTGCATCCTTGAAGATTGTTGGACAAAAGTAGCCACTCTGAAATACCTTTGCAGCAGTTCTTTGCCCACCAAAGTGTCCTCCATACGGGGCTGTATGGCAATGCTGCAGGATGGTCCTTGCTTCAGCAGCTGACACACATTTCCTTAGCAATCCATCTGCACAGCACTTGTAAAGAGTTGGATAATCCCAATTGTATTTCCTAGCCTCGTTCAAGAACTTCTTCTTATCCTGCCCCTTGCTGAATTCTGGTAACACCTGCGAGGCAAGAAAATTTGCAATATCAGCAAACCATGGTTCATCATCATTATCACAATGTACTAAAACAAAAACATGTTCATCAATAAAAGAATCTGTCATTGCGGGCTCCGCAATAGATTCCCAATGACTCTGCAATCTTGATAAGTGATCAGCAACTACATTTTCACATCCTTTTTTGTCTCTGATTTCCAAATCAAACTCCTGCAAAAGTAGCACCCATCTAATTAGACGAGGCTTGGCATCAACCTTCCTCATTAAGTACTTTATTGCAGAATGGTCAGTGTATACAATTGTTTTATTTCCTACAATATATGCCCTGAATTTCTCACATGCAAACACCACTGCTAACATCTCTTTTTCTGTGGTAGTGTAGTTGCATTCAGCTTCGTTTAAAGTTTTACTCGCATAATATATAGGATGTGTTAATTTGTCTCTCTTTTGGCCAAGCATAGCTCCAATTGCATAGTCACTTGCATCGCACATCAATTCAAAAGGCATATCCCAATTTGGACCGATTATGATTGGTGCTTTGACTAAGACATCCTTAAGCTTGGTCCATGCTATTAAACACTCATTTGAAAAGATAAATGTTTTATTCAGCTCTAGAAGCTCACAGAGGGGTTTAGAGAATTTTGAAAAGTATTTTATGAATCTCCTATAAAACCCTGCGTGTCCTAAGAAACTTCTTATGGCTTTGACATTCTTAGGTTCAGCTAACTTCTCAATGACTTCTATCTTGGCCCTATCGACCTCTATTCCTGCTTTGGACACTCTATGTCCTAATACTATGCCTTCTTCTACCATGAAGTGGCATTTTTCCCAATTCAAGACTAGATTGGTTTCTTCACATCTAGTGAGAACTTGTCCTAGATTAGCTAGACAGTGGTTAAAGGAATCACCAAATACTGAAAAGTCATCCATAAAGATCTCTACTATGGACTCATCTAGGTCAGAGAAGATTGCCAACATACATCTTTGGAACGTTGCTGGTGCATTGCAGAGGCCGAATGACATTCTACGAAAAGCAAACGTACCAAATGGACATGTAAATGTTGTTTTCTCTTGGTCCTTAGGGTCTATGGTAATTTGGTTATACCCTGAGTAGCCATCTAAAAAGCAGTAAAAGGCATGGCCAGCTAATCTATCTAGCATTTGGTCGATAAAAGGTAGAGGGAAATGGTCTTTTTTTGTTTCTTTATTAAGTTTTCGATAATCCATACATACCCTCCATCCTGTGACAGTTCGAGTTGGTATTAATTCACTGTTTTCATTAACTACTACAGTCATACCACCTTTTTTGGTACACATTGGATAGGACTGACCCACTGACTATTGGATATTGGGAAGATCACACATGCGTCTAACAATTTAATGATTTCTTTTTTAACTACCTCCTTCATGGAGGAGTTCAGCCTACGCTGATGTTCTATTCTAGGTGTGTGTTCTTCCTCTAACAGTATCTTATGCATATAATAAGAAGGACTTATAGCCCTAATGTCAGCAATCATCCACCCAATTGCCCTTCTATGTTGCTTCAGCAATAATATTAATGCAATTTCATGTTGTTCATTTAATTTGGACGAAATAATGACAGGCAAGGTGTCTTTCTCTCCTAGATATGCATATTTAAGGTGTTATTGTTGGGTTTAATGTCCTAAAACTCGTGGTTTGTAAACATATATGTTTGTAATTTATCTATTTAGTAATAATGAGTTATTAAGTTTTATTCAGTAAAGGTGTTTGCTGGAATAAAGTGAAACGTGTTTGCATTAATCTATACCAATGACCAACACCCTTGACGATCATGAGTACTTGAGTTTCATGTATGACATGAATGTGGGTCAAGCTCAAGTAGACAGTCAAAACGGTCTATAGTATATGGATAAGACTGGGTACCTTATCCTGGTAACACTATTGGATGCGGCCCGTTTTGTATTGTACAAAACGATGTGATCCGAGTCGTTTCACATCGAGATGTGCGAGCGGGGGCGTCCTACGCGATGAGTTTGCGTAAGACTGAACCACGAAAAGTCGCTCTCTCTTTATAACACCGTTTACTGAAGAGACCGACTATTTCACCTGATGGCCTAGGTAACTCGATCTCAATCCTGAGCTTACTATGAACTCCTGCTTATTAGACAATATCCTTAGACTTGTATGGGTGAGAGTGGCAGAATGTCCGTTCAATAAGCCTACCATCTCAGGGATAAAGTCCAATAGGTAGCTGGGAACATAGTGTAGTAAGATGGAGTTCACTCCTAACCCGCTTTTCAGGGTTAGTAGATAGATTGTTCCCTTAATAGCTGACTCCAGGACTTGAACAATGGGCGCCCACCCTCTCCTTGGCAAGAGAGGGTTCCTGATCTGTTGGTTGGACCACTGATCAATTGTTCATTAGAGGTGTCAGTGGTACTTAAGGAACAAAGACGTAACGCAGGGGTTAAACGGTTTAAATGACCCAGCTGTGGTTACGAACAACCTGTGAAGGGTCGACTTGCCCATGACGGTTATATCAAGAGGACACAATATATCTACAGTGAGGAGAGTGCAACCCTCAGACTATAGTGGAGTCTCCGGGGGTTAGCGAAAGTTGATTGATTCGGGTTAAAAGAGTTTTGACCGAATAATCTCGTATCGTTGGAGCTCATGATCTGTAGGTCCTTTAGGTTCTCCTGGCTAGCTCGGATAACGCCGTGCAACAATATAAGAAAAAATAAAAGAAAAAGATAAAGATAAAGAATTTGAATTGTTCAAATTCAGTTTTTGGAAGGATGATGGATGTATTTAAATATGATTTAAATATGGGAATGGTCTAAAACATGAATAGGATTCATGTGCAAAAATTCGGTTTTCGGAAAACCGGGTTGAGCCATATTATTTAATTGATATTTGATATTGAATTAAATAATATTAATTAATTAAAAAGTTTAATTAATTAATAATATATATATATATATTTTATTTATTAAAAAGTTTAATAAATAAAATATTTATTATTATTTAAAATTAATATTGTATTAATTTTTAAAAATAATATTTATAATTATATATATATATATTTAATATATTAATATATATATATATATATATATATATATATATAAATATATATATATAAATATATATGTGTCTTACATGCATTGTGCATGTAAGACACATTTAAGGTTATATATATATATAATGTATATTAATCTTTGGCTTTTAATTAAATGGGTTTTTGGGTTCTTTAAAAAAAAAAAGAAAAAAAGTGATTTCAATTTTAAAAGGCTTTGGCTACTTCCTTCGTGAGAAGAAGCTGAAAAAAAGGAGTTTTTTTTTTGTTACTTCAAAGACCCATGGTCGTACTTCACCATTTCTTCCTTCTTCTTCTTCCATTTTTTTTTTCTTTCTTTTCTCTTGTAACGGAGTCCCACAACCCCGTTGCTCGGCGCTGAGGATAGCGGGACTACCGGAGGTGGTCCTCGGCGCGTTCATGAGAAAAGGCTAGAAGAGTTCGTGACGAAGAACGGCCGGCGGAACGGGAAGAAAAATTAGAACTTCAAGGGTATGTTTTCTAATTTTCTTTACTTCCGCTTTAAGAGCATGTTTTCTATTTGTTAAATTGATGAAATTAGAGTATCATCGGTCCAAAATCGCCTCCGTTGCGCATATCGCTCCATCAATTGGTATCAGAGCGATTTTGTTATTAACTCAATTTGCATCAATTTAAGTTGGTGGGTATTTTAATCTAGAAATTGTTTCTGAATGGACGTCTAAAGTGAAAATCGATTTTGGCATTGTTTCTATTTGAATTTCATAATTTGTAATTGCCCGAGAATGTATGGGATTTAATGTGTGCGGAAGCGTATGTATTTTAAGAGTCATTAGAGTCCATATAGGTTTCTTTGTGAAAGAAGCTCGAGTTTTGAGCTCGCCGAAATGTTCGGTATAAGTTCAAACTCATTCTAGGCGATACAAATGAGAAGCTCGAAGAGAAATTGGCCGAAGCGTTCGGGGGAGCAAGCTGGTCCAAGGCGGTGCGAAGAGTTCGAAGTCCGCTCAAGACTTAGCTTGTTGATCAAGCTTGTAATAAAATAGTTATTGCTTGCTAAATGCCAAAATCGATCCACTTTAGTGTGTTTAATTAATTATGCATTGCGAATGTATGTTTTAATTAAATTTCATGTTTGTATGTGCATAACGTATGCCATATAGATTTAAAATCCCACCGTAGGAAGCATGCTCCATGCATACTTAATATGTTATAAGTGTTATAATATATAGTATGCATATTTAGGAATTCATGAGAATTAATATAAAAGTTATATTAATTCATGAATTGAATGTTGTTAGTTTAATAGAGATATTTATTAAGCGTTATATTAACTATGAAATTGAACTTACAACATTGGTTATCCTAATTTTATGCATATTGTATATTATAAGTGTTGTAATGTATATGCATGTTTAATTCATGAGTATTAATATAAGAGTTATATTAATTCATGAATTTGATGTTGTTTACTTAATTATGAAATTAAAACATTCAACATTAGTTTTATGCATATTGTATGTTATAATTGTTATAATAGGATGCATGCTTAATTCATAAAATTGATATAAGTGTTATATTAATTTATGAATTAGGAGTTGTATGTTTAAGAGCATAATCGATATAAGTGTTATATTGATTATGTATCGATATAAGTGTTATATTGATTATGTATTTAAATATTCAACTTTCCATGCCTTAGCGAATGTATGTTTGAGAAGCATATAGATAGTTGTTATAGAAAGTCTGCTATTGCAAGCGTTGTAAAAATGACTTAGACTTTTAAAATCTATAAACAAAGAAAAAAGCATGTTCATTTAGGGTTAATGAGACGATCTGGTTCATTAGATGAATAGGTCGTTATCTCGTAAATGCTAAGGTTATGAGAAACCCACCCGAAGAAATCTTGTCTAAGGTTGGAGGAAAATGAATTGACGGATCACCTCCTACCTGGGGACTAACCGGTACTTGAGTAAAGTTAACCAGGCTTTATGAGCGTGTGAGTGAGGTGTGTGGTTAATTAAATCTGTTAATAACCTAGACATCTCAGGTAAATAGTTTGCCTAGACTTAAGGTTTTATTTACTTAGCCAGATAAAACTTGAGTATTTACCCTAAACACCGTCCACGATGCTTAGTAGAAGTGTTGAGAAGGAATATATGATATATCCCTCTCCTGCTACGCACTCCCTATAGTTCACAACGTGAGAATTTTGCTCGGCCTCGTGATGTCAATAGGGCATCCCCATTCGGATGGTATTTGCAACTTTCAATAGCAAGGTGAATGAAGTAAGTATCTATAGTAAGTGGGTGAAGGAAGCGCGTCGGTGCTTCCTGTGGTCTCCTCTATTGGACTGAACCGTAAGATTCCCATGTTTCGCCTGCAAGGTGGCCCCTGAAGGAACCGATCCATTCGGAGGGCGGGGCATGGGAGATCGAACATCTCAGTCACCATTTATGGATAGTGAAACACAGGGCCATTCCCAACACTGACATTCCATTCGGTTGCTATGTTGGGGTCGTTCTGTGCGTTCTAAAAATGGAGGGTCACACTTACGGGATTTGCTATGGAGTTAGTAAATCCAGACCAAAAACGTTAACTAAGATGCTATAGGAATATGAGTTATTCTGGAGTTAGCATTTAGTCAAGAGTGTCTTGATTTAGTAAAGGAGTGACTCGGCTGCCATTCGGCAGCGACCATTCTGACTTACTAAAGTAGCGTAGCTAGTAAATAAAGAGTTCGGGTACTTTATTTACTGCTATAGTTTTTTTTTAATTGGTTTAAATAGGTTAAAACCGTTTCACTAATAGGTTTACATTCTTTTTCAGCATGGCGAGCTCTTTTGTACAATTATTAGCTAACGACAAACTTACCGGAGAGAATTACGGAACTTGGAAATCCAACCTGAATACGATTCTTGTGTTGGATGACCTGAGATTTGTCTTGACGGAGGACTGTCCTCCAACTCCTGGCTCAAACTCTTCACGAACTGTCCGTGAGGCGTACGATCGCTGGATTAGGGCTAATGATAAAGCCCGAGTCTATATCTTGGCAAGCATGCAGGATGTCTTGGCCAAGAGGCATGAGGTTATGGTTTCAGCTAAAGAAATCATGTTTTCATTGCAAGAGATGTTTGGACAACTGTCCTCATCTCTTCGCCATGAAGCCCTCAAATTCGTTTATAATGCTCGAATGAAGGAAGAAACCACTGTTAGGGAACATGTCCTTAACATGATGGTCCACTTCATGACGACAGAAGTGAACGGAGCTGCGATTGACGAGAAGAGTCAAGTAAGTTTTATCTTGGAATCTCTCCCGCAGAGTTTCCTGAATTTCAGATCAAATATGGTCATGAATAAGATAGAATTCAACTTGACCACTCTTCTGCACGAGTTGCAGACTTACAAGACCCTTCATGCCTCTAAAGGAAAAGAGAAGGAGGCTAATGTAGTCACTTCGAAGAAGTTCCTGAAGGGGGCTGTTGCGTGCTCAGTGTGTAAATAAAATGTAATGCGAAGAACACTCAGATCATGCAAGCATACATGGTCTGCAGCAAGTGATAAGTATTTTTTAATTCATTTTCCCACAGGGATTGAGTTTAGTTACTAACGAGTTGAGGTGCTAAATTAGATATGGTAACTTAATTTGGGTAGATTTGGGGTTGATGTACCAAAATAGTAAAGGATGCAAGAAGAAAGCAATCATAAATGGAAAGCAAGTAAAGAGAATAAGCTATGTTGTGGAGAAAAAAGAATTGCGGATCTCGCAATGTTCTAGCAATAAAATCGCAGAAGTAAAAGACTAGAAAAAATGCTAAGGCAAAAACAGAACTATTTTATTGCGGTTCTCGCAATATTCTAGCAATTAAATTAGCGACGATTTAAAGGTAAGATAAGGCAACAAGGTCGACTTAAGACTCCTCTATAGGCAGTTAACTACGATCATTCACCCGTGGATTAACGTAGCATGCATTGATTTAGCTCAGTCTCATGCATCTCTCGATTACATGCATTAGATCTTTAGTTCACTCATATCCAAGTAAGACATAAACACCTATTTATATAAGCAAGCTAACAGTCGTGCTAGGAGAACGCCTATTCCTAGGTCATTTTTTGGTTACCATAAAAGGCTAGCATGAATGGATGACTCTGAACTCTTACTCCTTCCGGAGGTTAGGAATTCTTTAGACAAAATGGATGGCCGGTCGAATTTGCCCATGGAATGAACCATACATACATTCAATGCACTCGAAACTATCCTACATGCTAAACTCTTGTATTTCTAACCTATAAATTCATCTTTAGCAGACCTTTGTTTAATTAGTTACTCATGGTTTGTGAAGATCTAAAAGCGATGGATTGATGGATCATGATTAAAAGAACTTAATGAAAGTAGTTGAATAGGAGATAACAAAATGAAGAACTCAAAAGACTAAATGTATTACTTATCAAAACTAAGGTTCAGAACATTTCATAAGAACATTGTATGATGATATGAAAGCAGTAAGAATTAAGTAAATTAGAGAAGAAGTCAGAACAGTGTAGCAAATGGAACCAATAGACAGAAAGCAGTAAAGAAAGCTTGTAAAAGTGCTTGGATCTTCCTCGTTGCTAAACGCCTCGGATGAAGGAGACGATTAGCTGATCTTGGGGATGAATTCAATCAGAAGAGAAGAAGGATCTTCTCTTCTTCCTCTCGAATTATTGACGCCAAGGGCTGATTTCTTCGTTCCAACAAACAGGAAAAGGAAACTTTGTATGCAGATCGCTTTGCAACGGAGAACTCCACGCTTCTGAACTGCCTTTCTCCTTCCCCCTTCGTCTCCTTTTATAGCTCTTGCAGGTACCTTCAGCCACGGAGATCCATCCATTCTGAACAACAATCCTCCACGTGGCAGCAGGGGAAGGCTTAGGCGGCTTAAAGATCGCAACAATGACGACTAACGACTGGGAAAAGTTCAGCAGAAGCAGCTTGGTATTGCGATTTCCTTGCGATGGTCGCAATGTTTATTGCTGTCTCAGCAATGTGTCCGCAATTCTTCTGCAATGTACATTTTAACTCATTTTACATCTTTTTTCATCCTTTTTCGTTCCTTTTCCAAATAAGTCCTATTTTAGCCTCATTCCTCAAATTCTCGCATTTAAGCACACATTAGGCTAACTTCTAACAAAAACACTCAAGAGATTACATGATTTTAAGGTAAATATGTCCCTAAATAATGTACTTTTGGAGAGGTAACACACCCCCAAACTTGAGTTATTGCTCGTCCTCGAGCAATATAAGGGCTTACTTGGGCTGCTAATTCTTGTCTTTTAAACTCTACCTAACTGACTTGCTGACTTCCCTAGGCTTACTATCAAAGGCTTTGCTGTCCTGTGACACTCTCCTAGGTTCAAACTAACTTTACATTCTGCTCATTCTGGTTTCTCTTGCCTTTAAAACCTTTTGTTTTACAAACTTCCTACAAATGGTTTATCTGTCTATGTCATTGGGTTCATTGTGCAACTATCCCTAGGTTTTCAAACTCTCCCTAGTTTTACCTCAGACTCAGTACATGCTTCTAATGTATTTATTATTGAGCTACCTTAGGAATCCTTAAAGTCATTCCAGGCTTAGTACACACGAGAATCAGAGTACAGTCCATAGAACAACTAAGCCCTGGCATCACTCTGTTGGATCGACACTCATCTCCCTTTACAAACCCTCAAGCTACAGCCATGTGCTTAGCAAACTAAGGATCAGAGTTCAATTACACAGGACACCTAAGCACTTAGGCCATAGCTTGTTGGCACACATTCTTCTTCCTTGGTTTTACTTTCCATTTTTCTCTTTTGGTAGAGTCTTCTTTTGGTTTGCCTTTTGATGCAGTGCCACTTGTGGGTTACACAAATGGCCCTGATTACTCAGCATCCTTTAGAGAGAGACACTACCCTTTACTTTTCTTTTTCTTTCTTTTTCATTTTTTTTTCAAAGAAGAAGAATGTTTATGTTTTTCAAGAGGGAGAGAGGAGTGTTCCTAGGCCTAGAGGCTGCCTCCCCCAAACTTATCTTCTCATTGTCCCCAATGAGAAGCTGAGGTGGCACACCCCCAAACTTGTCTTAGAAGCATCTAGTCTAAGGAAAAACAGACAGAATCTAAAACTCGTAGGGATAGAATGACCCTCCTAGTTCAGATAACTCATAAGAAGAATGTCTACTAAAACAACATGGTAAGGTCTAACAGAGGTACATGCTGAACATTTTATGAAGTTAATTAGAACTAACAAGGGTGTACTTGACACTCATCCAGCATGCGCAGTAGACAGACTACCTCTGGACCTCAGTAATGCAGCCAAATAAAGAGATTTAACAGTAGACAGCCCATCAGAAAGTCATCCAACAGCATGCATAAAACTAACAAAATATTGCGGTAGCCGCAAAGAATTCGCAATTATTCCAACAGAGCAATTTTAACTGTGATTAAGGCTCCTAGCATGCGATATTCATTCATAAACAACTACAGAAAACAACAAAACTATCTAAGCTACCTAATCATTCGACATTAAACTAAACTAAACTACTCTACTCAAGCAAATTAACAATTCAAAACAGATCAAACAATTGATTATAGGGGGGTAACAGGTCACAAAAAAGCAGATTTTTTTGTTTTTTTGTTTTTGAGAGGGGTCAGAAATACTCCCTTGAATGCCGTCAGGCTGGCATTCAATCATCCTTATCTTCTTCACTCCTCTCTCTTGGAGGCACCCAGGGGTTCAGCAATCCAGCAGGGAAGGTAGGGAACGTGCATCGTACGTGCTCAGCCAGCTCTTGGTCCCTTGCTTGCGAATATCAGCCCATTGGGCTAACTTGTGTTGCAAGTCCATCAGGCAGGCCATGGACAATGACTGTGCAGCAGCCAGTCCATCCATCTCGAACTCCATGTTGCCCCTTCTTCTCATCCTCAGGATATTGGGAAACTCCAAGTGGCCAGAATAGGCCAATTGCCTCTCTTCCTTCGTAACAGGCACTCCTGCACGCAAACAAAGCTTAGTAATGGTATTGGGGAAAAAGAGTTGGCCCTTACCTTTCTTGGAGCATTCGATGACAGAGGCTGCGATGACTTCACCCACATCAATGGTGAGTCCCTTCATTATTGCATAGATCAGTAGCGATCTTCCCTGATTAATGGTTGTCTCATGTGTGACAGGGGAGATTCGTCTTCGGATTAGGGAGAACCAGATGGCTGCTTTGTCACCCATTAGTGTGTGCCTCCCATTCCTTGAGACTGCCCACGCTGCCTCAGGTTTCCCTATTGTATTCAGAGCTTCCTCCAGGACTGCCTCTGAGGGTGATTCCATGATCCTTGCGTATTCAGAGTTGTTATGCCCCTTGAGAGCATATGCTTCGTTGATTGCTTTGGCTGAGAAATCAACTTCTACTCCCCTCACCATTTAAAAACAACCCTCAGGGTGCGTGAGGTTGGCGTAGAAGTCGTACACCATGTCAGAGTAGGCTGGAATTGGAGGCCTACAGAGCTCTTCCCAGCCATGATTCATAATCCCTGCGCGCACAAATTGCGGCAGGTCCGCAAGAGCATCAAGAAATCCTCTCTCGTGGAGGAGTTCTTTCTTCATCAATTCTAGGCCCTTGGACTCTGCTTCTTTGGAGACATACCTCGCAGCTCGAGGTTCATCTTCTTGGTACATCTTTCTTTTCCCCTTGTCCTTCTCTTTGGATGACTCAAAAGCCTCAGTTTTCATTTTCTTGATAGAGGGTTGTTGCGTGCTCAATGTGTGAAATAAATAGCAATAAAAGAGAGAGAGCACTCAGAACATGCAAGCATACATGATCTTGTAAGCAAGTAGTAAGTATTTTTTCATTCGTTTTCCCACAGAGATTTATTATTAGCTACTCGTGAAGTGTATTGTTAAGAAAGAATGGGTGGATTTGATGGGGTAGAATTGGTTTTAAATTGTCTAAGTCCTAAGGAATATGTAAAGGGTAGCAACATAAACACGTGCAAGTCAATGATAAACTCAAATGAAAAGAGAAGAGATTAATAAACGAAGAGGAAAATAGCTAAACCGAAATTTTTACTTAGCAGAATTGCGAGAACAGCAATTCTACCGCAATGTGACTAACATCGAAAGTGTGTAAAATGGAGAAACAAGGGCTACTAACGACTCCTCTATAGGCATTTTTATACGATTCTCACGCACTGGATCAACTCACTATGCATCAAACTAACTCAATCTCATGTATCTTCCGATTTCATGCATTAGATTCTTTAGTTTACTCATGTCCAAGTAAGGTCTTAAGCATCTTGTTAAAGCAGAAAGATATGGTTTGTACTAGGAAAACGCCTATTCCTAGGTCGTTTTCTGGCTACCTTGAAAGGCTAGCATGAGTGTATGACTCTGAACTCTTACTCCTTCCAGAGGTTAGGAGTTCTTTGGACAAAATGGATGGCCAATCGAAATTGCCCGTGGGATGAAGCTTACATACAATCAATGCTTCGAGAGCTATCCTAGATGCTTGATTCACGCTTTTTAGCCTATAGTATTGTCATTAGCATGCCCCTATGTGACTTAGTTACTCATGTATGTAGAAAGAACAGGAATAAGAGATGAAGTAGACATGCTTAGAAGAGAAATAAGCTTAAAACAGCAAGGTAAAACAGTAGCAGCACAAGATAGAAACTGTGAAATAATGAATTGTGCTTTGATTACTTGATTGTTTGAATGAACAAAAGGAAGCTTAAAGTCAATAACATAAAGACAGACAGCAACGAAATGAAATGAACTAGCTATTAGAAGAGAAACAACAACAAAGCAGAACTGGAAATTAGAAATGAAAGACAGAAAGCAGTAATTAAGCTTGAACGCCTCGTTGCAAACGCCTCGGCTGAAGGGAGAGAAAAGATAGCCTTGCTTGGATGAATCCAATCGGGAGAGAAGAGGAATCTTCTCTCTTTCCTATCAGATTGTCGATTCCAACAGCTGAACCTCTCACACCAACAGACGGAGAAGAAAAACAGGAGAAAAGATGGAGCTGCGAAGAGGCTTCTACGCTTTCGGATGATGATCAAACCCTCTACTTTGACCCCCTTTTATAGTAATCTGAAGGTGCATTTGGGCCAAGGAGAACCATCCATCCTCAACGTCGTACTTCAAAATAGATGGAGGAGAAAGAACGAATCCCTGAAATAACGGAAAATAACAGAAAAGAATCAGTCAACTTACGGTTTTCACTTGAAACATTGCGGTTTCAGCAATGTTTCCGCAATGCTACCGCAATGCTCATTTTTCCTTCTTTTAACTTCGGTTTTTAATCCTTTTCTTTCCTTTTGCACACAAGTCCTACTTTAGCTACCTTCTTCTAATTCTCATATATAAGCATAGGTTTAAGCTAAATCCTATCAAAAACACCTAAGAGTGTACATCTTTCTAAGCTAAATAAGTCCTAAAAAGGTCACTTTTGGAGACGTAACACACCCCCAAACTTAAGGTTTTGCTCGTCCTCGAGCAATCTAAGGACTTGCCTAGGCTGCTGTTTCATCTTCTTTAACCACTTACTGACTCCCCTACATTCCTATCTATAGCAGTGCTGTCCTGTGACACACTTCTAAATTTAAAACTATCCTCTTATCTAGCTTCTTCTGACTTCGCACGCCTAATACTCCTACTGTTTCATTAACTTCTTACAGCTGATCTACTTGCTTTTATCACATCTTGCATCTATCCCTAAGGTTTCAAATTCTACCTAGCTTTACCCTAGACTCAGTACATGCTTCTAGCTTTTACTTTTGAGCTACCTAGGATTCCTTAGAGTCATGCCAGTCTTAGTATTAACAGTGACAGTAGTACATTTAGAGAACAACCTAAACCCTGGCATCACTACATTGTTCATACATTCATCTCCCTAAACAACCCTACAAGTTACAACTTTGTGCTCAGCTCATTGAGGATCAGAGTTCTTTTTTTATTCAGGACATCTAAGCCACAAAATTGTAACTCCTAGGTATACATTCTTCTTCCCTACTTCTTCCTTTTTTCTTTCTTTCTTACTTAGGTGGAGCCTCTCCTTTGGTTGCCTTTTGATGCAATTCCACTTGTGGGTTACACACTTGGCACTGATTACTCAGCAACTTTGAGAGAGACACCCCTCTTTATTCCATTTTTCATTTTTTTTTTCAGCTCATCATTTTTGTGTAAAGGAGAAGAAGAATGCTTATGCTTTAAGGGAGAGAGGAATGTTCCTAGGCCTAGGGTGGCCTCCCCCAAACTTAAACTACTCATTGTCCCCAATGAGTGTCTGAGGTGGCACACCCCCAAACTTGTCCTAGAAGCATCTAGTCTAAGGTAAAACAAAGAGAATCTAAAAGCCCTAGGCATAGACAGAACATTCTAAAAGTAAATATCACAGCAGCAGAAATTTGAAAAAAACAGGCAGGTAAGGACTTAAAGCTATGCATGCTGAGCACTTTTAAGAGGCTAATTTAAACTATCAAAAGGTGTCCAATGACACTCATCCAGCATGCTTTGAGATAAGCTATATAAGGCAGTCATGATAGCAGCAAAATACAAAATTTAAACAGATCCAGTCTAGCTAAACAGTCGGTCAAAAACATGCATTTACTAATAAAAATTGCGGTTTCCGCAATTATTTCGCAATAGATGTAGGGCAGATATATCAGTGATCAGGGCCCCTATGCATGCTTTTTCCAGTCATTCAAGCTATACAAAAATGAAACTAAACTACTCTACCTATTCCGCTATCATCAGACTACACTACACAAATTTAAATACTAAAATTAAAGAACTAAAATAGATCAAAATACTAACTAAAAACAGCATAATTCACATAGTTAAAAAAAACAGCAGTTTGATTTTTTTTTCTTTTTATTTTAAGGGAACAACAATACTCCCTTGAGTGCCTAGCACTCAGATGTCCTCATCTTCATCATTCCTTCTTGGTCTTGGTGGCACCCATGGATTCAGTAGGTTCGTGGGGAATTCAGGGAAGATGCATCCCAATTGGTCAGCAACCTCCTTGTCCCTTGCCTGCGCATATGTGGCCCATTGAGCCATCCTCTTCTGCAAATCCATCAGGCATGCCATGGACAGAGACTGAGCCGCAGCCAAACCATCCAGCTCGAACTCCATGTTCCCCTTCCTTCGCATCCTCATGCCTGTAGGAAGCTCCAAGTGCCCTGTGTAGGCCAGCTGCCGTTCCATTCGCTCGATTGAGACCCCTGCACGTAAGCATAGCTTAGTAATTGTATTAGGAAAGAAAAGTGGACCCTTACCCTTCTTGGCGCAGTCAGCGATTGAAGCTGCAATGACCTCGCCGACGTTGATTGTGAGGCCTCTCATGATCGCGTAGACCAGCAGCGATCTGCCTTGGTTGATGGTGGTCTCATGGGTCACTGGGACAGCTTCCTCCGTACGAAGGAAAACCAGACAGCCGCCTTGGCTGTGAGGTTAGCACTCATGAGAGTATGCCTCCCATTGCGTGATACTGTCCACGATGCCTCAGGCTGGCCAATAATTCGAATCGCCTCCTCCAGGACAACTTCTGTTGGCTCATCAGCGATCCTTGCATAATCAGTGTGTTTTTGGCCCTTGAGGCCATAGGCTTCGTTGATTGCCTTCGCTGAGAAGTCTACTTCGACTCCTCTGACCACAGACAGGCCATCCTCAGGACTCCTCATATTGGCGTAAAAGTCATACACCATGCTGGAGTAGGCTGGATTGGGTGGTCTGCACAGCTCCTCCCAGCCGTGATTCGTGATCCCTGCGCGCAAGAATTGCGGCAAGTCAGCAGGTGCGTCGAGGAATCCCTTCTCGTGCAGCAACTCCCTCTTCCTCAGCTCAATGCCTCTAGACTCAGCGTCAGAAGACACGTACCTCACTGATTGAGGCTCATCTTCAGGGTAAAGCTTGGCTTTCCCTTTGTCTTTTGGTTTGGCTGACTCAGCAGCCTCAATCTTGAGCTTCTTCAGCGACGGCTCATCACTCTCCTTCTCTGATGAAGGTGCCCTCCTGGTTTTCTTTTTCTTGGACTTCTTGGGCCGTTTGGCCTTGACAACCCTGGCGGCCTTCTTCTTCTTCAACCTCGCCTTGGTTGTGATCTGCTGGAGGCAAGCCCCCAGTGTCTCGTCCATCGAATCATCCCTCTTCGCAGGGCTCTCAGGGCTGGCTTCCCTCAAAGGAGAGAAAACCTCTTCTTCCTCAGCTTCCCCACTACCCTGCGTCGATTCTTGATACTCTCCATATGGAAATTCAGGGTCAGGTTGTGGGGAAGTGGGTGATGCTTCAGGGTTCTCCGCTGGTGGGGTGTGTTCAGAACTCTGCGGCGATGGAGGAAGCTCAGGGCTTCGCGCTGGTGGAGATGGCGAAGAGCTCTGCTTGGCTGACTCTTGTGACCGACGGTCACTTTCTTGACTCTCCACAGAGGGAGTCTTTTTCTTGCTCGTTTCTTCAGCCACCGCCATGCTCCACTTGCGCTTCTTTGGTGTTCCTGCTGGTTCAGAGGGTCCAGCAGGTATCTCCGTAACTACCTTCCACTTCTTCTTGCGGATCGGCAGTTTGGGGAGTCGTTCAGTGCGCGCAGCCTCAGCGTCTGCAAGGGCAAGAAGTGCTTCCCTCGCAGCAGTTTCAGCGTCGTCAGCTCTCTTCTTGGACGCAGATCTTTTAGCTCTCGTTAGCACCATTGTTGAATCGTGGGAATCTGGAAAGAAGAATTGCAGATGAAGAGGGAGAGAGATTTCTTGGAGTTCAGATACTGGGGAAATCGTACGGATCATCGCGCCTCTAACGGATATAAATAATGATGGAAATCCCAACGGCTCTTTTTCGTAGCGGATTCTGCAAATCCAGCGCAATTCTAGTGACCGTTGGAGATTTTCTGAGTTTAAATGCCAATCTTTTTGCAACTAAATCTTTGATTTGGCTTGATATCTCCTCGATTTTTTTATCTTGATTTCATCTCCTTGATTCCCTCTATTGATTCCCTATTAAAAGAAATAAAATAAACATCAAATGCATAATTAAAATTACACAAAAATATACACAAATAGGAACCGGAAAATCGCAAAAAATAAACTAAGGCATGAGCCTCTCATGGACGAGCACAGTGATCACTCGTCCTCTCTCGTTCTCGTTTTCACGTTTCAGTCAAGAGGAAGGCCGAGAGAGTCTTCACATCTCCTTCCTCATAGTAGTGCTTCAATCTTGCACCATTAACCATGAATGGTTGTCCTTGCTGCAGGTTCTTTATCTCGATTGCACCATGAACAAACACATTAGTTATTACAAATGGACCTGACCATCTAGACTTAAGTTTGCCTGGAAATAATTTCAATCGTGAGTTAAATAATAAGACAAGCTGGCCTTTCTTAAAGTCCTTAATCCTAAGTCTACTGTCGTGCCAAATCTTGGTCTTTTCCTTATACATTTTAGCATTTTCATAAGACATATGCCTAAGCTCATCAAGCTCATGTAATTGCAAAGACCGCAATGTTCCCGCATCAGTCACGCAGTAATTCAACTCTTTTAGGGCCCAAAATGCCTTAATTTCTAACTCGAATGGCAAGTGACATGCTTTGCCATACACAAGTCTATAAGGAGACACACCTAGGGGTGTTTTATATGCAGTTCTATATGCCCAAAGTGCATCCTCGAGTTTAAACGACCAGTCTTTTCTATTGGGTTTGACCACTTTTTCAAGTATGTTTTTAATCTCCCTATTTGAAATTTCAGCTTGGCCATTTGAATGTGGATGATAAGGGGTGGCTACCCTATGTCTAATATTATACTTAGCCAACACTTTCTCCATAGCTTTGTTAATGAAATGTGTCCCCTCATCACTGATTATAGCACGAGGTGTCCCAAATCTAGTAAAAATATGTCTATGCAAGAATCTTATGACTGTGTTGGCATCATTATTTGAACATGCTATGGCCTCTACCCACTTAGATACATAGTCTACTGCTACCAATATGTAAAGGTTACCTGATGATGGGGGGAATGGTCCCATGAAGTCAATGCCCCACACATCAAAGAGCTCCAACTCTAAGATGTAAGTGAGAGGCATCTCATCCTTTCGACTAAGGTTACCTGTTCTCTGGCATTCATCACAGCTGTGTGCATAGTTGTGGGCATCCTTGAAGATCGTTGGCCAATAGTAGCCACTCTGGAACACCTTTGCAGCTGTTCTTTGGCCACCAAAGTGTCCACCATAGGGTGCTGTATGGCAGTGCTGCAGTACCGACTTCGCCTCAGCAGCTGAAACACACTTCCTCAGCAGACCATCAGCACATGTTTTGTAAAGTGTGGGATCATCCCATATAAACTTCCTTGCTTCATGAAGGAACCTCTTCTTCTCTTGTCCTCCCTTGAAAGTTGGTAGTACCTGCGATGCAAGGAAGTTAGCAATGTCAGCAAACCAAGGTTCCTCATCGTTATCACGATGAGTCAATACAAAGACATGTTCATCAATAAAAGCATCAGAAATTGCGGTTTCCGCAATTTTTTCGCAATTATGCTGCAATCTAGAAAGATGATCCGCAACCACATTTTCACATCCTTTCTTATATCTAATGTCTAAATCAAATTCCTGCAGCAATAACACCCATCTAATCAACCTAGGCTTAGCATCAGCCTTCCTCATAAGGTACTTCAAAGCAGAATGGTCAGTGTACACGATTGTCCTAGTTCCTTCAATGTAATTCCTAAATTTCTCACAAGCAAACACTACAACTAGCATTTCCTTCTCCGTGGTTGTGTAATTACATTGTGCCTCATTAAGTGTCTTACTAGCATAATATACAGGGTGTGTTAACTTGTCAATCTTTTGTCCTAGCATGACCCCTACAGCATAGTCACTTGCATCACATAACATCTCAAATGGGAGATCCCAATTTGGCCCTACTATAATAGGTGCTGTGACTAGTGCTTCCTTAAGGGTTTTCCAAGCTAGGAAACATTCTTTAGAGAAGATGAAGGGTTTGTTTAGCTCTAGAAGCTCACATAAAGGCTTGGAGATCTTAGAAAAGTTCTTAATGAACCTTCTATAGAAGCCAGCATGCCCTAAGAAACTTCTAATGGCTTTTACATTCTGAGGTTCTACCAGCTTCTCTATTATCTCAATCTTGGCCCTATCGACCTCTACACCTGCCCTGGACACTCTATGACCTAAGACGATCCCTTCGTCCACCATGAAGTGACACTTTTCCCAATTAAGGACTAGGTTGGTCTCCTCACACCTAGCCAGGACTTGTCCTAAGTTCTCTAGACAGTTTGTAAATGAATCCCCAAAGACTGAGAAATCATCCATGAATATCTCTATCATGGACTCATCCAAATCAGAGAAGATTGCCAACATGCACCTTTGGAATGTTGCCGGTGCATTGCATAAGCCAAAAGGCATTCTGCGAAAGGCAAAAGTTCCAAAAGGGCAAGTGAAGGTAGTCTTTTCTTGGTCCTTGGGGTCTATAGTGATCTGGTTATATCCTGAATAACCGTCTAAGAAGCAGTAATAGGCTCTACCAGCTATCCTATCTAACATTTGGTCAATGAATGGTAGAGGGAAGTGGTCTTTTTTGGTTTCCTTATTTAATTTCCTATAATCCATGCAAACTCTCCATCCTGTGACAGTCCTAGTTGGAATCAGTTCATTGCTCTCATTGACTACCACAGTCATCCCTCCCTTCTTAGGTACACATTGTATAGGACTCACCCACTGACTACTAGCTATAGGGAAGATCACACCAGCATCTAACCATTTTATTATTTCCTTTTTAACTACCTCTTTCATAGAGGGGTTCAACCTACGTTGGTGGTCTACTCGGGGTGTATGCTCTTCCTCTAATATAATCTTATGCATGCAATAAGAAGGGCTAATGCCTCTAATGTCAGCAATAGTCCATGCAATAGCCTTCCTATGTTGCTTAAGTAATAAAATCAATTCAACCTCATGCTTTTCACTTAATTTAGAAGAAATAATCACAGGCAAAGTCTCATTACTTCCTAAGTATGCATACTTGAGGTGAGTGGGTAGAGGTTTTAATTCTAAGACAGGTGGATGCTCAATGGATGGTTTTAAAGGATTTAAGGATCTATCAGTTAAGTCATTATTTATACATACATGCTGTGTTTTATCTACAGGTATATCCATTATCTCAGATACATTCAAGTCAGCTACATCTAATTGTACATATTCATTAGCATGCTTAGTTAATAATACATGCTCCAGCTGTTCTTCCATTAATGAATCTACAATGTCCATGCTAGCACAAGATTCAGAGTCAGATGGGTACCTTAAGGCTTTATATACACTAAATTTCACCTCTTCATCATGAACCCTCATCGTGAGCTCACCTTTTTGGACATCTATCAGGGCCCTACCTGTGGCTAGAAACGGTCTGCCTAATAGGATGGGGACCTCCTTGTCTGCTTCATAATCCAGGATAATGAAATATGCAAGGAAAATAAACTTGTCAACTTTTACAAGAATATCCTCAATCTTACCCTCAGGGTAGGCTATGGATCTGTCTGCTAGTTGTAAAGTGACAGTGGTTGGACGTGCTTCTCCTATTCCTAGCTGGCGGAATAGTGATAGGGGCATGAGGTTTATGCTGGCTCCCAGGTCACAAAGAGCTCTGCCCACGTGCTTGCCTCCTAGCTCTACTGGTAAGGTGAAGGAACCAGGATCCTTCTTCTTCTTGGGTACCTTGTTCTGGAGTATGGCACTGCACTCCTCAGTGAGATTTACTGTTTCAAACTCACCAATTATTCTCTTGTTAGTGATAATATCCTTCAAAAACTTTACATAAGAGGGCATAGACTGTAAAACTTCTACAAAAGGAATATTAACATGCACTTGCTTAAGAATTTCCAGAAATTTATTAAAGTGCACTTCCTGTTCTTGTTTTTTCTTTAGCCTTCGAGGAAATGGAGGTGGTGGCACATATGCAGGCACTTCAGGTCGCCTTAGGATAGGTGGAGGCCTTGGAATTTCTTCTATCTCCTCTATGATTGGCTCCAGCCTTGCTCCTGATGTGCTTGGTGATGGTTGACCTTGGTCTGGCAGAGACTCCAGTGGAGCACTAGACTCAGTGTTCTCTACTCTCTTTGGGGCTTCCTTTGTGTTGCTCACCAACGGTCTACCACTTCTAAGTTCAATTGCTTGAACTTGCTCCTTACCATCTCTTCTTGGCACCTCAGTGTCAGCAGGAAGTCTACCTTGGGGCCTACTTTTCAGTTCATTGGCTAGTTGCCCTATTTGGTTCTCTAGGCTCCTAAGAGTAGCTTGCTGGCTTTGTAGAGTAGCATCATTCTTGGCGATGTACTCTTTGAGTAGATTTTCTACAGAAGACCCTACTGGTTGGTTGTATGGTTTTTGATACATGGATTGGTTATGTTGGGGAGTGAAACCAGGTGTTCCACTCGGTCTTGGTTGGTTAGGAGCTTGGTTAGCATTTTGTTGGCCACCCCATGACAGGTTTGGGTGGTTCCTCCAACCAGGATTGTAAGTATTGGAATAGGGGTTGTTCCTAGGCTGCTGTTGGCTTCCAACGTAGCAGACTGAGGCTGGATTCCCAGGGCAGTATTCATACAGGTGCCCTTCCCCACAGAATCCACAGATAAGTGTCTCACCTTGACTTGGTTGGGTGCCCATTGACATGGCTGTGGCGGTGTTGACACTTGTTTGGAGATTGGCTTGAGCCATTTGTTTAACTAGGTTGGTCAGGGCACTTATTTGACTACTCATAGCATTGAGTGTGTCCTTATCTTGAGCTCTACTTGGCTCTATTGGATCATCTGACCACCTACAGTGAGATGCTGAGATCTTCTCCAAGATCTCATAGTCTTCGTTATAACTCTTGGACAACATGGAACCTCCAGCAGATGAATTTAAGACTTGTCTAGTGCTGGGGTTGCATCCTTTGAAAAAGACCTCTATTTGGATACACCATGGAATGCCATGGTGTGGACATTTAAGAAGAAGGTCCTTGAACCTTGTCCAAGCTTCGTGAAGAGACTCATTCTCAGCTTGTTTGAACTTGACTATGTCATCACGAAAGGTAGAATTCCTATCAGGTGGGAAGTATTTAACTAGGAATTTTACCGCCAAGTCTGTCCAATTGAGGACTGATCCAGAGGGTAATGAGTTTAACCACGTCTTTGCTTTGTCCCTCAATGAGTAAGGGAAGAGGTAGAGCCTCAAGGCTTCTTGGGAAACTCCAGGGATGATGAAGGTATCACTAACTCCTAGGAAGTTTCTAAGATGGTTGTGGGGATCCTCATTTTCCACTCCAAAGAATTGTCCCACAGTGGACAACATTTGGAACATCACTGGCTTTAACTCAAATGAGTTGGTAGTGATTTCAGGGCGGATTATACTTGGGTTTAGCTCCCCAGGCATGGGAACTAAGTATGAGAGAATGGCACTATTCTTGTCATTCGCTATTTCGATGGGATTGCGAGTGACGGGTACCGGATTTGGAACTAATCTATCCATTTCTTCTTGAGATGATTGCGAAGACCCTGCGGTTTCAGCAATTATTTGAGGTAAAGGGGGTTGGTTAAAGAGACGTTTCTTAGCTCTATTTCTGGCCCTAAGTAATCTCTCAGGCTCAGGGTTGAACTCTAGATCACTACTTGAAGACTCATTCATAAACTAACCCAAATAGTACCTGCAAAAGAAATGAAAAACAGATCAGCTTCAATAGATATTAAGAATTGGTTTTCTAACTTAACAAACTTCGTTTTCACTAAACTAAATCCCCGGCAGCGGCGCCAAAAACTTGTTGCGTGCTCAATGTGTGAAATAAATAGCAATAAAAGAGAGAGAGCACTCAGAACATGCAAGCATACATGATCTTGTAAGCAAGTAGTAAGTATTTTTTCATTCGTTTTCCCACAGAGATTTATTATTAGCTACTCGTGAAGTGTATTGTTAAGAAAGAATGGGTGGATTTGATGGGGTAGAATTGGTTTTAAATTGTCTAAGTCCTAAGGAATATGTAAAGGGTAGCAACATAAACACGTGCAAGTCAATGATAAACTCAAATGAAAAGAGAAGAGATTAATAAACGAAGAGGAAAATAGCTAAACCAAAATTTTTACTTAGCAGAATTGCGAGAACAACAATTCTACCGCAATGTGACTAACAGCGAAAGTGTGTAAAATGGAGAAACAAGGGCTACTAACGACTCCTCTATAGGCATTTTTATACGATTCTCACGCACTGGATCAACTCACTATGCATCAAACTAACTCAATCTCATGTATCTTCCGATTTCATGCATTAGATTCTTTAGTTTACTCATGTCCAAGTAAGGTCTTAAGCATCTTGTTAAAGCATAAAGATATGGTTTGTACTAGGAAAACGCCTATTCCTAGGTCGTTTTCTGGCTACCTTGAAAGGCTAGCATGAGTGTATGACTCTGAACTCTTACTCCTTCCAGAGGTTAGGAGTTCTTTGGACAAAATGGATGGCCAATCAAAATTGCCCGTGGGATGAAGCTTACATATAATCAATGCTTCGAGAGCTATCCTACATGCTTGATTCACGCTTTTTAGCCTATAGTATTGTCATTAGCATGCCCCTATGTGACTTAGTTACTCATGGATGTAGAAAGAACAGGAATAAGAGATGAAGTAGACATGCTTAGAAGAGAAATAAGCTTAAAACAACAAGGTAAAACAGTAGCAGCACAAGATAGAAACTGTGAAATAATGAATTGTGCTTTGATTACTTGATTGTTTGAATGAACAAAAGGAAGCTTAAAGTCAATAACATAAAGACAGACAGCAACGAAATGAAATGAACTAGCTATTAGAAGAGAAACAACAACAAAGCAGAACTGGAAATTAGAAATGAAAGACAGAAAGCAGTAATTAAGCTTGAACGCCTCGGCTGAAGGGAGAGAAAAGATAGCCTTGCTTGGATGAATCCAATCGGGAGAGAAGAGGAATCTTCTCTCCTTCCTATCAGATTGTCGATTCCAACAGCTGAACCTCTCACACCAACAGACGGAGAAGAAAAACAGGAGAAAAGATGGAGCTGCGAAGAGGCTTCTACGCTTTCGGATGATGATCAAACCTTCTACTTTGACCCCCTTTTATAGTAATCTGCAGGTGCATTTGGGCCAAGGAGAACCATCCATCCTCAACGTCGTACTTCAAAATGGATGGAGGAGAAAGAACGAATCCCTGAAATAACGGAAAATAACAGAAAAGGATCAGTCAACTTACGGTTTTCACTTGAAACATTGCGGTTTCAGCAATGTTTCCGCAATGCTCATTTTTCCTTCTTTTAACTTCGGTTTTTAATCCTTTTCTTTCCTTTTGCACACAAGTCCTACTTTAGCTACCTTCTTCTAATTCTCATATATAAGCATAGGTTTAAGCTAAATCCTATCAAAAACACCTAAGAGTGTACATCTTTCTAAGCTAAATAAGTCCTAAAAAGGTCACTTTTGGAGACGTAACAAGGGTCCAGCTTCAACCCTCTTCCTTTTAGTCCTCTTGGAGGCCTTTGGCCGCTTGCCCTTCACAATCACAGGGGCCTTTTTCTTGGATCTTGCCTTAACGGCTAACTGCTGGATGGACTCATCCAGTGAATCTTCTCCTTCCTCCACCGATTCCCTGGTTTCTCCCACCACAGGGCTGTCAAGATAGACATCCCTAAAGGGGGAAACCACCTCTTCCTCCTCAGTCGGATCATCGATTGGCACCGATTCTTGTTGCTCTTCAGAAGGAATTTCAGGCTCCGACTGATGCTGAGGGGATTCAGGGCTCTGCATGGCCGTCTCAATTGATGGCCTGCCACTGTTGAGGCTTTCCTCACTCGGGGTCTTCTTCTCTCTGATCGGGGAATCATGCATTGTGACCTTCCACTTCTTCTTCTTAGGAGTTTTCGTCAGATCAGAGGGATCAACAACTTCCGTCGTTGCCACCTTCCACTTCTTCCTTCTCACAGGAAGCTTTGGGGGCCTCAAGGGTTGTGCAGCGTCGGCGTTTGCTAAAGATTGCAACGCCTCCCTTACCAGTCTTGTCTCTTCTGCGTTAGGTGACGCTTTCTTGGGCGTGGATCGGTCGGCTCTCGTGGTCACCATTGTTGCTTCTTGAAGATCTGAGCTTGGGAGTTTCAGAGGAATGAGAGTTCTGAATTGTGGAGTCCCAAAGGTTTGAGAAATCGTAGAGGAAAACGATCTCCAACGCCGTCTATTTATACTCGAGTGTTTCCCCAACGGATCTTTTTTGTTGCGAACTCCGCAATTTTTCCGCAATCTTTCAGCAATCTTAAAATATAACCGTTTGGATTTTGATTGCTATTTGTTGCAAGATTCTAGAAACAAAATCTTTGATTTTGCAAGATCTTCTCCTTTATCTTCTCCTCTTGATTCACCTCCTTATTGCCGTTTAAGATCTCCAATTACCACGCTCCTAATCACAATAAAAATACTTAATTAAAACTAGAAATAACAATATGATAAACAATCTAAAAGAAAAACAAATACGAAGATCTATTCCATAGCCCTCTGATGGTTGAGCATAGAGATATTTTCATTAAACGTCCTTGCTCATCCTCTCTTGATTTGCTTTTTAGACTTCAGATAGAAGGAAGGCCGAGAGTGTCTTCACATCTCCTTCCTCATAATAGTGCTTCAATCTCACACCATTTACCATGAACGACTGCCCTTGATTCAGATTTCGAATTTCAATTGCACCATGAATGAATACATTAGTAATCACGAAAGGACCTGACCACCGAGACTTAAGTTTGCCCGGAAACAATCTAAGTCGTGAGTTGAATAATAAAACATGCTGGCCCTTTTTGAAGTCCTTAATCCTAAGTCTACTATCATGCCAAATCTTAGTTCTTTCTTTATACATTTTAGCATTTTCATATGACATATGTCTTAGTTCATCTAACTCATGTAATTGCAGAGACCGCAATGTTCCCGCATCGATTACGCAATAATTCAACTCTTTTAAGGCCCAAAAGGCTTTGATTTCTAATTCAAGAGGTAAGTGGCATGCTTTTCCATCCACTAACCTATAAGGAGACATTCCTAATGGCGTCTTATATGCTGTCCTATACGCCCATAGTGCATCATCTAACTTAAAAGACCAATCATTTCAATTAGGTTTAACAACTTTTTCAAGTATGCTCTTGATCTCTCTATTAGATATTTCAGCTTGTCCATTTGATTGTGGATGATAAGGTGTTGCTACTCTATGTCTAACATTATATTTAGCTAGTACTTTTTCCATAACTTTGTTTATAAAGTGTGTTCCTTCATCACTTATGATTGCACGTGGTGTACCAAATCGTGTAAAAATGTGTCTATTTAGAAATTTAACTACTGTTTTGGCATCATTCAAAGGACATGCAATTGCTTCTACCCATTTTGATACATAATCTACAACTACTAGAATGTAAAGATTACCAGCAAATGGAGGGAATGGTCCCATGAAGTCAATGCCCCATACATCAAAGATTTCTAACTCCAAGATATATGTTAGAGGCATCTCATCCTTCCTACTAAGGTTACCTGTTCGTTGACACTCATTGCAGCTGTGTGCATAGTCGTGTGCATCCTTGAAGATCGTGGGCCAGAAGTAGCCACTTTGGAACACCATAGCAGCAGTTCTTTGACCACCAAAGTGTCCACCATAAGGAGATGTATGGCAGTGCTGCAAGACTGACCTTGATTCAGCAGCTGACACACTTCCTTAATAATCCATCCGCACAACTTTTTTAGAGGGTTGGATCGTCCCAGATGTACTTCCTAGCCTCGTGTAAGAACCTCTTCTTTTCCTGCCCCCCTCTAAAAGTTGGTAGCACCTGTGAGGCAAGGAAGTTAGCAATATCCGCAAACCAAGGTTCCTCATTTTTATCACAATGCACTAACACAAAGACATGTTCATCAATAAAGGAATCAGATATTGCGGGTTCAACAATTTTTTCGCAATTACTCCGCAATCTAGATAAATGATCAACAACTACGTTTTCGCATCCTTTTTTATCTCTAATCTCTAGATCAAACTCTTGCAATAATAACACCCATCTAATTAGCCGAGGCTTAGCATCAACCTTCCTCATTAGGTATTTTATTGCAGAATGATCAGTATAGACAATCGTTTTATTACCTACAATATAAGGCCTAAATTTTTCACATGCAAACACTACAACTAACATTTCCTTCTCTGTGGTAGTGTATTTACATTGTGCTTCGTTTAAAGTTTTACTTGCATAATATACAGGGTGTGTTAGTTTATCTATCTTTTGGCCAAGCATAGCCCCAATTGCATAGTCACTAGCATCACACATTAGTTCAAAAGGTAAATCCCAATTTGGGCCTACTATGATTGGTGCTTTGACTAAGGCTTCTTTAAGGTTGGTTCACGCTTTTAAACAATCATTTGAGAAGACAAAAGTTTTATTTAGCTCTAAGAGCTCACACAGGGGTTTAGAGATTTTTGAAAAGTCTTTTATAAATCTCCTATAAAATCCTGCATGTCCTAAGAAACTTCTTATGGCTTTGACATTTGTAGGTTCTACTAACTTCTCAATGATTTCTATTTTGGCCCTATCGACCTCTACTCCTGCCTTGGACACTCTATGTCCTAATACTATTCCTTCTTCCACCATAAAGTGACATTTTTCCCAATTTAGGACTAGGTTTGTCTCTTCACACCTAGTCAGGACTTGTCCTAAGTTTTCTAGGCAGTTGTTAAATGAGTCACCAAAGACTGAGAAGTCATCCATAAATATTTCTATTATGGACTCATCTTGGTCAGAGAAAATTGCCAACATACACCTTTGGAATGTTGCTGGTGCATTGCATAAGCTGAATGACATTCTGCGAAAAGCAAATGTTCCAAAGGGACATGTAAAGGTTGTTTTCTCTTGATCCTCAGGGTCTATGGTAATTTGGTTATAACCTGAATAACCATCTAAAAAACAGTAAAAGGCTCGGCCAGCTATTCTATCTAACATTTGGTCTATAAAGGGTAAAGGAAAATGGTCTTTTTTGGTTTCTTTGTTAAGTTTCCTATAGTCCATACAGACTCTCCATCCTATAACAGTTCTAGTTGGTATTAGTTCATTGTTTTCATTAACTATTACAGTCATACCACCCTTCTTAGGTACACATTGAATAAGACTAACCCATTGACTATTGGCTATGGGAAAGATTACACCTGCATCTAACCATTTGATAATTTCTTTTTTAACTACCTCCTTCATGGAGGGGTTCAACCTACGTTGGTGATCTACTCTAGGTGTATGATCCTCTTCCAACAATATTTTATGCATGCAATAGGAAGGACTTATACCCCTAATGTCAGCAATCGTCCAAGCAATAGCTTTTTTATGTTGCTTGAGCAACAATATTAACGCAATTTCATGTTGTTTACTTAATTTGGACGAAATAATAACAAGCAAGGTATCTTTCTCTCCTAGATATGCATATTTAAGGTGTTCAGACAATGATTTCAGTTCTAATAAAGGTGGTTGTTCAATTGATGGCATCATAGGAGTTGTGGTTCTATCAGATAATTCATTAGTCATGCATACATGCTGAGGGTTATCCACAGATACATCCATCAATTCAGAAATACTTAAATCATCTACATCTACTTGTGCATAATTACTAGCATGCTTAATTAACAATTCATGCTCAAGTTCTTCTTCCATCAAGGAGTCTACTACATCTATAGTTGCACAGGATTCAGGGTCAGAGGGGTACCTTAGAGCTTTAAATACACTGAACTTAACCTCTTCATCATGAACTCTCATGGTGAGCTCACCTTTTTGGACATCAATTAGGGCCCTACCCGTGGCTAAGAATGGTCTGCCCAATAGAATTGGCACCTCATTGTCTGCCTCGTAATCCAGAATTCTAAAGTCTGCAAGAAAAATAAATTTGTCAACCTTGGCAAGTATATCCTCAATTTTACCTTCAGGGTATGCGATGGATCTGTCTGCAAGTTGCAAGGTGATAGTGGTTGGTCGTGCTTCCCTTATCCCAAGCTGTTGGAATAGTGACAAGGGCATGAGATTGATGCTGGCTCCCAGATCACACAACGCTCTGCCCACATGTCTGCCTCCCAATTCGACTGGCAAAGTGAAGGAATCAGGATCCTTCTCCTTCTTTGGAAGTTTATTTTGGAGTATGGCACTGCACTCCTCAGTGAGATTCACTGTTTCAAATTCACGAATAACTTTTTTGTTAGTAATAATATCTTTCAAGAATTTTACATAGGAAGGCATAGATTGCAAAACTTCCACAAAGGGAATATTAACATGCACTTGTTTTAAAATTTCTAAAACTTTATGAAAGTGTGCTTCCTGTTCTTGTTTCTTTTTGAGCCGTCTAGGGAATGGTGGTGGTGGCACATAGGTAGGCAAGTCAGGTTGCCTAATGACAGGTGGAGGCCTTGGGATTTCTTCTAGTTCCTTAATGATAGGTTCCAGCCTCACCCTTGTTGTGCTTGGTGGTAATTGATCAAGGTTGGGCAGATAATCCAGTGGAGCACTAGACTCTTCATTCTCTACTCGCTTTGGTGCTTCTCTGTTGTTGATCACCAACGGTCTTCCACTTCGAAGTTCAATTGCTTGAACTTGTTCTTTTCCATCCCTTCTTGGCGTTTCAGTGTCTGCAGGCAATCTGCCTTGGGGCCTATTCTTCAGCTCGTTTGCTAACTGCCCAATTTGATTTTCTAAGCTTCTCAGTGTAGTTTGCTGGCTTTGTAGAGTTGCATCATTCTTCGCTATGTACTCCTTCAGCAAGTTCTCTACTGATGTCCCCATTGGTTGGTTGTATTGTTTTTGATATGGGGGTTGACTAGTTTGTTGAGTGAAACCAGATGTTCCACTCGGTCTTGGTTGATTTTGTATGTGGTTGGTGTTTTGCTGTCCACCCCAAGAAAGATTTGGGTGGTTTCTCCAACCAGGATTATAAGTGTTTGAGTAGGGGTTATTCCTTGGTTGTTGTTGACTTCCAACATAACACATCGAGGATGGATTACCAGGGCAAAAATCATACATATGCCCTTCCCCACAGAATCCACAGATTAGTGCCTCACCTTGGTTAGCTACTGTGCTTGTTGAAACAGCTGCTGCGGTGTTGACACTTTGTTGAATATTAGTCTGAGCCATTTGTTTCACTAGATTGGTCAGAGCATTGATTTGGCTGCTCATTGCACTAAGTGCATCCATGTCTTGAGCCTTTCTCTTGGTTGGCTCCACAGGGTCGTCTGACCATCTACAATGTGATGTTGAGATTTTCTCCAAAATCCCATAGGCTTCATTGTAGCTCTTTGATAGCATAGAACCTCCAGCTGAGGAATTCAACACTTGCCTCGTGCTGGGGTTGCATCCTTTAAAGAACACTTCAATTTGGATACACCATGGAATGCCATGGTGTGGACATTTAAGTAAGAGGTCTTTGAATCTAGTCCAAGCTTCATGTAATGATTCGTTTTCGGCTTGCTTGAATTTGATAATATCATCACGAAAGTTGGAGTTCCTATCGGGTGGGAAGTATTTTACTAGGAACTTTTCAGCTAGATCTGTCCAATTGACAATTGATCCAGAGGGAAAGAAATTGAGCCACGTCTTCGCCTTATCTCTTAATGAATATGGGAAAAGGTAAAGTCTTAAGGCTTCTTGAGACACTCCTGGGATGACAAAGGTGTCACTTACTCCCAAGAAGTTTCTCAAGTGGTTGTGGGGGTCTTCGTTTTCCACTCCAAAGAATTGTCCAACTGTGGACAGCATTTGAAACATGACGGGTTTTAACTCGAATGAGTGAGCTGTAATCTCGGGGCGTATAATGCTCGGATTAAGCTCCTCAGGCATTGGTACCAGATATGAAAGAATAACATTATCCTTATCATTCGCGATTTGAATGGGGTTGCGAATGATAGGTGCTCGGTTTGGGGCTTCTCCTGCTCTATCAATTTCAGTTTCTTGTGATTGCGATGACTCTGCGTGGTCCGCAATGTGCTGAATTACAGGTGGCTGTTTAAAAAGGCGTTTCTTGGTTTTATTTCTGGCCCGTAAAAGTCTCTCAGGCTCAGGATTAAATTCTAGGTTGAGATTTGGAAACTCATTCATAAACTAACTTGATAGTACCTGTAAAGGAAATGAAAGAGATTAACTCCAATGTATATTAAAGTTCTTCTAAAATAACACAATTCGTGTTTACTAAACAAAATCCCCGGCAGCGGCGCGAAAAACTTGTTGCGTGCTCAGTGTGTAAATAAAATGTAATGCGAAGAGCATTCAGATCATGCAAGCATACATGGTCTGCAGCATGTGATAAGTATTTTTTAATTCGTTTTCCCACAGGGATTGAGTTTAGTTACTAACGAGTTGAGGTGCTAAATTAGATATGGTAACTTAATTTGGGTAGATTTGGGGTTGATGTACCAAAATAGTAAAGGATGCAAGAAGAAAGCAATCATAAATGGAAAGAAAGTAAAAAGAATAAGCTATGTTGTGGAGAAAAAAGAATTGCGGATCTTGCAATGTTCTAGCAATAAAATCGCAGAAGTAAAAGACTAGAAAAAATGCTAAGGCAAAAACATAACTATTTTATTGCGGTTCTCGCAATATTCTAGCAATTAAATTAGCGACGATTTAAAGGTAAGATAAGGCAACAAGATCGACTTAAGACTCCTCTATAGACACTTAACTACGATCATTCAATAATGGATTAACGTATCATGCATCGATTTAGCTCAGTCTCATGCATCTCTCGATTACATGCATTAGATCTTTAGTTCACTCATATCCAAGTAAGACATAAACACCTATTTATATAAGCAAGGTAACAGTCGTGCTAGGAGAACGCCTATTCCTAGGTCATTTTCTGGTTACCATAAAAGGCTAGCATGAATGGATGACTCTGAACTCTTACTCCTTCTGGAGGTTAGGAATTCTTTAGACAAAATGGATGGCCGGTCGAAATTGCCCATGGGATGAAGCATACATACATTCAATGCACTCGAAACTATCCTACATGCTGAACTCTCGTATTTCTAACCTATAGATTCATCTTTAGCAGACCTTTGTTTAATTAGTTACTCATGGTTTGTGAAGATCTAAAAGCGATGGATTGATGGATCATGATTAAAAGAACTTAATGAAAGTAGTTGAATAGGAGATAACAAAATGAAGAACTCAAAAGACTAAATGTATTACTTATCAAAACTAAGGTTCAGAACATTTCATAAGAACATTGTATGATGATACGAAAGCAGTAAGAATTAAGTGAATTAGAGAAGAATTCAGAACAGTGTAGCAAATGGAACCAATAGACAGAAAGCAGTAAAGAAAGCTTGTAAAAGTGCTTGGATCTTCCTCGTTGCTAAACGCTTCGGATGAAGGAGAAGATTAGCTGATCTTGGGGATGAATTCAATTAGAAGAGAAGAAGGATCTTCTCTTCTTCCTCTCGAATTATCGATGCCAATGGCTGATTTCTTCGTTCCAACAAACGGGAAAAGGAAACTTTGTATGCAGATCGCTTTGCAACGGAGAACACCATGCTTCTGAGCTGCCTTTCTCCTTCCCCATTCGTCTCCTTTTATAGCTGCAGGTACCTTCAGCCACGGAGATCCATCCCTTCTGAACAACAATCCTCCACGTGGCAGCAGGGGAAGGCTTAGGCGGCTGAAAGATCGCAACAATGACGACTGACGGCTGGGAAAAGTTCAGCAGAAGCAGCTTGGTATTGCGATTTCCTTGCGATGGCCGCAATGTTTATCGCTGTCTCTGCAATGTTTCCGCAATTCTCCTGCAATGTACATTTTAACTCATTTTACATCTTTTTTCATCCTTTTTCGTTCCTTTTCCAAATAAGTCCTATTTTAGACTCATTCCTCGAATTCTCGCATTTAAGCACACATTAGGTTAACTTCTAACAAAAACACTCAAGAGATTACATGATTTTAAGGTAAATATGTCCCTAAATAATGTACTTTTGGAGAGGTAACAGGGGCTGGGTCTGGGAGTAAGTCTGAAGCAACTGCTACGAGTAGTAGGACTATTCGTAAAAACAAGAGGAATAGGAGAAAGGGCAAAGTCCCTGTTGTTGTGGCCAAGGTAAAGTCTTCGGACAAAGGGAAGTGTTTCCATTGTAACGAAGAAAGGCATTGGAAGCGCAATTGCCCGAAATACCTTGCAGAGAAACATGCCGGGAAAGAACGACAAGGTAAACGAGATTTATTTGTCTAAACATGTATAGTGGATTTATGAATGTCATACCTGAATGTTTTTCAGGAACCACTAATCATGTTTGTTTTTCTTTCGGGAAACTAGTTCCTGATTGTCGGTTTCTCCGTGTTGGATGACTTGAGAAGACGTCTATTCAGCTGCATAGTGGGAGTTTTGTGCTTATGATGTTGTCTGTATGAACCCAAATTATATATGTGATATGTGTAATTAACTTGTACATATTTATGTATTTTTGAGCATATGTATATAAGTATCTTTTGGTGTAAATAAATGAACGGTTCATTTCACAAAAGATGTATACTGTTATGTTCTATTGAATTCAGAAAGCAACATGGATGTTAAGACTAATAATTAAAGGAAAGTTATATCTAAATCAACGAGGGTTGTTGATAGTAGAGTTGGTTATTCTCAATAGTTGAGAAAACCCTAACTCATTGGTTTGTCTATAAAACTCGAGTTATCATACCAGATGATGACTTGAGGATTCGTTGTCTTTAATTAGACAATGAATTATTTAGACAAGGACCAATGGTTCGAAGCTGTAGATCTTCGAGGGGTAAAATGACCGAGCCTCTAAGGTGAAAACTTTTAAGGCTTGACTTTCTGGTAATGGGACTGTCCCAAAGTGAAGAGGTTGATTGTGTATCAACTTGTTTACTTGTTACCAGACGTAAGTTGTTAGACTACTCTCATCTATTTTTTCTTGTTCTATACTAGATAGGATAAGACAAATAGAAATCAAGACTAGCTATCTTGATTAGAGTGTCTATAAGTCATAATCTCTCTGAGAGTCATATACAAGATTAAGAACAAAATTGTTTTGTTAGCTTATTCAATTCTTTTATGGATTGAAACTAGCAACTTAATCTTGAATGATTAAGGTTTGATGTTCTAATCAAATCTTATGGCTTAAACATGTTATTGATAAACTTTGCTGGGCAAGTGTTTTATCAATACTATAGCTTTCATAATATGTTTTCGTAATTAATGTCCTATTCATTGAGAATGTAATAAGATGTACTTTCTGACACTCATGCATTAGCTAGCGACATGTTTCCAGATATGTGATCTGGGTGATGTCTTGTTTATTCTAAGGATTCAGATTAATCTGAATCGTAAGAACAAATCGTTAGTGTAGTCTCCTAACATCTGATATTCACAAGAGTTGTTAATAATCGATGTTTTGAGGTGCTGTCCCTACACATTAACACATCTTGGGTTAAGATCTATCTCTTCTGAGATAGATGACCTGATATGTTTAATGCAGTGGGAGCTGTCAGTTATATCCGTTAATAATTTGTCATAGTATAAAGGAATGGAATACAAGAGTTGTATTGTTGATTCCTCTATAAAAGCTAAAAATTTGTTGCAGCTTGTATAGCAACATCAAAAAAGTGGTTTTTGAGCTCTTAAGTAGTGCGGATGAGGAGATGTGATGGTCACATGGAAAGCCTCATAGTACTTCATGCTGATATGTTTACTAAGTCTCTCATGGCTAAAGTGTTTGAGAGATACCTAAAGAGTTTAGGGCTCCGGCTTGCTAAAAAGGATAGTAGGAGAAGACTATAGATATATGATATTATAGTTCTCCTCGCCAACATGTACACCACAGACGTTTAAGTCCAAGTGGGAGTTTGTTGGGTTTAATGTCCTAAAACTCGTGGTTTGTAAACAAATATGTTTGTAATTTATCTATTTAGTAATAATGAGTTATTAAGTTTTATTCAGTAAAGGTGTTTGCTGGAATAAAGTGAAACGTGTTTGCATTAATCTATACCAATGACCAACACCCTTGACGATCATGAGTACTTGAGTTTCATGTATGACATGAATGTGGGTCAAGCTCAAGTAGACAGTCAAAACGGTCTATAGTATATGGATAAGGGTGGGTACCTTATCCTGGTAACACTATTGGATGCGGCCCGTTTTGTATTGTACAAAACGATGTGATCCGAGTCGTTTCACATCGAGATGTGCGAGTGGGGGCGTCCTACGCGATGAGTTTGCGTAAGACTGAACCACGAAAAGTCGCTCTCTCTTTATAACACCGTTTACTGAAGAGACCGACTATTTCACCTGATGGCCTAGGTAACTCGATCTCAATCCTGAGCTTACTATGAACTCCTGCTTATTAGACAATATCCTTAGACTTGTATGGGTGAGAGTGGCAGAATGTCCGCTCAATAAGCCTACCATCTCTGGGATAAAATCCAATAGGTAGCTGGGGACATAGTGTAGTAAGATGGAGTTCACTCCTAACCCGCTTTTCAGGGTTAGTAGATAGATTGTTCCCTTAATAGCTGACTCCAGGACTTGAACAATGGGCGCCCACCCTTTCCTTGGCAAGAGAGGGTTCCAGATCTGTTGGTTGGACCACTGATCAATTGTTCATTAGAGGTGTCAGTGGTACTTAAGGAACAAAGACGTAACGCAGGGGTTAAACGGTTTAAATGACCCAGCTGTGGTTACGAACAACCTGTGAAGGGTCGACTTGCCCATGACGGTTATATCAAGAGGACACAATATATCTACAGTGAGGAGAGTGCAACCCTCGGACTATAGTGGAGTCTCCGGGGGTTAACGAAAGTTGATTGATTCGGGTTAAAAGAGTTTTGACCGAATAATCTCGTATCGTTGGAGCTCATGATCTGTAGGTTCTTTAGGTTCTCCTGGCTAGCTCGGATAACACCGTGCAACAATATAAGAAAAAAATAAAAGAAAAAGATAAAGAATTTGAATTGTTCAAATTCAGTTTTTGGAAGGATGATGAACGTATTTAAATATGATTTAAATATGAGAATGGTCTAAAACATGAATATGATTCATGTGCAAAAATTCGGTTTTCGAAAAACCGGGTCGAGCCATATTATTTAATTGATATTTGATATTGAATTAAATAATATTAATTAATTAAAAAGTTTAATTAATTAATAATATATATATATATATATATTATTTATTAAAAAGTTTAATAAATAAAATATTTATTATTATTTAAAATTAATATTGTATTAATTTTTAAAAATAATAATTATATATATATATATATATTTAATATATTAATATATATATAAATATATATGTGTCTTACATGCATTGTGCATGTAAGACACACTTAAGGTTTTATATATATATAATGTATATTAATCTTTGGCTTTTAATTAAATGGGTTTTTGGGTTCTTTAAAAAAAAAAAGAAAAAAAGTGATTTCAATTTTAAAGGGCTTTGGCTACTGCCTTCGTGAGAAGAAGATGAAAAAAATGAGTTTTTTTTTTGTTACTTCAAAGACCCATGGCCGTACTTCACCATTTCTTCCTTCTTCTTCTTCCATTTTTTTCTTTCTTTCTTTTCTCTTGTAACGGAGTCCCACAACCTCGTTGCTCGGCGCTGAGGATAGCGGGACTACCGGAGGTGGTCCTCGGCGTGTTCATGAGAAAAGGATAGAAGAGTTCGTGACGAAGAACGGCCGGCGGAACGCGAAGAAAAATTAGAACTTCAAGGGTATGTTTTCTAATTTTCTTTATTTCAGCTTTAAGAGCATGTTTTCTAATTTTCTTTATTTCAGCTTTAAGAGCATGTTTTCTATTTGTTAAATTGATGAAATAAGAGTATCATCGGTCCAAAATCGCCTCCGTTGTGCATATCGTTCCATCAGTTGTGGCAGTGTTTTTAATTCTAACGAAGGTGGATGTTCAATTTATGGCATCATAGGAGTTGTAGTTCTTTCAGATAGTTCATTAGTCGTGCATACATGCTGAGGGTTATTCACAGACACATCCATCAATTTAGAAATATTCAAATAATTCAAATCTATTTGTGCATAATCCGTAGCATGCTTGACTAATAATTCATGCTCAAGTTCTTCTTCAATTAGTGAGTTTACTATATCTATCGTGGCACAGTGTTCAAGATCAGAGGGGTACCTCAAAGCTTTAAAAACACTGAACTTAACCTCCTTATCATGGACTCGCATGGTGAGTTCACCTTTTTGGTCATCAATTAGGGCCCTACCTGTGGCTAATAAAGGTCTGCCTAGTATGATCGGCACCTCTTTGTCTGCCTCGTAGTCCAAAATTATAAAATCTGCAAGAAAAATAAATTTGTCAACCTTGACTAGTATATCTTCAATTTTACCTTCAGGGTATGCGATGGATCTGTCTGCAAGTTGCAAGGTGACTGTTATTGGTCATGCTTCTCCTATCCCAAGCTGTTGGAATAGTGACAAGAGCATGAGGTTTATACTGGCTCCGAAGTCACATAAGGCTCTGCCCACATGTTTGCCTCCCAATTCTACTGGCAAGGTGAAGGAACCAGGATCCTTCTCCTTCTTTGGCAGCTTATTTTGAAGTATGGCACTACACTCTTCACTGAGGTTAATTGTTTCAAACTCCCCAATAACTTTCTTGTTAGTTATAATATCTTTTAAAAACTTTACATATGTTGGCATTGACTGCAATACTTCCACAAAAGAAATATTAACATGGACTTGCTTCAAGATTTCCAAAAATTTATGGAAATGAGCTTCCTGTTCTTGTTTCTTTCTGAGCCGTCTAGGAAATGGAGGTGGTGACACATAGGTGGGCAAGTCAGGTTGCCTAATGACAGAGGGAGGCCTAGGAATTTCTTCAGGCTTCTCAATGATAGGCTCCAGCCTCGCCCTTGTTGTGCTTGGTTGTATTTGGTCAAGGTTAGGCAGAGAATCCAGTGGAGCACTAGACTCTTCATTCTCTACTCTCTTTGGTGCTTCTCTGCTACTATTCACTAATGACCTTCCACTTCGTAGTTCAATAACTTGAACTTGTTTCTTACCATCCCTTCTTGGAGTTTCAGTGTCTGCAGGCAGTCTGCCTTGGGGCCTATTCTTCGGCTCGTTTGCCAATTGCCCAATTTGATTCTCTAAAGTTCTCAAAGTTGCTTGCTGGCTCTGCAAAGTTGCATCATTCTTTGCTATGTATTCCTTCAGCAAGCTCTCCACTGATGTTCCCATCGGTTGGTTGTTGACATATTGTTTCTGATATGGGGGTTGGTTACTTTGCTGATGTTGAGTGAACCCAGGTGGTCCACTTGGTCTGTTTTGATTTGGCGCTTGGCTTGTGCTTTGTTGTCCACTCCAAGAGAAATTTGGGTGGTTTCTCCAACCAGGGTTATATGTATTAGAATAGGGGTTGTTTCTAGGTTGTTGTTGACTTCCAACATAGCACACAGAAGCTGGATTAGCAGGGCAATAGTCATACACATGCCCTTCTCCACAGAATCCACACACTAGTGCATCCAATTGGTTAGCTACTACTGTGCTTGTTGAAGTAGATGCCACTGTGTTGGCATTTTGTTGAATATTTGTTTGAGCCATTTGCTTCATTAGGTTTGTCAGATGTTGCGTGCTCAATGTGTTAAAATAAATAAGCAATGAGATAGAGAGAGCACTCAGAACATGCAAGCATACATGATCTTATAGCAAGTAGTAAGTATTTTTTCATTCGTTTTCCCACAGAGATTTATTATGAGCTACTCGTGAAGTGTAAAGTTAAGAAAGAATGGATGGATTTGATGGGGTAGAATTGGTTTTAAATTGTCTAATTTCTAAGGAATGTGTAGAGGATAGCAACATAAACAAGTGCAAGTCAAAGTTAAACTCAAAGGAAAAGAGACGAGATTAATAAACGAAGAAGAAAACAGCTAAACAGAATTATAAACTAAGCAGAATTGCGAAAACAGCAATTCTACCGCAATCTTACTAACAGCGAAAGTGTGTAAAATGGAGAAACAAGGGCTACTAACGACTCCTCTATAGGCATTTCCTCACGATTCTCAAGCTTTGGATCAACTCTCTATGCATCAAACTCACTCAATCTCATGTATCGTCCGATTCCATGCATTAGATTCTTTAGTTTACTCATATCCAAGTAAGGTCTTAAGCATCTTGTTTAAAGCAGAAAGTTATGGTTTGTACTAGGAAAACGCCTATTCCTAGGTCGATTTCTGGCTACCTTGAAAGGCTAGCATGAGTGTATGACTCTGAACTCTTACTCCTTCCAGAGGTTAGGAGTTCTTTGGACAAAATGGATGGCCAATCGAAATTGCCCGTGGGATGAAGCTTACATACAATCAATGCTTCGAGAGCTATCCTACATGCTTGGTTCACGTTTTTTAGCCTATAGTATTGTCATTAGCATGCCCCTATGTGACTTAGTTACTCATGGATATAGAAAGAACATAAATACGAGTTGAAACAGACATGCTTAGAAGAGAAATAGAGACAAACAGCAAGGGAAAAACAGTAGCAGCAAAGAGAAGAAACTGTGAAATGCTGAATTTTGCTTTGATTACTTGAGTGTTTGAATGAACAAAGGAAAGCTTGAAGTGAATAACATAAAGACAGAAAGCAACGCAATAGAATGAACTAGTCACTAGAACAGAAACAACAACTAAACAATGCTGGAAATTAGAAATGAAAGGCAAAAAGCAGTAAATTAAGCTTGGACGCCTCGTCGCAACCGCCTCGGCTGAAGGATGAGAAAGATCAGCCTTGCTTGGATGAATCCAATCGGGAGAGAAGATGAATCTTCTCTCCTTCCTATCAGATTGTCGACTCCAACAGCTAAACTTCGCAAACCAACAGACGGCAAAGAAAAACAGGAGAAAAGATGGAGCTGCGAGAAGACTTCTACGCTTTTCCGGATGATGATTGAACCCTCTACTTTGACCCCCTTTTATAGTAATCTGCAGGTGCGTTTGGGCCAAGGAGAACCATCCATCCTCAACGTCGTACTTCAAAATGGATGGAGGAGAAAGAACGAATCCCTGAAATAACGGAAATTAACAGAAACAGATCAGTCAACTTACGGTTTTCGCTTGAAACATTGCTGTTTTAGCAATGTTTCCGCAATGCTATCGCAATGCGCATTTTTCACTCTTTTCCTTCGGTTTTCATTCCTTTTCTTTCCTCTTGCACAGAAGTCCTAATTTAGCTACCTTCTTCTAAATATCATATATAAACATAGGTTTAAGCTAAATCCTATCAAAAACACCTAAGAGTGTACATCTTTCTAAGATAAATAAGTCCTAAAAAGGTCACTTTTGGAGACGTAACACACCCCCAAACTTAAGGTTTTGCTCGTCCTCGAGCAATCTAAGGACTTGCCTAGGCTGCTGTTTCATCTTCTTTAACCACTCACTGACTCCCCTACATTCCTATCTATAGCAATGCTGTCCTGTGACACACTTCTAAGTTTACAACTAACCTCTTACATTGCTTCTTATGACTCCGCACGCCTAGTACTTCTGCTGTTTCGTTAACTTACTACAACTAATCTACTTGCTTTTGTCATATCGTGCATCTATCCCTAAGGTTTCAAATTCTGCCTAGCTTTACTCCAGACTCAGTACATGCTTCTAGCTTTTATTTTTGAATTACCTAGGATTCCTTAGAGTCATGCCAGTCTTAGTATTAACGGTGACAGTAGTACTTTTAGAGAACAACCTAAACCCTGACATCACTACATTGGATATACATTCATCTCCCTAAACAACCCTACAAGCTACAACTTTGTGCTCAGCTAATTGAGGATCAGAGTTCTTTTTAATCAGGACATCTAAGCCACAAAGTTGCAACTCCTAGGTATACATTCTTCTTCCCTACTTCTTCCTTTTTTCTTTCTTACTTAGGTGGAACCTCTCCTTTGGTTGCCTTTTGATGCACTGCCACTTGTGGGTTACACACTTGGCACTGATTACTCAGCAACCTAAGAGAGACTCCCCTCTTTATTCTATTTTTCTTCTTTTTTTTTTTTTTTTTTTTTTTTTTTTTCAGCTCATTTTTTTTTTCTTTTTGTAAAGGAGAAGAAGAATGCTTATGTCTTAAGGGAGAGAGGAATGTTCCTAGGCCTAGGGTGGCCTCCCCCAAACTTAAACTACTCATTGTCCCCAATGAGTGTCTGAGGTGGCACACCCCCAAACTTGTCCTAGAAGCATCCAGTCTAAGGTAAAACAAAGAGAATCTAAAAGCCCTAGGCATAGACAGAACATTCTAAAAGTAAATATCACAGCAGCAGAAAATTGAAAAAAACAGACAGGTAAGGACTTAAAGCTATGCATGCTGAGCACTTTTAAGAGGGTAATTTAAACTATCAAAGGGTGTCTTATGACACTCATCCAGCATGCATTTAGATAAGCTATATAAGGTAGGCAGAATAGCAGCAAAAAAAAGAATTTAAACAGACCCAGCCTAGCTAAACAGTCAGTCAAGAAACATGCATTTACTCATAAAAATTGCAGATTCAGCAATTATTTCGCAACAGATATAGGGCAGATATAACAGTGATTAAGGCCCCTAAGCATGCTTTTTCCAGCCATTCAAGCTCTACGAAAATGAAACTAAACTAATCTACCTATTCAGCTATCCTCAGACTACACTTAAACAATTTAAAAACTTAAAACTAAGCAACTAAAACAGATCAAAATATTAACTAAAAACAGCATAATTCACATGTTTCAACAAAAACAGTTTGATTTTTTTCTTTTTATTCTAAGGGAACAGCAATACTCCCTTGAGTGCTTAGCACTCAGATGTCCTCCTCATCATCATTCCTTTTTGGTCTTGGCGGCACCCATGGGGTCAGGAGGTTCGTGGGAAAATCAGGGAAGATGCATCCCAGTTGGTCAGCAACTTCCTTGTCCCTTGCATGTGCGTATGTGGCCCATTGAGCCATCCTCCTCTGCAAATCCATCAGGCATGCCATGGACAGCGACTGAGCAGCAGCCAAACCATCCAGCTCGAATTCCATGTTCCCCTTCCTTCTCAGCCTCAAGCCTGTAGGCAGCTCCAAGTGGCCTGTGTAGGCCATCTGCTTCTCCATTCGCTCAATGGGGACCCCTGCGCGTAAACAGAGTTTAGTAATAGTATTAGGGAAGAACAATGGACCCTTACCCTTCTTGGCGCAGTCAGCAATGGAAGCTGCAATGACTTCGCCCACGTTGATTGTGAGACCTCGCATGATTGCATAGACCAGCAGCGATCTGCTCTGGTTGATTGTGGTCTCATGGGTCACGGGGGACAGCTTCCTCCTCACGAAGGAAAACCAGACAGCCGCCTTGGCTGTGAGGTTGGCACTCATGAGAGTGTGCCTCCCATTGCGCGATACTGTCCATGATGCTTCAGGCTGGCCAATGATCCGAATGGCCTCCTCCAAGACAGCTTCTGTAGGCTCATCAACGATCCTTGAATAATCAGTGTGTTTCTGGCCCTTGAGGCCGTAGGCTTCGTTGATTGCCTTCGCTGAGAAGTCTACCTCGACTCCTCTGACCACAGACAGGCCCTCTTCAGAATTCCTCAAATTGGCGTAGAAGTCATACACCATGCTGGAGTAAGCTGGATTGGGTGGTCTGCACAACTCCTCCCAACCGTGATTCGTGATTCCTGCGCGCAAGAACTGCGGCAGGTCGGCAGGTTTGTCGAGGAATCCCTTCTCGTGCAGCAGCTCTCTTTTCCTCAGCTCAATGCCTCTAGACTCAGCGTCTGAAGACACGTACCTCACTGATTGAGGCTCATCTTCAGGGTAAAGCTTGGCTTTCCCTTTGTCTTTCGGTTTGGCTGACTCAGCAGCCTCAATCTTGAGTTTCTTCAGCGATGGCTCAGCACTCTCCTTCTCTGATGAAGGCGCCCTCTTGGCTTTCTTTTTCTTTGACTTCTTGGACCGTTTGGCCTTGACAATCTTGGCGGCCTTCTTCTTCTTCAACCTCGCCTTGGTTGTGATCTGCTGGAGGCAAGCCCCCAGTGTTTCGTCCATCGAGTCACTCTTCTGCACAGGGCTCTCAAGGCTGGCTTCCCTCAAAGGAGAGAAGACCTCTTCTTCCTCAGCTTCCCCACTGCCCTGCGTCGATTCTTGGTACTCCCCATATGGGAATTCAGGGTCAGGTTGTGGGGAAGTGGGTGATGCTGCAGGGCTCTCTTCTGGTGTGGATATGTGTTCAGAACTCTGCGGCGATGGAGGAAGCTCAGGGCTCTGCGCTGGCGGAGATGGCGAAGAGCTCTGTTTTGGTGACTCGTGTGACCGAGGATCACTTTCTTGACTCTCCACAGAGGGAGTCTTTTCCTTGCTTGCTTCTTCGGCCACAACCATACTCCATTTGCGTTTCTTGGGTGTGCCTACTGGTTCAGAGGGTCCAGCAGGTATCTCCGTGACAACCTTCCACTTCTTCTTGCGGATTGGCAGTTTGGGGAGTCGTTCAGTCCGCGCAGCCTCAGCGTCTGCAAGGGCAAGAAGTGCATCCCTCGCAGCAGTTTCAGCGTCGTCAGCCCTCTTCTTGGACACAGACCGTTCAGCTCTTGTTAGCACCATCGTTGAATTGTTGGAATCTGGAAAGAAGAATTGCAGATGAAGAGGGAGAGAGTTTTCTTGGAGTTCAGATGATTGGGAAATCGTGCAGATCAGCGCGCGTCTTAACGGATATAAGTAATGATGAAATCCCAACGGCTCTATTTTTGCGGATTCTGCAAATCCAGCGCAATTCTAGTGACCGTTGGAGATTTTCTGCGTTTAAATGCCAATCTTTGCTCCACGAATCTTTGATTTGGCCCAATATCTCCTTGATTTTTTTAGCTGGATTTAATCTCCTTGATTCCCTCTATTGATTCCCTACAAAAAGAAATATAATCAACATCAAAATTCTAATTAAAATCACACAAAAATAGACACAAACGATAACCGGAAAAATAACAAAAATAAACTAAGGCATGAGCCTCATATGGACGAGCACAGCAATCACTCGTCCTCTCTCGTTCTCGTTTTCATGTTTCAGACAAAAGGAAGGCCGAGAGAGTCTTCACATCTCCTTCCTCATAGTAGTGCTTCAATCTTGCGCCATTAACCATGAATGGTTGTCCTTGCTGCAGGTTCTTTATCTCGATGGCACCATGAACAAACACATTAGTAATTACAAATGGACCTGACCATCTAGACTTAAGTTTGCCTGGAAATAATTTCAATCGTGAGTTAAATAATAAGACAAGCTGGCCTTTCTTGAAGTCCTTAATCCTAAGTCTACTGTCGTGCCAAATCTTGGTCTTTTCCTTATACATTTTGGCATTTTCATAAGACATATGCCTAAGCTCATCAAGCTCATGTAATTGTAAAGACCGCAATGTTCCCGCATCAGTCACGCAATAATTCAACTCTTTTAGGGCCCAAAATGCTTTAATTTCTAACTCGAATGGCAAGTGACATGCTTTGCCATACACAAGTCTATAAGGAGACATACCTAGGGGTGTCTTATATGCAGTTCTATATGCCCAAATTGCATCCTCGAGTTTAAACGCCCAATCTTTTCTATTGGGTTTGACCACTTTTTCAAGTATGTTTTTAATCTCCCTATTTGAAATTTCAGCTTGGCCATTCGAATGTGGGTGATAAGGAGTGACTACCCTATGTCTAATGTTATACTTAGCCAACACCCTCTCCATAGCCTTATTAATGAAATGTGTCCCCTCATCACTAATTATAGCACGAGGTGTCCCAAATCTAGTAAAAATATGTCTATGCAAGAATCTTATGACTGTTTTTGCATCATTGTTTGGACATGCTATAGCCTCTACCCACTTAGATACGTAGTCTACTGCTACAAGGATGTAAAGGTTACCTGATGATGGAGGAAATGGCCCCATGAAATCAATGCCCCACACATCAAAGAGCTCCAACTCCAAGATGTAAGTGAGAGGCATCTCATCCTTTCGACTTAGATTACCTGTTCTCTGGCATTCATCACAGCTGTGTGCATAGTTGTGGGCATCCTTGAAGATTGTTGGCCAATAGTAGCCACTCTGGAACACCTTTGCAGCTGTCCTTTGGCCACCAAAGTGTCCACCATAAGGTGCTGTATGGCAGTGCTGCAGCACAGACTTCACCTCAGCAGCTGAAACACACTTCCTGAGCAGACCATCAGCACATGTCTTGTAAAGTGTGGGATCATCCCATATAAATTTCCTTGCCTCATGAAAGAACCTCTTCTTCTCTTGGCCTCCCTTGAAAGTTGGTAGTACCTGTGATGCAAGGAAGTTAGCAATGTCAGCAAACCAAGGTTCCTCATCGTTATCACGATGAGTCAATACAAAGATATGTTCATCAATAAAAGCATCAGAAATTGCGGTTTCCGCAATTTTTTCGCAATTATGCTGCAATCTAGAAAGATGATCTGCAACCACATTTTCACATCCTTTCTTATCTCTAATGTCTAGATCAAACTCTTGCAGCAGCAAAACCCATCTAATCAACCTAGGCTTCGCATCAGCCTTCCTCATAAGGTACTTTAAAGCAGAATAGTCAGTGTACACAATTGTCCTAGTGCCTACAATGTAATTCCTAAATTTCTCACAAGCAAACACTACAGCTAGCATCTCCTTCTCAGTAGTTGTGTAATTACATTGTGCCTCATTAAGTGTCTTACTAGCATAGTATACAGGGTGTGTTAACTTGTTAATCTTCTAGCCTAACATAACCCCTACAGCATAGTCACTGGCATCACATAACATCTCAAAGGGAAGATCCCAATTAGGCCCTACTATAATAGGTGCTGTGACTAGTGCTTCCTTAAGGGTTTTCCAAGCTAGAAAACATTCTTTAGAGAAAATGAATGGTTTGTTTAGCTCTAGAAGCTCACATAAAGGCTTGGAGATCTTAGAAAAGTCCTTAATGAACCTTCTATAGAAGCCAGCATGCCCTAAGAAACTTCTAATGGCCTTGACATTCTGAGGTTCTACCAATTTCTCTATTATTTCAATTTTTGCCCTGTCAACCTCTACACCTGCCCTTGACACTCTATGACCTAAGACAATCCCTTCATCCACCATGAAGTGGCACTTTTCCCAATTTAGGACTAGGTTGGTCTCCTCACACCTAGCCAGGTGTTACGTCTCGAAAAGTGACCTTTTTAGGACTTAATTATCTTAGAAAGATGTTCACTCTTAGGTGTTTTTGATAGCATTTAGCCTAAACCTATGCTTAAATATGAGAATTAGAAGAAGGTAGCTAAATTAGGACTTATGTACAATAGGAAAGAAAAGGGTTGAAAACCGAAGGAAAAGAATGAAAAACAAGCATTGCGGAAACATTGCTGAAACCGCAATGTTTCAAGTGAAAACCGTAAGTTGACTGATCTTTTTCTGTTAATTTCCGTTATTTCAGGGATTCGTTCTTTATCCTCCATCCATTCTGAAGTACGACGTTGAAGATTGATGGTTCTCCTTGGCCCAAATGCACCTGCAGATTGCTATAAAAGGGGGTCAAACTCGAGGGTTCAAGCATCATCCGAAAGCGTAGAAGCCTCTTCGCACATCCATCTTTTCTCCTGTTTTTCTCATCCGTCTGTTGGTTTGAGAGGTTTAGCTGTTGGAGTCGACAATCTGATAGGAAGGAGAGAAGATTCCTCTTCTCTCCCGATTGGATTCATCCAAGCAAGGCTGATCTTTCTCTCCCTTCAGTCGAGGCAATCGCAACGAGGCGTTCAAGCTTAATTACTGCTTTCTGTCTTTCATTTCTAATTTCCAGCTCTGTTTAAGTGTTGTTTCTCTTCTAATAGTTAGTTCATTTCATTTCGTTGCTTTCTGTCTTTACATTATTTACTTTAAGCTTCCCTTTGTTCATTCAAACAATTAAGTAATCAAAGCACAATTTGTTATTTCACAGTTTCCATCTTCTGCTGCTACGGTTTTTTCTTACTGTCTTAAGTATATTTCTCTTCTAAGCATGTTTCTTTCATCTCTTATTTCAGTTTACCCCATATCCATGAGTAACTAAGTCACATAGGGGCATGCTAATGACAATACTATAGGCTAAAAAACGTGAACCAAGCATGTAGGATAGCTCTCGAAGCATTGATTGTATGTAAGCTTCATCCCACGGGCAATTTCGATTGGCCATCCATTTTGTCCAAAGAACTCCTAACCTCTGGAAGGAGTAAGAGTTCAGAGTCATACACTCATGCTAGCCTTTCAAGGTAGCCAGAAAACGACCTAGGAATAGGCGTTTTCCTAGTACAAACCATAACTTTCTGCTTTAACAAGATGCTTAAGACCTTACTTGGACATGAGTAAACTAAAGAATCTAATGCATGGAATCGGACGATACATGAGATTGAGTGAGTTTGATGCATAGAGAGTTGATCCAATGCTTGAGAATCGTATGAAAAAGCCTATAGGATAGTCGTTAGTAGCCCTTAATTCATCATTTTACACACTTTCGCTGTTATTAAAATTGCGGTAGAATTGCTGTTTCCGCAATTCTGTTTAAGTTACAACTCTGACTAGCTGTTTTTGCCTTCGGTTATTAATCTCGTCTCTTTTCATTTGAGTTTAGCTTTGACTTGTTCTTGTTTATGTTGCTACCCTCTACGTATTCAGTAGGAAATAGACAATTTAAAACCAATTCTACCCCATCAAATCCACCCTTTCTTTCTTAACTTTACACTTCACGATTAGCTTATAATAAATCTTTGTGGGAAAACGAATGAAAAAATACTTACTACTTGCTATAAGATCATGTATGCTTGCATGTTCTGAGTGCTCTTTCTTTCTTATTGCTTATTTATTTTAACACATTGAGCACGCAACACCAGGACTTGTCCTAAGTTCTCTAGACAGTTTGTAAATGAATCCCCAAAGACTGAGAAATCATCCATGAATATCTCTATCATGGACTCATCCAAATCAGAGAAGATTGCCAACATGCACCTTCGGAATGTTGCCGGTGCATTGCATAAGCCAAAAGGCATTCTGCGAAAGGCAAATGTTCCAAAAGGGCAAGTGAAGGTAGTCTTTTCTTGGTCCTTAGGGTCTATAGTAATCTGGTTATATCCTGAATAACCGTCTAAGAAGCAGTAGTAGGCTCTACCAGCTATCCTATCTAACATCTGGTCAATGAATGGTAGAGGGAAATGGTCTTTTTTGGTTTCCTTGTTTAGTTTCCTATAATCCATGCAAACTCTCCATCCTGTGATAGTCCTAGTTGGAATCAGTTCATTGTTCTCATTGACTACCACAGTCATCCCCCCCTTCTTAGGTACACATTGTATAGGGCTCACCCACTGGCTACTAGCTATGGGGAAGATCACACCAGCATCTAACCATTTTATTATTTCCTTTTTAACTACCTCTTTCATAGAGGGATTCAGCCTACATTGGTGATCTACCCTAGGTGTATGCTCTTCCTCTAATATAATCTTATGCATGCAATAAGAAGGGCTAATGCCTCTAATGTCAGCAATAGTCCATGCAATAGCCTTCCTATGTTGCTTAAGTAATAAAATCAGTTCAACCTCATGCTTTTCACTTAATTTAGAAGAAATAATCACAGGCAAAGTATCATTACTTCCTAGATATGCATACTTGAGGTGAGTGGGGAGAGGTTTCAATTCTAAGACAGGTGGATGCTCAATGGATGGTTTTAAAGGATTTAAGGATCTATCAGTTAAGTCATTATTTATACATACATGTTGTGTTTTATCTACAGGTATATCCATTATTTCAGATACATTCAAGTCAGCTACATCTAATTGTACATATTCATTAGCATGCTTAGTTAATAATACATGCTCCAGCTGTTCTTCCATTAGTGAGTCTACAATGTCCATGCTAGCACAAGATTCAGAGTGAGAGGGGTACCTTTAGGCTTTATACACACTAAATTTCACCTCTTCATCATGAACCCTCATCGTGAGCTCACCTTTTTGGACATCTATAAGGGCCCTACCTGGGGCGAGAAAAGGTCTGCCTAATAGGATGGGGACCTCCTTGTCTGCTTCATAATCCAGGATAATGAAATCTGCAAGGAAAATAAACTTGTCAACCTTTACAAGAATATCCTCAATCTTACCCTCAGGGTAGGCTATGGATCTGTCTGCTAGTTGTAAAGTGACAGTGGTTGGACGTGCTTCTCCTATTCCTAGCTGGCGGAATAGTGATAGGGGCATGAGGTTTATGCTGGCTCCCAGGTCACAAAGAGCTCTGCCCACGTGTTTGCCTCCTAGCTCTACAGGTAAGGTGAAGGAACCAGGATCCTTCTCCTTCTTGGGTAGCTTGTTCTGGAGTATGGCACTGCACTCCTCAGTGAGATTGACTGTTTCAAACTCACCAATTATTCTCTTGTTAGTGATAATATCTTTAAAAAACTTTACATACGAAGGCATAGACTGTAAAACTTCTACAAAAGGAATATTAACATGCACTTGCTTAAGAATTTCTAGAAATTTATTAAAGTGCACTTCCTGTTCTTGTTTTTTCTTTAGCCTTCTAGGAAATGGAGGTGGGGGCACATATGCAGGCACTTCAGGTCTCCTTAGGATAGGTGGAGGCCTTGGAATTTCTTCAATCTCCTTTATGATTGGCTACAGCCTTGCTCCTGATGTGCTAGTTGATGGTTGACCTTGGTTTGGCAGAGACTCTAGTGGAGCACTAGACTCAGTGTTCTCTACTCTCTTTGGTGTTTCTTTTGTGTTGCTCACCAATGGTCTACCACTTCTTAGTTCAATTGCTTGAACTTGCTCCTTACCATCTCTCCTTGGTACCTCAGTGTCAGCTGGTAATCTACCTTCGGGCCTACTTTTGAGTTCATTGGCTAGTTGCCCTATTTGGTTCTCTAGGCTCCTAAGAGTAGCTTGCTGGCTCTATAGAGTGGCATCATTCTTGGCTATGTATTCTTTGAGTAGATTTTCTACAGAAGAACCTACTGGTTGGTTGTATGGTTTTTGATACATGGATTGGTTATGTTGGGGAGTGAAACCAGGTGTTCCACTCGGTCTTGGTTTGTTAGGAGCTTGGTTAGCATTTTGTTGGCCACCCCATGATAGGTTTGGGTGGTTCCTCCAACCAGGGTTGTAAGTATTAGAATAGGGGTTGTTCCTAGGCTGCTGCTGGCTTCCAACGTAGCAGACTGAGGCTGGATTCCCAGGGCAGTATTCATACAGGTGCCCTTCCCCACAGAATCCACAGACAAGTGTCTCACCTTGACTTGGTTGGGTGCCCATTGACATGGTTGTGGCGGAGTTGACACTTGTTTGGAGATTGGCTTGAGCCATTTGTTTTACTAGGTTGGTCAGGGCGCTTATCTGACTACTCATAGCATTGAGTGCGTCCTTGTCTTGAGCTCTACTTGGCTCTATTGGATCATCTGACCACCTACAGTGAGATGCTGAGATCTTCTCCAAGATCTCATAAGCTTCATTATAACTTTTGGATAACATGGAACCTCCAGCAGATGAATTTAAGACTTGTCTAGTGCTGGGGTTGCATCCTTTGAAAAAGACCTCTATTTGGATACACCATGGGATGCCATGGTGTGGACATTTAAGAAGAAGATCTTTGAACCTAGTCCAAGCTTCGTGAAGAGACTCATTCTCAGCTTGTTTGAACTTGACTATGTCATCACGAAAGGTAGAATTCCTATCAGGTGGGAAGTATTTAACTAGGAATTTCTCCGCCAAGTCTGTCCAATTGAGGACTGATCCAGAGGGTAATGAGTTTAACCACGTCTTTGCTTTGTCCCTCAATGAGTAAGGGAAGAGGTATAGCCTCAAGGCTTCTTGGGAAACTCCAGGGATGATGAAGGTATCACTAACTCCTAGGAAGTTTCTAAGATGGTTGTGGGGGTCCTCATTTTCCACTCCAAAGAATTGTCCCACAGTGGACAACATTTGGAACATCACTGGCTTTAACTCGAATGAGTTGGCAGTGATCTCAGGGCGGATTATGCTGGGGTTCAGCTCCCCAGGCATAGGAACTAAGTATGAGAGAATGACACTATTCTTGTCATTCGCTATTTCGATGGGATTGCGAGTGACAGGTACCGGATTTGGAACTATCCTTTCCATTTCTTCTTCCGAAGATTGCGGAGACTCTGCGGTTTCAGCAATGATTTGAGGTAAAGAGGGTTGGTTAAAGAGACGTTTCTTTGCTCTATTTCTGGCCCTAAGTAATCTCTCAGGCTCAGGATTGAACTCTAGATCACTACTTGAAGGCTCACTCATAAACTAACCCAACTAGTACCTGCAAAAGAAATGAAAACAGATCAGCTTCAATAGACAATGAACTTGGTGCTTCAAACTTAACAGACTTCGTTTTCACTACAATAAATCCCCGGCAGCGGCGCCAAAAACTTGTTGCGTGCTCAATGTGTTAAAATAAATAAGCAATGAGATAGAGAGAGCACTCAGAACATGCAAGCATACATGATCTTATAGCAAGTAGTAAGTATTTTTTCATTCGTTTTCCCACAGAGATTTATTATGAGCTACTCGTGAAGTGTAAAGTTAAGAAAGAATGGATGGATTTGATGGGGTAGAATTGGTTTTAAATTGTCTAATTTCTAAGGAATGTGTAGAGGATAGCAACATAAACAAGTGCAAGTCAAAGTTAAACTCAAAGGAAAAGAGACGAGATTAATAAACGAAGAAGAAAACAGCTAAACAGAATTATAAACTCAGCAGAATTGCGAAAACAGCAATTCTACCGCAATCTTACTAACAACGAAACTGTGTAAAATGGAGAAACAAGGGCTACTAACGACTCCTCTATAGGCATTTCCTCACGATTCTCAAGCTTTGGATCAACTCTCTATTCATCAAACTCACTCAATCTCATGTATCGTCCGATTCCATGCATTAGATTCTTTAGTTTACTCATATCCAAGTAAGGTCTTAAGCATCTTGTTTAAAGCAGAAAGTTATGGTTTGTACTAGGAAAACGCCTATTCCTAGGTCGATTTCTGGCTACCTTGAAAGGCTAGCATGAGTGTATGACTCTGAACTCTTACTCCTTCCAGAGGTTAGGATTTCTTTGGACAAAATGGATGGCCAATCGAAATTGCCCGTGGGATGAAGCTTACATACAATCAATGCTTCGAGAGCTATCCTACATGCTTGGTTCACGTTTTTTACCCTATAGTATTGTCATTAGCATGCCCCTATGTGACTTAGTTACTCATGGATATAGAAAGAACAAAAATACGAGTTGAAACAGACATGCTTAGAAGAGAAATAGAGACAAACAGCAAGGGAAAAACAGTAGCAGCAAAGAGAAGAAACTGTGAAATGCTGAATTTTGCTTTGATTACTTGAGTGTTTGAATGAACAAAGGAAAGCTTGAAGTGAATAACATAAAGACAGAAAGCAACGCAATAGAATGAACTAGTCACTAGAACAGAAACAACAACTAAACAATGCTGGAAATTAGAAATGAAAGGCAAAAAGCAGTAAATTAAGCTTGGACGCCTCGTCGCAACCGCCTCGGCTGAAGGATGAGAAAGATCAGCCTTGCTTGGATGAATCCAATCGGGAGAGAAGATGAATCTTCTCTCCTTCCTATCAGATTGTCGACTCCAACAGCTAAACTTCGCAAACCAACAGACGGCAAAGAAAAACAGGAGAAAAGATGGAGCTGCGAGAAGACTTCTACGCTTTTCCGGATGATGATTGAACCCTCTACTTTGACCCCCTTTTATAGTAATCTGCAGGTGCGTTTGGGCCAAGGAGAACCATCCATCCTCAACGTCGTACTTCAAAATGGATGGAGGAGAAAGAACGAATCCCTGAAATAACGAAAATTAACAGAAACAGATCAGTCAACTTACGGTTTTCGCTTGAAACATTGCTGTTTTAGCAATGTTTCCGCAATGCTATCGCAATGCGCATTTTTCACTCTTTTCCTTCGGTTTTCATTCCTTTTCTTTCCTCTTGCACACAAGTCCTAATTTAGCTACCTTTTTCTAAATCTCATATATAAACATAGGTTTAAGCTAAATCCTATCAAAAACACCTAAGAGTGTACATCTTTCTAAGATAAATAAGTCCTAAAAAGGTCACTTTTGGAGACGTAACATCAGAGCATTGAGCTGGTTGCTCATTGCACTGAGTGCATCCATGTCTTGATCCTTCCTTCTATTTGGCTCCACATGATCATCCGACCATCGACAGTGTGATGTTGAAATCTTCTCCAAAATCTCATAGGCTTCGTTATATCTCTTTGATAGCATAAAACCTCCAGCTGAGGAATTCAGGACTTGTCTCGTGCTGGGGTTACATCCTTTGAAGAATACTTCAATCTGGATACACCATGGAATGTCATTGTGTGGACACTTGAGTAGCAGATCTTTGAATCTGGTCCAAGCTTCATGTAGAGATTCATTCTCGGCTTGTTTGAATTTGATGATGTCATCACAAAAATTGGAGTTCCTATCTGGAGGGAAATACTTCACCAAGAACTTCTCAGCTACGTCTGTCCAGTTGACAATTGATCCGGAGGGGAAGGAATTCAACCATGTCTTGGCTTTGTCTCTCAATGAGTACGGGAAGAGGTACAGTCGCAAAGCTTCTTGAGACACTCCTGGGATGACAAAGGTGTCACTCACTCCCAGGAAGTTCCTCAAGTAATTGTGGGGGTCTTCATTCTCCACACCGAAGAATTGTCCAACTGTGGACAACATCTGAAACATGACAGGTTTCAATTCGAATGAGTGGGCTGTGATTTCTGGGCGTATGATGCTCGGATTGAGCTCCTCAGGCATAGGTACAAGGTAGGATAGTATAGCACTATCCTTGTCATTCGCAATTTCAATGGGGCTGCGAGTGTTAAGTGCTCGATTTGGTGCTTCTTCTACTCTTTCCATTTCAGCTCGTTGTGGTTCGAATTGCACTGACTCTGCGTGGTCAGCAATAGGCTGAAATACAGGTTGATTTTGAGGTGGCTGATTCAAACGACGTGAAGCTTCCCTTCTAATCTTATTTATGTTCCTTAGAGTTCTTTCAGGATCGGGATCAAACTCAAGATTGTAGTTTGGAAACTCATTCATAAACCAGCTTTGTTAGTACCTGCAAAATAAACGCAAAAGATTAGCTCCAATCATTTAAGCTCTTCTAAGATAACACAAATCGTTTTTACTAAACAAAGTCCCCGGCAGCGGCGCCAAAAAATTGAATGTGAGAGCACTCAGATCATGCAAGTATACATGGTCTGCAACAAGTGATAAGTATAATTTATATCGATTTCCCACAGAGACTGAGTTGAGTGACTAGCGATTTGGTGTGTGTTAAATTAGATAAGGTAACTAGAAATGAATGGATTTTTGGTTGAGACACTAATTTATAACGGGTGCAAGGAAAAATGCAAGTTTAACACAAAGCAAGATAAACTAAAGGAAACTATGATGTTGACAACTAGTATTGCGGGTCTCGCAATACTTTCGCAATGGATTCACAATGGATTAAAAGGCTGATAAAAGACTAAGGTAAAGTGGCAGGACGGATTTTTGAATATCCGCTTAATCTCAAGCTGTCGAGGCTTGCCAAAATATGATTTATAAAGCCTATGACCAAGGCTTTGCAGCCAGTGGTAACAGGGTCGATCCAAGGAATAGGAAGAATGAATTTACTAGTGAAATTGGGATTTAATTGATTAATTGGTAATGGGGGGTTTTATCATGCAAGAAAAATGTCAAATAAGCTAATGAAAGAGAGAAATAATATGAAGAACGTGTGCGCGGTTTGGGAAGTCTAGGGGTCAATTGTTAGACAAATTCAACTTATCATTTAATTCTATTAACATGGATTCCAGTTTACTGAACACGCGGACGACTACCAGAGAAGCCCCAAAGTAGCCGACTCCATGGATTTTTATTAGACCACACAGTTCTAATTACACTTTATCTAATCCTACGTCAAGGTGATCAGCCCCAAAGTAAATTTAGACAGTCACTAGCTAACCGCGACAAACATTCGAGCGTGAATTCAAATTGCTAGTAGATTGCCCGCAAACGCTGTATGCAATCAACAACTATCCAACCCGACCCGATACTTCGATTTAATTTTATCTACCTGTGTTACTTAGTCGAGTAGTGAGAGGCACGACATCGCTACTCTTTAACATACACAACATGCGAAACTACCCGAGTGTCAATCAACGTATTTTAGCATGAGCGTTGGATTAAGCAAAGTAGATAAATGCAAAGTAAACAGAACCAATATGCATATCAAAACTCAGATTATCAAAGCTAAATCGTCTAACAAAATTCCCCTAAACAAATCCCAAACCGTCACCCTTACCTTAGCCGCTCATGGCGCGGTTCGTCAATCCCGCTCCAACAACGACCATGGAAGAGTTCATCTACCTATTACAATGGAAAGTGGAGCTCACTAGCATGCCAACAATGGCGGAGGTCCACGGAAAATAGAGAGAAAATGGGGAAGAAGAAGACTAAAATCGCCTAAAACCGTAGAGAGATGAAGAAGATCAAGCTCTCCAAAAATTATGCAGAAAATCGTCTTTTAGCTGCTGTAATCGTCGTAGCGTCGAGACGCTAGGCCAGCGTCTCGACGCTGTGCCCTAAGTAATCCGCGCGCGTGTGCGATGGCGTCGTGACGCAAGGCCAGCGTCGCGACGCTTCCCCGATGAAATTCCTGCGCGCGCCTCCTCCGGAGCGTCTCGACGCCAAGCAGGGTCTCGACGCCAGGGCAGCGTCGAGCTAGCGTCTCGACGCTATCACTCGACGCTTGCTCTCGGGTTTTTCCAGCGTCGAGCCAGCGTCTCGACGCTGGCTCTCGGGTTTGGGGCTGATGCTTTGCCTCTCCAAGGCTGTTTTGGCCCGTTTCTTCACGGAACAAGTTCCCCTCTTCCCGATGCATTCCCGGGGCGCTAAAACTCCACTTTAAGCTCTCGAATATGCCCAACGGACGCACGAGCTCTTTGCCGCTTTTCTCCTACAAAAGAGATATATTTAATCAATTGAAAGCGAACTTTAGCTATAATTAGGACGTATTTAATAGCTCCAAAATGGAGTTATCAAACACCCCCAACTTAAACATTGCTAGTCCTCGAGCAAGCACTACAGAGACATTGACTCTAAGGACGCGTTTACATATATTCTAACTCAAACCTCCATGCATATTGAAATTTAAACACGAGTATAATCATGGAAGCATTTGTTCATGTATTAACTAGGACATATCAAAAATTAACTCTTGCCCCCTAACGTGTGTGTGTGCTAGACAACCACTCCTAAACTCACGTAAACCCGGAAAAACCAACATGCAACGCACATCCCGTTTTCCCCCTACTTCTAGCGTTTAAGAACAGCTACACTTGACTTACACGAGAGAAAGAAGCAAATTAAGAGACCTAATTATTTTCTCATTCTTTTTCTTTCTTTTCAAAAGTACTTTGTACTCTTTTTATTTTGGGTTCTTTGAACCAACCTTTCATTTCTTTTTCTTTCCTACTCGAGCTGCCTGACACGTCAAATTCATGCATAAAACTTCACGTTTTTAAGGACTGACGCTCACTTCTTTTAAGCGCTAATAAGAAGGAGGAGCGCCTCGAGAGGAATTTTTCTACCAAACATGCTTTTCTATTTTTTTTTATTAGGCTAAGCACATGCTTTCTCAATTAACTAACTACTAACTCTCATGCAACAAGCTACCTAAGGGTGCCTTTTGGGGTGACAACGAGAATTAGCTAAACATGCGATAAACCAAGCTTACGGAATCTAGGGAGAGGTTGCTGAGTGCGCGATGAGTGCAAGGGAGCAACAGAAAAAAATTTAAAATTTTTGACATGAACCTAATAAACACAAAACTCATGCAAAAACTCGATTATGAACATGCTCAGATTTCCAACATGCATTTCCTAGGCTATCATCGTCAGAAAACAATAAACAGAGTCCCAAGCACTTCAATATCTTTGCAACACTTCTCAACAAACTACACATGCACATCCATCGGACTACTCCACCCCCAACTTCAAAATTTGGCATTGTCCTCAATGCCAACCAGTCAGATACAACAAAGTAAAAGGGAAGAAGAACTACACTTCCCTGACTCTTGGTGAAGCTGGCGAGGGCGAGGAAGCGGCACATAAACCCATCAGAGCCCAAAATTTGCCTTCTCTTCCTTGATTCCTAAAAAAAAAAAACAGCAAGCTAATTAAAACTAAATTAATCTAAAAAGCAATAAAACTACACTAAAGCATAAAAACAGTCCATCGCTCGGGTGCCTCCGAGAAGCGCAGAATTTTTAAAGTCGGTTGCTCGACTGTATTCTCTCGACAGACTCATCCATAGTCTGTAGGTGCGGGGGACGATCCATACTTGTCCTTGGCCACACCTTTTCCACCATCCACCTGAAAATTGTTTTGCACTCTTCGTGCCTCGGGCACGTGAATATAAGAAGTGTTAGTGCAAAAACTAGCAGTATCATCAAACAAATTTAAATCAGAAATTTTGACAGAGACATGGGAACCATCCCTCAAGCGCGAGGGTAGACTCCCATTCTCAACATGCTCAACCACAGAAACATTTCCAGCAGATTTTCCAAATAAAGAGAACTCATGCAAAGTATCATCAAACTCCAGAGAAACAACGCCCTTAAACACATCAATTTTGACCCTAGCGGTCTTAAGAAAGGGACGTCCTAACAACATGGAGGACGAAGCATGCGATGAGTTTTCATTCATATCTAAAACAAGGAAATCAGCGGGAAACGTCATATTCCCAACTCTAACTAAAACATCCTCTACCTTCCCCCTAGGACAGATGCTCGACCCATTAGCCAACTGAACAGAAACATTACATTCATGCATTTCATTTAAATTCAGATCACGATACAATGCATAAGACATAACATTAACAGAGGCTCCTAGGTCTAACATGGCATTATGAACAATTTTACTACCTATAGTGCAAGGGATAGTAAAAGTACCTGGATCGTTGCACTTTGCAGGCAACGTACCTGGGAGTATGGCAGAGACGTTTTCCTTCTTTTTCTCAGTCCCTCTGGACTTTCTCTTCTTAGTGCACCAACTCTTTAGGAATTTTGCATACTTGGGCACTTGACTGACTGCCTCTAGGAGCGGGATATTTACCATCACCTTTTGGAAGGTTCGCAGGACCTCCTCATCATCAGATTCCACAGTAGGCTTCGCAAGTGTTAAGTCTCTGAAAGTGACTTATTTAGGACCCATTTAGCTTAAGAAGATGTACACATTTAGGTGTTTTTGTTAGCATTTAGCCTAAACCTATGCTTTAATATGAGAATTAGAAGAAGGTAGCTAATTTAGGACTTATGCACAATAGGTAGAAAAAGGGTTGAAAACCGAAGGAAAAGAATGAAAAAATAAACATTGCGAATGAATTGCGAAATCATTGCGGTGACCGCAATTATTCAAGTTAAAACCGTAAGTTGGCTGACCTTTTTCTGTTTAGATCCGACTTTTCAGGGATTCGTTCTTTCTCCTCCATCCATTCTGATATATGACGTTGAAGACTGATGGTTCTCCTTGGCCCAAACGCACCTGCAAACTACTATAAAAGGGGGTCAAAGTCGGAGGTTCAGTCATCACTCGAAGCGCAGAAGTCTTCTCGCAGTCCACCATTTCCATCTGTTTTCCTTTGCCGTCTGTTGGAGTGAGAGTCTCAGCTGTTGGAATCGATAATCTGATAGGAAGGAGAGAAGATTCTTCTTCTCTCTCGATTGGATTCATCCAAGCAAGGCTGATCTTTCATCCCTTTCATTCGAGGCGACTGCCACGAAGCTTTCCAGCAACTCTTTACTGTTTTTCTGTCTTTCTCTTCTGTTTTACATTCTGCTTCGTGCTGTTCTTTTCCTAAGTAGTTAGATTAGTTTATTTCGTTGCTTTCTGTCTTGTTGCTATTTACTTTACAGCTTTTATCTGTTCAGCAAACAATTTCAGTAATCAAAGTTCATTTCTACATTTCTTATTTCCCATCTTCTGCTACGGGTTTGGCTTACTGTTTTAAGCACATCTCCCTTCTAAGCATGTCTATCTTACCTGCCATTTCTGTTCTCTATATATCCATGAGTAGCTAAGTCACTTAGGGGCATGCTAATGACAGAACTATAGGCTAAAAAACGTGAATCAAGTAGGCAGATTAACACTCGAACATTGATTGTATGTAAGCTTCATCCCACGGGCAATTTCGATTGGCCATCCATTTTGTCCAAAGAACTCCTAACCTCTGGAAGGAGTAAGAGTTCAGAGTCATATAATCATGCTAGCCTTTCATGGTAATCAGGAAACGGCCTAGGAATAGGCGTTTCCCTAGTACAAACTAAACACTCCTGCTTAAATAAGATGCTTGAGACCTTACTTTGAAGTCGAGTAAACTTAAGACTCTAATGCATGGAATCGGACGATACTTGAGATAGAGTGAGTTTGATGTACAGAGAGTTGATCCAAAGCTTGATAATCGTAATAAACTGCCTATAGGATAGTCATTAGTAGCCCTTAATTCGCCCATTTACACACTTTTGCTGTTGAGTTAATTGCGGATTAATTGCGGTTCTCGCAATTCTGCTAAAGTGCATTCTGTGTAGCTGTTTTCTTCCTCGTTTATTAATTCCATCTCTTGTCCTTTGCATCTAATTTCAACTTGCATTTGTTTATGTTATATCCCTTTATACATTCAGCAAAAAGTAGATAAATAAAAACCAATTTTACCCCATCAAATTCATCCCATCTTTCTTAACAATCACACTTCGCGAATAGCTAAAAATGAGTCTCTGTGGAAAAAACGAATTAAATATACTTACTACTTGCTGTGAGACCATGTATGCTTGCATGTTCTAAGTGCTCTCTCTACCCTTTCGCATATTTATCTTTACTCATTGAGCACGCAACAAGTTTTTGGCGCCGCTGCCGGGGACTTATTTTAAGTGAAAACGAAGTTTGTTAAGTCTGAAACATCAAAGTATTTTCCATTGAATTTGATCCATTTTCATTTCTTTTTCAGGTACCATTTAGGGTAGTTTATGAATGAGACTCCATCTAGTGATCTAGAGTTCAACCCTGAGCCCGAGAGATTACTTAGAGCTAGGAATAGAGCCAAGAAACGTCTCTTTAAACAAACCCTTCTACCTCCAATCATTGCAGAGACTACAATTCCTCCGCAATTACCTCAAGAAGAAATGGCTGGAGTAAATCAAAACCTGGTGCCTGTCACTCGCAATCCCATTGAAATAGCGAATGACAAGGATAGCGCCATCCTTTCATATTTAGTACCTATGCCTGGGGAGCTGAACCCCAGCATAATCCGTCCTGAAATCACTGCCAACTCATTCGAGTTAAAGCCAGTGATGTTCCAAATGTTGTCCACTGTGGGACAATTCTTTGGAATAGAAAATGAGGACCCCCATAACCACCTTAGGAACTTCTTAGGAGTTAGTGACACATTCCTAATCCCTGGAGTTTCCCAAGAAGCCCTGAGGCTATATCTTTTCCCTTACTCTTTGAGGGACAAAGCCAAAACATGGTTAAATTCTTTACCCTCAGGATCTGTCCGCAATTGGACAGATCTAGCAGAAAAATTCCTAGTCAAATATTTCCCACCAGATAGGAATTCGACCTTTCGTGATGATATCATAAAATTCAAACAAGCTCCAAGTGAGTCCCTTCACGAAGCTTGGACAAGATTCAAAGACCTTCTCATTAAATGTCCACACCATGGCATTCCATGGTGTATCCAAATAGAAGTTTTCTTTAAAGGATGCAACCCCAGCACCAGACAAGTCTTAAATTCATCTGCTGGTGGTTCCATGTTGTCCAAGAGTTACAACGAGGCCTATGAGATCTTGGAGAAGATCTCAGCATCTCACTGTAGGTGGTCAGACGATCCAGTAGAGCCAACTAGAGCTCAAGACAAGGATGCTCTAAGCGCCATGAGCACCCAAATAAATGCCCTGACCAACTTAGTCAAGCAAATGGCTCAGGCCAATCTCCAAACCAGTGCCAATACCGCCACAGCCATGTCAATGGGCACCCAACCAAGTCAAGGCGAGGCACCAATCTGTGGATTCTGTGGGGAAGGGCACCCTTATGAATATTGCCCTGGGAATCCATCCTCGGTCTGCTATGTAGGAAGCCAGCAGCAGCCAAGGAACAACCCCTACTCACAAACTTACAATCCTGGTTGGAGAAACCACCCTAACCTGTCATGGGGTGGCCAACAGAACACTAACCAAAATCCTAACCAACCAAGGCCGAGTGGAACACCTGGTTTCACTCCCCAACATAACCAATCAATGTACCAAAAACCTTACAATCAACCTGTAGGATCTTCTGTAGAGAACCTACTCAAGGAATATATAGCTAAGAATGATGCTACTCTTCAGAGCCAGCAAGCTACTCTTAGGAGCCTGGAAAACCAAATAGGCCAATTAGCCAATGAACTTAAAAGTAGGCCCCAAGGTAGACTCCCTGCTGATACCGAGGTACCAAGGAGAGATGGCAAGGAACAAGTTCAAGCAATTGAACTCAGGAGTGGAAGACCATTGGTGAGCAACACAAAGGACACACCAAAGAGAGTAGAGAACACTGAGTCTAGTGCTCCACTGGAGTCTCTGCCAAGCCAAGGTCCACCACCAACTAGCACATCAGGAGCCAGGCTAGAGCCAATTGTTGAGGACGTAGAAGAAATTCCAAGGCCTCCACCTATCTTAAGGCGTCCTGACGTGCCTGCATATGTGCCACCACCTCCATACCCTCGAAGGCTTAAGAAGAAGCAGGAACAGGAAGTTCATTTTAATAAATTCTTAGAAATACTTAAGCAAGTGCATGTTAACATTCCTTTTGTAGAAGTTTTACAGTCTATGCCTTCTTATGTAAAGTTTTTGAAGGACATTATTACTAACAAAAAAATAATTGGTGAGTTTGAAACAGTAAACCTCACCGAGGAGTGCAGTGCCATCCTCCAGAACAAGCTGCCCAAGAAGGAGAAGGATCCTGGTTCCTTCACCTTACCTGTGGAACTTGGAGGCAAGCACGTGGGCAGAGCGCTTTGTGACCTGGGCGCCAGCATAAATCTCATGCCCCTGTCCCTATTCCGCCAGTTGGGAATGGGAGAAGCACGTCCAACTACTGTCACTTTACAGCTAGCAGACAGATCCATCGCATATCCAGAAGGTAAGATTGAGGATATTCTAGTTAAAGTTGACAAATTCATTTTCCTTGCAGATTTCATTGTCCTGGACTATGAGGCAGACAAGGAGGTTCCCATCCTGCTAGGTAGACCATTTCTAGCCACAGGTAGGGCACTAATAGATGTGCAAAAAGGTGAGTTAACTATGAGGGTTCATGATGAAGAGGTAAAATTTAGTGTTTACAAAGCTTTAAGGTATCCCTCTGATTCTGAGTCTTGTGCTAGCATGGATGTTGTTGACTCACTAATGGAAGAACAATTAGAGCATGTACTGTTAACCAAGCATGCTAGTGAATATGTACAAGTAGATGTAGCTGACTTAAATGTATCTGACATAATGAATATGCCTGTAAATAACCCTCAACATGTATGTATGAATATCGATTTAACTGATAGAACTGTAAATCCTTTGAAACCCTCCATTGAGCATCCACCTATTTTAGAACTGAAACCACTACCTACTCACCTCAAATATGCATATTTAGGAGATAATGACACGCTGCCTGTAATTATTTCTTCTAAGCTAAGTGAACAGCATGAGGTTGATTTAATTTTACTGCTTAAGCAACATAGGAAGGCTATAGCATGGACTATTGCTGATATTCGAGGCATTAGCCCTTCTTATTGCATGCACAAAATTATATTAGAGGAAGATCACACACCTAAGGTAGATCACCAGCGTAGGTTAAACCCCTCTATGAAAGAGGTAGTGAAGAAAGAAATAATAAAGTGGTTAGATGCAGGAGTGATTTTCCCCATAGCTAGTAGCCAGTGGGTGAGCCCCATCCAATGTGTACCTAAAAAGGGGGGAATAACGGTGGTAGTCAATGAGAACAACGAACTGATTCCAACAAGGACTGTCACAGGGTGGAGGGTATGTATGGATTACAGAAAGTTAAATAAAGAAACTAAAAAAGACCATTTCCCTATACCGTTTATTGACCAGATGCTAGACAGAATAGCTGGTAGAGCCTACTATTGTTTTTTAGATGGGTACTCTGGCTATAATCAAATTACTATAGACCCTAGGGATCAAGAGAAGACCACCTTCACTTGCCCTTTTGGAACGTTTGCCTTCCGCAGAATGCCTTTTGGCTTATGCAATGCACCGGCAACTTTCCAAAGGTGCATGATGGCAATCTTCTCTGAGTTGGATGAATCCATGATAGAAATATTCATGGATGACTTCTCAGTTTTTGGGGATTCATTTAAAACCTGTCTAGAAAACCTAGGACAAGTCCTGGCTAGGTGTGAAGAGACCAACCTAGTCCTAAATTGGGAAAAGTGCCATTTTATGGTAGATGAAGGGATTGTCTTAGGACATAGAGTGTCAAGGGCAGGTGTAGAAGTGGATAGGGCAAAGATAGAGATCATAGAGAAGTTGGTAGAACCCCAGAATGTCAAGGCTATTAGGAGTTTCTTAGGGCATGCTGGCTTCTACAGAAGGTTCATCAAGGACTTTTCTAAGATAGCCAAGCCTCTGTGCGAGCTTCTAGAGCTAAATAGACCATTTATCTTCTCTAAAGAATGTGTAGTAGCTTGGAAAACCCTTAAGGAAGCACTGGTCACAGCACCAATCATAGTAGGACCAAATTGGGATCTCCCATTTGAGATGCTATGTGATGCCAGTGACTATGCTGTAGGAGTCATGTTAGGACAGAAGATTGACAAGCTCACACACCCTGTCTATTATGCTAGTAAGACCTTGAATGAGGCTCAATGTAATTATACAACTACAGAGAAAGAGATGCTTGCTGTAGTCTTTGCTTGTGAAAAATTTAGAAACTATATTGTAGGAACTAGGACCATTGTATATACTGACCATTCTGCTTTAAAATATCTTATGAGAAAGGCTGATGCTAAGCCTAGATTGATTAGATGGGTGTTATTGCTGCAGGAATTTGATTTGGACATTCGGGACAAGAAAGGTTGTGAAAATGTGGTTGCAGATCACCTGTCTCGATTGCAGCATAATTGCGAAAAAATTGCGGAGACCGCAATTTCTGATGCTTTTATAAATGAACATGTATTTGCTTTGGCTCATCGTGATAACGATGAGGAACCGTGGTTTGCTGATATTGCTAACTTCCGTGCATCACAGGTATTACCAATGTTCAAGGGAGGACAAGAAAAGAAGCGGTTCCTTCATGAAGCAAGGAAATTCATCTGGGATGACCCCACACTTTACAGAACCTGTGCTGATGGCTTACTAAGGAAGTGTGTTTCAGCTGCTGAAGCGAAGTCTGTGCTACAGCACTGTCACTCATCTCCTTATGGTGGACACTTTGGTGGCCAAAGGACAGCTGCGAAGGTATTTCAGAGTGGCTACTACTGGCCAACAATCTTCAAGGACGCACACGACTATGCCCACAGCTGTGATGAGTGCCAAAGGACAGGTAATCTCAGTCGCAAGGATGAGATGCCCCTCACCTACATCTTAGAGTTGGAGCTCTTCGATGTGTGGGGCATTGATTTCATGGGACCATTCCCTCCATCATCAGGTAACCTGTACATTTTAGTAGCAGTAGACTACGTGTCCAAGTGGGTAGAAGCCAAAGCATGTCCTAATAATGATGCTAAAACAGTCACTAACTTCTTGCATAGGCACATTTTCACTAGATTTGGGACTCCTCGTGCTATCATTAGTGATGAGGGGTCACATTTCATTAATAAGGCTATGGAGAAGATATTGGCTAAATATAACATTAGACATAGGGTAGCTACTCCCTACCACCCACACTCAAATGGTCAAGCTGAAATTTCCAATAGGGAGATAAAGAACATCCTAGAAAAGGTAGTCAAACCTAATAGGAAGGACTGGTCATTTAAGCTTGAGGATGCACTTTGGGCTTATAGAACAGCATATAAGACACCCCTAGGCATGTCTCCCTATAGGTTGGTGTATGGCAAGGCCTGCCACTTGCCACTTGAGTTAGAAAACAAGGCATTTTGGGCCATGAAAGCATTGAATTTTTGTGTAAAGGATGCGGGGACACTAAGGTCTTTGCAGCTACATGAACTTGATGAGCTTAGGCATATGGCCTATGAGAATGCCAAAATGTATAAAGAAAAGACCAAAATATGGCACGACAGTAGACTCAGGATCAAGGACTTTAGGAAAGGCCAACTTGTACTCTTATTTAACTCACGATTAAAGTTATTTCCAGGCAAACTAAAGTCTAGATGGTCGGGTCCATTTGTTGTTACTAATGTCTTTGTTCATGGTGCAATAGAGATAAAGAACTTGCAGCAAGGACAGCCATTTATGGTCAATGGTGCTAGATTGAAGCACTACTATGAGGAAGGAGATGTGAAGACTCTCTCGGCCTTCCTCTTGACTGAAGCATGACAAAAAGAAAGAGAGAGAACGAGTGGTTACTGTGCTCGTTTAGTCAAGGCCAAATGCCTTAGTTGATTTGTTTTTTTTTTTTTTTTTTTTTTTTTTTTTTCTGTTTTTCCGCTTATCATTTGTATGTTTTGTGGTGTAATTTTAATTGCGTATTTAATGTTTGTTTTGTTTGTTTTTGCAAGGATTCGAAAGAGGGGATCAAGGAGAGTAAATCCCACTTTAAAAATCAAGAAACGGTTGAGCCAAATAAAAGATACGGACGGGCAAAGTTGGAGATTTCAATGAAATAATATCCCTGGAATTGCGCTAAAATTGCTGGATCCGCAAAAAGAGCCGTTGGGATTTTATCCGTTGCCTTTATATCCGTTGGAAGCCGCTCGATCGTTACGATTATCTCTCTCTTTGCTCTCCAAGAATTCAGCGATTCTCTCCATCTTTGATTCCTCTCCCAAGATCTTCAAGAATCAGCAATGGTGGCCACACGTGCTGAACGATCCGCAGCCAAGAAGAAGGCTGATGACGCAGCTGAAGCAGCTGCGAGGGAAGCGCTTCTCGCCCTTGCAGACGATGGTGCCGTTCGCACCGGTCCTCTTCCCAAGCTTCCTATTCGTAGGAAGAAGTGGAGGGTGGTCACTGAGATCCCCGCTGGGCCATCTGAGCCAATGGGCACGCCCAAGAAACGCCGGTGGAGTGTCAAGACGGCCGCCGAATCAAGCACAGCAAAGACTCCCTCTGTGGAGAGTCAAGAACCTGATCGTGCATCCCACGAGTCAGCCAAAGAAGGGTCGTCGCCGTCTGCGTCACCTGTGCGCAACCCTCTCCCATCTGAACCAGTGCCAAGCGCAGAGTCGTCACCGCCTGCACAGAGCCCCGAGTTGTCTCCAGCACCTCAGAGTTCTGATCCGACACCTGCAGCAGCGCAGAGTCCTGGACCATCATCTTCGCCACTGAGTTCTGCGCAGACACCATCAGCAGAGCACAATTTTCCACAGCCTGATCCTGAATTCCCATATGGGGATTATCAAGAGTCCACGCCAGGCAGTGGAGATGCTGGTGAAGCCGAAGTCTTCTCTCCTATGAGGGAAGATAGCCCTGTCGAGCCTGCACAGCAAGACGATTCTATGGAGGAGACGTTGGGGGCATGCTTCCCACAACTCAACACCAAGGCCAGGCTCAAGAAGCAGAAGAAGGCCAGAATTGATAAGGCCAAGAAGTTAAAGAAAAAGAAGGCCAAGAAGGTGCCAACGACGGACAAGGGGAGTGCTGAGCCTTCGCTCAAACGCCTCAAGGTGGAGGCTGCTGCATCATCCAAACCAGCAGATAAGGGGAAGGCTAAACTCTACCCTGAAGACGAACCTCCGTCAGTGAGGTATGTCTCATCTGATGCGGAATCCAGGGGTGTTGAGCTCAGGAAGCGGGACCTATTGCACGAGAAGGGATTCCTTGATCGACTTGCTGACCTGCCGCAGTTCTTGCGCGCAGGGGTGATCAACCATGGCTGGGAAGAATTCTGCAGACCGCCTAATCCAGCATACACGAGCATGGTGTATGATTTCTACGCTAATGTGCTCAGCCCTGAGGATGGCCTGTCCGTGGTCAGAGGGGTGGAAGTTGATTTCTCAGCCAAGGCCATCAATGAAGCCTTTGGTCTCAAGGGCCAAGCGCACACAGATTATGCACGGATAGTTGATGAGCCGACTGAGGCCGTGCTGGAAGAGGCCATTCGCACAATTGGCCAGCCTGAAGCAGCGTGGACTGTCTCACGCAATGGTCGGCACACCTTGATGAGTGCCAATCTGACAGCAAAAGCGGCTGTGTGGTTTGCCTTTGTGAGGAGAAAGCTGTCCCCGGTGACTCACGAGACGACAATCAACCAGAGTAGATCACTGCTGGTTTATGCTATCATGCGCGGTCTCACGATCAATGTGGGGGAGATCATGTCAGCTGCCATTGCTGAATGCGCCAGAAAAGGTAAGGGGCCATTATTTTTCCCCAACACTATAACCAAATTGTGTTTGCTTGCAGGAGTTCCCACCGAGCGCTTGGAGCAGCAGCTGCCTTACACAGGCCATTTGGAGCTGCCTGCGAACCTGAGGCTGAGAAGAAAGGGGAATATGGAGTTTGAGTTGGATAGGCTGGCTGCTGAACAGTCCCTATCCATGGCCTGCTTAATGGACATGCAGAGGAGAATGGCTCAATGAGCCAACTATGCGCAGGCAAGGGATAAGGAAGTTGCAGACCAGCTGGGGTGCATCTTCCCGGACTTCCCCACCAACCTCCTAACTCCATGGGTGCCCCCACGACCAAGGCAACCAGATGAGGATGACGAGAATTGAGTGCTGGTTTGAAGAGCACTAAAGGGAGTATTGCTGTTCCCTTAGAAATAAAAGACAATTTTTCTGTTTTCTGATAGGATCATGTATATTATGCTGTTTTGGGATCAACTTTTGATCTGTTTTTAATGTTTAGTTTTATGTTTTTTCTTTTGCTTAGTCTAGTCAGATGTTAGCTGAATAGGTAGGATAGTTTAGTTTTATTTTTAGGATGCATGAGTAACAGGAAAAAGCATGCTAGGGGCCTGAATCAATGTTAAATCTGCCCGGATTGAATTGCGAAATAATTGCGGTTCCCGCAATTTTTGTGACTGATTGCATGTTTTGGACTGTCTGTTTAGTTAGGCTGTGATCTGTTAAATTCTATCTTTTGCTGCTAGCATGACTACCTTATATAGCTGATCTTGAAGCATGCTGGAAGAGTGTCATAGGACACCCTTTAATAGTTTAAATTTGCCTCTGAATAGTGCTCAGCATGCATAAACCATAAGTCCTTAAGACTTTCTGTTATGTTCAAATTTTCTGCTGCTGGGATAGATGCTTTTAGAATGTTTTGCCTATGCCTAGGCTTTTTGAATTCTCTTTGTTTTACTTTGGACTAGATGCTTCTAGGATAGTTTGGGGGTGTGCCACCTCAGACACTCATTGGGGACAATGAGTAGTTGAAGTTTGGGGGAGGCCACCCTAGGCCTAGGAACATTCCTCTCTCCCTTAGAAACATAAGCATTCTTCTTCTCCTTTAAAAAAAAATGATGATGAACTGAAAAACAATGAAAAAAGAATAAAGGGGGGAGTTTCTCTTAGGTTGCTGAGTAATCAGTGCCAAGTGTGTAACCCACAAGTGGCGTTGCATCAAAAGGCAACCAAAGGAGAGGCTCCACCTAAGTAAGAAAAAGAAAAAATAGGGAAGAAGAATGTATACCTAGGAGTTATAACTTTGTGGCTTAGATGTCCTATTTAAAAAAAGAACTCTGATCCTCAATTAGCTAAGCACAAAGTTGTAACTTGTAGGGTTGTTTAGGGAGATGAGTGTTTATCCAATGAAGTGATGCCAGGGTTTAGGTTGTTCTCTAAAAGTACTACTGTCACTGTTAATACTAAGACTGGCATGACTCTAAGGAATCCTAGACACATTAAAAATAAGCTAGAAGCATGTACTGAGTCTGGAGTAAAGCTTGGTAGAATTTGAAACCTTAGGGATAGTGGCATGATATCATAAAAGTAGTTAGATCAGTAGTAGGGGTTTAACAAAAACAGTAGGTATGGTAGGCAGGTGAAGTCAGAAGAAGCTTGATAAGAGGTTAATTCTAAACTTAGAAGTGTGTCACAGGACAGCACTGCTAGAGATAGGGATATAGGGGAGTCGGTAAGTAGTTAAAGAAGATAAAATAACAGCCTAGGTAAGTCCTTAGTATGCTTGAGGACAAGCAAAGCCTTAAGTTTGGGGGTGTGTTAAGTCTCTGAAAGTGACTTATTTAGGACCCATTTAGCTTAAGAAGATGTACACATTTAGGTGTTTTTGTTAGCATTTAGCCTAAACCTATGCTTTAATATGAGAATTAGAAGAAGGTAGCTAATTTAGGACTTATGCACAATAGGTAGAAAAAGGGTTGAAAACCGAAGGAAAAGAATGAAAAAATAAACATTGCGAATGAATTGCGAAATCATTGCGGTGACCGCAATTATTCAAGTTAAAACCGTAAGTTGGCTGACCTTTTTCTGTTTAGATCCGACTTTTCAGGGATTCGTTCTTTCTCCTCCATCCATTCTGATATATGACGTTGAAGACTGATGGTTCTCCTTGGCCCAAACGCACCTGCAAACTACTATAAAAGGGGGTCAAAGTCGGAGGTTCAGTCATCACTCGAAGCGCAGAAGTCTTCTCGCAGTCCACCATTTCCATCTGTTTTCCTTTGCCGTCTGTTGGAGTGAGAGTCTCAGCTGTTGGAATCGATAATCTGATAGGAAGGAGAGAAGATTCTTCTTCTCTCTCGATTGGATTCATCCAAGCAAGGCTGATCTTTCATCCCTTTCATTCGAGGCGACTGCCACGAAGCTTTCCAGCAACTCTTTACTGTTTTTCTGTCTTTCTCTTCTGTTTTACATTCTGCTTCGTGCTGTTCTTTTCCTAAGTAGTTAGATTAGTTTATTTCGTTGCTTTCTGTCTTGTTGCTATTTACTTTACAGCTTTTATCTGTTCAGCAAACAATTTCAGTAATCAAAGTTCATTTCTACATTTCTTATTTCCCATCTTCTGCTACGGGTTTGGCTTACTGTTTTAAGCACATCTCCCTTCTAAGCATGTCTATCTTACCTGCCATTTCTGTTCTCTATATATCCATGAGTAGCTAAGTCACTTAGGGGCATGCTAATGACAGAACTATAGGCTAAAAAACGTGAATCAAGTAGGCAGATTAACACTCGAACATTGATTGTATGTAAGCTTCATCCCACGGGCAATTTCGATTGGCCATCCATTTTGTCCAAAGAACTCCTAACCTCTGGAAGGAGTAAGAGTTCAGAGTCATATAATCATGCTAGCCTTTCATGGTAATCAGGAAACGGCCTAGGAATAGGCGTTTCCCTAGTACAAACTAAACACTCCTGCTTAAATAAGATGCTTGAGACCTTACTTTGAAGTCGAGTAAACTTAAGACTCTAATGCATGGAATCGGACGATACTTGAGATAGAGTGAGTTTGATGTACAGAGAGTTGATCCAAAGCTTGATAATCGTAATAAACTGCCTATAGGATAGTCATTAGTAGCCCTTAATTCGCCCATTTACACACTTTTGCTGTTGAGTTAATTGCGGATTAATTGCGGTTCTCGCAATTCTGCTAAAGTGCATTCTGTGTAGCTGTTTTCTTCCTCGTTTATTAATTCCATCTCTTGTCCTTTGCATCTAATTTCAACTTGCATTTGTTTATGTTATATCCCTTTATACATTCAGCAAAAAGTAGATAAATAAAAACCAATTTTACCCCATCAAATTCATCCCATCTTTCTTAACAATCACACTTCGCGAATAGCTAAAAATGAGTCTCTGTGGAAAAAACGAATTAAATATACTTACTACTTGCTGTGAGACCATGTATGCTTGCATGTTCTAAGTGCTCTCTCTACCCTTTCGCATATTTATCTTTACTCATTGAGCACGCAACAGCAAGCCTACTCGGGAATGGTGCTTTGGCAACATCCTCAGGTACACTGACCTTCTCATTTCTTTTCTCATTCTGAGTCTCGGGAGCAGTCGGGGCGGACTCGTTCAAGCTGTCCGTGGCTTCCTTCGCAGCTCTGGTGGAAAGTGACTTCCCACTGCGCAGCTGAATGGCACTCACGTTTTGACATGAGTTTACTGTAGTTTGGGAAGGAAGCTTCCCCGAGCTCTTGCTCTCAATCTTACTAATAGACACCGCCATCTATGTCAGCTGCTTGTTCAAATTCTGCAGCTCTGCCTTGTGAGAATTGAGCTCTTCTCGAGCCTCTTTCTGGAACTGGCTGGTGCTAGTCACGATGGTCCGGACCATCTCTTCAAGTGAGCTGGAGGAGCTCGAGGCTTGAGCCTGGGTGGAAGAATTAGGCCTATCCTGAGACTGGCCTTGGAAACGAGTCTGTCCTTCCCTATTCCCATAGCTGAAGTTAGGATGGTCGCGCCAACCGGGGTTGTAAGTGTTTGCATATGGGTCATACTTCCTCGGGTTGGAAGCATACCCCCCGATAGCGTTGACCTCCGCATCCTCACGGTGTCCTCCAACTATTTTCTTTAACATGCTACCTATCTCGGCCACCTGGGCCCTCATTTCAGTCATCTCGTGGCTCTGAGCCACGCTGTGCACTTGGCCTTGTCCCCGAATACCGAATTGCTGCGAGTTGGTGGCCATATTTGCAATGAGCTGTTTGGCCTCAACTGGGGTCTTGTCAATCAGTGCCCCTCCACTCGCTGCATCGATCATCTGCCGGTCATGGGGCGTCATCCCCTCATAAAAGTACTGAATCAACAACTGATCGGCAATCTGATGATGTGGGAAGCTCGCGCACAGGCGCCCGAAGCGTTCCCAGTATTCGTGCAGGGACTCACCTACATCCTGGGTGATCCCATATATCCTCTTCCGCAGAGTAGTGGCTAAGGACGCGGGAAAGTATTTCTCCAAGAATACCCGCTTCATATCCTGCCACGTGGTGATGGATCCGGAAGGCAGGTAGTACAGCCAATCCTTGGCCTTGTCTTTGAGCGTGAAGGGGAATGCCCTCATGTTCAGCTGCTCCTCCGTGACCCCTGCGGGCTTCATCCCCGCGCAGACGCAATGGAACTCCATCAGATGTTTGTTTGCGTCCTCACCTGCATTGCCATGGAAAGAAGGTAACTGGTGAATTAAACCAGATTTCAACTCGAAATTACCTGCTACCACGGGGTAGTTAATGCACAAAGGCTGCAGGTTCAGATCTGGCGCTGCCAGTTGCTTAAGCGTCCGTGGCGCTTCACCTTGCGCCATCTCGTCAAATAAGAAGGGATTGCCTTCTTCTCTTTCAAACGTTCCTTGCCTCTCCCGGGCTTCTCTACGTAACCGCCGCTCCTCTCTGTCAATCTCAGGGATAAACTGCAAACTACCCTCAGAGGAACGGGTCATACACAAACAAAAATCTAAACATACAAATTACAAACAGAAAAATTTTCAGTCAACCATCAATAAATCAAATTCAAACTTCAATCATAAATTCAATCAAATGCCTATTCCCCGGCAACGGCGCCAATTTTGGCAGGACGGATTTTTGAATATCCGCTTAATCTCAAGCTGTCGAGGCTTGCCAAAATATGATTTATAAAGCCTATGACCAAGGCTTTGCAGCCAGTGGTAACAGGGTCGATCCAAGGAATAGGAAGAATGAATTTACTAGTGAAATTGGGATTTAATTGATTAATTGGTAACGGGGGGTTTTATCATGCAAGAAAAATGTCAAATAAGCTAACGAAAGAGAGAAATAATATGAAGAACGTGTGCGCGGTTTGGGAAGTCTAGGGGTCAATTGTTAGACAAATTCAACTTATCATTTAATTCTATTAACATGGATTCCAGTTTACTGAACACGCGGACGACTACCAGAGAAGCCCCAAAGTAGCCGACTCCATGGATTTTTATTAGACCACACAGTTCTAATTACACTTTATCTAATCCTACGTCAAGGTGATCAGCCCCAAAGTAAATTTAGACAGTCACTAGCTAACCGCGACGAACATTCGAGCGTGAATTCAAATTGCTAGTAGATTGCCCGCAAACGCTGTATGCAATCAACAACTATCCAACCCGACCCGATACTTCGATTTAATTTTATCTACCTGTGTTACTTAGTCGAGCAGTGAGAGGCACGGCATCGCTACTCTTTAACATACACAACATGCGAAACTACCCGAGTGTCAATCAACGTATTTTAGCATGAGCGTTGGATTAAGCAAAGTAGATAAATGCAAAGTAAACAGAACCAATATGCATATCAAAACTCAGATTATCAAAGCTAAATCGTCTAACAAAATTCCCCTAAACAAATCCCAAACCGTCACCCTTACCTTAGCCGCTCATGGCACGGTTCGTCAATCCCGCTCCAACAACGACCATAGAAGAGTTCATCTACCTATTACAATGGAAAGTGGAGCTCACTAGCATGCCAACAATGGCGGAGCTCCACGGAAAATAGAGAGAAAATGGGGAAGAAGAAGACTAAAATCGCCTAAAACCGTAGAGAGATGAAGAAGATCAAGCTCTCCAAAAATTATGCAGAAAATCGTCTTTTAGCTGCTGTAATCGTCGTAGCGTCGAGACGCTAGGCCAGCGTCTCGACGCTGTGCCCTAAGTAATCCGCGCGCGCGTGCGATGGCGTCGCGACGCAAGGCCAGCGTCGCGACGCTGCCCCGATGAAATTCCTGCGCGCGCCTCCTCCGGAGCGTCTCGACGCCAAGCAGGGTCTCGACGCCAGGGCAGCGTCGAGCTAGCGTCTCGACGCTATCACTCGACGCTTGCTCTCGGGTTTTTCCAGCGTCGAGCCAGCGTCTCGACGCTATAGCTCGACGCTGGCTCTCGGGTTTGGGGCTGATGCTTTGCCTCTCCAAGGCTGTTTTGGCCCGTTTCTTCACGGAACAAGTTCCCCTCTTCCCGATGCATTCCCGGGGCGCTAAAACTCCACTTTAAGCTCTCGATTATGCCCAACGGACGCACGAGCTCTTTGCCGCTTTTCTCCTACAAAAGAGATATATTTAATCAATTGAAAGCGGACTTTAGCTATAATTAGGACGTATTTAATAGCTCCAAAATGGAGTTATCATAAAGGCAGAAAGTGATATTGCGGTTCTTGCAATATTCTCGCAATAAACTCGCAACAATTAAAATCTAAAATAAAGACAACAAGGTTGGCTTAAGAGTCCTCTATAGGCATTTAACTATGATCATTCAGCAGTAAATTAGCATCTCATGCATCGTCTTAGCTAGATCTCATACATCTTCCGATTATATGCATTAGATTCTTAGATTACTCCTGTCCAAGTAAAGCTAACAACCTATTCATAAACACATGCTAACAAACGTGTTAGGAGAATGCCTATTCCTAGGCCACTCTGTTTACCATGAAAGGCTAACATGAATGAACAACTCTGAATTCTTACTCCTTCCAGAGGTTAGGAATTCTTTAGGCAAAATGGATGGCCGGTCGAAATTGTCCATGGGATGAAGATCACATTCATTCAATGCATTCATGCTACTTTACATGCTGAATTTACATAAGCATATCCTATAGATTCATCTCTAGCAAACCTCTATAAACTTAGCTACTCATGACTTTAAAACTCAACAACATTAATTGGTTACTCATGGGATGAAGAACTCAACAAAACTAATTGATTGAAAGACGATTCAATGAAGAACTCAACAAACCTAATTGATTACTCTAAAAAGGCAAATCAAATAAAAATTCGTAAAGCATACATACGTCGATTCGAAAGCAGTAATTAAAGGGAAAAAATAGTAGATGATCCAAAACAAAACTTAAAGGAACCAGTGGCTAATTCGAAAAGTAATGAAAGAAAGCAGTAAATGGGTGAAGAATCCCTAAGCCACGATTCGCCTCGGATGAAGGGGAAGAATAACTGATCTTGGGAAGGAATTCAATCAGAAGAGAAGATGGATCTTCTCTTCTTCCTTTCGAATTATCTACTCCAAGGGGCTTTTGTTTCTTCGATCCAACAACCGGGAGAAAGGAGTTTTTTGTCTTTGGGATTGGCTTGCCGTTTTCTTCACCGTCGAGTTGAGATGTCTTTCCCTTCTTCATCTGGCTCTTTATATAGCCTCCAGAGGTTCCATCAGCTGCGAATCTCCATCCATTTTGAGGTAACAACCTCACACGTGGCAGCAGCACGAAGGGTTGGCGGCTGGAAAAACGCAGCAATGAAGACTGGTATTGCGATTGCGTTGCGATCGCAATGCTCTGTCTCCAGCTAATCTTCGTCCGATTCCATTGCGTGCTTCGCAAAACTTCTGCAATACATCTGCAATGTATAAATTAGACATTTTTTCACCAATTCGTACACTTTTGCCTAGCTTTTTCTCATAAGCCTTAAATTAACATCATTTCACAAAATGTCACTTTTAAACACACATTATGCTAACTTCTAACTAAAATGCTCAAGAGATTTCATAAAGATCAAGTAATTACAGTCCTAAATAACGCTCATTTGGAGAGGTAACAGAACTTCATAGAAATAAAACCAATTTCAGCCACCTTGCAAACATGGTTATCTCTCATGTACACTTCTCCTCCATCCCATTCTCTATAAGTTGTAAACCAACTTTTTAAAGGAGTCATATGGAATGAGCATCCACTGTCAAGAACCCAATCTTGTACTTGAAGTGTCTCATTCTGTTTGGAGGAGTGATCCGAGGTTGCTAATGCATCTAAATAAGTAAAGGAACTATCTCCAACTGAGGCTTCAACTAGTGTCTTTCCCTTTTGCTTATTTTGGCTTTGCTGTCTCTTTAGGGCATAACAATCTATTGTTAAGTATCGTGGTTTATGACAAAAATTGCATTTCAATTTAGTTTTACCTTGACTGTCTCCTTGATTCTTGTTGTTTTTCCAACATTTTCTTGGTTTTTCCTTTTGAGAATAAACCTTCTTGCTAAATTTATGATGGTAAATAATAGAGAAGATATTATTCACATTAACTCATAATGGTTACAAAGATGACTCCTTAAATAAGAAAAGGAAAACCTAAATAGTAAATGATATCTCTAATTATATTTACTAAATACAATAAATAAATATTTAATGGATAAATCAACACTCCCCCTCAAGCTGGTTCAAAGATATTTTCCATTGTCAGCTTGTTAATCAACTTGTCAAACCGTAATTTAGGGAGCCCTTTTGTCAACACATCTGCAATTGCTCTGTTGTTGGAAGATAGGGAATACATATTATCCCAGCATCAATATTTTCTTTTATAAAGTGTTTATCAACCTCGGTATGTTTAGTCCTATCATGAAGGACTGGATTATGAGCTATGGAAATGGCCGCCTTATTGTCACAATAAACACGCATAGGTGTCATCTGGACGAAATTTAAATTTGAAGTCCAAGGAAGAAGCTAAGTTCCCTTGTGTATTTCTCTTGACTTATGAAAATACCATCCTTGAGTTGTTTGATTTGAAGTCCAAGGAAGAAGCTAAGTTCTCCCATCATGCTCATCTCAAACTCATTGTGCATACATTTAGAAAATTCTTCACACAAAGATGGATTAGTAGAACCAAATATAATATCATCCACATATATTTGCACTAAAAGCATATCATTTTCTTTAGACTTAATAAAGAGAGTAGAATCAATTTACCCATTTTAAAGTCATTCTCAAGTAAGAAATTACTAAGTCTATCATACCAAGCTCTTGGAGCTTGCTTTAAACCATAAAGAGCCATTTTCAACTTAAAGTTATGATTAGGCAAGTCAAAACTTTCAAAGTCCGGAGGTTGTTCCACATAAACTTCCTCCATAATATAACCATTTAAAAATGCACTTTTCACATCCATTTGATACAAAATGAAATTCTTGTAAGAAGAAAAAGCAAGTAACATTCTAATAGCTTCTAATCTAGCAACGGGTGCAAAAGTCTCTTCATAATCTATTCCTTCCTCTTGACAATAACTTTGAGCTACAAGTCTAGCTTTATTTCTAATGATATTTCCATTTTCATCCAACTTATTTCTAAAAACCCATTTAGTCCCAATTATGGAAGAATTAGAAGGCCTAGGGACTAATTCCCAAACTTTGTTCCTTTCAAATTGACTTAATTCTTCTTGCATAGCTAAGATCCAAAACTCATCATTTTCGGCATCTTTAAAACTTTTTGGTTCAACTTGAGAAACAAATGCAAGATTATGAAACATATTAAGAGAGGAACGAGTTTTCACACCTTGTCCGGGATCACCAAGAATCAAATCCTTGGGATGAGATGGAGCATACCTCCATTCCTTAGGCAAAGATGAAGAATCGTCTTCCTTCTTTTCGTTGGAGCTCACTTCTTGTTTACTTGAAGCAATTTCCTTGTCTTTGTAACTAACAAGTAAATCTCCAAAATTTCTTTCTAAATCATCACTACAAATAGACTCATTAGAAACATTATTGCAAGATTCATCAAGTACTACATGCATAGATTCCTCAATAACCAAAGTTCTCTTATTGAAAACTCTATAAGCTTTACTAGGAAAATACCAACATCCGTCTTAGAATCAAATTTTCCAAGTTTTTCTTTGTTGTTCAAAATAAAACATTTGCAACCAAAAACTTTGAAATACCCAATACTTGGAATTTTGTTATGTCAAAGTTCATAAGGAGTTTTATCTAAAGATGGTCTAATTAAAACTCTGTTTAAAACATAACAAGCGGTGTTAACGGCTTCCGCCCAAAAATACTTAGGTAAATCATACTCATGCAACATTGACCTAGCAAATTCTTGCAAAGTACGATTTTTCCTTTCAACCACACCGTTTTGTTGAGGAGTTCTTGGAGCCGAGAAATTATGAGAAAATCCATTTTCTTCACAAAAAATTTCAAAAGCAACACTATCGAATTCTCCTCCATGATCACTCCTAATTTTAGAAATCAAAAATCCTTTTTCATTTTGAACTCTTTTTGCAAAACTAACAAAAGTTTTCAAAGCATCATCCTTATGTTTTAACATCAAAACCCAAGTAAATCTTGAAAAATCATCAACTATCACAAATGCATAATAGTTCCCTCCAAAACTAGCAATTCTAGAAGGGTCAAATAAGTCCATGTGTAATAGTTGAAGGGTCTAGTTGTAGAGATCACATTTTTAGATTTGAAAGAAGACTTAGTTTGCTTAACCATTTGACAAGCATCACAAACTTTATCTTTTTCAAATTTAAATTTGGGAAGACCTCTAACCAAAGAATTTTTGGAAATATTTGAAATTAAGTGCATGCTAGCATGACCTAGTCTTCTATGCCATAACCAAGAATCATCATGCAAGGCGGAAAAACATTTATCACTAATAGGACAATCATTCAAATCAATAGTGTACACATTTTCATCACTATTACCAACAAACAAGTGCTTGCTAGCATGACCCGTCATGTGCCTCGAGCAACCACTATCCAAGTACCATTTATTTTTCTTGGAAGCTTTCAAGCAAACCTACAAACAAAAATGTTCAAGTTTGATCCTTTGGCACCCATACTTGTTTGGGTCCTAGAAGGTTAGCATTTACAAACTTGGGAATCCATTTCATTTTTGCATTGACATTTAAAGCATTGGATTTAGACAAGTAACAAGAATAATCTTTATGTCCATACTTGCCACATGAGAAACACACAACATTATGCAAGGATTTATCCCTAACAATAAATTTATGCACTCTACTTTTCTTGGAAAAATTCTTTCTTGGAGCATTGTAAAACTTTGCTCTTTGAGTAAATTTTCTTTGTGAAAAAGTATTATGACCATATTTCAATTTAAAGCACTTAGGTCTAATATGATCTTCAACACCACAATGATGACATATAGGCACAAAACTAGATTTAGCATGCTTAAACACAACCTTAGGCATATTAAGCTTAGGCACAATAGAAGATGTTTTAACAAATATAGTTTTTGAACTTGAAGGAGTAGAGCATTCATCAATATAGCCTAAACCTCTCTTGTCACCAAAAGGTTTGCCTAGTTCAATTATTTTATCTAACTTTTGAGCACCTATTGTCAACCTTTTAATAGTCTCTTTAGCCTTATCAAGTTCTTGCAAATAATTTAATTTATTTTCCTTGAGCAAATTAATTAAATTGTCCTTTTCACAACCATCATGCTCAAGAAATTTAATTTTATCAAGCAATACATTTTTCTCATCACAATCACAAGCATGTTTATCACAAGAGACATTTATTTCATCAATTTTCACAATATCATGCTCATTCTCTTTTAAGCAAGCAATCTCATCAAGTAAAGACTTATTTTTACTAGTTAAGGCATTGTATTTCTTTTTAAGCCCAACATATTTAGAACCAAGTTTTTCTAAGTCATTTTGCATATTTTCAAATTCATCAAACAATTCATCATAGGAAAGAGGTTCTAGAGTTACCTCATCGTCTTGTTCGTCGTCCTTGTCACTATGAGCCATGAAGCAAATATTAGCTACTTCTTCATTCTCACTTCCACTTTCACTTTCATCACTATCATCCCAAGTAGCCTTCATTGCTTTCTTCTTTGATTTCTTGGATGATTTGAGGAGAGGGCAATCCGGTCTTATGTGACCCGGCTTCTTGCATTCATAGCATATTACCTCATCTTTCTTGCTATTTTCACCTTTTGACTCTCTTTGGTTGGAGAAATGCTTCTTGAATTGTTTCTTCCTCTTGAAGAAATTTTTATACTTACGTGAAAGATAAGCAACGTCATCTTCATCAATAGCATCCTCATCTTCGGAGTCAACTTCCAAGGATATGGTCTTTAAAGCAATGCTCTTCTTCTTTTTGGACTCATCCTCCAAATGCTCATTCATGGTAATCTCATGTGTCATAAGAGAGCCAATAAGTTCCTCCAATGGAAGCTTGGTGAGATCCTTTGCTTCTTGAATTTCCGTCACCTTTGCTTCCCAACTCTTAGGTAGAGACCTAAGAATTTTCCTAACATTCTCGGAGGTTGTATACTCTTTACCAAGACCCTTCAAGGCATTTGTAATGTTAGTGAATCTAGTAAACATATCGGTAATAGATTCATTTGCATTCACCTTAAATAATTCATAATTATGAACTAACATGCTAATTTTAGTTTCTTTAACTTGATTAGTTCCTTCATGAGTCACTTCAAGAGTATTCCATATTTCTTTAGCCGAAGAACACATAGATATTCTATTAAACTCATCCTTGCTTAAAGCACAATACAAACAATTTATAGCTTTAGCATTAAAAGAACATTTTTTCATTTCATTTTCATCAAATTCCTCTTCTAATTTAGATACATCATTATCATTAACCTTTTTCATGGGAACATAAGGACCTTTAGAAATAATCAACCACAAATTATAATCAATAGATTGAAAATAAATTTCCATCCTAGCTTTCCAATATGCATAATTTGACCCATCAAAGTAAGGAGGCCTAGAAGTTGATTGACCTTCCACAATACCATTTACAACTAAGTTTGCCATAAAACTCTAACAATAAAGTTTAACAAGAAAAAAAATATTTCAAGAGAAGCAACCTTGCTATGATACCAATTGTTGGATCGGTATGGCAACCCTAGAGGGGGGTGAATAGGGTTTAATTAAACTTTTTAAAAAGACAACCCAATTTAACAAATTTAAGGCACTTTCAAGAAACAATTAATAAAACTCTAATTAATGCTAGAAGAAAGATTGATAAAAAGTAAAGAGAAATAAATTATAACAATCTTAATAAGAAATTATCAATTTAGAGCATGCACATAATTTCTAAGATTAATTGCAAAAATAAATTGGATTAGAGAATGTGACACCGTGATTTTTATAGTGGTTCGGTCTAACTCGACCTACTCCACTCCCCAAGCGCCTCTTGGGAATTTGAATAAAAACTTCCTTGACTCTTTCCACGGATCAGAGTCCAACCGCTACACTGCTCTTTTTACGGGTTCAAGAGCAAACCCGATCTTTTCCACGGGCTAAGATCAAACCGTTACAAAGTTTGAATTTCAAAGAACACAATACAACTCTCTTAACAGAGTGGATTTACAAATTTGTACTCACAACTTAATCCTCACAATACAATAAAATTCTCTCAAGAATAAGATAAAAAAAAATTGAGCTTGGAGAGAGCAACAATGAAGACTTTTCTTAATTTGAGAGGATTGAAGAGAAGATGATGAAAATAATTGTTGGAAAATAATTTGAGAAGATGAAGTTTAAAAAGAGAGGGAAGTGAGGTAAAAATCTGATTTGAATTTGGACCATTGGATTGAGATTAAAAGTAAATCAATGGAGGGATGAGATTAAGAGATGAAGGATAATATAAATATATTTTTATTATTATTATTTTTTAAAAAAAAAAATTCCAACGGTCACCTGCTGCATATCAGGTTTTTTTTTTTTTTTTTACCGTTATATATATATATATATATATATATTTTTTTTAAATATAAATAAATAAATAAATAATATATATATTTTAAACAAAATAAAGTCCACATATCACTCCCTCATATGATCTAACATTTGGCCACGTGTCGCACTTAGATTGGTCAAGATTGATGATTCAGCCACACGTCATTCGCCACGTGTATCGTTCATTCGAATTTGTTTTGTCCGTAACTTCTCCGTTTGAGCTCCGATTCGAGTGATTCAAAATGTGTTGGGATCCTTGTTTCGAGCTCTACGATATAGTGACTTCGAAACACTAAAAATATTAGTAATTAAAATCAGGTTTGTTATCATCAAAACATTAATTAATTAATTAATTAAAATTAATTAATTTGAGATTAAGGGTAAAAAAGCCAACAACAAAGTCCCTCAAGCTCGCGGTACAAAACTCACCCAAATAGCCCAACTAGAACTATTTTCTTCCAAGTACCACAACCCGGTAGCTTGGGATAAACAAAGAAGAGAAAACAAATTCTAGAGAAAAATACACACTGTATTTTTCAATAGCTTACTGCCCACTGCCTACAAAAATCACAACTGAACAATAATATCTTAATAAAAATGTTCAGCCGCCGAAGCACCCCCAAATTAGGATCAAAATCACCTTTTATATCTATATAGATTGTTACATACCTAGGTGAGAAATAATGGGCCTTAAAAAAGGCAAGTGGGCCTTGTCTTCAACCATCTCTTGTCCGCGCGTGCCTTCAAGAAAAAAATGATTCATCAATTATGACTTGGGTAAAAACTTGATCCCTCTCTATATATATATATAATAAACTAATGAGCCATTAGTTTTGTCTCCACAAAAAACCTAACAATGTCCCACTTGGAGACAAAATGACGATCTTGTCTCCCACTGCAACAAACTGGTCATCTTGGCAAACTCCAAGGCTCAACTCCCACTACAACTGTTATTTCTGATCTTCTTGGCAAACTCCAAGGTTCAACAAAAAATTTGTAAAACAACAAACTAACAAACAGACAACCATCAGAAAAATAATTGTAGCTCATTTGTGCTTGCCCCGAGGTATGAGCAAGCTACGTGGAACTGTCCCCCAGACATAAAGAACAGTCACGTACTCCCACTTCAGCTAAGTGGTAACAACTGACATCTTCTTCGATCCTGAACACCTGTTCCTGAAGAAGATATATTCTGCAAGTGACTTGACTCCTTTATTAAAATCTACTGTCAAGCTAGAGACTAAACCTTTGACCATACCAACTGTCTTGGTCTTCAATTTTGATGCCCTTACTCGCCTAGGCGACTTCATCAGTTCATTCGAATGTATGACAATTGAGGATTGACGATAACTATCATATTTCTCTCTTGGACTTCCCAATTGTTTCTGAACTGATGGATCTTGATCTAACTGATCGAAATTGGCTATCATTGCTGCTGGCTCAACTGTACCTCTACACTACCATCTGCAGCTTTAACTGGCATCCACTGTCTCTTTGATCTTTTGGCAACACTAAACTGACATCTATATAGTGTGAAATTTATGTGGCCAACTGCCACTACCTGAGATCCTAACTTGAGTTTACACTAGCGACTGCCAAACTCACAACTGTAACCATCATACTCCAACTTGCCAATAGAGATGAGATTCATTTTCATCCTAGGCACAAACCTGACATTGCGCAACACCAGAACACTGCCACATACTGACTTGAGACTAACATCCCCAATCCCACATGTCTTGGAGACTCTACCATCACCCATTCTCACTAAACCATGATGTCCATCTGTGAATGATGTGAACAAATTTCTATCTGAAACTATGTGATCTGACGCTGCACTGTCTACAACCCATTCAGATGAGTGGTTACTACTCTCTGTGTCACTCTCAACACAGACATAGGCATCATCAACTATGTTTACCTCATGATCCTCTTTTAGTTTCCTACACTGACTTTTGTAATGACCTTTCTTGTGGCAGTAAAAGCATTCTACCTCCTTATTCCTATGACTCCACTTTTTCCTATTGCTATTCAATTTATTATCTTCATAATCAATTTTGTTTTTACCCTTAGTTAAAGCTAAAGCTGATCCTACAGTAGATTCTTTACTACTACCCTTCCTACGAATTTCTTCAGCTATAGCTAAATCACAAACCCCTGAAAATTTCAGAGTGTTATCTCCAGTCGAATTAGACATTACTGTCTTCATCTTTTCCCAACTATCAGGTAAAGACATTAATAATTGAATAGCATACACTTAATCAGTAAATGCAATTTTGACAGACTTCAACTGATTAACTAAAGTGGTAACTTCATTAATATAGGAATTAACTGATGAATTTTCAATCATTTGCATGTTGAAAAATTTCTTAAGTAGATATGCTTTACTATTGGCAGACTGTTTCTCATACCTGTTTGTAAGCTCTTCTATTAGCTTGATTGCAGTAGTCTCGTTGGCTACAAGACTAGCCACTTCCATCGACAGACACGTCCTTATATTTGCAACTGCCTGTTCATCCATATCCAACCAATCTCCATCTGACATCTCTTCCGGTCTCTCCTTATGTGCCCTGTGCACTTTCTTGCAGGTTAGGAAATATTTGATTTGCAACTTCCAATAACCAAAATTTTCCCCATCAAATTTTGTGACTCCCTCGTAACTTTTTGGATTCGTCGCTCCCATGATTCCTGAACCAAAAGCTCTGATACGACTTGTTGGGATTAAAAATAGCGAGATATAATTAAATGCAGAATAAACTAAATATATCTCAACCTCCCACTTCACAGGTTAGAATCCAAAAGGCAATCGGTCACAAAATACAATAATAAAAAGATAAGGGAAAGAATAACAACACCGAGAGATATACTGGTTCGCCCCGATCTCGAGACTACGTCCAGTCTTCTGCAACTGCAGGTTCTACTATAATGGAGATTACAAAGTCCCTCAAGCTCGCGCTACAAAACTCACCCAAATAGCCCAACTAGAACTATTTGCTTCCAAGTACCACAACCCGATAGCTTGGGATAAACAAAGAAGAGAAAACAAATTCTAGAGAAAAATACACACTGTATTTTTCAATAACTTACTGCCCACTGCCTACAAAAATCACAACTGAACAATAATATCTTAATAAAAATGTTCAGCCGCCGAAGCACCCCCAAATTAGGATCAAAATCACATTTTATATCTATATAGATTGTTACCGACTTAGGTGAGAAATAATGGGCCTTAAAGAAGGAAAGTGGGCCTTGTCTTCAACCATCTCTTGTCCGCGCGTGCCTTCAAGAAAAAATTGATTCTTCAATTATGACTTGGGTAAAAACTGTATCCCTCTCTATATATATATAATAAATAATAAACTAATGAGCCATTAGTTTTGTCTCCACAAAAAACCTAACAAGCCTGTCTCTTCAAGTAAATCAACAATATACTTTGTTTGATTGACAAAAATACCTTTATTTGATCTAGCGAATTCCATCCCTAGAAAATACTTCAAAATTCCCAAGCCTTTGATTTGAAATTCATTTGCTAGTTCTTTCTTCAAACTACTTAGTCCAACCTCATCATTACCTGTGAGAATGATATCATCAACATAGACGATTAAAACAACCATCTTATCATTACCAGTGTGTCTATAGAAAATGGTGTTATATGCTTGACTCTGAAGAAAACCATAACTCTTTACAGCTTCTCCAAAACGTTCAAACCACGCTCTAGGAGATTGTTTTAGACCGTATAAGGATTTATTTAACCTGCACACTTTGTTACTCCCAAGATCGTCTTCGAAACCTGACGGTAAACTCATAAACACCTCTTCTTCGAGATCTCCATTGAGGAAGGCAATTTTAACATCAAGTTGATAAAGTGGCCAATCTAAATTAACAACAATAGATAAAAGTACTATAATCGAATTAATCTTAGCAACTGGAGCAAACATTTCTTGATAATCAATCCCGTAGGTCTGTGTAAAGCCTTTAGCAACTAATCTAGCTTTATATCGTTCAATGCTACCATCTGATTTGCATTTCACAGTAAACACCCATTTGCATCCCACTGTTTTCTTATCTTTTGGTAGTTCAACTATATTCCATGTGCAATTTTCTTCGAGAGCCTTCATCTCTTCCATTACTGCTAAATTCCAATTCGAATCATTTAGAGCCTCCTTTATATTCCTTGGAATAAATAAGTTGGTTATCCTAGAGGTAAAAGCTTTATGACTATCTGACAATCTATGGTAAGAAAGGTAGTTTGCAATAGGATATTTGGTACAAGTACGATCACCTTTCCTAAGGGCTATTGGAATGTCAAGATCAGATATATTAGTTTCAACATTGTGAATAGATGAAGAAATGGGAACAAAAGATAGGTTACCTGAATCATCAGTATCATTCATTGGGGCATTAAATTGGTTTTGTGACAAGTCAGCTGTCTGATCTTGGTTCTTTTGATTGAATCTCTTTCTAGTGTAAACCTGAAGTTCAAGATTTTGATCAGTGGGGTCTTTTTGTAGTATTTCTCCCCTTGAAGAAGAAGCTTCCAAGCTCGACATTAAAGAGCTAGTAGTTTCAGGACAAATGATATTAGGGAGAGAAGAAGTGTCCCAAAAAGTATCAAAATTATCTTCTAAGTTGGATTTCTCCCCTGAAGAGAATTTTGGCTGAAAAAAGATTCATTTTCTAGAAACAACACATCCATACTTTCAAAATATTTTCTATTTTGGGGATCAAAACACCTATAACCCTTTTTGTTTGAGGCATACCCCAAAAAAATGCATTTAACAGCTCGAGGATCAAGTTTAGACCGAAACATACTAGGAATATGAACATATGCAGTACACCCAAAAACTTTAATTGGTAAATCAGAGTACAGGCGAACGGTTGGAAAAAAACTTTTTAATGTGATCAAAAGGTGTTTTAAAATTCAAAATCTTAGAAGGCATTCGATTTATGAGATAGGCAGCCGTGAGAACTGCGTCTCCCCACAAATAAATAGGAACGTGCATAGAGAACATAATAGCACGAGCAACATCAAGTAAATGCCTATTTTTCCGTTCAGCAATTCCATTTTGTTGGGGAGTATCACGACAAGTAAACTGATGAGAAATTCCCTTATCTTTCAAAAAATTACCAAGATATTCATTAAAATATTCAGTCTCATTATCAGAGTGGAGAAAGCTTATTTTAGTTTGAAATTGGTTCTCAATCATATTGTAAAACAAAATGAAAAGATTTTTTACCTCAGATTTTTGTGATAACAAATATACCTAAGTTAAGCGAGTGTGATCATCGATAAAGGTAACAAACCAACGTTTTCCACTTAGAGTCATAACTTTAGACGGACCCCAAACATCACTATGAATTAAGTAAAAAGGTTTAGAAGTACGATATGTTTTTGGTAAATACGTGGCTCGATGATTCTTGACAAAAATGCAACTTTCACAATGAAAAATTGAGCAATCTATTCCTTTAAATAAATTTGGAAACAAAGTATTTCAAATAAAAAAAAACTGGGATGTCCTAGTCTATGATGCCAAAGCATAATTGTTTCTTTAACAGAAGAAGAACTAACACTACTTAAGCCTTGAACTTTTTTAACCCTAGAAAGAGATTCATCATCAAAATAGTAGAGACCATCCAGCATCCTAGCATGTCCAATCATCTTCCCCAACTCCTGATCCTGAAAGATGCAATGAGTATCAAAGAAAGTAACACGACAGTTAGCATCCTTAGATATTTTACTGACAGACAACAAACTACATGCTAATTTTGGAACATGAAGAACTGATTGTAAGGTAATTTTATCAGTCAAACGAATAGTTCCTTTCCCTGCAACAGATGTGAAACTACCATTGACAATTCGAATTTTCTCATTGCAATATATAGGAGAATAGGACTCAAAGAAGTGAGATGAACTAGTCATATGGTCAGAGGCTCCAGAATCTATAACCCATGGAGATGAATTAAGGCAAGAGAAAGCTTGAGAATAATTACCCGTTTGTGCCAAGGAAACACTTGGATTACCAGATGACGAATTGGTCTTTAGCAGTTTCACGAATTGATCAACTTGCTCTTTACTGAATTGGTTTGAGTCAGCAATATTGGCACTTGAAGAAGGTTGTTGAGAATTACTCTTATCACCTTGCTTAGTACTCTTCCAATTTGCAGGCTTCCCATTAAGTCTCCAACAAGTCTCACGGGTATGTCGAGGTTTATAACAATAATCGCACCATCGTGGTTTATAAACTTGAGTAAAAGCCTTATTCGCACTGGCCTCACTCACCATAGCAGATGTCTCAACTGAATTTGTAATTTTCTTGCCAAGCATAACATTCCGACGACTCTCTTCCCTGCGAACTTCAGAAAAAACATCGTCAAGAGATGGTAGAGGATTTTTACTAGTTATTCTGCTTCTAACCTCATTGTACTCATCATTGAGTCTGGTAAGGAATTTGTAAGTACGACCATACTCCACAACTTTTTTGTAGTGCTTCTGATCTTTAGGTGACTCCCACTCATAATCATAAAAAAGATCTAGATCTTGCCAGATTCGATTTAGAGAATGAAAATATTGTGTAACATTATTTTCTCCTTGTTGAATGTTGCCTAGTTTCTGATTCAGCTCAAGTATTTGCGATTGATTGCCCAAGTCAGAATACATCTTACTCACGTTATCCCATAATTGCTTTGTAGTAGAAAAATACATATAGTTGTCACTTATCTCCTCAACCATAGAATTCACCAACCAAGTCATAATCATGGAGTTTTCTGCATCCCATATATCAAACAAAGGATCCTCCTTGGTCGGTTCTTTTTTGTCTCCACTAATGTATCCAATCTTCCCTTGTCCGCGAATGTACATCCGAACACTTTGAGACCAACGATGAAAGTTATGCCCATTAAGCCGGATAGTAGTAATTTGGACAATGGGATGGACCTTAGTCGCCAAAAATTTATCTTCTGATATGCTTGCTGTACTCAAACTTCACAAACAAAGAACGAAGCAAAAAATGAAAATAACTTTGCTGACAGCGTACAAGTGTGGCGAAGATCAGCGGTGGCACGACGTAAGTGGCGGCTAGGGTTAGGTTTGGCGACGGCAGAAACGACGACTAGGGTTAGGGTTGGCGACGGCGGAAGCGACGGCTAGGGTTAGGGTTTTATTTTGGCTACTCTGATACCATGCTAAATTTATGATGGTAAATAATAGAGAAGATATTATTCACATTAACTCATAATGGTTACAAAGATGACTCCTTAAATAGGAAAAGGAAAACCTAAATAGTAAATGATATCTCTAATTATATTTACTAAATACAATAAATAAATATTTAATGGATAAATCAACACTTCTACATTTGATGATTCATTTGTTTGTGATTGTAGTTCCATTTCCGCAGAAATAATAATATTAGTGGTTAGCTTGTCTCTACCATATTTCAGTGCTGTTTTTACCTCTTTATAACTTTCTGGTAGAGAATTTAAGAGTATAAAAGCTTCATTCTCATCTCCCACGTGCTTGAATTCTGAAGTTATTCTTTTAAACTCATTTAGATCATTCATCATGGGCTTGTTTGCATCCATTTTGTATGTAAAGAACCTTTCTCTAAGATAGGTCTTGTTTGGTAGATCTTTTGAGAGATATAACTCATCAAACTTTGTCCACATACCATAGGTTATTTCTTGATCAATTACTAGTCTTAAAACACAGTCATGTAGGTTTAGGACTAGAGTTCCATGGGCTGTTACTTTCGTTGTATCCATATCTTCTTCTCTGGTTGATTTTGGAAGTTTAGTGGGGTCTTGAATTTCCTTTAATGCATTCTGCTGTACAAGGACAACATTGATCTTTGGTTTCCAAAGTTCAAAATCTGATTTTCCATCAAAATTTTCAATATCATATTTTGCAATTGACATTGTTCACACGAGAATTCGATTGACGAATGGAAATTCGACACGTGTAAATGAATTTTTTAATTTGTATTGATGTATATTGTATTGTATCAGTGCGTAGTGGATTACAATCTCTAATGTTTATCCTCTGATTCTTTCTCTCTCGAATGTAAATGTATCTCGAGGGCTTCGCAGCTTTGTCTCGACGTTGAATTTGGATCGAGGGCTTTGCAGCTTGTTCCCGATGTTGAATTTGGATCGAGGGCTTTGCAGCTTGTTCTCGATGTTGAATTTGGATCGGGGGCTTCGCAGCTTGTTCCCGATGTTGAATTTGGATCGAGGGCTTTGCAACTTGTTCTCGATGTTGAATTTGTATCGAGGGCTTCGCAGCTTGTTCTCGATGTTGAATTTGGATCGAGGGCTTCGCAACTTGTTCTCGATGTTGAATTTGGATCGAGGGCTTCGCAGCTTGTTCTCGATGTTAAATTTGGATCGAGGGCTTCGCACTTTGTTCTCGATGTTGAATTTGGATCGAGGGCTTCGCAGCTTGTTCTCGATGTTGAATTTGGATCGAGGGCTTCGCAGCTTGTTCTCGATGTTGAAGGATTGTTCAGTCTTTCAAGGATTCAGGGGGTCTTCGTTGTTTGAGAATTCTCTCTGAGCTCTTAGGAGTAGAAATTTTCTAAACCTTGAAAATGAAGAATGAGCTCTCTATTTATAGAGTTTTCATGGGCTTGGTGGGCTTGGGCTTGGATCCAATGGGCTTGGGCTTGGATCCAATGGGCTTGGGTCCAATGGACTTTTGGGTTCTGGACCCAATGGATTTTTGGGCTTTGGGCCAAATTGTAATTTAAATAACTTTTTAGCCCGATTCGATTTCGAGTCCAATTGAGTTATGATCGAATTTTCTCGGTTAAGTTTATTCGATCCGCCGGCCAAGATGAAGACACGTGGCGACCGCTGATTGGCCGAAATTTCTCGGTCAACAAATGCCCCCTTTTTCGAGAGTTATGCACATGTACGTGTGGGTGAGTCTCGGAAAAGTTAAATTTTGAAATTGAAATGTAGGACACCCCTAATTTCGAATCTTCCTCGACATATTAATCTTATCGAAATATGAAATTTGGTCCATAAATCAATTCTTTTGATTGATACATCTTTCTATGCCAATTGACCAAAAAATATGAATTGGGCTTACAATTTATATCTTTCTTATTTGGCCGAAGCTTGACTTGAACATTAGTAGATTCTTGTGTTCTACTTTAATTCCATTTTGGATGTAAATTAGAGTTTTGGAGTTGCCCAATTGAATTTTGAATAGGATTTGACTTTGAACTTTACTCCAATTTCGAAGTAGGATAAAATTTGGACTATACCCAAACCGCCAATTTCGATTTGAGACTTGGATTTAGATAAATTTTGACTCTAAATCATGCTTGGAAATAAAATTTGGAATATGCCCAAAATTTTATTTTTAGGAAAATTTTGGATTTTCTTGAAGTTTGGCTTGAATTCGGAGTAGGAGATGCAGCAGAACTTGGAGATGCGCAGCGCAGCAGAACTTGGAGATGCGCAGCGCAGCAGAACTTGGAGATGCGCAGCGGAACTTGGAGATGCGCAACGGAACTTGGAGATGCGCAGCGGAACTTGGAGAAGCGCAGCGGAACTTGGAGATGCGCAGCGCAGCAGAACTTGGAGCAGCGCAGCAGAACTTGGAGATGCGCAGCGTAGCAGAACTTGGAGGCGCAGCAGAACTTGGAGATGCGCAGCAGAACTTGGAGATGTGCAGCAGAACTTGGAGATGCGCAGCGGAACTTGGAGATGCGCAGCGGAACTTGGAGATGCGCAGCGCAGCAGAACTTGGAGATGCGCAGCAGAACTTGGAGGCGCAGCAGAACTTGGAGGCGCATCAGAACTTGGAGATGCAGCAGAACTTGGAGATGCAGCAGAACTTGGAGATGCGCAGCGCAGCAGAACTTGAAGATGCGCAGCGCAGCAGAACTGTGATGCAGCAGAACTTGGAGCAGAACTTGGAGGCGCAGCAGAACTTGGAGATGCAGCAGAACTTGGAGATGCAGCAGAACTTGGAGATGCAGCAGAACTTGGAGATGCGCAGCGCAGCAGAACTGTGATGCAGCAGAACTTGGAGATGCAGCAGAACTTGGAGATGCGCAGCGCAGCAGAACTTGGGGATGCGCAGCGCAGCAGAATTTGGGGATGCGCAGCGCAGCAGAACTTGGAGATGCGCAGCGCAGCAGAACTTGGAGATGCGCCGCGCAGCAGAACTTGGAGATGCGCAGCGCAGCAGAACTGTGAGATGTGCAGCGCAGCAGAACTTGGAGATGCGCAGCTGGTAGAGGTACTTTTGGGGTACTCCAAATTCAAGCTGTCGAGGCTTGCCAAAATACAATTTATAAACCCGAATACACCGAGCTATTTGTAGCTAAGTGGCAACGGGGTCGATCCACAGGGAAATAAGAAATTCAATCTAACTAAGTCTAATTTGCTAGAAATAAAAGAATGCACAAATTAAAGAATGGTAATTTGGTTTTGGGGGAAGGGAGCTCCTAATTATGCTAACGGAAAATTAAATGACAACGTGCAAAAATTAAACGGTCGTGCTTAACTTCGAGAAATGGAATTGCTCGTTATGGATGTTCGGATCATTGATACAATTAACGCGTTAGCCATGTTCATGCACACAATTCATTTAGTTATTCCTAACTCAAATGACCCAAGGATTTAATTAGACTCGTGCAATTCTAATTAAACTTGGGCAATAATCTATCTAAGGTAGCGACCCCCAAATCGATTACGTGCCAGTGACGGGAACATTGCGACGGCCTAATCCTAAGACTAAACCGGTTTCTCTCTTGCCTTAAGCCTAACATAAAAACGTTAATTAATTCAGTTTACCAATGTCACTTTGGGCCGAACTAATTAGCCATGCTTAGACCCGTGCTACCTAGGGGTATAGGCAATTATACGTCCCAACCTTTAGCCCTCTATCATGCATAGGAATTAGATTGTCAAGCTAATTTAGCTACACATGCTAGATTTTATGAAGAACAAGCAAGAAGATGCATAAACAAGCTAAATGTCTTAACATTCACAAAGGGAAAAATCTCCCCAAACATCCAAAATTTACAACCCAAAGCTCAAAATTAAGCACTTACCTTGTTTTAGCCTTCCATGGAGGTTGGATTAATCCAATATCCCATGGAAGAGCTTGGAATCATGCACAAAGAAGGAGAAGAAGTACAAAAATGGTGGAAAACGCCTTGGAACCGAGAGGAGAACCTTGAGGAAGAAGGAGGATAAAAAAGTGAGGCTGAAAAACGCGGTTTCACGCTTTTTAAGCTCGGAGCGTCGAGACGCTAGGCCAGCGTCTCGACGCTGTGCCCTAAGTTGGCTGCTGCGCGCGCGGGGTAGCGTCGAGACGCGCGCGCGGCGTCGAGCGAGCGTCGAGACGCTTGCGCTCGACGCTTGCTCTCGGGTGGAACTTCAGAATCACGCTTCAGACTTCGGGGCGTCGAGACGCTCGGCCAGCGTCTCGACGCTGTAGGCGTTGAGCGAGCGTTGAGACGCACGCTTGACGCTGATGCACGTCTATCTTCGGGAATCGTCGGGGCAGCGTCGAGCTGGCGTCGAGCTAGCGTCTAGACGCTGGGGCGCACGCGGATTTTCAATGACGGGCGCGCGGGCGAGGCGGACACGGGCGAGAGCGCGCGGGCGCGCGCGGACATGGGCAAGGCGGAGCGGGCTGGCGCGCGCGCGTCTGGCCGTCTGGGCGCGGGCGTGCGGTGCTTGCGAGCGGCGCGCGCGGGCGCGCGCGCGTGCTGCGTTCGTTGGGCGCCTGGGCGCTGGGCGCCGGCGCTTGGGCGCTGCCCTATCGGCTCTTAGCCCACTTTTGGGTCGTTTTGGCTCCCGAGCTCCGTTTGGCCTATCGTTTTGACCCGAACACTTCCCGAAACATGTTAAATGACCTTTTTAGCCCCGAAAATCATCAATGGACTTCCCGAGCTCTTCACCATGAAATCACCTACAAGGAAGCATTTTAATCAATATATATCATGGTTTTAGCTAGAATTAGGGACATTAAGATAGCTCTATTTTGGAGCTATCAAAATACCCCCGACCTAAATCTTGCTAGTCCTCGAGCAAGGTATACTCTAAATAATCTCCAAAGAATTAAATGCATGCTTGGACTCTAATCTCAATGCTTGTGAAACAAGGTACTTGTAGTAAATTCAAAACCATCAAAAGCATGCAAACGTTGAAATCATTTCAAAATTTAAACTCCTATTCCCTTACGTGTGTGTGTGCTTAGCACCTCTCAACCTAGCTCACGCAAGCCCGGAACAACCTTATACAGTCCTATGACTCGTTTTCCCCCTACTTATTGCGATAAGAACAGTCTAAGGGCTTTTAGTGATAGGAATAGCAAGAAAACAAAAGGCCTAAATTTTATTCTTTTTCCTTTGAGTACTTTGTACCCATTTTTTTCTTTTTGAACCGCCTTTTTTTTTTTTTTTTTTTCTCCAAGAGAGCCTAACACGTCAAACCAAATTTTAGCTTCACGTTTTTAAGGACCATTGCTCACTTCCATTAGTTCCCCTTTCATGCAGTGACAACCGTGGGTTACACGATCGCCCCTGGTTACACGGGCAACACAAGAAGGAGGAGCAACTCTAGAGTTTTTATTTTTCATGCATACTTTTTTTTATTTTAGGCAATAGCTTCGCTATACAACAGATGAGTCATTACTAATTCTACACATCAAGCCTCCCTAATGGTACCTTTCGGGGTGACAACAAGGTTTTAGACAAAATAAGATCATCCTAGACCTACAGAGCTGAGAATAAGAGTGCCATGTGCTCAGTGAATGTAGGGAAATAACAGAAAATTTTTTAAAATAGGCTCAAAATGTGCATACATCGTCAAATTTTCGAATCATGCAAATACGGAGTGTTCACAAGCAAATCACAGACCGTCCTCATCGGACACATGCATTCAGATTCTAATCTAACAGCCAGAGTACACGTATGCTCGACAACTACTAAGAAGTCTCATCTCTATGTATCAACAAACTCCACCCCCCACCTTAAGATATGCATTGTCCCCAATGCATTCAACTATAAAAACAATAAAATCCTAAGGGAACAGAAAACCTCCCCTGAATCTTATGGAGCCGACGGGTGGAGATGTACACCAACGTCCTCCAATGGGCTCTCGAGTCGTCGACCGTTCCACCTTTTCTCCTAGGAAAACAAGAAAACAATCAACAACTCAAAAGCAAATATATACAAGAACAAAGCAATAAAGAACAGAATTACAGTCCAAACTCGGGTGCCTCCGAGAAGCGCAAATTTTTAGAGTCGATTGCTCGACTGTATTCTCTTGACCACTCATCCATAATCGATCGGGGGCGGCGCTAGAAGTAATGTGGCGTCATAGCACTAAGCGTCCCCCTCGTGGAAAATCTTCAACCGGTGCCCATTCACTTTTTGCACCTCATCTGAGTCCAAGCTCTGAATCTCTACACTGCCATAAGGAGAAATTTTAGTTATGGTATAGGGTCCTTTCCAACGGGAACGAAGCTTACCTGGCATGAACTTCAGACGGGAATCGAAGAGCAGAACTTTCTGACCGACTTCGAAGTCTTTCTTTAAGATCCTTCGGTCATGAAACTGTTTGGACTTCTCTTTATAGATCTTGGAGTTCTCTCGGCTCTTAACCCACTTTTGGGTCGTTTTGGCTCCCGAGCTCCGTTTGGCCTATCGTTTTGACCCGAACACTTCCCGAAACATGTTAAATGACCTTTTTAGCCCCGAAAATCATCAATGGACTTCCCGAGCTCTTCACCATGAAATCACCTACAAGGAAGCATTTTAATCAATATATATCATGGTTTTAGCTAGAATTAGGGACATTAAGATAGCTCTATTTTGGAGCTATCAAAATACCCCCGACCTAAATCTTGCTAGTCCTCGAGCAAGGTATACTCTAAATAATCTCCAAAGAATTAAATGCATGCTTGGACTCTAATCTCAATGCTTGTGAAACAAGGTACTTGTAGTAAATTCAAAACCATCAAAAGCATGCAAACGTTGAAATCATTTCAAAATTTAAACTCCTATTCCCTTACGTGTGTGTGTGCTTAGCACCTCTCAACCTAGCTCACGCAAGCCCGGAACAACCTTATACAGTCCTATGACTCGTTTTCCCCCTACTTATTGCGATAAGAACAGTCTAAGGGCTTTTAGTGATAGGAATAGCAAGAAAACAAAAGGCCTAAATTTTATTCTTTTTCCTTTGAGTACTTTGTACCCATTTTTTTCTTTTTGAACCGCCTTTTTTTTTTTTTTTTTTTCTCCAAGAGAGCCTAACACGTCAAACCAAATTTTAGCTTCACGTTTTTAAGGACCATTGCTCACTTCCATTAGTTCCCCTTTCATGCAGTGACAACCGTGGGTTACACGATCGCCCCTGGTTACACGGGCAACACAAGAAGGAGGAGCAACTCTAGAGTTTTTATTTTTCATGCATACTTTTTTTTATTTTAGGCAATAGCTTCGCTATACAACAGATGAGTCATTACTAATTCTACACATCAAGCCTCCCTAATGGTACCTTTCGGGGTGACAACAAGGTTTTAGACAAAATAAGATCATCCTAGACCTACAGAGCTGAGAATAAGAGTGCCATGTGCTCAGTGAATGTAGGGAAATAACAGAAAATTTTTTAAAATAGGCTCAAAATGTGCATACATCGTCAAATTTTCGAATCATGCAAATACGGAGTGTTCACAAGCAAATCACAGACCGTCCTCATCGGACACATGCATTCAGATTCTAATCTAACAGCCAGAGTACACGTATGCTCGACAACTACTAAGAAGTCTCATCTCTATGTATCAACAAACTCCACCCCCCACCTTAAGATATGCATTGTCCCCAATGCATTCAACTATAAAAACAATAAAATCCTAAGGGAACAGAAAACCTCCCCTGAATCTTATGGAGCCGACGGGTGGAGATGTACACCAACGTCCTCCAATGGGCTCTCGAGTCGTCGACCGTTCCACCTTTTCTCCTAGGAAAACAAGAAAACAATCAACAACTCAAAAGCAAATATATACAAGAACAAAGCAATAAAGAACAGAATTACAGTCCAAACTCGGGTGCCTCCGAGAAGCGCAAATTTTTAGAGTCGATTGCTCGACTGTATTCTCTTGACCACTCATCCATAATCGATCGGGGGCGGCGCTAGAAGTAATGTGGCGTCATAGCACTAAGCGTCCCCCTCGTGGAAAATCTTCAACCGGTGCCCATTCACTTTTTGCACCTCATCTGAGTCCAAGCTCTGAATCTCTACACTGCCATAAGGAGAAATTTTAGTTATGGTATAGGGTCCTTTCCAACGGGAACGAAGCTTACCTGGCATGAACTTCAGACGGGAATCGAAGAGCAGAACTTTCTGACCGACTTCGAAGTCTTTCTTTAAGATCCTTCGGTCATGAAACTGTTTGGACTTCTCTTTATAGATCTTGGAGTTCTCTCGGCTCTTAACCCACTTTTGGGTCGTTTTGGCTCCCGAGCTCCGTTTGGCCTATCGTTTTGACCCGAACACTTCCCGAAACATGTTAAATGACCTTTTTAGCCCCGAAAATCATCAATGGACTTCCCGAGCTCTTCACCATGAAATCACCTACAAGGAAGCATTTTAATCAATATATATCATGGTTTTAGCTAGAATTAGGGACATTAAGATAGCTCTATTTTGGAGCTATCAGTAGCGCAGCAGAACTTGGAGGCGCAGCAGAACTTGGAGATGCAGCAGAACTTGGAGATGCGCAGCGCAGCAGAACTGTGAGATGCGCAGCGCAGCAGAACTGTGAGATGCGCAGCGCAGCAGAACTGTGCGCAGCGCAGCAGAACTTGGAGATGCGCAGCGCAGCAGAACTTGGAGATGCGCAGCGCAGCAGAACTTGGAGATGCGCAGCGCAGCAGAACTTGGAGATGCGCAGCGCAGCAGAATTTGGAGATGCGCAGCGCAGCAGAACTTGGAGATGCGCACCGCAGCAGAACTTGGAGATGCAGAACTGCGCGCAGCGCAGCAGAACTGTGAGGTGCGCAGCGCAGCAGAACTGTGAGGTGCGCAGCGCAGCAGAACTGTGAGGTGCGCAGCGCAGCAGAACTTTGAGATGCGTGATAACTCCATTTTGGAGCTATTAAATACGTCCTAATTATAGCTAAAGTCCGCTTTCAATTGATTAAATATATCTCTTTTGTAGGAGAAAAGCGGCAAAGAGCTAGTGCGTCCGTTGGGCATGTTCGAGAGCTTAAAGTAGAGTTTTAGCGCCCCGGGAATGCATCGGGAAGAGGGGAACTTGTTCCGTGAAGAAACGGGCCAAAACTGCCTTGGAGAGGCAAAGCTTCAGCCCCAAACCCGAGAGCCAGCGTCGAGCTATAGCGTCGAGACGCTGGCTCGACGCTGGAAAAACCCGAGAGCAAGCGTCGAGTGATAGCGTCGAGACGCTAGCTCGACGCTGCCCTGGCGTCGAGACCCTGCTTGGCGTCGAGACGCTCCGGAGGAGGCGCGCGCAGGAAATTTATCGGGGCAGCGTCGCGACGCTGGCCTTGCGTCGCGACGCCATCGCGAGCGCGCGCGCGGAAAACTTAGGGCACAGCGTCGAGACGCTGGCCTAGCGTCTCGACGCTACGACGATGGCAGCAGCTAAAAGACGATTTTTCTGCACTTTTTTTCACAATCTTCATCTTCTTCATCTCTCAACCGATTCCGGCGATTTCAGTCTTCTTCTTCCCCATTTTCTCTCTATTTTCCGTGGAGCTCCGCCATTGTTGGCATGCTTGTGAGCTCCATTTTCCATTGTAATATTTAGACGGATCCTTCCATGGCCGTGGTTGGAGCGGGATTGACGAACCGCACCATGAGCGGCTAAGGTAAGGGTGACGGTTTGGGATTTTTTTAGGGGGATTTTGTTAGACACTCATGCTTTGATAATCTGAGTATAGTTTTGCATATTGGAATCTGATTATTAGCATCTGTTTACCTTGCTTAATCCAACGCGCATGCTAAAATACGTTGATTGACACTCGGGTAGTTTCGCATGTTGTGTATGTTAAAGAGTAGCGATGTCGTGCCTCTCACTGCTCGACTAAGTAACACAGGTAGATAGAACTAAATCGAAGTATCGGGTCGGGTAGGATAATTGTTGATTGCATACGGCGTTTGCGGGCAATCTATTAGCAATTAGAATTCACGCTCGAATGTTCGTCGCGGTTAGCTAGTGACTGTCTAAATTCATCTTAGGACTGATCATCTTAATGTGAGCTTAGATAACGTGTAATTAGAACTGTGTGGTCTAATTAAAATCCATGGAGTCGGCTACTTTGGGGCTTCTCTGGTAGTCGTCCGCGTGCTCGATAAACTGTATTCCATGTTATTAGCGTTAAATGATAAGTCGAATTTGTCTAACAATTGATCCCTAGATTCCCAAACCGTGCACACGTTCTTCTTATTATTTCTTTCTTGCTTTAGCTTTCATCATTATTTCTCTTGCATGATTAAAACCCCCCGTTACCAATTAATCAATTAAATCCCAATTTCACTAGTAAATTCAATTTTCCTATTCCTTGGATCGACCCTGTTACCACTGGCTGCAAAGCCTTGGTCATAGGCTTTATAAATCGTATTTTGGCAAGCCTCGAAGCCTTGAGATTAAGCGGATATTCAAAATTCCGCCCACCAAAATTGGCGCCGTTGCCGGGGAGTAGGCAATTGATTGAATTTATGATTGAAGTTTGAATTTGATTTATTGATGGTTGGCTGAAAATTTTTCTTGTTTGTATATTGTATGTTTGGAATTTTTGTTTGTGTATGACCCGTTCCTCTGAGGGTAGTTTGCAGTTTATCCCTGAGATTGACAGAGAGGAACGGCGGTTACGGAGAGAAGCCCGTGAGGGGCAGAGGCCGATTGAAGAAGAAGAAGGCAATCCCTTCTTGGTTAACGAGATGGCGCAAGGTGATGCGCCACGGACGCTTAAGCAACTGGCAGCGCCAGACCTGAACCTGCAGCCTTTGTGCATTAACTACCCCGTGGTAGCAGGTAACTTCGAGTTAAAATCTGGTTTAATTCACCAGTTACCTTCTTTCCATGGAAACGCAGGTGAGGACGCGAACAAACATCTGATGGAGTTCCATTGCGTCTGCGCGAGGATGAAGCCCGCAGGGGTCACGGAGGAGCAACTGAATATGAGGGCATTCCCCTTCACGCTCAAAGACAAGGCCAAGGATTGGCTATACTATTTGCCCTCCGGATCCATCACCACGTGGCAGGATATGAAGCGGGTATTTTTGGAGAAATACTTTCCCGCGTCCTTAGCCACTACTCTGCGGAAGAGGATATATGGGATCACCCAGGATGTAGGTGAGTCCCTGCACGAATACTGGGAACGCTTCGGACGCCTGTGCGCGAGCTTCCCACATCATCAGATTGTCGATCAGTTGTTGATCCAGTACTTTTATGAGGGGATGACGCCCCATGACCGGCAGATGATCGATGCAGCGAGTGGAGAGGCACTGATTGACAAGACCCCAGTTGAGGCCAAGCAGTTGATAGCGAATATGGCCACCAACTCGCAGCAATTCGGTATTCGGGGACAAGGACAAGTGCACAGCGTGGCTCAGAGCCACGAGATGACTGAAATGAGGGCCCAGGTGGCCGAGATAGGTAGCATGTTAAAGAAAATCGTTGGAGGACACCGTGAGGATGCGGAGGTCAACGCGATCGGGGGGTATGCTTCCAACCCAAGGAAGTACGACCCATATGCAAACACTTACAACCCCGGTTGGCGCGACCATCCTAATTTCAGCTATGGGAATAGGGAAGGACAAACTCGTTTCCAAGGCCAGTCTCAGGATAGGCCTAATTCTTCCACCCAGGCTCAAGCCTCGAGCTCCTCCAGCTCACTTGAAGAGATGGTACGGACCATCGTGACTAGCACCAGCCAGTTTCAGAAAGAAGCTTGAGAGGAGCTTAATTCTCATAAGGCAGAGCTGCAGAATTTGAACAAGCAGCTGACACAGATGGCGGTGTCTATCAGTAAGATTGAGAGCAAGAGCTCGGGGAAGCTTCCTTCCCAAACTACAGTAAACTCATGTGAAAACGTGAGTGCCATTCAGCTGCGCAGTGGGAAGTCACTTTCCACCGGAGCTGCGAAGGAAGCCACGGACAGCTTGAACGAGTCCGCCCCGATTGCTCCTGAGATTCAGAATGTGAGAAAAGATGAGAAGGTCAGCGTACCTGAGGATGTTGCCAGAGCACCATTCCCAAGTCGGCTTGCGAAGCCTACTTTGGAGACTGAGGATGCGGAGGTCCTTCGAACCTTCCAAAAGGTGGTGGTCAACATCCCACTTCTTGAGGCCGTAAGCCAAGTGCCAAAATATGCCAAGTTTCTCAAGAAGTGGTGTACGAGTAAGAGAATGTCGAGAAAAAGTGACGAGACGAAGAAAGAAACCGTCTCAGCAATCTTCCAAGGTAATCTTCCGCCGAAGTGCATCGATCCTGGTATGTTTTCTATCCCATGCACTATCGGTACTAAATTCATTGAAAATGCCATGTTAGATCTCGGTGCCTCGATTAATGTCATGTCTTATGATGTTTTTAAAGAGCTTGAATTGTGTACTTTAATCGAGTCCAATATAGTTGTCCAACTAGCCGATCGATCTTATGTGCATCCCTTAGGGAAGGTTGAGGCTATTTTAGTCAAAGTGAAAGACTTACTGTTTCCATGCGATTTTTATGTGCTGAGCATGAATGAGAATTCTTCGCATGTTTCCTCTTCTATTTTGTTAGGCCGCCCATTTATGAAGACCGCTAAGGTCAAGATAGATGTTGATAGGGGTGCCTTATCTGTAGAATTCGATGGAACGGTGAATGAATTTATTACAAATGCATCAAAGTCGTCTGTGACTGTTGGAAATGTGTCTGTTGTTGAGCATGTTGAGAATGGGAATCTACCCTCGCGCTTGAGGGATGGTTCCCATGTCTCTGTCAAAATTTCTGATTTAAATTTGTTTGATGATACTGCTGGTTTTTGCACTAACACTTCTTATATTCACGTGCCCGAGGCACGAAGAGTGCAAAATATTTTTCAGGTGGATGGTAGAAAAGGTGTGGCCAAGGACAAGTATGGATCGTCCCCCGCACCTACAGACTATGGATGAGTCTGTTGAGAGAATACAGTCGAGCAACCGACTTTAAAAATTCTGCGCTTCTCGGAGGCACCCGAGCGATGGACTGTTTTTATGCTTTAGTGTAGTTTTATTGCTTTTTAGATTAATTTAGTTTTAATTAGCTTGCTGTTTTTTTTTTAGGAATCAAGGAAGAGAAGGCAATTTTGGGCTCTGATGGGTTTATGTGCCGCTTCCTCGCCCTCGCCAGCTTCACCAAGAGTCAAGGAAGTGTATTTCTTCTCCCCTTTTACTTTATTGTATCTGACTGGTTGGCATTGAGGACAATGCCAAATTTTGAAGTTGGGGGTGGAGTAGTCCGATGGATGTGCATGTGTAGTTTGTTGAGAAGTGTTGCAAAGATATTGAAATGCTTGGGACTCTGTTTACTGTTTTCTGACTGTGATAGCCTAGGAAATGCATGTTGGAAATCTGAGCATGTTCATAATCGAGTTTTTGCATGAGTTTTGTGTTTATTAGGTTCATGTCAAAAATTTTAAAATTTTTTCTGTTGCTCCCTTGCACTCATCGCGCACTTAGATACTTCTCCCTAGATTCCGTAAGCTTGGTTTATCGCATGTTTAGCTAATTCTCGTTGTCACCCCGAAAGGCACCCTTAGGTAGCTTGTTGCATGAGAGTTAGTAGTTAGTTAATTGAGAAAGCATGTGCTTAGCCTAATGTAAAAAAAAATATAGAAAAGCATGTTGCCAGAAAATTCCTCTCGAGGCGCTCCTCCTTCTTATAGCGCTTAAAAGAAGTGAGCGTCAGTCCTTAAAAACGTGAAGCTTGGGCCAAAGTTTGACGTGTTAGGCAGCTCGAGAAGGAAAGAAAAAGAAACAAAAGGTTGGTTCAAAGAACCCCAAATAAAAGAGTACAAAGTACTTTTGAAAAGAAAAAAAAAAAAAAAAAGAATGAGAAAATAATTAGGTCTCTTAATTTGCTTCTTTCTCTCGTGTAAGTCACGTGTAGCTGTTCTTAAACGCTAGAAGTAGGGGGAAAACGGGATGTGCGTTGCATGTTGGTTTTCCGGGTTTACGTGAGTTTAGGAGTGGTTGTCTAGCACACACACACGTTAGGGGGCAAGAGTTAATTTTTGATATGTCCTAGTTAACACATGAACAAAATGCTTCCATGATTATACTCGTGTTTAAATTTCAATATGCATGGAGGCTTGAGTTAGAATATATGTAAATGCGTCCTTAGAGTCAATGTCTTTGTAGTGCTTGCTCGAGGACTAGCAATGTTTAAGTTGGGGGTGTTTGATAACTCCATTTTGGAGCTATTAAATACGTCCTAATTATAGCTAAAGTCCGCTTTCAATTGATTAAATATATCTCTTTTGTAGGAGAAAAGCGGCAAAGAGCTCGTGCGTCCGTTGGGCATGTTCGAGAGCTTAAAGTAGAGTTTTAGCGCCCCGGGAATGCATCGGGAAGAGGGGAACTTGTTCCGTGAAGAAACGGGCCAAAACTGCCTTGGAGAGGCAAAGCTTCAGCCCCAAACCCGAGAGCCAGCGTCGAGCTATAGCGTCGAGACGCTGGCTCGACGCTGGAAAAACCCGAGAGCAAGCGTCGAGTGATAGCGTCGAGACGCTAGCTCGACGCTGCCCTGGCGTCGAGACCCTGCTTGGCGTCGAGACGCTCCGGAGGAGGCGCGCGCAGGAAATTTATCGGGGCAGCGTCGCGACGCTGGCCTTGCGTCGCGACGCCATCGCGAGCGCGCGCGCGGAAAACTTAGGGCACAGCGTCGAGACGCTGGCCTAGCGTCTCGACGCTACGATGATGGCAGCAGCTAAAAGACGATTTTTCTGCACTTTTTTTTCACAATCTTCATCTTCTTCATCTCTCAACCGATTCCGGCGATTTCAGTCTTCTTCTTCCCCATTTTCTCTCTATTTTCCGTGGAGCTCCGCCATTGTTGGCATGCTTGTGAGCTCCATTTTCCATTGTAATATTTAGACGGATCCCTCCATGGCCGTGGTTGGAGCGGGATTGACGAACCGCACCATGAGCGGCTAAGGTAAGGGTGACGGTTTGGGATTTGTTTAGGGGGATTTTGTTAGACACTCATGCTTTGATAATCTGAGTATAGTTTTGCATATTGGAATCTGATTATTAGCATCTGTTTACCTTGCTTAATCCAACGCGCATGCTAAAATACGTTGATTGACACTCGGGTAGTTTCGCATGTTGTGTATGTTAAAGAGTAGCGATGCCGTGCCTCTCACTGCTCGACTAAGTAACACAGGTTGATAGAACTAAATCGAAGTATCGGGTCGGGTAGGATAATTGTTGATTGCATACGGCGTTTGCGGGCAATCTATTAGCAATTAGAATTCACGCTCGAATGTTCGTCGCGGTTAGCTAGTGACTGTCTAAATTCATCTTAGGACTGATCATCTTAATGTGAGCTTAGATAACGTGTAATTAGAACTATGTGGTCTAATTAAAATCCATGGAGTCGGCTACTTTGGGGCTTCTCTGGTAGTCGTCCGCGTGCTCGATAAACTGTATTCCATGTTATTAGCGTTAAATGATAAGTCGAATTTGTCTAACAATTGATCCCTAGATTCCCAAACCGTGCACACGTTCTTCTTATTATTTCTTTCTTGCTTTAGCTTTCATCATTATTTCTCTTGCATGATTAAAACCCCCCGTTACCAATTAATCAATTAAATCTCAATTTCACTAGTAAATTCAATTTTCCTATTCCTTGGATCGACCCTGTTACCACTGGATGCAAAGCCTTGGTCATAGGCTTTATAAATCGTATTTTGGCAAGCCTCGACAACTTGAGATTAAGCGGATATTCAAAATTCCGCCCACCAATGCGCAGCGCAGCAGAACTGTGCGCAGCAGAACTGTGAGATGCGTAGCAGAACTGTGAGATGTGCAGCAGAACTGTGAGATGCGATCGCATGCGCAGCGCAGCAGAACTGTGAGATGCGATCGCGCGCGCGGCGGAACTGTGAGATGCGATCGCGCGCGCGGCGGAACTGTGAGATGCGATCGCGCGCGCGGCGGAACTGTGAGATGCGATCGCGCGCGCGGCGGAACTGTGAGATGCGATCGGGCGCGCGGCGGACTTGTGAGATGCGATCGCGCGCTCGGTGGAACTGTGAGATGCGATCGCGTGCGCGGCGGAACTGTGAGATGCGATCGCGCGCGCGGCGGAACTTGGAGATGCGATCGCGCGCGCGGCGGAACTTGGAGATGCGATCGCGCGCGCGGCGGAACTTGGAGATGCGATCGCGCGCGCGGCGGAACTTGGAGATGCGATCGCGCGCGCGGCGGAACTTGGAGATGCGATCGCGCGCGCGGCGGAACTTGGAGATGCGATCGCGCGCGCGGCGGAACTTGGAGATGCGATCGCGCGCGCGGCAGAACTTGGAGATGCGATCGCGCGCGCGGCAGAACTTGGAGATGCGACCGCGCGCGCGGCGGAACTTGGAGATGCGCAGCGCGCGTGGCAGAATTTGGAGATGCGCAGCGCGCGCGGCAGAACTTGGAGATGCGCAGCGCGCGCGGCAGAACTTGAAGATGCGCAGCGCAGCAGAACTTGAAGATGCGCAGCGCAGCAGAACTTGGAGATGCGCAGCGCAGCAGAACTGTTAGATGTGCAGCGCAGCAGAACTGTGAGATGCGCAGCGCAGCAGAACTGTGAGATGCGCAGCGCAGCAGAACTGTGAGATGCGCAGCGCAGCAGAACTGTGAGATGCGCAGCGCAGCAGAACTTGGAGATGCGCAGCGCAGCAGAACTTGGAGATGCGCAGCGGAGCGGAACTTGGAGATTCGATCGCGCGCGCGGCGGAACTTGGAGATGCGATCGCGCGCGCGGCGGAACTTGGAGATGCGATTGCGCGCGCGGCGGAACTTGGAGATGCGATCGCGCGCGCTGCGGAACTTGGAAATGCGATCGCGCGCGCGGCGGAACTTGGAGATGCGATCGCGCGCGCGGCTGAACTTGGAGATAAGATAGCGCGCGCGGCTGAACTTGGAGATGCGATCGCGCGCGGGGCGGAACTTGGAGATGCGATCGCGCGCGGGGCGGAACTTGGAGATGCGATCGCGCGCGCGGCGGAACTTGGAGATGCGATCGCGCGCGTGGCTGAACTTGGAGATGCGATCGCGCGCGCGGCTGAACTTGGAGATGCGATCGCGCGCGCGGCGGAACTTGGAGATGCGATCGCGCGCACGGCGGAACTTGGAGATGCGATGGCGCGCGCGGCGGAACTTGGAGATGCGATCGCGCGCGCGGCGAAACTTGGAGATGCGATCGCGCGCGCGGCGGAACTTGGAGATGCGATCGCGCGCGCGGCGGAACTTGGAGATGCGATCGCGCGCGCGGCGGAACATGGAGATGCGATCGCAGCAGAACTTGGAGATGCGCAGCGCAGCAGAACTTGGAGATGCGTAGCGCAGCAGAACTTGGAGATGCGCAGCGCAGCAGAACTTGAGCAGAACTTGGAGATGCGCAGCGCAGCAGAACTTGGAGATGCGTAGCGCAGCAGAACTTCAGCAGAACTTGGAGATGCGCAACTGAACTTGGAGATGCACAACTGGACTTGGATATGCGCAGCGCAGCAGAACTTGGAGATGTGCAGCGCAGCAGAACTTGGAGATGCGCAGCGCAGCAGAACTTGGAGATGCGCAACGCAACAGAACTTGGAGATGCGCAGCAAGAACTTGAGCAGAACTTGGAGATGCGCAGTTGAACTTGATGCGCAACTGAACTTGGAGATGTGGTGCGCGATATTTTGAATTATCGCCTAATCTCAAGCTGTCGAGGCTTGCCAAAATACGATTTATAAGCCTATAACCAAGGCTTTGCAGCAAGTGGTAACAGGGTCGATCGAAGGAGAAGGTATGATTAAAATCACTATTAAAATTGGGAATTAACTAATTGATTGGTTTTGTAACGGGGGGATTTTTCAGCATGAAAAGGAACCTAATAAAGCGCTAACGGAAGAATAACGAGTAGAAAAACGCGTGCACGGTTTGGGAGTTTCGGGATTAATTGCTAGACAATTCCAGTTCATCATTTAATACGAAATTCATGGCGTACAGTTTATGATACACACGGACGACTACCCGAGAAGCCCCAAGGTAGCTGTTAAGTCTCTGAAAGTGACTTATTTAGGACCCATTTAGCTTAAGAAGATGTACACATTTAGGTGTTTTTGTGAGCATTTAGCCTAAACCTATGCTTTAATATGAGAATTAGAAGAAGGTAGCTAATATAGGACTTATGCACAATAGGTAGGAAAAGGGGTGAAAACCGAAGAAAAGAATGAAAAAATAACCCTTGCGAATGCATTGCGGAATAATTGCGGTGGCCGCAATTATTCAAGTTAAAACCGTAAGTTGGCTGACATTTTTCTGTTTAGATCCGACTTTTCAGGGATTCGTTCTTTCTCCTCCACCCATTCTGATATACGACGTTGAAGATTGATGGTTCTCCTTGGCCCAATCGCACCTGCAAACTACTATAAAAGGGGGCCAAAGTCGGAGGTTCAGTCATCACTCGAGGCGTAGAAGTCTTTCTGCAGTCCACCATTTCCACTGTTTTTCCTTTGCCGTCTGTTGGAGTGAGAGTCTAAGCTTTTGGAATCGATAATCTGATAGGAAGGAGAGAAGATTCTTCTTCTCTCTTGATTGGATTCATCCAAGCACGGCTGACTTCTCACCACCTTCATTCGAGGCGACTGCCACAAAGTCTTCAGCAAGCCTTTACTGTTTTCTGCTCTTTTCTTCTCATTTCCATTACTGATCATTGTTGTTCTTAGTTTAGCATTTCAATTATTGTATTTCGTTGTTGTCTGCCTTGAATTCATTCTGTTTAAGCTTTCCTTTGTCATTCAAACACTTGAAGTAATCAAAGTACGTTTTTGCATTTCACAGTTCTTCCTTGTTCTGCTACGAGTTTCACTTACTGTTTTAAGCACTTTTTCCTTCTAAGCATGTCTACTTTATCTTATATTTCTGTTCTACATATATCCATGAGTAACTAAATTCATTTAGGGGCATGCTAATGACAGAACTATAGGCTAAAAAAACGTAAGTCAAGTAGGTAGATCAACACTCGAACATTGATTATATGTAAGCTTCATCCCACGGGCAATTTCGATTGGCCATCCATTTTGTCCAAAGAACTCCTAACCTCTGGAAGGAGTAAGAGTTCAGAGTCGTATAATCATGCTAGCCTTCCATGGTAATCAGGAAACGGCCTAGGAATAGGCGTTTCCCTAGTATAAACTGAACACTCCTGTTTTAACAAGATGCTTAAGACCTTACTTTGAAGTCGAGTAAACTTGAGTCTCTCATGCATGGAATCGGACGATACTTGAGATAGAGTGAGTTTAATGTATAGAGAGTTGATCCAAAGCTTGATAATCGTAATAAAATGCCTATAGGACAGTCATTAGTAGCCCTTAATTCACCTATCTAACCAGTTTCGCTGCCATTTAATTGCGGATTAATTGCGGTTCTCGCAATTCTGCCAAATTGTCTTCTGTCTAGCTGTTTTCTTCTGCGTTTATTGATTTCATCTCTTGACCTTTAAGCCTGATTTTCACTTTAATTTGTTTATGGCATGTTCCTTTATACATTCAGCAAAAAGTAGTTAATTAAAAACCAATTTTACCCCATCAAATCCATCCCATCTTTCTTAACAAACACACTTCGCGAATAGCTAAAATTAAGTCTCTGTGGAAAAAACGAATTAAATATACTTACTACTTGCTGTGAGACCATGTATGCTTGCATGTTCTAAGTGCTCTCTCCATCCTTTTGCTTATTTATCTTTACACACTGAGCACGCAACAAGTTTTTGGCGCCGCTGCCGGGGACTTATTTTAAGTGAAAACGAAGTTGTTAAGTTTAAGAAAACCAAGTTTATCATTGAGTGAAACTAATCTGTTTCATTTCTTTTGCAGGTACTGTTAAGGTAGTTTATGAGTGAGCGTTCACATAGTAATTTAGAGTTCGATCCTGAACCTGAAAGATCACTTCGAGCTAGAAATAAAGCAAAGAAACGCCTCTTTAAACAACCTCCTATACCTCAAATCTTACCTGAAACCAAAGAAATGGGCGATTTAGTTCCAAATCCGGCACCTGCCATTCGCAACCCCATAGAAATAGCGAATGACAAGAATAGTGCCATTCTTTCATATCTAGTACCTATGCCTGGGGAGCTGAACCCCAGCATAATCCGTCCTGAAATCACTGCCCACTCTTTCGAGTTAAAGCCAGTGATGTTCCAAATGTTGTCCACTGTGGGACAATTCTTTGGAATAGAAAATGAGGACCCCCATAATCACCTTAGGAACTTCCTAGGAGTTAGTGACACCTTCCTAATCCCTGGAGTTTCCCAAGAGGCCCTTAGGCTATATCTTTTCCCTTATTCTTTGAGGGACAAAGCCAAAACGTGGCTAAATTCTTTACCCTCAGGATCTGTCCGCAATTGGACAGATCTAGCAGAAAAATTCCTAGTCAAATACTTTCCACCTGATAGGAATTCTACTTTCCGTGATGACATAGTCAAATTCAAACAAGCTCCAAGTGAGTCTCTTCACGAAGCTTGGACTAGATTTAAAGATCTTCTCGTTAAATGTCCACACCATGGCATTCCATGGTGTATTCAAATAGAAGTTTTCTTTAAAGGATGCAACCCCAGCACCAGACAAGTCTTAAATTCATCTGCTGGAGGTTCCATGTTGTCCAAAAGTTACAACGAAGCTTATGAGATCTTGGAGAAGATCTCAGCATCTCACTGCAGATGGTCAGACGACCCAGTAGAGCCAACTAGGGCTCAAGACAAGGATGCTCTAAGCGCCATGAGCACCCAAATAAATGCCCTGACCAACTTAGTCAAGCAAATGGCTCAGGCCAATCTCCAAACCAGTGCCAATACCGCCACAGCCATGTCAATGGGCGTACAACCAAATCAAGGCGAGGCACCTATCTGTGGATTCTGTGGGGAAGGGCACCCTTATGAATACTGCCCTGGGAATCCAGCCTCAGTCTGCTATGTAGGTAGTCAGCAGCAACCAAGGAACAACCCCTACTCACAAACTTACAATCCTGGTTGGAGAAACCACCCTAACCTGTCATGGGGTGGCCAGCAAAACACTAACCAAAATCCTAACCAACCAAGGCCGAGTGGAACACCTGGTTTCACTCCCCAACATAACCAGTCAATGTACCAAAAACCTTATAATCAACCTGTAGGATCTTCTGTAGAAAACCTACTCAAGGAGTATATAGCTAAAAATGATGCTACTCTTCAGAGCCAGCAAGCTACCCTTAGGAGCCTGGAAAACCAAATAGGCCAGTTAGCCAATGAACTTAAAAGTAGGCCCCAAGGTAGACTCCCTGCTGACACCGAGATACCAAGGAGAGATGGCAAGGAACAAGTTCAAGCCATTGAACTTAGGAGTGGAAGACCATTGGTGAGCATTACAAAAGACACACCAAAGAGAGTAGAGAACACTGAGTCTAGTGCTCCACTGGAGTCTCTGCCAAGCCAAGGTCCACCACCAACTAGCACATCAGGAGCCAGGTTAGAGCCAATTGTAGAGGACGTAGAAGAAATTCCAAGGCCTCCACCTATCTTAAGGCGTCCTGACGTGCCTGCTTATGTGCCACCACCTCCTTATCCTCGAAGACTGAAGAAGAAGCAGGAACAGGAAGTTCATTTTAATAAATTCTTAGAAATACTTAAGCAAGTGCATGTGAATATTCCTTTTGTAGAGGTTTTACAGTCTATGCCTTCATATGTAAAGTTTTTGAAGGATATCATTACTAACAAAAAGATAATTGGTGAGTTTGAAACAGTAAACCTCACCGAGGAGTGCAGTGCCATCCTCCAGAACAAGCTGCCCAAGAAGGAGAAGGATCCTGGTTCCTTCACCTTACCTGTAGAACTTGGAGGCAAGCATGTGGGCAGAGCGCTTTGTGACCTGGGCGCCAGCATAAATCTCATGCCCCTGTCCCTATTCCGCCAGTTGGGAATAGGAGAAGCACGTCCAACTACTGTCACTTTACAACTAGCAGACAGATCCATCGCATATCCAGAAGGTAAGATTGAGGATATTCTAGTTAAAGTTGACAAATTTATTTTCCTTGCAGATTTCATTGTCCTGGACTATGAGGCAGACAAGGAGGTACCCATCCTGCTAGGTAGACCATTTCTAGCCACAGGTAGGGCACTAATAGACGTGCAAAAAGGTGAGTTAACTATGAGGGTTCATGATGAAGAGGTAAAATTTAGTGTTTACAAAGCTTTAAAATATCCCTCTGATTCTGAGTCTTGTGCTAGCATGGATGTTATTGACTCACTTATGGAAGAACAATTAGAGCATGTATTATTAACCAAGCATGCTAGTGAATATGTACAAATAGATGTAGATGATCTAAATGTAGCTGACATAATGAACATGCCTGTAAATAACCCTCAGCATGTATGTATGACTATAGATTTAACTGATAGAATTATTAACCCTCTGAAGCCCTCCATTGAGCATCCACCTGTTCTAGAACTGAAACCACTACCAACTCACCTCAAATATGCATATCTAGGAGATAATGACACACTGCCTGTAATTATTTCTTCTAAGCTAAGTGAACAGCATGAGGTTGATTTAATTTTACTGCTTAAGCAACATAGGAAGGCTATAGCATGGTCTATTGCTGATATTCGAGGCATTAGCCCTTCTTATTGTATGCACAAAATTATTCTAGAGGAAGAACACACACCTAGGGTAGATCACCAGCGTAGGTTAAACCCCTCTATGAAAGAGGTAGTGAAGAAAGAAATAATAAAGTGGTTAGATGCAGGAGTAATTTTCCCCATAGCTAGTAGCCAGTGGGTGAGCCCCATCCAGTGTGTACCTAAAAAGGGGGGAATAACTGTGGTAGTCAATGAGAATAACGAATTAATTCCAACAAGGACTGTCACAGGGTGGAGGGTATGTATGGATTACAGAAAACTAAATAAAGAAACTAAAAAAGACCACTTCCCCATACCGTTTATTGACCAGATGCTAGACAGAATAGCTGGTAGAGCCTATTACTGTTTCCTAGATGGCTATTCAGGCTACAATCAAATAACTATAGACCCTAAGGATCAAGAGAAGACCACCTTCACTTGCCCTTTTGGAACGTTTGCCTTCCGCAGAATGCCTTTTGGCTTATGCAATGCACCGGCAACTTTCCAGAGGTGCATGATGGCAATCTTCTCTGAGTTGGATGAGTCCATGATAGAAATATTCATGGATGACTTCTCAGTCTTTGGGGACTCATTTAAAACCTGTCTAGAAAACCTAGGACAAGTCCTGACTAGGTGTGAGGAGACTAACCTAGTCCTGAATTGGGAAAAGTGCCATTTTATGGTAGATGAAGGGATTGTCTTAGGACATCGAGTGTCAAGGGCGGGTGTAGAAGTGGATAGGGCGAAAATAGAGGTCATAGAGAAGTTGGTAGAGCCCCAAAATGTCAAGGCTATTAGGAGTTTCTTAGGGCATGCTGGCTTCTATAGAAGGTTCATCAAGGACTTTTCTAAGATAGCCAAGCCTCTATGTGAGCTACTAGAGCTAGGTAGGCCATTCATCTTCTCTACGGAATGTGTAGTAGCTTGGAAAACCCTTAAGGAAGCACTGGTCACAGCACCAATCATAGTAGGACCAAATTGGGATCTCCCATTTGAGATGCTATGTGATGCCAGTGACTATGCTGTAGGAGTCATGTTAGGACAGAAGATTGACAAGCTCACACATCCTGTCTATTATGCTAGCAAGACCTTGAATGAGGCCCAATGTAACTATACAACTACAGAGAAAGAGATGCTTGCTGTAGTATTTGCTTGTGAAAAATTTAGGAACTATATTGTAGGAACTAGGACCATTGTATATACTGACCATTCTGCTTTAAAATATCTAATGAGAAAGGCTGATGCTAAGCCTAGACTAATTAGATGGGTGTTATTGCTGCAGGAATTCGATTTGGACATTCGGGACAAGAAGGGATGTGAAAATGTGGTTGCAGATCACCTGTCTCGATTGCAGCACAATTGCGAAAAAATTGCGGACCCCGCAATTTCTGATGCTTTTATAGATGAACATATCTTTGCTTTGACTCATCGTGATAACGATGAGGAACCTTGGTTCGCTGACATTGCTAACTTCCGTGCATCACAGGTATTACCAGTGTTCAAGGGAGGACAAGAGAAGAAAAGGTTCCTCCATGAAGCAAGGAAATTCATCTGGGATGACCCCATACTTTACAGGACCTGTGCTGATGGGTTGTTGAGGAAATGTGTTTCAGCTGCTGAAGCGAAGTCTGTGCTGCAGCACTGTCATTCATCTCCTTACGGTGGGCACTTTGGTGGTCAAAGAACAGCTGCCAAGGTATTTCAGAGTGGCTACTACTGGCCAACAATCTTTAAGGACGCCCACAACTATGCCCACAACTGTGACGAGTGCCAAAGGACAGGTAACCTCAGTCGTAAGGATGAGATGCCCCTCACCTACATCTTAGAGTTGGAGCTCTTTGATGTATGGGGCATTGATTTCATGGGACCCTTCCCTCCATCATCAGGTAACTTGTATATTCTAGTAGCAGTAGACTACGTGTCAAAGTGGGTAGAAGCTAAGGCATGTCCTAATAATGATGCTAAGACAGTCACTAATTTCTTGCATAGACACATTTTCACTAGATTTGGGACTCCTCGTGCTATCATTAGTGATGAGGGGTCACATTTCATTAATAAAGCTATGGAGAAGATATTGGCTAAATATAACATTAGGCATAGAGTAGCTACTCCCTATCACCCACACTCAAATGGTCAAGCTGAAATTTCAAATAGGGAAATTAAGAACATCTTAGAGAAGGTAGTCAAACCAAATAGACAAGACTGGTCTTTCAAGCTTGAGGATGCACTTTGGGCTTATAGAACAGCATATAAGACACCTCTAGGCATGTCTCCCTATAGGTTGGTATATGGCAAGGCTTGTCACTTGCCACTTGAGTTAGAAAACAAGGCATTTTGGGCCATGAAAGAATTAAATTTTTGTGTGAAGGATGCAGGGACACTAAGATCTTTACAGCTACATGAACTTGATGAGCTTAGGCACATGGCCTATGAGAATGCCAAGATGTATAAAGAAAAGACAAAAATATGGCATGACAGTAGACTTAGGATCAAAGACTTTAAGAAGGGCCAACTTGTATTGCTATTTAATTCACGATTAAAGCTATTTCCAGGCAAATTAAAGTCTAGATGGTCAGGTCCCTTTATTATTACTAATGTCTTTGTTCATGGTGCCATAGAGATTAAAAACTTGCAGCAAGGACAGCCGTTTATGGTAAATGGTGCTAGGTTGAAGCACTACTATGAGGAAGGGGATGTAAAGACTCTCTCGGCCTTCCTCTTGACTGAAGCATGACAAAGAGAACGAGAGAGAACGAGTGGTTACTGTGCTCGTTTAGTCAAGGCCAATGCCTTAGTTTATTTTTTTTTTTTTCTGTTTTTTTCGATGATCGTTTGTACGTTTTGTGGTGTAATTTTAATTGCGTATTTAATGTTTGTTTTGTTTGTTTTTGTAGGGAATCGAAAGAGGGAATCAAGGGGAGTAAATCGCACTTTAAAAATCAAGAATCGGTTGGGCCAATTGAAAGATACGGGCGATCAAAGTTTGGATTTTGGATGAAATCTTGTCCCTAGAATTGCGAAAATATTGCTGACTCCGCAAAAAGAGCCGTTGGGATTTCATCCGTTGCTTTTATAGCCGTTAGAAGGCGCCCGTTTGATACGATCTTCTCATTCTTTGCTCTCCAAGATTTCTGCGATTCTCTCCACCTTTGATCTCTCTCTCCAAACCTCCAAGATTCGACCATGGTTTCCACTAGGGCTGAGAGATCCGCCGCCAAGAAGAAGGCCGACGACGCAGCTGAAGCGGCTGCGAGGGAAGCGCTTCTCACCCTTGCTGATCAGGGTGCTGTACGCACTGGCCGTCTTGGCAAGCTTCCTATTCGTAGGAAGAAGTGGAGAGTGGTCACTGAGATTCCTGCTGGCCCATCTGAACCAATGGGCACGCCCACGAAGCGCCGGTGGACTGTCAAGACTGCCGCCGGACCAAGCAAATCCAAGACTCCCTCTGTGGCGAGTCAAGAATCTGATCGTGCATCCCACGAGTCAGCTAAAGAAGGTGCGACGCCGTCTGCATCACCTGTGCGCAGCCCCCTGCCATCTGAACCAGTGCCAAGCACCGAATCATCACCGCCTGCGCAGAGCGCCGAGTCATCTCCAGCGCCTCAGAGTGCTGATCTACCACCTGCGGCTGTGCAGAGTCCTGAGTTGCCGTCTTCGCCATGGAGTTCTGCGCATACCCCATCAGCAGAGCACAATTCTCCACGGCCTGATCCGGAATTCCCTTATGGGGATTACCAAGAATCCACGCAAGGCAGTGGAGAGGCAGAAGAAGAAGAAGTCTTCTCTCCCATGAGAGAAGACAGCCCTGATGAGCCTGCACAGCAAACGCCTGCTGATGATTCTATGGATGAGACGTTGGGGGCCTGTTTTCCACAACTCCAGGCGAGGCTGAAAAAGAAGAAGAAGGCCAAGCTTGGCAAGGCCAAGAAATCCAAGAAACTCAAGAAGAAGAAGGCCAAGCGAGTGCCTTCAGCAGACAAAGACAGTGCTGAGCCTTCGCTCAAACGCCTCAAGGTGGAGGCTGCTGAATCTTCCAAGCCAACCGATAAGGGGAAGGCTAAACTCTGCCCTGAAGACGAACCTCCATCAGTGAGATATGTCTCGTCTGATGCTGAATCCAGAGGCGTGGAGCTGAGGAAAAGGGACCTGTTGCACGAGAAAGGGTTCCTTGATCGCCTAGCTGACCTGCCGCAGTTCTTGCGCGCAGGGGTGATCAACCATGGCTGGGAGGAATTCTGTCGACCTCCCAATCCAGCATACACAAGCATGGTGTATGACTTCTATGCGAACGTGCTCAGCCCTGAGGATGGCCTGTCTGTGGTCAGAGGGGTAGAAGTGGACTTCTCTGCTAAGGCCATCAATGAAGCATTCGGTCTAAGGGGCCAGCCTCACACAGACTATGCACGGATAGTGGATGAGCCGACTGAGGCTGTGCTAGAAGAAGCCATCCGCACCATTGGCCAGCCTGAGGCCTCCTGGACAGTCTCACGCAATGGGCGGCACACGCTCATGAGTGCCAACCTCACGGCAAAGGCAGCTGTGTGGTTTTCATTCGTGAGAAGAAGACTCTCCCCGGTGACGCATGAGACTACCATTAACCAGAGCCGTTCGCTGCTGGTTTATGCTATCATGAGAGGTCTCACGATCAATGTGGGAGAAGTCATCACTGCTGCCATAGCTGAATGTGCTAAAAAGGGTAAGGGGCCATTATTTTTCCCCAACATTATAACAAAGTTATGCTTGCTTGCAGGAGTTCCCACCGAACGCTTGGAGCAGCAGCTGCCCTACACAGGCCATCTGGAGTTACCTGCACACCTAAGGCTGAGACGAAAGGGCAACATGGAGTTTGAGTTGGATAGGCTGGCGGCTGAACAGTCCCTATCCATGGCCTGCTTGATGGACATGCAGAGGAGAATGGCTCAATGGGCCAATTATGCGCAGGCGAGGGACAAAGAGGTTGCAGACCAGTTGGGATGCATCTTCCCAGACTTCCCCACCAACCTCCTAACTCCATGGGTGCCCCCACGACCAAGGCAACCAGATGAGGATGATGAGACTTGAGTGCTGGTTTGAAGAGCACTAGAGGGAGTATTACTGATCCCTCAAGAAACAAAGACAATTTTCCTGTTTTTTTTGATAGATTCATGTATATTATGCTGTTTTGTGGTTAAGTTTTGATCTGTTTTGGATGTTTAGTTTTATGTTTTCCTTTTGCTTAGGATAGTCTGATGTTAGTTGATTAGGTAGGATAGTTTAGTTTTATTTTTAGGATGCATAAGTCACGGGAAAAAGCATGCTAGGGGCCTGAGTTAATGTTAAATCTGCCCAGATTGTATTGCGAAATAATTGCGGTTCCCGCAATTTTTGTGGCTGATTGCATGTTTTTGACTGTCCGTCTAGTTAGGCTGTGATCTGTTAAATTCTATCTTTTGCTGCTAGCATGACTGCCTTATATAGCTGATCTTGAAGCATGCTGGATGAGTGTCATAGGACACCTTTTGATAGTTTAAATTTGCCTCTGAATAGTGCTCAGCATGCATAAACCATAAGTCCTTAAACCTGTCTGTTATGTTCAAATTTTCTGCTGCTGGGATAGTTGCTTCTAGAATGTTTTGCCTATGCCTAGGATGTTTAGATTCTCTTTGTTTTACTTTAGACTAGATGCTTCTAGGACAAGTTTGGGGGTGTGCCACCTCAAACACTCATTGGGGACAATGAGTAGTTGAAGTTTGGGGGAGGCCACCCTAGGCCTAGGAACATTCCTCTCTTCCTTAGGACATAAGCATTCTTCTTCTCCTAAAAAAAAAAAATAATTGTGATAAATAGAATAAAGAGGGGAGTCTCTCTCAAGTTGTTGAGTAATCAGTGCCAAGTGTGTAAACCACAAGTGGCATTGCATCAAAAGGCAAACCAAGGGGAGACTCCACCTAAGTAAAAAAGAAAGAAAAAGGAGAAATAGGGGAAGAAGAATGTATGCTTAGGAGTTGTAATCTTGTGGCTTAGATGTCCTATGAAAAAAGAACTCTGATCCTTAATGCGCTAAGCACAAGGTTGTAGCTTTTAGGTTTGTCTAGGGAGATGAATGTTTATCCAATGTAGTGATGCCAGGGTTGTTCTCTATAAAGTACCACTGTCACTGTTAATACTAAGACTGGCATGACTCTAAGGAATCCTAGACACATTAAAAATAAGCTGGAAGCATGTACTGAGTCTGGAGTAAAGCTTGGTAGAATTTGAAACCTTAGGGATAGTAGCATGATATCATAGAAGTAGTTAGATCAGTAGTAGGGGGTCAACAAAAGCAGTGGGTATAGTAGGCAGGTGAAGTCAGAAGAGGCTAGACAAGAGGTTAGTTCTAAACTTGGAAGTGTGTCACAGGACAGCACTGCTAGAGACAAGAATATAAGGGAGTTAGTGAGTAGATAAAAGAAGAAGAAACAGCAGCCTAAGTAAGTCCTTAGTATGCTTGAGGACAAGCAAAGCCTTAAGTTTGGGGGTGTGTTAAGTCTCTGAAAGTGACTTATTTAGGACCCATTTAGCTTAAGAAGATGTACACATTTAGGTGTTTTTGTGAGCATTTAGCCTAAACCTATGCTTTAATATGAGAATTAGAAGAAGGTAGCTAATATAGGACTTATGCACAATAGGTAGGAAAAGGGGTGAAAACCGAAGAAAAGAATGAAAAAATAACCCTTGCGAATGCATTGCGGAATAATTGCGGTGGCCGCAATTATTCAAGTTAAAACCGTAAGTTGGCTGACATTTTTCTGTTTAGATCCGACTTTTCAGGGATTCGTTCTTTCTCCTCCACCCATTCTGATATACGACGTTGAAGATTGATGGTTCTCCTTGGCCCAATCGCACCTGCAAACTACTATAAAAGGGGGCCAAAGTCGGAGGTTCAGTCATCACTCGAGGCGTAGAAGTCTTTCTGCAGTCCACCATTTCCACTGTTTTTCCTTTGCCGTCTGTTGGAGTGAGAGTCTAAGCTTTTGGAATCGATAATCTGATAGGAAGGAGAGAAGATTCTTCTTCTCTCTTGATTGGATTCATCCAAGCACGGCTGACTTCTCACCACCTTCATTCGAGGCGACTGCCACAAAGTCTTCAGCAAGCCTTTACTGTTTTCTGCTCTTTTCTTCTCATTTCCATTACTGATCATTGTTGTTCTTAGTTTAGCATTTCAATTATTGTATTTCGTTGTTGTCTGCCTTGAATTCATTCTGTTTAAGCTTTCCTTTGTCATTCAAACACTTGAAGTAATCAAAGTACGTTTTTGCATTTCACAGTTCTTCCTTGTTCTGCTACGAGTTTCACTTACTGTTTTAAGCACTTTTTCCTTCTAAGCATGTCTACTTTATCTTATATTTCTGTTCTACATATATCCATGAGTAACTAAATTCATTTAGGGGCATGCTAATGACAGAACTATAGGCTAAAAAAACGTAAGTCAAGTAGGTAGATCAACACTCGAACATTGATTATATGTAAGCTTCATCCCACGGGCAATTTCGATTGGCCATCCATTTTGTCCAAAGAACTCCTAACCTCTGGAAGGAGTAAGAGTTCAGAGTCGTATAATCATGCTAGCCTTCCATGGTAATCAGGAAACGGCCTAGGAATAGGCGTTTCCCTAGTATAAACTGAACACTCCTGTTTTAACAAGATGCTTAAGACCTTACTTTGAAGTCGAGTAAACTTGAGTCTCTCATGCATGGAATCAGACGATACTTGAGATAGAGTGAGTTTAATGTATAGAGAGTTGATCCAAAGCTTGATAATCGTAATAAAATGCCTATAGGACAGTCATTAGTAGCCCTTAATTCACCTATCTAACCAGTTTCGCTGCCATTTAATTGCGGATTAATTGCGGTTCTCGCAATTCTGCCAAATTGTCTTCTGTCTAGCTGTTTTCTTCTGCGTTTATTGATTTCATCTCTTGACCTTTAAGCCTGATTTTCACTTTAATTTGTTTATGGCATGTTCCTTTATACATTCAGCAAAAAGTAGTTAATTAAAAACCAATTTTACCCCATCAAATCCATCCCATCTTTCTTAACAAACACACTTCGCGAATAGCTAAAATTAAGTCTCTGTGGAAAAAACGAATTAAATATACTTACTACTTGCTGTGAGACCATGTATGCTTGCATGTTCTAAGTGCTCTCTCCATCCTTTTGCTTATTTATCTTTACACACTGAGCACGCAACAGTAGCCGGCTCCATAGATATTAATCGGACCACACAGTTCCGATTATACGTTATCCAAAATTGCATTAAGGTGATCAGCCCTAAATTTATTCTAGACAGTCACTAGCTAACCGCGACGAACATTCAAGCATGTAATCTAATTGCTAGTAGATTGCCCGCAAACGCTGTATGCAATCAACAACTATCATACACGACTCGATACTCCGATTTAGTTTTATCTATCTGTGTTACTTAGTCGAGCAGTGAGAGGCACGACATCGCTACTCTTTAACATACACAACATGCAAGAAAACTCGAGTGTCAATCGTCGAAATCTAACATGCGCGTTGGATTAAGCAAGAAAGATAAATGTATATAAACAGCCACCAATATGCATTCAAAGTGTAAATTATCAGAACCAAAATGTCTAACAAAAGTTCCCTAAACAATCCCCAAACCGTTCACCCTTACCTTCGTCGTCCATGGAACGGGTTGTCAATTCCGCTCCAACGAAGGCCATGAAAGGCGTCATCAACAAGTTACAAGAAGAAGGGAGCTCTCTAACATGCCTACAATGGCGAAGCTAAAAGAAATCTAAGAAAAACGAGAGGAAGAAGAAGAAACGCTCCCAAAATGTTCAAGAATACCCAAAAAAATGTGCAGAAATCGTCTTTTACAGCTTCTGTAATCGTCGTAGCGTCGAGACGCTAGGCCAGCGTCTCGACGCTGTGCCCTAAGTAATCCGCGCGCGCCTCGCGATGGCGTCGAGACACTGGGCAGCGTCTCGACGCTGCCCCGATGATTTTCTTGCGCGCGCCTCCTCCGGAGCGTCTCGACGCCAAGCAGAGTCTCGACGCTTCGGCAGCGTCGAGCTATCGTCTCGACGCTAGCTCTCGGGTTTTTGCGGCGTCGAGCTAGCGTCTCGACGCTACAGCTCGACGCTGGCTCTCGGGTTTGCAGCGTCGAGCCAGCGTCTCGACGCTGGCTCTCGGGTTTGGGGCTGGAAAATTGCCTCTCCTAGGCGGTTTTTGGCCGTTTCTTCACGGATCAACTTCCCCTTTCCCGATGCACTTCCGGGGCATTAAAACTCCACTTTTAGCTCTCAAACAGGTCCAACGGACGCACGAGCTCTTTGCCGCAATTCTCCTACAAACGAGATATATTAACCAATTAAACGCGGACTTTAGCTACAATTAGGAAGTATTTAATAGCTCCAAAATGGAGTTATCAAACACCCCCAACTTAAACATTGCTAGTCCTCGAGCAAGTACTACAAAGATATTGACTCTAAGGACGCGCCTACATGCAACTAACTCAAACCTCCATGCATTTTGAAAACTTAAACACAACATAATCATGAAAGCATTTTGTGCATGCATTTACTACGAACATATCAAAAATTAACTCTTGCCCCCTAACGTGTGTGTGTGCTAGCCAACCACTCCTAAACTCACGTAAACCCGAAAAACCCACATGCAACGCACATCCCGTTTTCCCCCTACTTCTAGCGTTTAAGAACAGTCTACACTTGACTTACACGAGAGAGAGAAGCAAATTAAGAGACCTAATTATTTTTCTCATTCATTTTTCTTTTCACGAGTACTTTGTACTCTTTTATTAAGGTTCTTTGAACCAACATTTTATTCACCTTTTTTTTTTCTCTTTCCACCTCGAGCTGCCTAACACGTCAAACTTTGGCCAAAGCTTCACGTTTTTAAGGACTAACGCTCACTTCTTAAGCGCTAATAAGAAGGAGGAGCGCCTCGAGAGGATTTTTCTTTCCAACATGCTTTTCTATTTTTTTTTTTTACATTAGGCTTAGCATACGCTATCTCAATTAACCAACTACTAACTCTCATGCATCAAGCTACCTAAGAGTGCCTTTCGGGGTGACAACGAGAATTAGTGCTACATGCAATTCTTGAGCCTACGGAATCTAGGATAGGTTTGCTAAGTGCGCGAAAGATGCGAGGGAGCAACATAAATTTTTTTAAATTTTTTGACATGAACCTAATAAATGCAAGACTCATGCAAAAACTCGATTATGTACATGCTCAGATTTCCAACATGCATTTCCTAGGCTATCATCATCAGAAAACAGTAAACAGAGTCCCAAGCACTTCAATATCGATATAACACTTCTCAACAAACTACACATGCATATCCATCAGACCATCTCCACCCCCAACTTCAAAATTTGGCATTGTCGTCAATGCCATACAGTCAGATATACAAAGTAAAAGGGAAGAAGAAACTACACTTCCCTGACTCTTTGTGAAGCTGGCAAGGGTGAGGAAACGGCGCGCACGTACATCGAAGCCCAAAATTGTCTTCTCTTCCTCGATTCCTAAAAAAAAAACAGCAAGCAAAGTAAGACTAAATTGATCTAAAAAGCAATAAAAAACAGCAACTAAACTAAAACAGGAAAAACAGTTCATCGCTCGGGTGCCTCTGAGAAGCGCAGAATTTTTAAAGTCGTTTGCTCGACTGAATTCCCTCCACTGCTTCACCCATAATCAGAAAGTGCGGGGGACGATCCAGACTTGTCCTTGTCCACACTTTTCCTGCAATCAACATTATAAACATTTTGCACTCTTCGTGCCTCGAGCACGTGAATATCAGAGTTGTTAGTGCAAAAAACAGCAGTATTATCCATCAAATTTAAATCAGAATTTTTTACTGAGACATGGGAACCATCCCTCAAGCGCGAGGGTAGACTCTCATTCTCGTAATGCTCAATCATAGAAACATTCTCCACCGATCTCTTTTCAAATAATGAGAACTCATGCATAATATCATCAAACTCTAAAGAAACGACGCCCTTAAACACATCGATTTTGACCCTAGCGGTCTTAAGAAAAGGGCGTCCTAACAACATAGAGGACGAAGCATGCAATGACTTTTCATTCATATCTAAAACAAGGAAATCAGCGGGGAACATCATATCACCTACCCTAACAAGAACATCCTCTACTTTCCCTCTTGGACACACACTCGACCCATTAGCTAACTGTACAGTCACGTTACACTCATGCAGCTCATTTAAGTTCAAATCAAGAAACAACGCATAAGACATAACGTTCACAGAAGCTCCTAAGTCTAGCATGGCATTTCTAACTACCTTACTACCTATCATACAAGGAATAGTAAAGGTACCTGGATCGTTGCACTTGGCGGGCATCGTACCTGGGAGGATCGCAGAAACGTTCTCTTTTCTCATCTCAGTCCCTCTGGACTTCCTTTTCTTCGTGCACCAGCTCCTTAGAAATTTTGCGTACTTAGGCACTTGACTGACTGCCTCTAGGAGCGGGATATTGACCATCACCTTCTGGAAGGTACGAAGGACCTCCACATCATCGGATTCTAAAACAAGTGAAATTCCATCAGATGTTTATTCGCGTCATCCCCTGCGTTGCCATGAAAAGAAGGTAACTGGTGAATTAAACCTGACTTTAACTCAAAGTTACCTGCTACCACGGGGTAGTTTATGCATAGGGGCTGCAGGTTCAGATCTGGCGCTGCCAGCTGTTTCAGCGTCCGCGGCGCGTCACCTTGCGCCATCTCGTCAACCAAGAAGGGATTTTAAAATCACTATTAAAATTGGGAATTAACTAATTGATTGGTTTTGTAACAGGGGGATTTTTCAGCATGCAAAGGAACCTAATAAAGCGCTAACGGAAGAATAACGAGTAGAAAAACGCGTGCATTGTTTGGGAGTTTCGGGATTAATTGCTAGACAATTTCAGTTCATCATTTAATACGAAATTCATGGCGTACAGTTTATGATACACACGGACGACTACCCGAGAAGCCCCAAGGTAGCCGGCTCCATAGATATTAATCGGACCACACAGTTCCGATTATACGTTATCCAAAATTGCATTAAGGTGATCAGCCCTAAATTTATTCTAGACAGTCACTAGCTAACCGCGACGAACATTCAAGCATGTAATCTAATTGCTAGTAGATTGCCCGCAAACGTTGTATGCAATCAACAACTATTATACACGACTCGATACTCCGATTTAGTTTTATCTATCTGTGTTACTTAGTCGAGCAGTGAGAGGCACGACATCGCTACTCTTTAACATACACAACATGCAAGAAAACTCGAGTGTCAATCGTCGAAATCTAACATGCGCGTTGGATTAAGCAAGAAAGATAAATGTATATAAACAGCCACCAATATGCATTCAAAGTGTAAATTATCAGAACCAAAATGTCTAACAAAAATTCCCTAAACAATCCCCAAACCGTTCACCCTTACCTTAGCCGTCCATGGAACGGGTTGTCAATTCCGCTCCAACGAAGGCCATGGAAGGCGTCATCAACAAGTTACAAGAAGAAGGAAGCTCTCTAACATGCCTACAATGGCGGAGCTAAAAGAAATCTAAGAAAAACGAGAGGAAGAAGAAGAAGAAACGTTCTCCAAAATGTTCAAGAATACCCAAAAAAATGTGGAGAAATCGTCTTTTACAGCTTCTGTAATCGTCGTAGCGTCGAGACGCTAGGCCAGCGTCTCGACGCTGCCCCGATGATTTTCTTGCGCGCGCCTCCTCCGGAGCGTCTCGACGCCAAGCAGAGTCTCGACGCTTCGGCAGCGTCGAGCTAGCGTCTCAACGCTATCAGTCGACGCTAGCTCTCGGGTTTTTGCAGCGTCGAGCCAGCGTCTCGACGCTACAGCTCGACGCTGGCTCTCGGGTTTGGGGCTGGAAAATTGCCTCTCCTAGGCGGTTTTGGCCCGTTTCTTCACGGATCAACTTCTCCTTTCCCGATGCACTCCCGAGGCATTAAAACTCCACTTTTAGCTCTCGAACGGGTCCAACGGACGCACGAGCTCTTTGCCGCAATTCTCCTACAAACGAGATATATTAACCAATTAAACGCGGACTTTAGCTACAATTAGGAAGTATTTAATAGCTCCAAAATGGAGTTATCAAGATGCACAACTGGACTTGGAGATGCGCAGTGTTACGTGCTCAATGTGTTAAAATAATTAGGCAATCAGAGAGATAGAGCACTCAGAACATGCAAGCATACATGATCTTATAGCAAGTAGTAAGTATATTTCATTCGTTTTCCCACAGAGATTTATTTTTAGCTATTCGCGAAGTGTATTTGTTAAGAAAGAAGGGGTGGATTTGATGGGGTAAAATTGGTTTTTAATTGTCTAATTCTTGCTGAATGTGTAGAGGGTAGCAACATAAACAAGAACAAGTCAAAGCTAAACTCAAATGAAAAGAGACGAGACTAATAAATGAAAGCAAAGACAGCTAGACAGAATGGTAACTTAAGCAGATTTGCGGAGACAGCAATTTTACCGCAATTATAATAACAGCGAAAGTGTGCAAAGTGATGGATTAAGGGCTACTAACGACTATCCTATAGGCTTTTTCTCACGATTCTCAAACAGTGGATCAACTCTCTATGCATCTAACTATCTCAATCTCATGTATCGTCCGATTCCATGCATTAGATTCTTTAGTTTACTCAAATCAAAGTAAGGTCTTAAGCATCTTGTTAAGGCAGAAAGATATGGTTTGTACTAGGGAAACGCCTATTCCTAGGCCGTTTCCTGGTTACCTTGAAAGGCTAGCATGATAATATGACTCTGAACTCTTACTCCTTCCAGAGGTTAGGAGTTCTTTGGACAAAATGGATGGCCAATCGAAATTGCCCGTGGAATGAAGCTTACATACAATCAATGCTTCGAGAGCTATCCTACATGCTTGGTTCACGTTTTTTAGCCTATAGTGTTGTCATTAGCATGCCCCTAAGTGACTTAGTTACTCATGGATATAAGGAGAACAGAACTAAAGGATAAAATAGACATGCTTAGAAGGGAAATGTGCTTAAAACCGCAAGGGAAAGCAGTAGAATGCAAAGGCGAGAGACTGTGAAATACTGAACTTTGTGTTTGATTAATTGATTGTTTGAATGAACATAAGAGATACTTAAAGTAAAGAACAGAAAGACAGAACACAACGAAATGAACCAAATTAGCCACAAGAACATAAGCAACACAAGACAGAGTTGGAAAATGGAAATGAAGAACAGAAAGCAGTAAAACAAGCTCGAAAGTCTCGTTGCAGCCGCCTCGAATGAAGGATGAGAAAGGTCAGCCTTGCTTGGATGAATCCAATCAGGAGAGAAGAAGAATCTCCTCTCCTTCCTATCAGATTATCGATTCCAACAGCTGAGCTTCGCACACCAGCAGACGGCAGAGGAAAACAAGAGAAAAGATGGACTGCGAGAAGACTTCTACGCTTTCGGACGATGCTTGAACCCTCGACTTTGACCCCTATTTATAGTAATCTGCAGGTGCATTTGGGCCAAGGAGAACCATCAATCTTCAACGTCGTACTTCAGAATGGATGGAGGAGAAAGAACGAATCCCTGAAATAACGGAAATTAACAGAAAAAGATCAGTCAATTTACGGTTTTCACTTGAAACATTGCGGGAACCGCAATGTTTCCGCAATGCTTTCGCAATGCTTGTTTTTCATTCTTTTCCTTCGGTTTTCAACCCTTTTCTTTCCTATTGTACACAAGTCCTAATTTAGCTACCTTCTTCTAATTCTCATATTTAAGCATAGGTTTAGGCTAAATGTTATCAAAAACACCTAAGAGTGAACATCTTTCTAAGCTAATTAAGTCCTAAAAAGGTCACTTTTGGAGACGTAACACGCAGCGCAACGCAGAATTTGGAGATGATGCAACAGAAGCAGCGAACTTGGAGATGATGCAGCAGAAGCAGCGAACTTGGAGATGCGCAGCGCAACTGAACTTGCAGCCGAACTTGGAGATGCAGCGACATGAACATCGATTACTCCTTTATTTTTTTGGTTCAATACATGATGATTTTTTATTGTTGTGACTGAACTTAAAGTGTTTTTTTTTCTTTAAGTTGCCTACGTACCCATGAATGGAAGGGATAAAGTCATAACGTAGTTCAAATGGAATGTAATCCCTTTTTTTTATTGTTGTTACTGAACTTAACGTATATATATTTTTTTTCTTTAAGTTGCCTACGTACCCTTAGATGGAAGGGATCAAGTCATAACGTAGTTCAGGTTACATGAGTGGTTTTTTTTTTTTTTTTACTTGGGCCGTTCACCTTTTAAGCTCGTGCGGGCCAGGTGCAACATGTAGTTTATACTCTTACGTTAAGGAGTATTACATTTTAAAAGATCTTATCTTCATCACGGTCTTGATCAGATCCTTCGTTTGTAGGATTCGTTAGAATAATGATATTTTTCTTTACCTTCAAGGAGCCTTCTGTATTTATGAGAACATATAATTTCCTCTTCATGTGCGAAGGAACACGACTATGAATTTTCTTGTCGCTACTTTCTTCATCGAAGAGTCTTGCCCCTACAGTCTTCATCTTTCCTTGTTGTTGATCACTTGTAACTTTGAGGCGATCAAAAACAGATTTAGAAGGTCCGTCTTTCTTTGATGTAGAAACACTTAACCTTTGGAAAGCTGAAGTTCGAGTGGAGGTAGAAGTTAGACATGGATTTTCTTCTTTTGTCGCGGCCATACTCATCCTTTGGAAGACCGAAGTTCGAGTAGTTGAAGGCTTGATGCGATTGAAGACAGAAGTTCTTTGGTCGACTTCTTTTGAGTCGTCGACTTCTTCTGCATTGATGTAGCATGAAGTTGCAAAGATTTCTTCCTCTTTCTTGATAGGAAGGAAACTTCTTGAGAAGAATTCTTTTAAGGTCACCCGTCGTCGAGGTTGAGAAAAATATTTGTTTTCTCTTCTCTCGTGTTTAGGCTTCCTCGAATTGATTCTTCCTTTCTTCTTTGAAAGCTTATTGTTTCGTTTATCATCTCGAAACATGCAATCTTCTTTCTGGACGGGTCTTTGTCGTCGTATTTTCTGACGAGCCACGACGGTCCAACATTTATCCTCATTTTCGACGACCTCATGTTTTACTTGAGAAATTTGTTTTGGGGTTTCATGTCCGAACCGAACAATTATTGGTTCGAAGGTCCCAAACTGGATCATACTTTCCTTTTGCTTCTCAAATGAGACCGGAGATAATTGAGCGCCGAAGTTCATTGTTACCGCAGCGTGGTTTGATTGAGCTATTTCATCAAGGTCTAGCTCAATTTTTCCCTCCTTAGCTAACTTTAGAATGAACTCTTTTAGGACAAAACATTTCTCCACTGGGTGGCTGATAACTCGATGATACTTACAATAGTTGGGATCATCGACTTTGTCCATTTCTTCCGGGCGCCTACACTCGGGAAACTCAATCAATCTTGTTTCCAGTAGTTGCTCTAACATGTCAGGAATGTCAGAGTTTGGAAACGGGTAGACTTTTTCTTGTTTTTCTTTTAAAGTAAGGCGACATTTCTCGCCTCCGTCATTTCTTCTTTCTGTCTTGTTTTCCTTTCCTTTTGAGGAAAACCTGAAAGGGGTCGTGCTGACGACCATGGATTCTTCCACGACACTCTTCGTAATTTTTTCGGTGTCGTTTACTTCTTTCTTTATTTTCTTTATATCTGGGATTAGGAGGTCCTTGTTCCCTCTGTTGGCGATACTCAACTCCATATCGTGGGCGCGAGTCGCTAACTCTTCAAATGTGTGGGGCTTTATCCCTTGCAGGATGTAATGAAGTCCTCAATGCATGCCGCTGATGCACATTTCGACGGCAGACTCCTCAGTGAGTCTGTCCTTGCAGTCGAGACTCAACGATCTCCAACGGTTGATGAAATCGATGATTGGCTCGCCCATCCTTTGGTTGGCGTGCGAGAGTTCGGACATACTAACTGTTCGCCTCGTACTGTAGAAGCGATTCAAGAAGTCTCTCTCAAACTGCTCCCAACTGTCAATCGTCTCGGCTTCCAAGTCGGTGTACCAGTCGAAGGCGTTTCCTTTCAGAGTTCGGACGAATTGCCTAACCAGCAAGTCTCCGCGAGTTCCAGCATTCTCGCACGTTTCGACGAAGTGGGCAATGTGTTGTTTAGGATTGCCCTTCCCATCGAACTGTTGAAATTTTGGCGGCTGGTACCCAATAGGCATTCTCAAGTTGTCGATCCTCTTGGTATACGGTTTAGTATACAAGAGGGAGCTTTGGGTGGGCCCACCGTACTGAGCTCTGATGGTGTTGGTAATCATGTCCTGCAGCTGTTGGACAGATAAGGAAGCAACCGAAGTCGAGTGCTGCGGTTGGTTTTCTTGGATGACAACTTTTCCTTTGCCGTTTCCTCTTGCTGCAGAAGTTTGACTTGACTCTGCAGCCTCTCTAATTTGCATCTGATTTCTCAATTGGGCAATCTCGAGGTCTCGTTCTTCAACTGCTTTCATCAGAAAATTTAATTTCTTTTCCATTTCAGCCCTTGCTTCATCGTTAGTGCGTGCGTCTGCCATCATTACAGACATCACATTTGGATCATACCCCTTGTTTGGTTGATCAGATGAGGGAATAAATTCATCATACAAGAAATTTTTCTGAATGATTATCCCCTCACGCGCAGACTCTGTCATTCTTTCCTCCATAACATTTATTTCAGTCATCATGGCGGACGCTACGTCAGAATCGAGCTCAAATAAAGGGTTACACCTGACAACAAATTTGTCACTTGTAGGTGCCTCAGACAATGTCATTCTTTCTTCCATAGTATTTGTTTCAGTCGTTATGACGGATGCTACGTCAGAATCGAGCTCGAACAGAGGGTTACACCTAACAAGAAATTTCTCACTCGTAGATGCCCCTGACGATGTCATTACTCTGCTCACAATTGTGACAAAATCATGTGGACAATCGTGAGGAGTAGAAACCGTGTAGGGGTTGTTCATGACAACGGTTGTTGAAGGAGTTCTGAACGACATAACTTCACTTGTCTTTGAGATGAGGGAAAGAGATGAGAGGTAGAGTTGTCCCACCGGGCGTGCCAATCTGTTCACACGAGAATTCGAACGACGAATGGAAATTCGACACGTGTAAATGAATTTTTGAATTTGTATTGATGTATATTGTATTGTATCAGTGCGTAGTGGATTACAATCTCTAATGTTTATCCTCTGATTCTTTCTCTCTCGAATGTAAATGTATCTCGAGGGCTTCGCAGCTTGTTCTCGACGTTGAATTTGGATCGAGGGCTTTGCAGCTTGTTCCCGATGTTGAATTTGGATCGAGGGCTTTGCAGCTTGTTCTCGATGTTGAATTTGGATCGGGGCCTTCGCAGCTTGTTCCCGATGTTGAATTTGGATCGAGGGCTTTGCAGCTTGTTCTCGATGTTGAATTTGTATCGAGGGCTTCGCAGCTTGTTCTCGATGTTGAATTTGGATCGAGGGCTTCGCAACTTGTTCTCGATGTTGAATTTGGATCGAGGGCTTCGCAGCTTGTTCTCGATGTTAAATTTGGATCGAGGGCTTCGCACTTTGTTCTCGATGTTGAATTTGGATCGAGGGCTTCGCAGCTTGTTCTCGATGTTGAATTTTGATCGAGGGCTTCGCAGCTTGTTCTCGATGTTGAAGGATTGTTCAGTCTTCCAAGGATTCAGGGGGTCTTCGTTGTTTGAGAATTCTCTCTAAGCTCTTAGGAGTAGAAATTTTCTGAACCTTGAAAATGAAGAATGAGCTCTCTATTTATAGAGTTCTCATGGGCTTGGTGGGCTTGGGCCTGGATCCAATGGGCTTGGGCTTGGATCCAATGGGCTTGGGTCCAATGGACTTTTGGGTTCTGGGCCCAATGGATTTTTGGGCTTTGGGCCAAATTGTCATTTAAATAACTTTTTAGCCTGATTCGATTTCGAGCCCAATTGAGTTATGATCGAATTTGCTCGGTTAAGTTTATTCGATCCGCCGGCCAAGATGAAGACACGTGGCGACCGCTGATTGGCCGAAATTTCTCGGTCAACAGACATATTTGTTGGAATCTTGATTCTTTTTTACTTTATTGGTTTTCAAGAAACTATTTTTTTCTTCTTCTTGCAGGCTCTGATACCAATTTGTTGGGCTAAGCTTTGGGCTTTGAAAGAACCTGAGGCCCAAATCTCCTTATTTCAACACCTCGGTGATAGATGTGTGATGTAGAATCATCCACATAGCTTTATCATGCAACAAAATAGAAGAATTACTTCTGTAACGACCCGAACTCGAGGAAAAAAAAGAAATCGTCATAGCAAACTTTTCATACCGAAAATGCCCCTTGTATATACCAGTATTTACCCAACTACCATCCAACCAATTTGTTAGTCCCACCAACCGATTTTCTTTATTTTCGGGATGTAAAATCGTCATACCTCACATTCAACTCTCCAACAATTTAGGTTTGACAAAAAACGACCATCAAGTTGATTCCCTTATTTATAATCGTCCTCCAACATTTAAATAATGTACAAAACCCCACCTAATATTATCCCAACAATAATTGTCTGTCTTTCACACTCATTTGTTTCTCCTCCATCATTTGAACAATTATAGTCCTTATCTTTCACCACTGTATTAATGACGCACTATTAAATTAACATTGCATTCGATGGCGTATGGGACAACAATGATATATACAACAACTTTGAGTATTGTAATTATAAGAACGTTGAAAACATAGTATATACACAATGGGCATAACATAATTATGAGAACGTTGAAAACAGTGGGACATACTATAAACTGCGATATAACTCGCGTTTGAGTATCGTAATTCGCATGCATACTAAAACATAGTATATACAATTGACATAACATTTGTCATTTACAATTGAGTCTGTATTCGATCCAATTGACACACACATTACACTTTGTAGTCTACTATGTTATGTCAATGGTATATACTATAATACACACCCTTCGTTCACTAATTATGCATTACACCTTGAGATGGATATAACATTATATACTTATACTCTTTTACCATAATTATGAGAACGTTGAAAATAGTGGGACATACTATAAATTGCGATATAACTCTTGTTTGAGTTTTGCAGTTCAGATGAATACTAAAACAATAATAGTATATACAAGTGGCATAACATACTATATACAATTGACATATAAAATCGGGTCTGTATCTGATCCAATTGGCATATGCACTACACTTTTCGGTATAGTATGTTATGTCAATTGTATATACTACAATAAACACTCTATGTTTACTAATTACGCTATACACTTTGAGATGAACATAACATTATATACAGATACCCGATTACCATAATCATGACAACGTTGAGAACCGTGGGTCATAGTATAAACTGCGATTTAACTCTCGTTTGAGTTGTATAATGCAGATGCATACTAAAACAATAATGTCAATGCAAATATAGTTCATAATCATTCACAATAGAAATCATTAAAAAAAAAAAAACAGAAGTTCAGTTGTAAATAATAAAAGTTAAAGTCTAAATTATCCAAAAACCATAAGTTTTAGAAGATGTATTTACTATCATTCAACCCTTTTGTTGGCGGAATTTCAGATCAAATGTGGGCTGGCAGAATTGAATTGAGAGGTCTTCAAGGGTCTTCTTACTGTGTGGTCCTTGCATTGCCCCCACAAACCCCCTCCAGCAGGAACCTCTCCACATGTCTCTCCATCCAGGGGAAAATTCTTATTAAGCTGCACATATATACAATTCGAGACAAGCACATCAGTTGTTGTATAACTACAGATTTTTATTAGCTTTCCCTTTTTATCAAGTTGTGGTCTATCTCAGGAAGGCGACCACAGTTCTCTTAGTCCAAATTTGAGAACTTTTCCTTCGATCTTGAAGTTCAATTCAGAGGTATTCTTGGGTTTGCATTGGTGTTGGATGAGGTGGAGGAGCAACTGGGAGGATGTCTGAAACATGTTGCTCGAAATCTTGCCTCGCAATCACCCTGTAGTGTATTGCGCACCATATCCATTATATCACTTTTGCCGCATAAGTTAATTTTCAGTGGCCTGCTTCTTTTAGACGATGACATGAAATAGTCATCATCTTGCAAGATATACATAATAATAATTATATGAATATATTAATATACACAGATGTCAGTTGACAATACCCTTTCATACTGCTAGTACATAGGGAACACAACTAGATACATGCGGGGAACCATCTATTTACTTATTATTTTAATTTGGCAGTTGTACAAAGTTAGGTAGTTGTGGATGGGGCATATGTAGTAAGCTAGAGTTTCAAATATTAACAAGAATAAAACACCACCGAAAACATATGGGTATCTGTTGCGTGCTCAATGTGTAAAGATAAATATGCAAAAGGGTAGAGAGAGCACTTAGAACATGCAAGCATACATGGTCTTACAGCAAGTAGTGAGTATATTTACTTCGTTTTTTCCACAGAGACTTGTTTTTAGCTATTCGCGAAGTGTGAATGTTAAGAAAGATGGGATGAATTTGATGGGTTAAAATTGGTTTTTAATTAACTACTTTTTGCTGAATGTGTAGAGGGATATAACATAAACAAAAGCAAGTTGAAATTAGATGCAAAGGATAAGAGATGGAATTAATAAACGAGAAAGAAAACAGCTAAACAGAATGGAAATTTGGCAGAATTGCGTGGACCGCAATGTTTCCGCAATTAAATGGCAGCGAAATTGATTAAAAGGGTGAATTAAGGGCTACTAATGACTATCCTATAGGCATTTTATTACGATTATCAAGCTTTGGATCAACTCTCTAGACATCAAACTCACTCTATCTCAAGTATCGTCCGATTCCATGCATGAGAGACTCAAGTTTACTCGACTTCAAAGTAAGGTCTTAAGCATCTTGTTAAAACAGGAGTGTTCAGTTTGTACTAGGGACACGCCTATTCCTAGGCCGTTTCCTGATTACCATGGAAGGCTAGCATGATTATATGACTCTGAACTCTTACTCCTTCCAGAGGTTAGGAGTTCTTTGGACAAAATGGATGGCCAATCGAAATTGCCCGTGGGATGAAGCTTACATACAATCAATGTTCGAGTGTTGATCTACCTACTTGACTTACGTTTTTTAGCCTATAGTTCTGTCATTAGCATGCCCCTAAGTGAATTTAGTTACTCATAGATATATGAAGAACAGAAATATAAGATAAAGTAGACATGCTTAGAAGGGAAAAGTGTGTAAAACAGCAAGCCAAACTCGTAGCAGAATAAGGAATAACTGTGAAATGCAGAGACTTACTTTGATTACTTCGAGTGTTTGAATGACAAAGGAAAGCTTAAACAGAATGAATTCAAGGCAGACAACAACGAAATGCAATAAGTAAATGACTAAGCTAAGAACAACATTGAACAGAAATGGAATTGAGAAGGAAAGAGCAGAAAACAGTAAAGGTGTGCTGGAAATCTTCGTGGCAGTCGCCTCGAATGCTGGTGATGAGAATTCAGCCGTGCTTGGATGAATCCAATCGAGAGAGAAGAAGAATCTTCTCTCCTTCCTATCAGATTATCGACTCCAAAAGCTGAGAACCTCACTCCAACAGACGGCAAGGGAAAATCGAGAGAAATGGTGGACTGTGAGAAGACTTCTGCACGTTGAATGATGACTGAACCTCCGACTTTGGCCCCCTTTTATAGTAGTTTGCAGGTGCGATTGGGCCAAGGAGAACCATCAATCTTCAACGTCGTATATCAGAATGGGTGGAGGAGAAAGAACGAATCCCTGAAAAGTCGGATCTAAACAGAAAAATGTCAGCCAACTTACGGTTTTAACTTGAATAATTGCGGCCACCGCAATTATTCCGCAATGCATTCGCAAGGGTTATTTTTTCATTCTTTTCTTCGGTTTTCACCCCTTTTCCTACCTATTGTGCATAAGTCCTATATTAGCTACCTTCTTCTAATTCTCATATTAAAGCATAGGTTTAGGCTAAATGCTCACAAAAACACCTAAATGTGTACATCTTCTTAAGCTAAATGGGTCCTAAATAAGTCACTTTCAGAGACTTAACACACCCCCAAACTTAAGGCTTTGCTTGTCCTCAAGCATACTAAGGACTTACTTAGGCTGCTGTTTCTTCTTCTTTTATCTACTCACTAACTCCCTTATATTCTTGTCTCTAGCAGTGCTGTCCTGTGACACACTTCCAAGTTTAGAACTAGCCTCTTGTCTAGCCTCTTCTGACTTCACCTGCCTACTATACCCACTGTTTTTGTTGACCCCCTACTACTGATCTAACTACTTCTATGATATCATGCTACTATCCCTAAGGTTTCAAATTCTACCAAGCTTTACTCCAGACTCAGTACATGCTTCCAGGTTATTTTTAATGTGTCTAGGATTCCTTAGAGTCATGCCAGTCTTAGTATTAACAGTGACAGTGGTACTTTATAGAGAACAACCTAAACCCTGGCATCACTACATTGGATAAACATTCATCTCCCTAGACAAACCTAAAAGCTACAACCTTGTGCTTAGCTCATTAAGGATCAGAGTTCTTTTTTCATAGGACATCTAAGCCACAAGATTATAACTCCCAAGCACACATTCTTCTTCCCCTATTTCTCTTTTTTCTTTCTTTTTTTACTTAGGTGGAGTCTCCCCTTGGTTTGCCTTTTGATGCAATGCCACTTGTGGTTTACACACTTGGCACTGATTACTCAGCAACTTGAGAAAGACTCCCCTCTTTATTCTATTTTTCACTTTTTCTATTTATCACAAAAAAATTTTAGGAGAAGAAGAATGCTTATGTCTTAAGGAAGAGAGGAATGTTCCTAGGCCTAGGGTGGCCTCCCCCAAACTTCAACTACTCATTGTCCCCAATGAGTGTTTGAGGTGGCACACCCCCAAACTTGTCCTAGAAGCATCTAGTCTAAAGTAAAACAAAGAGAATCTAAACATCCTAGGCATAGGCAAAACATTCTAGAAGCAACTATCCCAGCAGCAGAAAATTTGAACATAACAGACAGGTTTAAGGACGTATGGTTTATGCATGCTGAGCACTATTCAGAGGCAAATTTAAACTATCAAAAGGTGTCCTATGACACTCATCCAGCATGCTTCAAGATCAGCTATATAAGGTAGTCATGCTAGCAGCAAAAGATAGAATTTAACAGATCACAGCCTAACTAAACGGGCAGTCAAAAACATGCAATCAGTCACAAAAATTGCGGGAACCGCAATTATTTCGCAATACAATCTGGGCAGATTTAACATTAACTCAGGCCCCTAGCATGCTTTTTCCCGTTACTCATGCATCCTAAAAATAAAACTAAACTATCCTACCTAATCAACTAACATCAGACTATCCTACGCAAAAGGAAAAACATAAAACTAAACATCCAAAACAGATCAAAACTTAACCAAAAAAACAGCATAATATACATTAATCTATCAAAAAGCAGAAAAATTGTCTTTTGTTTCTTTAGGGATCAGTAATACTCCCTCTAGTGCTCTTCAAACCAGCACTCAACTCTCATCATCTTCATCTGGTTGCCTTGGTCGTGGGGGCACCCATGGAGTTAGGAGGTTGGTGGGGAAGTCTGGGAAGATGCACCCCAATTGGTCTGCAACTTCTCTGTCCCTCGCCTGCGCATAGTTGGCCCATTGAGCCATTCTTCTCTGCAGGTCCATCAAACAGGCCATGGATAGGGACTGCTCAGCAGCCAACCTATCCAACTCAAACTCCATATTGCCCTTCCTTCTCAGCCGTAGGTGTGCAGGCAACTCCAGATGGCCTGTGTAGGGCAGCTGCTGCTCCAAGCGCTCGGTAGGAACTCCTGCAAGCAAGCATAACTTCGTTATGATGTTGGGGAAAAATAATGGCCCCTTACCCTTTTTAGCACACTCGGCTATGGCAGCATTGATGACTTCTCCCACGTTGATCGTGAGACCTCTCATGATAGCATAAACCAGCAGCGAACGGCTCTGGTTAATTGTAGTCTCATGAGTCACTGGGGAGAGTCTTCTTCTGACGAAAGAGAACCACACAGCTGCCTTAGCCGTGAGGTTGGCACTCATGAGCGTGTGCCGCCCATTGCGTGAGACTGTCCAGGAGGCCTCAGGCTGGCCAATGGTGCGGATGGCTTCTTCCAGCACAGCCTCGGTCGGCTCATCAACTATCCGGGCGTAATCTGTGTGAGGCTGGCCCCTTAGACCAAATGCTTCATTGATGGCCTTGGCAGAGAAATCAACTTCCACCCCTCTGACCACAGATAGGCCATCCTCAGGGCTGAGCACGTTGGCATAAAAGTCATACACCATGCTCGTGTATGCTGGATTGGGAGGTCGGCAGAATTCCTCCCAGCCATGGTTGATCACCCCTGCGCGCAAGAACTGCGGCAGGTCAGCAAGTCGATCAAGGAACCCCTACTCGTGCAACAGGTCCCTTTTCCTCAGCTCCACGCCCCTGGATTCAGCATCGGATGAGACATACCTCACTGATGGAGGTTCATCCTCAGGGTAGAGTTTAGCCTTCCCCTTATCAGCTGGCTTGGAAGATTCAGCAGCCTCCACCTTGAGGCGTTTGAGCGAAGGCTCAGTACTGTCTTCTTCTGCTGAAGGCACTCGCTTGGCCTTCTTCTTCTTCAGTTTCTTGGCTTTCTTGGCTTTCTTGGCCTCCTTGTTGGCCTTCTTCTTGGCCTTCTGCCTCGCCTGGAGTTGTGGGAAACAGGCCCCCAACGTCTCCTCCATAGAATCATCAGCAGGCGTTTGCTGTGCAGGCTCATCAGGGCTGTCTTCTCTCATGGGAGAGAAGACTTCTTCTTCTTCTGCCTCTCCACTGCCTTGCGTGGATTCTTGGTAATCCCCATAAGGGAATTCCGGATCAGGCCGTGGAGAATTGTGCTCTGCTGACGGGGTATGCGCAGAACTCCATGGCGAAGACGGCAACTCAGGACTCTGCACAGCCGCAGGTGGTAGATCAGCACTCTGAGGCGCTGGAGATGACTCGGCGCTCTGCGCAGGCGGTGATGATTCGGTGCTTGGCACTGGTTCAGATGGCAGGGGGCTGCGCACAGGTGATTCAGACGGCAGAGGGCTGCGTACAGGTGATGCAGACGGCGTCGCACCTTCTTTAGCTGACTCGTGGGATGCACGATCAGATTCTTGACTCGCCACAGAGGGAGTCTTGGATTTGCTTGGTCCGGCGGCAGTCTTGACAGTCCACCGGCGCTTCGTGGGCGTGCCCATTGGTTCAGATGGGCCAGCAGGAATCTCAGTGACCACTCTCCACTTCTTCCTACGAATAGGAAGCTTGCCAAGACGGCCAGTGCGTACAGCACCCTGATCAGCAAGGGTGAGAAGCGCTTCCCTCGCAGCCGCTTCAGCTGCGTCGTCGGCCTTCTTCTTGGCGGCGGATCTCTCAGCCCTAGTGGAAACCATGGTCGAATCTTGGAGGTTTGGAGAGAGAGATCAAAGGTGGAGAGAATCGCAGAAATCTTGGAGAGCAAAGAATGAGAAGATCGTATCAAACGGGCGCCTTCTAACGGCTATAAAAGCAACGGATGAAATCCCAACGGCTCTTTTTGCGGAGTCAGCAATTTCTGCGCAATTCTAGGGACAATATTTCATAATAAATCCCAACTTTGATCGCCCGTATCTTTCATTTGGCCCAACCGAATCTTGATTTTTAAAGTGCGATTTACTCCCCTTGATCCCCTCTTTCGATTCCCTACAAAAACAAACAAAACAAACATTAAATACGCAATTAAAATTACACCACAAAACATACAAACGATCATCGATAAAAACAGAAAAAATAAACTAAGGCATTGGCCTTGACTAAACGAGCACAGTAACCACTCGTTCTCTCTCGTTTCTAACTTCACGCTTCATGTAGGAGGAAGGTCGAGAGAGTCTTCACATCCCCCTCCTCATAGTAGTGCTTCAACCTAGCACCATTGACCATAAATGGCTGTCCTTGCTGCAAGTTTTTTATCTCTACTGCACCATGAATAAAGACATTAGTAACAACAAATGGACCCGACCATCTAGACTTTAATTTGCCTGGAAATAGCTTTAATCTTGAGTTAAATAACAGTACAAGTTGGCCTTTCTTAAAATCTTTGATCCTGAGTCTACTGTCATGCCATATTTTTGTCTTTTCTTTGTACATCTTGGCATTCTCATAGGCCATGTGCCTAAGCTCATCAAGTTCATGCAGCTGTAAAGATCTTAATGTCCCTGCATCCTTCACACAAAAATTTAATTCTTTCATGGCCCAAAATGCCTTGTTCTCCAACTCAAGTGGCAAGTGGCAAGCCTTGCCATATACCAACCTATAGGGAGACATTCCTAGAGGTGTCTTATATGCTGTTCTATAAGCCCAAAGTGCATCCTCAAGCTTGAAAGACCAGTCCTTCCTATTAGGCTTAACTACCTTCTCTAGGATGTTCTTTATCTCCCTATTGGAAATCTCAGCTTGGCCATTTGAGTGTGGGTGGTAGGGAGTAGCTACCCTATGTCTAATGTTATATTTAGCCAATAACTTCTCCATAGCCTTATTAATGAAATGTGACCCCTCATCACTAATGATAGCACGAGGAGTCCCAAATCTAGTGAAAATGTGTCTATGCAAGAAGTGAGTGACTGTTTTAGCATCATTATTAGGACATGCCTTAGCTTCTACCCACTTTGACACGTAATCTACTGCTACTAAAATGTACAGGTTACCTGATGATGGAGGGAAGGGTCCCATGAAATCAATGCCCCATACATCAAAGAGCTCTAACTCTAAGATGTAGGTGAGGGGCATCTCATCCTTACGACTGATGTTACCTGTCCTTTGGCATTCGTCACAGTTGTGGGCATAGTTGTGGGCGTCCTTGAAGATTGTTGGCCAGTAATAGCCACTCTGAAATACCTTGGCAGCTGTTCTTTGACCACCAAAGTGCCCACCGTAAGGAGATGAATGACAGTGCTGCAGCACAGACTTTGCTTCAGCAGCTGAAACACATTTCCTCAACAACCCATCAGCACAGGTCCTGTAAAGTATGGGGTCATCCCAGATGAATTTCCTTGCTTCATGGAGGAACCTCTTCTTCTCTTGTCCTCCCTTGAACACTGGTAATACCTGTGACGCACGGAAGTTAGCAATGTCAGCGAACCATGGTTCCTCATCGTTATCACGATGAGTCAAAGCAAAGATATGTTCATCTATAAAAGCATCAGAAATTGCGGGGTCCGCAATTTTTTCGCAATTGTGCTGCAATCGAGACAGGTGATCTGCAACCACGTTTTCACATCCCTTCTTGTCCCGAATGTCCAAATCGAATTCCTGCAGCAATAACACCCATCTAATCAATCTAGGCTTAGCATCAGCCTTCCTCATCAGATATTTTAAAGCAGAATGGTCAGTATATACAATGGTCCTAGTTCCTACAATATAGTTTCTAAATTTTTCACAAGCAAATACTACAGCAAGCATCTCTTTCTCTGTAGTTGTATAGTTACATTGGGCCTCATTCAAGGTCTTGCTAGCATAATAGACAGGATGTGTGAGCTTGTCAATCTTCTGTCCTAACATGACTCCTACAGCATAGTCACTAGCATCACATAGCATCTCAAATGGGAGATCCCAATTTGGTCCTACTATTATTGGTGCTGTGACTAGTGCTTCCTTAATGGTTTTCCAAGCTGATACACATTCCTTAGAAAAGATGAATGGCCTACCTAACTCTAGAAGCTCACATAGAGGCTTGGCCATCTTAGAAAAGTCCTTGATGAACCTTCTATAGAAGCCAGCATGCCCTAAGAAACTCCTAATAGCCTTGACATTCTGGGGCTCTACCAACTTTTCTATGACCTCGATTTTTGCCCTATCCACTTCTACACCTGCCCTTGACACTCGATGTCCTAAGACAATCCCTTCATCTACCATAAAATGGCATTTTTCCCAGTTAAGGACTAGGTTGGTCTCTTCACACCTAGCCAGGACTTGTCCTAGGTTTTCTAGACAGGTTTTAAATGAGTCCCCAAAGACTGAGAAGTCATCCATGAATATTTCTATCATGGACTCATCCAACTCAGAGAAGATTGCCATCATGCACCTCTGGAAAGTTGCCGGTGCATTGCATAAGCCAAAAGGCATTCTGCGGAAGGCAAACGTTCCAAAAGGGCAAGTGAAGGTGGTCTTCTCTTGATCCTTAGGGTCTATAGTTATTTGATTGTAGCCTGAATAGCCATCTAGGAAACAGTAGTAGGCTCTACCAGCTATTCTGTCTAGCATCTGGTCAATAAACGGTATGGGGAAGTGATCCTTTTTAGTCTCTTTATTTAGTTTTCTGTAATCCATACATACCCTCCACCCTGTAACAGTCCTTGTTGGAATTAGTTCGTTATTCTCATTGACTACCACAGTTATTCCCCCCTTTTTAGGTACACATTGGATGGGGCTCACCCACTGGCTACTAGCTATGGGGAAAATTACTCCTGCATCTAACCATTTTATTATTTCTTTCTTCACTACCTCTTTCATAGAGGGGTTTAACCTACGCTGGTGATCTACCCTAGGTGTGTGTTCTTCCTCTAGAATAATTTTGTGCATACAATAAGAAGGGCTAATGCCTCGAATATCAGCAATAGACCATGCTATAGCCTTCCTATGTTGCTTAAGCAGTAAAATTAAATCAACCTCATGCTGTTCACTTAGCTTAGAAGAAATAATTACAGGCAGTGTGTCATTATCTCCTAGATATGCATATTTGAGGTGAGTTGGTAGTGGTTTCAGTTCTAGAACAGGTGGATGCTCAATGGAGGGCTTCAGAGGGTTAATAGTTCTATCAGTTAAATCTATATTCATACATACATGCTGAGGGTTATTTACAGGCATGTTCATTATGTCAGCTACATTCAGATCATCTACATCTAATCCTACATATTCGTTAGCATGCTTGGTCAACAGTACATGCTCTAATTGTTCTTCCATTAGTGAGTCAACAACATCCATGCTCGCACAAGACTCAGAATCAGAGGGATATTTTAAAGCTTTGTAAACACTAAATTTTACCTCTTCATCATGAACTCTCATAGTTAACTCACCTTTTTGCACGTCTATTAGTGCCCTACCTGTGGCTAGAAATGGTCTACCTAGCAGGATGGGTACCTCCTTGTCTGCCTCATAGTCCAGGACAATGAAATCTGCAAGGAAAATGAATTTGTCAACTTTAACTAGAATATCCTCAATCTTACCTTCTGGATATGCGATGGATCTGTCTGCTAGTTGTAAAGTGACAGTAGTTGGACGTGCTTCTCCTATTCCCAACTGACGGAATAGGGACAGGGGCATGAGATTTATGCTGGCGCCCAGGTCACAAAGTGCTCTGCCCACATGCTTGCCTCCAAGTTCTACAGGTAAGGTGAAGGAACCAGGATCCTTCTCCTTCTTGGGCAGCTTGTTCTGGAGGATGGCACTGCACTCCTCGGTGAGGTTTACTGTTTCAAACTCACCAATTATCTTTTTGTTAGTAATGATATCCTTCAAAAACTTTACATATGAAGGCATAGACTGTAAAACCTCTACAAAAGGAATATTCACATGCACTTGCTTAAGTATTTCTAAGAATTTATTAAAATGAACTTCCTGTTCCTGCTTCTTCTTCAGTCTTCGAGGATAAGGAGGTGGTGGCACATAAGCAGGCACGTCAGGACGCCTTAAGATAGGTGGAGGCCTTGGAATTTCTTCTACGTCCTCTACAATTGGCTCTAACCTGGCTCCTGATGTGCTAGTTGGTGGTGGACCTTGGCTTGGCAGAGACTCCAGTGGAGCACTAGACTCAGTGTTCTCTACTCTCTTTGGTGTGTCCTTTGTATTGCTCACCAATGGTCTTCCACTCCTGAGTTCAATTGCTTGAACTTGTTCCTTGCCATCTCTCCTTGGTACCTCGGTATCAGCAGGGAGTCTACCTTGGGGCCTACTTTTAAGTTCATTGGCTAACTGGCCTATTTGGTTTTCCAGGCTCCTAAGGGTAGCTTGCTGGCTCTGAAGAGTAGCATCATTTTTAGCTATATACTCCTTGAGTAGGTTCTCTACAGAAGATCCTACAGGTTGATTATACGGTTTTTGGTACATTGACTGGTTATGTTGGGGAGTGAAACCAGGTGTTCCACTCGGCCTTGGTTGGTTAGGATTTTGGTTAGTGTTTTGCTGGCCACCCCATGACAGGTTAGGGTGGTTTCTCCAACCAGGATTGTAAGTTTGTGAGTAGGGGTTGTTCCTTGGTTGCTGCTGACTTCCTACATAGCAGACCGAGGATGGATTCCCAGGACAGTATTCATAAGGGTGTCCTTCCCCACAGAATCCACAGATTGGTGCCTCGCCTTGACTTGATTGAGTGCCCATTGACATGGCTGTGGCGGTATTGGCACTGGTTTGGAGATTGGCCTGAGCCATTTGCTTAACTAAGTTGGTCAGGGCATTTATTTGGGTGCTCATGGCGCTTAGAGCATCCTTGTCTTGAGCTCTCGTTGGCTCTACAGGATCGTCTGACCATCTACAGTGAGATGTTGAGATCTTCTCCAAGATCTCATAAGCTTCGTTGTAACTCTTGGACAACATGGAACCTCCAGCAGATGAATTCAAGACTTGTCTGGTGCTGGGGTTGCATCCTTTAAAGAAAACTTCTATTTGAATACACCATGGAATGCCATGGTGTGGACATTTAACGAGAAGATCTTTAAATCTAGTCCAAGCTTCGTGAAGAGACTCACTTGGAGCTTGTTTGAATTTGACTATGTCATCACGGAAAGTAGAATTCCTATCAGGTGGGAAGTATTTGACTAGGAATTTTTCTGCTAGATCTGTCCAATTGCGGACAGATCCTGAGGGTAAAGAATTTAGCCACGTTTTGGCTTTGTCCCTCAAAGAATAAGGGAAAAGATATAGCCTAAGGGCCTCTTGGGAAACTCCAGGGATTAGGAAGGTGTCACTAACTCCTAGGAAGTTCCTAAGGTGATTATGGGGGTCCTCATTTTCTATTCCAAAGAATTGTCCCACAGTGGACAACATTTGGAACATCACTGGCTTTAACTCGAAAGAGTGGGCAGTGATTTCAGGACGGATTATGCTGGGGTTCAGCTCCCCAGGCATAGGTACTAGATATGAAAGAATGGCACTATTCTTGTCATTCGCTATTTCTATGGGGTTGCGAACGGCAGGTGCTGGATTTGGAACTAAATCGCCCATTTCTTTGTTTTCAGGTAAGATTTGAGGTATAGGAGGTTGTTTAAAGAGGCGTTTCTTTGCTTTATTTCTAGCTCGAAGTGATCTTTCAGGTTCAGGATCGAACTCTAAATTACTATGTGAACGCTCACTCATAAACTACCTTAACAGTACCTGCAAAAGAAATGAAACAGATTAGTTTCACTCAATGATAAACTTGGTTTTCTTAAACTTAACAACTTCGTTTTCACTTAAAAATAAGTCCCCGGCAGCGGCGCCAAAAACTTGTTGCGTGCTCAATGTGTAAAGATAAATATGCAAAAGGGTAGAGAGAGCACTTAGAACATGCAAGCATACATGGTCTTACAGCAAGTAGTGAGTATATTTACTTCGTTTTTTCCACAGAGACTTGTTTTTAGCTATTCGCGAAGTGTGAATGTTAAGAAAGATGGGATGAATTTGATGGGTTAAAATTGGTTTTTAATTAACTACTTTTTGCTGAATGTGTAGAGGGATATAACATAAACAAAAGCAAGTTGAAATTAGATGCAAAGGATAAGAGATGGAATTAATAAACGAGAAAGAAAACAGCTAAACAGAATGGAAATTTGGCAGAATTGCGTGGACCGCAATGTTTCCGCAATTAAATGGCAGCGAAATTGATTAAAAGGGTGAATTAAGGGCTACTAATGACTATCCTATAGGCATTTTATTACGATTATCAAGCTTTGGATCAACTCTCTAGACATCAAACTCACTCTATCTCAAGTATCGTCCGATTCCATGCATGAGAGACTCAAGTTTACTCGACTTCAAAGTAAGGTCTTAAGCATCTTGTTAAAACAGGAGTGTTCAGTTTGTACTAGGGACACGCCTATTCCTAGGCCGTTTCCTGATTACCATGGAAGGCTAGCATGATTATATGACTCTGAACTCTTACTCCTTCCAGAGGTTAGGAGTTCTTTGGACAAAATGGATGGCCAATCGAAATTGCCCGTGGGATGAAGCTTACATACAATCAATGTTCGAGTGTTGATCTACCTACTTGACTTACGTTTTTTAGCCTATAGTTCTGTCATTAGCATGCCCCTAAGTGAATTTAGTTACTCATAGATATATGAAGAACAGAAATATAAGATAAAGTAGACATGCTTAGAAGGGAAAAGTGTGTAAAACAGCAAGCCAAACTCGTAGCAGAATAAGGAATAACTGTGAAATGCAGAGACTTACTTTGATTACTTCGAGTGTTTGAATGACAAAGGAAAGCTTAAACAGAATGAATTCAAGGCAGACAACAACGAAATGCAATAAGTAAATGACTAAGCTAAGAACAACATTGAACAGAAATGGAATTGAGAAGGAAAGAGCAGAAAACAGTAAAGGTGTGCTGGAAATCTTCGTGGCAGTCGCCTCGAATGCTGGTGATGAGAATTCAGCCGTGCTTGGATGAATCCAATCGAGAGAGAAGAAGAATCTTCTCTCCTTCCTATCAGATTATCGACTCCAAAAGCTGAGAACCTCACTCCAACAGACGGCAAGGGAAAATCGAGAGAAATGGTGGACTGTGAGAAGACTTCTGCACGTTGAATGATGACTGAACCTCCGACTTTGGCCCCCTTTTATAGTAGTTTGCAGGTGCGATTGGGCCAAGGAGAACCATCAATCTTCAACGTCGTATATCAGAATGGGTGGAGGAGAAAGAACGAATCCCTGAAAAGTCGGATCTAAACAGAAAAATGTCAGCCAACTTACGGTTTTAACTTGAATAATTGCGGCCACCGCAATTATTCCGCAATGCATTCGCAAGGGTTATTTTTTCATTCTTTTCTTCGGTTTTCACCCCTTTTCCTACCTATTGTGCATAAGTCCTATATTAGCTACCTTCTTCTAATTCTCATATTAAAGCATAGGTTTAGGCTAAATGCTCACAAAAACACCTAAATGTGTACATCTTCTTAAGCTAAATGGGTCCTAAATAAGTCACTTTCAGAGACTTAACAGTATCAACATGCATAGTTTGACGTATATAAAAAACATACACAACTATCAACTAATGACGCACATCACATCCTGTCATGTTATGGAACGGTGGTTACACAACCAGGTATATGTGGGAAACTATCTATTTACTAATCATTTTGATCTGGTATGAACATACTTGTTTAGATTTATATAACACCATACATACGTGTTGACAAACATTCGATTAACATATTTACTTTGTATATGCTATGTTGTAGTAAGACATGTATACTATTGTTCGAGGTATATAACAGAATATACAAGATATATCATCCAAACAAACAAATTCCAATTAAATGTGATTTATGTATATATCAACAGAATCGCAGTATAAAATCCGATTAAATACTGTCTACATATTGGGTATTCCACCTAATTAAAATATGACTAGAGAATTAATTCTGCATATGTTTTATCTTGACAATGGAAGTACAAAAGAAAGAAATGCACTACAGTTGGGGTATATACTAAGATGTACTACTATAGATATACTCTGATGGAGGTCTATAACAACACATACGGGGTATACCACCTATGGCTACAAAATTAATTTCACATATTCTTAATTTCCACAATGGAAGCACAGAAGAAAGAAAGCACTATAATGCGCCAAAAATATTTATAACTATTTATTAGGATACAAACATGAAAAAAGTAATAGTCTAATGGTCATTACCTAGGCTTCCTCATCCACCCGGATAGGTGACGATTGCTTCTTCATTTTTTTTGTCGACATTACACCAAAAACTTTCAATCTTTCACGTGCCCTTGCCATCTACAAAAATGTAGAGGATATAGAATAAATATTTAAACCCTAGACTCACGCCCTACATTTTAGGGGCAACCAATCAATTAAATAAATAAAGAATGGATAACAAAGAAATCCCTAAAAAATAGGGATCCTAAACTATATGAAAAACAGAAAATCTCAACAACATTATATCATTCATTCAATCAAGCGGACTGTTGCGTGCTCAATGTTTAAAATAAAGATGCAAGGACAGAGCACTCAGAACATGCAAGCATACATGATTTTGTAGCAAGTAATAAGTATTTTTTCATTCGATTTCCCACAGAGATTTATTCTTAGTTACTAACGAAGTGAGAGGTTAAGTGAGAAAGGGTGGTTTAAATGGGGTAGATTTGGGTTTAAAGTGCCTAACTATTAAGGAACGTGCAAGATATGAAAGCATAAACAAATGCAAGTAAAGAGGTTAACTCGAATGTGGAAGGAAAAGAATTGCGGAGAACGCAATTATCTAGCAATAAAATCGCAAAGCAAAAGACTAAGAAAAATGGCTAAGGCAGAAATTTGAACTAAGACAATTGCGGAAACAACAATTTTCTAGCAATGTTACTAACAACGAATTAGGGGTAAAGTAGGGAAACAAGGGCTACTAACGACTCCTCTATAGGCTTTTTCATACGATTCTCAAGCAGTAGATCAACTAATCATGCATCAAACTAACTCATTCTCATGTATCTTCGATTTCATGCATTAGATCCTTTAGTTTACTCATGTCCAAGTAAGGCCTTAAACATCTATTTATAAAAGCAAGTTTAGTGATTTGTACTAGGAAAACGCCTATTCCTAGGTTGTTTTCTGGCTACCATGAAAGGCTAGCATGAATGTACGACTCTGAACTCTTACTCCTTCCAGATGTTAGGAGTTCTTTAGACAAAATGGATGGCCAATCGAAATTGGCCGTGGGATGAAGCTTACATACATTCAATGCATTTGAAGCTAACCTACATGCTTGATTCACGTATTTCTACCTATAGTCTTGTCATTAGCATGCCCTTATGTGATTTAGTTACTCATGGATGAAGGTGGAATAGGAAGAATAGATGGTGGAAACATGCTTGGCAGAATATAAAGGACAAAACAAGAGAAAAAGACAGTAAACGGAAGAGAAGGAGACTTGCGAAGTGATGAAATAACGCTTTGATTAACCAAGGTTTGAACTAAACAAATAACAATTTTGAACAACGAAAGCTAAACAGAAGAGTACGAAATAGAGTAGAGTAGCAGACAGAAGCGAAATAGCAAAGACAGAAGCAACAAAGGGAATAAAAACAGCAGAAAGCAGTAAAGAATGCGTGTGAACTCCTCGTTGCAACGCTTGGGATGACAACCGAAGGTAAGCTTGATCGTGGATGAATCCAATCAGAAGAGATGGAAGATCCTCTCTTCTTCCTCTTAGATTATCGATTCCACCAGCTAAAACCTCCACGGCAACACCCGTGAGAGAAAACAATGAGAAACTGCGTTGAAAGAGAGATCTACGCCTTTCGAGTGTGTGTTCAACCCTCTCCTTTGACCTCCTTTTATAGTGTTCGGCAGGTACGATTGGGCCAAGGAGAACCATCCATTCTGAACGTCGTTCTTCCACGTGGCAGCAGGAGAAAGAATGGGCTGCTGAAAGATCGTAACAAAACAGAAATTGGTTAGACAACTTAACGGATTTCACTTAAAACATTGCTGAAACCGCAATGTTTTCGCAATGCTTCAGCAATGTGCAATTTTCACTCCTTAGCTTTGTTTTTGGTTCTTTTCCTTTCCTTTTACACATAAGTCCTAATTTAGCTTCATTCTACTAATTCTCATATATAAGCACAAGTTTAAGCTAAATTCTACCAAAAACGCTTAACGATGTACAACTTCCTATAGCAAATAAGTCCTAAAATAGTCACTTTTGGAGACGTAACACACCCCCAAACTTAAGGTTTTGCTCGTCCTCGAGCAATATAAGGACTTACTTGGGCTGCTGTTAACCTCTCTAACCACTTGCTGACTTCCCTAAGTTCACTATCTATGGCAATGCTGTCCTGTGACACGCTTCTAAGTTTAAAACCAACTCTTTATTTTGCTTCTTCCGATTTCTCTTGCCTTATTTATTAACTCCCTACAACTGATCTATCTGCTTTGGTCATTAGGTTCATTGTGCAACTATCCCCAAGTTTTCAAATTCTACCTAGCTTTACTCTAGACTCAGTACATGCTTCTAATGTTTTTCTTTTGAGCTGCCTAGGATTCCTTAGAGTCATGCCAGTCTTAGTATAAACCAGTGTCAGTAGTACATTCATAGAACAACCTAAACCCTGGCATCACTACATTGGATATACATTCATCTCCCTCAACAAACCTACAAGCTACAACCCTGTGCTTAGCTAACTGAGGATCAAAGTTCATTCACGTAGGACACCTAAGCACAAAAGTTATAACTTATAGGCACACACTCTTCTTCCTTGGTTTTTTCCTTTTTTCTTTCTTTCTTTGGTAGGGCCTCTCCTTTGGTTGCCTTTTGATGCAATGCCACTTGTGGGTTACACACATGGCACTGATTACTCAGCAACCTCAAGAGAGACACCCCTTTTATTCTTTTTTTTTTCATTTTTTTTTCTTTTTTTTTTCAGTTCATCATTTTTTCAAAAGGAGATGAAGAATGCTTATGTTTTAAAAGGGAGAGAGGAATGTTCCTAGGCCTAGGGCTGCCTGCCCCAAACTAAAACTTCTCATTGTCCCCAATGAGAGTCTGAGGTGGCACACCCCCAAACTTGTCCTAGAAGCATCTAGTCTAGGGAAAAACAAGGAGAATCTAAAAGTCCTAGGCATAGAATGAACCTTCCTAAAGTAAACAACACAGCAGCAAAATTTTATAAAAACAGTTAATTAGGGCTTAAAGAGATGCATGCTGAGCAACTTAAGGGAGTTAATTTCAACTAACAAAGGTGTTCTAAGACACTCATCCAGCATGCTCACAGATAGGTCATATATGGCAGTCACACAAGCAGCAAGAGAGCAAAATTTAAACAGAACCAGTCTATCAAACAGTCAGTCAATAGCATGCGATAACTAACAAAAATTGCGGAATCCGCAATAATTTCGCAATGAACATACAGGGCATATTTATCAGTGATCAAGGCCCTTTTGCATGCTATTTCCAGTCATCTACAACTAAACAAAAAGGAAACTAAAACAAGCTAGCTACTCAGATACCATCTACCTATACTAAACTATCCTAAACAACCAAAAGAAATTAAAAACAGAACAAGCATTTGATTCAAAAATATCAGTCACCAGTTAACGAAAAGCAGGTTTTTTTTTTCAAGAGGGAACAAAAGTACTCCCTCGAGTGCCCTTCAGACTGGCACTCAAACAACCTCATCATCATCCCTCCTTTCCTTAGGAGGTGCCCACGGCTTCAATAGATCACTGGGGAAGGCAGGGAAGATGCATCCCAATTGATCAGCCACGTCTTTGTCCCTCGCCTGCGCGTATTCAGCCCACTGCGCCATCTTTTGCTGGAGGTCCATTAAGCAGGCCATGGATAAGGATTGAGCAGCAGCCAGGCCATCCAGCTCAAACTCCATGTTGCCCCTCGGTCGCATCCGCAAGCCTGTGGGCAGTTCCAAATGACCTGTGTAGGCCAGCTGCCTTTCCTTCCTCTCGATGGGCACACCTGCACGCAAACAGAGTTTAGTAATGGTGTTTGGGAAGAAAAGAGGGCCCTTACCTTTCTTTGCGCAGTCAGCTATGGAGGCTGCAATGACCTCTCCCACATCTATGGTAAGGCCCCTCATAATGGCGTAGACCAGCAACGATCTCCCCTGGTTTATGGTCGTCTCGTGGGTTACAGGGGAGAGACGCCTTCGCACAAAGGAAAACCAGACGGCCGCCTTGTCCTTGAGGGTTGCACTCATCAGGGTGTGCTTCCCATTACGTGAGATTGTCCAAGCCGCCTCAGGTTGGCCTATGATGCGCAGGGCCTCTTCCAAGACAGCCTCAGATGGTGAGTCGATGATCCTCGCGTAGTCACTGTACTTATGCCCTTTGAGGCCATAAGCTTCATTGATAGCCTTGGCCAAAAAATCGACCTCAATTCCCCTTACCATGGACAGACCATCCTCGGGGTGCGTTAGATTGGCGTAGAAATCGTACTACATGTTGGAGTAGGCAGGGATGGGCGGTCTGCACAGCTCTTCCCAGCCGTGGTTGGTGATCCCTGCGCGCAAGAATTGCGGCAGGTCTGCCAGTGCATCAAGAAACCCCTTCTCATGGAGCAGGTCTCTCTTCCTCAATTCAGTGCCCCTGGTCTCTGCATCTTGAGAGACATACCGCACGTCTTGAGGATCGTCTTCGGGGCACAATTTGGCCTTCCCCTTCTCCTTTGCCTTGGCCGATTCAGCGGCCTCAACCTATAGCTTCTTTAAAGAAGGCTCACCACTGACCTTCTTCTTCTTGGATCGCTTTGAAGCTTTTGGCCGCCAAGCCTTCACAATCTTGGGCGCCTTCTTCCTCAGCCGCGCCCTGGTGGTCATTTGTTGGAGGCAATCCCCCAACGTCTCATCCATGGAGTCGCTTCGTCCCCCTCCCGTAGGGCTGTCATGGCTGCCTTCCCTCAAGGGAGAGAAGACTTCATCTTCCTCCACCGGTTCATCGCTCGGCACCGAATCGTGGTGCTCTACAGGTGGAGCTTCAGGCTCCGGTATTGGTGAGGAAGGAGATGGCTCAGGGCTCTGTGAAGGTGGAGATGGCTCGGGGCTTTGTCTGGCCGTCTCGTAGGATGGGCGGCCACTCCCTCGACTCCCCACGCTGGGAGTTTTTCCTTTGATGGGTGAATCCTCCACCTCCACCGTCCACTTTCTTTTCTTTGGCGCACCTGCTGGCGCAGATGGACCAGCAGGGATCTCAGTCACCACCTTCCACTTCTTCTTGCGTACTGGAAGCTTAGGCGGTCGTGAGGGCTGCGCAGCTTCGGTATCTGCCAAGGAGAGCAATGCCTCCCTCGCAGCTTCTTCTGCGTCAGGTGACTTTTTCTTGGAGGCAGATCGCTCAGCTCGTGTAAGCACCATTGTTGGTTTGGAGAGATCTGAAGGTAGGAGATGCAGAGGAAGAAGATGAGTGATTCTTGAAGTCCAACGAATGAAGAAAGCGTATAGGGCACAGCTGATTTGACGGCTATTTGTAATCAAGTGGATCCCAACGGCTCTTTCTCCTTGATTTCCTCTTTCCATCTCCTATTAAAATGTACAAAATTAACACAAAATGCGTAATAAAAATCACACCTAAACACACAAAATAAAAACCGAAGAAATACAAAAGAAAGAAAAAAAAACTAAGGCATAACCCTTGCATGGACGAGCACAGTAATCACTCGTCTCCTCTCGGTTTGATTTTCAAGCTTCAGATAAGAGGAAGGTCGAGAGAGTCTTCACATCTCTTTCCTCGTAGTAATGCTTCAAACGTGCACCATTGACCATAAACGGTTGCCCATTCTGCAGGTTCCTAATCTCAATCGCACCATGAACAAACACGTTAGTTATAACAAAAGGACCTGACCATCTGGACTTAAGTTTGCCTGGAAATAATCTCAACCTTGAGTTAAATAACAAGACATGCTGGCCCTTCTTGAAGTCCTTAATCCTAAGTCTACTATCATGCAAAATTTTAGTTTTTTCCTTATACATTTTGGCATTTTCATAGGACATATGTCTAAGCTCATCTAACTCATGTAATTGCAGAGACCGCAATGTTCCTGCATCGGTCACGCAATAATTCAGCTCTTTTAAGGCCCAAAAGGCTTGGATTTCCAATTAGAATGGTAAGTGACATGCTTTTCCATACACTAGCCTATAAGGAGACATCCCTAGGGGTGTCTTATATGCAGTCCTATATGCCCAAAGTGCATCATCCAATTTAAATGACCAGTCTTTTCTATTAGGTTTGACCACTTTTTCGAGTATGTTTTTAATCTCCCTATTTGATATTTCAGCTTGTCCATTCGAATGTGGGTGATAAGGGGTTGCTACTCTATGTCTAACATTGTACTTAGCTAACACTTTTTCCATAGCCTTATTAATAAAGTGCGTCCCTTCATCACTAATGATAGCACGGGGTGTAGAAAACCTTGTGAAGATATGCCTATTAAGGAACTTAATGACCGTTTTGGCATCGTTTGATGGACATGCTATGGCTTCTACCCACTTAGATACATAGTCTACAGCTACAAGTATATACAGATTACCTGCAGAAGGAGGGAATGGTCCCATGAAGTCGATGCCCCACACATCAAAGAGCTTCAACTCCAAGATGTACGTGAGAGGCATCTCATCCTTCCGACTAAGGTTACCTGTTCTTTGACATTCGTCGCAGCTGTGCGCATGGTCGTGTGCATCCTTGAATATTGTGGGCCAATAGTAGCCACTCTGAAGCACCTTCGCAGCTGTCCTTTGGCCACCAAAATGGCCACCATATGGAGACGTATGGCAGTGCTGCAACAGTGACTTCGCCTCAGCAGCTGAGACACACTTCCTCAGCAATTCGTCTGCGCATGTCTTGTAAAGTGTAGGATCGTCCCAGATGAACTTCCTAGCTTCATGTAGAAACCTCTTCTTTTCTTGCCCTCCCTTGAAAGTTGGATGTACCTGCGATGCAAGGAAGTTAGCAATATCAGCAAACCAAGGTTCCTCATCGTTATCACGATGTGCCAACACAAAGACATGCTCATCGATAAAGGCATCAGAAATTGCGGTTTCCGCAATTTTATCGCAATTATGCTGCAATCTAGACAGATGATCCGCAACTACATTTTCGCATCCTTTCTTATCTCGAATGTCTAGATCAAACTCTTGCAACAACAATACCCATCTAATTAACCTAGGCTTAGCATCAGCCTTCCTCATTAGGTATTTTAATGCAGAATGATCAGTATACACAATGGTCCTAGTGCCTACAATGTAATTCCTAAACTTCTCACAGGCAAATACTACAACTAGCATTTCCTTTTCCGTGGTTGTGTAATTACATTGTGCCTCATTCAGTGTCTTACTTGCATAGTATACAGGATGTGTTAGTTTGTCAATTTTTTGTCCTAGCATCACCCCTACTGCATAGTCACTCGCATCACACAACATCTCAAATGGTAGGTCCCAATTTGGCCCCACTATAATAGGTGCTTTGACTAAGGCTTCCTTAAGGGTTGTCCAGGCTAAGAAACATTCTTTTGAGAAGACAAATGGCTTATTTAGCTCTAGAAGCTCACACAGAGGTTTAAAGATTTTTGAAAAATTCTTAATGAATCTCCTATAGAAACCTGCGTGTCCTAGGAAACTTCTAATAGCTTTTACATTCTGAGGTTCCACTAGCTTCTCTATTATTTCTATCTTGGCCCTATCGACCTCTACTCCTGCTCTAGACACTCTATGACCTAGGACTATCCCTTCTTCCACCATAAAGTGGCATTTCTCCCAATTAAGGACTAGGTTGGTCTCCTCACACCTAGCTAGGACTTGTCCTAAGTTCTCTAAACAATTTGTAAAAGAATCACCAAAGACTGAGAAGTCATCCATAAATATTTCTATCATGGATTCATCTAAGTCAGAGAAAATGGCCAACATGCAACTCTGGAATGTTGCTGGTGCATTGCATAAGCCAAAAGGCATTCTGCGAAAAGCAAATGTTCCAAAGGGACATGTGAAGGTTGTTTTCTCCTGGTCCACAGGGTCTATGGTGATTTGGTTATATCCAGAATAACCATCTAAGAAGCAGTAATAAGCTCTACCAACTATCCTATCTAACATCTGATCTATAAACGGTAAAGGAAAATGATCTTTTTTTGTTTATTTATTTAATTTTCTATAGTCCATACAGACTCTCCATCATGTAATAGTCCTAGTTGGAAGTAGTTCATTACTCTCATTGACTACTACAGTCATCCCACCCTTCTTAGGCACACATTGGATTGGACTCACCCATTGACTATTGGCTATAGGGAAGATTACACCTGCATCTAACCATTTGATTATCTGTTTTTTAACTACCTCCTTCATGGAGGGGTTCAACCTACGTTGGTGATCTACTCTAGGTGTATGTTCCTCTTCCAATAATATCTTATGCATGCAGTAGGAAGGTCTAATACCTCTAATGTCAGCAATCGTCCATGCAATAGCTTTTTTATGTTGCTTAAGCAGCAATATTAGCGCAATTTCATGCTTTTCACTTAACTTGGACGAAATGATAACAGCCAAAGTATCATGCTCTCCTAGATAGGCATACTTAAGATGATCAGGCAATGGTTTTAATTCTAAGAGAGGTGGATGCCCAATGGATGGTTTCAATGGATTCATGGATCTTTCAGACAAGACATTAGTCATACAAACATGTTGAGGTTTATCCACATGTATATCCATTATATCAGAAATATTTAAGTCAGTTACATCTATTTGTACATAGTCATTGGCATGCTTAATGAATAATTCATGCTCAAGTTGTTCTTCCATTAGTGAATCTACTATATCTACACTTGCACAAGATTCAGAGTCAGAAGGATACCTTAGACCTTTAAAGACACTAAACTTAACCTCCTCATCATGAACCCTTATGGTGAGCTCACCTTTCTGGACATCGATCAGGGCCCTACCTGTGGCTAGAAATGGTCTGCCTAATAGGATGGGGACCTCCTTGTCTGCATCATAATCCAGAATGATGAAGTCTGCAAGAAAAATGAATTTGTCAACCTTGACAAGAATATCCTCAATCTTACCCTCAGGGTATGCTATGGATCTGTCTGCAAGCTGCAAGGTGACAGTAGTAGGACGTGCTTCCCCTATTCCAAGCTGGCGGAATAGTGATAAGGGCATGAGATTTATGCTGGCTCCCAGGTCACAAAGAGCTCTGCCCACGTGCTTCACTCCCAACTCGACTGGTAAGGTGAAGGAAGCAGGATCCTTCTCCTTCTTTGGAAGTTTGTTCTGGAGTATAACACTGCACTCCTCAGTAAGATTCATTGTTTCAAATTCACCAATGATCTTTTTGTTAGTAATAATATCTTTCAGAAATTTAACATAAGAAGGCATTGATTGCAAAACCTCTACAAATGGAATATTCACATGCACTTGCTTTAAAATCTCTAAAAATTTATTAAAGTGCACTTCCTGTTCTTGTTTTTTCTTCAGCCTTCTAGGGAATGGAGGTGGTGGCACATATGTAGGCACTTCAGGTCGCCTAATGATAGGTGGAGGCCTTGGAATTTCTTCTGGTTCCTCTATGATAGGTTCCAGCCTCACCCGTGATGTGCTTGGAGGTAGTTGACCATGGTTAGGCAGAGAATCCAGTGGAGCACTAGACTCTTCATTCTCTACTCTCTTTGGCGTTTCTCTAGTATTGCTCACCAATGGTCTCCCACTCCGAAGTTCAATTGCTTGAACTTGCTCTTTTCCATCCCTTCTAGGTACTTCACTGTCAGCAGGCAACCTACCTTGGGGCCTACTTTTCAGTTCATTGGCTAATGGCCCTATTTGGTTCTCTAGGCTCCTAAGGGTAGCTTGCTGACTTTGTAGGGTAGCATCATTCTTTGCAATGTACTCTTTAAGTAGATTTTCTACTGATGACCCTATTGGTTGGTTATATGGTTTTTGGTACATGGATTGGTTATTTTGGGCAGTGAAACCAGGTGTTCCACTCGGTCTTGGCTGGTTTGGAGCTTGGTTAGTATTTTGTTGTTGTTGCGTGCTCAATGTGTTAAAATAAATAAGCAATAAGATAGAGAGAGCACTCAGAACATGCAAGCATACATGATCCTATAGCAAGTAGTAAGTATTTTTTCATTCGTTTTTCCACAGAGATTTATTATAAGCTACTCGTGAAGTGTAAAGTTAAGAAAGAAAGGGTGGATTTGATGGGGTAGAATTGGTTTTAAATTATCTATTTCCTACTGAATACGTAGAGGGTAGCAACATAAACAAGTGCAAGTCAAAGCTAAACTCAAATGAAAAGAGACGAGATTAATAAATGAAGAAGAAAACAGCTAAACAGAATTGTAAACTTAGCAGAATTGCGGAAACAGCAATTCTACCGCAATTTTCCTAACAGCGAAAGTGTGTAAAATGGAGAAACAAGGGCTACTAACGACTCCTCTATAGGCATTTTCTCACGATTCTCAAGCATTGGATCAACTCTCTATGCATCAAACTCACTCAATCTCATGTATCGTCCGATTCCATGCATTAGATTCTTTAGTTTACTCATGTCCAAGTAAGGTCTTAAGCATCTTGTTAAAGCAGAAAGTTATGGTTTGTACTAGGAAAACGCCTATTCCTAGGTCGTTTTCTGGCTACCTTGAAAGGCTAGCATGAGTGTATGACTCTGAACTCTTACTCCTTCCAGAGGTTAGGATTTCTTTGGACAAAATGGATGGCCAATCGAAATTGCCCGTGGGATGAAGCTTACATACAATCAATGCTTCGAGAGCTATCCTACATGCTTGGTTCACGTTTTTTAGCCTATAGTATTGTCATTAGCATGCCCCTATGTGACTTAGTTACTCATGGATGTGGGGAGAACAGAAGTAAGAGAAGAAGTAGACATGCTTAGAAGGAATTTAAAGACAAAACAGTGAGGAAAAGCAGTAGATCGCAAAAGCAAGAAACTGTGAAATAATGAATTTTACTTTTGATTACTTGATTGTTTGAAGGAACAAAAGAAAGCTTAAAATGAATAACACAAAGACAGAACACAACGAAATGCGATAAACTAGCTACTAGAACAGGAACAACAACTAAACAATGCTGGAAAGTAGAAATGAAAGACAGAAAGCAGGTAAGTGAGCTTCAACGCCTCGTCGCAACTGCCTCGGCTGAAGGATGAGAAAGATCAGCCTTGCTTGGATGAATCCAATCGAGAGAGAAGATAAATCTCCTCTCCTTCCTATCAGATTATCGATTCCAACAGCTGAGCTTCGCAAACCAGCAGACGGCAAAGGAAAACAGGAGAAAAGATGGAGCTGCGAGAAGACTTCTACGCTTTCGGATGATGATCAAACCCTCGACTTTGACCCCTATTTATAGTAATCTGCAGCTGCATTTGGGCCAAGGAGAACCATCCATCTTCAACGTCATACTTCAGAATGGATGGAGGAGAAAGAACGAATCCCTGAAATAACGGAAATTAACAGAAAAAGATCAGTCAACTTACGAATTTCACTTGAAACATTGCAGATTCAGCAATGTTTCCGCAATGCTATCGCATTGTAGTTTTTTCTTTCTTTTACTTCGGTTTTCAATCCTTTTCTTTCCTTTTGCACACAAGTCCTAATTTAGCTACCTTCTTTTAATTCTCACAAATAAGCATAGGTTTAAGCTAAATCCTATCAAAAACACCTAAGAGTGTGCATCTTTCTAAGCTAAATAACTCCTAAATAAGTCACTTTTGGAGACATAACAGTTGTCCACCCCAAGAAAGATTTGGGTGGTTCCTCCAACCAGGATTGTAAGTGTTAGATTAGGGGTTGTTCCTAGGCTGCTGTTGACTTCCTACATAGCAGACGGAGGTTGGATTCCCAGGGCAAAATTCATACAGGTGCCCTTCCCCACAGAATCCACAAATCAGTGTCTCACCTTGACCATTTGATGCGCCCATTGAGATGGCTGCTGCGGTGTTGACACTAGGTTGGAGATTGGTTTGAGCCCTTTGTTTGACTAGGTTGGTCAGGGCGTTTATTTGGCTACTCATGGCACTGAGTGCATCCTTGTCTTGAGCTCTACTTGGCTCTACTGGATCATCTGACCACCTACAGTGAGAAGTTGAGATTTTCTCCAGAATCTCATAGGCTTCATTGTAGCTCTTTGAAAGCATGGAACCCCCAGTTGAAGAATTCAGCACTTGCCTTGTGCTGGGGTTGCATCCTTTAAAGAACACTTCTATTTGAATACACCATGGAATGCCATGGTGTGGACATTTAAGCAAAAGGTCCTTGAACCTTGTCCAAGCTTCGTGAAGGGACTCGTTTTCGGCTTGTTTGAATTTAATAATGTCATCACGAAAGTTGGAATTCCTATCAGGTGGGAAGTATTTGACTAGGAATTTTTCAGCCAGATCTGTCCAATTGACAATTGATCCGGAGGGTAATGAATTTAACCACGTTTTGGCTTTATCTCTTAATGAGTAAGGAAAGAGGTAAAGCCTCAAAGCTTCTTGGGAAACTCCAGGGATAAGGAAGGTATCACTAACTCCTAGGAAGTTTCTTAGATGGTTGTGGGGATCTTCATTTTCCACTCCAAAGAATTGTCCCACAGTGGACAACATTTGGAACATTACTGGCTTTAACTCGAATGAGTTGGCAGTGATTTCAGGGCGTATGATGCTGGGGTTTAGCTCCCCAGGCATGGGAACTAAGTAGGAGAGGATTGCTCTATCCTTGTCATTCGCTATTTCGATGGGGTTGCGAGTGGTAGGTACCAGATTTGGGACTGGTCTTTCCATTTCTGTGTGTAGGAATTGCGAAGACTCCGCGGAGTCAGCAAAGTTTTGAGTTACAGAGGGTTGTTTAAAGAGGCGTTTCTTAGCTTTGTTTCTGGCCCTAAGTAATCTTTCAGGCTCAGGATTGAACTCTAGATCGCTACTTGAATGCTCATTCATAAACTAACCCAATGGTACCTGCAAAAGAAATGAGAATAGATCAGCTCCAATTGATATTAAGATGTGTTTCTAACTTAACAAACTTCGTGTTTACTAAACAAAATCCCTGGCAGCGGCGCCAAAAACTTGTTGTGTGCTCAATGTTTAAAATAAAGATGCAAGGACAGAGCACTCAGAACATGCAAGCATACATGATCTTGTAGCAAGTAATAAGTATTTTTTCATTCGATTTCCCACAGAGATTTATTCTTAGTTACTAACGAAGTGAGAGGTTAAGTGAGAAAGGGTGGTTTAAATGGGGTAGATTTGGGTTTAAAGTGCCTAACTATTAAGGAACGTGCAAGATATGAAAGCATAAACAAATAGAAGTAAAGAGGTTAACTCGAATGTAGAAGGAAAAGAATTGCGGAGAACGCAATTATCTAGCAATAAAATCGCAAAGCAAAAGACTAAGAAAAATGGCTAAGGCAGAAATTTGAACTAAGACAATTGCGGAAACAACAATTTTCTAGCAATGTTACTAACAACGAATTAGGGGTAAAGTAGGGAAACAAGGGCTACTAACGACTCCTCTATAGGCTTTTTCATACGATTCTCAAGCAGTAGATCAACTAATCATGCATCAAACTAACTCATTCTCATGTATCTTTCGATTTCATGCATTAGATCCTTTAGTTTACTCATGTCCAAGTAAGGCCTTAAGCATCTATTTATAAAAGCAAGTTTAGTGATTTGTACTAGGAAAACGCCTATTCCTAGGTCGTTTTCTGGCTACCAGGAAAGGCTAGCATGAATGTACGACTCTGAACTCTTACTCCTTCCAGAGGTTAGGAGTTCTTTAGACAAAATGGATGGCCAATCGAAATTACCCGTGGGATGAAGCTTACATACATTCAATGCATTTGAAGCTAACTTACATGCTTGATTCACGTATTTCTACCTATAGTCTTGTCATTAGCATGCCCTTATGTGATTTAGTTACTCATGGATGAAGGTGGAATAGGAAGAATAGATGGTGGAAACATGCTTGGCAGAATATAAAGGACAAAACAGAAGAAAAAGACAGTAAACGGAAGAGAAGGAGACTTGCGAAGTGATGAAATAACGCTTTGATTAACCAAGGTTTGAACTAAACAAATAACAATTTTGAACAACAAAAGCTAAACAGAAGAGTACGAAATAGAGTAGAGTAGTAGACAGAAGCGAAATAGCAAAGACAGAAGCAACAAAGGGAATAAAAACAGCAGAAAGCAGTAAAGAATGCGTGTGAACTCCTCGTTGCAACGCCTGGGATGACAACCGAAGGTAAGCTTGATCGTGGATGAATCCAATCAGAAGAGATGGAAGATCCTCTCTTCTTCCTCTTAGATTATCGATTCCACCAGCTAAAACCTCCACGCCAACACCCGTGAGAGAAAACAATGAGAAACTGCGTTGAAGGAGAGATGTGTGTTCAACCCTCTCCTTTGACCTCCTTTTATAGTGTTCTGCAGGTACGATTGGGCCAAGGAGAACCATCCATTCTGAACGTCGTTCTTCCATGTGGCAGCAGGAGAAAGAATGGGCCGCTGAAAGATCGTAACAAAACAGAAATTGGTTAGACAACTTAACGGATTTCACTTAAAACATTGCTGAAACCGCAATGTTTTCGCAATGCTTCAGCAATGTGCAATTTTCACTCCTTAGCTTTGTTTTTGGTTCTTTTCCTTTCCTTTTACACATAAGTCCTAATTTAGCTTCATTCTACTAATTCTCATATATAAGCACAAGTTTAAGCTAAATTCTACCAAAAACGCTTAAGGATGTACAACTTCCTATAGCAAATAAGTCCTAAAATAGTCACTTTTGGAGACGTAACACGGACCAGTAGTCTCGATGTTCGATTTGCACCGTAGGTTGTATAAGGTTTCACGAACTCACGATGGCCTCTCTTGTCTATCTTTCTTCGGTAGTAAGTGAAGTGGCTTTTTAGCGGACTGTGTTGTGTATAAGCTTCAGCGGAGGGAGGGGGCGGTTGTTGAGGGAGGTGAGGCGGCGCTTTAGCCGAAAATGTTCGATTTGCGTAGTAGTTGGGTATAGGTTCCAGCAGACTCACGGTGGTCACCCAAGCTCCTTGTCGCACACGGAGGCGACCCGATCGTTGGTTGTCTTTTCTTCTCTACCTTCCGCCGGCAGGAATAGTGTTGGGGGTGAAAAGTATTGGCGTCAAGTTTCTTCAGGTAGGTGAGTTGTGGTTATCTGGTTTGGAGAGGTGAGGGGGTGTTAAATTAATGGGGGATTTGAGGGGTTTAATTTGTTTTGGAATTTCTACAACAAGAATGAAACCATGAATATTTTTACAAATCTTGGGGTGCTGGAAACGATGTTGACATGATTGTGAAAGGTGAAGGGTTTTCCATCATTTAATGAGAGTTTATATTTTTCCTTTGACCAGACTTTTTTATTGGGATGAGTTTAATTTGGTTTGAATTTTCTACAACAAGAATGAAACCATGTATATTTACAAACTTTGGGAGTGCTGCAAACGATGTTCTCATGATTATGGAAGGTGAAGGGTTTTCCATCATTTAATGAGAGTTTATAATTTTTCTTTGATTTGACTTTTTTATGGGGATGAGTATAATTTTATTTTGGATTTTCTACCACAAGAATGAAACCATGGATATTTTTGCAAACCTTGGATGAGAGTGTATATTTTGTTTTTATTTTTTTTTTTGGTTGTCAAACGATTTGTTTGCACCATTTTTATGTTCCATAATTGTGTTTTTACAGATTGTCAATGTTCCGGTACAATTTCTAGACTTCATTGTTGTGTTTGTCGAGTCAGTGCATACAGTAAATACAAAGAGTGGTAGGTTCGGTTTACGTTTCATTTAAATTATTTCAAAATTTTAAAATATTTACTAATTGTTACGTTTTTCCTCCCAACTAATTTCTCTCTCATAAAATCAACCCTTGTTTTTAGTTGATTTAATTTTTCAACAGGTTAAATTTCATAGGGGTATTTAAGTCTCAATGTCGCTTCACTAATTGTTACGTTTTTTTATCCCAACTAATTTCTCTTTCATAAAATCAACCCTCGTTTTTAGTTGATTTAATTTTTCAACGGGTTAAATCTCATAGGGGTATTTAAGTCTCAAGGTAGCTTCAACGGTTTACTAATTATAGTTGTTAGCTATATTTCATTAATTTATGGCAGTTAGCTATATTCCATTGAACACTATTTCATTCTAGCTATTCCTCTTCTTGCCCCTTTATTTAATTGTTATTGTGATCGGGCTCGTTAGTGGATTTAAGTGGTTTGATCATGTGGAATTTGGGCTTAAAAGGAATTGGGCTTAGGGTTGACTAAGTCAACTAGGTTTAATTGTTGGGAATTTAAGAGGAATGTCTATAAATAATTAGGCATAATGAAAAATCTCTAAATACGTGTATTGTTTGCATCACATGTCTAGAGTTTTTTTAGGATTTCCTATTTTAAAAATTAATTAGTTTTGAAATTAATTTATTGGATTTTAAAATTTAATTAGTTTTGAAATTAATTAATTTTTGTTTGGTGAGGTGGATGATTTTCCGTTAAAAAAAACTTTGTTATTTTTTCCGTTAAGTAATATATGTCGTTGTGTATCTCCATGTGTTCCATCTGATATTGATCAATCTCTTCTAGTTCGTAGGGTGAACAGTGTTTTGGTTGTTCCATATTCTTAGGGGAAGCTTTAGGATTACAAGGTGTTAGTAATTAAGGTGTGTCCAAACGTATACCCTGACCGAATGTGTGTGCGGCGCTGTCGTTGTATATCTCCACGGGTGTGTCAAAAACCAACGAAACGTGTATCAAATTTAAAATTTATTGTATCGTGTAGCATAAGTTTCAATTGGTAAATAACATTAAAATATAAATATAAATAGCAAAGTTTATCGTAGAATTATATATTCAAACATTAAATAACTCCAAAATGAAAAGATTACATAATTTAAAGGTTTAAAATAGTTTAGAAAATACGATATCAACTCTAACAAATAGAAGATATTAAAATTTAAATACATTTAATTAATTAAATAGGGTATAATTAGAAAAGTAAATATTTTAAAATCTAAATAATTAAATAATATAAGTTTTAATAAAATCCCTATATACAAGGGATATTCATTGATTCAGATTTTTTTTTTACAAAATATTTAATTAATTAAATAGGGTAGAATTAGAAAAGTAAATATTTTAAAATTTAAATAACTAAATAAAATAATAATATTATTAATATTTAGTAGAATGAAATCCCTATATATAATAACCGATTTGAGTTGATTGAGATTTTTTTGTTAGTTTAGTTAGGGTTCATCTTGAACCTTACGCATCTCTATCATCTACAGATCGTTTTCTTTTATTTTCTGTTGTCGCTTCGTCACGCAATAGCTTCTCCAATTTTTCGTCACGCAATAGCTTCTCCAATTTTTAATCGTCGTGAAGCTGCCAATCGAAGCTTTCTACGACTACTAACACGATATTTTTGATATATATATTTTTTTTTTGGATTTATTGAGTTTTTTAATCGTACGTTTTCTTTTCGATTTGTTACGATTTGTCCGATTCAAAAGTTGTAGGGTTAATATTGCACTCTATACACTTCAATAGAGGAATGAAGCAACTTATCGGGGAAGGGTATACAGTGGTTGTTAATCTGCCATTCGCAGCGACTCATGCATACCATCCATCTGTTGTAAGTGGTTGGTCAATCATATGGTTTCCTTTTATTACTATGTGTACAACCATGTATACACCTGACGTGACGTGGTGAATTTTTTTGCAGCTTCATCACTTCCTTAGGTATCAGAGCTGAAATTCATCCATTCCTTAGGTATACACAACCGAAATTAATCACTTCCTCAGGATATACAGAGCCGAAAATCATCACTCAGGTATACAAAGCCGAAATTCATCACTTTCTCAGGTATACAGAGCGTATAGAAAGCCAAAATTCCTCAGATATACAGAGCCAAAATTCCTCAGATATACAAAGCCGAATTCCTTAGGTATACAGAGCCAAAATTCCTCAGATATACAGAGCCAAAATTCCTCAGATATACAGAGCCGAATTCCTAAGGTATACAAAGCCAAATTCCTCAAGTATACAGAGCCGTCAGGTATACAGAGCCTTTTGTTAAAATTTCAAGTCTTGGGAGTATAACCATGTAACTGCCAAAATCCCTGAGGTATACAAAGCCGTCAGGTATACAGAGCCTTTTGTTAAAATTTCAAGTCCTGGGAGTATAACCATGTAACTCTCATGGAATAAATGTCAATTATTTTTTCCCTTTTTAACGTCTTTTTAACTCTCCATCCAAAACTTCACTCTCTCCTCCCAACAATTTACATTTTGTAGCCTATTTTTATTTTCAAAATTATTGAAAATGGTAAAAGGGTAGGTTTGTCCAATTGTGTTTAGGTTGCCTTACTAAATATAGGGTTTAGACATTATTCAAAAGAGAGAAGGTGTTAGACATTTTTCATGTTGGCTTTCTAGTTTGTAGACATTCTTCTGGTTACCCCTTAATTGTTTTCGAAAGTAATTGAAAATAATAATAAATAATTTTATTAATAAAGTAATAAAATAAAAAGATTAATTAAATAAATTAAATAATTAAGCTAAATAAAGTAAATAAAAAGAAAATAAAAGAAGAAAACTCTTCTTCTTCATCTTCGCGTGAACGCCAAACGAACCCCCCATTTCCTCTGCCTTCTACCTCATCTCTCTTCAGCTCTTTCGCCGCCCACACGCTGTCACTGGCCTTCCGCACGCGTCGTCGTTGTTGCCGCTCCCTCCCCGATCTCCGCCCAGCCGCACACCGTCGTGCCTCTCCTCTCCCTCCACCACTTCATTCTGCCCACCCGTTTCGCACGCCGTCGCGCCACACGTCGTCGTCCTTCTTCGTCTGTCATCGGAGGTTCGTCGCGCCGACAGCCGCAACAAATAGATTCACAAGTTCGAGAAATCTCATACGATTTACAACAGGGTTTCATGTCGTTTTGGGTAAGATTCAAGAGATTTATACTAATCGATTAAAGTTTGGGGCAAATGGGTTTTAGAAGTTAGAACTGTTTGAAATTCTCAATGTTTTTGCAACTGTTCAGGTTGGACAAAAGAATTTATAAAGGTTGGGCAAGGAAATTTTTGGCAGGAACAAATAGAGTTTCGTAGTCGACCTCGAGGTAAGTGACTTTACTACCGCAACACCTTAGTGCTAGGTTGAGAATTGTGTGCTGATAGATCTATAGGTTGATGCGTGTTTGTTGTGCTAATGTATGTTGTTTAGTGGAAGATTGAGAAAATTGGTTGGTGACTGAATGAGTCTGAATACTTTTCAATAACGTTTTCTGAATTGGTGAATTAGTTTATGGTGTTTGGGAATATTTTTATGAAGTGTGTTTTTATTTCAGGTGGGGTTTATCCGATTTTCAGTGGAGACTCTGCCGCAATTTCTAAGATTTTTTCTAAAATGCTTTCAATGTTATGTTTATGAATGGTTCATGAGTGTGAAGTTTAATGAAGTCCTTACAATTGTTGGGATTAATGTGTTGAACAAGTTATGTTTTTATTTGATGAACCTTGTGAAGTGTGATGAATGAGATGCATGTTGAAAGTGTGGAATGTGTAGTTAATGCATAAGAGAAAAGTACTCTATGTTGCATCATTTCCACATTTCTAGTGTCTAAAAGGTTTTAGGTGGGACCCATGCACTTGTGTTTGACATATAAGTCATGAGATGTTATAACAGTTACCTCCATTACCTGTAAGATTTGTCTGCATGAAAATGATGCCAGTTTAGGGGTTCTAATCACATGAAAGTGATGTGATTAGAATCGGTGAGCATGAAAGTGATTCTCACCTGTGCATGAAAGTGATGCATACCTAGAGGTTGGCGTGCATGAAAGTGATGCACGCCTACAGGGTTCCCAATACATGAAAGTGATGTATCTAAGACTGATGTGTATGAAATTGATGCACGTCCAGAGAAATGGAAATGGAGTGGTAAGCTAAAGAGGCAAGTAGGTCCCACTAGTTAAAGTCTCCAGTCGGTTCATGATTACATGTGATTGCATAGCCTGACCACGGTAGTGAAGTTGCTTACTGAGTATTTTATTTAAAATACTCATTCTTTCTTAAAACATTTTTTCAGGTATTACTAGGAACGTACCAGGCGCGTGGTGAGGTGACCGGTTGATGATGTTATGGGACATATGGGGTCGGAGCGTCCGCATTTATTTAAATTCTTATTTCATTTAGTCAGTTTGCACGTTTTATGCTAAAGGTTCAAACAGTTAGTTCTGGTTTTAAATTTTAATTTTCAAGGAACTTATTTAATTATTTTTACTGGGATCCCGAATTAAATGTTTTTTTTTTCTTGATTCATTTAGTTATAAATTAAAGTTTTAAAGTTTTATTGAGGATTGTGACGTCATGCATGTAGTAACGGTCCTAGAGTGAGGTCATAAAAGTCGGGTCGTTACAGTTGGTATCAGAGCCTAAGTTTGAGATTCTGTAGATCGACTTACATCGTAAGTCCTAAATGTTCCCATGGCTCATCTACAGGTGTCTTGTCATCGCCAAGTATGTTAATGGTTATAATTTTTTTAAAAGAAAAAAGAGGTTTATAAATAGACATGATTGTTGTGTTGTACTTAAGAATGTGCTTGATTTTGATGTTGGTATTAACGTTAGAGATTGTATTGTGGTTGTTAGATTATGGTAATATAGAAGGGATATATATATATATATAGATATATATATATATACGGTTGTCGATCTGACCCTAGCTTTAGTTCATGGAAGTACTCTATTAAAAGTAGCAAATGTTTTAGTGCAAATGTCTTGGAAGATGGAAAAATCACCCAACGATTTGTTGACGAAGATGAATAAGAATGTACACACTTAAGCTAGTAAATAAGTTTATTCAATTGAGAGTGAACTAAGATTTTGTGGTAGCGTTAAAAACTAGTAAACTTGAAGTGAGCGAAGGAGCCAATAATAGACAGACTAGTCGATGAAGAATTAATCCAAGACCTTCGTTTCTCGTGGGGCTCGAAAGTTTAAATGTATTATTGGACTGGAAGTGGTTGAAATGTGAAAGTAGATTTGTAAGCCTTGCAACTAAAGAATTGTGCAAAAATAGTTTAAAACCATCGGTAATGTTTATTTCCCTCACCTTTGAAGACTTTGTTTGGGTCTTGCTAGATATACAAGAATTTAAGAAAATAAAGTATTACCATTAATGTAAAATATTTGTTATGTTTTGCTATAGACAATGAAAGTTGTGGTGCCAAACAAACCTATGTCATAACAAAAATGTACTTTGGCTTGAAATTAAAGAAGTCGATAGACATGAAAGAAGAGGATCTGAATAGACTGAAGTTTTGTCACTGGACATTGAAGATGCTAGCTTTCGAAGGAATTTTATTTTATGATTACTCTTGAGGAGTTTATGGTTTTGATGGTCTAAGTGAAGTGAGATATTTTAGTTTTCATTTGTTATGCCAAAGTAATGAAAAGTTACTAGATGAAGTATCTGTGACTATTGTGAAGGATTCTCTTTTAGATACTCAACTTAGTTGTGGTGATAAAGAAAACCAAAGCAGTTTGAAATTAAAAAAAAAAAAATATGACTTGAGACTTAAAAGGTATAAATAAGTTGTGGGTCGAATTGAAAAGTTTTTATTTGTATTATTATTATTATTAATTTTTTTTTTCAAAGTACTTAGATTTTATCCATACCTTGGTTTTGATGAAACGTCTCTAGTTCAGTTGGAGCGAGGAAAAGAAATTGGGAAATTAAATGCAAGGTCATAAAAGTTAGGAAAAGTCTTACTAGAGATTCGATTTGGTATCCCAAATGGGTAAGTTTTATGGAAATATTATAGATAGAACCATACTCTTCTATTATTAATAATAAATCTTGCTTGAGGAATAAAAAGGACACCTTAATATAATGTATTTTGTAAAGAAAAGTATGAGAGGAAGAAACTGATATGGAATAGTTTTGTTATCTTGAAAGACAAAGGGAATAAACATGTGGAGACCTGTGAGTGCATCATTGTATGTGGATTGACTTTCTATGATGTGGTTTGTGTTATGAAAACATTTGGAATTTGTATAAGAATCTTGATGATATTTGGAATTTTGAATCTTAGAGGGTATTGGTCGAAAGAAGTTACATAAGACTTTTGACAATGAAACTCAACTTTAGTATGGAATTGTCTCTTCCAAGCAAAAATGTTAAACAAGGACAAGTTAATTATGGAAGGTTTCTTTGATAAACTTTTGTCTTGATTTGCATAGAGTTCAAGCAAACAACCTCCTAATTTGAAGTGATGGTTTACAGCGGTTGTCAAAGAACTATAAATTTGTACTAGAAGGCTTTATTAGCAAGAGGTAGATTGTTGGACACATTAACAAGGTTTGGAGAAATTGTGACTTTGAGATCAAAGTTAATGAAGTCATGGATTTAAATTGAAAGAAGAGAGTAAGCCAACTTGTTGAAAATGGAAAAAAAAAAAGAGAAATTGTGTTAGTAAATTAGGTTTTACCTCAAGTTTACCACCAACACGAGAGATAAGTTTCAACATAGAGCTCAAGTTGAAAATAACCCTCATTTCTAAAAGCTCCACATAGAATGGTCGCAACAGAGTTAAAGTTGCCCAAGTCACAAATACATGAACGGTTAGGCAAGATTTCATACGGCCTAAGGTTTCACCATGGGGCGCGACAACTTTGTTAGTGAAGGAGAAAGAGAGATCCATATAGCAATATATCTCATTGACAAGAGTTGATTAAGGTGACAATGAAGGATAAGTACCCTCCCCTAGGACCAAAGGTTTTCTTGGTGATAGAATTACGATTGAATGATTGTCAAATGAGAGTCCAAAAGATTGCAATATCAAAGTTTGCCTTCAAGACTAAGTATGGTAAATTTGAATTACTGTGATGTCTTGTGAACTCACTAATGCTTCTGTAACTTTCATGGATCTCATGAATCAGGTCTTTAAGTGTTAAGAAACATATTGATTGATTTCAAGACTAAAGAGCAACATAAGGAATACTTCAAGAAAAGGGATTAGTTATGTTTTACTGTAGCTTCAAAAGGTTATTGTTTATATCTCATGCCAAATAAAGAAATGTTGGCTTAATTACTTCATACATGACTAGAAAATCACGAGATGTTAATACTCAATGAGAGGACCCAAGATTGATCAAATACCCACTCGAGGTAACTCCAAAAGATTTTTGTTTTCCCTCACTAGTGACTCATCTTTGTCTTATCAAAGGAAGTTATGTGTGCCAATAAAATTTTATCTTTTAAAGAGTTGTTAGAAGAGACACACAAAATATTTTTTTATATGTTCTGTTAATGCCAAGAAGTTTAAGAATCTCAAGAAGAATTATTGGTGGTCATTTTTGAAGTAAATGAAGAAAGGTTCCTCAACTTGTTACTAAGTGTTTGGCACGCCAACAAGTAAATGCTACGAGGCAAAAGCATGTTAGGTTATTGCAATCCTTGAGCATTTTGATTTATAGATGAGAAAATGTGTTGTTGTTGACATCATGGTGTACTACACATGTCGATAATGTTAGAGAGGGGCTCGAACTCTTGACCTCATGATACCTCTTTGAGCTATGAGAATTGTGTGCTAGCCAATTGTCGATAGTGTAAGATAGGGGCTCTCGATTTACATCGGCATTTGATCAAGTTTACATAAGGTACTTGGAACTCAGTGGGATTCCGTCTTGCTTTCCAACTCTAGATTGTTGGCCAAACAAAGCGTTTGAATCAGATTCAAGAGCACATGCCCAAGAGCAATGAGTTAGTTTGCGGTGTTAGCGAACATGTATTTGTTCGCGTGGCACTAATGAAAGAAGTTTAACGTTTTGGTAAGAAGGACAAACTTAGCCTCAAATGTATTGGGCCTTTGGGATCTTTGAAAACTTAGCCTCAAACGTATTTTTTTTGGGAAGAAACAATTAAAATAATGGCTAAGGTGACAAAATTATTAAGTAAATTGAGTAATTTATTTCATATAAGGGTATGAGGAATGAGGTCCAAGGCATTGTGGCGGCTCTCGTTCCACCAGATTATGTTGTGGCCCTCCGCGCAGCAACTTTGATTGATAAGTGTGCATCAGGAGAGTCTCAAGGATCTGTAGGGACAAATTCTTTCTCGGGTCAGAAAAAGAATTTTGATCATGTGTCGTCTAGCCCCGAACGTGCACGACATCACTTCAGAGGAACTTTCGGGGACGAAAGCTCTTAAGGAAGGAAGATTGTAACGACCCAAACTCCAGGAAAAAAAAATTTATTTAATTGTTATTGTGATCGGGCTCGTTAGTGGATTTAAGTGGTTTGATCATGTGGAATTTGGGCTTAAAAGGAATTGGGCTTAGGGTTGACTAAGTCAACTAGGTTTAATTGTTTTCGAAAGTAATTGAAAATAATAATAAATACTTTTATTTATAAAGTAATAAAATAAAAAGATTAATTAAATAAAGTAAATAAAGTAAATAAAAAGAAAATAAAAGAAGAAAACTCTTCTTCTTCATCTTCGCGTGAACGCCAAACGAACCCCCCATTTCCTCTGCCTTCTCCCTCATCTCTCTTCAGCTCTTTCGCCGCCCACACGCTGTCACTGGCCTTCCGCACGCGTCGTCGTTGTTGCCGCTCCCTCCCCGATCTCCGCCAAGCCGCACACCGTCGTGCCTCTCCTCTCCCTCCACCACTTCATTCTACCCAGCCGTCGCGCCACACGTCGTCGTCCTTTTTCGTCTGTCATCGGAGGTTCGTCGCGCCGACAGCCGCAACAAATAGATTCACAAGTTCGAGAAATTTCATACGATTTACAACAGGGTTTCATGTCGTTTTGGGTAAGACTCAAGAGATTTATACTAATCGATTAAAGTTTGGGGCAAATGGGTTTTAGAAGTTAGAACTGTTTGAAATTCTCAATGTTTTTGTAACTGTTCAGGTTGGACAAAAGAATTTATAAAGGTTGGGCAAGGAAATTTTTGGAAGGAACAAATAGAGTTTCGTAGTCGACCCCGAGGTAAGTGACTTTACTGCCGCAACACCTTAGTGCTAGGTTGGGAATTGTGTGTTGATAGATCTATAGGTTGATGCGTGTTTGTTGTGATAATGTATGTTGTTTAGTGGAAGATTGAGAAAATTGGTTGGTGACTGAATGAGTCTGAATACTTTCCATTAACGTTTTCGGAATTGGTGAATTAGTTTCTGGTGTTTGGGAATGTTTTTATGAAGTGTGTTTTTATTTCAGGTGTGGTTTATCCGATTTTCAGTGGAGACTGTTGCGTGCTCAATGTGTAAAAGAAATAAGCAATAAGAGAGAGAGAGCACTCAGAACATGCAAGCATACATGATCTTGTAGCAAGTAGTAAGTATTTTTTCATTCGTTTTCCCACAGAGATTTATTATTAGTTACTCGCGAAGTGTGTTGTTAAGTAAGAAAGGGTGGATTTAATGGGGTAGATTTGGTTTTAAAGTTCCTATTTACTAATGAATATATAAAGGATAGCAACATGAACAAGTGCAAGTCAATGAAAAACTCAAATGTAAAGAGAAGAGATTAATAAACGAAGAGGAAAATGGCTAAGGCAGAATTTTTAACTTAACAGAATTGCGAGAACAGCAATTTTACCGCAATGTTACTAACAGCGAAAGTGTGTAAAATGGCGAAACAAGGGCTACTAACGACTCCTCTATAGGCATTTTCACACGATTCTCAAGCATTGGATCAACTCACTATGCATCAAACTAACTCATTCTCATGTATCTTCCGATTTCTTGCATTAGATTCTTTAGTTTACTCATGTCCAAGTAAGTTCTTAAGCATCTTGTTAAAGCAGTAAGTTATGATTTGTACTAGGAAAACGCCTATTCCTAGGTCGTTTTCTGGTTACCTTGAGAGGCTAGCATGAGTGTATGACTCTGAACTCTTACTCCTTCCAGAGGTTAGGAGTTCTTTGGACAAATTGGATGGCCAATCGAAATTGCCCGTGGTATGAAGCTTACATACAATCAATGCATTCGAGAGCTATCCTACATGCTTGGTTCACGTGTTTTAGCCTATAGTATTGTCATTAGCATGCCCCTATGTGACTTAGCTACTCATGGATGTAGAGAGAACATAAATATTAGATGAAGTGGACATGCTTAGAAGGAAATTAAAGACAAAACAGCAAGGAAAAACAGTAGGCAGAGAAGATAAAGCCAAAGTGTGAAATGATGAATTGTGCTTTGATTAATCAATTGTTTGAATGAACAAATGAAGACTTAAAGTTACTAACATAAAGACAGAAAGCAACGAAATGGAATGGATTAACTAAGGTAAAAGAAATAACAACAAACGGTGCTGGAAATGAAAAGTTAAAGACAGAAAGCAAGTAAAGTGAGCTTGATTGCCTCGTCGCAGACGCCTCGGCTGAAGGGAGAGAAAGGTAAGCCTTGCTTGGATGAATCCAATCAGAAGAGAAGATGAATCTTCTCTCCTTCCTATCAGATTGTCGACTCCAACAGCTGAACCTCTCAAACCAACAGACGGAGAAGAGAAAGAATGGAAAAGACTGCGCTGCGAAGAGACTTCTACGCTTTCGGATGATGATTAATCCCTCCTCTTTGACCTCCTTTTATAGTATTCTGCAGGTGCGATTGGGCCAAGGAGAACCATCCATCCTCAACGTCGTACTTCAAAATGGATGGAGGAGAAAGAACGAATCCCTGAAATATCGGATCACAACAGAAAAAGGTTAGCCAACTTACGGATTTCACTTAAAACATTGCGGTTTTAGCAATGTTTCCGCAATGCCTCCGCAATGCACAGTTTTCATTCTTCTAACTTCGTTTTTCATTCTTTTTCTTTCCTTTTGCATACAAGTCCTAATTTAGCTTCCCTCTTCTAATTCTCATATATAAGCATAGGTTCAAGCTAAATCCTATCAAAAACACTTACAAATGCACAACTTCCTAACACAAATAAGTCCTAAAATAGTCACTTTTGGAGACGTAACAGAGACTCTGCCGAAATTTCTAAGATTTTTTCTAAAATGCTTTCAATGTTATGTTTATGAATGGTTCATGAGTGTGAAGTTTAATGAAGTCCTTACAATTGTTGGGATTAATGTGATGAACAAGTTATGTTTTTATTTGATGAACCTTGTGAAGTGTGACGAATGAGATGCATGTTGAAAGTGTGGAGTGTGTAGTTAATGCATAAGAGAAAAGTACTCTATGTTGCATCATTTCCACATTTCTAGTGTCTTAAAGATTTTAGGTTGGACCCATGCACTTGTGTTTGACATATAATTCATGAGATGTTATAACAGTTACCCTCCATTACCTGTAAGATTTGTCTGCATGAAAATGATGCCAGTTTAGGGGTTCTAATCACATGAAAGTGATGCTCACCTGTGCATGAAAGTGATGCATACCTAGAGGTTGGCGTGCATGAAAGTGATGCACGCCTATAGGGTTCCCAATACATGAAAGTGATGTATCTGAGACTGATGTGTATGAAATTGATGCACGTCCAGAGAAATAGAAATGGAGTGGTAAGCTAAAGAGGCAAGTAGGTCCCACTAGTTAAAGTCTCCAGTCGGTTCATGATTGCCTGTGATTGCATAGCCTCATCACGGTAGTGAAGTTGCTTACTGAGTATTTTATTTAAAATACTCATTCTTTCTTAAAACATTTTTTTAGGTATTACTAGGAACGTACCTGGCGCGTGGCGAGGTGATCGGTTGATGATGTTATGGGACATATGGGGTCGGAGCGTCCGTGTTGCGTGCTCAATGTGTAAATAAAAATGCGACGTGAGAGCACTCAGAACATGCAAGCATACATGGTCTTGTAGCAAGTAATAAGTATTTTTTCATTCGATTTCCCACAGAGATTTATTCTTAGTTACTAACGAAGTGAGGTGCTAAATTAGAAAGGGGTACTTAAATGGGGTGAATTGGAGAGTAATGTGCCTAACTAATGACGAACGTACGTGATATGTAAGCATAAACAAAAGCAAGTAAAGAGATTAACTTGAATGTAGAAGAAAAAGAATTGCGGAGAAAGCAATTTTCTAGCAATAAAATCGCAAGAAGTAGAAGACTGGAAAAACGGCTAAGGCAAAAATAGAACTAAAAGAATTGCGCAGACATCAATGATCTAGCAATTAAACTAACAACGTTTTAAGGGTGAGATGAGGAAACAAGGTCAACTAACGACTCCTCTATAGGCTTTTTCACACGATTATTCAGCAGTAGCTCAACTTATCATGCATCAATTTAACTCATTCTCATGTATCTCTCGATTACATGCATTAGATCTTTTAGTTTACTCATATCCAAGTAAGACTTAAGCATCTATTTATATAAGCAAGTTAATGAATTGTGCTAGGAAAACGCCTATTCCTAGGTCGTTTTCTGGCTACCATGAAAGGCTAGCATGAATGGACGACTCTGAACTCTTACTCCTTCCGGAAGTTAGGAGTTCTCTTTAGAAAAAATCGATGGCCGGTCGAAATTGCCCATGGGATGAAGTACACATACATTCAATGCATTCGAAGCTATCCTACATGCTGAATTCATGTATTTCTACCTATAGATTCATCATTAGCAGACCCTTGTGTGGTTTAGTTACTCATGGTTGATGTGGAGTTGGAAATGCTAAGTTGATTAAGCATGATTACAGTACTTAAATGAAAGTAAAGAGAAAACAGAAGGTGATATGAAACTTGCGAAGTTGTAAAATGATTCCTCTATTAAGTAAGATTCAAAGCCTAAGGTGCAAAAGACTGTAAAACAATAAAGACTAAACAAATGGAAACGAATTGAAACAATGTAGCAAACATAAGCAAATGGCAGCAAACAGTAGAGAAAATGGAAAACAGAAAGCAGTAGAAAGCAATGTAAATGTTTGCGTGAACTCCTCGCCGCAAGCGCCTCGGATGAAGGGGAAGGTTAGCGTTTTTTGGGGATGAATCCAATCAGAAGAGAAGAAGGATCTTCTCTTCTTCCTCTCGAATTATCGGTGCCAAAAGCTGATTCCTTCCCTCCAACAAACGGGATAGAAATTGGAGAGAAACTGCGTTGAGATGGAGAGAAATTGCGTTGAGATGGAGAGTTCTACGCTTCCAAGCTTGTTGTTCTCCTTCTCCCTTCACCTCCTTTTATAGTGTTTTGCAGGTACTCTTCAGTCAAGGAGAACCATCCATTCTAAACGACGACCCTTCACGTGGCAGCAGGAGAGAACTTGGGCGGCTGAAAGATCGCAACAAAACGGCGGACGGTTGGAACAACTTAGCAGCAGCAACTTAAAACATTGCGAATTCCTCGTTGTGACCGCAATACACATTGCGGAGACAGCAATGTTTCAGCAATTCCCCTACAATGCACATTTGAACTCTTTTATCATTGTTTTTTATTCTTTCTTGTTTCTTTTACAAATAAGTCCTGATTTAGTTCCATTCTATGAATTCTCATATATAAGCACATATTAAAATAAATTCTAACAAAAACGCTTAAGAGATTACACGATTATATGGCAAATAAGTCCCTAAATTAAGTACTTTTGGAGACGTAACAGTCCCCATTTATTTAAATTCTTATTTCATTTAGTCAGTTTGCACGTTTTATGCTAAAGGTTGAAACAGTTAGTTCTGGTTTTAAATTTTAATTTTCAAGGAACTTATTTAATTATTTTTACTGAGATCCCGAATTAAATGTTTTTTTTTCTTGATTCATTTAGTTATAAATTAAAGTTTTAAATTTTTATTGAGGATTGTGACGTCATGCATGTAGTAACGGTCCTAGAGTGAGGTCATAAAAGTCGGGTCGTTACAACTTCAGTTTTGTTTTAGGTCAAAATTAGATCTGAAGAAGGGAGAAAGAAAATGAGGCGAAGCTCTGGCAATTTTTCTGCGTGATGAAGAAGAAGAAGGAGAAGAGTTAGAGGAAGATTGAGATCAAGAGTTATATGGTTTAGCTATATCAAATGAGATAGTCGGTCATGGGCTGGGGTCTAAAAGTTGTGGCGGATGTCGCGTACTTCTTCATCCGTCTGCACGGTTTTGAGGTGTGCAAATAAGATAGCACGACCCACTGCCGGACGTGTTGGTGCGACAAAAGTTCTTCACATCTGATGGGAGGTTCGAAGCCTACGGACTTAGCATTTTTGACGCCCTGGTGCCTGCCAGCCCCCGCCCAAAATACGTCGATACCTAGGGCGAGTGGCTTCGGGTCTTTGGGGTACATTCCTGACCGCTCGACGTATGGTCATATCGTGTCCCTATTCATAAAGAAGACAAGTCGTGCAGTAGGAATACGTACTGTCGTGCGTGGTTTCGAGGTGGCGCAAAGTTCTCAGATCGTCTACGTCCGTCGGATGCTTCATGTGATAGACGGCTGAGATGGCCCTTGGGTTGCTATAAAAGAGGATGACCCTTGCAACATTCTCCACACTTCTTCTTTCGCAGGTACTGATGTATCTTCTTGCTTGGAGGTTACTTCGTTTTACGTTGCGTTGGGCGAGGTTCTCGCCATGGGATCCTGTGGTAGGATTCCTTATTAGAATGCTTGATTGCTCCATATGAGTACCGTTGAGCGAGGATGCTCTGAGGCGTGGCTGCACATGGCTTTATAGGAGTACCGTGTGCGGTTCACTCTTTTGGGCTTTTTGCTGCCTTTTCTCCACCACGCGTTGATGTTCAAGCTATCTTCCTTCCGATGCGTTTCATGTTACATCCAGGAAGATAGTTGACACCCGTACGACTGGTGGTTTACTGGGAGAGAAGGTCGGTCGTGCCCGTCGGAGGTGACCCTGGTGTATTTAAGAGGAACGAGACCAGGGTCACTAGGCCGCCCGAGGATTCGCTATTGTCGGGAGTCGACGACCACGCTCAGACCCGCACTCCTTAAGGTGCAGGGTCGTCTGAGTTTGCAATCCCGGGTGTCTGTCGGAACCCGTCCCTCATGACATGTAGGCAGTGTGTTCGAGGGCGATCCATTGTGATCTTGAACTCTGAGTGTTGCCTGTAGCCTCGGTAGCGTGCTAGACTTAGCCACTCTTTAGCTGTTACCACGGTCTATCGAGCGTAGAGTTGTAGCGTTGTTTAATAAAATGGCTTGACCATTTTTTTCTTAATCTTCTCTATTTTGCCTTTATTTCTCGCTTCGAATGCCCCGGCTGGAGTTGTGCATCGTACTTTGGGAGATAACTTGGTAGACAAAAAGATAGGGGGGAGATGAGTCAGGGAGGCGCGAAGGGTTAAGGCGTGTACCGCCTGCCTTAGAGGGCTTTGCTCTTTCGGGGCGTTCGAGGGCTTGCCCGGTCAGTCGGAGTTGGCCGCCTGGCCAGGCCCCTCTGCTTTGGCCTTGGCGCGCAGCGGTTTTCTGGATTTTACTAACAAGATTCGATCACAACCTTGCGTTCTTCTCGTTATCGCCCGACGTTGAGGGTGGCGGCTTCGCCGTAGGCAGTTTGACCGCGCCTCGAGACGACTCGCGCGTGGCCCGTTGAGCTAGTGCTCTGCCCTTCGTCTGGTGGGGCGTCTGGCTCCACCGTTCGAGGGCAGAGATGTATTTCATTTTTCAGAGAGAGCGTCATGGTTGATGCTACGTTTCCACAGACGGCGCCAAATCTTGGCACAAGATTTTGGTCTTCCCTTCCTCTGTCGTGCTCTGTCGCCAGTGTCGTCGTTGGAGCTGAAGAGTTCCCGCACAAAGGAAGAGAATGAACTTGCACCGATGTAGGGCTAGGCCCACGGGACTCCGATGCTTAAGTTAGGTAGTGTACTGAGCATAAGTAAGAGTGGTTGTGTGTAGAGAATTACGTAGAGTTACGTCTCCGTTTACGTACTTCCCTTCTCCTTGAACATGAGGGATATTTATAGCTGGTGTGAAGGGAGAGTTCCCCGGACGGTTCTTCTCGCCCTCCATCATGTGTACCGCCGTTCCGTCTGGTGAGTCAGAAATGTCTTCTCGAGTACTCTTCCCCGGACGGTTCTTCTCGCCCGCCATCTTGGGTGAACGGTTAAGCCCGGACTCTCGGAGACTTGGGGTCGGCCCCCAGGTCATGGAATCGTCTGGTGTTGGTGTCGTGGCCTCGACTTCTGTTGCGTGCTCAGTGTGTAAATAAAATGTAATGCGAAGAGCACTCAGATCATGCAAGCATACATGGTCTGCAGCAAGTGATAAGTATTGTTTAATTCGTTTTCCCACAGAGATTGAGTTTAGTTACTAACGAGTTGGGGTGCTAAATTAGATATGGTAACTTAATTTAGGTAAATTTGGGGTTGATGTACCGAAATAATAAAGAAGCAAGAAGGATGCAATCATAAATGGAAAGCAAGTAAAGAGAATAAGCTATATTGTGGAGAAGAAAGAATTGCGGATCTCGCAATGTTCTAGCAATAAAATCGCAAGAGTAAAAGACTAGAAAAAATGCTAAGGCAAAAATAGAACTATTTTATTGCGGTTCCCGCAATAATCTAGCAATTAAATTAGCGACGATTTAAAGGTAAGATAAGGCAGCAAGGTCGACTTAAGACTCCTCTATAGGCACTTAAGTACGATCATTCAACAATAGATTAACATATCATGCATCGATTTAGCTCAGTCTCATGCATCTCTCGATTACATGCATTAGATCTTTAGTTCACTCATATCCAAGTAAGACATAAACACCTATTTATATAAGCAAGCTAACAACCGTGCTAGGAGAACGCCTATTCCTAGGTCATTTTCTGGTTACCATAAAAGGCTAGAATGAATGGATGACTCTGAACTCTTACTCCTTCCGGAGGTTAGGAGTTCTTTAGACAAAATGGATGGCCGATCGAAATTGCCTATGGGATGAAGCACACATACATTCAATGCAATCGAAGCTATCCTACATGCTGAACTCTCGTATTTCTAACCTATAGATTCATCTTTAGCAGACCTTTGTTTGATTAGTTACTCATGGTTTGTGAAGATCTAAAGGAGATGGAATGATTAAGCATGATTTAAAAGATCTTAATAAAAGCGATTGACAAGAGATAACAAAATGAAGAACTCAAGCGACTTATTGAATTACTTATCAAAACTAGGGTTCAGAACATTTCATAAGAACATTGTACGATGATATGAAAGCAGTAAGAATTGTGTGAATTAGAGAAGAATTCAGAATAGTGTAGCAAATGGAACCAATAGACAGAAAGCAGTAAAGAAAGCTTGTAAAAGTGCTTGGATCTTCCTCGTTGCTAAACGCCTCGGATGAAGGAGAAGATTAGCTGATCTTGGGGATGAATTCAATTAGAAGAGAAGAAGGATCTTCTCTTCTTCCTCTCGAATTATCGACGCCAAGGGCTGATTTCTTCGTTCCAACAAACGGGAAAAGGAAACTTCGTATGCAGATCGCTTTGCAACGGAGAACTCCACGCTTCTGAGCTGCCTTTCTCCTTCAACCTTCGTCTCTTTTTATAACTTTTGCAGGTACCTTCAGCCACAAAGATCCATCCATTCTGAACAACAAACCTCCACGTGGCAGCAGTGGAGAGCTTAGGCGGCTGAAAAATCGCAACAATGACGACTGACGGCTGGGAAAAGTTCAGCAGAAGCAGCTTGGCGTTGCGGTTTCCTTGCGAGGGCTGCAATGTTCATTGCGGTTTCAACAATGTTTCCGCAATTCTCCTGCAATGTACATTTTAACTCTTTTTACATCTTTTTTCATCCTTTTTTGTTCATTTTCCAAATAAGTCCTACTTTAGGCTCATTCCTCGAATTCTCACATTTAAGCACACATTAAGCTAACTTCTAACAAAAACACTCAAGAGATTACATGATTTTAAGGTAAATACGACCCTAAATAATGTACTTTTGGAGAGGTAACAACTTCCTAGGGAAGCGGGTCGTGACGTCAACGGCTGAACTCATGCTGAGGTAGCCCGTAACAAATTGTATTATCTAAATTAATCTGTCAATTTATCCTTTGACAATAAAAAAATAGTTTAACTATATTTCCAAACGACCATTCAAATGTAGGGTTGGTTGCATAAATAGCAATAAACCCTAAATAATGACAAATATAGCAAAATATAAAATATTTTGTAAATATAGCAAAAAAATCATTGATAATCACTAATAGACTGCTATCACGAATAACCATTGATAAAATGATTATCACTGACTACTATCAATGATAGCCATCGACAAAATTCTATAAAAATAGAGGTATATCAGTAGCTACACGGATAGACATTGATCTGCTATCAGTGACTATTATGGATAGAAGGCTATCAATGATAAAAATTGTCATATTTGTAAATCTTTTAAAAAAAGTGTTATATTTTTAATTACTTTATTCTAAATTGATGCAATTTTCCTTAAATTTAGCCATATATGCAATGACATTGCCCCAAATTTTAAATCCTAGTATTGCCCCTTATTCACAAGGAGCCTGGATCTAGTGATTGAAATATAGTAATGAAGGTCATGTAGAACGAACCTACCTACTTCTCATTAGCACAAAGATCTTCTAAAAATTCATCTCTTCCTTGATTCTTGTGGAATGAATAGTTTACATCTAGTAGAGTACTACCGGAAACAATTATTTGATAAAGATAGACAATGGAATTGTTATACAAGTTCATACAAAATCATTGTCATGTTTATTAAACTAGTAAGAAACACGTGTGATGCACGTGAAATTTAATTTAATATTGTTTTCATATTCTTGTCGTACAATGTATTGTTCACATAAAAAAAAAAATATAATTTTGAATTGTTTGTATGATGGTCCGGGGTCTAGGGTGTTAATAACATCACCATTTTGGTGTCAAATAAAGTAATGTTTAGAAAAAAAGAAAAAAAAACTTTATCATGAATACAAATAAAAGTAGAACTTGACTGAAGAATATATTATAAACTATCAAAATATTATAAAATAAAAAATACATTATAGTAATCCTTATAATCAAATTAGTAAAACACAAAGAAAAAAAAAATAGTCTCCTACAACCCAACCCATTTTATCCAAAAAAAAATAAAAAGTAAAAGACAATGAAACACTAAAACTCAATGAAACTCTACCACTTTCATCCCTTCCTCATTGGTTTTCAAGCCGCTATTTTCTCTGTCATCTAAGTAGATGTTTACCTTTTTTCTTCCATCTTTCAAAGAAAATGTCTTTCTTGCAAATCTTTGTGTCGATTGATCACCAGCACCAGTCTATTACGTCGTTGACAACAATGACAGCTTTAATCGCTCTCCCCCTCAAATTAAAGGCGAGATGAAGAACATCAATAAATACAAAATTGGGTGTTGAAAAGTTAGAGGCAAAAGAGTTACAGTCTACAGCGGTTAGCGGAAGAACAACAATAGCATTATCATGTGGAAGATCGGTGTCGTCGGACGATTTGAATATGATGGTAATTCTTGACGACGTAGAAGACTTTGTTTACATTGGTCCGAAGCACACTTCTTATAGAGCCACTCTACTCCCAAGAAAAAAATCTATTGGTAAGTGACCAATTAAAAAAAAAAAAAAAACTTTTTGTAATATGATTTTGGAAAAAATAAGAAAAAGTTCATGAATCTTTATCTTTATCTTTTCATTTGTTTCTCCATCAATCTCTTCACTCGAGAAGTGATTCAATTTATCTTCGATTTCTTCCCATCTCCCTCGTGCTTCAACCTCATTTATTTTTGTTTTTCTCATCTTTTTGAACCATTTTTTCTTATTTATAATGGTTGATTAAGGTTAGTGAAGAGTTGGAGAAGTTAATTTTTACATTACTAAAATAAGGTAGTGAAGAGTTGGAGAAGTTGAGGGATTAGCGAGTTGTTAAATCCCATTAACTTTTGCATTGAAGTTGAATGTGGTAAAAAGTTTGATAAGTTGAATCATTTTCACCATGGGAAGAATTGTCACCATGGGAAGAATTGTAGAAGTTGAACCATTTCAAAGTAGTGAAGAGTTGGGGAAGTTGAAGGATTAGAGAGTTGTTAGATCCCATTAACTTTTGCATTGAAGTTGAATGTGGTAAAGAGTTGGAGAGGTTGAATCATTCTCACATGGGAAAAATTGTAGCACCATTTTAAATAAATTTTTAAATCATAAATAAGAAAAACAACATTTAATTGATTTTTAAATTTTAGAAATTACGTTTATAGCTATAAAGATAAAAGATAAATATAAAAAAGAGAGGGGCAAAATGGAAAGAAAAAAATTATCCTAAGTCCCTTTTAGATATAGTAAGATTAAAAGTCATTTATTAATGTAAATGGACGTTTAACTCTTTTTTTTTATTAACGTTGTTTTAAGTTAATGTCACTTGAAAGGAAATTTTGGAGGATTTATTTTTAAAATAATTGTTGTTAATCCTGCTTTCAGAAAAATCAGTCGTAATAAGAAATAGATTAATATTTGGTAAATTACAACTTTAAACTTCAAAAAAACGAGTAGAGCATTTGGTAAATTAATACTAAATTGTTATTGTTGACCGAGAAATTTCGGCCAATCAGCGGTCGCCACGTGTCTCCATCACGACCGGGGATCAGATAGACTTGACCGAGCAAATTCGGTCAAACTGCAATTGGGCTCGAAATCGAATCGGGCCAGAGAGATATGCAAAAGACAATTTGGCCCAAAGATCAAACTCATTGGGCCCAAGATTTAAAAGCTCATTGGGTTCAAACTCAAGCCCATTGGGCCCAAAGCCCAAGCCCATTGGATCCAGGCCCAAGCCCACAAGGCCCATGAGAGCTCTATAAATAGAGAGCTCATTTTCATTTGCAAGGGTCAGAAATTTTTTACTCCTAAGAGCTCAGAGAGAATTCCCAAGCAACGAAGACTCCCTGAATCCTTGGAAGACTGAACGATCATCCAACATCGAGAACAAGCTGCGAAGCCCTCGAAACAAATCCAACATCGAGAACAAGCTGCGAAGCCCTCGAGATACATTTACATTTAAGAGAGAGAATCAGAGGATCAAACATTAGAGATTGTAATCCTACGCACTGATATATACAATACAAATTCAATTCAAATTTCATTTACACGTGTTCGAATCTCTATCTTTCTTCGAATTCTCGTGTGAACAGATTGGCACGCCCGGTGGGACCTCTCTACCTTTCATCTCTCTCTCTCAACAAAAATTAACAATGGCATCAAAAAAGACAACGTTCCAGGCTGTCAGTTCCAACAGCCCTTACAGGGGACCTACCACCCGCAGCCGCGTCATCAAAGAAGTCTCGCAGACGGGCGAACACACTCCTGCCATCGTGCGCAAAATATACAAGCGACTGACGGAGTCCGAGCGGGTTGGGATAATCATCAAGGACAATCCTTTGTTCGATGAGGTTGTTCCCTCCTCTGATCAGCTGGAGAAGGTGTCTGACTCCAACGTATCTGTAATGATGGCGGATGCGCGTACTAACGACGAAGCGATGGCTGAAATGGAAAAGAAAATCAGCTTCCTGATGAAAGCAGTCGAGGACAAAGACTTCGAGATTGCCCAACTGAGGAGTCAGATGCAGAGTCGTGAGGTCGCGGAGTCAAGCCTAACTCCTGCGGCCAGAAAGAAAGACAAAGAAAAAATGGTCATCCAGGAAGACCAAGCGCAACACTCGACGTCAGTCGCTTCCTTATCTGTCCAACAACTGCAGGACATGATTACCAACACCATACGAGTCCAGTACGGTGGACCAGCCCAAAGCACCCTCTTGTATACCAAACCGTATTCCAAGAGGATCGACAGCTTAAGAATGCCCATTGGGTATCAGCCGCCAAAGTTTCAACAATTCGATGGGAAGAGCAATCCTAAACAACACATTGCCCACTTCGTCGAAACATGCGAGAATGCTGGAACTCGCGGAGACTTGCTGGTTAGGCAATTCGTCCGAACTTTGAAAGGAAACGCCTTTGACTGGTACACAGACTTGGAACCCGAGACGATCGACAGTTGGGAGTAGTTTGAAAGAGACTTCCTGAATCGCTTCTACAGCACGAGGCGAACAGTCAGCATGTCTGAACTCTCGCATGCTAGCCAAAGAATGGGCGAGCCTGTCGTCGACTTCATTAACCGCTGGAGATCGTTGAGTCTTGACTGCAAGGACCGACTCACGGAAGTGTCTGCTGTCGAGATGTGCATCGGCGGCATGCATTGGGGACTTCACTACATCCTGCAAGGGATAAAGCCCCAAACATTCGAGGAGCTGGCAACTCGCGCCCACGATATGGAGTTGAGTATAACCAATAGAGGAAACAAAGGCCTCTTAATCCCTGACGTAAAGAAAACAAAGACAGAAATGAAGAGCGTTGGGAAGATCACGAAGAATGTCGTGAAAGAATCTGTGGTCGTCAACACGGCCCCTTTAAGGTTTTCCTCCAAAGCAAAGGAAAACAAAACGGAAGCAAGAAATGACAAAGGCGAAAGACGTCGCCTTACGTTGAAAGAAAGACAAGAAAAGATCTACCCGTTTCCAGACTCTGACATTCCCGATATGTTAGAGCAATTGCTGGAAACGCAACTCATCCAACTGCCAGAGTGCAAACGACCGGAGGAGTTAGGAAAGGTAAATGATCCTAACTACTGCAAATACCACCGGGTCGTCAGTCATCCTGTAGGCAAATGTTTCGTCCTGAAAGATCTAATCATGAAGTTAGCTAGTGAAAAGAAGATTGAGCTGGATTTCGACGAGATAGCTCAAGCAAATCACGCCGCCGTAACATTGAACTCCGGCGTTCAACTATCTCCTGTCTCTCATAAGAGGCAAGAGGAGAGTTTGATCCAGTTCGGGACTTGCGAACCTGTAATCGTTCGATACGAACATGAAATCCTACAGGAGACTTTGCGGGTGAAACCCGAACCCGTTGGGGATGAGGATGAAGGATGGACCGTCGGAAAATGCGGCGACAGAGACCTGTTCAGAAAGAAGCCCGCCTACTTCGAGAGTATAGGCGAAAAAGCAAACTTCCTAAGAGAAAAGGAAGAAAGAGTATGAGAAGGCCAAAACTTGTCGTGGAGGAAAACAAAGACCTCCCTCGACCCCAGCAGCCTATGACCCTACGGGAATTTTTCCCCAAGGGATTATTTAATGAGAAGCAGGAAGAAATAGTTGAAGTTGCTACGTGTCATGTCGTCGTGGCAATCGAGGATGACAGCGCCACTCCAAGTTCAACGGAGTTGGTAATAAAGTTGGACGATACACCTTCCCTCAATGTAGTAGAATTGCCTCAAATGGACAAAACTGCTCACGTCAACACGTTGAAGGACTCTAATGTTTCAGAACCTGCAACCTCTACAGCACATGCATGCGCGTCTGATTGCATGTCCATAAGCTTCACCGATGATGATTTGATGTTGGGGTCAAAACCTCACAATAGACCTTTGTTTGTCTCAGGATACATTCGAGAACAGAGGGTCGGTCGAATCCTCATTGATGATGGATCGACCGTCAACATAATGCCGAAATCAGTCATGAAAGAGATTGGCATCCTGATGGAAGAGCTATCAAGTAGCAAGCTGGTAATCCAGGGTTTCAATCAGGGAGGACAACGAGCGATCGGCATGATTCGCCTACAGCTCATCTTCGGAGACTTAAAAGCACATACCTTATTTCATGTCATAGACTCCAGAACTACCTATAAAATATTGTTGGGTCGCCCTTGGATTCATGGAAATGGGGTAATAACTTCCACCTTGCATCAGTGCTTCAAGTTTTATCAGAACGGCGTCAAAAAGTTTGAGGCAGACACTAAGCCATTTTCAGAGGCCGAGTCTCATTTCGCGGATGCCAAGTTTTATATAAATAACAGCAACATAGAAGAAATAATGCCAAAAGAAATCCCTTTGATCAGCGGGGAGCAGAAGACTTGCGCAGGGAAAGAATCAATCAAAGAAGAAAATGTTCCCAAGTTTTGCGAAAGTAAGACATCCGTCAGCCCTGCGAAGGCTAAGGCCTTGAAAGACGAGAAAGGTTCGAACCCTTCTGTTTTGCGCTACGTTCCCTTGTCCCGGCGTAAGAAAGGTGAATCACCATTCGCAGAATGTACTAAAAGTTTGAAAGTTGGTGACATTAAGATCCTGAAAGAAAACTTTGTCACCCCTCTTACGAAGATAACGAAACAAGAGGTCACGAAGTCCAAAGAGACTCAGAAAGGGATGGTCCTACCTGAGAAACGAACGAAAGAAGGATACGATCCCAAGGCATATAAACTGCTAGCAAAGGCAGGATATGACTTCACAACTCACACTGAGTGCAAGGACCTGAAAATCCTCGAGGGCAGGTCAGAACTTTCTTCGACACAGAAGAAACTCCTAAAGGAGGGATATCCTATACCGGCATGAAGAAAGGGGCTTGGATATAAGTCGCCTGAACCAGTCCGGATAACCCGAAAAGGGAAAGAGAAAGTGGTCAACAGTAATAACATAACGACCAAAGAGGCACACAACTCAAAAGAAGAGGAAGCTGTCAAACCAAGGATCTCTATCTTTAAGCGCATCAAGCCGCCGGCTACGCGCGCTTCAGCCTTCCAGCGATTGAAAGCGGTTGTGACAGAAGAAGACAGTTCGCACTCAACACCTAATCCCATCAGATCTTCCGTCTTTCAAAGGTTGAGTGAGTCGGCAGATAAAAAAGAAAACACGCCGTCCACTGAACCTCTCTCACGGCAATCAGCATTTCAAAGGTTGAGTAAGCCATCAGATGAGAAGGAAAACACACCGTCCGCTAAACCCCTCTCACGGAAGTCAGCATTTCAAATGTTGAGTAAGCCGACAGAGGAGAAAGAAAATACGTTGCCCGATAAATCTCTCTCACGAACGTCAGCTTTGCAAAGATTAAGCGTGACCACAAAGAGAGATAAGAAACTTTCATCCACTTCCATTTTCGATCGCCTCCTACACGAAGAGGCTCGAGAGACTTTGAACAATAAAGAGTCTAGCAAAACAAAAAGCGATGAAGAAATCCGCAGTATCGTCCCCTCACGGATGAAAAGAAAAACTTTTGTGACCGTGAATACGGATGGTGCATTAAAGGTTAAACGACGCAATGTCATCATCACCAACCCTGCGAGCAAACGTGCAGAGAATGGGGATGAAGCCTCTTGTCATCATATTACTGCCGGGGAAGAAACGGAGGTCGAGATATTTGAAGAGGATGTTGAAGAGGCTCCATTACCACTCGAAGATGGAAGTCAACCAACGGTTGATGAGTTAAAAGAAATTAATCTGGGTACGGCGGAAGAACCACGTCCAACCTTTATAAGCGCATCACTTTCCGGTGAAGAGGAGTGCGAGTACTTGAGTTTGCTCATTGCGTATAAAGATGTCTTTGCTTGGTCGTATAAAGAGATGCCGGGACTTGATCCAAAAGTCGCAGTACATCATCTCGCTATTGAACATGGGTATCGACCAGTCAAACAAGCTCAACGACGTTTCAGGCCAGAGCTCATCCCCCAAATTGAAAATGAGGTTAACAAGCTAATTGAAGCAGGGTTCATTCGCGAAGTAAACTACCCGACATGGATAGCAAACATTGTCCCCGTCAGAAAGAAAAACGGACAATTACGGGTATGCGTTGACTTTCGTGATCTGAATAGTGCATGTCCAAAAGACGACTTCCCATTGCCCATCACTGAACTAATGGTCGATGCTACCACATGGCATGAAGCTTTGTCTTTCATGGATGGGTCATGAGGATACAACCAGATTCGAATGGCCCTCAAAGATGAAGAAATGACAGCGTTCCGGACTCCGAAAGGGATATACTGTTACAAGGTAATGCCCTTTGGATTAAAGAACGCCGGCGCAACTTATCAACGCGCCATGCAAAAGATTTTCGACGATATGCTGCATAAACATGTCGAGTGCTACGTCGACGATCTTGTAGTCAAGTCCAAAAAGCGACAGGATCACTTGAAAGATCTAAAGGTGGTTTTCGATCGCTTGAGGAAGTACCAATTGAGGATGAATCCCCTCAAATGTGCATTCGGTGTAACTTCGGGGAAATTCCTTGGTTTCGACGTAAAACATCGAGGGATCGAGATTGATAAATCCAAGATCGACGCCATTCAAAAAATGCCAGAGCCGCGAAACTTGCATGAATAAGAAGTCTCCAAGGACGACTTGCCTATATTAGGAGGTTCATCTCTGATAGCACTCCAAAAGTGTTAATATTTAGCTCCTAAGTCTTGTAAATTAGAGTAATTATTTGGGCTTAATTGATTTATTTAGTATAATTTAATTGCTAAGGGGTAAATCGGGCATTTGCGATAATTAAGAGCTTAAATGAATATTTTATAATATTTTATTAGTTAGTCGTTTTGAGTGATTAAGCTACATTAATTAAATAATCTAATTTTAACTCAAAATTGATTAGTGGTTTGATGGTGCAGGGTTTGTTAAGAAAATAGGGGTGCCAAGGCTCAAATCTTGGTTGATGCAGGATTTTCTCTTATTTTTATAAAAGTCAACGGTCAATGGTCAACAGCCCACACGCCCACGGCCCAGACCCGCGCGCGTCCATCCGCCCGCCTCAGCACGCTCGCGCGCGGCCCATCCGCCCGCGCCCGTTGCGCATCCCATGCGCGGCCCAGCATCGCCTCAGCGCCCATCGCGCGCGGCCCAGCACGCCTTCAGCCCACCCGCGCCCATCCGCCCCGCTCCGCGCGCGCCCCTGCGCGGCCCAATTGGCCAATTTCGGCCCAAAAGTCATTTTTTAGCTTTTTAAGCACTTTTGACCTAGTTTTTCAGCCACCATTCACTTAGGAGAGAGAAAAAATCGATTTTGAGAGTTTTGGCCTCGGGTTTGGTGATATTTTCATCAATTTTCAAGGTTTTTGGACCATTTTTGATCGATTTTCAACACGTTTGGCTAAGGTAAGTGCTCTAATTTGAGTTAGAGATTTACTTTGATGCTTAGTGAGGGTTTTTGTATGAATTTCTAGCATTTTGTTGTTGATTTCTTGCATCTCCAATCTGTATAAAGAACGAATGCCATGCCTTTCTAATTAGGATTGACACCCATAATTGTTACGCATGTTAGTAGGCTAAGCGTTAATTCTTGATAAGCTTTAATGCATTGTAGCGAGGGTCTAGCTCGTGGCTAATCAATTCGAGCCCAAGTGACAGTGGGGGTATGAGTTGATTAACGTTTTCACGGTGGGCTCAAGGTTAGGAGAGAAATCGAATTAGTCTTAAGAAATAATTCGTCGCAATTATACCCGTTACTGTTTTCTGATTAATTGATGGCTTATCACCTTAGATTAATTAAGAAGCATGTTTAATTAGAATTGACACCTCTAATTAATTCTTTGGGGTGCTTTGGACCCGGTTGGGACAAGGCATTTTGCGTGCATGAAATAAAATTACTTTGCTAATTAGAATCCCTATGAACTAAGCGCATCAAGTAAATCCCGAACACTCAAATTAGGAGCACGCGTTACGTTTAATTTTTCCGTTATTTAATTTTCCGTTAGCTAGTTTACATGCTTACTTTAATTTTCCGTTAGCAATCTCCCTTTTATTTATCGTTTTATTTTATTGTTTTAGTTAATTAAAAAGCAAATAGAAATTAATTAGGAGAAAATAATTTAGGTTCCCTGTGGATCGACCCGACTACCACTAGCTGCAAAGCTCAGTTGTAGCGGAATTATAAATGTTATTTTGGCGGGATTCGACACCCCGAAATTTATAGGATATTCAAAAATCCTAGTACCAAAATTGGCGCCGTTGCCGGGGAACCATTTAATTTCTCTTAGTTAAATTTTATTTGTTTAAAAACCACAAAAATATTTTCCTTTTCTTGTGTCTTCTTGTTTTAGCATGGCAGATTTTCGACAGCAATTTTGGGGACAATTTAAAAGGAGCAACGCCGAAGACCTTCTCCGAACCTCTGAGGAGAGGGCCATTATCGAGTTGTACCCCGATTTTGAGGAAGGAATCAAGGAATTTCTGACATGCGGAGGCGAGAACAGTGAGACCGAGGAGGATGAGCTTGACCTCGAGGAGCATCCCGAAGAGATTAGTGATGCAAATGGGCTAAGAAGTGGAGCTGAGACTTCTTCAACGTGGGTTCCTCTAGAAGAATTTCTAGCATATCTCACTGATGAAGAAGAGCTCGGAGAAATTTACAAGGTAAGTATATCTCCACCGATTGATTTTGACTTAGAGCATGAATTTTGTATTGAAAATTTATATGAGGATTCATGCAATGATGAGCTCGAGCATCTTACTAATAATGAGAATATTTTTGCGCTTATTGGGAGGATGAGGATGTGGCAATTGTGCCTTTAGATTATTTATCTCCTCTTGATATGTCTTGTGATAATTCATCTATTCTAGGAGATTTATCTTGCATGCCCCCTTCCATCTGTGCTTCTGTTAATGTTGGTGGCCTCGGGAATTTTGATGTGATCCCTCCTTTGGTCGAGTCTTTATTTTCTGTTGAGTCTTTTATTTTTGTAGAGTCAGTTGAGTCTTCTTTTATTTTGTTTGAGTCTGTTGAGTCTTTATTTTTTCCATATATTGAAAATATCAAAAAGATAACAACTCTGTCCGGCTGCCTGCAAAAGTCGAAGAGCTTGCTTATCTTAGCAGGTTTTGTTGATTCGAGGAAGAAGGGGCCGAAGAAATACGAGAATTTTTATGTACCCTGACAGAGTGGAGGACACGTCGAGCATAACGACGTTAAAAAAAAATTTGCGCTTATTGGGAGGCAACCCATGTGTTCTTAAATTCTTGTCTTTACTTTCAGCTTTTATTTTTCCTAGCTTAGTTTATTTGCTTTTCTTTTTGTAGGGGTTTGTGGCCTAAGGAACGAGATATTTGGGCAAGGACCGCGCTGCTTCAACCACCAACCTAACAAAATTCAGGGGAGGTTTTCTGTTCCCTTAAATTTTGTAATTTTAATCGCTTAGTCTGATGTGTGATACATAGAGGACTATGTATCCTTTGAAGGTTGGGGGTGGAGAAGTTTGATGGATTTTTGAAGTTGTTGAGCTGTGAAAATTCTGAATTAGAAGTGCTTTGGTCTGCTGTTGCATGTTGTTCGATGAGGACAATCTATGAAATGCTTTTAAATTCTTCGTAGTTGCATATCTAGAAAAGCATGAGATTGTTTGTGTTAGTTGAGCATTTTTCAAAAAATTTTAAAATTTTTCTGTTGCTCCCTTGCATCTATCGAACACTTAGCAATCTATTCTTGGTTATGTAGGCTTAGAATACTCTTATGTAGCCTGAAATCATGTTGTCACCCCGAAAGGCACCTTTAGGGAAGGCTTGATGCATGATAGGTTGTAATAGATTAATCGAGATTATAGCGAAGCTATTGCCTAAAAAAAAAAAAAAAGTAAGTAAGTAAGCATGAAAATAAAAACTCTAGAGATGCTCCTCCTTCTTAAAGTGCACATTAAGAAGTGAGCATTAGTCCTTAAAAACGTGAAGCGAAATGAAGCTTGACGTGTTAGGCTCTCTTGGAGAAGCAAAAGAAAAGTAAAAAAAAAAAAAAGTGGATCAAAAGAAATAAAGAGTACAAAGTACTCAAGAAAAAGAAAATGTTTAGGCCGTTTGATTTGTTACTCTCTTGATTGTAGAAAAGCCATTAGACTGTTCTTTATTGCTAGAAGTAGGGGGAAAACGAGATGTAGAGTTGCATATGGTTTTTCCGAGTCTATAAGAGCTAGAATAGGTTGGCTAATCACACACGCACGTAGGGGAGTAGCAGTTTAATTTTTGAAATGTTCTCAGCTTATGCATGCAATTGATTGTTTTCTTTTGTTGTAAGTGCCTTGTTTTTTTTTAAAGCATTGAGGTTAGAGTCGTTGCATGCAATTTCATTCTTAGGAGCTAGTTTAGAGTTTTCCTTGCTCGAGGACTAGCAAGATTTAGGTTGGGGGGTTTTGATAGCACTCCAAAAGCGTTAATATTTAGCTCCTAAGTCTTGTAAATTAGAGTAATTATTTGGGCTTAATTGATTTATTTAGTATAATTTAATTGCTAAGGGGTAAATCGGGCATTTGCGATAATTAAGAGCTTAAATGAATATTTTATAATATTTTATTAGTTAGTCGTTTTGAGTGATTAAGCTACATTAATTAAATAATCTAATTTTAACTCAAAATTGATTAGTGGTTTGATGGTGCAGGGCTTGTTAAGAAAATAGGGGTGCCAAGGCTCAAATCTTGGTTGATGCAGGATTTTCTCTTATTTTTATAAAAGTCAACGGTCAATGGTCAACAGCCCACACGCCCACGGCCCAGACCCGCGCGCGTCCATCCGCCCGCCTCAGCACGCTCGCGCGCGGCCCATCCGCCCGCGCCCGTTGCGCAGCCCATGCGCGGCCCAGCATCGCCTCAGCGCCCATCGCGCGCGCGCGCGGCCCAGCACGCCTTCAGCCCACCCGCGCCCATCCGCCCCGCTCCGCGCGCGCCTGCCGACCCGTCCGCGCGCCCCTGCGCGGCCCAATTGGCCAATTTCGGCCCAAAAGTCATTTTTTAGCTTTTTAAGCACTTTTGACCTAGTTTTTCAGCCACCATTCACTTAGGAGAGAGAAAAAATCGATTTTGACAGTTTTGGCCTCGGGTTTGGTGATATTTTCATCAATTTTCAAGGTTTTTGGACCATTTTTGATCGATTTTCAACACGTTTGGCTAAGGTAAGTGCTCTAATTTGAGTTAGGGATTTACTTTGATGCTTAGTGAGGGTTTTTGTATGAATTTCTAGCATTTTGTTGTTGATTTCTTGCATCTCCAATCTGTATAAAGAACGAATGCCATGCCTTTCTAATTAGGATTGACACCCATAATTGTTACGCATGTTAGTAGGCTAAGCGTTAATTCTTGATAAGCTTTAATGCATTGTAGCGAGGGTCTAGCTCGTGGCTAATCAATTCGAGCCCAAGTGACAGTGGGGTATGAGTTGATTAACGTTTTCACGGTGGGCTCAAGGTTAGGAGAGAAATCGAATTAGTCTTAAGAAATAATTCGTCGCAATTATACCCGTTACTGTTTTCTGATTAATTTATGGCTTATCACCTTAGATTAATTAAGAAGCATGTTTAATTAGAATTGACACCTCTAATTAATTCTTTGGGGTGCTTTGGACCCGGTTGGGACAAGGCATTTTGCGTGCATGAAATAAAATTACTTTGCTAATTAGAATCCCTATGAACTAAGCGCATCAAGTAAATCCCGAACACTCAAATTAGGAGCACGCGTTACGTTTAATTTTTCCGTTATTTAATTTTCCGTTAGCTAGTTTACATGCTTACTTTAATTTTCCGTTAGCAATCTCCCTTTTATTTATCGTTTTATTTTATTGTTTTAGTTAATTAAAAAGCAAATAGAAATTAATTAGGAGAAAATAATTTAGGTTCCCTGTGGATCGACCCGACTACCACTAGCTGCAAAGCTCAGTTGTAGCGGAATTATAAATGTTATTTTGGCGGGATTCGACACCCCGAAATTTATAGGATATTCAAAAATCCTAGTACCAATCTCCAATCTAGCAGGCCGATGCCAACCATTTCAGAGACTGATGAGAAAAGACACAACCTTTGAGTGGGATGAAGCATGTCAAAATGCTTTTAACAACGTAAAGCAATATTTGCTTAACCCTCCCGTCTTGAGCGCCCCCGTAGCAGGAAAGCCATTGATACTCTACATTACTGCGCAAGAAAGGTCGCTTGGGGCATTGCTTGCACAAGAAAGCGAGAAGGGTAAAGAATGTGCCCTCTACTACTTAAGTAGAACTCTCAATGGGGCAGAGCTGAATTATTCACCCATTGAGAAGATGTGTCTTTCGCTCTTCTTCGCCATCGATAAGTTGAGGCATTATATGCAGGCATTCACAGTGCATCTGGTGGCTAAGGCTGACCCAATCAAGTATGTTCTGTCTAGACCAATTATCTCAGGTCGGTTGGCAAAGTGGGCAATTTTACTACAATAGTATGATATTGTCTATATTCCACAAAAGGCGGTGAAGGGGCAAGCCTTGGCTGATTTCTTGGCAGATCATCCGGTGCCGTCAGACTGGAAATTATCTAACGACCTGCCTGACGAAGAAATCTTCTACGTTGCAATTGTTGACCCATGGATTATGTATTTTGACGGTGCAACTCGAAGATATGGCGCAGGAGCGGGTATAGTATTCATTACCCCTGAAAAACACATGCTGCCGTATAGCTTCGCATTTGAAGAGGTATGTTCGAATAATGTTGCTGAATATCAAGCACTCATTATGGGTCTTCAAATAGCAATAGAAATTGGAGTGACCTACATTGAAATTTATGGAGATTCAAAACTGATAATTAATCAATTGTCGCTCCAATACGAGGTGAAGCATCCAGATTTAATGCCCTACTTTAATTATGCAAGACGACTCTTAGAGAGCTTTGATAGTATGACGATAGAGCATATTCCAAGAGCTGAAAATGCAAAGGCAGATGCATTAGCAAACTTGGCCACAGCCCTGACTGTATCAGAAAGTAAAATATTGAACGTTCCGATTTGTCAAAAATGGGTTATACCGCCAACTGAAGTTGAAAGTCAAGAAGCAAACGTAATATCGGTCTATGTGATTGAGGAAGAGGATTGGCGACAACCGATTGTAGATTATCTACAACATGGAAAACTTCCATAGAGTCCCGACGTAAGGCCGATATACGAAGAAGAAGTGCCCGATTCATCTACTACAAGGAAACCCTTTTATCGACGCTCCTATGACGGACTTTTTCTTCGATGCCTAGGAAAAGAAGAATCGGTAAAGGCATTAGAGGAAGCGCACTCAGGGGCCTGTGGTGCTCATCAATCGGGACCGAAACTTCATTTTCAGTTGAAGAGAATGGGTTATCACTGGCCAACGATGATTCAAGACTCGATGGAGTATGCTAAGAAATGTGAGGCTTGTCAGTTTCATGCAAACTTCATACATCAACCGCCAGAACCCCTTCACCCAACCATAGCTTCATGGCCCTTTGAAGCTTGGGGGCTTGATCTCGTTGGTCCAATAACACCTAAGTCCACAGCAGGACATTCTTATATCCTCGCTGGGACAGATTATTTTTCAAGGTGGGCCGAGGCAATTGCGTTAAAGGAGGCAAAGAAGGAAACTGTTGTGAATTTCATTCGAACCCACATCATTTACCGTTACGGCATCCCTCACCGCATTGTGACCGATAACGGAAGACAATTCTCCAATAGTCTAATGGACAATTTATGTGAGAAATTCAAGTTCAAGCAATGCAAGTCATCCATGTACAACGCTCCGACAAATGGATTGGCAGAAGCATTCAACAAGACATTGTGCAACTTGCTGGAAAAAGTAGTCTCCAAGTCAAAAAGAGACTGGCAGGAAAAGATTGGTGAGGCATTATGGGCTTACCAAACTACCCACCGCACTCCTACAGGGGTCACACCTTATTCCCTAGTCTATAGGGTTGAAGCTGTGCTCCCTTTGGAAAGAGAAATTCCTTCCTTAAGAATGGCGGTGCAAGAAGGGTTAACTACCGAAGACAATGCAAGATTGCGCCTCGAAGAATTGGAAGCGCTCGATGAAAGAAGATTGGATGCTCAACAAGCATTGGAATGTTACCAAGCACGAATGACCAAGGCTTTCAACAAAAATTTGAAGCCTCGATCATTTCAAGTTGGCGATCTAGTACTCGCGGTTCGAAGACCCATTATCACAACGAGACATACGGGGAGCAAGTTCACCCCTAAGTGGGATGGACCCTATGTTGTTAAGGAAGTCTATACAAATGGGGCATACAAAATTGTGGATCAAGATGGATTAAGGATTGGCCCAATCAACGGCAAATTTCTTAAGAAATTTTATGCATAAAAAAAAAATGTAATACTCCTTAACGTAAGAGTATAAACTACATGTTGCTCCTGGCCCGCACAAGCTTAAAAGGTGAACGGCCTAAAAAAATAAAAAATCATCTGAACTACGTTATGACTTGATCCCTTCCATCTAAGGGTACGTAGGCAACTTAAAGAAAAAAAAAACTTTAAGTTCAGTCACGATATAAGAAAAATATTTCATTCAAAGATATGCAGTCGTTTATAAAAAAAACAAGGGTTTACAACGGTGACGATGATCCAACGTTGGCGAAAAATGGTAGTTGTACGAAAGGTTTTCATCATGACCGTTGACCAAGATTTAAAAGAAAAAAAAATATTCTCAGTCCCAAAGAGGTAAAGATGTCTGCTTCTAGATAGACCTACAAGTCGCATCCGACAAGTGGACACCCGTAACAGGGGCAACGCTTAGGCGTGAGTGGGCATCCCACAACCCAGCGTCACATCTCTAACTTCTTTGCAAAAGGAAAAGATTTTAAGTCTGAAAGGTTTAAGGATGTCTGCTTCTAGATAGACCTACAAGTCGCATCCGACAAGTGGACACCCGTAACAGGGGCAACACGTAGGCGTGAGTGGGCGTCCCACAACCCAGTGCCACATCCTTAACTCTTTCAAACTGAAAAGCAAAAATATTTAACAAACTGAAAAGCCAAAAAAAAAGGTCTTAAAAAAAATAAGTATTTTCAATCCCAAAGAGGTTAAAGATGTCTGCTTCTAGATAGACCTACAAGTCGCATCCGACAAGTGGACACCCGTAACAGGGGCAACGCTTAGGCGTGAGTGGGCATCCCACAACCCAGCGTCACATCTCTAACTCCTTTGCAAAAGGAAAACATTTTAAGTCTGAAAGGTTTAAGGATGTCTGCTTCTAGATAGACCTACAAGTCGCATCCGACAAGTGGACATCCTTAACAGGGGCAACATGTAGGCGTGAGTGGGCGTCTGTTGCGTGCTCAATGTGTTGAAATAATTAGGCAATAAAAGAGATAGAGCACTCAGAACATGCAAGCATACATGATCTTATAGCAAGTAGTAAGTATATTTCATTCGTTTTCCCACAGAGATTTATTTTTAGCTATTCGCGAAGTGTTTTGTTAAGAAAGAAGGGGTGGATTTGATGGGGTAAAATTGGTTTTTAATTATCTAATTCTTGCTGAAAGTGTAAAGGATAGTAACATCAACGAGAACAAGTGAAATGTAAGCTCAAATGAAAAGAAACGAAATTAATAAATGAAGACAAAGACAGCTAAACAGAATCTTAACTTAAGCAGAATTGCGGAGCCAGCAATTCTACCGCAATTAAATAACAGCGAAAGTGTGCAAAGTGATGGATTAAGGGCTACTAACAACTATCCTATAGGCATTTTTATACGATTCTCAAGCACTGGATCTACTCTCTATGCATCAAACTATCTCAATCTCATGTATCGTCCGATTCCATGCATTAGATTCTTTAGTTTACTCAACTCAAAGTAAGGTCTTAAGCATCTTGTTAAGGCAGAAAGATATGGTTTGTACTAGGGAAACGCCTATTCCTAGGCCGTTTCCTGGTTACCTTGAAAGGCTAGCATGATAATATGACTCTGAACTCTTACTCCTTCCAGAGGTTAGGAGTTCTTTGGACAAAATGGATGGCCAATCGAAATTGCCCGTGGAATGAAGCTTACATACAATCAATGCTTCGAGAGTTATCCTACATGCTTGATTCACGTTTTTTAGCCTATAGTGTTGTCATTAGCATGCCCCTAGTGACTTAGTTACTCATGGATATACGGAGAACAGAGCTAAAGGATAAAATAGACATGCTTAGAAGGGAAATGTGCTTAAAACAGCAAAGGAAAGCAGTAGAATGCAAAGGCGAGAGACTGTGAAGTACTGAACTTTGTGTTTGATTAATTAATTGTTTGAATGAACATAAGAGATACTTGAAGTAAAGAACAGAAAGACAGAACACAACGAAATGAACTAAATTAGCCACAAGAACAGAAGCAACACAAGACAGAGTTGGAAAATGGAAATGAAGAACAGAAAGCAGTAAAACAAGCTCGAAAATCTCGTTGCAGCCGCCTCGAATGAGGGATGAGAAAGGTCAGCCTTGCTTGGATGAATCCAATCGGGAGAGAAGAAGAATCTCCTCTCCTTCCTATCAGATTATCGATTCCAACAGCTGAGCTTCGCACACCAGCAGACGGCAGAGGAAAACAAGAGAAAAGATGGACTGCGAGAAGACTTCTACGCTTTCGGATGATGCTTGAACCCTCGACTTTGACCCCTATTTATAGTAATCTGCAGGTGCATTTGGGCCAAGGAGAACCATCAATCTTCAACGTCGTACTTCAGAATGGATGGAGGAGAAAGAACGAATCCCTGAAATAACGGAAATTAACAGAAAAAGATCAGTCAACTTACGGTTTTCACTTGAAACATTGCGGGAACCGCAATGTTTCCGCAATGCTTGTTTTTCATTCTTTTCCTTCGGTTTTCAACCCTTTTCTTTCCTATTGTACACAAGTCCTAATTTAGCTACCTTCTTCTAATTCTCATATTTAAGCATAGGTTTAGGCTAAATGCTATCAAAAACACCTAAGAGTGAACATCTTTCTAAGCTAATTAAGTCATAAAAATGTCACTTTTGGAGACGTAACACACCCCCAAACTTAAGGTTTTGCTTGTCCTCAAGCAATCTCAGGACTTTCCTAGGCTGATGTTTCTTCTTCTTTAACCACTTACTAACTCCCCTATATCCCTATCTATAGCTATGCTGTCCTGTGACACACTTCTCAGCTTAGAACTACCCTCTTATCTAGCTTCTTCTGACTTCGCCTGCCCAATACCTCTGCTGTTGTTTCCTTACTTACTACAACTGATCAACTTACTTTTGTCATATCATGCCACTATCCCTAAGGTTTCAAATTCTACCTAACTTTACCCCAGACTCAGTACATTCTTCTAGCTTTATTTTTAATGTGTCTAAGATTCCTTAGAGTCATGCCAGTCTTAGTATTAACGGTGACAGTAGTACTTTTAGAGAACAACCTAAACCCTGGCATCACTACATTGGATATACACTCATCTCCCTAAACAACCCTACAAGTTACAACTTTGTGCTTCGCTAATTGAGGATCAGAGTTCTTTTTAAATAGGACATCTAAGCCACAAAGTTATAACTCCTAGGTATACATTCTTCTTCCCTATTCTTTTCCTTTTTCTTACTTAGGTGGGGCCTCTCCTTTGGTTGCCTTTTGATGCAATGCCACTTGTGGGTCACACACTTGGCACTGATTACTTAGCAACCTAAGAGAGACCCCCCTCTTTATTCTATTTTTCATTTTTTTTTCTTTTTCAGTTCATCTTTTTTTGTAAAGGAGAAGAAGAATGCTTATGTTTCTAAGGGAGAGAGGAATGTTCCTAGGCCTAGGGTGGCCTCCCCCAAACTTCAACTACTCATTGTCCCCAATGAGTGTCTGAGGTGGCACACCCCCAAACTTGTCCTAGAAGCATCTAGTCTAAGGTAAAACAAAGAGAATCTAAAAGCCCTAGGCATAGACAGAACATTTTAAAAGAAAATATCACAGCAGCAGAAAACTGAAAAGAACAGGCAGGCAAGGACTTACAGCTATGCATGCTGAGCTATTTAGAGGTTAATTTAAACTATCAAAGGGTGTCCTATGACACTCATCCAGCATGCATTTAGATAAGCTATATAAGGTAGTCATGTTAGCAGCAAAAGATAGAATTTAAACAGATCACAGCCTAGCTAAACAGACAGTCCAAAACATGCTTTCAGTAATAAAAATTGCGGGTACCGCAATTATTTCGCAATCAAGTTAGGGCAGATATAACAGTGATTAAGGCCCCTAAGCATGCTCTTTCCAGTCATTCAAGCTCTTCTAAAAATAAAACAAAACTAACCTACCTAGTCACCTATCATCAGACTATACTAAGCAAAATTAAAAACATGAAACTAAGCATCTAAAACAGATCAAAAGTGTACTAAAAACAGCATAATTCACATGGTCTATCAGAAAGCAGAAAATTGTTTTTTTTTCTAAGGGAACAGCAATACTCCCTTCAATGCAATTCAAACCAGCACTCAAATGTCTTCATCCTCATCAGGTTTTCGTGGTCGTGGAGGCACCCATGGAGTCAGGAGATTTGTGGGGAAGTCAGGGAAGATGCACCCAAGTTGGTCTGCAACTTCCTTGTCCCGTGCCTGCGCGTAAGTGGCCCATTGAGCCATCCTCCTTTGCATATCCATCAGGCACGCCATGGACAGTGACTGATCAGCAGCCAACCTATCCAGTTCGAACTCCATATTCCCCTTCCTCTTTAGCCTCAAGCTAGCAGGCAGCTCCAAGTGGCCTGTATAAGCCATCTGCTGCTCCATCCGCTCAATGGGAACTCCTGCAAGCAAACATAGTTTAGTGATGGTATTAGGGAAAAACAATGGTCCCTTACCTTTCTTGGCGCACTCAGCAATGGCGGCTGACATGATTTCACCCACGTTGACCGTGAGACCTCGCATGATGGCATAGACCAGCAGCGATCTGCTCTGGTTGATGGTCGTCTCATGGGTCACAGGGGACAGCTTCCTCCGTACAAAGGCAAACCATACAGCTGCCTTTGCTGTGAGGTTGGCACTCATGAGAGTGTGCCTCCCATTGCGTGATACAGTCCACGCTGCTTCAGGCTGGCCAATGGTTCGAATGGCCTCCTCCAGCACTGCCTCAGTAGGCTCATCAACGATCCTCGCATAGTCAGTGTGTCTTTGGCCCTTGAGGCCATAGGCTTCGTTGATGGCTTTTGCTGAGTAGTCCACTTCTACTCCCCTAACCACAGAAAGCCCCTCCTCAGAGTTTCGCAGGTTGGCGTAGAAGTCGTATACCATACTCGTGTAAGCTGGATTGGGTGGCCTGCACAACTCCTCCCAGCTATGATTTATGATTCCTGCGCGCAAGAACTGCGGCAGGTCAGCAGGTCTGTCGAGGAAGCCCTTCTCGTGCAGCAACTCCCTCTTCCTCAGCTCAACGCCTCTGGACTCAGCGTCAGAGGACACGTACCTCACGGACTGAGGCTCATCTTCAGGGTAAAGCTTGGCCTTCCCTTTGTCTGCTGGCTTGGATGACTCTGCAGCCTCAACCTTGAGTCTTTTGAGCGATGGCTCAGTGCTCTCCTTTTCTGATGAAGGCGCCCTCTTGGCCTTCTTCTTTTTCAGCTTCTTGGATCGCTTGGCCTTGAGAATCTTGGCCTTCTTCTTCTTCTTGAGCTTTGCCTCGATGGTGATCTGCTGAAGGCACGCCCCCAGCGTCTCCTCCATTGAGTCATTCTTCTGTTCAAGACTCTCCGGGCTAGCTTCCCTCACAGGAGAGAAAACCTCCTCGTCCCCACCTTCCCCACTGCCCTGCGTTGATTCTTGGTACTCCTCATATGGGAATTCAGGGTCAGGTCGTGGGGAAGTGTGCAACGGCGTGGTGCTTTGCTCTGCTGTAGGTGTCTGTGCAGAACTCTGTGGTGAAGACGGCTGCTCAGGGCTCTGCGCTGGTGGCGATGAAGAGAGCTCAGGGCTTTGCACTGGCGAGGGGCTGCGCTTGGCTGCCTCGTGGGATGGCTGGCTTTGTTCTTGACTCTCCACAGAGGGAGTCTTGTTCTTGATTTCTTCATCGGCCACAGCCATACTCCATCGACGCTTCTTGGGTGTGCCTGGTGGCTCAGAGGGTCCAGCAGGGATCTCAGTGACAACCTTCCACTTCTTCTTGCGAATCGGAAGCTTGGGAAGGCGTTCAGTTCGCGCAGCGTCAGCCTCAGCCAAAGCAAGCAGTGCGTCTCTCGCAGCTGTTTCAGCGTCGTCAGCCCTCTTCTTGGCTGCAGATCTTTCAGCCCTCGTGAACACCATTGTTGAATCGTGGAGGTTTGGAGAGAATAATCAAAGATGAAGAGAATCGCAGCTTTCTTGGAATTCTGAGAGTGAGAGAATCGTACAGATCAAGCGCCTTCTAACGGATATAAAGGAAACGGCTAAATCCCAACGGCTATATTTTTGCGGATCCTGCAAATCCAGCGCAATTTTAGGGATATTTTTTCATCAAAATGTCAATCTTTGCTCATCCGTATCTTTTATTTGGCCCAATATTTTCTTGATTTTTAAAGCTGGACTTACTCTCCTTGATTCCCTCTATCGATTCCCTACAAAAAGAAATAAAAGCAACATCAAATTCGCAATTAAAATCATACAAACTTATACACAAATGATAACCGGAAAATCGCAAAAAATAAACTAAGGCATGAGCCTCATGTTGACGAGCACAGCAAACACTCGTCCTCTCTCGTTCTCGTTTTCACGCTTCAGTCAAGAGGAAGGCCGAGAGAGTCTTCACATCTCCTTCCTCATAGTAGTGCTTCAACCTTGCACCATTAACCATGAATGGTTGGCCTTGCTGCAAGTTCTTTATCTCGATGGCACCATGCGCAAACACATTAGTAATCACAAATGGACCTGACCACCTAGACTTAAGTTTCCCTGGAAATAGTTTCAACCGTGAGTTAAACAACAAGACAAGTTGACCCTTCTTAAAGTCCTTAACTCTAAGTCTACTATCGTGCCAAATCTTGGTCTTTTCCTTATACATTTTAGCATTTTCATAGGCCATATGTCTAAGCTCATCAAGCTCATGTAATTGCAAAGACCGCAATGTTCCCGCATCATTTACGCAAAAATTCAATTCCTTCATGGCCCAAAATGCTTTGATTTCTAACTCAAGTGGTAAGTGACAAGCCTTGCCATATACCAGCCTATAAGGAGACATACCTAGGGGTGTCTTATATGCTGTCCTATACGCCCAAAGTGCATCCTCAAGCTTAAAGGACCAGTCTTTCCTATTAGGTTTGACCACTTTTTCTAGGATGTTCTTAATTTCCCTATTTGAAATTTCAGCCTGTCCATTCGAGTGTGGGTGATAGGGAGTGGCTACTCTATGTCTAATGTTATACTTAGCCAACACTTTCTCCATAGCCTTATTAATGAAATGTGTCCCTTCATCACTAATGATAGCACGAGGTGTCCCAAACCTAGTAAAAATGTGCCTATGCAAGAATTTTATGACTGTTTTGGCATCATTATTGGGACATGCTTTGGCTTCTACCCACTTGGATACATAGTCTACTGCCACTAATATGTAAAGGTTACCTGATGATGGGGGAAATGGTCCCATGAAGTCAATGCCCCACACATCAAAGAGCTCCAACTCTAAGATGTAAGTGAGAGGCATTTCATCCTTGCGACTAAGGTTACCTGTCCTCTGGCACTCATCACAGCTGTGGGCATAGTTGTGGGCATCCTTGAAGATTGTTGGCCAATAGTAGCCACTCTGAAATACCTTTGCAGCTGTTCTTTGGCCACCAAAGTGTCCACCATAAGGAGCTGTGTGACAGTGCTGCAGCACAGACTTCGCCTCAGCAGTTGAAACACACTTCCTTAGCAAGCCGTCAGCACATGTTTTGTAAAGCGTGGGGTCATCCCATATGAATTTCCTTGCTTCATGAAGGAACCTCTTCTTCTCCTGTCCTCCCTTGAAAACTGGTAATACCTGTGATGCAAGGAAGTTAGCAATGTCAGCAAACCAAGGTTCCTCATCGTTATCACAATGAGTCAAAACAAAGACATGTTCATCAATGAAAGCATCAGAAATTGCGGGTTCCGCAATTTTTCCGCAATTGTGCTGCAATCGAGAAAGGTGATCCGCAACAACGTTTTCACATCCTTTCTTGTCTCGAATGTCCAAATCAAAGTCCTGCAGCAATAACACCCACCTAATCAACCTAGGCTTAGCATCAGCCTTCCTCATGAGATACTTTAAGGCAGAATGGTCAGTGTACACAATTGTCCTAGTGCCTACAATATAGTTCCTGAATTTCTCACAAGCAAACACTACAGCAAGCATCTCTTTCTCAGTAGTTGTATAATTACATTGAGCCTCATTCAAGGTTTTACTAGCATAATAGACAGGGTGTGTTAGCTTGTCAATCTTCTGTCCTAACATAACCCCTACAGCATAGTCACTAGCATCACATAACATCTCAAATGGGAGATCCCAATCTGGCCCTACTATAACAGGTGCTGTGACTAGTGCTTTCTTAAGGGTTGTCCAAGCTACTACACATTCCTCAGAGAAGATGAATGGCCTATTTAGTTCTAAAAGCTCACACAGAGGCTTGGCTATCTTAGAAAAGTCCTTAATGAACCTTCTGTAGAAACCAGCATGCCCTAAGAAACTCCTAATGGCCTTGACATTCTGAGGCTCTACCAACTTCTCTATGATTTCTATCTTTGCCCTGTCAACTTCTACACCTGCCCTTGACACTCTATGACCTAAGACAATCCCCTCATCTACCATGAAGTGACACTTTTCCCAATTAAGGACTAAGTGAGTCTCTTCACATCTAGCCAGGACTTGTCCTAAATTCTCTAGACAGTTGGTAAAGGAATCCCCAAAGACTGAGAAATCATCCATGAATATTTCTATCATGGACTCATCCAAGTCAGAAAAGATTGCCAACATGCACCTTTGGAATGTTGCCGGTGCATTGCATAAGCCAAAAGGCATTCTGCGAAAGGCAAATGTTCCAAAGGGGCAAGTAAAGGTAGTCTTTTCTTGGTCTTTGGGGTCTATAGTGATCTGGTTATACCCTGAATAACCGTCTAGAAAACAGTAATATGCTCTACCAGCTATTCTGTCTAACATTTGGTCAATGAATGGTAGAGGGAAGTGGTCTTTTTTAGTTTCTTCATTTAGCTTCCTATAATCCATGCAAACTCTCCATCCTGTGACAGTCCTAGTTGGAATCAGTTCATTGTTCTCATTGACTACCACAGTCATCCCACCCTTCTTAGGTACACACTGTATAGGGCTCACCCACTGACTACTAGCTATGGGGAAGATCACACCAGCATCTAACCATTTTATTATTTCTTTCTTAACTACCTCTTTCATAGAGGGATTTAGCCTACGTTGATGATCTACTCTAGGTGTGTGCTCTTCCTCTAGTATAATCTTATGCATGCAATAAGAAGGGCTAATGCCTCTAATATCAGCAATAGTCCATGCAATAGCCTTCCTATGTTGCTTAAGCAGTAATATTAATTCAACCTCATGCTTTTCACTTAATTTAGAAGAAATGATAACAGGCAGAGTTTCATTGCTCCCTAAATATGCATACTTGAGGTGAGTGGGGAGAGGTTTTAATTCTAATACAGGTGGATATTCAATGGATGGCTTTAAAGGATTTAAGGCTCTATCAGTTAAGTCAATATTCATACAAACATGCTGAGGGTTATTTACAGATATGTCCATTATCTCAGCTATGTTTAAGTCAGTCAATTCTAATCCTACATATTCATTAGCATGCTTGGTTAATAATACATGCTCCAATTGTTCTTCCATTAAAGAATCTACAACGTCCATGCTAGCACAGGATTCAAGGTCAGAGGGGTACCTTAAGGCTTTATACACACTGAATTTCACCTCTTCATCATGAACCCTCATAGTGAGCTCACCTTTTTGGACGTCTATCAGTGCCCTACCTGTGGCTAGAAATGGTCTGCCTAACAGGATGGGGACCTCCTTGTTTGCTTCATAATCCAGGATAATGAAATCTGCAAGGAAAATAAACTTGTCAACCTTTACTAAAATATCCTCAATCTTACCTTCTGGGTATGCAATGGATCTGTCTGCTAATTGTAAAGTGACAGTGGTTGGACGTGCTTCTCCTATTCCCAACTGGCGGAATAGTGATAGAGGCATGAGGTTTCTGCTGGCTCCCAGGTCACAAAGCGCTCTGCCCACGTGCTTGCCTCCAAGTTCTACAGGTAAGGTAAAGGAACCAGGATCCTTCTCCTTCTTGGGCAGCTTGTTTTGGAGTATGGCACTGCACTCCTCAGTGAGGTTTACTGTTTCAAACTCACCAATTATTTTTTTGTTAGTAATAATATCTTTCAAAAACTTTACATAGGAAGGCATAGACTGTAAAACTTCTACAAAAGGAATGTTGACATGCACTTGTTTAAGAATTTCTAAGAATTTATTAAAATGCACTTCCTGTTCCTGCTTCTTCTTAAGCCTTCGAGGATATGGAGGTGGTGGCACATATGCAGGCACGTCAGGTCGCCTTAGGATAGGTGGAGGCCTTGGAATTTCTTCTATCTCCTCAACAATTGGCTCTAACCTGACTCCTGATGTGTTAGTTGATGGTGGGCCTTGGTTTGGCAGAGATTCCAGTGGAGCACTAGACTCAGTGTTCTCTACTCTCTTTGGTGTGTCCTTTGTGTTGCTCACCAATGGTCTACCACTTCTAAGTTCAATTGCTTGAACCTGCTCTTTACCATCTCTCCTTGGCACTTCGGTGTCAGCAGGAAGTCTCCCTTGGGGCCTACTCTTGAGTTCATTTGCTAATTGGCCTATTTGGTTCTCTAGGCTCCTAAGAGTGGCTTGCTGACTTTGTAAAGTAGCATCATTTTTGGCTATGTATTCCTTGAGTAAGTTTTCTACAGATGATCCTACAGGTTGACTGTAAGGTTTTTGATACATTGATTGGTTATGTTGGGGAGTGAAACCAGGTGTTCCACTCGGTCTAGGTTGGTTAGGATTTTGGTTAGCATTCTGTTGGCCACCCCATGACAGGTTTGGGTGGTTCCTCCAACCAGGGTTGTAAGTATTGGAATAGGGGTTGTTCCTAGGCTGCTGCTGACTTCCAATGTAGCAGACTGAGGCTGGATTCCAAGGGCAGTACTCATACAGGTGCCCTTCCCCACAGAATCCACATACAAGTGTCTCACCTTGACTTGGTTGGGTGCCCATTGACATGGCGGTAGCGGTGTTGACACTTGTTTGGAGATTGGCTTGAGCCATTTGCTTAACTAGGTTGGTCAGGGCATTTATTTGGCTGCTCATCGCACTTAGAGCATCCTTGTCTTGAGCTCTAGTTGGCTCAACTGGATCATCTGACCACCTACAGTGAGATGCTGAGATCTTCTCCAAGATCTCATAGGCCTCGTTGTAACTCTTGGACAACATGGAACCACCAGCAGATGAATTTAAGACTTGCCTAGTGCTGGGGTTGCATCCTTTGAAAAAGACCTCTATTTGGATACACCATGGGATGCCATGATGTGGACATTTGAGAAGAAGGTCCTTGAACCTTGTCCAAGCTTCGTGAAGAGATTCATTATCAGCTTGTTTGAACTTAACTATATCATCACGAAAGGTAGAATTCCTATCAGGTGGGAAGTATTTGACTAGGAATTTCTCTGCTAAGTCTGTCCAGTTGCGGACAGATCCAGAAGGTAATGAGTTCAACCATGTTTTGGCTTTGTCCCTCAAAGAGTAAGGGAACAAGTATAGCCTCAAAGCTTCTTGGGACACTCCAGGGATGATGAAGGTATCACTAACTCCTAAGAAGTTTCTAAGATGGTTGTGGGGGTCCTCATTTTCTACTCCAAAGAATTGTCCCACAGTGGACAACATTTGGAACATCACTAGCTTTAACTCGAATGAGTTGGCAGTGATTTCAGGACGGATTATGCTGGGGTTCAGCTCCCCAGGCATAGGTACTAAATATGAAAGAATGGCACTATTCTTGTCATTCGCTATTTCGATGGGGTTGCGAATGACAGGTACCTGATTTGGAACTATCTCGTCCATTTCTTCGACTTCAGGTATGATTTGAGGTATAGGAGGTTGTTTAAAGAGTCGTTTCTTTGCTTTGTTTCTAGCTCTAAGTAGTCTCTCAGGCTCAGGATTGAACTCTAGATCTCTACTTGAAGGCTCACTCATAAACTACCCCAATAGTACCTGCAAAAGAAATGAAACGGATCAGCTTCAATAGGCAATAAACTTGGTGTTTCAAACTTAACAAACTTCGTTTTTACTTAAATAAATCCCCGGCAGCGGCGCCAAAAACTTATTGCGTGCTCAATGTGTTGAAATAATTAGGCAATAAAAGAGATAGAGCACTCAGAACATGCAAGCATACATGATCTTATAGCAAGTAGTAAGTATATTTCATTCGTTTTCCCACAGAGATTTATTTTTATCTATTCGCGAAGTGTTTTGTTAAGAAAGAAGGGGTGGATTTGATGGGGTAAAATTGGTTTTTAATTATCTAATTCTTGCTGAAAGTGTAAAGGATAGTAACATCAACGAGAACAAGTGAAATCTAAGCTCAAATGAAAAGAAACGAAATTAATAAATGAAGACAAAGACAGCTAAACAGAATCTTAACTTAAGCAGAATTGCGGAGCCAGCAATTCTACCGCAATTAAATAACAGCGAAAGTGTGCAAAGTGATGGATTAAGGGCTACTAACAACTATCCTATAGGCATTTTTATACGATTCTCAAGCACTGGATCTACTCTCTATGCATCAAACTATCTCAATCTCATGTATCGTCCGATTCCATGCATTAGATTCTTTAGTTTACTCAACTCAAAGTAAGGTCTTAAGCATCTTGTTAAGGCAGAAAGATATGGTTTGTACTAGGGAAACGCCTATTCGTAGGCCGTTTCCTGGTTACCTTGAAAGGCTAGAATGATAATATGACTCTGAACTCTTACTCCTTCCAGAGGTTAGGAGTTCTTTGGACAAAATGGATGGCCAATCGAAATTGCCCGTGGAATGAAGCTTACATACAATCAATGCCTCGAAAGCTATCCTACATGCTTGATTCACGTTTTTTAGCCTATAGTGTTGTCATTAGCATGCCCCTAGTGACTTAGTTACTCATGGATATACGGAGAACAGAGCTAAAGGATAAAATAGACATGCTTAGAAGGGAAATGTGCTTAAAACAGCAAAGGAAAGCAGTAGAATGCAAAGGCGAGAGACTGTGAAGTACTGAACTTTGTGTTTGATTAATTAATTGTTTGAATGAACATAAGAGATACTTGAAGTAAAGAACAGAAAGACAGAACACAACGAAATGAACTAAATTAGCCACAAGAACAGAAGCAACACAAGACAGAGTTGGAAAATGGAAATGAAGAACAGAAAGCAGTAAAACAAGCTCGAAAATCTCGTTGCAGCCGCCTCGAATGAGGGATGAGAAAGGTCAGCCTTGCTTGGATGAATCCAATCGGGAGAGAAGAAGAATCTCCTCTCCTTCCTATCAGATTATCGATTCCAACAGCTGAGCTTCGCACACCAGCAGACGGCAGAGGAAAACAAGAGAAAAGATGGACTGCGAGAAGACTTCTACGCTTTCGGATGATGCTTGAACCCTCGACTTTGACCCCTATTTATAGTAATCTGCAGGTGCATTTGGGCCAAGGAGAACCATCAATCTTCAACGTCGTACTTCAGAATGGATGGAGGAGAAAGAACGAATCCCTGAAATAACGGAAATTAACAGAAAAAGATCAGTCAACTTACGGTTTTCACTTGAAACATTGCGGGAACCGCAATGTTTCCGCAATGCTTTCGCAATGCTTGTTTTTCATTCTTTTCCTTCGGTTTTCAACCCTTTTCTTTCCTATTGTACACAAGTCCTAATTTAGCTACCTTCTTCTAATTCTCATATTTAAGCATAGGTTTAGGCTAAATGCTATTAAAAACACCTAAGAGTGAACATCTTTCTAAGCTAATTAAGTCCTAAAAAGGTCACTTTTGGAGACGTAACAGCGTCCCACAACCCAGTGTCACATCCTTAACTCCTTTAGACTGAAAACAAAAACAAACAACGTTTTGGTTTAGGAACCTTTTGTTTTGTCTTTTTTTAAAAGAAAATAATAAAAAAAATTCCAATCCCAAAGAGGTTAAAGATGTCTGCTTCTAGATAGACCTACAAGTCGCATCCGACAAGTGGACACCCGTAACAGGGGCAACGCTTAGGCGTGAGTGGACATCCCACAACCCAGCGTCACATCTCTAACTCCTTTGCAAAAGAAAAAGATTTTAAGTCTGAAAGGTTTAAGGATGTCTGCTTCTAGATAGACCTACAAGTCGCATCCGACAAGTGGACATCCTTAACAGGGGCAACACGTAGGCGTGAGTGGGCGTCCCACAACCCAGTGTCACATCCTTAACTCCTTTAGATTGGAAACAAAAAAAAAACACAAACAACGTTTTGGTTTAGGAAGCTTTTGTTTTGTATTTAAAAAAAAGTTTTGATCTTTAAAATTTTCACAAACTCAAATACACATAAAAAAAAAATATATTTCCAATCCCAAAGAGGTTAAAGATGTCTGATTCTAGATAGACCTACAAGTCGCATCCGACAGGTGGACACCCGTAACAGGGGCAACACTTAGGCGTGAGTGGGCATCCCACAACCCAGCGTCACATCTCTAACTTCTTTGCAAAATGAAAAGATTTTAAGTCTTAAAGGTTTAAGGATGTCTGCTTCTAGATAGACCTACAAGTCGCATCCGACAAGTGGACATCCTTAACAGGGGCAACACGTAGGCGTGAGTGGGCGTCCCACAACCCAGTGTCACATCCTTAACTCCTTTAGACTGAAAAAAAAAAACACAAACAACGTTTTGGTGTAGGAAGCTTTTGTTTTGTTTTTTTTTATTAAAAAGAAAATAATAAAAAAAAATTCACAAGCTCAAATATGTTTTGTATTTAAAAAAAAAGTAAAAAAAAAAATATATCCACAAGCTCAAATTGAGTTTATTTTGAAGAATATAAGAAAATACATAGCGATGAGATGTCGGGTTTCAAATTTCTAATTCTAAATTTGAGTTTTAAATTCCCAATTTTAAATTTCCAAATAAAAATAATTACAAAAAAAATTACATGGGATTTTCAAAAAGTCTAGATTTTAAATCTAAATTTACAATTTACTAAGTTCATAAGTGTTAATGCGAAATCTCAATTCCAAATTTTCTAAATGCCAACTCCCAATTACATAATACAACAATTACATAATACAACGATTTAAAATATCATATTTCTCATATTCTCATGAGTTATAAATTAAAATACTCAATTACAACCACAAATAATCACAACCACAAAATTAAAAGTCATAACAGTCCATCATCACAACCACAAAATTCATTATCACAACCACAAAGTTAAACGCCAATCACTTAAAAGCCATAACAGTTCATCATCAACAGTCCACAGTCCATAATACAAAAATTAAAATCCCAAAATTAAAATAAAACCATAGTCCATAGTCACAAATTAAAATAAAACTACAGTCCATAATCAAAAAATTACAAACCAAATCAATAAATTAAAGTCTAAATCGAAGATAATAAAAAATCACCCAAATCACGATCTGCAGGTTGGGATTGATATGGCGGCTGTAAAAAAAAATATATATATATATATATTAAGAGTTGTAAAAAAATAAAAATACACCTGCTATAGAAACAAAAAAAAAACCTCTATAAAAAAAAAAAAACTGTACAGAGAAGAAGAAAAAAAAAAGAAAAAGAAACCTGAGAAGAAGAAGAAAAAAAAAGAAAAAAATTTGTACGGAGAAGAAGAAGAAAAAAAAAAGAAAAAATTTGTACGGAGAAGAAGAAGAAAAAAAAAAGAAAAAAAAAAAGTAAAAAAAAGAAAAAGAAACCTGAGAAGAAGAAGGAAAAAAAAAAAAGAAAAAAATTTGTAAAGAAGAAGAAAAAAAAAACTTACAGAGGCTTGGCTGCAGCAGCGCGAGGCGGCGACGGCGACACGGAGCAGACGCGACGGCGGCGGGTCGGCGTGCGGCGGGGGGGCTGACTTCCTCTCCTCTTGCCTCTTCAACTTCTCCAAATTCTCCAAACAAATGAGAGACATGCATCTCATTCTATTTATAAGTGCTAGAAAACCTAAAAGGATTAGGTTTTGTAGGGTGAAGTTACTTAAAGCCTCTTCAACTTCTCCAAACAAATGAGAGACATGCATCTCATTCTATTTATGAGGGCTAGAAAACCTAAAAGGATTAGGTTTTGTAGGGTGAAGTTCTTCAACTTCTCCAAACAAATGAGAGACATGCATCTCATTCTATTTATGAGGGCTAGAAAACCTAAAAGGATTAGGTTTTGTAGGGTGAAGTTACTTAAAGCCTCTTCAACTTCTCAAACAAATGAGATGCAGACCATCTTATTCTATTTATATGGATTAGAAAACCTAAAGGTGTTAGGTTTGGAGAGTAAAATTACTTAAATGTCCTTCATTTAAGTTAAGAAATTTTGCAAAAAAAAAAATGTACAAAATTCAGCTCAAACTCAAGACCAAGGACAACTAAAGTCATCCAAATTCCGCTGTACCAAACAAGCTTCTTTGTTATCAGTTGTCTTCACATTCTACTATTGCATTCGGCCAATTATTTATGCCAAAATAAAAAAATTCAACACTCCTATTCCGAATTCAAGCCAAACGTTAGAAGCTTACCATATTTTTTTTTCTCTCGATGAAATTAAAATTTTGGCCATATTCCAAATTTTATTTCCAAACATAATTTAGAGTCAAAAGTTATCTAAATCCAAGTCTGAAATCAAAATTGGCGTTTTGGGTATATTTTATCCACGTCGAAATTAGAGTAAAGTTCAAAGTCAAACCCTATTCAAAATTCAATTGGGCAGACACAAGTCCCTACTCTACATCCAAGATAAACGAAGGTAGAACAAAAAAATCTACCAAAATTTAAATCAAATTTCTGTCAGATAAGAAAGATCAAAACTACGAGCAAAATTCATATTTTTGATCGATTGACATGGAAAGAGGCGTCAATTAAAATAATTGATTTATGAATCAAACTCATATTTCGATAAAATTGATGCGTCTAAGCGAAGTCGAAATTAGGGGTGTCCTACGTTTCGATTTATCTATTTAACTTTTCCGAGACTCACCCACACATACTTGTGCATAACTCTCGAAAAATGGGGCATTTGTTGACCGAGAAATTTCGGCCAATCAGCGGTCGCCACGTGTCTCCATCACGACCGGGGATCAGATAGACTTGACCGAGCAAATTCGGTCAAACTGCAATTGGGCTCGAAATCGAATCGGGCCAGAGAGATATGCAAACGACAATTTGGCCCAAAGATCAAACTCATTGGGCCCAAGATTTAAAAGCCCATTGGGTTCAAACTCAAGCCCATTGGGCCCAAAGCCCAAGCCCATTGGATCCAGGCCCAAGCCCACCAGGCCCATGAGAGCTCTTTAAATAGAGAGCTCATTTTCATTTGCAAGGGTCAGAAAATTTTTACTCCTAGGAGCTCAGAGAGAATTCCCAAGCAACGAAGACTCCCTGAATCCTTGGAAGACTGAACGATCATCCAACATCGAGAACAAGCTGCGAAGCCCTCGAAACAAATCCAACATCGAGAACAAGCTGCGAAGCCCTCGAGATACATTTACATTTAAGAGAGAGAATCAGAGGATCAAACATTAGAGATTGTAGAATCAGAGGATCAAACATTAGAGATTGTAATCCTACGCACTGATATATACAATACAAATTCAATTCAAATTTCATTTACACGTGTTCGAATCTCTCTCTTTCTTCGAATTCTCGTGTGAACAGTTATGATTTAACTATAATTACTATCGTAGACATTATTTCAATTAATTTTATATTGATGTTTAATATTTAAATTTGTAATAAGATAATTATATAAGATTTTATATTATTAAAATATAAATTATACTCAAATTACTCTAAATTATTTAATAAAGTATTAGAAATAATAGTTATTATATAAAACAAAATTCTGAATTAATCAATAGAATAAAATATAAAACATATCTGTTCACACGAGAATTCGAACGACGAATAGAAATCCGACACGTGCAAATGAATTTGAATTTGTACTTGATGTATTGTATTTATCAGTGCGTAGTGGATTACAATCTCTAATATTTGATCCTCTGATTCTCTCTCTTAAATGTAACGTACTCGAGGGCTTCGTAGCTTGTTCTCGAGGTTGAATCTTCAGCTTCGCGTAGCGGTGAAGTCTTCAGTTGTTTGAATTTGGAGTGACGTTCAGTCTTCAGGATTTCAAAGAGTCTTTCGTTGTTTGGGAATTCTCTCTGAGTTCTTAGGAGAAGAAATTTTCTGAACCTTAGAAATGAAAATGAACTCTCTATTTATAAAGTTTTCATGGGTCTGGATCCAATGGGCTTGGGCTTTGGGCCCAATGGGTTTGGGTTTGGACCCAATGGGTTTGGGTTTGGACCCAATGGGCTTGGGTTTGGACCCAATGGGCCTTTGGCTTTGGGCCCAATGGGCCTTTGGGCTTTGGGCCAAATTGTCATTTAATCTTTCTGGCCCAATTCGACTTCGAGCCCAATTGCAGTTTGGCCGACTTTGCTCGGTCAAGTCTATCTGATCCCCGGTCGTGATGGAGACACGTGGCGACGACTGATTGGCCGAAATTTCTCGGTCAACAAATGCCCCCTTTTTCGAGAGTTATGCACAAGTATGTGTGGGTGAGTCTCGGAAAAGTTGAATAGATAGATCGAAACGTAGGACATCCTAATTTCGACTCCGCTTTGACGTATCAATTTTATCGAAATATGAAGTTCGATTCATAGATCAATTATTTTAATTGACGTCTCTTTCCATGTCAATCGATCAAAAATATGAATTTGGCTCGTAGTTTTGATCTTTCTTATCTGACAGAAATTTGATTTAAACTTCGGTAGAGAGATTTTTTTTCTACCTTAGTTTATCTTGAGATGTAGAGTAAGGACTTGTGTCTGCCCAATTGTATTTTGAATAGGGTTTGACTTTGAATTTTTACTCTAATTTCGACGTGGATAAAATATACCCAAACGGCCAATTTTGATTTGAGACTTGGATTTAGATAACTTTTGACTCTAAATCATGTCTGAAAATAAATTTTGGAATATGCCCAAAAATTTTAATTTTCTCGGTAAAAAGAAGTGGTAAGCTTCTAAAGTTTGGCTTGAATTCGGAATAAGAGTGTTGGATTTTTTTTGTTTTGGCATAAATAATTGGCCAGATGAAACACTAGAATGTGAAAACAAATGATAACCAAGAAACTTGTTTGGTAGAGTGGAACTTGGACGGCTTAGTTGTCATAGGTCCTGAGTTCAAGTCTGACTCCGTAAATTATTTTTGCAACTTTTTTAACTTAAATGAAGGACATTTAAGTAATTTTATTCTCCAAACCCTAACCCATTTAGGTTTTCTAACTCATATAAATAGAATGAGACGGAATTTGAAGAGTTAGAATAGGGTTTTAGGATTTATTTGGAGAGAAAAGGAGAGAACTTGTTTGGAGAAGAAGGAGAGGGAGAGCTCCAGCCGCCGCCGTCGTCGCTCCGCCTGCCGTCGCCGTGCCTCCGCCAGCCGTCGCTCCGCCTGCCGTCGTCGCGCCTCCGCCAGCCGTCGCTCCGCCTGCCGTCGCCGCGCCTCAGCCCGTGCCTCAGCCACCGCCGTTGCTTCCGCCAGCCGTCGCTCCTCAGCCCGTGCCTCAGCCGCCGCCGTTGCTTCCGTCGCCGCGCCTCCGCCAGCCGTCGCTCCGCCTGCCGTCGTCGCGCCTCCGCCAGCCATCGCTCCGCCTCAGCGCCGCACTCGCTCCGCCTCAGCGCCGCACTCGCTCCGCCACAGCGCCACACTCGCTCCGCCTCAGCGCCGCACTGCCGCATCTGCCTCAGCCGCCGCACGCGCTTCGCCTCAGCCGTCGCACTGCCGCATCCGCCTCAGCCGCCGCACGCGCTCCGCCTCAGCCGTCGCACTGCCGAATCCGCCTCAGCCCCGCGCACCGCCGCATCCGCCTCAGCCGCCTCAGCCCCCGCGTACCGGCCGCCGTCTCGCAACCCGCGCAGCACCGTCGCCCCGCGCCGCAGCCGCTGCAGATCCGCGCCTCTGCCGTCGCCGCCGCCGCCTCCGCTATCGCAGTCCCGTGCCGCTGTACAAGGTGTTTTTTTTTTTTTTTTTTTTATTTGGTATTTTTTTTTATTTTTTCTTTTATCAATTCTTTACTGTATATTTTAATATGTATATATTTTTTTATGTACAGGTGCTTATTTTCATTCTTCCGGTCTTCTTCGTACCGACCTTACTTTGGTAATTTAATTTATTGTATACAATTTTAATGTATGTAATTTATGTGACCTTACTTTGGTAATTTAATTTATTGTATGCAATTTTAATGTATGTAATTTATGTATGTAATTTAATTTATGGGTTGTAATTTACTTTTATGGGTTGTAATTTATTGACGTAATTTAATGTGTGTAATTTATGGATGTGATTTATGTATGTAATTTAGTTTATGAGTTGTAATTACTTATGGGTTGTAATTTATTTACGTAATTTAATGTAATTTATTTATGGGCTGTAATTTTACTTATGGGTTGTAATTTATGGGTTATGAGTTGTAATTTATGGGTTGTGATTTATGTTAATATTTTGCTATTTTGCATTTTGTTATTGTTGGTTGTGATTGACATTTATTTTATGAACATTGGGCTTTATTTTTCAATTTGGTATTTTGTGATTAAAAAGCCAAATAAGAAATTTGTTAATTTGAAATTAAAGTTTTTTTTTTCAAAATTAGTTAAAGTGATTTGAGATTTTGTAATTAAAAACCCAATAAAAATAAATTTTAATTTGAAATTAAGGGCTTTTTAAAATTAGTTAAGTGATTAGGGATTTTGTGATTAAAACCCCAATAAAAAATAAATTTTAATTTGAAATTAAGGCTTTTTAAAATTAGTTACGTGAGGGATTTTGTGATTAAAACGCAATTATTTTTTTTTTATTTTTTTTTTTTATTTTTTTTTTTAATTTTAAATTTTAAATTAAGGCTTCTTAAAATTAGTTAAGTGATTTGAGATTTTAAAAATTTTAATTTTGTTTTTTTCTTTTTTAAATGAAATTAAGAATTAGAATTAGTTATTTTAATTTTGAAATTGAGATTTTATAAATACATTAAAGTAATTTGGGAATTGGGGGTTAGGAAATTTAAAATTAGTTAAATGATTTTGAATTTGACATTTTATGAATATATTATTTTCTTATATATATACACCTTGACTTGAAATTGGGGGTTAGGAAATTTAAAATTAGTTACATGATTTTGAATTTGACATTTTATGAATATATTATTTTCTTATATATATACACCTTGACTTGAAATTTATTCACTTTTCGATTTTAATTTGTTTATTCCAAATGGGGAACGTTGCGACTTTTTTTTGTAGGTGTGTCACTTCTTTTACCGCCAAGTCGTTCTGTTCAGCTCCCGTGGCCTCGACGTAACAATCTACGGACGTTACTTCTCCTATGCAGATGCACGTCTGTTTAGGGAACGTATTCCGTCCTAGGTTGTGCGTCGAGTCGTTCTGTTCTGTTCCCATGGTCTCGACGTAACAATCTACGGGCGTTACTTCTCTTATGCAGATGCACGTCTGTTTAGGGAACGTATTCCGTCCTAGGTTGCGCGTCGAGTGGTTCTGTTCTGTTCTCGTGGTCTCGGCGTAACAATCTACGGGCGTTACTTCTCTTACGCAGATGCACGTCTGTTTAGGGAACGTATTCCGTCCTAGGTTGCGCGTCGAGTGGTTCTGTTCTGTTCTCGTGGTCTCGGCGTAACAATCTACGGGCGTTACTTCTCTTATGCAGATGCACGTCTGTTTAGGGAACGTATTCCGTCCTAGGTTGCGCGTCGAGTGGTTCTGTTCTGTTCTCGTGGCCTCGGCGTAACAATCTACGGGCGTTACTTCTCTTATGCAGATGCACATCTGTTTAGGGAACGTATTCCGTCCTAGGTTGCGCGTCGAGTTGTTCTGCTCTGTTCTCGTGGCCTCGGCGTAACAATCTACGGGCGTTACTTCTCTTATGCAGATGCACGTCTGTTTAGGGAACGTACTCCGTCCTAGGTTGCGCGTCGAGTCGTTCTGTTCTGTTTTCATGGCCTCGGCGTAACAATCTACGGGCGTTACTTCTCTTATGCAGATGCACGTCTGTTTAGGGAACGTATTCCGTCCTAGGTTGCGCGTCGAGTTGTTCTGTTTCTATGAGATCGGCGTGCCGACTTAAAGGCGTTACTTCTCTTTTGTAGATGCGTCAGTTTGGGCATTTCCACTATACGTGAAATGTGCGCGTCTACTTAGAGAACGTACTCCGTCTTTGTTGGTATGTCAGATCGTCGCATTCCGTTTCTGCGAAGTCGACGTACTGATTTAAAGACGTTGCTTCTCTTTTGTAGATGCGTCAGTTTGGGCATTTCCAATATACGTGAAATGTGCGCGTCTACTTAGAGAACGTACTCCGTCTTTGTTGGTACGCCGAATCGCCGCGTTCCGTTCCTATGAGATTAGCGTGCCGACTTAAAGGCGTTACTTCTCTTTTGTAGATGCGTCAGTTTGGGCATTTCCACTTTACGTGAAATGAGCGCATCTACTTAGAGAACGTACTCCGTCTTTGTTGGTACGCCGAATCGCCGCGTTCCGTTCCTATGAGATTAGCGTGCCGACTTGAAGGCGTTACTTCTCTTTTGTAGATGCGTCAGTTTGGACATTTCCATTTTACGCGAAATGAGCGCATCTACTTAGAGAACGTACTCCGTCTTTGTTGGTACGCCGAATCGCCGCGTTCCGTTCCTATGAGATTAGCGTGCCGACTTAAAGGCGTTACTTATCTTTTGTAGATGCGTCAGTTTGGGCATTTCCATTTTACGCGAAATGAGCGCATCTACTTAGAGAACGTACTCCGTCTTTGTTGGTACGCCGAATCGCCGCGTTCCGTTCCTATGAGATTAGCGTGCCGACTTAAAGGCGTTACTTCTCTTTTGTAGATGCGTCAGTTTGGGCATTTCCATTTTACGCGAAATGAGCGCATCTACTTAGAGAACGTACTCCGTCTTTGTTGGTACGCCGAATCGCCGCGTTCCGTTCCTATGAGATTAGCGTGCCGACTTAAAGGCGTTACTTCTCTTTTGTAGATGCGTCAGTTTGGGCATTTCCACTATACGGGAAATGTGCGCGTCTACTTAGAGAACGTACTCCGTCTTTGTCGGTGTGCTTCCCCCATAACACTCTCACCCTCTTTTTTTTGCTTTAAGATTTCTCCCCATTTTTGGAAGGCCATATGTGTTGTCATTTTCTTTTTTGTCATTCGGTTTGTTTTGTTTTAAGGGTCTATATAGCTCCTTTTTTTTGTTGCGTTTTCTTGGTAGTCGCTTCATGCTTGCATGTTTGTGTAGCTCATTTAATTCCTTCGCCATACTTATCGCTTTGTTTTGAATTTATTAACTCTTTCGAATTTGTCTTGCAGGAACATGGTGTATTTTGCAGATGCAGATCTTCTCTGGAGAGAAACATCTCGTTCTTTTACAAGATGAACATCAACCCCTAAAACTCGGAGTTAACCTCCTAGTAGAAGGACCCAATATCGGCGATTACTCCAATAAGTGGCCGCGACTCGGAAAACCAATCTAAACTCCAACAGTAAGGAACGTCAACTGGAAGAAAAGAAGATTTATTTGGACCGATCCCTCCTAGGTGTTACAGAGACGAAAACGGAGATAGAAGAGGCGAAAGCGAAAGCTGCGAAGATCGAGCTTGAGAGGCTTTCCAATTTTGTCTCCGCTCGGGAGCAGGTCTTGCGTCGCGGGACACTTGAAGTCTCGCGTGTACGCGAAGGGATTCGTGCCCTCGAATGTGCCCCCATTATTGACGAGGACGATGCTCGAGCCGTTGCTGCAGTTTGCGAGCTTCTAGAGAGCTCGCGCGCGGAGTTGAAAGAGTTTCTATCGTGTAAAAGAATTTTTATGTTTTCTTTATGAACACTTGGCTTGTCTCCCTCATTTTGGAATAATAATTTTCCTTTGTTGCTTTGTTGAACTTATTTTTTTTTTGCTGCTTACATATTTTCGAAATCAAGAGATCACTTGTTTGAACGTAGCTCGAATGGAATGAATGTATATTTTTTTATTGCGCGCGACTGGACTTAAAGTATATATGTATTTTTTCTTTAAGTTGCCTACGTACCCTTAGATGGAAGGGATCAAGTCATAACGTAGTTCAAATTACATGAAGAGTAAATTATATATTTTTTTTTTTTTTGGGCCGTTCACCTTTTAAGCTCGTGCGGGCCAGGAGCAACATGTAGTTTATACTCTTACGTTAAGGAGTATTACATTTGTTTTTTTTTTTATGCATAAAATTTCTTAAGAAATTTGCCGTTGATTGGGCCAATCCTTAATCCATCTTGATCCACGATCTTGTATGCCCCATTTGTGTAGACTTCTTTGACAACATAGGGTCCGTCCCATTTAGGAGTGAACTTGCTCCCTGTGTGTCGCGTTGTGATGATGGGTCTTCGAACCGCGAGTACTAGATCACCAACTTGAAATGATCGGGGCTTCAAATTTTTGTTGAAAGCCTTGGTCATTCGCGCTTGGTAACATTCCAATGCTTGCTGAGCATCCAATCTTCTTTCATCGAGCGCTTCCAATTCTTCGAGGCGCAATCTTGCATTGTCTTCGGTAGTTAGCCCTTCTTGCACCGCCATTCTTAAGGAAGGGATTTCTCTTTCCAAAGGGAGCACAGCTTCAACCCCATAGACTAGGGAATAAGGTGTGACCCCTGTAGGAGTGCGGTGGGTAGTTCGGTAAGCCCATAATGCCTCACCAATCTTTTCCTGCCAGTCTCTTTTTGACTTGGAGACTACCTTTTTTAGCAAGTTGCACAATGTCTTGTTGAATGCTTCTGCCAACCCATTTGCCGGAGCATTGTACATGGATGACTTGCATTGCTTGAACTTGAACTTCTCACACAAACTGTCCATTAGACTATTTGAGAATTGTCTTCCGTTATCGGTCACGATGCGGTGAGGGATGCCGTAACGGTAAATGATGTGGGTTCGGATGAAATTCACAACAGTTTCCTTCTTTGCCTCCTTTAACGCAATTGCTTCGGCCCACCTTGAAAAATAATCTGTCCCAGCGAGTATATAAGAATGTCCCGCTGAGGACTTAGGTGTTATTGGACCAACGAGATCAAGCCCCCAAGCTTCAAAGGGCCATGAAGCTATGGTTGGGTGAAGTGGTTCTGGCGGTTGATGTATGAAGTTGGCATGAAACTGACAAGCCTCGCATTTCTTAGCATACTCCATCGAGTCTTGAATCATCGTTGGCCAGTGATAACCCATTCTCTTCAACTGAAAATGAAGTTTCGGTCCCGATTGATGAGCACCACAGACTCCTGAGTGTGCTTCCTCTAATGCCTTTATCGATTCTTCTTTTCCTAGGCATCGAAGAAAAAGTCCGTCATAGGAGCGTCGATAAAGGGTTTCCTTGTAGTAGATGAATCGAGCACTTCTTCTTCGTATATCGGCCTTACGTCGGGACTCTGTGGGAAGTTTTCCATGTTGTAGATAATCTACAATCGGTTGTCGCCAATCCTCTTCCTCAATCACATAGACCGATATTACGTTTGCTTCTTGACTTTCGACTTCAGTTGGCGGTATAACCCATTTTTGACAAATCGGAACGTTCAATATTTCACTTTCGGATACAGTCAGGGCTGTGGCCAAGTTTGCTAATGCATCTGCCTTTGCATTTTCAGCTCTTGGAACATGCTCTATCGTCATACTATCAAAACTCTCTAAGAGTCTTCTTGCATAATTAAAGTAGGGCATTAAATCTGGGTGTTTCACCTCGTATTGGAGTGACAACTGATTAATTATCAGTTTTGAATCCCCATAAATCTCAATGTAGGTCACTCCAATTTCTATTGCTATTTGAAGACCCATAATGAGCGCTTGGTATTCAGCAACATTATTCGAACATACCTCTTCAAATGCGAAGCTATACGGCAGCATGTGTTTTTCAGGGGTAATGAATACTATACCCGCTCCTGCGCCATGTCTTCGAGCTGCACCGTCGAAATACATAATCCATGGGTCAACAATTTCAACGTAGAAGATTTCTTCGTCAGGCAGGTCGTCAGATAATTTCCAGTCTGACGGCACCGGATGATCTGCCAAGAAATCAGCTAAGGCTTGCCCCTTCACCGCCTTTTGTGGGATATAGACAATATCATACTGTTGTAGTAAAATTGCCCACTTTGCCAACCGACCTGAGATAATTGGTCTAGACAAGACATATTTGATTGGGTCAGCCTTAGCCACCAGATGCACTGTGAATGCCTGCATATAATGCCTCAACTTATCGATGGCGAAGAAGAGCGAAAGACACATCTTCTCAATGGGTGAATAATTCAGCTCTGCCCCATTGAGAGTTCTACTTAAGTAGTAGAGGGCACATTCTTTACCCTTCTCGCTTTCTTGTGCAAGTAATGCCCCAAGCGACCTTTCTTGCGCGGTAATGTAGAGTATCAATGGCTTTCCTGCTACGGGTGCGCCCAAAACAGGAGGGTTAAGCAAATATTGCTTTATGTTGTCAAATGCATTTTGACATGCTTCATCCCACTCAAAGGTCGTGTCTTTCCTCATCAGTCTCTGAAATGGTTGGCACCGGCCTGCTAGATTGGAGATGAACCTCCTGATATAAGCAAGTCGTCCTTGGAGACTTCTGAGTTCATGTAAGTTTCGCGGTTCTGGCATTTTTTGAATGGCGTCGATCTTGGATTGATCAATCTCGATCCCTCGATGTTTTACAACGAAACCAAGGAATTTCCCCGAAGTTACACCGAATGCACATTTGAGAGGATTCATCCTCAATTGGTACTTCCTCAAACGATCGAAAACCACCTTTAGATCTTTTAAGTGATCTTGTCGCTTTTTGGACTTGACTACAAGATCGTCGACGTAGCACTCGACATGTTTATGCAGCATATCATCGAAGATCTTTTGCATGGCACGTTGATAAGTCGCGCCGGCGTTCTTTAATCCAAAGGGCATTACCTTGTAACAGTATATCCCTTTTGGAGTCCGGAATGCTGTCATTTCTTCATCTTTGAGGGCCATTCGAATCTGGTTGTATCCTGATGACCCATCCATGAAAGACAAAGCTTCATGCCCTGTGGTAGCATCGACCATTAGTTCAGTGATGGGCAATGGGAAGTCGTCCTTCGGACACGCACTATTCAGATCGCGAAAGTCAACGCATACCCGTAATTGTCCGTTTTTCTTTCTGACGGGGACAATGTTTGCTATCCATGTCGGGTAGTTTACTTCGCGAATGAATCCCGCTTCAATTAGCTTGTTAACTTCATTTTCAATTTGGGGGATGAGCTCTGGCCTGAAACGTCGTTGAGCTTGTTTGACTGGTCGATACCCATGTTCAATAGCGAGATGATGTACTGCGACTTTTGGATCAAGTCCCGGCATCTCTTTATACGACCAAGCAAAGACATCTTTATACGCGATGAGCAAACTCAAGTACTCACACTCCTCTTCATCGGAAAGTGATGCGCTTATAAAGGTTGGACGTGGTTCTTCCGTCGTACCCAGATTAACTTCTTTTAGCTCATCAACTGTTGGTTGACTTCCATCTTCGAGTGGTAGTGGAGCCTCTTCAACATCCTCTTCAGATATCTCGGCTTCCATTTCTTCCTCGGCAGTAATATGATAACAAGAGGCTTCATCCCCATTCTCTGCATGTTTGCTTGCAGGGTTGGTGATGATGACATTACGTCGTTTAACCTTCAATGCACCATCTGTATTCACAGTGACAAAAGTTTTTCTTTTCATCCGTGAGGGGACGATACTGCGGATCTCTTCGTCGCTTTTTGTTTCGCTAGACTCTTTATTGTTCAAAGTCTCTCGAGCCTCTTCGTGTAGGAGGCGATCGAAGATGGAAGTGGATGAAAGTTTCTTATCTCTCTTTGTGGTCACGCTTAATCTTTGCAACGCTGACGTTCGTGAGAGAGATTTATCGGGCAACGTATTTTCTTTCTCCTCTGTCGGCTTACTCAACCTTTGAAGCGCTGACTTTCGTGAGAGGGGTTTAGCGGACGCTGTGTTTTCCTTCTCATCTGTTGGCTTACTCAACCTTTGCAATGCTGATTGCCGTGAGAGAGGTTCAGCAGACGACATGATTTCTTTGTTATCTGCTGGCTTACTCAACCTTTGAAATGCTGATTGCCGTGAGAGAGGTTCAGCGGACGGCGTGCTTACTTTTTTATCTGCCGACTTACTCAACCTTTGAAAGACGGAAGATCTGGTGGGTTTGGGTGTTGAGTGCGAACTATCCTCTTTTGTCACAGCCGTTTTCAATCGCTGGAAGGCTGAAGCGCGCGTAGCTGGCGGCTTGATGCGCTTAAAGATGGAGATCCTTGGTTTGGCAGCTTCCTCTTCTTTTGAATTGTGTGCCTCTTTGGTCGTTATGTTATTACTGTTGACCACTTTCTCTTTCCCTTTTCGGGTTATCCGGACTGGTTCAGGCGACTTATATCCAAGCCCCTTTCTTGATGCCGGTATAGGATATCCCTCTTTTAGGAGCTTCTTTTGTGTCGAAGAAAGCTCTGACCTGCCCTCGAGGATTTTCAGACCCTTGAACTCAGTGTGAGTTGTGAAGTCATATCCTGCTTTTGCTAGCAGTTTATATGCCTTGGGATCGTACCCTTCTTTCGTTCGTTTCTCAGGTAGGACCATCCCTTTCTGAGTCTCTTTGGACTTCGTGACCTCTTGTTTCGTTATCTTCGTAAGAGGGGTGACAAAGTTTTCTTTTAGGATCTTAATGTCACCGACTTTCAAACTTTTAGTACATTCTGCGAATGGTGATTCACCTTTCTTACGCCGGGACAAGGGAACGTAGCGCAGGACAGAAGGGCTCGAGCTTTTCTCATCTTTCAAGGCCTTAGCCTTCGTAGGGCTGACAGATGTTTTACTTTCGCAAAACTTGGGAACATTTTCTTCTTTGATGGATTCTTTCCCTGCGCAAGTCTTCTGCTCCCCGCTGATCAAAGGGATTTCTTTTGGCATTATTTCTTCTATGTTGCTGTTATTTATATAAAACTTGGCATCCGCGAAATGAGACTCAGCCTCTGAAAATGGCTTAGTGTCTGCCTCAACCTTTTTTACGCCGTTCTGATAGAACTTGAAGCACTGATGCAAGGTGGAAGTTATTACCCCATTTCCATGAATCCAAGGGCGACCCAACAATATTTTATAGGTGGTCCTGGAGTCTATGACATGAAATAAGGTATGTGCTTCTAAGTCTCCGATGATGAGCTGTAGGCGAATCATGCCGATCGCTCGTTGTCCTCCCTGATTGAAACCCTGGATTACCAACTTGCTACTTGATAGTTCTTCCATCAGGATGCCAATCTCCTTCATGAGTGATTTCGGCATTATGTTGACGGCCGATCCATCATCAATGAGGATTCGACCGACCCTCTGTTCTCGAATGTATCCCGAGACGAACAAAGGTCTATTGTGAGGTTTTGACCCCAACATCAAATCATCATCGGTGAAGCTTATGGACATGCAATCAGACGCACCTGCATGTGCTGTAGAGGTTGAAGGTTCTGAAACATTAGAGTCCTTCAATGTGTTGACGTGAGCAGTTTTGTCCATTTGAGGCAAATCTACTAAATTGAGGGAAGGTGTATCGTCCAGCTTTATTGCCAACTCCGTTGAACTTGGAGTGGCGCTGTCATCCTCAATTGCCACAACGACATGGCACGTAGCAACTTCAACTATTTCTTCCGTCTTCTCATTAAAGAATCCTTTGGGGAAAAATTCCCGTAGGGTCATAGGCTGCTGGGGTCGGGGGAGGTCTTTGTTTTCCTCCACGACAAATTTTGGCTTTCTCATACTCTTTCTTCCTTTTCTCTTTGGAAGTTTACTTTTTCGCCTATACTCTCGAAGTAGGCGGGCTTCTTTCTGAACAGGTCTCTGTCGCCGCATTTTCCGACGAGTTACGACGGTCCATCCTTCATCCTCATCTCCAACGGGTTCGGGCTCCACCCGCGAAGTCTCCTGTAGGATTTCATGTTCGTATCGAACGATTACAGGTTCGCAAGTCCCGAACTGGATCAAACTCTCCTCTTGCTTCTTAGGAGAGACAGGAGATAATTGAACGCCGGAGTTCAATGTTACAGCGGCGTGATTTGCTTGAGCTATTTCGTCGAGATCTAGCTCAATCTTATTTTCACTAGCTAACTTCATGATTAGCTCTTTCAGGACGAAGCATTTGCCTACAGGATGACTGACGACCCGGTGGTATTTGCAGTAGTTAGGATCATTTACCTTTCCTAACTCCTCCGGTCGTTTGCATTCTGGCAGTTGGATGAGTTGCGTTTCCAGCAACTGCTCTAACATATCGGGAATGTCCGAGTCTGGAAACGGGTAGATCTTTTCTTGTCTTTCTTTCAGCGTAAGGCGACGTCTTTCGCCTTTGTCATTTCTTACTTCTGTTTTGTTTTCCTTTGCTTTGGAGGAAAACCTTAAGGGGGCCGTGTTGACGACCATGGATTCTTTCACGACATTCTTCGTGATCTTCCCAACGCTCTTCACTTCTGTCTTTGTTTTCTTTACGTTAGGGATTAAGAGGTCTTTGTTTCCTCTATTGGCAATACTCAACTCCATATCATGGGCGCGAGTTGCCAACTCTTCGAATGTTTGGGGCTTTATCCCTTGTAGGATGTAGTGAAGTCCCCAATGCATGCCGCCGATGCACATCTCGACAGCGGACACTTCCGTGAGTCGGTCTTTGCAGTCAAGACTCAACGATCTCCAGCGGTTAATGAAGTCGACGACAGGCTCGCCCATTCTTTGGCTAGCATGCGAGAGTTCGGACATGCTGACTGTTCGCCTCGTGCTGTAGAAGCGATTCAGGAAGTCTCTTTCAAACTGCTCCCAACTGTCGATCGTCTCGGGTTCCAAGTCGGTGTACCAGTCGAAGGCGTTTCCTTTCAAGGTTCGGACGAATTGCCTAACCAGCAAGTCTCCGCGAGTTCCAGCATTCTCGCATGTTTCGACGAAGTGGGCAATGTGTTGTTTAGGATTGCCCTTCCCATCGAATTGTTGAAACTTTGGCGGCTGATACCCAATGGGCATTCTTAAGCTGTCAATCCTCTTGGAATACGGTTTGGTATACAAGAGGGTGCTTTGGGCTGGTCCGCCGTACTGGACTCGGATGGTGTTGGTAATCATGTCCTGCAGTTGTTGGACAGACAAGGAGGCGACTGACGTCGAGTGTTGCGCTTGATCTTCCTGGATGACCATTTTTTCTTTGTCATTCTTTCTGGCCGCAGGAGTTAGGCTTGACTCCGCGACCTCACGGCTCTGCATCTGACTCCTCAGTTGGGCAATCTCGAAGTCTTTGTCCTCGACTGCTTTCATCAGGAAGCTGATTTTCTTTTCCATTTCAGCCATTGCTTCGTCGTTAGTACGCGCATCCGCCATCATTACAGATACGCTGGAGTCAGACACCTTCTCCGGCTGATCAGAGGAGGGAACAACCTCATCGAACAAAGGATTGTCCTTGATGATTATCCCAACCCGCTCAGACTCCGTCAGTCGTTTGTATATTTTGCGCACGATTGCAGGAGTGTGTTCGCCCGTCTGCGAGACTTCTTTGATGACGCGGCTGCGGGTGGTAGGTCCCCTGTAAGGACTGTTGGAACTGACAGCCTGGAACGTTGTCTTCTTTGATGCCATTGTTAATTTTTGTTGAGAGAGAGAGATGAAAGGTAGAGAGGTCCCACCGGGCGTGCCAATCTGTTCACACGAGAATTCGAACGACGAATAGAAATCCGACACGTGCAAATGAATTTGAATTTGTACTTGATGTATTGTATTTATCAGTGCGTAGTGGATTACAATCTCTAATATTTGATCCTCTGATTCTCTCTCTTAAATGTAACGTACTCGAGGGCTTCGTAGCTTGTTCTCGAGGTTGAATCTTCAGCTTCGCGTAGCGGTGAAGTCTTCAGTTGTTTGAATTTGGAGTGACGTTCAGTCTTCAGGATTTCAAAGAGTCTTTCGTTGTTTGGGAATTCTCTCTGAGTTCTTAGGAGAAGAAATTTTCTGAACCTTAGAAATGAAAATGAACTCTCTATTTATAAAGTTTTCATGGGTCTGGATCCAATGGGCTTGGGCTTTGGGCCCAATGGGTTTGGGTTTGGACCCAATGGGTTTGGGTTTGGACCCAATGGGCTTGGGTTTGGACCCAATGGGCCTTTGGGCTTTGGGCCCAATGGGCCTTTGGGCTTTGGGCCAAATTGTCATTTAATCTTTCTGGCCCAATTCGACTTCGAGCCCAATTGCAGTTTGGCCGACTTTGCTCGGTCAAGTCTATCTGATCCCCGGTCGTGATGGAGACACGTGGCGACGACTGATTGGCCGAAATTTCTCGGTCAACAATATCGAATAATAAATTAAAAAAATAAAGAAGTGAAAAATTATTCTACTAATCAGCAGAATCGAAAAAAATAAAATAAAGAAATAAGTTGGTGTTGCACCATAATTTTTTAAAATTGGTTGGATAAAATAAGTTATGTGGAATGGGTGAAGGAGTAATTTAGGAGAGAAAGGTTGATTTTTAAATAAACTAAAAAAATAGGATTGTTTTGAAATAAATTAGAAAAATAGTGTTGTTTTGAAAAAAATTAAAAAAAGGATTTTTTTTTTATGAGCACGTTTGATGACGCGCACTTTTGGCCAGTCACAAATTGAGTAAACGACGCTTGAGTAAACGACGCTCCACACGTGGCCCAACCATATATGGCGTTCTTTTTTTTCTTCTCTCTTCCTCTTTTGGTTTATTTATTTTAATTTTTTTTGGGCTGGTTGCACAAATATCAATCAGGCCCAAACTAATTGCAAATTTAGCAAACTTTAAAATGTTTTGCAAATATGGCAAAAAAATCTGTTTCTATCATCGATAAATTTTATCACATCACTGATAGACTTCTATGAGTGATAGACTATTATCAGTGATAGACTATTATCACTGACAAAAATCTATAAAAATTTGAGGTGATCAGAGATAAACTTCTATCAACCATAAGATATCAGCGATAGAAATTGTCATATCCGCAAAATTTTTAAAAACATGCTATATTTTTAATTATTTTATTCTAAATTGACATATGTTACAATTTTTTTTTTCATCTAGCTATTATCATTGTTTTCAACAAATCAATTAAAATTTGAAGAATCAAAATAAAAAATTATAGAAATAAATAAATCAAAACTAAATTACAAATAAACTGTTAACCATATTTATAACTTTACTAAAAAAAATACCATGTTTATAACTTTATATCTAATTGCTAAAAAAAAAAAAAAACCTTTATATCTAATTATCTCACATAATATTTTAAAATAAACTTAAACAAAACAAATTAATCCTCAAAATATCAATCATCATATTGTTGATTGAATTTTGTTATCAAAGACTAAAGTTTTTATACATATATATATATACATATATATACATATATATATATACATATATATACATATATATATATACATATATATATATATATACATATATATATATATACATATATATATATACATATATATATATATATATACATATATATACATATATATATATACATATATATATATATATATATATATATATATATATATATATATATATGTTTCTAACCGTCTTCATTCAAATCCATAAAAAATTGGTGATTTTAAAAAGAAAAACTAAGAATAAATTAACATATTTAAGAAAAAAAAAATGAAAAAAAAAATAAACAACAATATTAAAACAATAAATTAACGAAAAAAAAAAAAATGAACTCACTTTTTTCATATGTTAGCCGTCGTTTCCTATAGTTAACTATGAAAAATATTTCTCACGTTGTTACTATAAACTATCAAATTTTAATTGATTAGTTTAAAATAAATTAATATTATCAAAGATTTTAAAAACATTAGAAAAGTCTTTTTTTTCGTTAATTTATTGTTTTAATATTGTTGGCCGAGAAAATTTCGGTCAATCCGCGGTTGCCACGTGTCTTCATTAGGACCGTTGGATCAAATAAAACCGATCAATTTGGGTCATAATCGGAATTAGGCTCAAAATTGAATTGGGCCAGAAAGACTATTTAAATAGCAATTTGGCCCAAAGCCCAAAATCTTATTGGGCCCAAGCCCATTGGATCCAAGCCCAAGCCCATTAGGCCCATGAGAAACTCTATAAATAGAGAACTCATCCTTCATTTGCAAGGTTCAGAAAATTTCTTCTCCTAAGAACTCAGAGAGAATTCTCAAACAACGAAAGACTCTTTGAATCCTGAAGACTGAACGTCACTTGAAGATCAAACACCTGAAAACTGAACGTCACTTGAAGATCAAACACCTGAAGACTTCACCGCTACGCGAAGCTGAAGATTCAACTTCGAGAACAAGCTGCGAAGCCCTCGAGTACGGTTACATTTAAGAGAGAGAATCAGAGGATCAAACATTAGAGATTGTAATCCACTACGCACTGATACATACAAATACATAAATACCACTCAAATTTCATTTACACGTGTCTAAATTTCCTTCGTCGAAATCTCCGTGTGAACAGATTGACACGCCCAGTGGGACAACTCTACCTCTCATCTCTCACTCTTTCAGCTGAAATTAACAATGACATCAAAGAAAGCGACATCCAGGTCCGTCATTTCCAACAGCCCTTACAAGGGACCTGCCACCCGCAGCCGCTTCATCAAAGAAGCCCCGCAGACGGGCAAACACACTCTTGCCATCGTGAGAAAAATTTACAAACGACTGACGGAGTCTGCGCAGGTTGGGATAATCATAAAGGAAAATCCCTTGTTCGATGAGGTTGTTCCCTCCTCTGATCAGTCGGAGAAGGTGTCTGACTCCAAGGTATCTGTAATAATGGCGGATGCGCGCACTAACGACGAAGCGATGGCTGAAATGGAAAAGAAAATTAACTTTATGATGAAAGCAGTCGAGGACAAAGACTTCGAGATTGCCCATCTGAGGAATCAGATGCAAAGTCGTGAGGTCGCGGAGTCAAGTCTAACTCCTGCGGCCAGAAAGAGTGACAAGGAAAAAATTGTCATCTAGGAAGACCAAGCGCAACACTCAACGTCGGTCGCTTCCTTATCTGTCCAACAACTGTAGGACATGATTACCAACACCATCCGAGTCCAGTACGGTGGACCAGCCCAGAGCACCCTCTTGTATACCAAACCGTCTTCCAAGAGGATCGACAACTTGAGGATGCCCACCGGGTACCAGCCGCCGAAATTTCAACAGTTCGATGGGAAGGGCAATCCTAAACAGCACATTGCCCACTTCGTCGAAACGTGCGAGAACGCTGGAACTCGCGGAGACTTGCTGGTTATGCAATTCGTCCGAACTTTGAAAGGAAACGCCTTTGACTGGTACACCGACTTGGAACCCGAAACGATTGACAGTTGGGAGCAGTTTGAGAGAGACTTCTTGAATCGCTTCTACAACACGAGGCGGACAGTCAACATGTCTGAACTCTCGCACACTAGCCAAAGAATGAGCGAGCCAGTCGTCGATTTCATTAACCGTTGGAGATCGTTGAGTCTTGACTGCAAGGACCGACTCAAAGAAGTGTCTGCTGTCGAGATGTGCATCGGCGGCATGCATTGGGGACTTCACTACATCCTACAAGGGATAAAGCCCCAAACATTCGAGGAGTTAGCAACTCGTGCCCATGATATGGAGCTGAGTATTGCCAATAGAGGAAACAAAGACCTCTTAATCCCCGACGTAAAGAAAATAAAGACAGAAATGAAGGGCGTTGGAAAAATCACGAAGAACGTCGTGAAAGAATCTATGGTCGTCAACACGACCCCTTTAAGGTTTTCCTCCAAAGGAAATGAAAACAAGATGGAAAAAAGAAATGACGGAGGCGAGAGACGAGAGACGTCGCCTTACTTTAAAAAAGAGACAAGAAAAAGTCTACCCGTTTCCAGACTCTGACATTCCAGACATGTTAGAGCAATTGCTGGAAACACGACTCATCCAACTTCCAGAATGTAAACGACCAGAAGAGTTAGGAAAGATAAATGATCCTAACTACTGCAAAATCGAGCTGGATCTTGACGAGGTAGCTCAGACAAATCATGTCGCCGTAACAATGAACTCCAACATTCAGTTACCTCCAGATTCATTTGAGAAACAAAATGAAGGTCTGATCCAGTTTGGGACTTTCGAACCAATACTTGTTCAGTTCAGATGTGAGGTCCCAAAGAAGACTTTGCAGGTAAAAACCGAACCTGTCAAAGATGAAGATGAAGGTTGGACCGTCGTAACTCGTCGAAAAATGCGAGGACAAAGATCTATCTAGAAAGAAACCCGCCTATTTCAAGAGTATAGGCGAAAAAGCAAACTTCCAAAGAGGAAAGGAAGAAAGAGTACGAGAAGGCCTAAGCTCGTCGTGGAGGAAAACAAAGACCTCTCTCGACCCCAACAACCTATGACCCTACGAGAATTTTTTCCCAAGGGATTCTTTAATGAAAAGCAGGAAGAAACATTTCGAACTGCTACATGCCTCGTCGTCGGTATAATCGATGACGATAACACTACTCTAAGCGCAACGGAGTTGGTAACGAAGCTGGAGAAAACACCTTCCCTCGAAGTAGCGGAGTTGCCTCAAATGGACGAAACTACTCTTATCGACGCGTTGAAGGACTCTAATGTTTCAAATGCTTCAACCTCTACAGCACATGCATGCGCATCCTGTTGCATGTCTATAGGTTTCACCGACGAAGATTTGATGTTGGGATTGAAACCTCACAATAGACCTTTGTTTGTCTCAGGGTACATCCGAGAACAGAAGGTTGGTCGAATCCTCATTGATGATGGATCAGCTGTCAATATAATGCCGAAATCAGTCATGAAAGTGGTTGGCATTTTAATGGAAGAGTTATCAAGTAGCAGGCTGGTAATCCAGGGCTTCAATCAGGGAGGACAATGAGCGATCGGCATGATTCGCTTGGAGCTCATCATTGGGGACGTAAAAGCACATACCCTATTTCATGTTATAGATTCCAGGACTACCTACAAAATATTATTAGGTCGCCATTGGATTCATGGAAATGGGGTAATAAGTTCCACCTTACATCAATGCTTTAAATTTTATCAAGATGGTGTAAAAAAGGTTGAGGCAGACACTAAGCCATTTTCAGAGGCGGAGTCTCACTTTGCGGACGCCAAATTTTACATAAATGACGACAACGTCGGGGAAATAATGCCGATAGAAATTCCTTTGATCAATAGGGATGATAAACTTAGCGTGAAACAAAAAATTGACGGGGGAAAAGAATCTATCAAAGAAGATAACGTTTCTAGTTTTCAAGAAAGCAAGATATCTGCCAGCCCCACAAAGACTAAGGCCTTGAAGGATGAAAAAGTGTCTAACCCTCCTGTTTTACGCAACGTCTCTTTGTCCCAGCATAAGAAGGGTGAATCGCCATTCGCAGAATGTACGAAAAGTTTGAAAGTTGGTGACATTAAGATCCTGAAAGAAAGCTTTGTCACCCCTCTTACGAAGATAACAAATCAAGAGATCAAGAAGCCTAAAGATACCCAGAAAGGGATGGTCTTGCCTGAGAAACGGACGAAAGAGGGATACGATCCTAAAACATATAAACTGTTAGCAAAAGCAGGTTATGACTTCACAACTCACACAGAGTTCAAGGGCCTGGAAATCTTAGAAGGCAGGCCTATGCTTTCTTCGACACAAAAGAGGCTCCTAAAGGAGGGATACCCCTTACCGGCATCAAGAAAAGGGCTTGGATACATGTTACGTGCTCAATGTGTTAAAATAATTAGGCAATAAGATAGAGAGAGCACTCAGAACATGCAAGCATACATGATCTTATAGCAAGTAGTAAGTATTTTTTCATTCGTTTTCCCACAGAGATTTATTATAAGCTATTCATGAAGTGTAAAGTTAAGAAAGAAGGGGTGGATTTGATGGGGTAAAATTGGTTTTAAATTGTCTATTTCCTACTGAATACGTAGAGGGTAGCAACATAAACAAATGCAAGTCAAAGTTAAACTCAAATGAAAAGAGATGAGAGTTATAAACGAAGATAAAAACAGCTAGACATAATTGTAACTTAAACAGAATTGCGGAAACAACAATTCTACAGCAATTTTAACAACAGCGAAAGTGTGTAAAATGGAGAAACAAGGGCTACTAACGACTCCTCTATAGGCTTTTTCATACGATTCTCAAGCATTGGATCAACTCTCTATGCATCAAACTCACTCAATCTCATGTATCGTCCGATTCCATGCATTAGATTCTTTAGTTTACTCATGTCCAAGTAAGGTCTTAAGCATCTTGTTAAGCAGAAAGTTATGGTTTGTACTAGGAAAACGCCTATTCCTAGGTCGTTTTCTGGCTACCTTAAAAGGCTAGCATGAGTGTATGACTCTGAACTCTTACTCCTTCCAGAGGTTAGGAGTTCTTTGGACAAAATGGATGGCCAATCGAAATTGCCCGTGGGATGAAGCTTACATACAATCAATGCTTCGAGAGCTATCCTACATGCTTGGTTCACGTTTTTTAGCCTATAGTATTGTCATTAGCATGCCCCTATGTGACTTAGTTACTCATGGATATGGGGTAAACTGAAATAAGAGATGAAAGAAACATGCTTAGAAGAGAAATATACTTAAAACAGTAAGGAAAAAACGTAGCAGTAGAAGATGGAAAACTTGTGAAATAATAACTATGCTTTGATTACTTGATTGTTTGAATGGACAAGAAGAGGAACTTAAAGTGCATAATAGAAAGACAGAACACAACGAAATGGACTGATCTAGTTACAAGAAAGGAAACAACAACAAACTAAAGCTGGAAAATAGAAATGAAGACAGAAAGCATAAAAACGAGCGTAAGCGCCTAGTTGCAGATGCCTCGGCTGATGGGGATGAAAGAATAGCTTTGCTTGGATGAATCCAATCGGGAGAGAAGATGAATCTTCTCTCCTTCCTATCAGATTGTCGATTCCAACAGCTGAGACTCCCACACCAACAGACAGAGAAGAACGACAGGAGAAAAGATGGAGCTGCGAGAAGACTTCTACGCTTTCGGATAATGTTTGAACCCTCGACTTTGACCCCCTTTTATAGCAATCTACAGGTGCGTTTGGGCCAAGGAGAACCATCAATCTTCAATGTCATACTTCAGAATGGATGGAGGAGAAAGAACGAATCCCTGAAATAACGGAAATTAACAGAAAAAGATCAGTCAACTTACGGTTTTCACTTGAAACATTGCGGTTTCAGCAATGTTTCCGCAATGCTATCGCAATGCTTGTTTTTCATTCTTTTCCTTCGGTTTTCAACCCTTTTCTTTCCTATTGTACATAAGTCCTAATTTAGCTACCTTCTTCTAATTCTCATATTTAAGCATAGGTTTAGGCTAAATGTTATCAAAAACACCTAAGAGTGAACATCTTTCTAAGATAATTAAGTCCTAAAAAGGTCACTTTTGGAGACGTAACACACCCCCAAACTTAAGGTTTTGCTTGTCCTCGAGCAATCTAAGGACTTTCCTAGGCTGCTGTTTCTTCTTCTTTAACCACTTACTAACTCCCTATATTCTTATCTACAGCAGTGCTGTCCTGTGACACACTTCTAAGCTTAAAACTACCCTCTCATCTAGCTTCTTCTGATTTCGCATGCCTAATACTCCTACCGTCTTTATTAACTCCCTACACTGATCTACCTGCTTTTGTCATATCCTGCCACTATCCCTAAGGTTTCAAATTCTACCTAGCTTTACCCCAGACTCAGTACATGCTTCTAGTTTATACCTATGAGCTACCTAGGATTCCTTAGAGTCATGCCAGTCTTAGTATTAATGGTGACAGTAGTACTTTTAGAGAACAACCTAAACCCTGGCATCACTACATTGGATATACACTCATCTCCCTAAACAACCCTACAAGCTACAACTTTGTGCTCAGCTAATTGAGGATCAGAGTTCTTTTTATCAGGACATCTAAGCCACAAAGTTGCAACTCCTAGGTATACATTCTTCTTCCCTACTTTTTTTTTTTTTTTTTTTTCATAGGTGGAGCCTTTCCTTTGGTTGCCTTTTGATGCAATGCCACTTGTGGGTTACACACTTGGCACTGATTACTCAGCAACCTAAGAGAGACTCCCCTCTTTATTCTATTTTTCATTTTTTTTTCTTCTCATTTCATTATTTTTGTCAAGGAGAAGAAGAATGCTTATGTTTTAAGGGAGAGAGGAATGTTCCTAGGCCTAGGGTGGCCTCCCCCAAACATCAACTACTCATTGTCCCCAATGAGTGTCTGAGGTGGCACACCCCCAAACTTGTCCTAGAAGCATCTAGTCTAAGGTAAAACAAAGAGAATCTAAAAGCCCTAGGCATAGACAGAACATTCTAAAAGAAAATATTACAGCAGCAGAAAACTGAAAAAAACAGACAGGCAAGGACTTACAGCTATGCATGCTGAGCTTTTTAGAGGTTAATTTAAACTATCAAAGGGTGTCCTATGACACTCATCCAGCATGCTTTAAGATAAGCTATATACGGTAGTCATGATAGCAGCAAAAGATAGAATTTAAACAGATCACAGCCTAGCTAAACAGACAGTCCAAAACATGCATTCAGTAATAAAAATTGCGGTTACCGCAATTATTTCGCAATAGATCCAGGGCAGGTATAACAGTGATTAAGGCCCCTAAGCATGTTTTTTTTCCGTCACTCAAGCTCTACAAAAATAAAACTAAACTAACCTACCTACTCAGCTATCATCAGACTACACTAAACAATTAAAAAAAACTTTAAACTAAGCAACCAAAACAGATCAAAATATTAACTAAAAACAGCATAATTCACATGGTCAAACAGAAAGCAGATTTTTTTTTTCTTTTTTTTTTTTATTGTAAGGGAACATCAATACTCCCTTGAGTGCAATGCAAACCAGCACTCAGATGTCTTCATCCTCATCAGGCCGTCGTGGTCGTGGAGGCACCCATGGATTCAGGAGATTCGTGGGAAAATCAGGGAAGATGCATCCAAGTTGGTCAGCAACTTCCTTGTCCCGTGCCTGTGCGTAAGTGGCCCATTGAGCCATCCTCTTCTGCATATCCATCAGGCAAGCTGATAACTCCATTTTGGAGCTATTAAATACGTCCTAATCATAGCTAAAGTCCGCTTCCAATTGATTAAATGTATCTCTTTTGTAGGAGAAAAGCGGCAAAGAGCTCGTGCGTCCATTGGGCATGTTCGAGAGCTTAAAGCAGAGTTTTAGCGCCCCGGGAATGCATCGGGAAGAGGGAAATTTGTTCCGTGAAGAAACGGGCCAAAACAGCCTTGGAGAGGCATTGCATCAGCCCCAAACTCGAGAGCCAGCGTCGAGCTATAGCGTCGAGACGCTGGCTCGACGCGCGGCTCGACGCAGGAAAAACCCGAGAGCAAGCGTCGAGTGATAGCGTCGAGACGCTAGCTCGACGCTGCCCTGGCGTCGAGACCCTGCTTGGCGTCGAGACGCTCCGGAGGAGGCGCGCGCAGGAAATTCATCGGGGCAGCGTCGCGACGCTGGCCTTGCGTCGCGACGCCAGCGCGCGCGCGCGGATTACTTAGGGCACAGCGTCGAGACGCTAGGCCCAGCGTCTCGACGCTACGACGAAGGCAGTAGCTAAAAGACGATTTTTCTGCAGATTTTTGGAGGAAGCTTTTCTCCTTCATCTCTCAACGGAATCCGGCGATTCTTCTCTCCTTCTTCCCCATTTTCTCTCTATTTTCCGTGGAGCTCCGCCATTGTTGGCATGCGAGTGAGCTCCACTTCCATTTGTAATAGGTAGATGAACTCTTCATTGGTCGTTGGTGGAGCGGGATTGACGAACCGCGCCATGAGCGACTAAGGTAAGAGTGACGGTTTGGGATTTTGTTTAGGGGAATTTTGTTAGACCTTTATGGCTTTGATAATCTGAGTTTAATTCGCATATTGGTTCTGTTTACATTGCATTTGTTTACCTTGCTTAATCCAACGCGCATGTTAAATTACGTTGATTGACACTCGGGTAGTTTCGCATGTTGTGTACGTTAAAGAGTAGCGATGCCGTGCCTCTCACTGCTCGACTAAGTAACACAGGTAAATAGAACTAAATCGAAGTATCGGGTCGGGTAGGATAATTGTTGGTTGCATACAGCGTTTGCGGGCAACCTACTAGCAATTAGAATTCACGCCCGAATGTTCGTCGCGGTTAGCTAGTAACTGTCTAAATTCATCTTAGGACTGATCATCTTAATGTGAGATTAGATAACGTGTAATTAGGACTGTGTGGCCTAATTAAAATCCATGGAGTCGGCTACTTTGGGGCTTCTCTGGTAGTCGTCCGCGTGCTTGGTAAACTGAATTCCATGTTATTAGAATTAAATGATAAGTTGTAATTGTCTAACAATTGACCCCGAGACTCCCCAAACCGTGCACACGTTTTCTACATATTATTTCTTCCTTCCGTTAGCTTTTGCATTATTTCCTATTTGCATGATAAAACCCCCCGTTACCAATTAATCAATCATATCCCAATTTCACTAGTAAATTCAACTCTCCTATTCCTTGGATCGACCCTGTTACCACTGGCTGCAAAGCCTTGGTCATAGGCTTTATAAATCGTATTTTGGCAAGCCTCGACAGCTTGAGTTTATAACGATAGTTCAAAAATATCGTTACCAAAATTGGCGCCGTTGCCGGGGAATAGGCAATTGATTGAATTTATGATTGAAGTTTGAATTTGATTCATTGGTGGTTGACTGAAAATTTTTCTGTTTGTATGTTGTATGTTTAGATTTTTGTTTGTGTATGACCCGTTCCTCTGAGGGTAGTTTGCAGTATATTCCTGAGATTGACAGAGAGGAGCGGCGGTTACGTAGAGAAGCCCGGGAGGGGCAAGGAACGTTGGAAAGAGAAGAAGGCAATCCCTTCTTATTTGACGAGATGGCGCAAGGCGATGCGCCACGGACGCTGAAGCAACTGGCAGCGCCAGACCTGAACCTGCAGCCCTTGTGCATTAACTACCCCGTGGTAGCAGGTAACTTTGAGCTGAAATCTGGTTTAATTCACCAGTTACCTTCTTTCCATGGAAATGCAGGTGAGGACGCGAACAAACATTTGATGGAGTTCCATTGCGTCTGCGCGGGGATGAAGCCCGCAGGAGTCACGGAAGAGCAGCTGAACATGAGGGCATTCCCCTTCACGCTCAAGGACAAGGCCAAGGATTGGCTGTATTATTTGCCTTCCGGATCCATCACCACGTGGCAGGACATGAAGCGGGTATTTTTAGAAAAATACTTTCCCGCATCCTTAGCCACCACTCTGAGGAAGAGGATTTATGGGATCACTCAGGATGTAGGTGAGTCCCTGCATGAGTATTGGGAACGCTTTGGGCGCCTGTGCGCGAGTTTCCCACACCACCAGATCGCCGATCAGCTGCTCATACAGTATTTCTATGAGGGGATGACGCCCCACGATAGGCAGATGATCGATGCAGCGAGTGGAGGGGCACTGATTGACAAGACCCCAGTTGAGGCCAAGCAGCTCATTGCAAATATGGCTACAAACTCGCAGCAGTTTGGGATCAGGGGGCAAGGACAAGTGCACAGCGTGGCTCAGAGCCATGAGATGTCTGAAATGAGGGCCCAGGTGGCCGAGATAGGGAGTATGCTTAAGAAAATTGTTGGAGGACACCGCGAAGAGGCGGAGGTCAATGCAATCGGGGGGTATGCTTCCAACCCAAGGAAGTATGATCCATATGCTAACACTTACAACCCCGGTTGGCGTGACCATCCTAACTTCAGCTATGGGAATAGGGAAGGACAAACTCGCTTCCAAGGCCAGTCCCAGGATAGGCCTAACTCTTCCACCCAGGCTCAAGCTTCGAGCTCCTCCAGCTCACTTGAAGATATGGTCAGGACCATCGTGACTAGCACCAGCCAGTTCCAGAAAGAGGCTCGCGAGGAGCTTAATTCTCATAATGCAGAGCTGCAGAATTTGAACAAGCAGCTGACACAAATGGCGGTGTCTATTAGTAAGATCGAGAGCAAGAGCTCGGGGAAGCTTCCTTCCCAAACTACAGTTAACTCATGTGAGAACGTGAGTGCCATTCAGCTGCGCAGTGGGAAGTCACTTTCCACCAGAGCTGCGAAGGAAGCCACGGACAGCCTGAACAAGTCCGCCCCGACTGCTCTTGAGACTCAGAATGAGAAAAGAAATGAGAAGGTCAGTGTACCTGTGGATGTTGCCAAAGCACCATTCCCGAGTAGGCTTGCGAAGCCTACTTTGGAATCCGACGACGAGGAGGTCCTGCGAACCTTCCAAAAGGTGATGGTGAATATCCCGCTCCTAGAGGCAGTCAGTCAAGTGCCCAAATATGCAAAATTCTTAAGGAGCTGGTGCACTACGAAGAGGAAGTCCAGAGGGACTGAGAAAAAGAAAGAAAACGTCTCTGCCATACTCCCAGGTACGTTGCCTGCAAAGTGCAACGATCCAGGTACTTTTACTATCCCTTGCACTATAGGTAGTAAAATTGTTCATAATGCCATGTTAGACCTAGGAGCCTCTGTTAATGTTATGTCTTATGCATTATATCGTGAACTGAATTTAAATGAAATGCATAAGTGTAATGTTTCTGTTCAGTTGGCTAATGGGTCGAGCATCTGTCCTAGGGGGAAGGTAGAGGATGTTTTAGTTAGAGTTGGGAATATGACGTTTCCCGCTGATTTCCTTGTTTTAGATATGAAAGAAAGTTCATTGCATGCTTCGTCCTCTATGCTGTTAGGACGCCCTTTTCTTAAGACCGCTAGGGTCAAAATCGATGTGTATAAGGGCGTCGTGTCGTTAGAGTTTGATGATACTTTGCATGAGTTTTCTTTATTTGATGGGAAATCTGTTGCGAATGTTTCTGTTGTTTGTGAGCATGATGAGAATGGGAGTCTACCCTCGCGCTTGAGGGATGGTTCCCATGTCTCGGTTAAAATTTCTGATTTGAATTTGATGGATGATACTGCTGGATTTTGCACTAACATGTCTGATATTCACGTGCCCGAGGCACGAAGAGTGCAAAATGTTTTTCAGGTGGATGGTGGAAAAGGTGTGGCCTTGGACAAGTCTGGATCGTCCCCCGCACCTACAGACTATGGATGAGTCTGTCGAGAGAATACAGTCGAGCAACCGACTTTAAAAATTCTGCGCTTCTCGGAGGCACCCGAGTGTTGAACTGTTTTTATGCTTTAGTTTAGTTTTATCGCTTTTTAGTATTAAATTAGCTTGCTGTTTTTTTTAGGAATCAAGGAAGAGAGGGCAATTTTGGGCTCTGATGCGTTCGTGCGCCGCTTCCTCGCCCTCGCCAGCTTCACAAAGAGTCAGGGAAGTGTATTTCTTCTTCCCTCTTACTTCTTGCATCTGACTGGTTGGCATTGAGGACAATGCCAAATTTTGAAGTTGGGGGTGGAGTAGTCCGATGGATATGCATGTGTAGTTTGTTGAGAAGTGTTATAAAGATATTGAAGTGCTTGGGACTCTGTTTACTGTTTTCTGACTGTGATAGCCTAGGAAATGCATGTTGGAAATCTGAGCATGTTCATAATCGAGTTTTTGCATGAGTTTTGTGTTTATTAGGTTCATGTCAAAAATTTTAAAATTTTTTCTGTTGCTCCCTTGCACTCATCGCGCACTTAGCAACTTCTCCCTAGATTCCGTAAGCTTGGTTTATCGCATGTTTAGCTAATTCTCGTTGTCACCCCGAAAGGCACCCTTAGGTAGCTTGTTGCATGAGAGTTAGTAGCCAATTAATTGAGGAAGCATGTGCTTAGCCTAATAAAAAATATAGAAAAGCATGTTTTGTAGAAAAGTTCCTCTCGAGGCGCTCCTCCTTCTTATTTGCGCTTAAAAGAAGTGAGCGTTAGTCCTTAAAAACGTGAAGTTTTATGCATGAATTTGACGTGTTAGGCAACTCGAGTAGGAAAGAAAAAGAAATGAAAGGTTGGTTCAAAGAACCCAAATAAAAGAGTACAAAGTACTTTTGAAAAGAAAGAAAAAGAATGAGAAAATAATTAGGTCTCTTAATTTGTTTCTCTCTCTCGTGTAAGTCAAGTGTAGCTGTTCTTAAATGCTAGAAGTAGGGGGAAAATGGGATGTGCGTTGCATGTTGGTTTTCCGGGTTTACGTGAGTTTAGGAGTAGTTGTCTAGCACACACACACGTTAGGGGGCAAGAGTTAATTTTTGATATGTCCTAGTTAATACATGAACAAAATGCTTCCATGATTATGCTCGTGTTTAAATTTCAATATGCATGGAGGTTTGAGTTAGAATATATGTAAACGCGTCCTTAGAGTCAATGTCTTTGTAGTGCTTGCTCGAGGACTAGCAATGTTTAAGTTGGGGGTGTTTGATAACTCCATTTTGGAGCTATTAAATACGTCCTAATCATAGCTAAAGTCCGCTTCCAATTGATTAAATGTATCTCTTTTGTAGGAGAAAAGCGGCAAAGAGCTCGTGCGTCCATTGGGCATGTTCGAGAGCTTAAAGCAGAGTTTTAGCGCCCCGGGAATGCATCGGGAAGAGGGAAATTTGTTCCGTGAAGAAACGGGCCAAAACAGCCTTGGAGAGGCATTGCATCAGCCCCAAACCCGAGAGCCAGCGTCGAGCTATAGCGTCTCGACGCTGGCTCGACGCGCGGCTCGACGCAGGAAAAACCCGAGAGCAAGCGTCGAGTGATAGCGTCGAGACGCTAGCTCGACGCTGCCCTGGCGTCGAGACCCTGCTTGGCGTCGAGACGCTCCGGAGGAGGCGCGCGCAGGAAATTCATCGGGGCAGCGTCGCGACGCTGGCCTTGCGTCGCGACGCCAGCGCGCGCGCGCGGATTACTTAGGGCACAGCGTCGAGACGCTAGGCCCAGCGTCTCGACGCTACGACGAAGGCAGTAGCTAAAAGACGATTTTTCTGCAGATTTTTGGAGGAAGCTTTTCTCCTTCATCTCTCAACGGAATCCGGCGATTATTCTCTCCTTCTTCCCCATTTTCTCTCTATTTTCCGTGGAGTTCCGCCATTGTTGGCATGCGAGTGAGCTCCACTTCCATTTGTAATAGGTAGATGAACTCTTCATTGGTCGTTGGTGGAGCGGGATTGACGAACCGCGCCATGAGCGACTAAGGTAAGAGTGACGGTTTGGGATTTTGTTTAGGGGAATTTTGTTAGACCTTTATGGCTTTGATAATCTGAGTTTAATTCGCATATTGGTTCTGTTTACATTGCATTTGTTTACCTTGCTTAATCCAACGCGCATGTTAAATTACGTTGATTGACACTCGGGTAGTTTCGCATGTTGTGTACGTTAAAGAGTAGCGATGCCGTGCCTCTCACTGCTCGACTAAGTAACACAGGTAAATAGAACTAAATCGAAGTATCGGGTCGGGTAGGATAATTGTTGGTTGCATACAGCGTTTGCGGGCAACCTACTAGCAATTAGAATTCACGCCCGAATGTTCGTCGCGGTTAGCTAGTAACTGTCTAAATTCATCTTAGGACTGATCATCTTAATGTGAGATTAGATAACGTGTAATTAGGACTGTGTGGCCTAATTAAAATCCATGGAGTCGGCTACTTTGGGGCTTCTCTGGTAGTCGTCCGCGTGCTTGGTAAACTGAATTCCATGTTATTAGAATTAAATGATAAGTTGTAATTGTCTAACAATTGACCCCGAGACTCCCCAAACCGTGCACACGTTTTCTACATATTATTTCTTCCTTCCGTTAGCTTTTGCATTATTTCCTATTTGCATGATAAAACCCCCCGTTACCAATTAATCAATCATATCCCAATTTCACTAGTAAATTCAACTCTCCTATTCCTTGGATCGACCCTGTTACCACTGGCTGCAAAGCTTTGGTCATAGGCTTTATAAATCGTATTTTGGCAAGCCTCGACAGCTTGAGTTTATAACGATAGTTCAAAAATATCGTTACCACAAGCCATGGACAGTGACTGATCAGAAGCCAACCTATCCATCTCGAATTCCATGTTCCCCTTCCTTTTTAGCCTCAAGCCAGCAGGTAGCTCCAAGTGGCCTGTGTAAGCCATCTGCTGCTCCATCCGCTCAATGGGAACCCCTGCAAGCAAACAGAGTTTAGTTATAGTATTAGGGAAAAACAATGGGCCCTTACCCTTCTTGGCGCACTCAGCAATGGCAGCTGACATGACTTCACCCACGTTGATCGTGAGACCTCGCATGATTGCATAGACCAGCAGCGATCTGCCCTGGTTGATGGTGGTCTCATGAGTCACGGGGGACAGCTTCCTCCTCACGAAGGCAAACCATACAGCCGCCTTAGCTGTGAGGTTTGCACTCATGAGAGTGTGCCTCCCATTGCGTGACACGGTCCAGGATGCTTCAGGCTGGCCAATGGTCCGAATGGCCTCTTCCAGGACTGCCTCAGTAGGCTCATCAACAATCCTCGCATAGTCAGTATGTTTTTGGCCCTTGAGGCCATAGGCTTCGTTGATGGCTTTTGCTGAGAAGTCCACTTCTACCCCCCTGACCACAGACAATTCCTCCTCAGAATTCCTCAGGTTGGCGTAGAAGTCATACACCATGCTTGTGTAAGCCGGATTGGGTGGTCTGCACAACTCCTCCCATCCATGATTTGTAATTCCTACGCGCAAGAACTGCGGCAGGTCAGCAGGTCTGTCGAGGAAGCCCTTCTCGTGCAGCAACTCCCTCTTCCTCAGCTCAACGCCTCTGGACTCAGCGTTAGAGGACACGTACCTCACCGAGTGAGGCTCATCTTCAGGGTAAAGCTTGGCCTTCCCTTTGTCCTTTGGCTTGGCTGACTCAGCAGCCTCAATCTTGAGCTTCTTGAGCGATGGCTCAACACTCTCTCCCTCTGATGCCAGCGCCCTCTTGGCCTTCTTCTTCTTTGATTTCTTGGACCGCTTGGCCTTGATAATCTTGGCAGCCTTCTTCTTCTTCAGCTTTGCCTTGGTGGTGATCTGCTGGAGGCAAGCCCCCAGTGTTTCTTCCATGGAATCATCCTTCTGCGCAGGACTCTCAGGGCTGGCCTCCCTCAACGGAGAGAAGACTTCCTCTTCCTCAGCTTCCCCACTGCCCTGCGTTGATTCTTGGTACTCCCCATATGGGAATTCAGGGTCAGGCCGTGGAGAAGTGGGCGACGGAGCGGTGCTTTGTGCTGCCGTAGGGGTCTGTGCAGAACTCTGCGGTGATGAAGGCACCTCAGGGCTCTGAACCGGTGGAGATGGTGAAGGGTTGCGCTCAGCTGTCTCGTGAGATGGCTGGCCTCGTTCTTGACTCTCCACAGAGGGAGTCTTGTTCTTGATTCCTTCCTCGGCCACAGCCATACTCCACTTTCGCTTCTTGGGTGTGCCTGCTGGTTCAGAGGGTCCAACAGGTATCTCTGTGACGACCTTCCACTTCTTCTTGCGAATCGGAAGTTTGGGAAGGCGTTCGGTGCGCGCAGCATTAGCCTCAGCCAAGGCAAGCAGTGCGTCTCTTGCAGTCGTTTCAGCTTCGTCAGCCTTCTTCTTGGCCGCAGATCTTTCAGCCCTCGTGAGTACCATTGTTGAATCGTGGAGGTTTGGAGAGAAGAATCACAGATGAAGAGAAACGCAGATTTCTTGGAGTTCAGATAATTGGGAAATCGTATAGATCAACGCGCGTCTCAACGGATATAAAGAAAACGGAAAAATCCCAACGGCTATATTTTTGCGGATCCTGCAAATCCAGCGCAATTCTAGTGACCGTTGGAGATATTTTCCATTTAAATGTCAATCTTTGCTCAACCGTATCTTTGATTTGGCCCAATATCTTCTTGATTTTTAAAGCTGGATTTAATCTCCTTGATTCCCTCTATTGATTCCCTACAAAAAGAAATAAAATCAACATCAAATTCGTAATTAAAATCATACAAAAAGATACACAAACGATAACCGGAAAAATGGAAAAAAATAAACTAAGGCATGAGCCTCATATTGACGAGCACAGCAATCACTCGTCCTCTCTCGTTCTTAATTTCACGCTTCAGTCAAGAGGAAGGCCGAGAGAGTCTTCACATCCCCTTCCTCATAGTAGTGCTTCAATCTTGCACCGTTAACCATGAATGGTTGTCCTTGCTGCAGGTTCTTTATCTCGATGGCACCATGAACAAACACATTAGTAATTACAAATGGACCTGACCATCTAGACTTAAGTTTGCCTGGAAATAATTTCAATCGTGAGTTAAATAATAAGACAAGTTGACCTTTCTTAAAGTCCTTGATCCTAAGTCTACTATCGTGCCAAATCTTGGTCTTTTCCTTATACATTTTGGCATTTTCATAAGACATATGCCTAAGCTCATCAAGCTCGTGTAATTGCAACGACCGCAACGTTCCCGCATCGGTCACGCAATAATTCAACTCTTTTAACGCCCAAAATGCCTTAATTTCTAACTCAAATGGAAGATGACAAGCTTTACCATACACAAGTCTGTAAGGAGACATGCCTAGGGGTGTCTTATATGCAGTTCTATACGCCCAAAGTGCATCCTCGAGTTTAAATGACCAGTCCTTTCTATTAGGTTTGACCACTTTTTCTAAGATGTTCTTAATCTCCCTATTAGAAATTTCAGCCTGACCATTCGAGTGTGGGTGATAGGGAGTGGCTACTCTATATCTAATGTTATACTTAGCCAACACTCTCTCCATAGCCTTATTAATGAAATGTGTCCCCTCATCACTAATGATAGCACGTGGTGTTCCAAACCTAGTAAAAATGTGCCTATGCAAGAATTTTATGACTGTTTTGGCATCATTATTGGGACATGTTATAGCCTCTACCCACTTGGATACATAGTCTACTGCCACTAATATGTAAAGGTTACCTGAGGATGGGGGAAATGGTCCCATGAAGTCAATGCCCCATACATCAAAGAGCTCCAACTCTAAGATGTAGGTGAGAGGCATTTCATCCTTGCGACTGAGGTTACCTGTTCTTTGGCATTCATCACAGCTGTGGGCATAGTTGTGGGCATCCTTGAAGATCGTTGGCCAATAGTAGCCACTCTGAAATACCTTTGCAGCTGTTCTTTGGCCACCAAAGTGTCCACCATAAGGAGCTGTGTGGCAGTGCTGCAGCACAGACTTCGCCTCAGCAGCTGAAACACACTTCCTTAGCAAGCCGTCAGCACATGTTTTGTAAAGTGTGGGGTCATCCCATATGAATTTCCTTGCCTCATGAAGAAACCTTTTCTTCTCTTGTCCTCCCTTGAAAGTTGGTAGTACCTGTGATGCAAGGAAGTTAGCAATGTCAGCAAACCAAGGTTCCTCATCGTTATCACGATGAGTCAATACAAAGACATGTTCATTAATAAAGGCATCAGAAATTGCGGGTTCCGCAATTTTTTCGCAATTATGCTGCAATCAAGAAAGGTGATCCGCAACCACATTTTCACTTCCTTTCTTATCTCTAATGTCTAGATCAAACTCTTGCAGCAGCAGTACCCACCTAATCAACCTAGGCTTAGCATCAGCCTTCCTCATAAGGTACTTTAAAGCAGAATGGTCAGTGTACACAATTGTTCTGGTGCCTACAATATAGTTCCTAAATTTCTCACAAGCAAACACTACAGCTAGCATCTCCTTCTCAGTGGTTGTGTAGTTGCATTGTGCGTCATTAAGTGTCTTACTAGCATAATAGACAGGGTGTGTTAACTTGTCAATCTTCTGTCCTAACATAACCCCTACAGCATAGTCACTAGCATCACATAACATCTCAAATGGGAGATCCCAATTTGACCCTACTATAATAGGTGCTGTGACTAGTGCTCTCTTAAGGGTTTTCCAAGCTAGGACACACTCTTTAGAGAAAACGAATGGTTTGTTTAGCTCTAGAAGCTCACATAGAGGCTTGGAGATCTTAGAAAAGTCCTTAATGAACCTTCTATAGAAACCAGCATGCCCTAAGAAACTTCTAATGGCCTTGAGATTCTGGGGTTCTACCAATTTCTCTATTATTTCAATTTTTGCTCTGTCAACTCTTACACCTGCCCTTGACACTCTATGACCTAAGACAATCCCCTCATCCACCATGAAATGACACTTTTCCCAATTTAGGACTAGGTTGGTCTCCTCACACCTAGCCAAGACTTGTCCTAGGTTCTCTAGACAGTTTGTAAATGAATCCCCAAAGACTGAGAAATCATCCATGAATATCTCTATCATGGACTCATCCAAATCAGAGAAGATTACCAACATGCACCTTTGGAAAGTTGCCGGTGCATTGCATAAGCCAAAAGACATTCTGCGAAAGGCAAAAGTTCCAAAAGGGCAAGTGAAGGTAGTCTTCTCTTGGTCCTTAGGGTCTATAGTAATCTGGTTATACCCTGAATAACCGTCTAAGAAACAGTAGTAGGCTCTACCAGCTATTCTGTCTAACATTTGGTCAATGAATGGTAGAGGGAAATGGTCTTTTTTGGTCTCTTTATTTAGTTTCCTATAATCCATGCAAACTTTCCACCCTGTGATAGTCCTAGTTGGAATCAGTTCATTGTTCTCATTGACTACCACAGTCATCCCCCCCTTCTTAGGTACACATTGTATAGGGCTCACCCACTGGCTACTAGCTATGGGGAAGATCACACCAGCATCTAACCATTTAATTATTTCTTTCTTAACCACCTCTTTCATAGAGGGATTCAGCCTACGTTGGTGATCTACTCTAGGTGTATGCTCTTCCTCTAGTATAATCTTATGCATGCAATAAGAAGGGCTAATGCCTCTAATATCAGCAATAGTCCATGCAATAGCCTTCCTATGTTGCTTAAGTAGTAAAATCAGTTCAACCTCATGCTTTTCACTTAATTTAGAAGAAATAATTACAGGCAAAGTATCATTACTTCCTAGATATGCATACTTGAGGTGAGTGGGGAGAGGTTTCAATTCTAATACAGGTGGATGCTCAATGGATGGTTTTAAAGGATTTAGGGATCTATTAGTTAAGTCATTATTTATACATACATGCTGTGTTTTATCTACAGGTATATCCATTATCTCAGATACATTCAAATCAGCTACATCTAATTGTACATATTCATTAGCATGCTTAGTTAATAATACATGCTCCAGGTGTTCTTCCATTAGTGAATCAACAATGTCCATGCTAGCACAAGATTCAGAGTCAGAGGGGTACTGTTAAGTCTCTGAAAGTGACTTATTTAGGACCCATTTAGCTTAAGAAGATGTACACATTTAGGTGTTTTTGTGAGCATTTAGCTTAAACCTATGCTTTAATATGAGAATTAGAAGAAGCTAGCTAATCTAAGACTTATGTACAATAGGTAGAAAAAGGGTTGAAAACCGAAGAAAAAGAATGAAAAAATCGCATTGCGACAGCATTGCGAAAACATTGCTGAGGCCGCAATTATTCAAGTGAAAACCGTAAGTTGACTGATCTTTTTCTGTTAATTTCCGTATTTTCAGGGATTCGTTCTTTCTCCTCCATCCATTCTGATATATGACGTTGAAGATTGATGGTTCTCCTTGGCCCAAACGCACCTGCAAACTACTATAAAAGGGGGCCAAAGTCGGAGGTTTGATCATCATCCGAAAGCGTGAAGTCGTCTAGCAGTCCATCTGTTCCACTGTTTTTCCTTTGCCGTCTGTTGGTTTGCGAAGCTCAGCTGCTGGAGTCGATAATCTGATAGGAAGGAGAGTAGATTCTTCTTCTCTCCCGATTGGATTCATCCACGCAAGGCTGTCTTTTTGATCCTTCATTCGAGGCGATTGCGACGAGGCTTCAAGCACCATTTTACAAGCTTTCTGTCTTTCTTTTCTGTTTTACATTTCTGCTTCGTGCTGTCCTTTTCTTAAGTAGCTAGATTAGTTTATTTCGTTGCTTTCTGCCTTGTTGCTATTTACTTTAAAGCTTTCATCTGTTCGTCAAACAATTTCAGTAATCGAAGTACGTTTCTGCATTTCTCACTTCCCATTTCCTGCTACGGTTTTACTTCCTGTTCTAAGTTTATTCCTCTTCTAAGCATGTCTGTTTTATCGTCCATTTCTGTTCACCTTGCATCCATGAGTAGCTAAATCACCTAGGGGCATGCTAATGACAGAACTATAGGCTAAAAAATGTGCATCAAGTATGTAGGATAGCTCTCGAATCATTGATTGTATGTAAGCTTCATCCCACGGGCAATTTCGATTGGCCATCCATTTTGTCCAAAGAACTCCTAACCTCTGGAAGGAGTAAGAGTTCAGAGTCATATAAGCATGCTAGCCTTTCATGGTAATCAGGAAACGGCCTAGGAATAGGCGTTTCCCTAGTACAAACTAAACACACCTGCTTAAACAAGATGCTTAAGTCCTTACTTTGAAGTCGAGTAAACTTAAGACTCTAATGCATGGAATCGGACGATACTTGAGATAGAGTGAGTTTGATGTATAAAGAGTTGATCCAATGCTTGAGAATCGTAATAAAATGCCTATAGGATAGTCATTAGTAGCCCTTAATTCACCCATTTACGCAGTTTCGCTGTTATTTAATTGCGGTAACATTGCGGTCCTCGCAATTCTGCCAGATTTTCATTCTGTTTAGCTGTTTTCTTCTTCGTTTATCAATTCCATCTCTTGTCCTTTGAGTCTGATTTCAACTTTAATTTGTTTATGTTATATCCCTTTTTACATTCAGCAAACAGTAGATAATTAAAAACCAATTTTACCCCATCAAATTCATCCCATCTTTCTTAACAATCACACTTCGCGAATAGCTAAAAATGAGTCTCTGTGGAAAAAACGAATGAAATATACTTACTACTTGCTGTGAGACCATGTATGCTTGCATGTTCTAAGTGCTCTCTCTACCGTTTTGCATATTTATCTTTACACATTGAGCACGCAACAAGTTTTTGGCGCCGCTGCCGGGGACTTATTTTAAGTGAAAACGAAGTTTGTTAAGTCTGAAACATCAAAGTATTTTCCATTGAATTTGATCCATTTTCATTTCTTTTTCAGGTACCATTTAGGGTAGTTTATGAATGAGACTCCATCTAGTGATCTAGAGTTCAACCCTGAGCCCGAGAGATTACTTAGAGCTAGGAATAGAGCCAAGAAACGTCTCTTTAAACAAACCCTTTTACCTCCAATCATTGCAGAGACTACAATTCCTCCGCAATTACCTCAAGAAGAAATGGCTGGAGTAAATCAAAACCTGGTGCCTGTCACTCGCAATCCCATTGAAATAGCGAATGACAAGGATAGCGCCATCCTTTCATATTTAGTACCTATGCCTGGGGAGCTGAACCCCAGCATAATCCGTCCTGAAATCACTGCCAACTCATTCGAGTTAAAGCCAGTGATGTTCCAAATGTTGTCCACTGTGGAACAATTCTTTGGAATAGAAAATGAGGACCCCCATAACCACCTCAGGAACTTCCTAGGAGTTAGTGACACATTCCTAATCCCTGGAGTTTCCCAAGAAGCCCTGAGGCTATATCTTTTCCCTTACTCTTTGAGGGACAAAGCCAAAACATGGTTGAACTCATTACCCTCTGGATCTGTCCGCAATTGGACAGATTTAGCAGAAAAATTCCTAGTCAAATATTTCCCACCAGATAGGAATTCAACCTTTCGTGATGATATCATAAAATTCAAACAAGCTCCAAGTGAGTCTCTTCACGAAGCTTGGACAAGATTTAAAGACCTTCTCATTAAATGTCCACACCATGGCATTCCATGGTGTATCCAAATAGAAGTCTTCTTTAAAGGATGCAACCCCAGCACCAGACAAGTTCTAAATTCATCTGCTGGTGGTTCCATGTTGTCCAAGAGTTACAACGAAGCTTATGAGATCTTGGAGAAGATCTCAACATCTCATTGTAGGTGGTCAGACGATCCAGTAGAGCCAACTAGGGCTCAAGACAAGGATGCTCTAAGCGCCATGAGCACCCAAATAAACGCCCTGACCAACCTAGTTAAGCAAATGGCTCAGGCCAATCTCCAAACCAGTGCCAATACCGCCACAGCCATGTCAATGGGCACCCAACCAAATCAAGGCGAGGCACCTATCTGTGGATTCTGTGGGGAAGGGCACCCATATGAATACTGCCCTGGGAATCCATCCTCAGTCTGCTATGTAGGAAGCCAGCAGCAGCCAAGGAACAACCCCTACTCACAAACTTACAATCCTGGTTGGAGAAACCACCCTAACCTGTCATGGGGTGGCCAACAGAACACTAACCAAAAGCCTTACAATCAACCTGTAGGATCTTCTGTAGAAAACCTACTCAAGGAATATATAGCTAAGAATGATGCTACTCTTCAGAGCCAACAAGCTACTCTTAGGAGCCTAGAGAACCAAATAGGCCAATTAGCCAATGAACTTAAAAGTAGGCCCCAAGGTAGACTCCCTGCTGACACCGAGGTACCAAGGAGAGATGGCAAAGAGCAAGTTCAAGCAATTGAACTTAGGAGTGGAAGACCATTGGTGAGTAACACAAAGGACACACCAAAGAGAGTAGAGAACACTGAGTCTAGTGCTCCACTGGAGTCTCTGCCAAGCCAAGGTCCACCACCAACTAACACATCAGGAGCCAGGCTAGAGCCAATTGTTGAGGACGTAGAAGAAATTCCAAGGCCTCCCCCTATCATAAGGCGACCTGACGTGCCTGCCTATGTGCCACCACCTCCATATCCTCGAAGGCTGAAGAAGAAGCAGGAACAGGAAGTTCATTTTAATAAATTCTAAGAAATACTTAAGCAAGTGCATGTTAACATTCCTTTTGTGGAGGTTTTACAATCGATGCCTTCATATGTAAAGTTTTTGAAGGACATTATTACTAACAAAAAAATAATTGGTGAGTTTGAAACAGTAAACCTCACCGAGGAGTGCAGTGCCATCCTCCAGAACAAGCTACCCAAGAAGGAGAAGGATCCTGGTTCCTTCACCTTACCTGTAGAACTTGGAGGCAAGCACGTGGGCAGAGCGCTTTGTGACCTGGGCGCCAGCATCAATCTCATGCCCTTGTCCCTATTCCGCCAGTTGGGAATAGGAGAAGGACGTCCAACCACAGTCACTTTACAACTAGCAGACAGATCCATTGCATATCCAGAAGGTAAGATCGAGGATATTCTAGTTAAAGTTGACAAATTCATTTTCCTTGCAGATTTCATTGTCCTGGACTATGAGGCAGACAAGGAGGTCCCCATCCTGCTAGGTAGACCATTTCTAGCCACAGGTAGGGCACTCATAGATGTTCAAAAAGGTGAGTTAACTATGAGGGTTCATGATGAAGAGGTAAAATTTAGTGTTTACAAAGCTTTAAGGTATCCCTCTGATTCTGAGTCTTGTGCTAGCATGGATGTTGTTGACTCACTAATGGAAGAACAATTAGAGCATGTACTGTTAACCAAGCATGCTAGTGAATATGTACAAGTAGATGTAGCTGACTTGAATGTATCTGACATAATGAATATGCCTGTAGATAAACCTCAACATGTATGTATGAATATAGATTTAACTGATAGAACTATAAATCCGTTAAAACCCTCCATTGAGCATCCACCTATTTTAGAACTGAAACCACTACCCACTCACCTCAAATATGCATATCTAGGAGATAATGATACGCTGCCTGTAATTATTTCTTCTAAGCTAAGTGAACAGCATGAGGTTGATTTAATTTTACTGCTTAAGCAACATAGGAAGGCTATAGCATGGACTATTGCTGATATTCGAGGCATTAGCCCTTCTTATTGCATGCACAAAATTATACTAGAGGAAGAGCACACCCCTAGGGTAGATCATCAGCGTAGGCTAAACCCCTCTATGAAAGAGGTAGTGAAGAAGGAAATAATAAAGTGGTTGGATGCAGGAGTGATTTTCCCCATAGCTAGTAGCCAGTGGGTGAGCCCCATCCAATGTGTACCTAAAAAGGGGGGAATAACTGTGGTAGTCAATGAGCACAACGAACTGATTCCAACAAGGACTGTCACAGGGTGGAGGGTATGTATGGATTACAGAAAACTAAATAAAGAAACTAAAAAAGACCATTTCCCTATACCGTTCATTGACCAGATGCTAGACAGAATAGCTGGTAGAGCCTACTATTGTTTCTTAGATGGCTATTCAGGCTATAATCAAATTACTATAGACCCTAAGGATCAAGAGAAGACCACTTTCACTTGCCCTTTTGGAACGTTCGCCTTCCGCAGAATGCCTTTTGGCTTATGCAATGCACCGGCAACTTTCCAAAGGTGCATGATGGCAATCTTCTCTGAGTTGGATGAGTCCATGATAGAAATATTCATGGATGACTTCTCAGTCTTTGGGGACTCATTTAAAACCTGTCTAGACAACCTAGGACAAGTCCTGGCTAGGTGTGAAGAGACCAACCTAGTCCTAAATTGGGAAAAGTGCCATTTTATGGTAGATGAAGGGATTGTCTTAGGACATAGAGTGTCAAGGGCAGGTGTAGAAGTGGATAGGGCAAAAATAGAGATCATAGAGAAGTTGGTAGAGCCCCAGAATGTCAAAGCCATTAGAAGCTTCTTAGGGCACGCTGGCTTCTACAGAAGGTTCATTAAGGACTTTTCTAAGATAGCCAAGCCTCTGTGCGAGCTTCTAGAGCTAAATAGACCATTTATCTTCTCTAAAGAATGTGTAGTAGCTTGGAAAACCCTTAAGGAAGCACTGGTCACAGCACCAATCATAGTAGGACCAAATTGGGATCTCCCATTTGAGATGCTATGTGATGCCAGTGACTATGCTGTAGGAGTCATGTTAGGACAAAAGATTGACAAGCTGACACACCCTGTCTATTATGCTAGTAAGACCTTGAATGAGGCTCAATGTAATTATACAACTACTGAGAAAGAGATGCTTGCTGTAGTATTTGCTTGTGAAAAATTTAGAAATTACATTGTAGGCACTAGGACCATTGTATACACTGATCATTCTGCTTTAAAATATCTTATGAGGAAGGCTGATGCTAAGCCTAGATTGATTAGATGAGTGTTATTGCTGCAGGAATTTGATTTGGACATTCGGGACAAGAAAGGTTGTGAAAATGTGGTTGCAGATCACCTGTCTCGATTGCAGCACAATTGCGAAAAAATTGCGGAGACCGCAATTTCTGATGCTTTTATAGATGAACATGTCTTTGCTTTGGCTCATCGTGATAACGATGAGGAACCTTGGTTTGCTGACATTGCTAACTTCCGTGCATCACAGGTATTACCAGTGTTCAAGGGAGGACAAGAGAAGAAGAGGTTCCTTCATGAAGCAAGGAAATTCATCTGGGATGACCCCACACTTTACAGAACCTGTGCTGATGGGTTATTGAGGAAGTGTGTTTCAGCTGCTGAAGCGAAGTCTGTGCTGCAGCACTGTCACTCATCTCCTTACGGTGGACACTTTGGTGGTCAAAGAACAGCTGCGAAGGTATTTCAGAGTGGCTACTATTGGCCAACAATCTTCAAGGACGCCCACAACTATGCCCACAACTGTGATGAATGCCAAAGGACAGGGAACCTCAGTCGCAAGGATGAGATGCCCCTCACCTACATCTTAGAGTTGGAGCTCTTTGATGTGTGGGGCATTGATTTCATGGGACCATTCCCTCCATCATCAGGTAACCTCTACATTTTAGTGGCAGTGGACTACGTGTCCAAGTGGGTAGAAGCAAAAGCATGTCCTAATAATGATGCTAAAACAGTCACTAACTTCTTGCATAGGCACATTTTCACTAGATTTGGGACTCCTCGTGCTATCATTAGTGATGAGGGGTCACATTTCATTAATAAGGCTATGGAGAAAGTATTGGCTAAATATAACATTAGACATAGGGTAGCTACTCCCTATCACCCACACTCGAATGGCCAAGCTGAAATTTCCAATAGGGAGATAAAGAACATCCTAGAAAAGGTAGTCAAACCTAATAGACAAGACTGGTCATTTAAGCTTGAGGATGCACTTTGGGCTTATAGGACAGCATATAAGACACCTCTAGGAATGTCCCCTTATAGGCTGGTATATGGCAAGGCTTGCCACTTGCCACTTGAGTTAGAAAACAAAGCATTTTGGGCCATGAAGGAATTGAATTTTTGTGTAAAGGATGCGGGGACATTGAGATCTTTGCAGCTACATGAACTTGATGAGCTTAGGCATATGGCCTACGAGAATGCCAAAATGTATAAAGAAAAGACCAAAATATGGCACGACAGTAGACTCAGGATCAAAGACTTTAGGAAAGGCCAACTTGTACTCTTATTTAACTCACGATTAAAGTTATTTCCAGGCAAATTAAAGTCTAGATGGTCGGGTCCATTTGTTATTACTAATGTCTTTGTTCATGGTGCAATAGAGATAAAGAACTTGCAGCAAGGCCAGCCATTTATGGTCAATGGTGCTAGGTTGAAGCACTACTATGAGGAAGGAGATGTGAAGACTCTCTCGGCTTTCCTCTTGACTGAAGCATGACAAAGGGAACGAGAGAGAACGAGTGGTTACTGTGCTCGTTTAGTCAAGGCCAATGCCTTAGTTTATTTTTACTGTTTTTCCGATTATCGTTTGTATGTTTTGTGGTGTGTTTTTAATTGCGTATTTAATGTTTGTTTTATTTGTTTTTGTAGGGAATCGAAAGAGGGAATCAAGGAGAGTAATCCCAGCTTTAAAAATCAAAAAACGATCGAGCCAAATAAAAGATACGGACGAGCAAAGTTTGAGATTTTGATGAAAAAATATCTCTAGAATTGCGCTGGAATTGCAGGATCCGCAAAATAGAGCCGTTGGGATTTAGCCGTTGCCTTTATATCCGTTAGAAGGCGCTCGATCGATACGATTCTCTCATTCTCTGATTTCCAAGAAAACTGAGATTCTCTTCATCTTTGATCCTTCTCTCCAAACCTCCAAGATTCGACAATGGTGTCCACAAGGGCTGAAAGATCCGCAGCCAAGAAGAAGGCCGATGATGCAGCTGAAGCGGCTGCGAGGGAAGCACTTCTGACCCTTGCAGATGCTGGGGCTGTACGCGCCGGACCTCTTCCCAAGCTTCCGATCCGTAGGAAGAAGTGGAGGGTTGTCACTGAAATCCCTGCTGGACCTTCTGAACCAGCGGGCACGCCCAAGAAACGCCGGTGGAGTGTCAAGACGGCCGCCGAACCAAGCACAGCAAAGACTCCCTCTATGGAGAGTCAAGAAACTGATCGTGCATCCCACGAGTCAGCCAAAGAAGGTTCGTCGCCGTCTGCATCACCTGCGCGCAGCCCTCTCCCATCTGAACCAGTGCCAAGCGCAGAGTCGTCACCGCCTGCGCAGAGCCCCGAGTTGTCTCCAGCACCTCAGAGTTCTGATCCGACACCTGCAGCAGCGCAGAGTCCTGAGCTGCCATCTTCGCCACTGAGTTCTGCGCAGACACCATCAGCAGAGCACAATTATCCACGGCCTGATCCTGAATTCCCTTATGGGGATTATCAAGAGTCCACGCAAGGCAGTGGAGATGCTGGGGAAGACGAAGTCTTCTCTCCTATGAGGGAAGATAGCCCTGCCGAGCCTGCACAGCAGGACGATTCTATGGAAGAAACGTTGGGGGCATGCCTCCAGCAGATCAACATCAAGGTCAGGCTCAAGAAGAAGAAGAAGGCCAAGATTGTCAAGGCCAAGAAGTTGAAGAAAAAGAAGGCCAAGAAGGTGCCGTCAACGGACAAAGAGAGTACTGAGCCTTCGCTCAAACGCCTCAAGGTGGAGGCTGCCGAATCATCCAAACCAGCAGATAAGGGGAAGGCTAAACTCTACCCTGAAGACGAACCTCCGTCAGTGAGGTATGTCTCATCTGATGCTGAGTCCAGGGGTGCTGAGCTGAGGAAGAGGGACCTGTTGCACGAGAAAGGATTCCTCGACCGACTTGCTGACCTGCCGCAGTTCTTGCGCGCAGGGGTGATCAACCACGGCTGGGAGGAATTCTGCAGACCGCCTAATCCAGCATACACGAGCATGGTGTATGATTTCTACGCTAATGTGCTCAGCCCTGAGGATGGCCTGTCTGTGGTCAGAGGGGTAGAAGTAGATTTCTCCGCCAAGGCCATCAATGAAGCATTTGGTCTCAAGGGCCAACCTCATACAGATTATGCACGGATAGTTGATGAGCCGACTGAGGCAGTGCTGGAAGAGGCCATTCGCACAATTGGCCAGCCTGAAGCAGCGTGGACTGTCTCACGCAATGGGAGGCACACCTTAATGAGTGCCAATCTGACAGCAAAGGCAGCTGTTTGGTTTGCCTTTGTGAGGAGAAAGCTGTCCCCTGTGACCCACGAGACGACAATCAACCAGAGTAGATCACTGCTGGTCTATGCCATCATGCGCGGTCTCACGGTCAATGTGGGGGAAATCATGTCAGCTGCCATTGCTGAATGCGCAAAGAAAGGTAAGGGACCCTTGTTTTTCCCTAATACCATAACCAAACTATGTTTGCTTGCAGGAGTCCCCACCGAGCGCTTGGAGCAGCAGCTGCCTTACACAGGCCATTTGGAGTTGCCTGCTAACCTGAGGCTGAGAAGAAAGGGGAATATGGAGTTTGAATTGGATAGGCTGGCTGCTGAACAGTCCCTATCCATGGCCTGCTTGATGGACATGCAGAGGAGAATGGCTCAATGGGCCAACTATGCGCAGGCAAGGGATAAGGAAGTTGCAGACCAGCTGGGGTGCATCTTCCCGGACTTCCCTACCAATCTCCTAACTCCATGGGTGCCCCCACGGCCAAGGCAACCAGATGAGGATGACGAGAATTGAGTGCTGGTTTGAAGTGCACTAAAGGGAGTATTGCTGTTCCCTTAGAAAAAACAAACAATTTTTCTGCTTTCTGATAGGATCATGTGCAGTATGCTGTTTTGTGTTCAACTTTTGTTCTGTTTTTAATGTTTAGTTGTTGCGTGCTCAATGTGTAAAGATAATTATGCAAAAGTGTAGAGAGAGCACTTAGAACATGCAAGCATACATGGTCTCACAGCAAGTAGTAAGTATATTTCATTCGTTTTTTCCACAGAGACTCATTTTTAGCTATTCGCGAAGTGTGTTTGTTAAGAAAGATGGGATGAATTTGATGGGGTAAAATTGGTTTTTAATTATCTAATTTTTGCTGAATGTATAAAAGGATATAACATAAACAAATGCAAGTTGAAATTAGATGCAAAGGACAAGAGATGGAATTAATAAACGAGGAAGAAAACAGCTAAACAGAATGCAACTTAGCAGAATTGCGAGAACCGCAATTAATCCGCAATTAACTCAACAGCAAAAGTGTGCAAATGGGCGAATTAAGGGCTACTAATGACTATCCTATAGGCAGTTTATTCCGATTCTCAAGCTTTGGATCAACTCTCTATACATCAAACTCACTCTATCTCAAGTATCGTCCGATTCCATGCATTAGAGACTTAAGTTTACTCGACTTCAAAGTAAGGTCTTAAGCATCTTGTTAAAACAGGAGTGTTTAGTTTGTACTAGGGGAACTCCTATTCCTAGGCCGTTTCCTGATTACCATGAAAGGCTAGCATGATTATATGACTCTGAACTCTTACTCCTTCCAGAGGTTAGGAGTTCTTTGGACAAAATGGATGGCCAATCGAAATTGCCCGTGGGATGAAGCTTACATACAATCAATGTTCGAGTGTTAATCTGCCTACTTGATTCACGTCTTTTTAGCCTATAGTTCTGTCATTAGCATGCCCCTAAGTGACTTAGCTACTCATGGATATATAGAGAACAGAAATGGCAGATAAGATAGACATGCTTAGAAGGGAAATGTACTTAAAACAGCAAGCAAAACCCGTAGCAGAAGATGGTGGAAACTGTAAAATGCAGAATTGTACTTCGATTACTTTGAGTGTTTGAATGACAAAGGAAAGCTTTCTAGAAATGAATCCAAGACAGACAACAACGAAATGCAGTAAGTAAAATACTAAACTAAGAACAACAATAATCAGAAATGGAAATAAGAAGAACAGAACAGAAAAGCAGTAAAGGGTTGCTGAAAACTTCGTGGCAGTCGCCTCGAATGAAGGTGATGAAAAGTCAGCCTTGCTTGGATGAATCCAATCGAGAGAGAAGAAGAATCTTCTCTCCTTCCTATCAGATTATCGACTCCAAAAGCTGAGACTCTCACTCCAACAGACGGCAAAGGAAAACAGATGGAAATGGTGGACTGCGAGAAGACTTCTGCGCTTCGAGTGATGACTGAACCTCCGACTTTGACCCCCTTTTATAGTAGTTTGCAGGTGCGTTTGGGCCAAGGAGAACCATCAATCTTCAACGTCATATATCAGAATGGATGGAGGAGAAAGAACGAATCCCTGAAAAGTCGGATCTAAACAGAAAAAGATCAGCCAACTTACGGTTTTAACTTGAATAATTGCGGTCACCGCAATGATTTCGCAATTCATTCGCAATGTTTATTTTTTCATTCTTTTCCTTCGGTTTTCAACCCTTTTTCTACCTATTGTGCATAAGTCCTAAATTAGCTACCTTCTTCTAATTCTCATATTAAAGCATAGGTTTAGGCTAAATGCTAACAAAAACACCTAAATGTGTACATCTTCTTAAGCTAAATGGGTCCTAAATAAGTCACTTTCAGAGACTTAACACACCCCCAAACTTAAGGCTTTGCTTGTCCTCAAGCATACTAAGGACTTACCTAGGCTGTTATTTTATCTTCTTTAACTACTTACCGACTCCCCTATATCCCTATCTCTAGCAGTGCTGTCCTGTGACACACTTCTAAGTTTAGAATTAACCTCTTATCAAGCTTCTTCTGACTTCACCTGCCTACTATACCTGCTGGTTTTGTTAACCTCCTACTACTGATCTAGCTACTTTTATAATATCATGCCACTATCCCTAAGGTTTCAAATTCTACCAAGCTTTACTCCAGACTCAGTACATGCTTCTAGCTTTTAATGTGCCTAGGATTCCTTAGAGTCATGCCAGTCTTAGTATTAACAGTGACAGTGGTACTTTTAGAGAACAACCTAAGCCCTGGCATCACTACATTGGATATACATTCATCTCCCTAGACAAACCTAAAAGCTACAACCTTGTGCTTAGCTCATTGAGGATCAGAGTTCTTTTTTTTAAATAGGACATCTAAGCCACAAGATTATAACTCCTAAGCATACATCCTTCTTCCCCTATTTCTCCTTTTCCCTTTTTTACTTAGGTGGAGTCTCTCCTTGGGTTGCCTTTTGATGCAATGCCACTTGTGGTTTACACACTTGGCACTGATTACTCAGCACTTGAGAGAGACTCCCCTCTTTATTCTATTTTTCACTTTTTCTATTTATCACAAATTTTTTTTTAGGAGAAGAAGAATGCTTATGTCCTAAGGAAGAGAGGAATGTTCCTAGGCCTAGGGTGGCCTCCCCCAAACTTCAACTACTCATTGTCCCCAATGAGTGTCTGAGGTGGCACACCCCCAAACTATCCTAGAAGCATCTAGTCCAAAGTAAAACAAAGAGAATTTAAAAATCCTAGGCATAGGCAAAACATTCTAAAAGCAACTACTCCAGCAGCAGAAAATTTGAAAAAACAGAAAGTCTCAAGGACTTATGGTTTATGCATGCTGAGCACTATTCAGAGGCAAATTTAAACTATCAAAGGGTGTCCTATGACACTCATCCAGCATGCTTCAAGATCAGCTATATAAGGTAGTCATGCTAGCAGCAAAAGATAGAATTTAACAGATCACAGCCTAACTAAACAGACAGTCCAAAGCATGCAATCAGTCACAAAAATTGCGGGAACCGCAATTATTTCGCAATTCAATCCGGGCAGATTTAACATTGATGCAGGCCCCTAGCATGCTTTTTCCTGTTACTCATGCATCCTAAAAATAAAACTAAACTATCCTACCTATTCAACTAACATCTGACTAGACTAAGCAAAAGAAAAAACGTAAAACTAAACATTAAAAACAGATCAAAAATTGAACACAAACAGCATAATTCACAATATCCTATCAGAAAGCAGAAAAATTGTCTTTTGTTTCTTAAGGGAACAGCAATACTCCCTTTAGTGCTCTTCAAACCAGCACTCAATTCTCATCATCCTCATCTGGTTGCCTTGGTCGTGGGGGCACCCATGGAGTTAGGAGGTTGGTGGGGAAGTCCGGGAAGATGCATCCCAACTGGTCTGCAACTTCTTTGTCCCTCGCCTGCGCATAGTTGGCCCATTGAGCCATTCTTCTCTGCATGTCCATCAAGCAGGCCATGGATAAGGACTGTTCAGCCGCCAGCCTATCCAACTCAAACTCCATATTCCCCTTTCTTCTCAGCCTCAGGTTAGCAGGCAGCTCCAAATGGCCTGTGTACGGCATCTGCTGCTCCAAGCGCTCGGTGGGAACTCCTGCAAGCAAACACAATTTGGTTATAGTGTTGGGGAAAAATAATGGCCCCTTACCTTTTCTGGCGCATTCAGCAATGGCAGCAGTGATGACTTCTCCCACGTTGATCGTGAGACCTCTCATTATAGCATAAACCAGCAGCGAGCGGCTCTGGTTAATTGTAGTCTCATGAGTTACTGGGGAAAGTCTTCTTCTGACGAATGAAAACCACACAGCTGCCTTAGCCGTGAGATTGGCACTCATGAGAGTGTGCCTCCCATTGCGTGAGACAGTCCAGGAAGCTTCAGGCTGGCCAATTGTGCGAATGGCCTCTTCTAGCACGGCCTCAGTCGGCTCATCAACTATCCGTGCATAATCTGTGTGCGCTTGGCCCTTGAGACCAAAGGCTTCATTGATGGCCTTGGCTGAGAAATCAACTTCCACCCCTCTGACCACAGATAGGCCATCCTTAGGGCTGAGCACATTGGCGTAGAAATCGTACACCATGCTCGTGTAGGCTGGATTGGGAGGTCTGAAGACTTCCTCCCAGCCATGGTTGAGCACCCCTGCGCGCAAGAACTGCGGCAGGTCAGCAAGTCGATCAAGGAATCCCTTCTCGTGCAATAGGTCCCGCTTCCTGAGCTCAACACCCCTGGATTCCGCATCAGATGAGACATACCGCACTGACGGAGGTTCGTCTTCAGGGTAGAGTTTAGCCTTCCCCTTGTCTGCTGGTTTGGATGATGCAGCAGCCTCCACCTTGAGGCGTTTGAGCGAAGGCTCAGCACTCTCTTTGTCCGTCGATGGCACCTTCTTGGCCTTCTTTTTCTTCAACTTCTTGGCCTTGCCAATCGTGGCCTTCTTCTTCTTCCTGAGCCTGGCCTTGATATTGATCTGCTGGAGGCATGCCCCCAACGTTTCTTCCATAGAATCGTCCTGCTGTGCAGGCTCGGCAGGGCTGTCTTCCCTCATAGGAGAGAAGACCTCTTCTTCCCCAGCATCTCCACTACCTTGCGTAGACTCCTGATAATCCCCATAAGGGAATTCAGGATCAGGCCGTGGAGAATTGTGCGCTGCTGATGGTGTCGGCGCAGAACTCAGTGGCGAAGACTGCAGCTCAGGGCTCTGCGCTGCTACAGGCGTCGGATCAGAACTCTGAGGTGCTGGAGACAACTCAGGGCTCGGTGCAGGTGGTGACGACTCTGCGCTTGGCACTGGTGCAGATGGGAGAGGGCTGCGCGCAGGTGACACAGACGGCGACGAACCTTCTTTGGCTGACTCGTGGGATGCACGATCAGGTTCTTGACTCTCCACAGAGGGAGTCCTTGCGGTGCTTGGTTCGGCGGCTGTCTTGACACTCCACCGGCGTTTCTTGGGCGTGCCCATTGGCTCAGATGGCCCAGCGGGGATCTCAGTGACCACCCTCCACTTCTTCCTACGAATAGGAAGCTTGGGAAGAGGACCGGTGCGAACGGCACCATCGTCTGCAAGGGCGAGAAGCGCTTCCCTCGCAGCTGCCTCAGCTGCGTCATCAGCCTTCTTCTTGGCTGCGGATCGTTCAGCACGTGTGGCCACCATTGCTGATTCTTGAAGATCTTGGGAGAGGAATCAAAGATGGAGAGAATCGCTGAATTCTTGGAGAGCAAAGAGAGAGATAATCGTAACGATCAAGCGGCTTCCAACGGATATAAAGGCAACGGATAAAATCCCAACGGCTCTTTTTGCGGATCCAGCAATTTTAACGCAATTCCAGGGATATTATTTCATTGAAAACTCCAACTTTGCCCGTCCGTATCTTTTATTTGGCTCAACCGTTTCTTGATTTTTAAAGTGGGATTTACTCTCCTTGATCCCCTCTTTCGATTCCCTACAAAAACAAATCAAACAAACATTAAATACACAATTAAAAACACACCACCAAACATACAAACGATAATCGGAAAAAACAGAAAAATTAAACTAAGGCATTGGCCTTGACTAAACGAGCACAGTAACCACTCGTTTTCTCTCTTTCTTTTTGTCATGCTTCAGTCAAGAGGAAGGCCGAGAGAGTCTTCACATCTCCTTCCTCATAGTAGTGCTTCAATCTAGCACCATTGACCATAAATGGCTGGCCTTGCTGCAAGTTCTTTATCTCTATTGCACCATGAACAAAGACATTAGTAATAACAAATGGACCCGACCATCTAGACTTTAGTTTGCCTGGAAATATCTTTAAACGTGAGTTAAATAATAGGACAAGTTGGCCTTTCCTAAAGTCTTTGATCCTAAGTCTACTGTCGTGCCATATTTTGGTCTTTTCTTTATACATTTTGGCATTCTCATAAGCCATATGCCTAAGCTCATCAAGTTCATGTAGCTGCAAGGACCTTAGTGTCCCCGCATCCTTTAAACAAAAATTCAATTCTTTCATGGCCCAAAATGCCTTGTTTTCCAACTCAAGTGGCAAGTGGCAGGCCTTGCCATACACCAACCTATAGGGCGACATACCTAGAGGTGTCTTATATGCTGTCCTATAAGCCCAAAGTGCATCCTCAAGCTTAAATGACCAGTCTTTCCTATTTGGTTTGACTACCTTTTCTAGGATGTTCTTTATCTCCCTATTGGAAATTTCAGCTTGGCCATTCGAGTGTGGGTGGTAGGGAGTAGCTACCCTATGTCTGATGTTATACTTAGCCAATATTTTCTCCATAGCCTTATTAATGAAATGTGACCCCTCATCACTAATGATAGCACGAGGAGTCCCAAATCTAGTGAAAATGTGCCTATGCAAGAAGTTAGTGACTGTTTTAGCATCATTATTAGAACATGCCTTAGCTTCTACCCACTTTGACACGTAGTCTACTGCTACTAAGATGTACAGGTTACCTGATGATGGAGGGAAGGGTCCCATGAAATCAATGCCCCACACATCGAAGAGCTCCAACTCTAAGATGTAGGTGAGGGGCATCTCATCCTTGCGACTGAGGTTACCTGTCCTTTGGCATTCGTCACAGTTGTGGGCATAGTTGTGGGCGTCCTTGAAGATTGTTGGCCAATAGTAGCCACTCTGAAATACCTTCGCAGCTGTCCTTTGGCCACCAAAATGTCCACCATAAGGAGATGAGTGACAGTGCTGCAGCACAGACTTCGCTTCAGCAGCTGAAACACACTTCCTTAGTAAGCCATCAGCACAGGTTCTATAAAGTATGGGGTCATCCCAGATGAATTTCCTTGCTTCATGGAGGAACCTCTTCTTTTCTTGTCCTCCCTTGAACACTGGTAATACCTGTGATGCACGGAAGTTAGCAATGTCAGCAAACCAAGGTTCCTCATCGTTATCACGATGAGTCAAAGCAAAGATATGTTCATCTATAAAAGCATCAGTAATTGCGGGGTCCGCAATTTTTTCGCAATTGTGCTGCAATCGAGACAGGTGATCTGCAACCACGTTTTCACATCCCTTCTTGTCCCGAATGTCCAAATCGAATTCCTGCAGCAATAACACCCATCTAATCAATCTAGGCTTAGCATCAGCCTTCCTCATAAGATATTTTAAAGCAGAATGGTCAGTATATACAACGGTCCTAGTGCCTACAATATAGTTTCTAAATTTTTCACAAGCAAATACTACAGCTAGCATCTCTTTCTCAGTAGTTGTATAATTACATTGAGCCTCATTCAAGGTCTTGCTGGCATAATAGACAGGATGTGTGAGCTTGTTAATCTTCTGTCCTAACATGACTCCTACAGCATAGTCACTGGCATCACATAGCATCTCAAATGGGAGATCCCAATTTGGTCCTACTATGATTGGTGCTGTGACCAGTGCTTCCTTAAGGGTTTTCCAAGCTACTACACATTCCTTAGAGAAGATGAATGGTCTATTTAGCTCTAGAAGCTCGCACAGAGGCTTGGCTATCTTAGAAAAGTCCTTAATGAACCTTCTGTAGAAGCCAGCATGCCCTAAGAAGCTCCTAATAGCCTTGACATTCTGGGGCTCTACCAACTTCTCTATGATCTCTATTTTTGCCCTATCCACTTCTACACCTGCCCTTGACACTCTATGTCCTAAGACAATTCCTTCATCTACCATAAAATGGCACTTTTCCCAATTTAGGACTAGGTTGGTCTCCTCACACCTAGCCAGGACTTGTCCTAGGTTCTCTAGACAGGTTTTAAATGAGTCCCCAAAGACTGAGAAGTCATCCATGAATATTTCTATCATGGACTCATCCAACTCAGAGAAGATTGCCATCATACACCTTTGGAAAGTTGCCGGTGCATTGCATAAGCCAAAAGGCATTCTGCGGAAGGCAAACGTTCCAAAAGGGCAAGTGAAGGTGGTCTTCTCTTGATCCTTAGGGTCTATAGTAATTTGATTATAGCCAGAGTACCCATCTAAGAAACAATAGTAGGCTCTACCAGCTATTCTGTCTAGCATCTGGTCAATAAACGGTATAGGGAAATGGTCTTTTTTAGTTTCTTTATTTAACTTTCTGTAATCCATACATACCCTCCACCCTGTGACAGTCCTTGTTGGAATCAGTTCGTTGTTCTCATTGACTACCACAGTTATTCCCCCCTTTTTAGGTACACATTGGATGGGGCTAACCCACTGGCTACTAGCTATGGGGAAAATCACTCCTGCATCTAACCACTTTATTATTTCTTTCTTCACTACCTCTTTCATAGAGGGGTTTAACCTACGCTGGTGATCTACCCTAGGTGTGTGCTCCTCCTCTAGTATAATTTTGTGCATGCAATAAGAAGGGCTAATGCCTCGAATATCAGCAATAGTCCATGCTATAGCCTTCCTATGTTGCTTAAGCAGTAAAATTAAATCAACCTCATGCTGTTCACTTAGCTTAGAAGAAATAATTACAGGCAGCGTATCATTATCTCCTAGATATGCATATTTGAGGTGAGTTGGTAGTGGTTTCAGTTCTAAAACAGGTGGATGCTCAATGGAGGGCTTTAACGGATTTACAGTTCTATCAGTTAAATCTATATTCATACATACATGCTGAGGTTTATCTACAGGCATATTCATTATGTCAGATACATTCAAGTCAGCTAAATCCACTTGTACATATTCACTAGCATGCTTGGTTAACAGTACATGCTCTAATTGTTCTTCCATTAGTGAGTCAACAACATCAATGCTAGCACAAGACTCAGAATCGGAGGGATATCTTAAAGCTTTATAAACACTAAATTTTACCTCTTCATCATGAACCCTCATAGTTAACTCACCTTTTTGCACATCTATTAGTGCCCTACCTGTGGCTAGGAATGGTCTACCTAGCAGGATGGGGACCTCCTTGTCTGCCTCATAGTCCAGGACAATGAAATCTGCAAGGAAAATAAATTTGTCAACTTTAACTAGAATATCCTCGATCTTACCTTCTGGATATGCGATGGATCTGTCTGCTAGTTGTAAAGTGACTGTGGTTGGACGTGCTTCTCCCATTCCCAACTGGCGGAATAGGGACAGGGGCATGAGGTTTATGCTGGCGCCCAGGTCACAAAGCGCTCTGCCCACGTGCTTGCCTCCAAGTTCTACAGGTAAGGTGAAGGAACCAGGATCCTTCTCCTTCTTGGGCAGCTTGTTCTGGAGGATGGCACTGCACTCCTCGGTGAGGTTTACTGTTTCAAACTCACCAATTATTTTTTTGTTAGTAATAATGTCCTTCAAAAACTTTACATATGAAGGCATAGACTGTAAAACCTCTACAAAAGGAATGTTCACATGCACTTGCTTAAGTATCTCTAAAAATTTATTAAAATGAACTTCCTGTTCCTGCTTCTTCTTAAGCCTTCGAGGGTATGGAGGTGGTGGCACATATGCAGGCACGTCAGGGCGCCTTAAGATAGGTGGAGGCCTTGGAATTTCTTCTACGTCCTCAACAATTGGTTCTAGCCTGGCTCCTGGTGTGCTAGTTGGTGGTGGACCTTGGCTTGGCAGAGACTCCAGTGGAGCACTAGACTCAGTGTTCTCTACTCTCTTTGGTGTGTCCTTCGTGTTGCTCACCAAGGGTCTTCCACTCCTGAGTTCAATTGCTTGAACTTGTTCCTTGCCATCTCTCCTTGGTACCTCGGTGTCAGCAGGGAGTCTACCTTGGGGCCTACTTTTAAGTTCATTGGCTAATTGGCCTACTTGGTTTTCCAGGCTCCTAAGAGTAGCTTGCTGGCTCTGAAGAGTAGCATCATTCTTAGCTATATATTCCTTGAGTAGGTTTTCTACAGAAGATCCTACAGATTGATTGTAAGGCTTTTGGTACATTGACTGGTTATGTTGGGGAGTGAAACCAGGTGTTCCACTCGGTCTAGGTTGGTTAGAATTTTGATTAGTGTTTTGCTGGCCACCCCATGACAGGTTAGGGTGGTTTCTCCAACCAGGGTTATAGGTGTTGGAGTAGGGGTTATTCCTAGGCTGCTGCTGGCTTCCTACATAGCAGACTGATGATGGATTCCCAGGGCAGTATTCATAAGGGTGCCCTTCCCCACAGAATCCACAGATTGGTGCCTCGCCTTGACTTGGTTGGGTGCCCATTGACATGGCTGTGGCGGTATTGGCACTGGTTTGGAGATTGGCCTGAGCCATTTGCTTGACTAAGTTGGTCAGGGCATTTATTTGGGTGCTCATGGCGCTTAGAGCATCCTTGTCTTGAGCCCTAGTTGGCTCTACTGGATCGTCTGACCACCTACAATGAGATGTTGAGATCTTCTCCAAGATCTCATAGGCTTCGTTGTAACTCTTGGACAACATGGAACCTCCAGCAGATGAATTTAAAACTTGTCTGGTGCTGGGGTTGCATCCTTTAAAGAAGACTTCTATTTGGATACACCATGGAATGCCATGGTGTGGACATTTAATGAGAAGGTCTTTGAATCTTGTCCAAGCTTCGTGAAGAGACTCACTTGGAGCTTGTTTGAACTTTATGATATCATCACGAAAGGTCGAATTCCTATCAGGTGGGAAGTATTTGACTAGGAATTTTTCTGCTAAATCTGTCCAATTGCGGACAGATCCTGAGGGTAAAGAATTTAACCATGTTTTGGCTTTGTCCCTCAAAGAGTAAGGGAAAAGATATAGCCTCAGGGCTCCTTGGGAAACTCCAGGGATTAGGAATGTGTCACTAACTCCTAGGAAGTTCCTAAGGTGGTTATGGGGGTCCTCATTTTCTATTCCAAAGAATTGTCCCACAGTGGACAACATTTGGAACATCACTGGTTTTAACTCGAATGAGTGGGCAGTGATTTCAGGACGGATTATGCTGGGGTTCAGCTCCCCAGGCATAGGTACTAGATATGAAAGAATGGCACTATTCTTGTCATTCGCTATTTCGATGGGGTTGCGAATGGCAGGCACCAGGTTTTGATTTACTCCAGCCATTTCTTCTTGAGGTAATTGCGGAGGAATTGTAGTCTCTGCAATGATTGGAGGTAAGAGGGTTTGTTTAAAAAGACGTTTCTTGGCTCTATTCCTAGCTCTAAGTAATCTCTCGGGCTCAGGGTTGAACTCTAGATCACTACTTGGAGTCTCATTCATAAACTACCCTAAATGGTACCTGAAAAAGAAATGAAGATGGATCAAATTCAATGGAAAATAATTTGATGTTTCAGACTTAACAAACTTCGTTTTCACTTAAAATAAGTCCCCGGCAGCGGCGCCAAAAACTTGTTGCGTGCTCAATGTGTAAAGATAATTATGCAAAAGTGTAGAGAGAGCACTTAGAACATGCAAGCATACATGGTCTCACCGCAAGTAGTAAGTATATTTCATTCGTTTTTTCCACAGAGACTCATTTTTAGCTATTCGCGAAGTGTGTTTGTTAAGAAAGATGGGATGAATTTGATGGGGTAAAATTGGTTTTTAATTATCTAATTTTTGCTGAATGTATAAAAGGATATAACATAAACAAATGCAAGTTGAAATTAGATGCAAAGGACAAGAGATGGAATTAATAAACGAGGAAGAAAACAGCTAAACAGAATGCAACTTAGCAGAATTGCGAGAACCGCAATTAATCCGCAATTAACTCAACAGCAAAAGTGTGCAAATGGGCGAATTAAGGGCTACTAATGACTATCCTATAGGCAGTTTATTACGATTCTCAAGCTTTGGATCAACTCTCTATACATCAAACTCACTCTATCTCAAGTATCGTCCGATTCCATGCATTAGAGACTTAAGTTTACTCGACTTCAAAGTAAGGTCTTAAGCATCTTGTTAAAACAGGAGTGTTTAGTTTGTACTAGGGGAACTCCTATTCCTAGGCCGTTTCCTGATTACCATGAAAGGCTAGCATGATTATATGACTCTGAACTCTTACTCCTTCCAGAGGTTAGGAGTTCTTTGGACAAAATGGATGGCCAATCGAAATTGCCCGTGGGATGAAGCTTACATACAATCAATGTTCGAGTGTTAATCTGCCTACTTGATTCACGTCTTTTTAGCCTATAGTTCTGTCATTAGCATGCCCCTAAGTGACTTAGCTACTCATGGATATATAGAGAACAGAAATGGCAGATAAGATAGACATGCTTAGAAGGGAAATGTACTTAAAACAGCAAGCAAAACCCGTAGCAGAAGATGGTGGAAACTGTAAAATGCAGAATTGTACTTCGATTACTTTGAGTGTTTGAATGACAAAGGAAAGCTTTCTAGAAATGAATCCAAGACAGACAACAACGAAATGCAGTAAGTAAAATACTAAACTAAGAACAACAATAATCAGAAATGGAAATAAGAAGAACAGAACAGAAAAGCAGTAAAGGGTTGCTGAAAACTTCGTGGCAGTCGCCTCGAATGAAGGTGATGAAAAGTCAGCCTTGCTTGGATGAATCCAATCGAGAGAGAAGAAGAATCTTCTCTCCTTCCTATCAGATTATCGACTCCAAAAGCTGAGACTCTCACTCCAACAGACGGCAAAGGAAAACAGATGGAAATGGTGGACTGCGAGAAGACTTCTGCGCTTCGAGTGATGACTGAACCTCCGACTTTGACCCCCTTTTATAGTAGTTTGCAGGTGCGTTTGGGCCAAGGAGAACCATCAATCTTCAACGTCATATATCAGAATGGATGGAGGAGAAAGAACGAATCCCTGAAAAGTCGGATCTAAACAGAAAAAGATCAGCCAACTTACGGTTTTAACTTGAATAATTGCGGTCACCGCAATGATTTCGCAATTCATTCGCAATGTTTATTTTTTCATTCTTTTCCTTCGGTTTTCAACCCTTTTTCTACCTATTGTGCATAAGTCCTAAATTAGCTACCTTCTTCTAATTCTCATATTAAAGCATAGGTTTAGGCTAAATGCTAACAAAAACACCTAAATGTGTACATCTTCTTAAGCTAAATGGGTCCTAAATAAGTCACTTTCAGAGACTTAACATTAGTGTTATGTTTTTTCTTTTGCTTAGTTTAGTCTAATGTTAGCTGAATAGGTAGGATAGTTTAGATTTATTTTTAGGATGCGTGAGTAACAGGAAAAAGCATGCTAGGGGCCTGAATCAATGTTAAATCTGCCCGGATTGAATTGCGAAATAATTGCGGTTCCCGCAATTTTTGTGACTGATTGCATGTTTTGGACTGTCTGTGTAGTTAGGCTGTGATCTGTTATATTCTATCTTTTGCTGCTAGCATGACTACCTTATATAGCTGATCTTCAAGCATGCTGGATGAGTGTCATAGGACACCCTTTGCTAGTTTAAATTAGCCTCTGAATAGGGCTCAGCATGCATAAACCATCAGTCCTTAAATTGTCTGTTTTGTCAAAATTTCTGCTGCTGGAATAATTGCTTTTAGAATGTTTTGCCTATGCCTAGGACTTTTAGATTCTCTTTGTTTTACTTTAGACTAGATGCTTCTAGGACAAGTTTGGGGGTGTGCCACCTCAAACACTCATTGGGGACAATGAGTAGTTGAAGTTTGGGGGAGGCCACCCTAGGCCTAGGAACATTCCTCTCTCCCTTAGAAACATAAGCATTCTTCTTCTCCTTTAAAAAAAAAAAAATGATGATGAACTAAAAAACAATGAAAAAAGAATAAAGGCAACCCAAGGAGAGACTCCACCGAAGTAAAAAAGGAAAAAGGGAGAAATAGGGGAAGAAGAATGTATGCTTAGGAGTTATAATCTTGTGGCTTAGATGTCCTATTTAAAAAAGAACTCTGATCCTCAATGAGCTAAGCACAAGGTTGTAGCTTTTAGGTTTGTCTAGGGAGATGAATGTATATCCAATGTAGTGATGCCAGGGCTTAGGTTGTTCTCTAAAAGTACCACTGTCACTGTTAATACTAAGACTGGCATGACTCTAAGGAATCCTAGGCACATTAAAAGTTAAGCTAGAAGCATGTACTGAGTCTGGAGTAAAGCTTGGTAGAATTTGAAACCTTAGGGATAGTGGCATGATATCATAGAAGTAGTTAGATCAGTAGTAAGGGGTTAACAGAAACAGCAGGTATAGTAGGCAGGTGAAGTCAGAAGAAGCTTGATAAGAGGTTAATTCTAAACTTAGAAGTGTGTCACAGGACAGCATTGCTATAGATAGGGAAATAAGGGAGTCAGTAAAGTGGTTAAAGAAGAAGAAACAGCAGCCTAGGTAAGTCTTTAGTGTGCTTGAGGACAAGCAAAACCTTAAGTTTGGGGGTGTGTTAAGTCTCTGAAAGTGACTTATTTAGGACCCATTTAGCTTAAGAAGATGTACACATTTAGGTGTTTTTGTGAGCATTTAGCTTAAACCTATGCTTTAATATGAGAATTAGAAGAAGGTAGCTAATCTAAGACTTATGTACAATAGGTAGAAAAAGGGTTGAAAACCGAAGAAAAAGAATGAAAAAATCGCATTGCGACAGCATTGCGAAAACATTGCTGAGGCCGCAATTATTCAAGTGAAAACCGTAAGTTGACTGATCTTTTTCTGTTAATTTCCGTATTTTCAGGGATTCGTTCTTTCTCCTCCATCCATTCTGATATATGACGTTGAAGATTGATGGTTCTCCTTGGCCCAAACGCACCTGCAAACTACTATAAAAGGGGGCCAAAGTCGGAGGTTTGATCATCATCCGAAAGCGTGAAGTCATCTAGCAGTCCATCTGTTCCACTGTTTTTCCTTTGCCGTCTGTTGGTTTGCGAAGCTCAGCTGCTGGAGTCGATAATCTGATAGGAAGGAGAGTAGATTCTTCTTCTCTCCCGATTGGATTCATCCACGCAAGGCTGTCTTTTTGATCCTTCATTCGAGGCGATTGCGACGAGGCTTCAAGCACCATTTTACAAGCTTTCTGTCTTTCTTTTCTGTTTTACATTTCTGCTTCGTGCTGTCCTTTTCTTAAGTAGCTAGATTAGTTTATTTCGTTGCTTTCTGCCTTGTTGCTATTTACTTTAAAGCTTTCATCTGTTCGTCAAACAATTTCAGTAATCGAAGTACGTTTCTGCATTTCTCACTTCCCATTTCCTGCTACGGTTTTACTTCCTGTTCTAAGTTTATTCCTCTTCTAAGCATGTCTGTTTTATCGTCCATTTCTGTTCACCTTGCATCCATGAGTAGCTAAATCACCTAGGGGCACGCTAATGACAGAACTATAGGCTAAAAAATGTGCATCAAGTATGTAGGATAGCTCTCGAATCATTGATTGTATGTAAGCTTCATCCCACGGGCAATTTCGATTGGCCATCCATTTTGTCCAAAGAACTCCTAACCTCTGGAAGGAGTAAGAGTTCAGAGTCATATAAGCATGCTAGCCTTTCATGGTAATCAGGAAACGGCCTAGGAATAGGCGTTTCCCTAGTACAAACTAAACACTCCTGCTTAAACAAGATGCTTAAGTCCTTACTTTGAAGTCGAGTAAACTTAAGACTCTAATGCATGGAATCGGACGATACTTGAGATAGAGTGAGTTTGATGTATAAAGAGTTGATCCAATGCTTGAGAATCGTAATAAAATGCCTATAGGATAGTCATTAGTAGCCCTTAATTCACCCATTTACGCAGTTTCGCTGTTATTTAATTGCGGTAACATTGCGGTCCTCGCAATTCTGCCAGATTTTCATTCTGTTTAGCTGTTTTCTTCTTCGTTTATCAATTCCATCTCTTGTCCTTTGAGTCTGATTTCAACTTTAATTTGTTTATGTTATATCCCTTTTTACATTCAGCAAACAGTAGATAATTAAAAACCAATTTTACCCCATCAAATTCATCCCATCTTTCTTAACAATCACACTTCGCGAATAGCTAAAAATGAGTCTCTGTGGAAAAAACGAATGAAATATACTTACTACTTGCTGTGAGACCATGTATGCTTGCATGTTCTAAGTGCTCTCTCTACCCTTTTGCATATTTATCTTTACACATTGAGCACGCAACAGGTACCTTAAGGCTTTATAACCACTAAATTTCACCTCTTCATCATGAACCCTCATAGTGAGCTCACCTTTTTGGACATCTATTAGTGCCCTACTTGTGGCTAGAAATGGTCTGCCTAACAGGATGGGGACCTCCTTGTCTGCTTCATAATCCAGGATAATGAAATCTGCAAGGAAAATAAACTTGTCAACCTTTACTAAAATATCCTCAATCTTACCTTCAGGGTATGCAATGGATCTGTCTGCTAGTTGTAAGGTGACAGTGGTTGGGCGTGCTTCTCCTATTCCAAGCTGGCGGAATAGTGATAGGGGCATGAGGTTTATGCTGGCTCCCAGGTCACAAAGAGCTCTGCCCACGTGCTTGCCTCCTAGCTCTACAGGTAAGGTGAAGGAACCAGGATCCTTCTCCTTCTTGGGTAGCTTGTTCTGGAGTATGGCACTGCACTCCTCAGTGAGATTGACTGTTTCAAACTCACCAATTATTCTCTTGTTAGTTATAATATCCTTCAAAAACTTTACATAAGAAGGCATAGATTGTAAAATTTCTACAAAAGGAATATTAACATGCACTTGCTTAAGAATTTCTAAGAATTTATTAAAGTGCACTTCCTGTTCTTGTTTTTTCTTTAGCCTTCTAGGAAATGGAGGTGGTGGTACATAGGCAGGCACATCAGGTCGCCTCAGGATAGGTGGAGGCCTTGAAATTTCTTCTATCTCCTCTATGATTGGCTCTAGCCTTGTTCCTGATGTGCTTGTTGGTGGTGGACCTTGGTTTGGCAGAGACTCCAGTGGAGCACTAGACTCAGTGTTCTCTACTCTCTTTGGTGTGTCTTTGGTGTTGCTTACCAATGGTCTACCACTTCTAAGTTCAATTGCTTGAACTTGTTCTTTACCATCTCTCCTTGGCACTTCAGTGTCAGCAGGGAGTCTACCTTGGGGCCTACTTTTGATTTCATTGGCTAGTTGCCCTATTTGGTTCTCTAGGCTCCTAAGAGTGGCTTGCTGACTCTGTAGTGTGGCATCATTCTTGGCTATGTATTCCTTAAGTAAGTTTTCTACAGAAGATCCTACAGGTTGGTTGTATGGTTTTTGATACATGGATTGGTTATGTTGGGGAGTTAAACCAGGTGTTCCACTGGGTCTTGTTGGTTAGGAGCTTGGTTAGCATTTTGTTGGCCACCCCATGACAGGTTTGGGTGGTTCCTCCAACCAGGGTTGTAAGTATTGGAATAGGGGTTGTTCCTAGGCTGCTGTTGGCTTCCAATATAGCAGACTGAGGCTGGATTCCCAGGGCAGTATTCATACAGGTGCCCTTCCCCACAGAATCCACATATAAGTGTCTCACCTTGACTTGGCTGGGTGCCCATTGACATGGCTGTAGCGGTGTTGACACTTGTTTGGAGATTGGTTTGAGCCATTTGCTTAACTAAGTTGGTCAGGGCATTTATTTGGCTGCTCATTGCACTTAGAGCATCCTTGTCTTGAGCTCTAGTTGGCTCAACTGGATCATCTGACCATCTACAGTGAGATGCTGAGATCTTCTCCAAGATCTCATAGGCTTCGTTGTAACTCTTGGACAACATGGAACCTCCAGCAGATGAATTTAAGACTTGCCTAGTGCTGGGGTTGCATCCTTTGAAAAAGACCTCTATTTGGATACACCATGGGATGCCATGGTGTGGACATTTAAGAAGAAGGTCCTTGAACCTTGTCCAAGCTTCGTGAAGAGACTCATTCTCAGCTTGTTTGAATTTAACTATGTCATCACGAAAGGTAGAATTCCTATCAGGTGGGAAGTATTTGACTAGGAATTTTTCTGCTAAGTCTGTCCAATTGCGAACAGATCCAGAGGGTAATGAGTTCAACCATGTTTTGGCTTTGTCCCTCAAAGAGTAAGGAAAAAGGTATAGCCTCAAGGCTTCTTGGGAAACTCCAGGGATGATGAAGGTATCACTGACTCCTAAGAAGTTTCTAAGATGGTTGTGGGGGTCCTCATTTTCCACTCCAAAGAATTGTCCCACAGTGGACAACATTTGGAACATCACTGGCTTTAACTCGAATGAGTTGGCAGTGATTTCAGGACGGATTATGCTGGGGTTCAGCTCCCCAGGCATAGGTACTAAGTATGAGAGAATGGCACTATTCTTGTCATTCGCTATTTCGATGGGATTGCGAGTGACAGGTACCGGATTTGGAACTATTCCATCCATTTCTTCTTGAGACAATTGCGGAGGAATTGCGGTTCCCGCAATTACTTGAGGTAAAGAGGGTTGGTTAAAGAGACGTTTCTTGGCTCTATTTCTGGCCCTAAGTAATCTATCAGGCTCAGGATTGAACTCTAGATCACTACTTGAAGGCTCACTCATAAACTAACCCAATAGTACCTGCAAAAGAAATGAAACAGATCAGCTTCAATAGGCAATAAGCTTGGTGTTTCAACCTTAACAAACTTCGTTTTCACTTTAAATAAATCCCCGGCAGCGGCGCCAAAAACTTGTTACGTGCTCAATGTGTTAAAATAATTAGGCAATAAGATAGAGAGAGCACTCAGAACATGCAAGCATACATGATCTTATAGCAAGTAGTAAGTATTTTTTCATTCGTTTTCCCACAGAGATTTATTATAAGCTATTCATGAAGTGTAAAGTTAAGAAAGAAGGGGTGGATTTGATGGGGTAAAATTGGTTTTAAATTGTCTATTTCCTACTGAATACGTAGAGGGTAGCAACATAAACAAATGCAAGTCAAAGTTAAACTCAAATGAAAAGAGATGAGAGTTATAAACGAAGATAAAAACAGCTAGACAGAATTGTAACTTAAACAGAATTGCGGAAACAGCAATTCTACCGCAATTTTAACAACAGCGAAAGTGTGTAAAATGGAGAAACAAGGGCTACTAACGACTCCTCTATAGGCTTTTTCATACGATTCTCAAGCATTGGATCAACTCTCTATGCATCAAACTCACTCAATCTCATGTATCGTCCGATTCCATGCATTAGATTCTTTAGTTTACTCATGTCCAAGTAAGGTCTTAAGCATCTTGTTAAGCAGAAAGTTATGGTTTGTACTAGGAAAACGCCTATTCCTAGGTCGTTTTCTGGCTACCTTAAAAGGCTAGCATGAGTGTATGACTCTGAACTCTTACTCCTTCCAGAGGTTAGGAGTTCTTTGGACAAAATGGATGGCCAATCGAAATTGCCCGTGGGATGAAGCTTACATACAATCAATGCTTCGAGAGCTATCCTACATGCTTGGTTCACGTTTTTTAGCCTATAGTATTGTCATTAGCATGCCCCTATGTGACTTAGTTACTCATGGATATGGGGTAAACTGAAATAAGAGATGAAAGAAACATGCTTAGAAGAGAAATATACTTAAAACAGTAAGGAAAAAACGTAGCAGCAGAAGATGGAAAACTTGTGAAATAATAACTATGCTTTGATTACTTGATTGTTTGAATGGACAAGAAGAGGAACTTAAAGTGCATAATAGAAAGACAGAACACAACGAAATGGACTGATCTAGTTACAAGAAAGGAAACAACAACAAATTAAAGCTGGAAAATAGAAATGAAGACAGAAAGCATAAAAACGAGCGTAAGCGCCTAGTTGCAGATGCCTCGGCTGAAGGGGATGAAAGAATAGCTTTGCTTGGATGAATCCAATCGGGAGAGAAGATGAATCTTCTCTCCTTCCTATCAGATTGTCGATTCCAACAGCTGAGACTCCCACACCAACAGACAGAGAAGAACGACAGGAGAAAAGATGGAGCTGCGAGAAGACTTCTACGCTTTCGGATGATGTTTGAACCCTCGACTTTGACCCCCTTTTATAGCAATCTACAGGTGCGTTTGGGCCAAGGAGAACCATCAATCTTCAACGTCGTACTTCAGAATGGATGGAGGAGAAAGAACGAATCCCTAAAATAACGGAAATTAACAGAAAAAGATCAGTCAACTTACGGTTTTCACTTGAAACATTGCGGTTTCAGCAATGTTTCCGCAATGCTATCGCAATGCTTGTTTTTCATTCTTTTCCTTCGGTTTTCAACCCTTTTCTTTCCTATTGTACATAAGTCCTAATTTAGCTACCTTCTTCTAATTCTCATATTTAAGCATAGGTTTAGGCTAAATGTTATCAAAAAAACCTAAGAGTGAACATCTTTCTAAGATAATTAAGTCCTAAAAAGGTCACTTTTGGAGACGTAACAATACAAGTCGCCCGTACTGGTCCGTATAACCCGAAAAGGGAAAGAGAAAGTGGTCAACGCTAATAACACAACGACCAAGGAGGTAGACAACTCAAAAGAAGAGGAAGTTTTCAAACCCAGAATCTCTATCTTTAAGCACACCAAGCCGCCGGCTACCCGCGCTTCGGCCTTCCTACGATTGAAAGCGGCTGTGACAGAAGAAAACAGTTCGCACTCAACACCTAATCCCATCAGATCTGCTATCTTTCAAAGGTTGAGTAAGTCGGCAGATAAAAAAGAAAACACGTTGTCCACTGAACCTCTCTCACGGCAATCAACATTTCAAAGGATAAGTAAGCCAGCAGATTAGAAGGAAAACACACCGTCTACTAAACCTCTCTCACGAAAGTCAACATTTCAAAGATTGAGTAAGCCGACAGAGGAGAAAGAAAATACGCTGCCCGATAAATCTCTCTCACGAACGCCAGCGTTGCAAAGATTAAGCGTGACCACAAAGAGAGATAATAAACTTTCATCCACTTCCATTTTTTATCGTCTCCTACACGAAGAGGCTCGAGATACTTTGAACGATAAAGAGTCTAGCAAGACAAAAAGCAATGAAGGGATCCGCAGTATCGTTCCCACCCGAATGAAAAGAAAAACTTTTGTTCCCGTGAATATAGATGGTGCACTGAAGGTTAAACGACGCAATGTCATCATCACCAACCCTTCAAGCAAATGTGCAGTGGAGAATGGGGGTGAAGCCTCTTGTTACCATATTACTGCCGAGGAAGAAACGGAGGCCGAGATATCTGAAGAGGATGTTGAAGAGGCACCACTGCCACTCGAAGATGGAAGTCAACCAACAGTTTATGAACTAAAAGAGGTTAATCTTGGTAGGACGGAAGAACCATGTCCAACCTTTATAAGCGCATCACTTTCCGGTGAAGAAGAGTGCGAGTACTTGAGTTTGTTCATTGCGTACAAGGATGTCTTTGCTTGGTCGTATAAAGAGATGTCGGGACTTGATCCAAAAGTTGCAGTGCATCATCTCGCTATCGAACATGGGCATCGACCAGTCAAACAAGCTCAACGACGTTTCAGGCCAGAGCTCATTCCCCAAATCGAAAATGAGGTTAACAAGTTAATTGAAGCGGGGTTCATTCACGAAGTAAACTACCGACATGGATAGCAAACATTGTCCCTGTCAGAAAGAAAAACGGACAATTACGGGTATGCGTTGACTTTCGCGATCTGAATAGTGCATGTCCGAAAGACGACTTCCCATTGCTCATCACTGAACTAATGGTCGATGCTACCACAGGGCATGAAGCTTTGTCTTTCATGGATGGGTCATCGGGGCACAACCAGATTCGAATGGCCCTCAAAGATGAAGAAATGACAGCATTCCAGATTCCGAAAGGGATATACTGTTACAAGGTAATGCCCTTTGGATTAAAGAACGCCGGCGCAACTTATCAACGTGCCATGCAAAAGATCTTCGATGATATGCTGCATAAACATGTCGAGTGCTACGTCGAAGATCTCGTAGTCAAGTCCAAAAAGGGACAGGATCACTTTAAAGATCTAAAGGTGGTTTTCGATCGTTTGAGGAAGTACCAATTGAGGATGAACCCTCTCAAATGTGCATTCGGTGTAATTTCGGAGAAATTCCTTGGTTTCGTCGTAAAACATCGAGGGATCGAGATTGATCAATCCAAGATCGACGCCATTCAAAAAATGGCAGAGCCGCGAAACTTGCATGAACTAAGAAGTCTGCAAGGACGACTTGCTTATATCAGGAGGTTCATCTCCAATTTAGCAGGTCGATGCCAACCATTTCAGAGATTGATGAGGAAAGACACGACCTTTGAGTGGGATGAAGCATGTCAAAATGCCTTTAACAACATAAAGCAATATAGAGGAAGCGCACTCAGGGGTCTGTGGTACTCATCAATCGGGACCGAAACTTCATTTTCAGTTGAAGAGAATGGGTTATCACTGGCCAACGATGATTCAAGACTCGATGTAGTATGCAAAGAAATGTGAGACTTCATACAGCAACCGCCAGAACCCCTTCACCCAACCATAGCTTCATGGCCCTTTGAAGTTTGGGGGCTCGATCTCGTTGGTCCAATAACACCTAAGTCCTCAGCGGGACATTCTTATATCCTCGTTGTGACAGATTATTTTTCAAGGTGGGCCGAGACAATCGCGTTAAAAGAGGCAAAGAAGGAAACTGTTGTGAATTTCATCCGAACCCACATCATTTACCGTTACGGCATCCCTCACCGCATTGTGACCGATAATGGAAGGCAATTTTCCAATAGTCTAATGGACAATTTAGGTGAGAAATTCAAGTTCAAGCAATGCAAGTCATCCATGTACCGCTCCGGCAAATGGATTGGCAGAAGCATTCAACAAGACATTGTGCAACTTGTTGAAAAAAGTGGTCTCCAAGTCAAAAAGATTGGTGAGGCATTATGGGCTTACCGAACTACACATCGCACTCCTACAGGGGTCACACCCTATTTCCTAGTCTATGGGGTTGAAGTTGTGCTCCCTTTGGAAAGAGAAATCTTATCCTTAAGGATGGCGGTGCAAAATGGGTTAACTACGGAAGAGAATGCAAGATTGTGTCTCGAAGAATTGGAAGCACTCGATGAAAGAAGATTAGATGCTCAACAAGCGTTGGAATGTTACCAAGCACGAATGACCAAGGCCTTCAACAAAAATTTGAAGCCTCGATCATTTCAAGTTGGCGATCTAGTACTTGCAGTTCGAAGACCCATTATCACAACGCGACACACGGGGAGCAAGTTCACCCCTAAATGGGACGGACCCTATGTTGTCAAAGAAGTCTACACAAATGGGGCATACAAGATCGTGGATCAAGACTAATTAAGGATTGGCCCAATCAACGACAAGTTTCTCAAGAAATTTTATGCATAAAATGTAATACTCCTTAACGTAAGAGTATAAACTACATGTTGCTCCTGGCCCGCATGAGCTTAAAAGGTGAACGGCCCAAAGAAAAAAATCACTCATCATGTAATCTGAACTACGTCATGACTTGATCCCTTCCATCTAATGGTACGTAGGCAACTTAAAGAAAAAAAATATATATATATATACTTTAAGTTCAGTCACAATAAAAAAAATATATTATTCATTCCATTCGAACTACGTTCAAACAAGCGATCTCTTACTTTCAAGGATATGTAGGCAACAAAAAAGTTAAGTTTAATAAAGTAATAAAGGAAAGTTATTATTCCAAAATGAAGGAGGCAAGCCAAATGGTCATAAAAAAAATTAAAAATATAAGAAGTTCTTTTACACGAGAGAAATCTAGAAGAAGATACATGGACAAAGTAAAAAAAAATATATATATATATACATATATATATGCGTAAATAAAGGCGCCCACTGAAACTCTTTCAGCCCCGTGCGTGAACTCTCTAGAAGCTCGCGAACTGCAGCAACGACTCGAGCATCGTCCTCGTCAATAATGGGGGCACATTCGAGGACACTAATCTCCTCGCGTACGCGCAAGACTTCAAGTGTCCCACGACTCAAGACTTGCTCCTGAGCGGAGACAAAAGCGGAAAACCTCTCAAGCTCGACCTTCGCAGCTTTTATCTTCGTTTTCGTCTCTGTAACTGTTACGTCTCCAAAAGTGATTATTTTAGGACTTATTGACCTTAGAAAGATGTACCCTCTTAGGTGTTTTTGGTAGGATTTGGCTTAAACTCGTGCTTATATATGAGAATTAGAAGAATGAAGCTAAATTAGGCCTTATATGCAAAAGGAAAGGAAAGGAATTAAAAACGAAGTTAGAGGATTGAAAATTGCACATTGCGGAAACATTGCTAAAACCGCAATGTTTTAAGTGAAATCCGTAAGTTGGCTAACCATTTTCTGTTTTGTTCCGATCTTCCAGGGATCCATTCTTTCTCCTGCAGCCACGTAGAAGTACAACGTTGAGAATGGATGGTTCTCCTTGGCCCCATCGTACCTGTAGAACACTATAAAAGGAGGTCAAGATGGAAGGTTGAAACACACTCGAAAGGCGTAGAACTCTCTTCGCAGCGCAGCCTT